>CAJVRN010000194.1:9159375-10532500 GCA_911728415.1 Lagocephalus sceleratus
AGTGTGTGTCGCCGTTAGGTTTGGATACGAGTGCTGCCCGTTATTTTATTTACTTCTTTGTAATGTTATGTGAAAAACTGAAATGACAGTTTTGCAAATCGTGGTGATTTCCCCCCCTGCTTCCTACAGATGCACGAAAAAACTCTAGTCTGCATAAGACTATATATATATATATTTAATTAAAGTTACAGCCCCCCCCCCCACACACACACGCATAGACTGACGGAACTAAAGTGCTCACCTGTTTTTTTTATAACCTCCTGTCATCCTCACATTCATATTCAGGGATTCATTGAAATCAAATAAGTGATTTAGCCAAAAAAAAAAAAAAAAAGCACACCTGGACACAACAGAGACAGTGTATAGAATCCCAATCCTAATCTCTCTTTTAAACACGTGCGGATGCATCAATGTAAAACTCAAAATAAACGTACATGTGAGGCCACGCCCCTCGTGACGTCACGGTGGTGAGGGCTAGATAAGCTGGATGTAGCAGCAGCCGGGAAGAGCCGGCTCGTCATGGTGGCGGCGCACAAGTGACCTCGCTTTCCCCCTAGCTTTTGTTTTTAAATACCTCTTCTCGGGGTCTAGCTGCTGTAACTTTTTTCTTTAGAAAGGCGCAATGGCAGAGAAGGTCGACATGGAGGCAGAGACGGGCTCCAACGGAGATCGCCTTCCCAATGGACTGAGCAGCCCGCAGAGCGCGCCCGAACCGCTGTCCGGTCGGGTCAAGAGGGTCGTGATGGCCAACCTGCTGGTGATTCTGACCGTGGCCGGGGTCGTGCTCGGGGTTTTCATCGGACTCGGCGTCCGCGAAGCGTCGCTCACCCGAACCCAGATCATCTACATCGGCTTCCCGGGGGAGCTGCTGATCCGCCTGCTGAAGATGATCATCATTCCTCTGGTGGTGTGCAGCCTCGTCTCCGGGGCGGCCAGCCTCGACCCCAAAGCCCTGGGCAAGCTCGGCGGCTGGGCCATGCTCTTCTTTCTGGTGACCACCTTGATCGCGTCTTCCATCGGGGTGGTGATGGCCTACATACTGACCCCGGGGTCGGGCTCCATAAGCGCCCCCAAGGTGGAAGGCCTGGATGATGACGTCCCTGCTCCCAAAGAAGTGATCGACTCGTTTTTGGACCTGATCAGGTGAGCCGGGACGATCTGCTTGAAACACTCACAACCCGGCGTTTTTATTTTTACTCTTTTACACCAATCATTTGACACAAGGACTGACGCGCCAGCTCCAAAACCGTGCCAAGCCCGTTTACGCGCGCTGCGCGTGCTGTAACGCGTGGAAGCGGTTGCATCAGCTCAGCTCGGCGCCAGGTCCGAGTGCCGACGTCAAGGATTTGTCGATCCGAGCGACTTGAACGTAGATTCGGTCACGTTTCTACCCCCCTCACTACTACCGCGGCACGCTTTCGCGTTCCACGTCGCGGTTTTTGTTGAACCGGCGCGCCTGGACCGGCGAGGCGTGCCGCAGATACGGATCGCGTTACAACAGCCCGGTTATGCAAAGATGGGAGGAGTGAGGGGAGTGTGAGTGGGTGTATGTGTGTGTGTATCTGTCTGTGTGCCTGTGTCGAGGGGGGTTAGACGTGTCGATGGCTTTAAAAAAAAACATACGCTTACACCCGGCGCGCAAAAGCGCACCAAGGAAACCAAACACGTGGTTCCTGAAGAAGTGTGCGGAGGTGAGAACGTCAGATCATTCGAGAAATCGCGGTGAGGAGGTCGAGTGGGAGGCTTCAGCACCCACCACACTGTTTATTTTTGGCCATTTCCTGGTTTCCCACCCTGTTTAGAGCACATGTAGCGAGACAGACCGAAGCCTGTGCTCGATCTTCGCCGGGCGCTGCGCTGCACAGAATGCTGCTGTTAGGAAAATAAGGGCGACATTTGCGTGATCTGTCAGCAGGTGTGTGCAGAGCAGCGTCCCTAAAGTTTGGGATTTCTTGGTTTGTCTGATTTAGTCCTGAGTAGTTGTATAATGGTCAATAATGTATTATTATCTTCCGAGCCGTCCACCGGACTCCACTTTGTGTCTCTGCCAACAGCAGTCTGATGCAGCTGACATTGCTTGGAAACATTACGCTGCCTGGATTCAGATTAAACACACTCTCACACACACACACGAGTATCAATCAACGCACTCCGTAGATAGAATCTGCTTGGACCTCTCTCTCATATATTACATAACAGATTCCAAAAGCTGCAAGCACAAAGGCCTGATGCACCAAAGATGAGAGGGGGGTCTAATTTCAAACAGGACTCCAGCCAGTTACACACACACACACACACGTTCTTCTAATAGGGCAGGCGGGCGGCCATGTGCCTCTTATTAGAGTGGGGCCTCTCGGCCGGTGTCCCGGGTAGTTTTGACAACAGAGCCAGCGGGATGTTTTTATTCATTAGGGTGTGTAAGTGGCCCTGTCATTGTTGAGTGACGCTGCGCTCTTTGAAATGCCAAGAATGAGACGTGGAGAGGAAACGCTTCACTAAATCCTTGTTGACTTTTTTTTTTTATTTGCTGCGTCATCCATCGATGACAAAGGCTTGTTGTCAATATTTGGAGCCGGTTCTCTCTATTTTTCCACGTTCTCTCCCCACCCCGAACACCGCGCTCCCTCTGCGCGCGTGCACCACTGGTGCTGCTCCACCACGAGGGAAAAACAAATCCCATCTGATCCTCACAAAGATAAATAAAGTCAAACCTGTGAACTGGAGGTTTTGGATTAGACTGAAGACACACCGAATCTGGTTATTCAGTTATCGGGTTTGAGACCCGTCGGACATGAAAATGGATTTCATTTCAGTCAAGTTGCATTATGCGCTTTCTTCGGCTCCCTCGGCGCCGTTCTGTTGCAGCAGAATATGCACGTCGGACTCGGTAGACGAGTTGTGCGCAGGGCATCACATGACGTTCAAACGACCTTCACGCCGCCTCTAATGAAAAGGCTCAGACGGTGGATGCAGTTTGGAAAGTTAAACTGAGGGTGAGAGAAACAGCGTAGAGGAGGTTAGTAGTTAAACTCTCAACTGTTTCCACATGATCGCCATGTGAGACCATCCGTGCCGTCACTTTATCTACAGTATTTAAAGCAAATTAGATGCGCACGTCCGTATGTGACATAACATTGATCCAGATTGGTTTCAGTAGAGCCGTATTGATCACAGGTCTCCAGTCACACACGCCTGTTTTCGATTACACTTCCTGCAGGCGTCTGGTTGCACATGCGATAATTTCGTTCTTCCTGCTCTCTGACCTGCAGAAACATTTTCCCCTCAAACCTGGTGTCTGCCGCCTTCCAGTCAGTGAGTATTGCCTCTGGTATTTATTTAAAAGCGTACTATGATGGTGGTTGGACTGGTTGTGCTAAATGTCCTCCTTGATGTCTCCATCCAGTATGCGACCAGCTACAAGTCCATTCTCAGGAACGCCACTGATGGGAGCCTCAACCTCACCCAGGAGAAGGTGAGTGTTCATGAACACACCGACCACGAAGGCCGTGTACTTTACACACTGACTGACGGGCGTTTCTCGAAGGTCCCCGTCGGAACGGACCAAGACGGCATGAATATTCTTGGTCTGGTGGTGTTTGCCATCGTGTTCGGAATAGCTTTACGGAAGCTGGGGGAGGAGGGTGAAATACTCATCCGGTTCTTCAACAGCTTCAACGAGGCCACCATGGTGCTGGTGTCCTGGATCATGTGGTAAGAGAGGCCCGTGGGTTCGGGGCTCGGGTGTGAGCGCGGCACCGTCCCAGAAGCACCGTAAAGCGGCGTTCCCGCTCTGTCCCTTTGCAGGTACGCACCTCTGGGAATCATGTTCCTTGTCGCCGGTAAGATCGTGGAGATGGAAAACGTGGCTGCGCTGTTCGCCAGCCTGGGGAAGTACATCGCCTGCTGCATCATCGGCCACGCCATCCACGGTTTCCTGGTGCTGCCGGCCATTTACTTTGTTATAACCCGGAAGAACCCGTATCCCTTCCTCTGGGGAATAGTCACGGCTCTGGCAACCGCCTTCGGAACGAGCTCCAGGTAGCCGACACTCCTCTGCTCTCCCCCGCGCTGAACTGGGAATCGTCCGCTCCACACACACGCGACTGTCTAACGCTCCGCTCGTCGTTTCCCCAGCTCCGCCACGCTCCCCCTCATGATGAAGTGCGTGGAGGAAAACAACGGCGTCTCCAAGCAGATCAGCCGCTTCATCCTGCCCATCGGAGCGACGGTCAACATGGACGGCGCCGCCCTGTTCCAGTGCGTGGCCACAGTTTTCATCGCTCAGCTCAACAACTATCCCCTCAACTTCATCCAGATCATCACCATCCTGTGAGTCCCCGACCCCTTTACCCGCCTAGAGATATTATGCAATTCTATATATAATGAAACATAGGCCGTTTCAAATTAAGAGTTTATTACGTTACGTTAAAGGGCTGAAGGAACCTCCCGTAGCTAACATAAGGCTGCACTCAAAGCATGATGCTCAAGCTTGGGGTTTACACTATTTCCTACTTGTTCTCGTATCTTTAAACCAGTGCAGGGGTGGTAAACACGCAGTTTAGCCGCATGCGGCTCCCGGCCAAAATGAATGCGGCTCTTTGCTTCTTATCATGTTTTGTTTATACAGCGGGACTTCTACTTATGAACGTCTCTCCATGCGGAATTTTCAGGTCATGACACGTCTCAACGGGAAAATATTTCCTCTTGTTACGAAAGAAATTTCAGGATACGAAAGGCAAAAATACGCTACCGCTGCTACTCGCAGCTCGTGGAGTTTAGCTAGCGTAGCGTAATGCTTGTAGCTGCTCTGCCATTGGCTGTCGCCTAGCAACGTCCTGTCATCCCATTGGCTAGGAGGGACGTCAATATGTACAGGTGTGTGTATCCCAGCGTCGTCTTCGTTTAACTTTTATTTGCTATAGACCCCAGGAAAGTGATGGAGAGAAGTGAAAAAGAAGAAAAGAAGAAGAGAGCTTTTTTGTGTGTGTGTGTGTGTGTGTGTGTGTGTGTGTGTGTCTGTTTTGGCCGGTCACTGCGTAGTGTGGCTCTTTGACTCTCACAGTTTAATATTTTGGCTCTTTGTGTCTAACTTGTTCGCCACCCCTGAACCAGTGTTTCCCAACCTCTTGGAGCCACGGTGCACGTTTCATGTTAGAAAAACTCTCTGAAGGCACCCCACCAAAGACAAGTCTCACCAAAAGTGTATTTATTGAAATATAATCAAAGTTTGATCTCACTTGACTTCCTTGCTGTGAAACCTGGGCCCTGGTAGGTAACCGCGTATGTGCCAAGCTACAGCGGTTAGGGAAACAAAGCTTCACGCAACGTGTCGTACACTTTCTCTTACTTCCCCATCGCCTTGCCTCAGAGCTAGTTACTGCTCTTCGACCTCTTTGCCAGCGGAACAACGCGTTTCCTCCTTTTTGTATTGGCCACATCCGCAGTGAATTTCTCACCGCCGGTTCTCAGACACGCGGAAATAAAAAGGTTCTGCCCGTTTGATGTGGCGAGAACCCCCAGACCAGAGCCGGGGGGACAAAGTTCTCGTTTATCGCGTGCGTGCGAGCCTTTAGGCTGCCCGTGCGCGCTTTGATATCCTCAAGAGCCGTCTGGATCCTCCATCACTAACAGTTGTTCCCCCCCCCCCCCAACAAGCGAAGGCATTATTAATAACTTTCCTTCCTGTTTTGTTAGTGTGACGGCCACAGCGTCCAGCGTAGGAGCAGCGGGGATACCTGCTGGTGGGGTCTTGACTCTCGCCATCATCCTGGAGGCGGTGGGCCTGCCCACCAACGACATTTCTCTCATCCTGGCTGTCGACTGGCTCGTGTAAGTAGGCAAAAAAAACCGAAACAATCTGAAACGGAACGACGTCGTTGCGCCGTTGTTAAAGCGAAACGGGCCTCTGTCCAGTGACCGCACCTGCACGGTGCTGAACGTGGAGGGCGACGCCTTCGGGGCCGGCCTCCTGCAGTTCTTTGTGGACCGCACGGCTGAGAAGGAGAAGGGGTCCGAGCTGAGGGACGTGGCGTCGGAACCCTCGTTTCCTGAGCCCGAGTCCTCGCCGCTGATCGAGAAGCGAGGCCTGAGGGAGCGGAGCGCGGCGGGCGACGCGAAGGTGGACCTGTCGGAGACGGTCATGTGATCGAGCCGCCGGCGCCAAAGATCCTCTCCGCAGACGGGACGCTCCTGACGACTGGTATCTGACACTCGAACCTCTCCTTGCTGCTCCCTCCCCGGAGAAAGTACTGCGATGCAAAGACAATTATCAAGCTCTCGGTAGATTTCTAGACCTGAAGCAGAACAACTATAAGGAAGTTAGAGATCAATAATAAGCACAGTTTAGTTTAGTTTTTGGACGGGACAGGAGAGTCGAATCAGGACTTTACTGAGACATTTCATGAACCACATTAGAACCCACACTGGGGAAAGTGGAGAATTCGGAGTTTATACCAACTTTCCCGCTATAACTTTTTAAGTTTTTATAAACAGTTCTGACTTTAAGTTGTCACGGCAACAGCTGGCTGCACCCGCTCTGTGATAGCAAGCCAAAGATTTACTGTGTATTGAGCTCCCCACAATTCATTGCGTGTCAGAATTTTCGCTGTCACCTTTTCTTTTTTTCATATTTTAGGAAAATGACCACGACCATAGCATAGGAAAACAACTTTTTACTTATTTTGTTTTTAAGATCAATCAGCATTGTCAATATTTGAGCCATTTATTTGCGGAAATGGCTGTAAAAATTCAAGAATAATTTATTTATTCCCTTTTCTGGGGGTTTTTTAAAAGCATTTACTTTCATTTGTACTGTTATTCCGCACTAATACCTCCATCATGACAAACCTCTGCACATCATTTTATCCTCATTCCACACTTATATCCTGACACTGGAGCAGCGACTTCTTCTGCTGGATGTTGCCACGGTGGCAGAAGACACACACCATAACCTCAGGTTTTATGAAGGCTTTCTGGCTGTTAAAACTTCTATGCATTATGGAACAGCAATACAACACTAAACGACCTCGCTGTGGAAAGTGCGAAGTGGTCCCACTCATTCTTTCTACCGTTAAATATACGCGTGTATGTATGTAAAAAAAACAAAACAAATCTGACATATATGTGTGTGTGTGTGTGTAAATACACATGTGTATACATGTAAAAATGATGTGTATATGTCAGATTTGTTTTCTGACACATTCACTTGTTGCATCACTGATTTAAAGAAGTCTAAGCTTTGAGGATGGCAGCATATTTTACATGAATGTCACGTTTGCTTCCCTACACGATCCAACAATTCCTGTCATTTTTACATTTTAGTCACTATTCTTGCTGTTTTGTAACCCTGGTTGGTGACTTTTTAGTGTTTTAACACTCTTAATTATTTTTTGGGTGATGAACTACACCATATATGTAGGATGTTTATTTTCTGCTGGGTCTTTTGTAGTGTGCTGTTGATGAATGAGCGTACTGTAGACAGGCCTTAGTTGATGTATTTTCATATACAACACACACACGTGCAATGTGTAATCATCTGTGTCATATTACTCAACGAATGACGGCAACATTTAAAGGATGCAGGCTAAATGCAAAGTGTATGAACAGCTTTTTTTCCGCTATCTCCGGTCAGTACTGTTCAGAACCTGTTGGAGTTCCTCACATTCAGGCTCTGTCTCTCCATTCTGATTGTTTGCTGTATGGATGTGTCCATTACGATGGTGGAGTTTGTATTGTTACAGTGAGGCTGCGACTGCAACCTCACAGTCTGTTATTTACTGTACTTGGTTTTTAAAATAAAGAGTTTTTTTAAAAAAAAAAACAAACAAACAAGTAAACCAACCTACACTTGGCTTTCTGGTGCACCTTGCCTTTTAACAGCTCAGCTATGGGCGATGAAGATCTGCGGCGCCACCTCGTGTCCATAAAGAACCTTGCTGAATCAACATAACGCGTTCATGTTAAAACTTTATTTCAACTTCTCACGAAGTTCAATGACAAGGCGATAGTTCCACACAAGTAACGGCACAATACATGTTGAAGAACGGCTTCTCTGTGCAACTTCTCAGAAAACACTGCTTGAACAAAGTGATATGAAATAGTCAAGACTTGCTCAGTAGTAACTCACATTAATACGCATTTTTAATATACATTCCACCACAAACGGGATAAATGGGCATTTCTCACTCACCACACCTGTATTCACTGCAAGACAATGGTGCCGATGTGCGGAACAGCGTTGATTTTTGCTGGCCGCGACCTTTGTAAACACCAAAAATGAAAGGTACAAGTGCAAATCAATGCAAATGTAATGGAAATCATGAAGACCACAGCTTTGTGAATAGTTGTGAACAGTCGTATCACAGCAGCTTATATGAAAATACTCAAATATTCTGCTTTGATAAAAACAAATTAATCATTGGTTTTATAGTTAGGTTGAATGCACTTGGTTGATGTCCAGTTATCAGTTTCTATAAAAAAAACCCAAAACAGCTAACACAATTTATAAAACACAGCATGCCACTAATTAATTCAGCACATTCTTTTCTCATAACTTGCTTCGATCCAGCGCCTTCTTTGCAGGGTTGGGGTACTGGGGGTTCTCAACAACGCCCTCTCCAAACTTGAGCTCCAGGAACGCTCGGGGGTTGTTGGGTCCAAAGGCTGTGACGCCGGCGAAGGACATGGGCACCAGCGGCTGCAGGAAGTGCTCCGGGAACTCCACGTCTTGTTTGTGCTCCGTCCACGTGTCTTTGGTCATGACGCCGTTCCGCGGGTAGAACGGCCACAGGTCCACGTGCAGGTGGTTGGCCTCGCTGTACTGGACTCGGTAGAAGTCTCCCTCCACCGCCCGCTCCCACACGTAGCCGTTGGCGTCCACGAGGGAGCCCGAGTCCAGGTTCTTCAAGTGGTCACAGTTAGGTATGTCCTCCAAGTAAATACCGAGGTCCACGTCGTAATCCCAGGGGATGATGTCCTGGTGGCGGACGGCGCCCAGCAGAGTCCCGCCTTCCAGCCAGTAGCGCACGCCCGAGGTTTCCAGGATGTTGACGACGTACTTGGTGGTTTCCCTGAGAGCTCGCAGACAGCAGGGCGGCGTCCAGCGGTCAAGATACAGGTAATCGGGAGTGTCGTCCTGCACGGTACCGAAGCAGCGAGGCGTCTCCTTGCTGCACCCGAACCACTGCTCCTTCCCGTCAGGCAGCAGGAGGCGCTTCAGGCCGAAGCTTTTCATGAGCCTCGCCGTGGCGTCCTTCAGGCCGGTGTCGGCTTTCCACTGGTTGTGCGCCGAGCTGAACAGAGGCCGGTGGTTGGCGGAGAAGCAGGGGCTCTCCAGGAGCTTGACCTTCCACCCTCTCAGCGACGTCTGGACGAACAGCGAGGAGAACAGGGGCCGGCCCAGGGGGACCGAGAGGTTGAAAAGGTCTTCGGTGCGGACGAGGAGGACCGCGTCCCCTTGCAAGGCCGTGCACACGCTCCCGCTGCTTCCAGACGCGGCGGGGGAGTAGGTGGCCGTCCACTCTTTCAGGTTCACGCGCAGGTGGAGGCACTGCACCGAAGACCGGGCCAACACGGGCGCCGCGACGACTCTCACGGGCCCGCCGCCCTCCCCTTCCAGCTCCTTGATCAGCCTCTCCAGGGAACGGGGCTGCTCCAGCTCCACGCCGTCGGGCACCAGAAGCACAAATTCCGTCTGGATGTGGAACTCGGGCCTGTGAGCTTGGGGCGGTTGGTCCGGGGCGGGAGACAGAACCAGAAGCCTCGCGCCGTCCGGCAGCACCAGAGGGGGATAAGGGGCGGAGTCGGCCACGGCGAGGAAGGGAAGCTCCGGCCTTTGGTGCAGGAAGGAGTTGGCCACATCCCTGACGTAGTTCTCAAAGTTTTCAAACTCCCGGAGGACGACGGTCACGCGCGGCCCGCGATTGTGTCCCTCGACTCCAGCCATCCCGGGACCACCTCCGGCTCCCATGAACACTCCCAGGCCCGGGACTGGAAGCGCGGCCCTCCTCGTGCCCCTGCCTAGCTCCTTCCTCTTCTCCATCATCTGCTGCTGAGCCCGGGACACGTAGTAGAGAATGAGGAGGTTGAGGACGATGGCGCCGGTTAACAGGCCCTGGCAGAGACTGATCCGCATGGCAGCCAAGTGTTACTATCCAGTGGCTCTTGGGAGAAACTGTCGATGATGAAGGCGGTGGGGGGGGGGTTATGTCCCCATCTGTGGTCCAGCAGAGGAACTGGGCCTAAAGGGGACCTGGACAGAGTGAAAACAGGATTTCTGCTGCGTGTGTAACATGTGTAATTAGGTCCTTAAGCCAGAAGATAATGCGATTTCAACCCAGAACGCCTGATATCGAATACATAGAGGCACAGTCACATCTCTAAATAAGGCTTCTTGTTTTGCATGGATAGCTGCAATAGAAATCGATAAAAGCAGACAACTCACCGGCATTTGGAAGTGTCAGATTTTGATCATCTGCAGGCACACATGGTGTGTAAAAAGGATCTTTAACTGAACTAATAATGAAGCTTGTTCTACTCTGCTGTCCTCACGCTCCATCCCAGTCACACACACCAGAACAAGCCCTCTGCCTCACCAGCCGCCCTTATTCTCGAGGCACGACCTAAAACCCGGTCTTTATTCGTGCACATTTAAACAAAAAGGAAAGCCTGTGATGCTTTAGAACACAGCGGAGCATGAAAACACAAATGAAACCATTTGGCTAACATGCTTCTACTGGACTCTGATGGCTTCCGCCTGTGGATCCTTCAGAATAAAAGAACATCGCATATTTTTCTGTGAGTGTATTATGCAGCGATAGTGAGCAAAGTCCTTAAAATGTACACACTTAAAGTTAAAGCAGCTTTTACATCTAGTTAGGGCCGCCTGTGACGATGACCGCCGCTGACGTTCTCCGCAAAATCAAGACATAATAAACGCACGCCGTCAGACCGGAAGCGAAGTGTTGGATAATAACGCAACTTTGACGAATCCAGAGGGCTCCCCGGTCACTTTGTGGCAGGAAACGGGGTATTTCACGGACTCGTTCATTGTCTACGACAGAAAACACGGCGCTCTATTTGCCACCCGCCGTTTGTAGTTCGGCCAGCGAACACAAGCGTGGGTGGCGTTTCCGCTGGCTCACAAAATAAGAGACGCGAGAAAAAAAACTCCCAAACCGGCTTACACGCCATGTGGCGTGGGCACGTCGGATTTATCGCCGCGGGCGTGAACACCAGCAAGCAGCTCGGATGATTGCGAGGGAACGAGCCGCTACGAGCCCAGCCGGGGCCGTCGCCGGGCCGCGCTTTTATGCTGAAGGGCTGGGGGCGGAAGCGCGGCGTTTGCGCAGCGCGGCAGCTTGTCGAGGGGGAGAAGAAGAAGAAAAGAGAGAAGTGGTGCCGCGTTCGGAGGAGCTGCCCGGGACACTTTCCACCATTATCGCCCGCTTATCGCCGGTTCCCACCCCCCTGCCCTGGCGAGAGGTCCCCACGAGCACGATGGAGGCGGACAGACCCGGCGGAGGACCGAACGCGAGCCCCGGAGGAGGCGGCGGCGGCGGCGGCAGCAGCAACAGCGGAGCGGGGCGCAGCGCTAACGGGCCCAAGGCAGCGCCGGGCCAGGCGGCACCGGCGGCCGGGGCCGGGGGGCCCGGGGGAGCCGGGGGAGCCGGGGCCGGGACGTCACACGCTCGGGAACTCCAGGACGGGGACTCGGGGATGACGCTCCCCGGGATCCTGCACTTCATCCAGTACGAGTGGGGACGGTTCCAGGCCGAGAAATACCGCTGGGAGGCGGAGAGAGACGAACTCAGGGTAAACGAGCTCCGCTTTTAGCCCGCTTGTCTGTGTTTAACCCGCAAAACAAAGACCGGAGCGGACCACCGGAGCTGCTGTACCGCAGCTTTGCAGGAGCAGACCCCCCCCCGATGGAGGAATTAGTGGTGCTAACCCGGCTAACATGACTCCATCACGTTGTCCTGAGCAGGTTAATGTTATCCCAGGTCTGCCCTGACTCACAAAAGACCCCCCCCAAACACACCCACACACACACACACACACACACACACACACACGTCCGTGCAGACAGGCCTGATTGAGGTCAGAACATGCGGTTATCCAGGTGATATTGACCGAGCGGAGCCACAAAGACGTGTGTAAACAAGGACGAGGTGTGGCCCTCAAACATCCCTGTCACACATCCCTGCTGCAAACTTCTGCAGGTGATCGAACACGAAGTGGTCCGTGGCTGCAGTTCCTTAAAAATCACACACACACACACACACACAAAAAAAAGAACTGCAGACCAGTGTGAACCATCGAGACATGCGTGCTTTTAACTGAGCTGCTTGTTTTTGCTCCTCGAACCTCTTTCACCACTTTTTCAAGTGAAAATAATCCTCGTGTGATTTTTTTGTTTTTGCCCGCAGAGCAAGTGTCACAAGGAGAGAAAGACCTCGTCATTTTTTAAAGGCTCATTTTTATTTCATGTACGTGTGTGTGTGCAATGTTGCGGGATGCATGTTTGTAAGCGTCGGGGAGGAATTTGGGAATAGCTGAAATGTTTTGAGCCGTCACAGACCGATGAGTCAGTGATGTGGTGGTGGGGAAACATGGCTGGCACCGTCTCTGGAATGCAGCGGTTGATTTTCAGCTCTTTATTTCTGTCCCGTATCCAAGTCGGCGCATAAGTCTGCGTTCTGTGTCGCGGGCGGGCGTGTGTGTGTGCGTGCGTGTGTGCGTGCTTGTGTGTGTTTTAAAAGGTCATTCATTTGACTTCCTGAAAAGTCTGGCTCTGAGAGAGGAATGCCTCGGAGACGGTCCCACTTCCTCCAATAATTGCATTTTCTTCAGCGACGAACAGGAATCAAGGGCTGCGTTGCAACACAAGCACGTTTGCGGTGAAGAGTGGGTCCCTCCTCGGGTCCATCCCGCCTTCCTACGCCATTTTTGAGCCGCTTGCGTCGAACTACGGCGGCGGACGGCCACTTTCCCCCCCCGGCCGTGCTGGAGCCTATGGAGTTATAAATAGGAGCCTGATAAAATATGGATGAACAACAACAATCGCCCTGTGCCTCCCGCTTTTCCTGCCGTATGCGGGGGAAGAGCGGGAGCGCGAGTCAGGAGCGGGGCATCGCCCGCGTCCGACAGGCCACGGGCGCTCGGCGCGGAAGCACGCACGTGTGCGTCGGCTGACACGATCTAGTTTCACGGGTACAATTAGCGCCGCGGCCTGTGCTCAGCGGAGGCGAGGAGCTCTGGAGTGCCAGGCCGAGGAAGGGGAGGGGAGGGAGGGGGGGGGGAATGACCCAGCTTACATGTTTAACACCCACAGGCCACGAGGGCCCGGGCCTTTGTTGCCAGCGTGCTCGCAGGCCTCTCGACGTGCCAGTCAGCGTGTCCTCCTCTCCGTGTCTCGGCCAGCAAAGTCGGCGGCGCTTTCCCGCTCGCGCCTCTCCCACGCCAGGCGTTTTATGCCTTTATCACCTCCGCGACGTGACACAGGAGCCTTCGGAGATTGACGCTTTACGAGGCCGCGCCAGACGGTGTGGAATGGTGTGCGTGTGCGTGTGTAGCCTGCGAAACACATGTGCTGTCTCCGTGTCAGCGTGAAAGGCCACCTGTGGTAGCATGTCCACAGTGACAGGGCTCGGCGTAGGTGGGACGTCCCGCTGCAACCAGTGGGCAACAGCCACACACACACACACACCCACACACACATACACACACAAAAAAGACATGTGCTTTATCCCTTTTATCCCTCCTGCTTTTAGAGACTAGACCAGTTCCCGGTCTGTTTAGGGAACACAAGAAAACCCTCACAGTGCTACTGTAGTGTGTCTAAACAAGACCAAAGCCGCCGCCTGCCAGATCTTCATCAGTTTTTAATAAACAACAGATTGTGTAGAAGACACACAAGCAGGTCAGTAAAATGATTACACAGGGACGGCGCAGACTTTCCCACATCCCCTACTGGCTCATACTCGTTTTCTGATAGTGAGGGTTTGGTTAACTCGTCGTCGAGCAGGACGGGCCCCTGTTGAGTGACATCATCATCGCCTTGTGTGTGTGTGTGTGTGTCCCGGGTACACATCGCTAATTAATGCATCTCCCACAAACATGACATCCATGTGCGCTGTGTTATGGCAGCGTGTGGCTGCTGCTGCCTACAAAGGCATGAACAAAGAAAACAACAGTTTTTAACTTTTCGATGCAGTCGGGGTTTCATCTTACAAATTAGTGCTGATGACATGCCCCGTGTGTTAGGTTGTGATTTCTTTTGAAATGCACACCGCTCAGCAAACATGGAGCTGCTGACAGAACAGACGGAACGTCTCCGTCCTCTCTTGGTAGGCCGTACACGAGCGGAGCGATGCTTCTTTATACTTCCAGTTTTCTCATTTTATCCGCATAATCAATAAAATGGCGACAATATCCGCAATGCTTGTTCTGGAATGACAGCGCAAAGATTTTTCCCAATCATCAACAGGAATGTAGATGCCGCTTGATAATACAATATTCTGGTGTTTGTTTTGGCTCCTTTTCCATTTTGGCTGCTCCTCTGAGATTCGCTGGTCTGCTCTTGCTTATCTGTAGAATACAGATATTTTCCATCAGACATATTCCAGTCTGCTTGTCCTTCTATGCACACACGTACAGATTTAGATGATTTCTTCTGCTTAGTGAAAGCGTATCTATCATATACCAGATTTTCCGGACTATAGGGCACATGTAAAATCCTTACATTTTGTCAAAAATTGACTGTGCGCCTAATAATCCGCTTATGGATTCATTCTGGTTGTGCTTTCTGACGTCAAACCAATTTTAAGATCCGTCAAAACATTTTAATACGACTTTGGTTAACTGTGAATAAATAAAGTGCACCGCTTGTAGGAGCGTTACAGTAGTCGGTGTGGGTGTGGGTGTGTGTGTATGGACGCCAAAATAAAGTGTGAGTTTTCTGACTGTTTTGGTTCGCCTAATGCGCTTTATAATCCGGTGTGGCTTATGTATGGTAAAAAAAAAACGTAGAGACCTGTTTTTTTGGTAGTGCGCCTTATAACCCGATGTGCCTTATGGTCCAGAAAATACGGTAATCTTGTTATATAATGACTTATATGTTCGCCTTTGGAGGTGTTTGAACACGCCCCATTCTCTGCTGCACAATAGAATCCTAGGTTTTGGACCATGTGTTGACTTGATGCAGTGTTACACTGTAGCACAATGATGTGATGTTATCTGCGTGTTTGAGCAGGTTATAGCTCGTTTGTGCTCGAATGGATGGAGCAATCTGTGCCCCACCCCCTTTTTCTTTTGAAGAATTCATGAACGCTCGGTCGTACATCATCCAGCGATCAGAGCGTCATTTGTACCTGCCAAACTCGAACCCCACGCTTGTCTCGCTCACGGTTTAAGAGCTTTTGGAGACAAGTCGAGCAGTCGAGCCCAGTCTTCTCCGCAGCAGCGCTGAACATCACCAGTGGTGCTAATGAGTCGGCATATCGGGAGGAGGGCATTTGGAATAGATTTGTGTTTCTCAGGCTTTCTAAACCCTGGTGTGATCAGGTGTTGATCCTGTGTGCTTTATTTTGCCTTTAAACTGTGATGCTGTTACATAATATATCAACAGCTGCATAATATACGAATGTGAGAACTTGGTTGGTTTTAATATAAAAGAAAAATCAGATGTACTTTGCTGCTGACAGGAGGGTTTTACAAGGTTTTTTTGCTTTACAAATCTCCTTCACTTGTTAAGTAACTGCAGTTCTTCATTCATTTCCACTGATTTCAACAGTTTTTTTGTTGTATTTTACTATTGGAGCTGTTTTGAAGAACCCAACTGCTCCTCATATTTAGACAGTATATAAAGTAAAATGAGGTTTCGTGTATGTCGCAGGCTGCCTGCTCATACCTGCAGTCTGGATAATCGCGAACAAAACCATTTCATTAATCAGGTTTATTCAGCGAGAGTGAGCCTGGTCAGACCTGCGCTTCCTAATAGCTCTGGTAGCTTGTTAGATGAATGTTTATGTGCATGTGTGCTTCGCCGGATGAGTGGCTGCTCTCTCATATAGTTCAAGCGCCGGTCCCATGAGGTAGCGTTTTTAGACTGTTCCAGTTTGACGTATCGGCGTATGTGTGTGGGAGCAGACTCGCAGACCCAGACTGGGATGTGCAGAGAAGAAATGGACTGGAAAACAATCAGCATTAATGCTCCAGTACCTTTCACAGAAAGAGAAACCAAGGTTATTGTTCCCACAGTCACACCTCCCGAGTACTTCTTTTTTTAAAATCCAACACTGGAGAAATTAAATGCTAATTTAATAACGGTACGCCTGATAAATGAGTTCCCTGTTTAAGAAGATGTGATCTTTGTTATTTTTCTCACTTCCTTCTACCGTGTTTTTTTGTGATGGGAGACAAAGCATCTCGCTTTCTGAATATAATCTGATGTAAAAGCTGTGATTTCGCCCTCATTAACACCCCCCCCCCCTCAAAAAACGAACGCAATTGCCATGACTAATAAGCAGTGAGCATCTCTCCCTGAGCTATTTCATCAGCAGGGTGAGGAAGGAAACTGCTGGAAATGTAGAGGGGAAGCACACAAAGGAAGGATGTGCCTTTTAAAGAGGATATTTGAATTCGACCAGCCTGCCTCATTCCCTCGCTAAGGAGAAGTTAAAAATAAGAACCAAGTTTCGCAACCCTGCACGTAGCCGGGCCTTTAAGTCGCGATTGTTACGGTAGAGCGGGTCACCGCGAAAGCCGTTTCTCCTCCTCACGCGTGCCCCGCTGGCGTTCTGTGTGCGTTTTTTCAGGCTCAAGTGGCGTTCCTGCAGGGCGAGAGGAAAGGCCAGGAGAGTATGAAACAGGACCTGGTGAGGCGGATCAAAATGCTAGAATATGCCCTCAAACAGGAGAGGTAAGAAGGGTCTTCGCCCCCCCCCCCAGTCCACCGCCACGCTCTTCTCTCTGTTTGACGGCCTGCCCTCTTGTGGTCGTCCCCGTGCTTGCAGGGCCAAGCACCAGAAGCTCAAGACAGGAAGTGACCAGAGTCCCGGGGACAAAAAGACAGAGGCCGAGTCAGACCAACGTAAATGTGAAATCTCTCATTTTGCTGCCAACGCTGCTGCCTTTATCAATGTGACACACACACACACACACACACACACACACACACACACACACACACACACACACACACACACACACACACACACATATGTATGTTTTTGCGTTTGCTGTTTCGCTCCTATCAACTAATCTGTTTCACTGCAGTTCCCAACGGGCCTGCCGAGCCAGACTCCGAGCCAGCCAATCAGATGTCCTGGAAGGAAGGACGCCAGCTATTACGCAAGTAAGACCCTTCAGTCATCAGCTTCTTTTTTTAACGTTCTGGGTGTTTGTCCAAGTGACTCGGTATCAACGTAGTCACTTTCTGAGCTTTTCTTTTCTGAGTTGTTTTTTTTTTTTTGTTTGTTTGTTTTTTTTTTTCCTTTTCCCTTTCCTGCCGACGTAGATATCTGGAGGAAGTCGGTTATTCAGACACCATCCTGGACATGCGCTCCAAACGCGTCAGGTCCCTGCTTGGGAGGAGCAGCCCCGAGGCCAACGGCCCGCCCCCCGCAGAGACGTGTCAAGAGCCCGAGCCCCGCGCGGGCGGGGAGTCCTTGTTAGTGAGGCAGATAGAGGAGCAGATCAAGAGGTGAGGCCCCCGCTGCGTTCGCCCTCCAGCCCCTTGATCGCAGCGCGAGCGGGCGCGCGGGCCGCTTTCCCCCTCTATCCGGACGGACAGCCACCTCTTTGTTACGCGTCGTGTGAATAACACTCTTTCATCCCGAGCCTCAGGTGTTTGTGCTTTCCCACTCATGCGCGGCCGTCGGAGCACTCGCTCAAAGTGCGCGGCTATTTTCGGACTCGCCCCGTCAAGACGCCAGCGGGGAAGCAGCGTAGCCCCAGACATTTGTGTTCCCACTCAGTTTATCCAGACAGTGAGTGGAAGGTGCCCCCGTCAGGCTGTTGATGGTTAAGGATGGTGAAACACTGAATTTGTGTTCTGGCTTTGGCGAGCGGGTGCATTTAAACTCTGCGCCGACTGGCTTTGAACGCGGCGCGCTCTCGTTCCTAACCGATACAGCGTTGTGTTGCGTGTGTAGGAATGCGGGGAAAGAGAGCTCCAAAGAGCGCCTGGGTGGCTCGGTGCTCGATAAGATCCCCTTCCTGCACGGCTGCGAGGACGACGACGAAGACGACAGCGACGAAGAAGACGACTTCCAGGGTATGGGCGCCGACTGCATCGACGGCCCGCGCAAAAACAAGAAGTCTCGCGTAAAGGTAAGGAGGGGGGGGGGGGGGGGGGGGGCGTCTGAGCCGCGCGCGCGCTCTGCGGCTGGTCGAGCTGACGCGAGTCTCCGCGTTATGTTGGCGTGTGCAGATGGCTTCGGAGCCGATGACCACGGACCTGGACCCCGAAGACGAGGAGGACGAAGACGACTCCGAGGACGCCCTCGGCGAGTTTGACTTCCTGGGCTCGGGGGAGGATGGGGAGGGGGCGGGAGAGGCCCGGATCTCAGGGGATGGACGGGAGCTAGGTACGCTGTTGCCATAGTGACACCCATCAGTATCAGCCCCTGCTAGAATCACTGCCACAAGTGTACCTGTGTTTATTTTTTATTTTTTTTTGCTTTCCCCTCTGCTCACCTTATCTGTTACTTCTCATTGTGTCTCCTTCTGTGAATAAAACCAAAGTCTTTTCCCAACCACCCGTCTCTCTGTTCTGTTTCACAAGCTGTCGTTCTGTGAATCTCTGCAGTTTCGTAGCCGTCATCTCTGTCTTGTGGATGTACTTGTGATGTGTACCCAAGGTCATGTGAAAGCGCTAGCAACATGCATGCCACCTTCCTTTCAAAGCGTCCACATTACATAGCCAGTCATCTTTACCATGTGTGCCTTTGCTTTGATTTCCCCACTCGTCCAGAAAAGAGCCTTTCCGATAGCGAGCAGTGTGCTGTGTACCTAAAGAATGACGCCTGTCTGTCGCCTCCTCGTGTGTCACCTGCTTCACCCTGTCTACTTTACGTCTCTCTGCATTACCGGATGTTTTGTGTCTCCCTTGTCGGGTTCAGAGAACCACAGGAACAAGTTACAGGGAATGATGTCGGACTTTCCCTCTAAACCGGCCAAGCCCCCCTCTGTACCGGGACAGGCTCGCTCAGGGGAAGGTAAGACTTCTCCAGTGACCGTCCTTACCGACTATCCTGTCCTACACGTGTGCGTAATTCAGACTTGAATCCCAAATTTACAGCCTGTCACGTCTAGTTTTCCCTTATGAAACCTGCGTAGGGGTAAAGTTGTTCCTGTGCCTATAAATATAATCTCTGGAACAGTGTGGGAGTAATGAAACGGGAGAGGTTGAACAGTTATGGATGTGTGTTTTTTTCACTGGTCTCGGCTTATTTTAGCGTTGCGATGTTTTGTCAGGATAATAACCTGTGTTTCCCTCCCCGGCCTGCAGGAGGCGCCCTGGGTTTCTCCTCTGAAGTCTTCATTATGGATGCTGTCGGAGGTGGGGACATGAACCTGGGCGAACTGGCCGATCTCACCGTCGCCAATGACAACGATCTCTCCATGGATGTAATTACACCTCTCTTCCGGAATAATGCATGGGACGCGTCTCGTCCCCACCCTCTTCACAGACGCGTGACCCCCCCCTCCCCTTTCGACGCTTTTGTCCCGTCAGATGCAGGACAACAGGGAGGAGTTCAAGAAGACGTGGAACCCCCGTTTTACACTACGCAGCCACTTCGACGCCATCCGTGCGCTGACCTTCCACCCGGGCCAGGCGGTGCTGCTGACAGCCTCCGAGGACGGGACACTAAAGCTGTGGAACCTGAACAAGGCCATGCACTCTAAAAAGTAAGAGAGGGTCGTCGCTGCGGCCCTGAAGTGGCTCGGACCAACAGACGGCGTTTAAAACCTCCCCTGTCCCTCCCCAGGAACGCTGCTTTGGACGTGGAGCCCATTTACACTTTCAGAGCGCACAGGTTGGTCTCACCACTTCGGTTGTTTCGCCTCGGCTAAAATCAGCGCTTTCAGAGAGATCGAGGAGAAAGAAAGGAGGGTTAAACCTGTGTGTGTGTGTGTGTGTGTGTGTCTGTCTCTTTTCAGCGGAGCCGTTCTGTCCCTGACGATGGGGGAGAACGGAGACTCCTGCTACAGCGGAGGCCTTGACGGCTCCGTCAGGTGTTGGAAGATGCCCGATCTCAACGTGGACCCTTACGATAACTACGGTTAGGCCCCGCCCCCCCCCAACGCTGCAGGTTCAGCCCGCGCCGTCCGTCCTACAGTCCCGGTTTAACGTGTCAGTCGCCCCCCCCACCCAGATCCCGGCATCGAGAGCAGCGTGCTGGCGGGCCACGAGGACAGCGTGTGGGGCCTGACCTACTCCCCGTTCCACCACCGCCTGGCCTCCTGCTCGGCCGACGGCACCGTTCGCATCTGGGACCCGCAGAACTCGGAGCCCTGCCTCTCCGTTTTCAACAAGGAGAGAGGTAGAGTACGACCGTCACGCCGGGGTCGGTCAACCGCTCCAACTTCACCGCCCCCCCACAGAGCACGGCACGCCCACTTCGGTGGCCTTCGTGGCGACCGACCCCAATCAGGTGGTGGTGTCCTTCGACGGCGGCGAGACGGTGCTGTACGACCTCGCCACGGAGCAGAGTGCCACGGCGCTGGAGACGCAAACCAAGGACGGTAGGTGTCCGGGGGCGAGCCCACCGCGGCCGATTCATGCGCGGGGGGGGGCGCTCAAGAGAAACCCCCTGTGCCCCTTACAGGCAGCGAGCTGATCAACCGCGTGGTCAGTCACCCCACCGAGCCCGTCTCCATCACCGCACACGAGAACCGCACCATCCGCTTCCTGGACAACAAGACAGGTGTGCACAGGAGGCGCCGGGCGGGCGGGCGGGGGGGGGCGTCATTTAACGCAGCTGACTGAGCTCGTGTTGTGCGTCCGTACAGGGAAAGTCGTCCACTCGATGGTGGCTCATCTGGACGCAGTCACCTGTCTCACCACCGACCCTAAAGGCACTTACCTCATCTCTGGCAGTGAGTAGCCCTCAGCTGTGCGCCGCCATCCCGTTTCAGACTCTTAATTTAACCCTGACAGAGCGCTTCACACTTGGGTGTGTGTGTTTTTTTTGTCTTTTTTTTTTTTTTTGTGCGCTCCACTCTGCCCCCTACAGGCCACGATTGCTCGGTGCGCCTGTGGATGCTGGACAACAGGACCTGCGTGCAGGAGATCACCGCCCACCGGAAGAAGCACGACGAGGCCATTCACGACGTGGCGTTCCACCCGTCCCAGCCCTTCATCGCCAGCGCCGGCGCGGATGCACTCGCCAAGATCTTTGTCTGACACTGCTCCCCGTCATTCTGGTGATTGCTCGCCTCCCGCACGCCGAGACGCAGATGAATATTTCAGTGACGGCAGAAACGTGTGATGGAGGCAGTAGCCTTTTAAAAACCCCCCGCTCTGAGAATTTCAGCTTTTTTCTTTTGATAATACATCTTTTAAATCTTTCCAACGCAGCCACACTCTGTGAAAGTGCGCGTTACATTTATTAATGAGACACTGTTAAGCTGTCGGGAACGTTTTTTCCAGCATCCTGATTAAATAGAAAGTTTCTTTCTTCCAAAGTCGATATACCGTCAACCTCAAAAACCTTTTTTTGTTTTTTTATATTGCAATCCTCCAGCGCCTTTACTGTCTAAACGTGTTCACCGCTTTCTTCTTCTAGAGTCCTACAAAAGCAGCTGGGCCAAAAGAGACTGAAGAAGACCACCCCGGACAAATACCCCCTGCTTCACACACACACACACACACACACACACACACACACACTTGCACACGTTTGTCCTGCGCCCCACTGGCTGGGTCATCACTGCAGGACGTCACCCCCCCCCCACTCTCCCTCACCGGTCTGACGCCTCAGTGACTTCTTGTAATACTAATCACGTTGCTTTTTTATAACTTTTCTAGTCCTGGTGGCTCTGTTTTCAGATAATCCTCTTTGAATCAACACTTTCCTACACTACAATTTTCTGTTCTGCCTTTTTTTTTTTTTTTTTTTTTTTTCCTCCTCTCTCTCTCCAGTTTCGGTGTACCAGCTATTACCAAGCGTCACGTGTGTGCGTGTTTGCGCGCTCCAGCTCGCTGATACACTACTCACATTTCACCAAGTATAACCTCGGATTGCACAGCACGCACCAGTACTTTCAACAGCGTGGAGATATTTTTAATCACTAAACCAACTTGCTTTTTTTTTTTTTTTTTTTTTTGGCTGACGTGCGCGTGTAGGCAGCAGGACTTGATGTGGCCTTTACCAGAAAGTGTTGGCGCCAATCGCCTGACCTACCGTTCTTGGAAATCAGAGCATTACATTCCAAAGACTCCGGGTAGAGTGTGTGTGTGTGCGCGTACTTGATATTTTCAGTTGGAGAATGTTTAAACCCGGCCGCGCGACGCCGCCAAGCGCCAGACGGCCGCTGACCAGTGTTGGAAGAAAAAGCTTTAATTTTGAATTTTTATGGTCTCACGGTTTTGTGCGCGCTTTAATCCGTCCCCCCCGTTTCGTCGGCGTAACAATAATCGTCCTCCCCTCCCACGCGTTAGGTGAGGCGGGGTGAACCCGCGTCGTCACGATCCCCCCCTTTTTTTTTTTTTTTTTTTTTAGTATTAGTAAGTATTATACAGATGCTCCGGTCTGCTGGACCGATGTTCTCACGCCGCGTTAACCGGCTAAAAGATGGACGTTGCGAGAGCTTAGCCATGAACACGGAGGTGCGCGGCGCTCGGCAAATGACGGCGGCGGAGGCGTCATTTGGTGCTTCTTTTTTTTTTTTTTTTTTTTAATTGTACAGGAGAGAGTGCGTGCGTTTCCGCACTACTTAAAACGCGGTGCTACGGAAGACCTCGTCAGAATCAGGGACCAGTTCTGCGTGAGCGTTTCTCGGCAACGCCGGGGCTCGAGATCAACGTTACTCATCAATGAATCACTGCATCGATCGTGACACTTCACAGGGAGGCGCGCCCGATGGTGACCGCATGAGAGCTGAGGTTGTCGTGACAGTTGGGAGGTTTGCATTTATGTTTTTTTTTTTTTTTTTAATTTTATTTTTTTAATTTATTACAGTTGTATGTCGAGGCCCTCCTCTTGGTTGACGCGCGTCGGTTGCACAGTAGGGTATCACGATGGGAAGGACCTCTTGTGAAGAGGCGCGCTTCCAGGTGAAAAGGTTTTAAAGTCGCTTCAGAAAAACAAAACAAAACAAAAAAAAACGAAACAGAACGAGCAGAGACATCGAGTCACGATCTGTAGTTATCGCCGCGCTGCTCAACTGTGGTTCCGGTATTTTCAACCCGACTGAAGTAAAAACAGTGTTCACCCATGTCTGTGTTGTGTGGGATCATTTCGCTTTAGACAGACGAAAACTTTGATGGGAATTTGGTGTTGCGTCGAGAGGACCTGGGCAGATCGTTTAAGGGCGGGGGGGGCGCTCCCCATCCGTACGGGGTCACGGCAGGAGGTCAGAGGTCAGGTCTAACTACTAAGTAGCGTAGAAGTAAACACTGTTTTAGTTGCTCGTCGTTAGCGTTCATGTTTCAACTTTCCACTAAAACAGGGTCGACTGAAACGAACAACTACATCACCAAGTACACGCTCGCTGTACTGCTGCTAGCTGTAACACCCTGCTATCATTTAAATGTTTTGGCTTCACTTTGCACTACGCCTAACGGGGAGAGCGGCGAGCGGTTGCAGACAGGGTGCAGAAGTAACGATTTGCAGGTATTCTACAATCTGAAGTCAGTTCTACGAGGACGGAACCTTCCGGGAAATTTCTGTTCAGAGCCTCGGATAACCGAGCTGATGCGCTCTGGACCGAAGTTCACACTCTGAACTGCTCTTCCCCGACTTCAAGGACCGAGACAAATCAGTGCGACGCAAAGGAGAAAAAAAAAAAAAAAAAGAAAACGGTTTGTAAATGATGACTAGAGATGCCATTATGTGCTGTCAGTGTCCATCACTTTTTTCTTTCTTGCATCTCTTTTTTGATTTTGAATATGATTAATAAGATGTAAGAATGCTGTAGTATCATAAGTGAATCATTCTTCCTTGCTTAGGCATAGAACTTGCTTGTGATTGATAATGGCAATGTATAGCTTGTAAAAACAATTAAAAAAAGTAAAAAAAAAAAAATGTTACCAGTCAGAGGCCAAGGTAAAGGACTCATTTCTTTGTGTTTTTATTTTTTTATTAGCAATTTATCACTGTGTGATACTTTGTACATCATATTAAGCTGTATTCAAACAATTTCCTGCATCTACAAGGGATAAGAGACCTGCTTTTATTACTTTTGGTTTATTATCTATTTTTGAACTGCATTCTAGCGTGTATCAGATGACTTTGTTTTTGTTTACGGGTCCTGTTGTATGTCATTAAGGAAGAAAAGAAAAAAAAAAAGATTTTGTACAGGAGAATGACGTTTGTGTAGTCTTTTCACTGTCCTGTAAGGAAACCAAGCCGGGTCTCTCGCTGTATAAATCAGAAGGCGTTGCAGAAGTTGGGACACTTTTAATGGGTGTAATTTAAAACATTATCCACAGAAACGGAAGTTGTGGAGATTCTCTTTCCTGATAAGGAAAGCTCTAATACTGGATGTTGTTGACAGGACAGTTGATCAGGGTCGGAAATTCCTAACTGACTCTAGCAGATGTGTTTATAATGAATTTGATAGAAAGAGATCCAACTTTAGTCTCATGACAACAATTTACATCTATAAGAAAGAAATCATGACAAATGAGCCCACCAGAATTTGAATTGGAGAAATGTGTGTTTACGTATTTGACTATAATTCCTCCTCTTTGTATAAAAATAGACATGCACTTCAATTCCAATTAAATTATAATTTGAAGAGTTTATCATGTCCCCCTTAATTGCAGTGTCAATATATTGCCTCCAGATGGCCAGAGAACAATCGATTTCTCCAGGCAAATCCTGTAAAATACCTATATGAAATGTGATCAAAGAACTTATAAAATTCTTGACTAGTTCTTTCTTCAGATTTATCCACACTTTCTCACACAGGCTGTGTTTACCCCCTTTCCCCCTCTGCTTGTGTACATTTGTCATTTAGAAAAACAAGAGGGCAAAACAGCTCCCTCTAGCGGCAGAGCCTCAGCTGTCCCCTGAGGTGTGCTGTTTCAGGGGAGGACCTGACAGCTCCACCACAGGGGGATGAGATCACAGCTCTACCTGTCAAATATGCTGCTACGACCCACTCGTTGCCCTAAAAGTTCCTTGTTTCCTTGAAATGTGCAGTCCGCCTGAAAGCAGCTCCAAAGGTGTGATTGTAGCCAGCAGACAGCCACAGGCGTGTCCACTTTAATACATTAGGAGAAAATGTGTGAAAGAGGAAAAACAGGGCAGGAAGATGAGGAGGGGATGGAGAGGTTGTTCTTTGTGTGTGTGTGTGTGTGTGTGTGTGTGTGTGTGTGTGTGTGTGTGTGTGTGTGTGTGTGAGAGAGAGAGAGAGAGAGACGGCCCCCCTCGGGCGGTGTAAGGGGATCTGTTGATGGCTTCAACTCAGGGAGAGAGAGCAAACAAAACCCAAGGAAGGGAGAGGAAATGAGGGGAGGGAGGAGGCAGAAGGCTGGTAGTAAAGGACTCAAACGGAGCGACTTTATCAGAACCTACTGGCTCCAGGCTGCGTCAGTTGCTTCACTTCCTCCTTGGCTGAGAGCACACAGGAGAGGAGGAGGAGTAGGAGGAGGGAGAGGGAGGCACCCTCTCTCAACTTTTTTCTTTTTTTTTCATAAAAAACATTGAACTAGGGTTGAAACTGAAACAGGGTAAGTCTTGTAAAAACAGTGCAGCCCTCTTGCTCTCCTTCATTCTTACTGTTTCCTGTTTAAGGAAGCCATTTTGTAACTCAGCTTGGAGGCAACAGCTAAGTTTGTTTTGGTTTTTGTCCCCCCCCCTCATCTCCCTCCCACTGCCTTCCTTTTCGCCGGGTGAGTTTCAACTTTGGACTTTCTCCTCAGCAGGACGACTTTTTTTTTTTTTTTTTTTCGTTGGGCCCACGAGCGGCGAGCGAGGGAAGAAGGTGGGAGGCGGGCAAGAGCCTCCTCCTCCCCGCCGCACACTCACCACCCGTCCTCCTCAGGGACCCGCACACGCCGCTCATACCTGACATGCCTCAGCAACAGCACCAGCAGCAGCAGCGCTGAAGTGGCTCGGGAGGAGGATCCACGCGGCCGACGGCGGGGGGGGGAGAGAAAACAAAAAAGACTTTCTTTGTGGACGCACGGGAGCCCACGACCCCTGCTCAGTTCCTCGGCGTGTGCGCCCCCCGGCTGTGTGTGTGTGTGTGTGTGTAGGTGTGTGTGTGTCCATGTGTCATCGTGTGCGCTTCTGGCTCCGCTAAGACAGTTTGAATGACTGCGGCCAGACTGCGCCCTGGCATGTTTCTGTGAGCACGCCGAGCTGCAGACAGGACTCTGAATGGCTAACGCGAGCCCCTGCATGGCCTCGGGGGCCATGGCCCAGGTCTTCTTCCCTCCCGGGGGCTCCTCGCCGCCCGCTTCCACTGTGATGCAGCAGGGAACCCCCATAACCATGGCAACCATGCCCATCCAGGGCACTTTCCCGGCTATGGACCTGTCATCGGGACAGGGTCCCGGGGGCGTCGTCATGCCCTCTTTGCCTCCCACTCCAGCAGGGGTGTCCTTCATCATCCAGATCGGCCTGACCAGAGAATCGGTCCTGATGCCCCTGACCGCCGACCTGGCCTACGTGAAACAAATCGCCTGCTCCATCGTCGACACCAAGGTAGGAATTGCGCGTGGGCCCGGGTGTCAAAAGAACACGGGCATGAAAAAAAACAATCCTTCGTGTACGGGTGAACGGAAGCGTTTTATCCACTGGAGCAGGAGGGATGGTGGAGCAGCTGCGGCAGACTGGGGGGATGCATGAAAACCAGGGTTTTTTTGTTTGTTTTTGGTCGTAATTTCAGCAATTGGTTATTCCCATTCACACACACACACACACACACACACACACACACACAGTGGGCAGAGAACAGAAACTCAGCCGGGATTTGTCATACCACATCTAGCGCGGCGGAGCAGGACAGCGATGTTTTCAGCTCACGCCAGCGTCGATAAAGCTGCCGTTCCGCCGCGCAACGCGCCTCAATGCTTCTGTTGATTCTCCTGTTTTGGCTAAAGACCAAAGAGGGAACGGCAGCAGATGTGCGCCGCAGCGTATTAAAATGCATCGGGGTGATTTCAGAGGCGTCGGGAGCCGACGCGCGCAGGGCATAATCGTGGGAGTCGGTGTCCTTCAGAGGGCTCGAGTCAACCATGCGGAGAGAGGCTTTCACTTCTCTTTGAGACTGAGACGTTGAGGCCGCTGTGCACGTTTATCACACGCGCACATCTGGCCAATTCTACCCTCTTTACGCTACACTGAGCCCTTCTGTCCAATTTGAATAACCAGTTCTTCCAAAAGGCCAGCTTTACTCCCTGGCGTGCACGAGTTCTGTGAACAGGGTTTTGTGTGTGAACACTTAACATAACATAAATTCGTTATGGACCAATGGAATATCAACTTCCTCTTTAAAACAGGAAGTAGTTGCGTTATAGGAGACACCTCAACCTGCGCTGGTTTTATGATGGGGCTGGTTGTATTCTCAGAGTGGAACTGACCAGCACCAAAACACATCCGGGAACCAGTCGCCGCCCTCCGTGGCCGGCTTTAGCCGCCCCGTTAATTTGCGCTGGCCCGGGCTTTTGTTTGTCTGTCTCAGATGATCGGTCAGCCGCCGCCGGCCTGGCTCTCGTCTGCAACTGGATCTCTCCGCGGCTCGTCTTTTGCCTTTGTCGACGTGCGTTTGGGAATATTCATGCGAGCAATTAGGAGCCAAAAGACAAACTCGCTGAACTCTGATGAAGTGGGAAGGCTCCCGCCAACGGGGGTGGGGGTGGGGGTGGGGGGGGTTCGTTCTCCTGTGTTCAAACGTGTCAAATAGTTGCGCTGTCCGATGGTCAGCACCCAGATGTGAACGGTCCCGTTGATCAGCCCGTCACGACCGGGCCTTGGACGAGGTTCAGGGCTGCGTTTTTGGGTTCTGTGATCTTCCGGGCGGAATTCTGAAACCTGTAATTGTGACGGTGTCGGACAGACGCGTGACTCCTGGAGGAGCGGACAAAACGTAAATGACAGGAAGCGGAAAGGTCAGTCCAAACACGCTCAGAGGTTGCTCGGGGGAAAAGTAATAAAAAGGCAGTGTCACAGCTCCGCATCGTGGACGTCCTGTCCCGTCAAGACCCGATGTCTCAGACAGAAAAAGAAGGTTGACATATTCCAAGTAAACATTTGGTACAAATTTGTGGTTCCTGCTCAGCGGCAGCTACTGTAATTAAAGATAAAGACTCCCAAAGTCAGCGAAAGAAGAGACATTAAACTTTCCTCCAAGTCTGTTCATGGGCTTTCAGGAAGTTACACAACACCCCCCCCACACACACACACAAAATCTCCCCCATGCTGGACTCCTGCTGAGCGAGGAGGTCCAACTTTTAGGTAGGACGTCGGAACAATAGTCATCTTGTCCCCGTCCCGCCGACTGCATGTGACACATGAATTGGACCCTGCGCGCACGCATGACTGCTTTCATTGGTGTATTTAGAGGGGCTGGGAAAGCAGTTTGGGTACCCCGCCGCCCCCGCCCACAGTCACCTCCCGTCCCAGAAAGGGTGAGTCACCGCTTCTGTTTATTCACGGGCTCCTTGTGTTCCACTGACACGTTTTTCCATCCGCTTCTCAGCCAGGGCGAGCGGGGCACTCCCAGCGCCGGTACTCGCACTCTTTGCAGGACCGTGATCTCAGCACCGCCCCCTTCAACCCACCCCCCTTTACTGCCTCTCAACCCCCCGATCAAAAGAGTCTGAAGGGTATCTTTCATCCACCCGTCCCATCCCGGAGCCCCCCCCCCCCTCACCATGGAACTAATTACGTGGCCTAGAAACAGGGGTCTGCCTCCGTTCGCCCCGCTGCTCGGGCCGTGCTCAATTTCTCGCCTCCGCAGCTCCATCGTCCACTCATCTCTTCGTCACCACCAGCCCCCCCTCCCTCCCTCCCCCACTGGATAAAAATCAAACCTCTGACTTTCGTTGGGAAATCTACCTCCCCCTCTTTAACTTCCTGTCCTGCCCTTCCCCCTTTACCTACTACACACTCTGTACTTCCGCTCCCTGTCCTCTAATCTCCAGCTTCCTTCGCATTCCACCTCAGTTCATCCACACTTCCCCTCACTACCCCCCACCACCACCACCACTACCCCCCATCCACCACCACCACCACTACCCCCACCCCCACCACCACCACCACCACTATGGTCTTCAAGAAAGTAACAACCGGCCTTAGACAACAGCACACCCAGGTCGGAGTGTGTGCACGCTGTTCCGCTCTACCTCCCGAAGGTGTGTCGGCTCTGTTTTTTCCGAACACGCCATGTGAAGTCACAGCTGAGACTGACGGCCGTTTGTGTTGACGTTAGAGGGTGTGTTTGCGCGAGCGCCAACCTGTTGACTTGCGTCGGCGGCGGGCCCGGAGCGGCTTTGCTGGGAACATACCTGTGGGGTGTACGATGCGCCTAATGGCCGACGTTTTGCTGTCGACGAAAACGTGATCGACCTCGGCATCAGCACAATCGGCGCGCGCTGCATACATCGCCCCGCGTCGTCATGGCGACCCAAGTGTTCATGAGCTAGAGCATAAGTTGCAGGGGAATTGGGAAATGCTTTGATCTCATTAAAGCCCTCCTCTGTTTTTAAACGGTGCGGCTCTTCGTTCGACACCAGGCGGGACTCCTGTGTGCTTTGGTGTGCCGAAATGCGGGCGGGAGAGCAGGTTTCGCAGGAGCGGGTTGTTTTTAACCGAGGCACTAGTTAACGTCGTACCCGAAACGGGGGGTGGGGGGTGGGTGGGGGGGGTCGGCGGGAGGATGCGTTAAAGCGGGCGGCTCAGCCTCGTGGCTGCTGATCGCATGGAAAAATCCTTCCTGAGACGCGCTGCCGGGCGCGCAGCAGCAGAGCAGGATGGAAACTACACGATAGCAGTGAATACCTGCTAGAAGCGCACAGCTCCGACACAAATCTGCCGCTTGTGCGCCACGTGGAACATCTTTACAAAGTAAAAAAGCTCTTAAACGCACATTCTTTCTACGGGAATGTATAAATACACTCGAGGCCCCCGGGTCGGTCAGAAGGCCGAGCTAAGGAACAGGGTAGGAAAGTGTGTTTATTTATGTTTTTTAAAAGTTGCGGGGACCTCTCGGCACTGGTAGCCAACCCGCAGAGTCCAACACAAACATCCTTTTTGGTCTGTTGGGAACTGGTCACCCATGAAACCACCTCAGGGTGAAACGCGCGGTTTCTATATAGCCCGCGCCGCTTCTTTTTGGGGTTACAGGACTTTCTGGACCTGGACCATTCTGGGATTGCGAAGGAAATCAAAAACACATCCTGTGAGAGTGGACGGCACATGTTTTTAAAAAACCCTGAGCTTCGCTGTGAAACTGCTGCTCAGCCAAGTTAAACTGCTGGGAGCAGGTGGATTTTTTTTTTTTTTTTTTTTTTTTGTTTTTTGTTTTTTTTGTCCAAATTAGATTGTAGAAACACAAAGAAATATCAGTAGCCACACAGACACACACACACACACGCCCACACACACAAGCAGAGCTGCAGCTGAGAGCCCCAGCCCTGGCCATTGTTTCCACCTCCGTTTTGGAAGGGCCTGTTTCTTTATCTCTCTCCCTGGAGGAGCACTTTGACCTTGGGAATGGGATCATACACATCACCTCCTGTTTACCTCACTCTCCCGCACTTTTATTCCGTGTGCGTGCCCATATGCACACATACACACCTTGTAAAGCGATAGCTGGCCCTGATTCCCCAGATAATGGCCCTGGGCCTTTATTGTTTGTGTGAAACACCAACGCGCAGCAGCCCTGCGGTGGCGGAGGACGCTGATTTCATTTCCCCTGTATTACAGCCCGGGGGTCTTCATTCACAACGGCGGGCTGGTGTCAGGAGAGCGCTTTTGTCTCTCGGCGAAGATCATTAAAAAGTCATCCGACAACCATTCAAACACACTCTGCTCATCATCCCGAGCCTTTGTTGGCAGCTGGGTGTACAGTTGGAAAATAAAAGCACCTTGTGCGACAACATTAGTGTTATAAAGGAAATGGTGTTAGTTTTCACGTACCGCAGCCTGTGTGTGTGTGTGTGTGTGTGTGTGTGTGTGTGTGTGTGTGTGTGTGTGTGTGTGTGTGTGTGCCTCTGGTCCATTTGCATGGTAGCTGAACAGCTTTGCATGATCGACCATGCCTGGTGTCTTCTGTCCGCTGGCTTTGTATAGTTTGGGAAGCTCGGTGCACGCAGGGATATCTGATCAGTCAAATAACACACTTCTGCCCGTCGCCAGGTGTGTGTGTGTGTGTGAGAGGGAAGAGGAGGAGGAAGCTTAGATTTGAGCGATTTAAAAATGTGGGCTGATATTGCATTTATTGACATTATTCAAATCCCCCCCGTCTTTAATCAGCCCTAAAGATTTGAATAATCCAAAGGTATGAACATCTGTTGCGTTTTGATTTAAATGCAGGCTAATCCCGGTTGATTTGCGCAGTTCACGTGTTTCGAAGGGTCCTGAATCGGCGCAAAGAGACCTCATGATAACATAATCTGGAGATTAACGTCGGTCCAAAAGGTTCTGTGTCGTAATCCTGCCAGGAGCCGGGGGAGGGGGGGGGCGGCGCGCGATCAGCATTTGTGGGAAGTATCCACGTGGAGACTTTGTACCAGTTGGTTAACGATTGGTTATGTCAGAGACAGAGGCCAACAAAAGAGCTCTTTGAGAGCAGGGAGACGCAGCGAATGCAGGATCACAAACGCAGGCACGCACAGACTGTATATGTACTCAGATTGCGTAGCTGTCCTTGTTCGGACATTTGTCTTCCTGGATTCTCTCCATCGCTTTTGTTTAGTGACAAAAAAAAAAAGCAGCATTGAAGAAGAAAAACAGACTCACAATGGGTCTTCTGGTGAGGCTGAATGTTGAAGTGTGTTCACCGACATGTGTGAGCCCCCCCCCCCCCCCTAATTCTTCACCTGATAGATCACAGATGTAGACCGTTAAAAGTCAATGATGTGTTTTGGCAAAACTTTCTCATTCAAATGAGCAGAAATGTGCCAGAGCTGCAGAACATTAAAGTTGGATTCCTGAATAATGTGGACGCACGCGTTCAGATCTCCGATCGCTTGAGCAAAACCTGCACTTTTGCCGCTCTTCTGCAAAACACAGAAAAACAGGTGTCGCGGGTGTGTTTGGACGGGGTGTTTGCGCGGAGCAAAACACGATGAATCACAGTGGAGCGGATTGTTCAATATAAAAGAATCCTGTTTGAAAGGATTTCAAACAGTCGCGGCCACGTGTTTGTCATATGACCGGAGCTCGGCCTCTAGCGTTTGTCCTTTCTCCTTCTCTCAGCTTGAATCTAATTTAAAAAGAGGAGAGAAATAAATGACAGGAGAGGGGATGACTCACAGTACAGCAATGTGCCCATTGTGCATGTGTGTGTGTGTGTGTGTGTGTGTGTGTGCCTCAACATGCAGCTTTGTTTGTTTGTTGGCCTATTAAACTGTAGGAAAAACCATCAGGTTGAACTGTGAAGATTGGGGCCCTGTATGTTCACACTAACCATAGTTTGAAGGTTTTTGCTGAAAAAGAGAATTGAACGGTTGTGAAAGTCTGAAGCAGAGAAAGGCTGTCCACAGGGGACGAAGACAGTCATCTCTGTTGACTGTCCGCTCTGCACAAGCAGCGTGTCAGCTAAACGAGGGAAAACAGGCGGGATTCGACTTAATCCAATATTATGTTGCCATGGATATTTCCATAAAGTGACGCTTCTTTAATTTTGAGTAAAAACTGTGCACAGAGCGTTACGCACGCGGCATCTGTGACATTTATTTCCTGTCTCTGCTGGGTTTTGCGCAGCTGTTTGGCTCCACTGTCACATAAAATCATAAAGAGTACGCATACACAACAACTGATAATGGGTGCAGCCACACAGAAAAGTTCTTGTTTGTATATAAATATGCAGAACGTTAACCAGGAAAATCTCTTTACAAGTCGATCTTTGTGCGTTCCGTGTATTGTCTCCAAAGCCTCGGGGTTCCTAAACATATCTGCTTCAGCGCTCTGATGTAACAGAGGCAAGATATCCAATTTATAGAATTAATGTAAACATAGAATGCAACCTTCAGGGGAATACAAATGCATTGTGATTTCACAATCAAGGTCAAAACCCCACCGGTGATGCAGAACCGTATCTGTCTACGGTTTTACTCTTGTTTTTAAAACGCAGACGTGAGTTCTGCTCCCCCGACCGAGGCCTGTGCTCCGTCTGGCTCTGCTGTCATGAATCACTGGCTTGTTCATTTTACAAAGTGGATTCCGTCCAAGGTTTCCTATCAGCTTACCTACTCAGAAGCAAGCCGAGGGGAAGACAGTGGGAGTGGGAGGAGGTAGACGAGGAGGGGGTCCGTCTACCAACAAAGCCTGGCTCTAGAATAGCAGTGTATGTCTCCTTTATCCCCCCAAACCTCGCTCTCTCATGCCTGGTCACGGCTCTCCTGTTACCTCCAAGTCCTTCATTCAAGCTTTGAGCAGAATGAGAGGCTTTGTCTCTCTGCTCCTGCTCACACACACACACACACACACACGCACACGCACACGCACACACACACACACACGCACACACACACACACACACACACAGCGGTCTGATCTAATTTCATCTGCCGTCCACTCTGCTGATGCATAATCTCGCATACAGATGACTTGTTTTTCCTCATATTTTGACCACAGTTTGTTGAAAGTCGACGATGATGGATGCTCCTCTGACAAGATGCTTCGTGCGCCCGACATGGGTCGATGATTCTTGAGCATTGTGATCTCAAAGTCACGAAGTTTCCAAGTCAGATGTTTTTCAACTCGTCATTGTTGCGACAGGGAATTCGAACAATCTGGTGATATCATCACAGAAAAAAAAAAAACCTGCCATCAGAGCTGAACTAGATTCCTTCTTTATTGTTCTGTGCGTGGAAGTAGATTAGATGTGCCAGTGTGTTTCAACATTTATGGATATTGTTAACAGTTACACTGTGATTTTAACTGGTTTTACATGTGCTTTTTGTGTGTGTGTGTGTGTGTGTGTGTGTGTGTGTGTGTTTCTGTTAGAGAGAGAGCGAGAGAGAGAGACAGAGAAAGATTTAAATTCCTGACCTGCTTGTTCTCAGCATACCAGAAATACTACAATTATGTGAAACCTGTGAGGCCGAAGGGGGTGAGGGGTGAAACCTCTGTGAATCTCCCACACATACACACCTTCACACACACACACACACACACACGAAAACATTAAGGTAAAGAGTATGTTTCGTGACATCTGAGTGCACAAAGGTCAATATGGACTCTAGCTCTATTGATCCATAGCTCCACCAGTAAATTAGCAGTCATTTTGGCGCGTTAGTGCCGTAGAGTCCAGAGTGTGACAGCATGACTCATCTCTTTGAGTCGCTCCGTCGGCCTAGTTCTAGTTCTGACCTTTGAGCACTCACCTAGTTTCCCACCAGCGTGCGCTTGCTTTGTATGTGGCAGATTAACAGGACTAAAAGTGATGCAAAAGCCTTTATGTTTTTTTTTTTTTTTTTTTTTTTTGACGTCACGTTGTTTTTTCCAGCCCGTCCCTGCGCTCGTGCCGGCCGCCCAAACCCGGCTCACCGCGCTGACGTCACGGACCGCGCGTCAACGTTGACACAGAGCTGTCGATTCCGCGCTGGATCTGGACGCGTCACGTTTATATTTTTACAGCTTCGCATTGGCCCGTGGCGCTGATTCCACCGGTGCCCGGGGGTTTTGTGTCATCCGCGCTCGTCGGCGTGTGACCTCACTGGGGTTAAAAATAGAATCAGGCTGGAAATTCTTTTGTTCCATCTCCAACAGGCAGCATCGGAGTGGGGAAAAAAAAAAAAAAAATTCCTGCGTTGCCTGAAGTTGTTGTCAGGAGCTAATGAGGGCAGAGCGTTGACGTCTTTGCACACCTGTTGCCACGGTAACCCCTCATTAAACACTTCATCACTTCCAGAGAGGGGTGCTCGGCTCTTCCCGAGCCTTGTGCCGAGGGACGGGAGTGGGGCGGGGGTGGGGTGGGGGGCTGTCAGTGTGCCCGATCAGAAGTGGATAAGGTTCCCCGTGCCGCTGCAGAAGCACCTCGGCCTGGACGACCATGTAAGGCTACGGGGGTCCCAGCGTGCGCGGCCCTTTCACGTGTCACTTCTCCGTCGATCACGCTCCCACGTTGCACTTAGAAGAACCGCAGCAGACCCGCGCTGTTTCTGTAACGTGTAAACACCGGCCCAGACCCCGTCTCCCTGCGAAGCCTCACGCCGCTCCTGTCGCTCGCCCCCGGCGCGGGCGCCAAAGGACCGCGGGGGCCGAGCTCGCGTTGCTTTGGCGCCCACACCTGAAAGATAGCGAGAATTCCCCTCTCATGCAAGTCCCCGCTTTTCTCGTATCTCGTCCTTCCTCTTTTGACCCACGTTGTTCCGGATGAACGCACGACTTCACACCTTTTAGAAGAAACGGGCCACATTTAGGGCATCGGGCTGCAGCTTTTGATTGTTGATGTGGCAACACACCTATTTATAATAGCACAAAATGAATGACGATGAAGGTTGGTGGTAAACATGGTCAAATTACGCAGAACTCCAGCAGCGAGGGCCCTTGCGGCCCAGGGCACTCAGAAAGATTTCTCCTTTGTTTTGGCGGACCTGCGGAGTTTCCCCTCATTTATGTGAGGATAAACAATAAAGCCATGATGTCATAAAACAGCCAGAAGAGCAGGTGGAGCGTAGGTTACTTCTCAAGACTGAGGCTGTTGTTACCTCTGTTTATGGTGGTGTGTGCATTTGCGTGTGTGTGTGAGACGCTGCAGGGGAAGTGATGGGGAGGATGAAAAGCAGAAGCAAGAGTTTTTCTCAGCAGGACATAAAAGTCTTTGTATCACTCACCCAAGCTGCGTCTTGTAGAGTTTTGTAGAGAGGGTGTATTTTTAGACCCCCCCCTCCCCGAGGTCACAACGAATTTACCTCGTGCGAACGCCAGCGCCGCTGCAACCTGATGCTGAAGTGATGTTCAGAATGCGCACATGTCAATTACAAGCAGACGACAGCCGGCACTGCCCGCGCAACTTTATTTGGTTTAAGTTACGCTCCCTCAGCTCGCTCACCAGTGCGCGGCGACCTCACGCCCTCCGATTCACTGTGTCTCATCACACCTGCGCCAGGTCCTGAAAACACACGGCAATACTCTAGCAGTAATAACACCTCAGATTAATTACACTTCAGAATTAAGCGAAATTTCCGACATCCAAGGAAAACAAAGCGCTCGTTCTTGTTGATACTTTACTTCATCAATGTGGATAACGGTTCATTGAGTTAAAGAGGTCACATCCCTCATGTGATAGGATGATTAATTAGTAATTTAAATTAAATTACTGATAACATTACTTCTCAGTAATCAGATAACATCTATTCTCTTAAGTATATCATTGGAATATAATTTCATTATAAAGCTAAACCAAAACTATGCAATACTATATTCTAATATTTTCAAGTTCTTTCATTTATGTAATTCAGCGTTCAATTCCTATCTTATGTGATTAGTAGTAAAAATTCTGAGAGTTCTGTATCCAGTACTGTACAATTTCTAACATACAAATTGTATTAATATTATTGGTAGTAGTAGTCGACCGTGTAGTGATTACAACAATATTGATTTGAATTTGGACTTTGGAGAATTGTTTTTAATTCAACTTTGGCAAAATTTCTGTTTTTTGTTCTTTTTTTATTTTTTCTAATTTTCGGTTTTTGTCTGCATTATGAGTTACATTATTTAGATCAAAACATCCAAAATGTATTGGCATTAATCAAAACATGGACCACAGGTCCAAAGAAGCATCATCCACTATTTCAAAGTAGTCGACCAGCGCTGTTGCTGAGGCTCTGGCACCGTTACCCAAATGCCACAATTATTTGCACATTCCAAAATGGAGCGCAGACAAATGTGAAAGACGGCCCATTTGACCGCAGCAGAGGCGGTAAGTCACCAGGACACATTCTGCCCTGGTCTGAGGGCAAGTCAGTTGCTGACCACCTTTCGCCGCGTCACGAGCTAACGTCCAGTGTAGCGCTGAAAGCTAGGAGCGTTTTAGTGAAATCGTGAAGGAGACCCGGCACTGTTGAACCGAACCAGACGAGCCCAAGAAAGTGCAAAGACGAAATTTGTCTCAGCTTTAAAGGTTGTCCTCTTACCCAGATGGCCATAAAACAAACTGTGTCTGCAAGGTTGACGTCTGAAAGAAAACAGTGCAGAAGGATAAAAACAACCAGGGGATGTTGAGGGAGGGGTGAAATGTGTTTAGTCTATAATTCATCATGGCTGCGCCGGGCTGCAAGAATAGTGCAGCCAATGTGGAGCAACTTGATCTGTGGTAAACCAAAGAAAGTGGCCAGTGACAGGCCTGTCTCCATGCAAACCACACAGCATCTGCAGCAGCTGTCCCAACATCTCGCCCGCCTTCAGGGCGCACATGCACAGGTGGTGATGAAATCCCAGCGCCAGGAGCGCCATTTTTCACCCCTTCCAGCAGGGAAAAGTGCCACTGCAGCGGCCCGGCCCTGTACTTGTGCTGCGAAATGAAAAGACGGAGAGAAGAAAACGGTAATTTTCCCCTGGGGTCGAACAAGCTTTTGAGCGCGCCTCGCCTCTCGGGGGAGATGTGGCAGCTGCGCCAGCTGCGGTCTGCTGCGGGGACGCGGGATAATAAGATTTGTCTTTGCTCAGGAGGGGGCGGGGGCCGTGCACGCCACCGCGGCGGTGCTGAGGGAGGTGGTCCGCGAGCCGGGCCGGGATGCTCCCCTGATCGGAGCTCCGAGGGTGTTGGTTTTCCAGGCAGCGCCTCCAGTGCGTGCACTTATTATGTGATTGCAGCTGTGGGTTCTCAGAGTCTGGGCCTGGGAGACGTTTGGAGACTCCACTTGTTAGCGTCTGCGTCGTCTAATTGACCGACATTTGTGTTGGCGTCTGGTGGGTTGTAAAGCTCGTTCAGCAAGAAATTTAAAAAAAATAAAGAATCCCTGCAACCAAACACGCGAGAGGTAGCTGCTCGTACATTTTTTTTTAAATTTGAATTTGGGATCCACGTCAGATTTCCATCCTCAGCTCAGCTGAGACGCTGCTTGCTCCCGACAACATCAAAGCGATTAATATTAAACTCTGATCTTTGTGGATTATTCATATTAAAATAGATCTTAGGTGCATCCCAAACAGGGACACTCACACAGATTCTTCTTACATTCCTGAGGGTGAAATTCCTGTCATGGCTACATTCCAATCAGGACATACTTGATATTCTATATTTGTCTTCTGTCATATGACTTAAATCTCTCACTCACATGCGTTCTAGAGTCACTGTTTTCACATCCGTCAGCCTTTATTTTAACAACTTATTTACACAGCCCTGCTGCACATCAGGAATTACAAATGCATCTCATACAAGTTCAGGTGGGACATTTGAAAATCTGATATCAAAAAATGCAGGAGTCATAGAAAAGACAACAGATTAGTCCAAAAAGACAACAGATTAGTCCAAAAAGACAACAGATTAGTCCAAAAAGACAACAGATTAGTCCAAAGTTCCTCTAAATTACCTTTGTAACTTCCTATATATCAGGGGTGTCCAAACTGTTCCCCAGAGGGCCGTGAGGCTGCAGGTTCTGGTCCAACCCAGCAGCACCAGACTGGACTCATTTAATCAACTCATCTGAGTCTTCAACAGCTGACTGGTCAAACTGGGTGTGCTTGACTGGTGGAACCAGAACCTGCAGCCACATGGCCCTTTGGGGAAGAGGATGGACATATGCTATATGCTAAATATATACACATACATACATACATACATACATACATACATACATACATACATACATACATACATCACACATATATATACATGTATATATGTGTGTGTGTGTATTGCACCTTTGTTATCATGTGTGAATCATGATGATGATAAAAAGTAATGCTGCAGCGGTTTGATCTTTAACTGGGTCATCCTTGGCCTCACCCTCGGTGCCGTGTTGGTGAAATCAGATGACAAGCTTTAGCAGGTTAGAAAGTAAACAAAGGCCACTGTGTTCTGTTTGTGTCTGTCTGTTGACGGTGTGTTCAGGGGCCTGTTTGGGTGGTGCGGTCAGTACTGTGTAGCCTGGCACATGCTGTACGACCAGGCCTGGAAGTGGCTGGGCGTGCGTGCGTGTGTGTGTGTGTGTGTGTGTGTGTGTGTGTGTGTGTGTGTGTGCGTGTGCGTGTGTGGCTTCAAGATGGAGACCAAGGTTCCTTTCCTGTAAGCTCTTGGAGTCTGCCCAGACAATCTTGTGTCCTCCGAGAGAAAAACAACAACATGGGACGGAGGCTGGATGAGTTGTTCCTCCGTGGGTGCTGTGTCCTGTGTGGGGGGGCCAGTGAGGAGAACCAGGCCGTATTAGGAGTTCAGGCTTTTTGCTGTCACCGCCCGTTTTGTCGCGCCGACTGTTGAATAACAGAAAATAACTCCTATTCTCGGCAACACCTTTCTCGGTATAGAAATCAGCCAGCCAGGTTTTATATTTGCGATCTCAACTTCCTGATGTTTACAGGGCTTACATCAGGAACTGAAAGGGTGTTGTTTTTTTTTTTTGATCAAGCTCAATTGGCGAATTGTCTGGTATAAAACTTTCGTTACTGGGGAGCGTCCGTCAACAGTTCTGCTATCTCCACATCTGACCCTCCCCGCTCTGAGTTTTCTGTTTGTCTGTATTTATAGTTCCCTGAGTGCGGCTTTTATGGCATCTATGACAAGATCCTCCTGTTCAAACACGACACGTCCACCAACAACATCCTGCAACTTGTCAAAAGTGCCGGCGACATCCAGGAGGGAGATCTGGTGGAGGTGGTGCTCTCTGGTGAGCGAGCTGCTGCTGTCACCGCGCAGCACGCCTCTGCACAGTGACGCTTAATCCCCTCTTAAGTCTTCACATCGGGAGATCATATTGACCGTGTTGGTCCGTAACGCCCGCCGTGGCCTCGCTCTCCGTTTGTGACTCCTTTCAGCTGCAGCCACCTTTGAAGATTTCCAGATTCGGCCTCACGCGCTCAACGTGCACTCGTACCGAGCTCCGGCCTTCTGCGACCACTGCGGGGAGATGCTGTTTGGACTTGTCAGACAAGGGCTCAAATGTGACGGTGAGGATTCTATAGACACCTCGCTGGCCGCAGATTTCGTCTGTGGAGCAGGAACTCTGATTTTGACACATCCGTCTTCCCTTTCTCTGCCCGGTACCGTGACGCACGGCGCCCCCTGCAGGATGTGGACTGAACTACCACAAGCGCTGTGCATTCAGCATCCCCAACAACTGCAGTGGGGCTCGCAAGCGGCGCCTGTCCACCACCTCCCTGGGCAGCAGCCAGTCCCTGCGCCTGTCCATCGCTGATTCGGGGTACAGTGTGGGGATGACCTCCACCTGCACCGAGGAGACCAGCCTCATCCGCTCCCACACCCAAATGGTACAAATGCATTCATCCATTGGCGGGACCTCCACCACATCAACCTACCTCAGTCGCTGAATTTAGCAGGTTTTTGGGTGGAGAACGTGAATAAACATACTAGATTTAACATAAATGACCTCTCTCTGTTAGCCGCGGACCCCCAGTGAGGCGCGGCGCTTCTACACGGGTCGGCCCGTCCATTTGGACAAAATCCTGATGAGCAAGGTGAAGGTGCCCCACACGTTCGCGGTCCACTCGTACACGCGGCCGACCGTGTGCCAGTACTGCAAGCGGCTCCTGCGAGGGCTGTTCAGGCAGGGCCTGCAGTGCAAAGGTGCAAAAGACTATCAACGTGACGCCTAATCCAGTCAGCTCGCCAGCAATTAGAATAAGTGTTCTCTTTTATTAGACTGCAAGTTCAACTGCCATAAACGCTGTGCGTACAAAGTTCCTAATGACTGCCTCGGGAAACCATCGGAGGTGAGGGATTATAAAGAATGTTCCATTCCGATAGCGAGTGTGTTTACCCTGCATGGGTTTAACACTGTATTTTTTCCTCATGTTTCATCAATCAGAAATAGATTTGGCTACAGTCATAACCATTATAACACTGTCTAACATGACTGAAACTCACTCTTTTTATCTTCTCAGAGAACAGAAGCAGCAATGGTGAGTATTCTCTGCACTCATCACCCGTGCATGAAGCTCCTCTGAGTCGTCGCCATGGCATTAACACGTTGTTTTGCGCCACATTTTAAATGTTGTGCATCATTGCTGTCCTGGTGTGTGTGTGTGTATGTGTCCCAGATATGCTGAGCCCCAGCGCAGACCCTGAGGTCCCCATGGACTACAGCTCCGAGTACGACGTCTCGGACAAGTCTTCGATCGATGACTCTGACGAGGCCTGCAGCATCCCCGGGTCCTTCTCTCCTGACAACAACCAGAATGGAGGCAGCGGCGATCAAAAGTAGGACGTCTGGGGTTCTCAGATAAACCTGAACTGAATACACACACACACACACACACACACACACACACACACTGATCACCTGGGGTGTGCACTTCTTCCCCAGTGTTTACATTCCACTAATGAGGGTCGTGCAGTCGGTGCGACAGACAACACGCCGCTCCAGCACGGCCATCAAGGAAGGATGGATGGTTCACTACAGCGATAAGGACACACTGGTAAAATCCTCCACACTGCGTTAATTCCCATTCTAATCTCTGACAAAGTCAATGTAAAAATTTAAATCAATATCGTTCCAAGTCTGGAGGGCACTTCAGCCGAGTCTCCACGGCAGCAGGAATACCTGGAAGTGCCCAGATGTAAATTTCAGTTATACACAGTCCATGTTTCTTTAATTTTCCATACTTTAAAGTGGTGCTGACTATATTCTTCTCAGGTAAAGATAGCAAAAAAGGGTAGATTTGTTCACTTTGGCCAAAGTATTGAGACGATACTAAATCCTGTAGTTTGATTGGCGGTCACTAGGGGGAAGCACGAATCATCATTTTGTTCTTGTTACAATCAAATACAATTAATGAGCGACAAGTATTATCATTAAGAGAAAAAAATCTAACCTTCTGTCGTTCAAAGAAAGTTCAGCTAATAGTTTTTGCATCATTGCAGCACAACTAAAATGTAAAACCACAACTGATCATTAATTATCCACACTGGTGTGTTTTACTGACTGTCCAATGAGCATGTCCAGCTCTCTCTTAAACAACTCCTCATGGTTGTAATCCATTTTTGAATTAACAGAAAATTGAATTCCGCTCAATTTCCAGTAAACAAAAGTGGAACTTTTCTTTCCAATGTCTTTCCACTGGCTGTTATTAGCAGTGGAGCGTAGAGGCCCCAGGAGCCTGGGATCAGTCCATCATAACCCACAAACACATGGTTTCATTGGGCAGATCTCATTATTTATTGATGTAGAAAAAGACGAGTCAGTTTCTCCTCCGTCTCCTCCAGTTCAAAGAGACAGGCAGCAGATCAACAGATCTGATGCGCACGTTTTCCACTGGGGAGATTTCTCACGCAGCAGAAATTTCCAGTGTTTTTCTTTTTTTTTTTTTGGACTTCAGTGTAAATGTTGGAATAACCACATCATGATAAGAGGCAGCCAGGCACAATCCTGGTGCTTGTTGTTCACTTTCCTGAGTCACTTTTCCTGCAGCAGATATATAAATAACCTCAAGGTCATTGGTCTTGCTTCTTGCCTTATTCTGCGAAATTAATTTGGCTTCACATGCGAGTGCCCGAACGAAGGTCTGAGTTTAATGGAGGCCAAAAGCCTGTGCTATCTCCTAACTTGTCTGAGTCTCCTAACTTGTCTGACCTTCCTGCTTCTCTCTGCTCATCTGTCCTTTCTGGCTTCACTAACAGCTTTCTTTTCTTTTGCTCCCGTCTCTCCTCTCTTTTTTTCCCCCCGCCTTCTCCTCCTCACCTGCAGCTCCTGCACGTCCTCCTCGTCTAAGCCTTCTCGCTGATGCCCGAACTTCACCGCGCTCGTCCTCTTTTCTGTAAACTCTAAACGTGCTGCCGTACCTCCGGTTCCCCCCTCCTCAACCCCTCCTTGTCCAACCTCAACAGAGAAAGAGGCACTACTGGCGTCTGGACTGTAAGTGCATCATACTGTTCCAGAACAACACCTCCAACAAATACTACAAGGTAAAAGCAGCTACGATCACGCCCACTTCACACACCCCCACCGTCTGCTACATCACGTTCTCCGTCCCCTCGCAGGAGATTCCTCTGTCAGAGATCCTGGAGGTGCGTCCTGCCAGAAACTTCGCTCTGGTCCCGGCAGGCACGAACCCTCACTGCTTCGAGCTCATTACTGGCACCATGTGCTACTTTGTCGGGGAGGACCCCAACGTCCTCCCTTCCCTGGCCCCCAGCAACTCACAGACTCTGCCCCCGACCCCGCCCTCCCCGAGCCAGGTCGCTCCCAACAGCGGCGTGGGCCGCGAGGTGGCCAAGGCGTGGGAGAGCGCCATCCGCCAGGCCCTGATGCCAGTCAGCTTTCAGGAAGCGCCGCCGGCTGCAGGGAACGCAACCCACAGTGAGTAAAGCGCCAGGGCTGGAGGAGTGTAAAATAACTTTACAAGCACACAAGTCTTTCAAAAGTCTAAAAATAAAGATGCACTAAAGCAATGCTGAGGCAAATTTGAACTATACTCATATGACTCATGCTGTTTTATAGACAACATGATATAATATGTCTATAAAACAACATGATGATGAAATAATGTAGTCAGATCACATTTGTTTTAGTTTTGGGAGATTCTTCTCTTGTCTTTGATTTTAGCTGATCAGAAGATTTTGTGAAAGATTTCTTGAAAAAGTAACAGCTGTTGTACGCTTGAGCCTTTCAATTGTAAATCCACCACAAAACTGCCGATCTGGCGTAAATTTGCTTCTTCTCAAGTTTCATCGCCGACAGCGGTGCAGTAGATGCAGAGCTGCATTTGGGAATCTTCAATATTAACATTCTCTCTATTTCTCAGGACAAGCTTCCATCAGCATATCTGTGTCCAACAGTCAAATACAGGAGAATGTGGTATGGCTTTTTGTCTATTATAGCAACTTCCCACAAGCTTGAAATCCATCTAATTGAGCCTTGAATGCTCTTCTACAGGACATTGGTACAGTGTACCAGATCTTTGCTGATGAAGTACTGGGATCTGGGCAGTTTGGAGTGGTTTATGGAGGTATGAATAACGATGCCGACTGAGCTGAAGCTTCATAAATGCATGTCACATCAGTCAAACCCGCGCTGGCTCCGTTCACCAGGAAAGCACAGGATGACGGGCAGGGACGTAGCCGTCAAAGTCATCGACAAGCTCCGCTTCCCCACCAAGCAGGAGAGCCAGCTGAGGAACGAAGTGGCCATACTACAGGTGAGCACACACAATCAGCAGATGCTTTGGCACGCTTTTACTGCGGATGTAATGTTGGCAGACGCATGACTCATGTCGCTAGACGATCGTCCCATAAATCATTTTTAGAGGGAGCGATTGAAGGAAGTAGGAATGACAGTTTCTAAATGATTAAGCCTCTGACTAAACCCATCTTTGCCTTGGGGAAGAGTAATCTGTCTGTCATAACACTGAAGGAAACCCTGATAAATTATTATTCTGGTACCAGACATCTTGTCACCGATCCAGAATTATGCGAATCTTTCTTCAGAAATAATAGACAGTAATTAATGAAAATGAGTGCATGTGCATGCTCCATCTTCCTGGTGAGGAGAAACAGAACAAACTCGCTGTCTGTTTGATTAAAGGATCCTCGCTGCAAGGGTCAGCTCCGGGACCACTCCTGCTTTCAAACTCCTTCTGTGTTACATCATCTGGCAATGCTGCATTCATGGAAGATTAAATTCACACTGGAATAGCCACAGATAAAAAAACTGTTTTAGAAGTCTTTTTTGTTTGTTCTTTATCGTTCAAGAACTACTTAAAAAAAGGATCCACTGCACTGGTTCATATAAACATACACACATATGTATGTGTATGTATGTATGTGTGTGTGTGTGTGTGTGTGTGTGTGTGTGTGTGTGTGTGTGTGTGTGTGTGCGCGTGCGTATAAACAAAAAACCCTTACATATTCGTAGATGCTTGCGCCTCTTAACTAAATTACCCCAAAATCTTTTATTTGCACCCTTCCTGACAACCACAGTCCTCTGTGAGCCATATAGATCCTATAGATAGGAAGAGGACAAAGAGTTTACATCAGATTCCTTTGATGTTGTTGCTATTATTTTTAAATAATCTTAGATATTGATCGATTACTGTGTAAACCAGTGATCAATATGTGGCCAGTCAGAAAGGAAATAATAGCGCTGCTCACCAGCAGGTGGAGACAGTTGCCCAGAATCTCTGATTGGGTGCTGTCCAAATTCATTTTAAGTCGACTGACACCACTTCCCCTTCAGCCATTTAGTTAGTGACTCGACCTTTCTGGGTGACACATCTTTGGCACATTTTCCAGGTCTAGAGTCAAACACTTCACTGCCATGCTTCATAACCTCCCCCTCGCCCTCTCAAGTCAAATTCATGAGCCCTCTTCTCCCCCCCTCCCACACTGCTCTCTGCCAGGGTTTACGTCACTTGGGCATTGTGAACCTGGAGTGCATGTTTGAGACCCCGGAGAAAGTGTTTGTGGTGATGGAGAAGCTCCATGGGGACATGCTGGAGATGATCCTCTCCAGTGAGAAAGGCAGACTCCCTGAGAGGCTCACCAAGTTCCTCATCACACAGGTGAACTATGTGATCTTATTATACCAGCACATGCAGGGTTGCAGCATTTTCCAGGCGTCACCACTTCTGATGCATGTGTTGATATGTGTTTTGTATTTTTTTTTTTTCTTCATATCCTGTTGGTGTGCTTGTATGCAGATTCTGGTAGCGCTGCGGCATCTACACTTTAAAAACATCGTTCACTGTGACCTGAAACCAGAGAATGTACTGCTTGCCTCAGCCGATCCCTTCCCCCAGGTAACCACACGCATCACTGCTGACATACGTGCTGCCACACACAACCTACTTCCTGCCACCTTTTGCATTTTACTACGTAAGCATCGACGACTAATAGCTCCTTGCAATTTTAAACATCGTCTCACATCAAAACCACATTTTCCATCACTTCCTGTTTTCTGTCTGGACCACATGTCACATGGTCTGCAGCTATTAGTTTTCCAAATGTAACTATAGTATCCCAAATGCATTTGTTTTTGTTAAAAGCCCTTCATTGTTTTTAGTCAGATTCCAAAATGGGACATAATTATTATTCAAAACAAGTTCATCCTATCAGTACAGCAATGCGTGAGACTGAGATGAGAAGGAAGAAGAAGAGTACATTAGATGAATTGCGCTTATCTGTTTCATCTTGTCAGGAAACCTTACACGAGGACGACTTTAAGAAGGATCTTATCACGTCACTATCAAAATCATCGCGTTCAATTGCCATGTTATGGTATCTGCTCGCCACGATCTCCAATGATTTTATTGGTTTCAATTGCACCTTGTGTGACCTCTATTTCATAAACCATGACCAGATGGAACGGTATCAGAAGACACTGCCTAATGATGTGACCATTTCTGATATCGTCAATTCTAGCGCGTGACAAGGCCAGTGCTTTTGGAATATCAATTGAAACACATTTATAGTAATTATTATTATTATCATGATGGTCTTTCTCTGTGTTTTCTTTGGAACATTCTACCCATAAACTAAAGACACTTAACGTTAAACACTCCAAATTGGTGTGAGTGAATGGGACATACACTCTGAACAACACCAGCGACATGCCTAATGTGTACTGCTTCCCCACCTCTCGCCCCACATCTCCTGGGATGTACTCAAGCAGTGTTTGTGACTTTGATCAGGAATTAGTGACGGTTAACAGAAGTCTATTTAGGTAGCTCTCACAAACCTGATGAATGGTAAATTATTCATTTATCCTCCTAATTAGGTTTTAATGACGTCTTTAATGGTATAATAACATTTTGCCACTGAATCGTGACAGCTGTGTGGTGAAACAACATAATTTATGGCAGCACTCATGTAGAAGTTATATTAGCATTCTTATCTTTTTGTGCCTCAAGTGCTCGGTCTGTAAAAATAGCATCTATTTTGTAATCTGAATTCTCACTTTTCTTTTTTTTTTTATTCAGGTGAAACTGTGCGACTTTGGATTTGCTCGCATCATCGGTGAAAAGTCTTTCCGTCGCTCTGTGGTCGGGACCCCCGCTTACCTGGCGCCGGAGGTCCTGCTCAACCAGGGCTACAACCGCTCGCTGGACATGTGGTCGGTCGGCGTCATCATGTACGTCAGCCTGAGCGGGACGTTTCCATTTAACGAGGATGAAGACATCAACGACCAGATCCACAATGCTGCCTTCATGTACCCTCCCAACCCCTGGAAACAGATCTCAAGTGATGGTAAAGTTGGGGGGAGGATGTGGCTTTATACACGGGGACTTGAAGAAGCACGAGCTCCACAGTCCAGCCAGGTTTTCCATCCTACCAGGCAGACGAGGCTTTCACCAAGAAAAGTGGGATCCCATTTAAAAGCTTTGATTACCTGGTAGGACAAAAATCCCTGGCTGGATTACGGACCTGGAGTATATGTGTGCCCCACACATGGGAACATGGGAACCCCCCCCCACATGTTAGTATTTCCCCAGAAACAAAGATGAATGACAGAGGCAGCGATATAAAAACTCCTGCTTTCACTTTCCGGACTAACGTGATTAAAAGCTGTGACGCATATGACTCTCTGTTTTTGACTCACCACCAACGGCTCTTGGATTGACTGATCTCTCTCTTTCACTCTCTCTCTCTCCTTCTCTCTCTCTCTCCGTTCACCCCTCAGCCATTGACTTGATCAACAACCTGCTGCAGGTCAAGATGAGGAAGCGCTACAGCGTCGACAAGAGCCTAAGCCACGTCTACTTACAGGTGGAGCTTCGGCGTCCCGCCACAGCCACACAAACACACAAGCACACGCTCCCTCCAGGAACGTTGCCTTGCTTTGCTGATGTTTTCTCCAAATATGGTGCTTGCTTCTAACTTTGTGGTACTTGACAATATGAAGAACAACGTGTAAGCACATAAGCAAGCAGCATCCAAAGACATATGATTTTGGAAATAAATGAGTTGCTAAATGCAGATTATTTATGCTGCTCTGTTACTCTAAACATGCACACCGCCTCGCAGCATCCCTAATTTGGATGAAGCATGCAGAGCAGGAAAGGGGCGTTCAAGTTCTTACTGGCATACGCGCACAAGGCGGCTGATCAAATGATGTGCTCCAAATGCAATAAAAGCCCATTTGTCCTGATGGGGAGCTTGCGCGGCTGTAACTTCATCCCCTCTTCTTGCCGCTGGTCCTCAGGACTACCAGGCCTGGCTGGATCTGCGGGAGCTGGAGACGAAACTGGGCGAGCGTTACATCACCCACGAGAGCGACGACAGCCGCTGGCAGGCCTTCGCCCAGGAGCACACGCTGCCCTACCCGGCCCACCTCGTGCCCCCTCCCCCCGCGCTGGGCTCCGACGACGAGGGAGGGGAGGACGCAGATGTGCAGTGCCTGACGGAGAGAGTCAGCATCCTCTGACCAGAGATCAGCGGGACTAGAGACATGGAGACAAAGGTGATGCTTGAGATTGAGGAATGGAAGAAAAGACGTCTCAGATGGTGCCGGGGGCGGGGGGAATAACATGACTTTCAGTATGCTTCAGCACTTCATTTTTCATCAATAACATAAATAAATAGTTCTCTGCTCCCGAAGTCCTGTCCCCAATGCAAACAGGAAATGGCACGACTCCACCAGCATTCAGTCTGGTGTAAAGTAAGTTTCAGCATTTAAAAAGAAGGAAATCCTCTCAAAGAGTGCTGGTAATTGCTGTGACCTCAGTCTGGGGTCAAAGACAACAGGAGGCACGTACTTTTTCCTGTAAATGCACTTCTGTTGGATGTGAGGAACACCGAAGTACTGGAAAACATCGATAAGGCGACGGCTAAACCTCCACCCAGCTGAAGCCACAGGAAGGCTTCTCCAGAAAAAAACAAACCCAAACAACTCACGCACTTAATGCGATGTATTGCGGTTTAAAATGAAAGCAGGACTGTCCTGAGAGTATTAAAATATTCATGATATCTTTGTTCGACGTTAGCGTCGTCGTTACTGCTAAAGGTTTTTACACTTGAACAGGTGAATCAGCAGCTCCCCGATTGTTGTTGTGAAAGAAGTACAGACCTCTGCTCTCAGGGGCCCAGAAGTACCACATGTGCAACTAAAAGATTCTTTGTGTGTGGGTAGAGATTGTATGTAGCTTGATTATTGATTACTTTTCATGTTGCATGTTTCAGTGAAGTAGATATATGGAGATACGATGTCAAACATACTGTAGTATAATGGTCCAATATATACATGTAATCCAAACATTATGTAGTTGTCAAACATGTGTAGAGACTTTAAATGCCAACCGAAGGATGGTTTTAGCATTATGAAAGAGATAATACAGAACTTGAACAATAATCTTGTGTCAGAAGTTTTTTTTTTATACTATAATCTACTATAATGTAACTGATGCACTCAGGTACGCTCCGAAATTCACCTTTTATGTTTGTTTTTTTTTTTTTTAAATCTGAGACAGTTGTATTTGACACGGCACACATTCTATAATGCAGACACAGAAGCAAATATTCTCAATTATCAGAGGAAAAGAGACCTTTATTTCATCATGCCTCGCACATTAAGTGGCACTCAGGAGGATCCAGTGGCTACGGAGGCAAAGGGAGAGAACGGTTTTCCATTCTGTCACGAGTGCCCTTCAGCCAGCTACTCGGCTCAGAGTACATCCTTGCTCCTGCCGGATAACATCCATCATCGCTGGCAAACAATGGCAGATGATACACTTGCTCTTTTGGGCTGCTTTTATCTCTGGAGTGCAGGCAGGTTTGTCACTATTCCATCAGGGGCTCTCTGTGTACTGTCTTCACCGCAGCAACGGGAGAGTAGGAGCAACGAGGGGTCAAACTTCAGACAGATCCACAGTCTCTATTAGTACCTTAGTGGGAAATAAAATGTAATTGATCACTTTGGCCCATGTGTCTGATCAGAATGCTGACCTTGAGGGGCAGCTACTGCAGCAGGCTTTTCCTGATGCCTTCAAATTTTACATCCTTAAAAAAATGCTGCTCCTGAATAGAAGCCAACCTGTATCACCTGTTTTGCTTTTCCCCTGATCTTATAGGGATATATTGAATCAGATTAGCTCATATAATCATGTCAAAGGCTTTTCATGTTTTCCCATCATTGCAAATAAACCACAATAATCTCTGAGGAGCAGCCTGCCAGTCTAATCTATTTCCCTTCTCAGAAGTCAAAGTATGATTTACATCATACATCTTTGGAGCAGCCTATAAAAACAATTAATAATAAAGGCTTTAATTTATCTTAAGTGGAAGCAGCACTTCATCCTGGTTGTGGCAGAGTGCTGCAGATATCACAAAAGTAGGAAAAAGATCTCAAAGTTTTAATGCAGCGGATGATCACATGTTATGATCATCAGAAAAAAGTGTGAAGAAAGCGTTACTGGACCCGGCGAAGGTTGACAAACTGTCAGTGTCCTAACCCCAGCTGTAACGGTAATGAAATGACGGCGTCGTTATAACATATAGAGATAACAAAGGGTCAATTCCTGGGTCAGCTGGGGGAGGACCATAAAACAGCACCTGAACAAGCTTCTTTATTTAAACAGTGAGGAGTGAGCATGCTGGGATGGGTCCAGCATAAGAAATAGGAACTGGGAAAGATCTGCCACTACAAAACAAAGCTATGAAACTAAACTATGAAACCACGCTATGGAATTAACCATGAAATGTGGAAACTTGTTGTATACATGAAATCCCCCTGAATGACGTGGGCTGGGTTCATTGTTCTTGACAGGGTGACAGTGAAATAATGTTTTTCTGTTTGTTTGTTTGCTTTCTAAACCAGGGTCATACCTTTAAGAGCAGTATTATTTTCACATGTGTTCTTCAGCCACTGTGTGCCATTGTGTTCGGGTTTTAAACTCTGCGTGGTCTTCTGACAGAGAACGCTGCACACTGTGATACCTCAAACACAAAGTCGGGCTGAATTTCAAAAAGGTTTTTGTCGTTAAAAGTGGTTTATTGGTGAGAAACAGTAAGCACAGCTTTGTGTGATGCCGATAAGTGTGTGGGGGTAGGGTTGTTGATTTCTTCGGTCACACGAAGGAGACGTCTAAAAGCAGAACTGGATGAGAAAGGACAAACTGCCAAGAGGCCTGGCTCGTCTGCGGTGCCAAAAGTAATTATCTGATGATAAGTGCGCGGAGAAGGCTAGAACCCAGATGTGTAGATGGCCAGATGAATCAGCCACAACCAGAGAGCACCGCACAACCAGATATGTTCCCCTATGTTGGGATTTCACATTGACTTAGATTCCATTAATTAATTAATTCTGCTGTATTTATATCATACATGAAATAATACAACCATTAAAACATCTACCTAGAATGATGCTGCCACCAGTCAGTGAGGATGGTAATTAAGGGATAACCATATGACCTGCTCTCAGCAGATCTACATGTCTTCATTTATTCCAAGTGCAGGGGATGACTTGGAGGGGATTTCTAACCATAACTCAAACTTAACCAGGCGATGAAGGCAGGAAATGCCTGCGAAGGCAAAGACATTTTACAGCCTTCCGGGACCTGAAATATACACATTACACCTGATATCCTCCACTGTAAAATGCGATAACCCTGCCTGTTGTGGGGGCGTGTGGTTGCATTACGACACAGAAAAAAAAAAAAAAAAGTTTTCAGAGCTTCTATCACATGGTAATACTGAAACTGAAAACCTCGTCTGGGTCGGGCTCACTTATGTCTCATCTGGAAGTGATTCATCTTATTTCCAGAAATGTTTGTGTGTGTGCATGTGTGAGGACACGCGTGTGTCTGGGTGGTGGGGAATAGCCATGTTCCATCCTTTATATTTTGTAACTTCTTATATTTTCTGTCTTATTATTAATTAAGAATGAGCGAGATAAAATTCTGTTCTAAAAGCACGGCTGATGCGGCTTGCTGTAAATTACCTTCTTGTCAAGGACAAGTATTGATCGTCTCTTTTTCAAGCTTCCCTCCTTCCAGCGCACCCACCCCCATTCATGCATCCACCCTGCATAAATGACCCAGGCAGCTGATGTATACGTTCACTCAGCACATTAACCGATTGGCCCTGAGCCTCAATCAGGGAGCCCATACCGTCAAGGTTATTGCGCTGGGTAAAATACTGCAGTCGGAGCAACACGGGTGCAGACTGACTGTAAATCTGCCTCAAGTCCCTTCTCTTGAATTTATTGAGCAAGAGTAGCAGCAAAACTTGATGAGCTCCAATCGTCCATGCAATCCGGTAGGCGTGATGTCATTTCTTAGCTGGAGAAACACCCATGTATGAACACTCAAGCGTCTTTCCCCACCCCCGCAGCCTACTTCTTCCGTGCCCGTGTGCAAAGACCAAACCTCCCTCCTCCTACACGTGCCTTTCCCTTGTAGTACTTAACCTCACCCTGTGCTCACACGCTCCTTAGTGACATTTGAACGTTCAGACGGGAGCTGTCTGAGAGGGTCGGGGGGGGAGGAGTAGTCAAGACATTACAACCTTTGCACCGGCTGACTTCAGCGGCCGATCGTCTCTTCGCGTGGAGAGTGTCATGTTTGGCGATGATTTCACCCTATGACAGCGGCTGAGAGGACTGAACCCTTCTGAATGTGAGGCAGCTTTGGAATGTGTCGGGAAGTCTTCCAACACTGGACCGTTTTCATTTGACATCAAGGGACGCTTCCAACAGAGGTGAGGCCGTCATGACAGCGCTACAGATCAGCAAAAGGGCAATACCTGTCTTATTGCAACTTATTTAGAGGCACAAGTATTCTTAGTGTCTTCACGTAACCTCCCAGTCTAAACTGAGGCGAGCCGCTCGTCCACTGTTTAAGTAAAGACCAGTCTGATATGTGTGACTCAACTCTACCAGTATAACAGGAGAGACGTGTTGATTATGCCCAGGTTTGAATGTTTTCTCTAAGCAACAATCACAGCAAAAGCCAGGGGAATGTGGCTGGAGTGGAGGGAAGTGTTTAAAGATGGGGAACTGAAACATGAAATCAAACAAGCGCTATTGTTACTGCTCTTTCTCTCCGAGCCTGCGCTGACAGCGGGGCTTAGCTGAGCGTATAATGTCAAACTCATAGTTTGGCTCAGAGCTGCAGGACAGACTGATACTCGGAGCAGCTGTGGAAGCTTGCATCAGGGTTATGCAAGAGAATTAATGACTTTCCAGGTGGAAAAACATGAACCCATAAAAAGCATATCGATATGCAGCATGAAAAGCATTCGGGGGGGAGTCTGGGTTTTGTTTGGTCAGAGAAGGTAAACAGTGATTAAGTAGAAGCTGATGAATCATCTAAAAAGTTCTCAGATTTATAATTTCAGGGAGTCAGCGTAGCTTCCCAACCTAAATTCCTCAGAATGATTTATGAATAATCCATGAACTGATACACGTACACTCAGAGGCAGCAGTGAAAGCAGCACATTATGCCTCACAAAAGATGATCTCTAAATGGCTTCTCCATTATTGGGTTTGGGTGGGACAACATATCGCTCTCCAGGCCCTAATGGCATTAGTCGTTTCCTGCGCCCATAAACAAACTAGGACCAGAGCAAGAGTGATTCGAGAAAACATGGCAACAGAAATGAAAATCTGCCGGCGGCTGTCGAGACACAGAGAACTTCACAGAGAACTCAGAAGTACACGCGTGGGGCTGTCACCAGCTCCGTGGCTTTTCTTTGAACAATGCCGACCACGTGGCGTCTCGGTGAAAATGGTATCCACTCCAATCAGTCAAGGGATGAAAATGTTTAATTCATATGGCGGTATGGAGGTCAGATTGCTCCCTGTTCCTCAGGGAACACTTACATCTTATCAGTGATGGATGCCTCTGGACAGATTGTTACTAATCACAGAAGCGCTGGCTGATGAAACGGTTCATGGTTAGGTCGAATGTGGACAACTCCAGGTGCGACTCATCTCAATCAGTAATGTGACTGGCTCTGGCGTGTTCTATACATCTCTATACATCCTTCATTTTGAAAAGAACATTGAGAGGATAATTTCTTTTTCCAATGATTCAAATTGTGATTTGAATGTCAGCTCACACCAATGCAAAACAGGATGGGGTTAAAATTCACACGTCTGCCTCAGTATATGAAGTATTTTTAGGTTCCAGAGCAGTTCTCACATCACTGCTTTTCTCGCAGGTCAATTTCAGAAACTGACGCAACCCGAAACATGACCACGAACACCACCAACAACGCCACCGTGTGCGTTCAGATCGGAGACAGCGCCGTCAGTGACCTCCTGATGTCCGTCTACATCATCGCCTTCGTCTTCGGCCTGGTCTTCAACGTCCTCACCCTCGGCCCCATTTGGCAGCAGATGCGGCGGGAGAACGTGCTGGGCATCTTCCTCCTGAGCCTGTCCATCTCCGACATGCTCTTCATCTTCACCATCCCGCTGTGGATCAACTACTATTTCCAGAACCACCACTGGCGGCTGGGGGTCCTCTCCTGCAGCGTAGCGGGCTTCTTCTACTACTCCAACATGTACATCAGCATCTACCTGCTGTGCTGCATCTCCGTGGACCGCTGCATCGTGGTCAGCTACCCGCTCCACCCCAAGGCCCACCGCACCACGCGCCGCACCTGGGCGCAGTGCTTCATCGTCTACCTGGTGGTGGTCATACTGCACATCTTGGTGCTGGCCAGCGACAACCTCAAAGACGCCCACGACGACGTGAACAACAATGACCGCTGCTACGAGACCTACCCGATGGAGAGCCCCGTGGCCCTGTTCAACCTGCTCAGGGTGGGCATCGGGTTCTTCCTGCCCCTGCTGGTGCTGGCCGTCAGCTACTGGAGGGTGTTGGCAACGGTGGGCGAGAGCCCGGGCCTGAGCAGCCAGGCTAAGAGGAAGGTCCGCCTCCTGTCCTACGGGGTGATTGGAATCTTCTCGTTTTGCTTCGCCCCGTACCATATCCTGCTCCTCATTCGCTCGCTCTTCTTCTACTACAGCGATGACTTGAGTTCTGATGGAAGCTACTGCCAGTTTGAACAAAAGATACACTTTTTCTTCTCGTTTACTCTGGCCCTGTCCAGTCTGAACTGCGTGGTGGACCCTGTGCTGTACGTGCTGGTCAGCAACGGCGTCCAGGAGGAGGTGAGGCAGTGTTGCAGGTGGCCCAGAAGGACACAGATGGATACTGACTGCGCTCTGACCTCGTCTAACAGACGAAAAGCAAACACAAATATTATTTAAGTCAATGTAGCAGCAAGTACAAGTGTGGACCCGTGCTTCTCCTGCGTGTGCAAAGAGCGGAAATGCAATTTTCATCTCAATCCAAGCCTCCACATACAGACAATCACTGCCCTCCCCCCTCAAGAACCTCATTTTATTTTTTCTTTCCTTTTTTTATGACTACAACAGTATAGAGGAGGGAGCTCATGACCATGCATATGAATTCTTTGTTGTTTCGTTCTGTAATTGGAGCACACACTCCAGTCCTCCAGTGGTCTCTCCTGGTTTGTAGTTTTGCTCCGAGGACTTGAACCCCGCCCCATGCAAAGGGAGAGATGTTTGAGGCTGATACAATTTGATGTGCATTATTCTAAAGCATGCCATATTGTAAAAGAAAAATGAAGCTGTCGTTTGCATGACTATACTCTCACTGTGTCAGTGAAATGTGTTTGCTATAAATCTAAATAAAGCTGTAGTGTAACCACATGCTGAGATTATTTATATATAGAGTTAGGTGAAGGAATAAGACCTGACATCCATCATTGTTGCAGCAGATGAAGACTCCTCATAAATATGCCCAGCTGTATGTTGCATGTCACTGTGTTGTAAATGTCTTTGGCTAAACTGTGTGTTTTCATTTCCTGGAAGACTCACCCTGCTAATAAATGTTACAACCATTCAAACCTGAAACACGACCCAAGTGATGTTGTCAAACTGCTTTACACGCTTGATTCTGGTACCTTACTTTAAAGGTGCATGCAAATTAGGCCGACTTATTGTCAACGTGAGGTGAAACTCGTCCACGCTTCCTCTTACACATTAAAATTGTAGACATCACCCCGTATCTCACCAAGACATCAACAAAAGTTGCAAAATGCTACAAAGAATTAGGAGAAGCAGGTATGCAAACAGCTGCAGCAGAAGGGCTGTCATTAAAATATTTAGATATTCTCTCAGAGAGAAAAATGAATGGAGTTTCTCCCTCTCTTCTGGAGGTGGCTCTAGATGAGGAAATATTGAGTGTTTATCTTTGTAAAATAAACATGTAAAGTCAGTTCAGTGCAGGACTGTCAGTGCAGTGCATCTGGTCACTTTTTTGGGTCCATATTTACTTCTTCCTCAATGTGAAATGTAATTTAACGTTTGGCTGGTTCCATTTCTGTTGACTCTTTGTCTGTTTAAATTGTTTTGGGTCTCTGTCTCTCTCTCTCTCTCTCTCTCTCTCTCTCTCTCTCTCTCTCTGTCCTAAGGTCCTAAACCTTTTCCTCTATCTATTCAGAATGAGTGAACAATGAATACAAAGATCGTGCACATGGCACAAATGTTGGTTTTGCACGTTTCCGTTGAGTCTGTCTCTGAAGCATTACAGTTGCAAGAGACAGAAAGGAAGTGGGCAACTTGTGGGTTTAAATATATGCGTAGGAAAATACATGATAGCCGCAGTTGCAACATCTGCCCCTGCGCACACATTTCCAAGTAATCGTATTCAAAAGCCACCTATAGAGAGGAGCCTCAGTCAGCTGCCTCCTCATCATCCTATCATCATTCAAACCATTAAACTGTCACCTGCGCTACTCTAACTAACTATTCTGAACAGTTTTGACTCTTGCCACGTGACATAAAACCATCTAGCAGCAGAGCTCCAGTTTAAAGTGAAAAAAATTTTCCATTCACTTACCAGAAAATTAACATCCGCTGATTAACAATAAACAAAATTTGCATATTTATGAAGTCATTTTTCACAGATCTTTGCAATCCTGCCATCTGGAAAACCATTAAAAGCCATCATAGAACTGAACCCTGACCCACCCTGGGACTGGCTCCATAATATGCATGTGGTACCTCTATAAACTGACATTCACGATTAGAACCCTGGATCAGAGTTGTTTTGATGATGGATGGATTTTGTTGTTACAATTACTCTCCAGTAGGTGGTGTGTAGTCATAATGCGACAAACGACCATGGGTTTGGTGGAGGAGAAATCCTCACCGCAATTGGTTTTGGTCCACAGTTGGGTAGTTTAAAAGTCTTTGTTTTCCTACCTCTCCCTAGTGGCCAGGTGAGGAACAGCAATCTTAGCAGAGCAAGTAGGTAGAATATCCAACAGCTAATTCTACATATGCTGTAAATATGTTGGACAGAGAGTCTTGACTTCTTGGCACACTGCAGGTCAGGAAATGTGGGCAAAAGCGTCACAATCCCAACGGAATAACACGACATGCTGCCTATTTGGTAATGTCCTCCACTCTGCCCGAAGCATCTGTGTTTTTAATTCAACTGTCTAATTCGATACAGACCAGGCACCTGAGTAACACCAGACTCCCTTGTTGGCACAGCTACCAAACAAACAGCAGCTACACTATTCTGACCAAGATGAAGCTTTAAAACGAATCTCTGAGGTCCAGGAAAGGACAAACTGATAATACCGGTGGAAACCAGGAGCAAGAGGAATAAAGGAAAATCAGAAAGTTTCTCCATGATTCATTAAAACACACTTCCATGCATCTACACATTTATGTTACGCAATCGCACCACTCACTTGGTTTATCATAAAAAATAAAAGCAGGGTTTGATGAAAGACCACTAGTTGTGTGTGTGTGCGTGTGTTTAATTAACTACACAACTTAAACTAAGTATATGTACACTCTTATCATGGTTTTCTATTATCATGCTTCTAGGCATCTGAATGAATCCAATAAACGATTGATTAGAAATGAACAACAAAACAGCAAATGGAAACTATTGATTGGCAGCAGCTTTTCAAGGCGATGCACCCTGCAGATTCTTTTGTCCCTGAAGATTTTCCTGAAATCAACCAGCACTCTGACAAGCGAAAGCTTGCGGCAATTAAGGCCCGGTAATTTGTTTCGGCTTGACACGTTTGAAACACAGTCCATTTAAAAAAAAAAAAGAAATTAGCCTCTTTCCCTCCCTTTCTTCGGCTAATGAAGCACAGTTCTCTGCAGAAAGTCAAAATTTAAATACAATAATTGTATGGTAACATTTTTTCATATATATAGATTTTTAAATTGATCGCCGATATGCAACCTCAGACTTGTTATTTCTACTGATACTGCAATCAAGAAGTTATGCAGGTCTAAACAGATGCATTGCAGATGAAAGGTTCAACATCTAAATCATTTTACAATGTTCCCCGTAAAAAAAGTCGTGGGCAGTGGAAGCATTCAGATTCCTCCCGACATGTGTCTGCTGACTGTACCAGCGATGACTCCCAAGCTGTTGTTGTCTGACTCATAAAATCAGAGTTTCCACAAGTTCAGCACACCCAGGGGAACTAAAACGAAACCACACATTTGCAGGAGGCAAACTTCCTCTTGCTTAAATGTGACGTTTACAGTTCATTTTGTGATATAATCAAAAATCTGCAAACAGGACACATTATATTTTACATAACTTCCAACAGATTGAGGTCAGAGTAACGGGAACACGCCAACCCTCCTTTCATTTCCTGTGGGTGTGGTGGTCCACCACACACACACAAACACACACACAAAACCAGAAGCACTTCAGAGACTACTGAATCAACTTGATGTATGTTTTTTGGACTGGAGAGAACATCATCAGGGAGAGAACATACAAATTCCATTTAGAAATGCCCAGAGGGGAATTTAAACCCAGAACTAATGGTTTAACTAAAGATAATTAACTTTGCAGTGCTGTAATTGTGATTTTTTTAAAAGATTTTGTTCACAGGAGGCTGAACCTTTAGTCATCCTTTCCTCTGCAGACATCTGCATCTGAAATGAAGTTGGCATAAGTGGGCGGGGCTAAATTGTACCAATCAGGTGCAGCAATAATTATTTATTTACTAACCTATTAAATTTGCCCCAACTTCATTTTCACCTTTGATGCAATAACAGAGACCATCTATTTGACTTGACTTTGGTATGATGGAGCAAAGAGAACATTCCAGAGTGTGGAATAAGTGAGCATGTGTTGCAGCAAGCCAAACGATCAATTTAAGCCAAACTCGAACCATTTTCAAAAATCAAGGCAAACACCGAGTTGAGCTGAATGTAGCTTCAAGGTTCACTGATGGAAAGACATCAGGGCAAGTTGCTGAGCAACGGGCAAAATAATGTTATTGTTAAGTGCGATAGCTGGGTCTCGGGAGCCTGCGTCAGGTTGGAAGTTACTCTGTAACATCTCGTTCTTGTCTGAGCTGTGGAAGGCTGTTGAATGTTTTATACTTTAGTTCTGCCGCATGTCCTTCATTTGATGAAAAAAAAGGAAAAAATAAAGCTCTGATTATTAATAATTATCATGTGCATTGTGCGGTGATTACAGATGAAATGTTTCTATTATATGGTAACACAGGCAGCATTAACCCTGCTGTGGCTCTGCAGATGACACATTCAAGAACTGACACGGCGGCATCAGCCACGGTCGAGCTGTTAGACCCACTTTATTGTTTCGGCTGCTCCTGATATGAATATTAAACCCCTGATATCCTCAATTACACTGTCAACACAAAGCAACAACACTGGCCGAGCGATGCATTAATCCTTTTTACTTTTGAAATGACTTTTGCTTCACTTTAATGAGTTTTATTCTCATCATGAGTTCTTCTTCTTTTTTTATTTAATAAGGATTATGTTGACACAGAAGTTTCAGATTAACTTGTTCATGTTACACACAAACAATAAACAGTTATTTAGTGCGAAGAGCAAACACGGCACAGCAACACCGAGAACAAAAGTGTGACTAAAATAACTTGACCACAGGGGCTGCTCAGTATCCTTTACACAGGCATTCAACACTGGCTTGTTAAAAGCATCTTCGCGTCTTTAGCGTGTCCTCATCTCTGCAGCCCATTTCTGGGAAGGTTGGTCACATGGTTTGCTCATTGGTTGTTAAAGTTTAATCAGATCCTCCGTCCACAGTGTCAGCCTGCAGCGCAGACCCCATCTACCTGGGCAGCTGACCTCAAGGGGACCTTAAAGCGCCTCAGCAGATGTCGGCTCTTTCACGACATTGGCCATAAATCCGGTTATCCAAGAACGCGATAGCATCAGTGCTGATTTTCAAAATGGAAACATGGATTTGAAGTGCCAAACAAAGAGCGGAAAGAGAAGCTGAAGGCCCTTTGAGTCAGGGTGGTTTAGATTTGGTTTTGTTGGCAAGACTACGAATTATCTTTTTGAGATCCATTTTAATTTTGATGCTTCAAAGACATTTATTTAAACCGTGTAGGCAAAAGTACTGGCATGAAGCGTGTCTCTTTTGCTTAAGGAATTAAACATCCAAGTCAAGATAGTACGCAAATATATTTTAACAATAAAAAAAAATACTATTACAGAAAAATTAACTGCAAAATTATTGTTTATACAAGAGCTGTCATGGACTAATGGGATTACACCAATAAGAGCATGACAGTGATGTTAAAAGAAAAAAGGCTGGTTTGTGCACTTTCTTTACAAACTAGATTTGAATAACAACAGTTAATATTTAGTTTATGTAGCTGGTGAATGCAAAAAAAAACCCCTTCAGTGCAGAAGGTCAATCTAAAGTGAATGACCATTTTATTTTGTAAACCTAACACAAACACTCACATTCCCATCTATGTGGTATGATTCTGTGTAGGAAGGCAGATAATTCCAGAGTGTGTATCTCTGTTTGTCCAGTCTATTTCCCGCATGCAAATTCTGGGGGATGGGTTTAATGCAGTTGTGACAGAATAACGTAAAACCACAGAAAAACCTCATCTAAATACTAAACTATGATTAGTTTTGAATGTTTGTTGCACTACAAAAAAAAAGAAAAGAATGAATGTCTTAATGTGACAAAATGCTGTAAACAGGACAATATTGTGCATTTGTTATTTTCCTTATGGACACTATGATCAGTGTTCAGCAGATTAGCTCCTGGATGATGTCCTCTCCACCACCCCCCTCCAGTAGTTGGGACAGAAGTACCCTTTCAGGTGAATGCGCACCTTGCTGTGCAACGAGGCGTAGATGAAGGGGTTGTAACATGCCGAGCTCATGGCCACGAGGTGACAGCAGACCTGGAGGACGTTGATGTACCGTTTGCCGATGATGTGGAAGTCCGGGTCCAAGTCCAGCAGCAGGTTCAGCACCTGCACAACGACATGGAAAAAAAACCAAAAACCTGCGTCATGGTGCCTGGAATGATTTTGTTTTGTTCGTTGTCTTGTTTTAACGTGAGTCGATCGAAAGTTTAATGACCAGTTTAACTCTGACAGGCTCTTGGCAACTCAGACCCCAATTTCCTCAGAATTTACATATTTTGGCTAAATGCATGTGAGCTGGTGGCTGGGGTCAATGTGAATGATCTTGAAGGGGCTGGGATGTGAAGAAAAGTGCTCCATAAATCATGGTTTTACCAGCTAAAGTGTTTTTTCTCTCTCATGTTTTACACGATAAAGACCCTGCCTCCCAAATTACTGTGCGCGCAGTACTAGAACCCTGGCTTTATATTGTCAATCATCCACTTTTCCTGCTTATTAGGCCTCTGCAGAGTTATCTACCATAGGGGGTCCAAGAAGACATTTAAATCTAATTTTATGGACGACCTCTTCACGCCGATTAATGTGATGAAATCCTAATCTGCCAGACTTTTGCACGGCTCATTGTCTATGTAATGTTGATTTTACAAGGGGGTGGGGGGAAGATGACGATGATCCTCTGTGGGTAATGACACAGCCGCAGCCAACACTTCCTAGCCAGCTCGGTGTGTTTGCCTGCTTGCCAAGAAAGCTCCGCTAAAAGCCACACGTGCTGCTTTGGTTTGGGCCGAAGCGACTCACCTGCAGGGGTAACCAGCACAGGGCAAACGCCAGCACGGAGGCAACAAGCAGCAAGAAGGTCTTCTTCCTCTTTTGGCTCCACTGCTGCTGGCTCCTGGAGGGCTCCCCGGGCACCGAGTAGCGCTTCAGGCAGATGGTAATGGCGCAGTAGGATATGCTGACTGATAACAGTGGGACCATGTAGGAGGCTATGAGTATGAAGCAGGAGTAAAGCAGCCGCAAGTTGCTGTTATTCGGCCAGAATTCCTCGCACACCACCAGGTCAATCCCACTGGGTCTCATGTCCACATAGAGGGTGTAAAAGGATGGGGGTGCGGCCAAGGTTAGAGATAAGAGCCAGACCCCCATGGTGACGGCACCACAGCCCCACACAGAGATCCTCTTCCGCACAGGGTGAGCTGAAACAGAAAGGGGGAGATATTTGACTCATTTGAACACATTCTGTTCGGGTTGTTACGGCCCCAAATCCTTTCTCCCAGCGTCCTACCTACGACCACATAGCGGTCCACGGCGATGGCCGTGAGTGAAAGCACTGAGGCAAACACCGTGGCACACTGCAGCAGGGGAACCATGTGACACATGGTCCTCCCGAAAGCCCAGCCGCGGCTGTCGAACGCATAAGACACCGTCAGTGGGACACAACTCAAACACATCAGGAGGTCCCCAGCGGCTAAGTTACCGATGAAAAAGTTGGTGGCGTTGTGGAGTTTTTTGTCCGCCAGTATGCAAACCAACAGGAAGGAGTTCCCTACGCCAGCCACCACGACTATGAGGGAGTAGAGGGGCAAGAAGACCGATTTGAAACGCAGGAGCAGCTCCATGCCCACAAACGTGTCCAGGGGGTCGCTCCGGTTGATTCCTGGGGTTTTCAGGTGGTCCAGCCTTTGCGGTCCCATTTCGTCAGTGGCGTTGCTGGTCAGAGTGAAATTCTCCCCCGTGATGTCCATACTTCCCCCGGTGGAGCTTCGGCCGCGGCTTGAGAGCTAGTCCAGAGTGTTGCTGCTGTTTAATTCAGACAAGGAGACATGTTAATAACCGATAATAACCATTTCAAATGCACAATCTCTCACTCATCACTGCTCTCTGCTAGGCAATCTCCTCTGTCTGCTCAGAAAATGACCCTGCACTCCTCCAAGTATTTGTTTTCATGTGATGCACCATGGTCATGGAACACTCTGCAAAAAACCTTAAACTAGAAACATGAATTATTTTAAAGAGGCTTCAATGTGCTATGTGTGTATTTTTGACTGATCTCAATAGGACTTCTGGTTAACCGAATAAAAATAAAAAGTTCTTCTAGATACTGGTGACAAAGACCTGTCCGTTGTTGAGAGCGAGAGAGTTCCACACTCTGGGGACGTGAGCACCGAAGGCCCGCTTGTTTACCAACCGATGCTTTAAGCACCTACTTTAAAATCAATGCAAAACGGGATTAGCAGTCCTCGCAGATAAACCTGAGAGTGACGTGTTTATATCTGTTAAGATTCTGGTGGCGAAACTCTACACCGAGCAGAGCCTGTGAAGGGAGCGCTGACTGTACCTTCTTTACATGAGCTATGGATGAAAATGATTGGATTTTTGGGATTGTTATAAAGGAGATGGTTCATGGGAGCAGATATTCTCAGATATCAGGGATCTCACATATTTGTGAAATATCACTGTGGGTGTTTTAAAACCAAAGATCACAAATCAATACTCGCGTTTTTAACGATTGAATAATAAACTGAAATTATTCACCGCAGCCAGTCAGATAAAGTTGAAAGCGATGACAGCATCAGCACAGAACCGGCAGAGCTATAAAAGACGGAATTGATCCGTCCCACAATTCAATGCAGCCTTTCAGTGCCCGGCCTCATATTCCAGTGGAGATACGATCACACAAATCTGACTGGAAGTGAGCATTCTGTGTAATAAGGCTCAACTGCTGCTGCCAGTTTTGCATATTAACTGATCTCCTAACAAAATGGAAGAGCTGTTTTCATGCTGGTGGCTTCGGGCCTGAATGCTTAAACGCTCATCGAAGAGTGACGCCCATTGGCGCAAGCACAACAAGCTGATGTTGTATCTGGAAGTTCATGCATCCACGCTTGTCTGGGTTGGCCGATTCGGTCACTTTCATGTCTCTGCATTATTTTGTGGCTTGCACAACGCTCATCCTTGCCTAGTAACACTGTTGCCATGGTCTTTAAGGCAACCATCAGACCCTGCGGTTAAGTTCTGAAGCGTGATGAGAATTGAGAACCCTCGAAATGCAAAACAGGAAGGAAACGTTCTCACCATGGTTCGGATTTTCCAGATTGCTCCCAACTTTCTGGGGAGAATCTGAGGCATAAATAAAGCCCATTTAGGAGGTTACATTTATTTAATCTGCAATTCCAATGGGGTAACTTAACGGTGTAGCTCCTTCATTTAATTAGACTCTATGATTGCCATGTTTAATCTCTGGTCTTAATCTTTGTGACTCTGTGCTGGAGTTGTGCTACCATGAGCTTGTGACTTTACGAATTAAAAAAATAAAAGAATAATTAACACTTGAGGCTTTAGACTGAGTTAATTAAAACCCGCCGAACAGGCACAACTTAGTACAAAAAAATGAAAACACCAAAGGCCTAAAGATGTGTTCTGATCTTATTAACATATTGTGATTAATTGGTAAATGCAAGAGATAGTAACAACCTACATAAACAAAATGTGCATAATGTTACAGAAACATAACTTAAACACCCCTTTGCATTGGTCGTATTTTAGTTTTTGTTCCGTTGTATTGATTCATCTGGGTATAAGTGCAGCATTCATTCTCTCACAGGAGGGGGTTTGATCAACCTTTTAATATTAAAATGTAATCTTGTAAAAGATCTCATTAATTTATATGAAAGAAAGGAATAATATGGTTATTTTGGGGTAAAGACAGACAATTATCTTTCCCACATAAAAGAGCGGAATTGTTACCAGGCAGCTCCATATCCATTTGATCTTTGAGAGAAAGCTTTGAATTATATAATGTTGATATCCTCTACAAGAAAGGGAAGGGATTGTTAATGAAATAATGAAAATTAATCAATAACAATAATAAATACAATAGGGCTTCACACCGCCTTCGGTTCTCGGGCCCTAATAAAAAACATAATTAATCAAAAACAATTTTAATTTAACGTGCACTTCTGCAGTATTTTAAATTATACGTTTATTACCACAATGCACATTTTTCTCTGTTTTTTGCTATATTATAATAATAATAATATTTATAAGCTATTTTCCCCTTCAGCCATTAATGCTGTGTTTTGAGCTGGTCTTGAATGCTGCATCCCTGCATGTGTCGAGCTTTTGTTTGCTGCATCACACACGTTTCTTATTTAACAGTAGAAAAAAGGAAAATATATGTAAATGTTTAAATTGTTTTGAATTTTATATTATTTTTTCATTTTTCATTAAGTAGGGTAGTTTCAGACAGAAATTCAAAGGATATAATTAAATAAATAAATGCAATTAGTTGGGTTTTAAATACAAAAATCTTCTCTGATATCACATTGTTTCATGATCGTCCCTTGCACTAATTCCGACAAGTCTGTTGAATCTCATTAGTTGTTTTTTTTAAACTATCCTATACATCTTAGTGCTGTAAAGAGAAATTGAGTTTTTACTGACTAGTTACTATGTGACATTTTCCCTATTCAGCCTTCATCATCGCTGAACCACACGTCCATCGGTGTGACCGTTCACCCATATAGTTTAAAGGTTGTTGACCAAACGAAAAACAAGTCCCTTTGCACTTTAGACTAAATAACACCCTTAAAGCAAAGTGGTTCATCCCAAAAATAAATGAGCGCTCAGACTAAACAACTCTCCACAACAGGACTCAGCAGTGCACCTGAATCTGAAGTGGGAGCAGTGGTTTTGTCTGGATCTTTTAATGCCAGTGTTCACATTCTGGAAAGAGAGGACATGATTTGAGACAGGAGTGAGCTCAAACTAACACAACAGCCATCAGACAGGGGTGGCAATTTAGAGCATCAAGTATTAGCCACTTATACTGTCCCGAGCACTTTTCACAGGCCTGACAAAGATAAATAAATAAAGGAGACAGACTGCAACTTCAAAATTCTGTGTCAATGCTGGTGACAAATGGTCTCAGTTCAATGGAACTTTATTTATACAGCGTTTGTCACAGTTATAATTGTCTCCCGTTTGAACCCTCCAACCAGCAGTGGCAGGAAAAGCTACCTTTAAACTGAGAGAAACCTTGAGTGGGGCAGAATTGACTTTAAAACAGGCCTCATCTCAGATGAGAAGGTAGGCCTCCACAGAGCCTCTGCGTCTTCAAAGACCCTCAGAAGCCCTCGCGCTGCAAAGACAGGGTCAGACGCAGCTTTCTCCTGCAGCGCTCACAACCTGTTTACCACAATCAATCTCTGTGCTCTTCTTATGCACCATGGCTTTATCCCATCCAATTTACAAACATATTCTTTACGGAATAAATCATGTACACATTTATTGTCTTTTGTTGTGCTTGCTGTCATTTTTACAGTTTGGTGATAATTTTAAGCTATGATGAAAGAATGAATGGTCTTGTTGTTATTATTATTATTATTATTATCGAAATTTCACTTATAGTTTAATACATTATTGATTTTATAATATCAATAATATATATTATATAGTATGTTTCTTGTCAATATTGCTTACATCAACTAAACAGAATATATAAATGTTCTATCTCAAGCTGCAGGTGTGTCGGGGTCTGCATAATGCTGATGCAGTTTAGAAAAAATGAAAAAAGACAATGTATCCAAAAAGCACTGTGAAGAGCAGCATTTTGTGTGTTCTGGTCGTGATGCATTTGTCTGCTGAACAGCTGCTTCAGCAGCTCAGAACCACATGTTGATCTCCAGCCAAATTCAAAGATAAGTTCTTGCGATTAAATATTACATGATTTGCACCCCCCCTTTCCTTTTGCCAAAAGCTTTACCATCTAGTGATTTTTAGAGTAAAATGACAGATGTGGATCAATGACCTGAAAAACTAATAAAAATTTATGAGTGAAATCAAAGTGCACCATTTATAAATCTTCCTAATTAAATGTTCCAAGAAAACAGTTTATGCATGTGCACACACACACATAGACACACATAATTACACATATCCAGATTATTTTACATGCATCTAATTTAAAGAAAAGTCAACACACCGAGACTCTCTTACCTGCACAGATGCTGAAAATAAGAACGAGAAAATCCCAGCTGCCTGTGTTCTGTTCAGCCTCTAATTGTTACCTTCCTCTCTTGCCCCCCCTCACTCTTTTCTCTCTACTTATAAAAGCCTTCAGCTTCTATTGAAGCCTGCACACAGGAGCGATGCTGCCACCCTCACCGCTGAGTGTGAGGGAGGGGAGAGTGACAGGGCTCCCACATCTACTCTCTCCCTCAAATCCTTGAATATTGTGCCTCCTCCTACTTACTCTCCTTCATTTTGTCCACTCTCTCTCTATCTCTATATCTCACTCTCTCTCTCTCTCTCTCTCACACACACACACACACAGAAGTGTGTGACTGTCACTCTGACTTGTGTGACTAATGCCCTCTCAGATGAACCTCTCCTGACAGCGGCCATCGCTCGCTGCTTGCATCAGCTCAGTTTTAGCTCTCCACGTCTCACCAAGCCTGCTCTGTATCCTCTGATGTGTGATGACAGTCTGATACTTCACCGATATTGGTTCCCCGGGTTTCTGGCAGACCGTTTCTCACCAGACTGCTCAATAACACACTGGCAAAGCCATTTCTGAAAACCACCCCCCCTCAAAAAAACAACATAGCAAACGCAGAAGAAAGCCCTGGATATCGATTACTATGCAGTTCAGAAAAATTGGACACGTTAAGACATATTATTGTCTCAACTGAGGCTGAACATCCGACTGATTCGGATTCAGTTCACAGCAGAAAGCTTTTAAAATGATTTTCAGCTCGAGCATAAAAATAAACAGGAATAAAACCCACATAGTGTATAATATAGCTGTCTCTGAACTGAACCCAAAAGCCCATGAAGGAAACTGATGGAGCCACATTTTGAGATCTGGCTCTTGTTTCATATATCTCATAGAGGGAACTTAGTGGTTAATGCTGTTCTGATCTGAAAAATAAGCAAAATGTTTGTGCTGACTGATAACAGAGATGTTCCCTTTATTTTTTCTTCAGAAGTTTAAATGTTTCAACACAGCACGGTGGCGCAGGGACTGAAGTTCACACTGAAGTTCAGTGTCTGTGACCTTCCTGTGTCACGGTGGTGTTTAGAGATATTCTTTCCGATAACTGTCTTACAATCAGCCTGAGTTTGAAAGGTCACTGTGGTTTAGATCAATGGCATAAGTTACACTTCCGAGTTGCACAAAACTAGTTTTCTGCTGTTGACAGCCTAAATTCTCATTTAAAATATGGCCAAGGTTATCATCTTTCTCTTCACTGACCAGTAGATGAAAACGCTCCTCTATATTTGCCTCTTGTACTGAATAACAATTATTCATTATCGTTTTTTTTTTTTTTTTTTTTAACTCGCGCTGCTGCTGCTGATCAGAGTCATCATTGACCTGACCTTGTAATCAGGGTGTCAGATCTGCTCTGCGGTCGTGTTCTTCTTCATGTGTCTGTTTTAGAATTAACACAAGCAGCCTGAGCGTGGAGGACATAAAATTCGATGTATCAACCTCATTTTAGTAAAATTATAATCTTTCTGCCGTATGAATTTGTCCAAACTCCAGTTAGTGCTTTAGCAGTTAACGATGTTGCACACACTACTAGGTATGCATATCTTTGCATTCCCTGGCTACTACTGTGGATATTTGTTAAGTATATGGCACTGTTAGTATTAGCAGGTGAACAGAACCCATCCTGTTCGTGAGTTAAGCAACTAAACCTGGATAAGGATGTTTTGATGAATATTAAAGAGCCGTTTTAATTCACAGAAGATGATTAAACTGTAATTGTATTTCTAGTCATCTTTGACCACTTTACATTACAAATCTGCATTCATCCATCCGCACAATGACACCTACTCATTATCAGAAGTAACCAATCACGCTCCTTCGTGGGCTGAAGATACAGCTTAAGGACCCACTTGGGGTTATGGACCGTGCATCCAGAGAAACCTTGTGTAGGGCACTCCAGCAACATGGGGATGGACCCTTCAAAAAGCCATCAGTTCCATGTATTATAGAAGTGTTTGCTTCGTATCGCTGGGAGCGATTCAAACTTGTTCCCCATGAGGGCTGGACTCAATTCTATTGAATATTTTTATGGATGCAGATGATGTTTACTCGTCGATCTTTGACCTCTGGCTTTCGCTGGAACAGCTGAGTTCAGCGCCTCCAAACCTGAGACCTGGTCCTCAGCTGGAAAAGGCTGGAGTCACCACTGTGGATCAGAGTGACTGTGGTGAGTGCAAGTGGTTGGAGTTTAAAGGGAACATATTATGCAAAATTCACTTTTTCAGTACTTTCGTCTGTATATTTGCATATCTGGAGTTCTTCCCCACCCCTTAACCTCCTCAGACCTGGCGTCCACATATGTGGACATTAGATTTTGGGTCACCTATCATATAAAAGCTAATTCTTCTTAGTATGGGGCCAAATGTCCACATGCATGGACCCTGAAACATTATATTACTACACATTTAGATTGATGGTCCTTGCATGTGGACATCATTGTCCCCAAAAACCACTTGTTTCAAAATATTGTTAAAACATGATTCTCAGTCTTTACACTTCCTCAGGTCCCAATAATCCTAAATATCAAAGATAAATTAAGAATGCATATCAAGAGAGAGCTCAGGTCTTAAGAGGTTAAATATCAATTTCAACAACCATTTCAGCATTAAATAAACTTAGTCTGTAAACGTGCCTAAAAGGATCTGTTTGGTACTTCAATTAGGATCTGTTTGGTACTTCAATTACCCATTAAATTATAGTTTATTCGAGTAATCCCAGTCTCACGCTGGGTATCGCCTTTCGTACAACCACACCTACCTGTGCAAGGATCCACATACACAAAGCTCAAAGCTGCCCTCACAGGGACACACAGACTCCCATAGACGGGTGGTGCAGGGAGCATCTGTGGGCGGAGCAAAGAGCTTCTGTGTTTACAGTCTAGTTCTTTTTGTTTCCGACCAAAATTTCCTTTTTAAGGAACCAAGGAACCAAGTTCCCTTACAGGGAACAAACAGAATATGTCGCCTTTAGGTAACTTGGGATTTCCCCCTCTATCACAGCCTTCTGATGACAAAGCTCCCAGCCACTGGGAGGACGCAAACCTCCCTACTGCAGTAAGGTGATGCCCCCCAGAGAGGGAGCTATTTGTTGCTTTGTTGATCACTTATCATAAATCAAAGGCAGTTTCACACCTTGCTCAAGGGCACTTGCATAATGCAAGGGTCACTGATCACGCCACTAAGTGATAAAGAGTATTTGTCTGTATGAGTGTCATTTATAAATGAACGGATTATGAGTATCTAAGAGAATTATGAGTGTTGAAGGAGGATGTGACATGAAGGGAGGTGACAGTCAGGAACATCCAGAGGTGAGCGCTTCCCATGTGACACTCTGTTATATGCTAGGTGTTAATTAAAGGAGGGTCAGAGGAAGCAAAGGTCAAACCAAGATGGAATCAGAGCGAGGCGAGGCTCCGGAAAGGTCAGCAGACGCACCTACGGCGGTGTTTACCGAAATACGAATGCAAAATCTCCCCCAAACTCGCGGCGACAACCTTCGCCCTGCGCTGCGGGACATGAGGCGAGCGTGACGCGCTACATAAGCCGACACCTCCGCCGTTGCAGAACAAAAGGCGCACAAAGGATGTTTACCGTTCAAATCCCATGTTTCCCGGGCGCAGATGCGCACCGCGTCGGCCTCGCTGAATGTCACGGTCGGTTTAAATTTGATTCAGCAGCCCTTAAGGACACCTTCGGCAACAAACGGTCGTCAGCACCTCGATAGGAGGACACATTCAAGAGTTGTCCTCTTTAAAGAACCAACACAAGGCAGGGGGAAAACATAAAAATATCACGGAAAAGAAAGTTTCTCATTTAATGCTTGAATGTCACATTTTTGAGTCAACCCAGCGATGTTAGAATCTGCATCCTACCAGATGTTTAAACATCAGTACATTCATTCGCCTGTTTCATTTAGATCGAGAAATTCAAATCCAGGCTGCACGATGATGCAGGTTCTTTATCAAAGGTCGTTTCATCGGTCCCCCTGGTTTCGGCGCAGCATCTGATGTGCCGCTGGCGGGTTTAACTCTCAAACTGCCGCACAGGCCCCTGTTTTAGAGTACGCCTCGCTGATCGTGAGGCTCCAGACGAGGAGCCTTTACCCCACACTTGAAAAGGTTGAGGCTGCGGCGCTCAGACGGCCCGAGGTGACTGCTGCCGGCTATATTCGTGACGCTCTCAGAGAGTGAAAATGTGCCTGATCTTGACACCCTCGGGGGAATTTGGTGCCAAAATCGATGTTTCCACTTCTCTCTTTCAGTTGCGCTGCTGACAGCGTGCAGCACCTCCAAGCCTCTATTTGGAGATTATGAAAGCAGCAGATAATAGCTGACACCCGGGAAAGAATACCTAGCCATTTACAAAATCACAAAGAAGCACTTTAGTCTGATGTTAAATGCTGTATGATTAAAAAACCCTCTCCATTTCAACCTTGAAACTTTCACCGACGGCACAGGTTCGCACTAGATTCACTTTTTTTATGGGGTCTCGGCATCAACTTGGAAAAGATTCCATTTTATTGGCAGTAACGCAGCACATCAAGGGTAATTCAGAATATTTAAATTCATAGTCTTGTTGCCACAACAATAGGCAGTAAGGTGTGACTTACTAACGAAAGCAAGTCAAAGCTGGATTTGTGCCACATAACCACATATCAATCCGTTTTCAGCCTCGAGCAAATGTACTTTAATGCGTTATTATCCAAATAGTTCAGAAATTTGAGACCTTGCTGTGTGAGCTCCCATCAATAAAGGCAGGTTTGACAGTTATAATTGCTTCAATTATAGTCAGTAATCCTCAATGCTTATAAAAAAGATGACAACGGCCTTTATGATAAACAGTTTGACAATTAGGACATAATTTAACCATTTAATGACAATGAAATCTAATCTGCATGTCACTTTCTGTCGCCGGTCGCAGCATCGGTGTTAAGAGGGTTAAAGAGCTGCCAACATGGAACAGAAAGCTCAACTATCACCGTTACCTCTCTGCATTAAAAATGAATGTTCTGATGGCCTCTTGGAGTGGCGGGAGCTGAAAATGGCACAAATGGATCACGTTGGGAATGTGTTAAGATGGCCTCTGCGCTGGCCTTTTATTTTTTTCACTTTTTTTTTTACAAAGCAACACACACACTGCTCTTCATCTGACGCTGTTACTGTTGGCTCGACTGAAAGGCGGACACCCACGCTGTCATGTACGCTCTTTATGGCACTCTTTATGGCAGTGAGGTCACGCTGTCGTGACTCCCCAGCACTCAACACAGCCTACAGGTGCACGCTACCATCGCCCCTCATAAAACTGTCCAAAAAGAACTACAAAAGCCAAAGCAGCAGATCTCGGTTCCATATCCCTCTGAAATATCGTCTTTCCTGGCCGGCTCATCATTTGCAGAATTTAACAGGTGTTTGTCGAAATTGAGCACATTAAATGTGGGAAATCGATGGCCCCACCTGTTAAACGAGATCAGCCCATCTGTCTGAGATAAGTTGGAATCAACAGCTGCTTCAAATCCCTGTAATGCGCAAACACATAACAGATCCTTGCCCAATAACTTAATCTGCCTGAACTGTTGAGCGTCCGTGGAACGTTGTCAACGTGCCGCGCCGATCGAACTCACGCTAGTTCTCCATCTGCACACCCCCAATTGCCGGTGTGCACGTGGACACACTGGCTTATCACAACATGGCATGCTGCAACCACAAAAGTAATATTTTTAAATAGCATGTAGCCACAGCTACGGTTAATTACTCTCACCTTATTTATCACAGCTGTGCTGGCACTTTCTCACAATTTCCGCCTAACGCCGCCCTCACTCAGGGCATCGTGCTGCTAGGTTACCACGGCAACACAGATTGGAGATGCCCAGCTGGAGACTGGAGCTGGGGCCTTTTGCAAACTGGTACGCCATACCAGAGGAGCAGATGGATGGACTCCAGCTTAATTGCAAATAACAATGTAATTGTGACTGATGGAGGGGCGGAATAGGCTGGAAAAGTCAGCAGGGTGGAGGAATGTGGGGAAACAGTCATTGTAACTCTAGAAGTGGGATTTATGCGTTCTCCCCTCACATATTTCTCTGTCTTGTGTCAGTCCCTCAAATGTTTGAGCCATATCCCTCGTTTGATAACTGGTTGCTATGCTGCTGCTATGGAACCAGCTCCCTGTCCAGGAGGCTGACTCCATCTCTGCTTTTAAAGTTAGGCTTAAATCCTACCGCTTTGAAAAAGCTTATTGTTACTAACCGCGTAGTTCCAGTTACTATTACAGCCAGACAAATTATCATACTTAGGGGGTCGTCTAATCACTAGGTTAAGATACTAGTTATGCTGCTATAGGCCGAGGCTGAGGGTCCAGAAACACGATCACCTGACAGGCCTCTGTCACCACACCGGTCATGGTTTGGTTTCCTCTCCTCTCGTCTCCTCTCGTCTCCTCTCGTCTCCTCTTGTCTCCTATCCTCTCGTCTCCTCTTGTCTCATCTCCTCTCCTCCACTTCATCAGTAGACTAGTGATGCTATTTCCTGAGTAGATTTTCTGCCCCCCCCCTTCTGTATTCATTTACAGGTATCGCCGCCTTCAGAGCTGCATAATGACCTCCGACCCCGCTGACCCACTCAACCGGCTGCTTATTTAATAAAATGTAATTCTATGTGTAGTTCTATGCTCTGTGCCTCTCCCCTCCTCTCTCCTCCTCTCCTCTCCTACCTATTCTATCCTCTACCTATTCTATCCTCTACCTGTCCTCCCTCTCCTCTCTCTTTACCCATCTGTCCATCAGCAGGAGGGTCCCCCTACATGAGCCTGGTCCTGCTCAAGGTTTCTTCCTGTTAAAGGGGAGTTTTTCCTTGCCACTATTGCTTGTCTGGGGTTGGGCCCTGGGGTTCTGGAAAGCACCTTGAAACAATTTTTGATTGTAAAAGACGTTATATGAATAAAGATTAGATTGAGATTGAGTTGCTACAGGAATGACTTCAGCACCTGTTTAAAACTCTGGATGTAAAAATTGCCTATAACCCCTTTAAAAGACACACATGATGGTAAAGGGAAATCTCTCACTATACATATTTGTTTATTTATGAACTCCATCGTCTAACAGACTGATGCGGCAGATATGATGGAATACACTTCCCGTCCTGCACATCTACTAATCTACAGCTCGCGATGTGCTGCTATGAGAAGGCTTTTTTCTTTATCTGTCAACCAACCACCGGCATAATTCATCAGAACGGATCTGACTTGAGGAAGTGACCTGCTGGCAACACAGAGGGAAGATTTCAGATTAGGGTGTTCTGACAGAAGAGTTTAATTAAATGAATCAAACAATCGCCTGCCACATAATAGGATAGGGAATGTTGTCAGAGCTGATATGTGGCATTTCTGTGGATGCTGAGAATGTGGTGTTTACTTTGTCTTTGAAGATTTCTCCTCTCGACTCATCCAAGCACTTTAGCACATTTTGAGCAGCATCGACAAGAGTGTCCATTTTCATTCAGCGTGTGCATCTTCACAAATTAGACACACTAGACTCACATTTACTTTAAAAATGAGTGTATATCTGTGTGTGTGTATTCTTATACTTGCCTCATACTGAAGACCAAAATACACATTCTACTATCAAAGTGAGGACAATTTTTTAAAGTGAGGATGTTCTGGCTTGTCCCCAAAACTTCAAAGGACTGTTTGAGGGTTAAGATATGGATTGAAGGTTGAGGTTTGAATTGGGTTTATATTATGTTCGGGTTCAGATCAGGCTTTAGGAGTTAGGTGGGGGCTAGAGAGGGTTAGGGAGAAGCGAGGACATTTAGGTTGCTCCTCAACAGAGCCAAGGGAAATGTGCACCTCTATATGAAAGTCATTTAAAATATTTTAGCTTTTTGCTGAAATAGCCTTTTGTATCTGTGAGTGAGTGCAATTCTTCAACCAAGTTGAAGATTGATCCAATTTTGAGGTTTGTTAATCTCATGTAACCATCATTGGCACTCCTATGCTGAAACTGATAGAGTGCAGAACTGTCTGCGTTAGTCACTCTGTTGGTCAGACATTTACCCTCTATTATAGAAGCTCTATTCCTTTGCCGGCCAGCAAATAGCAGCCGGGACCAACTGGTCCATGTGGAGCACGCTCCACTCACACCATGACAACAAGGTTGTCAAGATGATGAATGAGAGCAGCTGCCGCTCCATTTTTACATCTTTGCTGAAAGTGCAGTGGGAACAAACTCCACATGAGAAAAGTATTGCCTTGCAAGATAAGCAACTGAAATGACTTCCCCATATTGATGCTGAGGAATGGGAATTGATACAATTTGAGGTTAATTTTCTAGTTAAAGCAAAATACAGTCGCACTGCACCACAAACGAGACAATCCTCATGATCTTGCACATCTACGAGACACAAGGCTGTGGTTAATCAGGGGCAGTGTGACAATATTCAACTCAGGACTGTTAACAAACATGTATCCTGAAAATATATATGCACACAATCCACTCACCTGTTCCATACTCCTTCTGTGGATGAACATATCTAATATATTGAAAGTGTGGTTCTCTGGCTATTGAAAGTCACTAGGGGGCGCTGTAGAATTTATTTTCCATTCTTTGCGCATTCACCAACATATCAAATGAAATGTTTAAATAATTTATGTTAGCATGCAAATTAATTCTTATTCTTATGCTTATAACTGCTGTTGCTGTTTTATTGGAATTGTATTTTTTTTTTTAAGACATCAAAATTTGACAAAAATAATATGTGGTGATGATCCAAGTGCTTAAAGGGAACATTTCAATAGGGATATTAATACTAATCTTAGCACAGAATTAGAATGTTTTCCCTTCGTAAATTACAAAAGGAACATTAAACCATTTTTAGTATTATAATTAAGATCCTTTTCAACATCTGTGATAAATTTGAAAATGCTTCCAAAGCAGAAAAAACAAAAGAACAAACAAACAAACAATAATAATAATAATAATAATAATAATAATAATAATAATAATAATAATAATAATAATAATAATGAAAAAATCTTATTTTAAAAATGGACAGCAGTCATCACGGAGCAGGAGAGAGGGTCTCTTTCAGACTGTCCAAAGCCTCATTCTTAGTGATCTTCCTCCATTCCTCAGGGATCTTGGCTGGATCCTGCTCGTATTCTTTGGCAAATCTCTCATTGAACCTCGCCAGGACATACCTGTAAATAAGCATCTATTTAGTATCTCAAAATGTAATGTTAATAAAATGATTAGAAGCAAAGAGCTATAGTCAGTACAGATGGTTTTGTCAATATTGTGAACATTACAATTGAATATTTTGGCAGGTCTAAAGAGCATGAAGATCGATAAAGAGAGTACCTCCAGTAAGCACAGGGTACTTGTGAGTTTGGGCCCTCAGTGCAGGGGCTCCAGTCAGGGTTATGTAGATCACTACATTCCAGAGAGGCATCATCTGTGTCCTTGCTCTCATCTGGGTTGTCCTTGCTCCTGCTTTCAGGGGGACTTTTGTGGGACGAAGGACAGGACTTATTTGGCAACATGCCGATGGGCCTGTGGAGCGTGGCCCCATGAACCTGGTGTCCTGATTCTTCCACCTCACAGGGGGTCCTGCAGAGCGGACATCGCATCTCGCAGCCTTTCACTCTCTTGAGAAGATGCTCGTGTGGCTGAACTGGCAGATTCTGAAGGAACTGTGCGACATCCCCATTCCCTGTGAACTCCTGCGCTAGCTCCAGTCGCATGGCAGCCAGTAACTCCAGTAGACACGTGACAAAGTAGTCCCATTTTATCGTGATGTTGAAGAGGGGTCCATCCAGAGCGGTCCTGATGACCTCGACATCTCCGTCCCGCTCTAATGTGAGGCACATCCTCTCCAGCAGCGGCTTTGCGTCACTCAGCACCCCGGCCGTACCTTCTGCTGCTTCGCTGACCGCCACTGAGATCATCCCCACGATTTCTCCCAGTCGCTGCAGCCTCCATACAGTCAGTCTGTTTGTCTGGGAAAGATGAGCCACCACCATCTCCTGGAGCCTCCTCGATCTGAAGTCCTCAAAGGAACGCAAGTAATCCAGGAAGTGTTCAAAAGCGTCTTCTGCTATGAGCTCTTCCAGCAGGCTCTGGTGAAAGGCATGCTGGGATTGATACCGTGGGGCCTGACCTCTGATCTCGTCGGCGATATGCATTGCCAGGTTCCTATGCACATAGTTGAAGACCGTAGGTCGAAGGACCATAGAGGTGAACACTCGAGCCATGCGGTGACACTGGTCCATCTTCCTGAACTGGTACATGAACTCTGCTAAGTACACACTCTTGTGCGCAGAGATGTGCTGCAGAAGCTCTCTGTCCTTGGCGTAGCGGTCGTTCAGTTTTTGAAAATCTTGGCACGCTGCGTTGCAGAGAAAGATCTTCAGGTCGACTTCAAAAGCCGACTTGATTTCTATGGCTTTGTCCTTCAGACCTCTTTCGATATTTTCCAGCAGGTCTGTGATGAAGCTGTCAGAGAATTCCGTGGGGGACAGAGACTTTTCCTCAACAACTTGGTCGTATTGTTTGATGATGTCACGCGCGATCTGTTGGGCCTCCAGCTTCTGCAGTCTGTTGTTGTCCTCGAACATGTGCTTCAGTCGACTTCGGTAGCCGAAGTGCTCGTCGTGAATGTAGAACTTCTGGTCCTGGTTGTCTGGTGTCTGGTTCTGGCCTATGACTTCAAGTTTTTTTAAGTGTTTCTGGAGCCCGCGACTCATCAGATTCTCTCGCAGGACATTTTTCACTCTCACAGATATGTCCTCCCTTTCCGAAGGCCTGAAGTCAAAGTTTGACAGGATGTGACTCCACACACCCTCAAACTCCTCTTCAAGCTGTGCATCTTGTAGCAGAGCCTGGTTGGACTTGCTGTTCTCAACCATCACCTGTAGCTTTGACTGCTTTTCTTTTTCCAGGAGGGTCTCAAAAGTTTGCAACTGTGTGGAAGAACAGTAGTTTTCATTGACGGCCATCAGCCGCTCTTTTAGGTCTTCACTCACTCGTTCCTGTAGGTGCTCAACATTCAACAGCAGGATGGGTAAGAAGTTAGTATTTCTGAGAAGGTCATGATTCATGAAATACACCTCCACTTTTGACTTGAGCTTTTGCACTTCTGTTTTGACTTCTTCCTCAGCTTCGTCCAGAAAGTCACCGTGGAGCATGTTGTTTGCATTTGTGGCAAAGATTTTCATTCTTGTTTGACTAAGCCAACTGTCCATGTGCTCCAGGAAACTGCTCTGCCACTGGGAGAACTCTGCGCACAATGAGGTGAATGCTAATGCTAACTCTGTGTTTTGCAGGCCAGTGGAGAATGATTGCGCTCTCACCACATCCCAAATTGCAATTAAACGACCCATAAACTCGGGCAGGCCAGTTGCTTTAGTTGTTGTTGCACACTTCCCCAGTGCGCCGAATAGATTTTCCTTGAGCTTTAACACATCTCTACTGTAATGCACATCAACTTTCTCGGAGAGAGACATATTGTGCCATGGCCCTTTGACGACTGTGGCCTGTGCACAAGGGTCACTAGAGAGGCTAGGACTTCTATCCAGATTTTTATTCTGAAGGACATCGGTCACGTGTTTTAACTGTGAAGCTTCTAAGACACTGTGTATCCCTTCACCCTGAAGCAGAAGTTGGCAGAAGGGCATGGGACCACGTTCTTGGATGCACAGGAGAGCGTTAACGATGAGGCCTAGGTTGCCTTCTAACTCATCGCAGGTGTGTGGAGAAATGTTAAGCAACAAAATATCACTCAATCCAGCTGCAACTGTAGCTAGCTCATGGTCGTTTGCATTATTCTTTTTATCTGAGGTGAGGCCTTCTACATCAATTAACAACAGAAAATCACACCCCATGTCTTCTTTCAGTTTATCGGGGATGTTGAGGATGAGCATGTAGATCCCTTTAGTGGACCTTCCCCCTGGAAATGTCACTGCAAATAAAGCAGAAAGGACCGCTGCGTTCTGGGCGTGATGCACTCCGAGGTTCGTCAAAACTCGCAGCCTGCAGTGCTCCTGAGGGAGGGAGCGTTTGAGCTCGGCAAAGACACAACCGAGCCAGCCGATGGGAATGGTTGAGGTATCTCCATCCATTAGTACAAGTGGAACACCGTAGAGAAGAAGCTCAACAGCAACGCCCGGGAGACGTGAAATATCTTTGATCCTATCGCTGTGGCTGACGTGTGCTAGCTCAAATATTAGGCCCATTTCACACAGAAAGTGCTCAAGGGATAAGGAGCAAGACCCAGGTATCCACAGCTGCGGACATGAAACTTGCTGGACTGAAGAGTTTGAATCAAACTCTTGTTCACCTGCTTGCTGCCCTTCGCAATTCAAATGGTCACTCTCCTCTGGATCCAACATTTGTTCTCCAAAATCCTCTCTGTAGTAACTCTCTTTCCCATTTGAGGTAATGTGAAGTTCCTCCACCAAACATGGATCACATGTGGAATCTGTTTCCTGTTGTGAGGTAGGCTCATCATCCTCTATCCTTTTTGTAAAGATGACCTCATGGATTATCTCTGCTGACCTCTCAGGGACCTGCAGCTCCCCGTCCCCCAACTGCTCTTCTGTTTCTTCCTCTTCGACTGTTGAATCTGTGCAGAAACTATCACTGTCCTCCAGTTCATAATTCCCTCCATTTTCAACCTCCTGGTGATTCTCATTCATGTCATCGGTTTCTGCCATGCCATCCAAGCCGTTGGTGTCTGTTTGAGTGCTTACGATCAAGGGCTGAGGGAAGGTCTGCCTTTCAGTTTGCATCTGCTCAAGCCTCAACCTCATCCAGTGAAGGAAAAAGCTTCTCTCCATTTTATCTTCTGTGAAAAGTGCATGGCTGAACATCTTCATCGCTGGGGTCATTTTGTAGCTGTTAAACGCAGCTAAGACTCTGTCCTTTTCTTTGTTTTGGGGGTCGATTCCTTTTCCCTCTTTCATCTGTTGTCGCTCCCTCCTTTCAATCTCGGCCAACTGGCTCCACAAGTGCCCCTGCAAGGGGAGCTGATTCTCCTTATATTGAATAGATCCCTCATCCAAACCCTTCAGAACTTCCTGTGCTGTGGCCATTGCCTTTTTACAGGCTGCTGTCTCATCTATATGAAAGGCTAGTTGTTCTGCTACCTTTGCTACAGCCTCCAGTGTAACAGCTTTCGTTTGATCCAGTAAGGGTTCCTTCAAGGTTTGACATAACCTATCAGCCAGCTCCTCCTCCCTTAGATCCCCCCTTTTTATCACCTGATTAAAGCTCTGATCCAAAACCCCTGTGACTGTATTCTCATTTGACAAATCAATAATTATTAGATTACTTGTTTTATCTTTACAGGAAGCAAGAAGTTGCCTCTGATTTTCCTGAAGGTCCCCACAGAACACAACCACAGCTGAAGACACTTGACAGAGGAGGTTTAGGCATTTCTCATGTGAACCGGCATCACCACGCAGGTTAGATATGACCACGGGGACGGGGAACATATCGGCGTTGGGGTGTCCAGTTGGGAAACACCATGAAATCTCTACCAGGCCGTTGGAGACTCTCCGGGGCAGCTCTCCTCCATCCAGCCCCCTGTGGAGGAAGGTTTCAGTGGTGGATCTTATGAGGTTATTCAGCACCTGTGACTTGGAGACATCACAGTGACCAAGCTTCACACAGGAAACCATCAGCATGTTTGTACACGCCAAATTCCCCTCAGAGATCTTCTTGCTTTGCTCTGGATAGTGAGACCTCCAGCGAGTCACAACGCTCCTCTGTGGCCAAAGAAGGAAGCGACCAGGTTCATCCTGATCTATGTTTGGAATCACAAGGGGCACAGCAAAGTGGCACCTCAGCATGCGCCCGACCATCTCCTGTTGAAGGAAAGCGTTGGCGGACATGAAGACAGCGGTAACTAGGTCCAGAGGGTTGACGACACAGTGGTTTCCTGCAACACCATTACTGAGCTCCTCTGGTGATTTACTGACATCGCTGGGGTCGCCACCCTCGGGCCTGCAACAGGAGCTCCGAGCTTCGGGGCTGAGCAGCCAAAGGCGCTGGAGGAAGGCATTTGGTAGGTCTTTGACCGTACGAGGAATTTCGCTTTCTAGAGTCCAAGTGCTGATGTTTAACATAGATGCTGGGTCCAAGGGCGTGGTCCCAACAGTATCCAAACCCAGTGAATGAAGAAGGTCTGTCTGGGCATTGTTGACTGGTTGCTCTGGATTGAGACGAGAAAAAGTTCAGGTTTTGGATTAGTGTGTAATCGTTTTTTTCAAGGTTATAATACTAGAGTACTCCAAGATTAAAAATTCTAGTGAAGGACAACTTAAAATAAATGGAAAGAAGTATGAAACTACAGAAAAATGGGTTCATTTAGCAACAATTGTCCACATTTGTCAAATATTAACAGAGTCCTTAACATTTGCAAATAAAGAGCAAAGTGAAGAGAGGAAGGAAAAGAATCCTACTTTTTCTCTTGCTGCTCAGCCTTTTTGGAAGTTTGATTGACATGCTGACTCTCCAGATTTTCCTCAAACTTCGATCGACTGGAACTAGTGGAACCCTGCAATTAAACGTGTCTGACTGTTTAAAAGCTGAAACAATAAAGCAAAAGCCACAGTGACTCCTGTTCTCTTTAGAAATAGACGAGAACACAAACTTGCTGATCATCAGATATGCCCCCTCTCTCTGATCACATGTGCACATTAATCAAGCAGGTGAAATTTGCTGATTTTCACTTATTTGCAAGTAGAACAAGAACAATTCTACAGGCAATAAAAGAATAAACATTACTTTAAAGCCTGATTTTCTAGTCCTTTCTTACAGCTTGCATGTATATATTTATTTTACCCAACTTTGTTTGTCTTGTTTTTGGAATTTTCACTGAAATCAGAGTGTTCTTACCTCCCTCTCTCTGGTGAAACAGCTCAGCTAAAAGATGCTCCACAGTTTAACACGCTTGCAGCTCTGTCACAAGAGCTCTTATAGCAGCGTCTTCACGATAAGACACATTCCTGCAATTCTGTTAAAGAAAGGGTCATCAATTACACACACATGATGACACCTGAGTAAACATGTGACATTTCTGCTTACGTGTGTTTGCAGTCTTTACAGAGATACACACACACACACACACACACACACACACACACACCTGTGCTTATATCTTTGTGAGGACTTTCATAGACATCCTTTATTACACAGCCACTTACCCTAACTCTAACATCCCACCTAACCCCCGACCCTGACCCTAAACCTCACCTAAACCCAGTTCTACATCAACCTTTGAAACAATGTTTTGACCCTCAAACAGTCCCAAAATGCCCCCACTTCCCAAGAATGTCCTCACTTTGATGGTAGAATGAAGGTTTTTGTACTCAGTATGTAGCAAGTTCAAGGACACACACACACAAACACATACACACACACACACATACACACAGGCTAAAGGATTATCGCAGGCCTACTGGGGTGAGGAGTGAAGCTCCAGACAATGACGCACAGCAACCTTTTGTTACTGTGATCCTTCAGATAAAGATCTATCAGATTAGTGTGAAATAAATACCAGCGCAGCGTCCTGTACACATCTCGTCTGAACTCTTCTAGGAAAATGATGTAATCATTGAAAACTATGCGGGTGGGGAGCTACTTTCAGATCAGGCTCACACGCCAGGTGGCAGTTGACTGACAGAAGGATTTTGGGCTCAAGATGCATTCAGCCTGAGTTAAACAGACAATCGTCACCCATACAAACAGAAGATGTGGGACAGAAATGAATATTGTCTATCTATCATCCAATCTATGCCACTGCTAATTCATTTCGGTGTGCAGGTGTTTAAATCAGATTTATGTTGTTGTAGAATTATGGTCTGCCACCATGGTCATGGATGTAAATGTCAATAAAGGAGGTGGACAATGGATATAACGGCAAAATTAGATCCAGTTTAATGGGTGCAAATAAATGAGTGGCATGAATCAATTTTAAGCTAATCTCTTTGTGATTCATAATTTGTCTTTTCTTGCAGCTGCAAATTAAACATCTCATCCAAATGGTTTTTGGAGCTTCTATTAATTACATTACACTTACATTACATACAATCTACAACAATATTAGGACGTTATTCAGACACTTTCATTCATGTCACTGAGGTCACCGCTTTGGATTAATCATTCATTTACTTCTTCTCAAGTGTTTTTATTCATCTTTAGGCATATAAAAAAAATATGCAATCAAAAGTATTTTTCAGGAACCCATTTTTAAATTGAACTTAATGCATTTGATGACCAACAATGCTGATTGTGGATATGTGAAAAAATTTTTGTTCCTCCACTGTCAAGCCCAGATTTTCTCGTCCGTTTGGAAGTGCAAAGGTTGGTCCATTCAATCTCCAGGAAATGGACGGACAGAGAAATCTCTCAGCTCAAGCGTCCGCTCTGTTGGTTGATATGAACCAACAACAACAAAACCTCCGCCACCGCAGTGACCACTCCACATGAAGGGGTTAAAATGATCTACTCCTCCAAATCCGGGCAATGAAACACGGAATAAATCAGCTTCAATAAGATTCGCAAGCTCTTTGAGTTTTCCATGTGTGAGCTTCAGCTGATCTGTATCAGAGGCAGGAAAAGTGGCAGCACACCTGAGGGATAAGTGCTGCGCAGAGGAAAAAGATTACTGCTCCGCTATTCCTGTCCTGCAAAGCTCTTTAGCAGTTTTACCGACCAGGCCGTGAGAATGTGGTGCGTGCCTGGTGAGCGTGCGCACCTCTGAATAGTGTGTATGTGTGTGTGCGTGTGTGTGTGTGTGTGTGTGTAAGGGACCTCTGCCTGAAGAGCACCGAAGAGCATTGCTCGGATCTGTCCGTGGGTGGCTCCAGCTTCCCTGCAGCATAACCGGGACCTCCAGTGAAAGTCTGAGGAACGATCGTGATCGTGAGGGAAGAGTGGTCAGGATGTTGATCACCATGTTAACAGCCATGTATGTGATGGTCAAAGTTGTAGAATCGGTAAGGAATTCACCACGATAGATGGAGCAGACGTGAGTAGAAGTAGAACGTCAGCCGCCGTAGCTGCTTTTCAAAATTTTGACTGCGTTTATTGGCTGTGTTTCGGCTATGTATTGGATTTTAAGATCATGCTTGACATCAGTTTAGTTGTAAAAGTTCAGAATTACAGCCTTGAGGTGCCACAGAATGCTGAACAGGATGTCTGAGCAGACCTGCTCTGGACTCACTGGCTCTGGGTTCTTCAGATAGGGGTTCGGTTCACCCGGGAGGAGGACACGGTGCCTTACATGGTCTCCCAGCCGTTGCCTTGGCAGGTTCATTCAGTGTCACACAGCCGGAGGAGCAGCAAAGCAGAGGAGGTCAGTGCTCCCGCCGTGCACATCCCACCCCTAGCAGAGGGGCTCTTATTTATTATAGATCTACAGGAGTAAGATCAGCTCCACAGGGGACCCCCTCAGGACTGTGAGACTTCAACTGTGCATTCCATTAAGACAGGGGAGGAAGCCCTTCAAAAAAGTCCTTTTATTCTAGATAAAACAACCACTTTTACTTTTGTTTTTCTTAATTTCTAATTAGCAGTGACCACTACACATGAAGGGGTTAAAGTGATCTACACCTCCAAATTCGGGCATTGAAACACGGAATAAATATTGGGATACAAGGTGTAGGATGCGAGAAGGCCAAACCCGATTCTGCGGCTGGGCAAAAAATCCCAGTTACCTCTCAGTATTTGTTATAAGCAGCAGAACAAATGGACATGTAATTGTAAAATAGCTTCCAGGATGCTGTTATTGAAGCAACAATTAACTGTAATAACCGTGTAATTAACTGAAAATCAGTGAACCATGTAAACAAAGAAAAGGGGACCCTCACTTTCCATGCCCATGACGATGCTGCTGATGCTGTTCAAAACATTTACATTTACTTTAATTATACAAAAATTCCCAGTATCGGCCAGGAAGGGGGCCAAAACTATCTATTTTCCAGTTTTTGCCCCTCATAATCAGCCTGTGACCGAGGTCATTGTCAAGTTTGGAGCTTCACTGCAGCCAAACTGGCATGTAAGCCGTCTAAACTGGTCCAGTCCCTGCTGCCGTAATCCCAATCAAGAGGATTTGGGCTTGAGGTCATTATTGCGCACACACACACACACACACACAAACACACACGCACATGGATGAGGACTACATGTTTTAGCAGAGGTGAAGAGCTGCGGAGGCTTGTCTGATCATCTGTGTGACTCCTGTACCTCCGCAGGCATGCGATCGACTTCAGATAAAGGTGCAACTGGGATGGTTCACATACCAGTTGCGGCCGAGGCTGCAGTGTCAGTGGGTTTGTCTCACGTTGGGCCGTTGTGTTCTCTTTACAGTTTGAAGGCCTCAGGAGGAACAGCATAGGGGTGTACAGAAAGCGTAAGTATGCCCACCAACCGCAGACGATCTTTCTGAAAGGCCCTGAGCCACATCAAGCGTAAAATCAACCTCTGAAATTGATCTGAGCAGGAAAATAGAAGCAGATTGAACGGAGGGTTGAGGGTACAGCGTGTGTTTGAACCTGCTGCGGACCTCCCCTCCGCGGCCCGCGGCCTCGGCCTAAACCCCGTGTCCTGTCCTGCTCAGAATCCAACGCCTGCAATGGGACGTGCGCCTCACCCGTTCCTCCGCTCAGCCCCATCGAGGTGGAGAAGGCTGCCAGCACCATCCAGTCCCACTTCCGGAAGTTCCAGCAGAAGAAGCAGAAGAACGGGAAGTAGACGGAGGGAGAGACCACAGGGAGGTCGACATGCACAGACTCTACTACACAGAACATTAAAAATAAAGCAGAATTAGTATTAGAGCTCCTGGGTTAGTGACAGAGGGTAAACTATGATCTACAGTAATACACCCAAATAGACATTTGTAATAACCTTTCCATTTTTGTGCTCATGTAATGTGGATTTACCATGTACCTGTATGTGTGTGGGTGTGTGTGAAGTTCAGTGGACATATTTATGACATATATTTATGACATATTAATTAAGTGTAATTTATGTATGACCAGTGCTTTAAGTATGTAAAAAAATATGTTAATAAATTATATATTTAATATTATCTGAGTGGCTCCTTAGCAGATAAGCAGACCCGATTTTACTGTGGCATGGCGCCCTCTGTTGTTCAACTTAGGTTGTGAATGACAGTAACCTATGGTTTTGTTTTTTATTTTATGATCGCCCTAAATAAAATACAATCAAGTTTTCATGGAGACACAAGGATCTGGGCTTAAAATATGGGCATGGCTTTCCTAAAAGGCTTAGCTCCTCTCCCCTCGTCCACTTCATTACTGCTTGTTGCACAAACGCAGATGGGGGAAAAGGTCAGTTTTAGATCCATATATATAAACTGGTGCTAGAGACAAGGCCGATGAGGCAGTGAGCATCGAGGAGAGGCCCCTACTTCTTCTACTTCCTGTAGCTGCAGCCCCATTATCGACTCTGGCGAACGGCTAAAATACAGTAACTTCTACCTCAAAATGCTTCCCTGCTTGTCCTCAAACAGCCTTTGTCATTTATATAATTGTTTACAACATCTGGTTGCACTGTTACTTCATATTCAAATACCGGCAAGTCTAAACTGATTTACAGAATCAAAACCAGCTGATGGAAAATGTTAGCTCACCCACAAAGTCGACCTCTGTTCGCGATTGCGAAACGTATTTACTGGAGGAACTTTGTCAGGTTAAACGTGAGCCAAGGATCAGACGCTGAAAAATGCGTTAGTCAGACTTCACTCAGACTGCGTATGATTTGAACTCAAGGGACTCACCTTCCCTTCAATAATCCACAACTGTTTTCATCTTTAACTTTTAAGTTTGACCTCACTTTAGCCGGGTTTATCCAAAATGTAAGACTCCGGGGCACCATTGACCTGAAAACGTCTGTGGAAAAAGAATAACATGAATCATCACATCTCATAAAAAGATAGCTTTATTGCACAAGGTGTTGAGTACTGGTTTTCTTTTTCCTCTTTCGTAGAAAAGAAAAATGTAGAGTTAAACACAAGCAACTGCAAATCGAAGCAACATTTCTCCAGAAAAGTCCGAGGAACGGCCTCTGCGTGTTGAAACAGTGTCGAATTGACCAACCTCGTTTTGCTTCTTCTTTTATGACCGAGCAAAAGTTTCGGACCATGCAGAGGTTGCGGTCCTCTCCCATGAAAAAGAATGGAATAAGAAGAAAAGAAAAAAGGAACAAACTTGTGACAAGGATGAGACCCAAGCAAAATAAAGAAAAACCAAAAAGACAATGCAACAAAATGTGTCCCAAAGAAAATGCCATATCTTTAACTATGCATGGGTCACTCTGACACGACCTGAACGGCCCATAAATGAAGATAAATCGGTGTTTCATTCTATTTTTTTTTTTTTTTTAATTAAGTCCTCTTCAATACAATAACCTCACATACAAGTTTACATTGTGCCCTGGTTTCTAGTGACAATGTCGAAAATAGTACTCATTTATACAAAAAAGCTTTCCTATGTACACGAGTCCTCTATCATGGAGTAGAAATGATGCCGTAGGTGGTGGTAGGGGTGGTGGGGGGGTTGTGGAGAGAACATGGGAAGGTTTTGGGGGGGGGTTAGCACGAGTTTAGTGGGCCTCTGTACAGAGCCAGAACATGAAGCTCCTGAAATTTGAAGGAGACTGAATGTGGGAAGCTGTGGAGAGAAGCTGCTGTTAGTGGTTGAGGATCTCTGTTAGGAACCGTCTCAGGTGCACGTTTCATTCACGTTTGAAATGAATCACGTTGGCCTCAAAAACACGGCGAGCAGCAATATTTGAAGGCCTCACCGAAGCACTTGTGTGGGGGGTCTGTGTGTGTGTGTGTGTGTGTGAAAACCAAGACGATTTATGTGTGTGGCTGAAAACACCTGAAGAAAGAAACCTGGATACATTCAACAGATGGGTTTTCTGATCCACCAAGAGATGGATGAGACAGGTTCTGCCAAATTACACACACACACACACACACACACACACACACACACATATGCGTGAAACACTCGTCATCACACTCGTATTTCACTTAATTACTGGTGCTCTCATCCATCTCTTGGCAGACGGGGTCTGCGTTTAAACATCACGTCTTGAGTTGAGCTTTCCTTCCGCGACTCCACCCAGCATCCAGACAACTGGAGTAAAGAAGCCTGATTTCATTTGATAAAAATCTTTTATTAATGAAATGAAACACAATCATTGATAACGTAAAGAAAAGTGGATTCCTCTTGTCGGACATACTGTTCTGTGGGCCGGGGCGTGAACACGTGAACGGGCAGTTATCCGTGGGATTCCCGGACCCCCGAGCGGAATCAAGCACAGCGAACGGACAAAGACACCTGTCGGCCAATTCTTTGAGGGTCGCGGCCCCGAGCTCGCGAGCGCAGCCTCGGAACACGACGCCCCAGCTTCCCTTTGCCACGGCGGGAGAGGGCCGCAGTTAAACACTTCTCCGTTCTGCAGCCCGTTTACAAAAAGAAAGATAACAAAATAAATCACCAGGTGGTCGTTGTATCACTCGTCCAACTTCCGTTTCACCCTTCTCTCGCACCACTTCTGCTCAGCTCTCCCATCCACGGTTGTGCTACCCGTTTAAGCTCCCCTTTATGCTTTTTATTTTCCTTATTTCTTGCAATTTTCCCCTCTAAAGCGATTGTCTTGTGATCTTGTATATATATTTTCAATTCAAACGACTATATTTCTCTTTTTTTTTTCAATATTCATATATTTGCTATATATTTGAATAGAAATATATATGTACATACTTTTGAAAACAAACATATAATCATATCTTTTTTTCTCTTTTTTATTGTGAGAGCCCTGATGTTAGGTTGTACCTTTGCAAAACATTTGAAGTAACTCTCTCTCTTTTTTTTTTTTTTTTTGAAAGATCTTTGTTAGGGGATTTAAGCTTTGGAAGAAGAAATGAGGGAGAAATAAACTTTAACAGATACAGTACCATGCATAAAGCTAAAGTAAGTTTAAGCAAGGCTGAGAGGCTTGAAAGCAACTTTTTTTTTTTTTTTTTTCCTCATTTTAAAGACTGCTTGATTCCTGAAAATGTGCACCCCCCCTCTGCCACCCTCGACCTTTGACCTCTCTGCCAACGACTCCCCTCTCTTTGTGTTCATAACTCCGAGACAGTCTGAGACAAATCGGGCCGCTCTCCAATGCGCCTTTGTGGTCATTTAAGCACGTGGGACCCCTTCTCGGGGTCGGTTTCATTAGCTCGTATGCCAGCGGTGCGTCACAGTGACACTGTGTGGACGTGGGGGGGATGGGGGGATGGAGGGGGGGGGGCAAAGGTGCGATAGGACAGAAAGGGGAGAAACGGGTACAGGTTAAGAAATAACAGCACTGTGGCACCATGATGAATTAAATTAAAAAAAAGGAAAAGGCCCGTTCCCTCTTTTTCTGAGCCCAAAAAAAACCTGAAACCATTTTTTCTTGTCATTCCTTTGAAGCAGATTCCATCTGTCGCACTTAAAGCGAGGGTTAAATGCTGGAACAGATTATAGTGTTACATCATCAGTATCTGTTAGGCCCTGAATCCCTCTTTAGTTACAAAATAAATAGGGAGGAACGCAGGGATCCAGTATCGAACATCTGGCCCAGAGGTCAGCTCTCAGATCGACTCTAAAAAGGTCCACTGTGTTGGTATGTGCCTGCCACATGTATACAGATATCTATTTACACATATACACACACACACCCTCTCTCACACACACACACATACACGCAGGCTTGTGATGGTTTCTGTTACTTGGATCCAATTTTCTTAGTGCACAAGAATATACTTCCATCACAGGAAAATAAAAGTAAATTATACCGGAAATAAAGGTTCACTTCATCGTTTCACTTTCACTTTCACTTTCAGTCTCTTTCTACAACCATGGACGCCGCGCCGTTTCCTCCTCTTGCATGTTCTGGGATTATCCCAGGTCTCCAGACTGGAATCAAGACGCTGGTCGTCCCGCCGGCTCTGGTGCGAACCCCCCGGACGGGTGTGGGGCGGGGAGGGGGGGCGCTTCTCAGAGGTCTCTGCATACAGTGAAGGCATCCTGCCGCAGCCCCCCCCCCCCACCCCCCGCCCCCCGCCCCCATGCCCCCCCCCCGCCCCCATGCCCCCCCCATTGGCCCCGATATGACCTCATTTCCCATCACAAACCAGGAAAGGAACATTTATAAACCTAAAAATCTCAAGAAACCTGGCTCATTTTACAACCGACAGTACGCGTGAAAAGCATTTGTGCATAAGTACGAAGTGACCGGGGCTAGTTTTGTTTCGGCGGGTGACGGATCGAGAGAGAGATATAGACAGAGAGAGAGAAAGAGAGAGAGAGAGAGAGAGAGAGACATGGTGATGATAGAAAGCAATCAGGCAGAAAGAAAGGCAAACCCCTGTGCTGTGGAGACCCAACATTGACCCCGTAATGCAGTAGTGTCACCGGGGAACCCGAGCAGCTCCCTCCCCCCTCCGGGTCAGCTGTGCATGTTCCTCACCCCTGGTTTCCATGGAGGCTCCAGGCCAGCGCTGGTTCCGCCAGCATTACGGCGACAGTTACGGTGACAGGCTGCAGCGGCGGCAGGCTACACCAGCGTGTACGACTTGGAGTAGGCCCCCGCCCCTCCATCCCTCTGCTTCTGCAGTCTGCCTAGGCCTGAGGAGCTGCTCTCCAGGAGAGAGTCTCTGGAGCCTCCCATCTTGGAGGAGGATGAGGAGGCACCTCCCGGAGTCCCCCCCGTGGCCCCCGCCGCACCCACAGCGCCAGAGGAGGACGCCGAGGCGGCGGCGGCAGCGGCGGTGGCGGCGGCGGCGGCGGCGGCGCTCTGGGCGGCGGCGGACGAGGAGCCGGGCATGGTGAGAGTCCTCTGGGGAAGCGTGGAGCTGCTGGAGCTAGCTGACACCCCTCCGCTCCCGCCGCCCCCTCCGCCTCCCGCCCCTCCGGACGAAGCCCCGGAGGAGGCGAGGCTGGGCAGGCCTGAGTGGGCCATGCTCAGGGCCTGCTGCTTGGAGTCCACAGTCACGTGACGGCCCTGGCTGTGGTAGGACCGCTGGGCGAGGCTGCGGATGGAGGCCTCACGCGGCGGAACCACCGGGCAGGGGTCGTGGTGCTCCGACTGCTTTCGGAAGAAGGGATCGGACTTCATGTAGAGGGGGAGGTTGCAGTAGTCACCTGGAGGAGAGGAGACAAAGAACATGTAGGAGCCTAAATACTATTTCTGTTGATGAATATTTGGATGATAATTTAAGGTCACTATACTAAGAGGGAACTATTTACCTTATTTAGACTAAAATGTTGACAGTTCATATCAATTAGTCCATAGTTTTTAATTAGTCCATAGAATTGAATTCATGTTGATAATTTTGTGATATTTGTGATGACTATATTTAGACTATTATCCACAGAGTCTCCACAGAGGGACTATTTTGTGATTTCCTGACGTATATTTCATTAATAATTTAAGGCGTAAGGATCCTGGTGTGGTGACCCGGGTAGTTCGGTCATGCAATGTGGAGTCGTCCCGTTTATTGACCTCTCGCTTTCTCTCTCAGTTTTTTGGCGCATGACTCCTTTTTTGTTTTTGACTTTTCTCACGCTGGGTTGTTGTTGTAGTACGGCCCTTCGTGTTTTGAATCGTGTGTTTTCGTTCTTATCGCGGTCGCGGGAAGACGAAGGACCAGAGCGTCAATCTGACGGCCTCGCCGTTCATCAGACCGGACCCTATTTACGACCGTTTGTGTCAAACGTCCCCGTTTGTGCAGGATCAGTGCGGTGACGCGGCGCTTCCTCACTTTTGGCGCGGTGCGGAATGGGCACGGCTACATTCTTGCCACGGTTGTAGTCCTGGGGTTTGGGCGGCGAGGCGGTGAAGCGGCAGATGCCGGGCTCGGACGGCGTGCTCATGGACGTCATGCTGTCCGCGTTGTCGTTGGTGCCCGTGGTCATCTGATCGGACGAGCTGTCGGAGATGAAGCACTCGGTGATCTCAAACTTGGCGTGCTGCAGGTGCTCCTCCAGCTTGGCGTGCTCGTACGCCCTCGCCAGCTCCTCGTAGGTGGACGAGGCGCTCTCCGTTGAAACCATGCTGTTGCGCCCTTTGTCTGCGGGAAGGAGAGGGACATTTTAAACGCGCTCCTCAGAGCATCCCGCGAGCGTCCAGAAGCGCCACGGCGACACCGACCTGTGTCCTGCGACAGGCTGGCGCTGTAGCTGTCGCTCTCGGTAACCGTGATGCCGTGCTGGGAGCCGACCGTGCGCCAGTCTGAGGTGAGCGTTCGGGACGGCGTGGAGGCCTGACACTTGGTCAGAGTCCACTGGCTGGAGTAGCGGTTCCTGATACTGTGGGCTGACTTGACACTTTTCCTGGACACCGGGTCTGTTGGCGAGAAGGCGGAGAAGTCCGACTGTTGTTGACGTGAACGTGGCGGTTTAAAACCGCATATCGCAGCGACGACACACTAAAAAGGAGACGAGTGAGGCTTTTGAGAAGGATTCATTTGTGGTTTGGTGAAACCAGCCGCTATCGGGTATAGCAAATTAAACTGGGCATGGTTTTAAAAAAACCCAACGACCATTTAATGTCATTTAGTATTACAGAAAAGGAAAGTTTCCAATTGTTAGCGGACACAAAATGTAAAATGTAAGAATGTTGTTATCTAATGGTAGCAAAAAAAAAAAAAAACTTTGAATGAAAGTTCTTTGTTTTGGTAATCATACAGTTTGGTGAAGGGCTGTGCCTAAACAAATCAAAGCTGAAGCCCATGGAACCCCCCTACACACACACACACACACACACACACACACACACACACACACACACTCAAAGGGTTGTTCACTTTATAGTGTATATCGCTCAGCTAAATTCCTACGAACATTTACTCTCCTCAGTCTCATTAAAAGAAGATCTGATGCACTCAGTGGGCATTGGGACCTCGCCTCTGTTTAGGAAGTGATGTGCGGATGTAAGGTGGTGCACTCACTGGTTCCCGGTCTGATGTCGGACATGTCGATCAACGGTCCCGTGTTCTGGATGAGGGCCTGGTGGTGCACGGACACGCCCGTGCAGAAGCTCTGAGGGTTTCCAGTCTGGTTGAACTCCGTGTCCGTCACGGGGATGGTGGCTTTGTCTTCACCTGGAAGAGGCCGAGCGAGTGAGAACCCCAGGGCGGCGGGCCCCCCCGAACGTCGGCGGCACCCGTCGACGTGCAGCGCCGCGACGTGCACAGCGGCCCCTCTGTGCTGCCCCCCCCTCACCGATTTGCTTGATGCCTTCTTTGTCCTCGATCAGCAGCTGCACTCTCGGGATGTCGATGTGTAGCCGTGGGCCCTGTGGAGGCCCCTTCACTGGGGTGTCAAAGCTGCGGTTGTTCTTGCTACTCCACACACACACACACACACACACACACACACACACACACAGAAGTTGTTTTTTTTTTTTAAATGCCAAGCTGCAAAACGTGGATTTGTGAAATAAAGTTTGAGGTGCGCTCTGTATTATTTTCAGAGCCTTGCTGGGAGCAGGAGTCGGCCGTCGTACCTTATCAGCATCTCCGCCAGGCTTTTGGCATCTGGGGAGAGCGGAGAACACGGTTTTGTTACCGACACACAGATCAATCACACACATCGGCGCAGCTCCGCAGAGCTTCCCAGCCGACGTCTGCCGCCGTTCTTCCGCCCCGCCCTCCCGCCCTCACCTCGGAGGCGCTTCAGCCGCTTCTCTTTGCGTTTCTTGCGGATGATGAAGAGCAGCGCGACGCCCACGGTGACCAAGATGACGGGGGAGCCGATGGAGAAGAGCTTCTTCACGTCGTCATTCTTTTCCAGGGGCGATTTGATGGGGGGGATGGTACCTGGACAGAGGGGAAGTAAAGGGGGATTAACTCCGTGTTCATCTCGAGATATCAGAGATTAATAATGAAGCGATAAACGGCACGACTCACTGCCGTCGTAGTCCAGTGTGGCGAACTGGGAGCTCTGGTTGCCGCAGCCGGCGCTGTTACAAGCCTTCATCTTCAGCTCGTACCAGGTGGCCTCGCGCAGCTCTGCCAGGAACACGTCGGCGCTCACGTTGGTGCGCACGTTCTGCCACGACCACGTTCCTGTAACGGGTTTTTAAACCCAACGTTACCTGGGTAACTACAGCGGCGTCTACTCTTTCACAGGGTCCGCTCAAGGATGCTCTTACGGGGACGCACTGACCTTTGGGCCTGAACTCCAGGGTGACGGCACTGATTGGACAGCCTCCGTTGGCCCAGCCCTGCAGATTGAGGCGTGCGTGGCTGGAGTTGATGTGGGTAAAGACCGGCTGGTCCTTGTTGAACTGGGGCTCTGCCGACATGTACGGAAAGCGTGAGTGTGACACATCGCGTTTCGCTCCAATGAGGTCCAGTTCCTGTAGACGGCCGTCTCGCGAGCATGCTTTCATGTTGTTCGCGCCCGCCTCCGTGGCATTTGAACCCTAACCCCCACCCTCCCACCTCGCAACCGCACCTCGGCCATGCGTCTTTGCCTCGATGATCTCGCTGATGCGTCCGGCTCCGACGCTGTTCTTGGCGGCGAGCTTGACCTTGTACCAGGTTCCGCAGCGCAGGTTGTCCAGTTTGAAGGAGCGCTCGCTGGCACTGATAAAAACATCTTTCCACTCCTCTGTGTTGTCTACAGAGTACTGGAGCACGAAACCTGCACGGACACACACACACACACACACACACACACACACACACACACACACACACACACACACGCGCGGGCGCGGGGTTGAAGTTCAGAGCTGAGCGGTAGTACCTCCTCATACCGTTAGATGGCGGTGTCAGGCTGCGCTTCCCTCCCTCACCTTGCGTCTGCCGCCATTAGTTAAACACAAGCCCCCCCAGACTGGCGAGGCGCTGACTAGGCATGTACAGTATGTAAATTAAGATATGCAATGCGGTGACTGTTTTTATAATCAGCTGTCTTGCAGAGACAGCTCCCTCTTCGTCTGATCCTCTACGTGCTCCCGTTTCTGCAACTTCATTTGAATGTATGGGCCGAAAGAGACACGTCTGCCTAACATGTCAGCGCTTTTCAGGACGCACGAGACAGTAGGCGGTGCATTTGAATTCTGACTTCTGATTATTCTTTATTTAAACATGAAGAACTGAAGAAGCCTTCTGGATAGAAGGCGAAACGTTTTCAAGAGAAGAACCCCAGTCCAGTTGACAGAGAAAACCACTTTGGATACGATGACCTGGATGACTGAGAATCTACACAGACATTTATTTAAACATGAAGCCGCACACCGCACACCCTCTGACTTCACCAAAGCGTACGACTTCTTCCAATTTTCACATGATGAGTAATGGGCTACAAGAAGGAATTTTTTAAGTCTGTAAGGACTGATGAATTCCTCACTGGCTGATACCAGGAATGACTTGGCCACATTTTTGTGTAGAAAAAAAGATCATAATACGGAGTCGTGTGACCCGAGGCGGCTAAGAGGGGCCGAGATGTAATAAGCACAGATGCATGCAACTACCAGTTCTTACTGACATGAATTGTTAAAATCCAGAGAAGAAAAGTTGATGGACTGAAATATTCATCATTGGCTGATTATTTGTTAGTCCAGATGACACAATTTTAGCAGGCAGATAATAGTTTGTAAGCTATATGTGGGAAGAGAGTGGGAGGACAGTCTCAGATATGGTGTCAGAATAACGGTGGACAAAACAAAAGCGATGTCTGTCTGCAGCAGAGGTGCGCGACTGTGCAGGACGCTGTCGTGTGCGCTTGCTCACCTCTGATCGAGCTGCCTCCGTTGTCTCCAGGAATCCAGGTGAGGGTGATGGAGGAGGTGGAGGTGGTGGAGACGGTCAGCCGCGGCTGGTCTGGAGGGACTGAGGAGCACACACCCCCCAGTCACACCCCCAGTAAAACGGACCGTTTGTAAGTGATGTCGTTCTACACTGTTAAACCTCTTCTACCTTGCACCAGGAGGTTGACTATGATGGTGTCAAAGCCCAGCGTGTTGGTGGCCGTGCAGGTGTAGTAGCCAGAATCCTCCGCTTTGACGGAGCGCAGCACCAGGGTCCCATTGGCCAGAATGAGACGTTGCCCATCCTGTGACACTGGGATGGCTGTATTCTCACTAAAAATGTAATTTAAAATAAGAAATTCTGATACACACCACTTAAAATACTTACATCAAGGTTTTAGTGGCTGCTCTGAGACGGTCTCACCTGTCCTTCGTCCACTTTATCGTAGGTGTAGGTTCTCCTACTGAGCTACAAGGTAGTCGCACCTCCTTCATCCAGGGAGTGGTCACTGTGCCCCCAAACGAAAGGATCTTTGCTGGAGCTATTGGTAGAAGACAGGAAAGAGTAAGAATTACATACATATATTCAGCAATGAGGAAGAATAAACTTAACCCACAAGTACTATTGCAGACTAAATTAACACAATCTCACAAAGGAAGCTGAAGACATTCAAAAAGTGTCTCTAAAAATAGGCCAAGTAGTAACACAAGCCTAGTACTATGTGAGGTCACAGGCCTTTACTGACCACCTCTCTTCTGCCCACTCTCTTTTTCTCTTAAGCTTAACATCTTAATGCTTTTTTTTTTCTTGTGCACTTATGCTAAGGTTGAATGAAGTATTGACTGGGCAGGCCTGGAGGACACTGCCTTCTACAGCTGGCGATCAGCTGACGCACTAATCCATACACACACACACACACGCGTGTGCACGTGCGCACGCACGCACGCACGCTACATTTGCAAACGTTGGCAGGCAGCTGTCAAAGGAACAAATAGATACAGGAGAGGACAATGTGATGGAAGAGTGAACTTATTCTTCCTGTCTCTTAGTTTGAAGCCTATTGATTGAGCAGCCCTCTTCATTTTCTTAAAGATTCCACCTTGCTTTTGTTGCAGTTATTAATTAGCTCTCCTCCTGCTGCCCCCCCCCACCCCCCACCCCCTCCTCCTCTTTTTGGCCCCTCTATCTTGGGCCAGGTAATCTGTCCTAAATGCCAAAGTAGGACGGTTTCTACATTGCTGCTTGGTTGCCTGCTGCTCTTCCTGCTGTTAGATGATGCAAAGAAGGATTCCTCTTCTGCGCAGGTTTGGGGACTCACCCTTGGCCGCCGGCTCCACGGTGACCTTGTCGCTGAAATTCCCCTTCCCCGCAGTGGTGACAGCTGCAGCCCAGATCAGGTACTGCTGCCGGTGGTTCAGGTGTGTGATTCGGTAGAAAAGCAGCTCTGGATTGGCTTCGTACTCGCTGGGGAGCTGAGGAGAAGCGTAAAGATGGAAGTGTGAAAATTGGTTTCGTAGACCCCCTCCCCCCTGACCACCAAGACCACCCCTTCCACAGACTAAACGCAGCTTGTTACTAACTCCACAACTCATTTTGTTTGTGGTTATTTTGGAATATGCTAATTTAGCCCTTCAACTTCAAAGTCATTACTACTCAGCAGATCTACGCTACGGAAATCGACAAGACAAGCAAAAGCCACTTAAAAGAGTTGGATAAACCCGAATATTTAGTGTCACTCTCGCTTTTCGCTCCACCACCCGCACCGTTAATTGAATTTCACGTAAAGGTCACTGGCTGTCTGACTTCACCTTATCAAGAATGTTACTGGTGTGTAGCAGAATTCAGACTTATTCAGCCATAATATTGATTGCTTATATCAGCCGTGACATCATACATAAATGTTAACAAGGTCAAGAACAAGAGAGGTGATTAAATGTTCCACAAAAACAGATTTTCCTCTTAAAATCAGCTGCTGCGGATACGCTTGTGTTTACGATGCTGCTCCCCCTTTCCTCTGACCCTTTAACCATCTTTTATTTATATCCTAAAATTTCTTTTTTTTCGCTGTGTTCCGGGCAAATTGATGGGCCAGATCACGTTTTCACCTTATTGGAGAGGCCGACATAATGTGAAGGACTGAGTGAACATCATTCTAATATGAGCAGGGCAGGAAAACAGGGGAAAAGAGGACAGAAACGAAGGCACAGATATGCTGTATTACAAGACAATATGTTAAAACAGTTGGGCAGATAGATGAGCTGGAGGGGAGGATGTTAGGAGGGGCACGGCGGAGCCTTTTCCCCTCTTCTTCGCCATCCTCCTCGGGGAGGAGGGAAAAAGGAGATATGAGATGGAGGAAGACAATGGGGAACAGACAAATGAATGAGTCAGATATCATGAACAGTCATACACTAATGAGGCTTATCTACTGCAGGCATCAGCAGGCACGGGGAGGGCCAATGAGGAGGCGGGGGGGGTGCAGGGGGGGGCGAGCCACGGAAAGGCACACGCACGGATATTCTGACACACAGGGACGCACGCGCGAAGCAACACACACATGACCTGGAGGTGTGTGTGTGTAATTGGAGTGTGTTTAACCCAGCCATGTGTCTGCTGTCTAGACATATACACATCACTGTCCCCTCAACACACGGACACACGTACACGTACACAGACACACACAGTCACACGGACACACACCCACAGACAGACAGGGACGTGGACACGGATATGGATACACACAGCACAGCTTCTGTTTTTATTGCCTGCCAGTCACAATACACACACACACACACACACACACACACACACACACACACACACCAATTAAAACAGGAAAATGTTAACACACACATGCACACACACACGCACAAGCGCTGTGTTTGTAAAAACCTGCAGAGGCTCAGTGATGGTGCTGACCTCGTGGCCCTGTGTGATTGCTGCAGACTGGTTTATTCAAGGTGAACAGATTGTGGTCTTCCTCCCATTTAACGGTTGAGACCCCCCACTGTCTTACATGCTCTCTGCACTGCCATGCCTCCTCACTCTCATGTACCTCAGTGTTGTCTTCTCCTCCCTGCATATTTGTTTCAAAACTGACTGCGTGGATGGATGGATGGATGGATGGATGGATGGATGGATGAGTGAATGGGTGGTGGGAGGAAGGAAGGAAGGAAGGAATGAGCCACAGTGTTGATTTAATGGGTATTAAAATACAGAAGAGATCCAGGGAATGATTGTGAGAGTGAGATAATGAAAAGAGAAACAAAAGTCCTCCTCATATAGTGAGTCTATTCCCCATCCCTCCTTCTTTCTCTCCAGTCACACTAATTTACATAGTAATCATCCTGAACTCTGCAAGAGAGCCACAGAAACAGATAGATAGATAGATAGATAGATAGATAGATAGATAGATAGATAGAAAGATAGATAGATGATAGATAGATAGCATTGCTTGTGTATGTGTGTGTGTGTGTGTGTGTGTGTGCACGCGCAATGTGTGTTCCGCTGTTGGTTTGTTTTCTGTGCTCGTTGATGAACAGATGAGGTTGTCCTGGCAACATGATGAGACGCAGATATGCAAATGAGAATGGAGTGTGAGCGAACACGCACTGCGGTACGAGGAGAGCTCATTTCGCTCACACACAGACACACTCTCACAGACACACTCTCACACACACACAGACACACACTCAGACACAGATACACACACACACACACACAGACACACACACACCGCTGAGACTGCAGCATTACACCCCATTCTCACAGCACAGACACACACATAAGTGTACACAGTCATTGTGTATTCATTTTCATCATCCCAGCCTTATTAAAGAAAATCAGGTATCTTTCCATGACCAGTTGTATTTCAATATGCCACCTTCTCTCTCTCTCCTCACACACACACACACACACACACACACACACACACACACACACACACACACACACACACACACACACACACACACACACACACACACACACACACACACACACACACACACACACACACACACACACACACACACACACACACACACACACACACACACACGCCCTCTCAGCACCCCTCAGATAACTCACTGGTTGGCCCGACCCAGGGCTGGAGCAGTAGATGGTGTACTTGCGGATGATTCCATTTGGTTTATGAGGGGGTAACCAGGACACCACCACGCTGCTGGCAGAGGAGGGCACAGCTTTGATGCCAGCTGGAGGACCAGGGTCTAAAATGGAAATGAAAGGACAGAGACACCTCAATTTAATGGTGCCCAGATGGGAAAACCAAACTATTTGCTATATCCTGCAACCAAAACGACACAATAAGGCAAGATATTCATGTATTTTTGGACACAGAAGGCCTGGTGATGATAGCTTCTCACTGAATGTCATTGGTTCTCCAATCCTTTGTTAAATGTCTTTATGTCCCTCACAGCTGAATTTCCTTTTGTCATGACTTTGTTCATCAGCTTAGTGTTCAAGTGTGTGTTTGAGGTAAATCCTGGGGGCCATTAAACCATGGAAAATACAACATATACAGTGGTTTACATCTGAACACATACAGAGAAACACGCTGAAAGGAAGGCTCGCGGAAAAAGCATCAAAAAGACGAGACGCGACGTCTCTCATCTCCGAACCATGCTTCATGTCTGCTGCCTTTGTGCTGATGAGAGTGAGGCAGAGGAAGGGCAGGCTGGGAACTGTCGGCACTATTCAACTGGAAACACTTTTCCATATGCTGCAGAAAGAACCGAGGGGAGAGGGAAGCCTGGAACAGAAGAGACGCAGAGGACGCCCAACGTGTGTGAAGAGGTTGCCCTTGAACACAGCGTTAACCTGCCTGAGAGGAAATAAGGCAACAATCAGCCCAGCCCTGATAAACACATATACAGGCGCACTCGGTCACACACGCGTACTCGTACTGACATAACACACATATTTGAAGAGCTCTTGCGCCAACGCCAGCTCATAAAATGGAAATATAGTGAGGAAGAGAGAATAAAAACCTTTTTCTGAAATGACACTTCTTAGAAACGGTGCCCCCTCCCTCCCTCCCTCCCTCCTCTCTCTCTCTCTCTCTCTCTCCTGTGCAGTACCTCTCTCCCTCACGCTCTCCATCTCTAGACGCCTGCCTCCTCCTCTGCTTGGCCCCAGGGACAGAGAAGAGAGGCGGATACGGATGTAATCCACAGCCCGCCAGTGTAAGCACAAAATTAATTCTCTTTAAGCCACAAAGAATTAATCCCTCTCCTTGTCCTGGGTGCTGAGCTAGACTTGCACACAAACAATAATGCGGCGAACACACGCATCCGCCCGCACACCGATAGAAGACAGTCGCATGGATTCGCACGCACGGACGCGCGCCCTCCGGCTCCTTCACTGCACACACACACACACACACACACACACACACACACACACATACGCACACGCTTTTTGGCTTCTTAATACTCATTAGCACTGGTAATAGCACTTTAGAGCACAAAGAGGTTTTAATCAGCAACCTCAGCCTTACAAAGAACTCCTCCTCCTTCCTCCAGCAGCCTAAAACAAAAAGCCTTTGGACTACACCTAAGATGTGCAAACCAAACCGCGCATTGTTCTTGGTCAGGACGGTACGTGTGGGGGGGGCTCAGAAGATGTGAACTCACAGTCTTCGCGGGTTTGGATGTACAGGACGTTGCTGCGGACGCCGTCTCCCGCCTGGGTGTAGGCCAGCACCTGGATGCTGTAGTTGGTGAACTTCTCCAGGCCTTTGAGGGCCACCTGCTCTTTGGTGGTGGTGATGTTCTGCATCTCGCCCCATTCTGAGAAGCAAAGGCGGGCGGACAAGGTCAAAGCCTGTCCCGAAGTGGAGGACAGCGATGTGCTCCTCACACGCTGGCCCTTTGACCTTTGACACGTGCACATTACCTCCATCTGGGAAGACAGCCCAGAACACCACACGGTATCCCTTCAGCACGCCATGGAGCGTCATCCTCGGGGGTTCGGCCCATGTGATGGCCGCCTCATCTGACGTTACTGAAATGGCTCGCACATTCTGAGGAGGCTGGCTGGGCACTGAAAATAAACACGCAGAGAAAACAGGAGCTTTGAGCGAGCTGAAGGGGGGAAGAGGAGGAGGAAGGGCAGCCAGATGATTTTAGGCTTTTAACAGCAACTCGAAGAAAAAAAAATCGAATCAAAGGCAAGATGATTTTTAGTATCTGTGACTGTTGTTTTTTTATTGGCTAAAAGAGAATTCAGGAGGTCTACAGATGTCAGCAGCAGCAACTGTTTATTGGATTATTTATGTGATCCAGACGTGCCGGTCAATGAGATTATGTGTTTGGAAGCCTGAGTTGAAGGTGACGACACCGACTTCTGTACGAATTCAAACACCAGCAGACTTTTATAAAACTCTCATCTTATTCAGATTAAAGTCTGTTTAATACAAGTTCATGAACATCACAGGTGAATGCACATTAAAGTCTAGATGACACCACAGCTCTTGCTTGAAGGTGAATCCGTTGTTGCCATAGCGAGGAACATGGCTGCGTACCGAATATACCCAAAAATGAGATGAGATGCTTCAAAAAGAAAAAAAAAACCAAAAACTTCGCACACTTCTGGCATCATCACCATGTCAAATGATGCAGCTAAAAAGTCGTAAACTGGATGTTTAGAGAGAAAAACCATCATCTCAAATGAACTGTTCTTAGCTAGATAATTAATACCCACTCTCTGAAAGCCAGCTCCACAACACACTTCAGTGAATAAACAGGCTGGCCATAGATCTGAAGCTCCCAGCCTGATGCATGGGACCATCCCCACAAACACCATCTCTCTCTCCACAGACCCCCTTCTGTCCCTCTCAGCCCAGGTGTCTCTTCTATTGGCTACCGCTGACCACCGGCCTTTCACAGTTTGAATAATGCACACTGTTGACGACGAACAGGGGTCAGCCTGTGTGAAAATGACGGACAGGAAGAGAGGAAGAGGGTCGCCTGAAAGAGAGTGACTGGGCCAAGGAACGCCAGGGAATTTCTCTGCAGCTGGTGAAGAGGGGAGGTGAGGAGCGCAGAGGAAGGGAAGATTAGAACACTTAAAAAAAAAAAGGGGGGGGGGTTTGCATGAATAAATCTTTAGGCTCCAAGTCCAAAAATTGAAGAGGCAGAAATCTTTCTAGGTTTGACTCCAGTGTGGAGGAATATGGTGGTGTTACCAAATTTTGACAAGATGAACATTTTAATGGGGATTGAAAGATTAAAATGTAGATTAAAAAAGGTGCAGCAAACCTATGCCTGATATGGTGCATGAATACCTGCAAATATGCGCTAAAGTTTAGAAAAGGGAAGACGACCATGGTGGGAACATAATGAAGGGGAGTTTTAGACTGCATGTGGGAGAGGAGATGGAGGATGAGGGGCAAAGGAAGAGCTTAAAGAAAGGGGAGAAAGGGAAGGGCAGAAAGATGAAAAGAAAGAAAGATAGATAGATAGATAGAGAGAGAGAGAGAGATATAGAGAGAGAGACAATGCGCTCAGCTGTGGATAATTACAGCAGGAAGCTTGCAGAAGGACCGATTGAGAGAGACGGACAGAGAGACAAGCTAATTATAATTATTTTTAGTATGCTTGTTGTTATCACTATTATCATAATGGCCATCAATATCACTGTCACCACGGTGACAGCCACAGAGAAGAGCTGGAGGGCTCTGCCTGCTCTAGACCAATCGGACTCAGCCAACTGTACAACCGTGTGTGTGTAAATGTGTGTGTCTTTGTGAGGGAGCGCAAATAACGATGGTGCACGATGGAGACGGAGATGGTTGCAAAACATAGAAATCCTGACGCAGTGCAACAGATTTTTATTTGAAAGAATAATTTATAATTTTTTTCTTCTATTCCATAGTGGTCAAAATCTTCACCATTTTGATTAAAACTACACATATTGAACACATATTGACCTTCAATTTGGTTGATTTGATAAATTTAGGCCTTTTTTATAGTCTTATTTTTTACTTAATTTCATTAAAACACAGTGCATATACTGCATGTACATTTTAGTTTCTTTTTTTATGAAGCGAAGCGGGAGTATTAAAATAAATATATACTAGTTTTGCTCTATTTGGGTTTTTTGTATCTTCATACATTCGTTAGTAAGTGAGCCCCTCAGGATCTTGACAGTATCTCCACATCGCTTCAGTCACCCCCTGAAAAGCTGCTGAATGTCTGCTGCGTGTACGAGACCATGGCTGTCCTTGATATTTACGAAGCATTTTTATTCCAGCAGCCAACGTTCATTTGTGAAAGACTCCAAAGAAAGTAGTAATTTTTGTCTAACAAAGCACGGCGCTATTTGACATGGATCAGATAACGAGAAAGCGAAAGAGAACAATGGCGAGTGGGGAAGAGCAGTGACTGTGCGACAATTCCGAAGTGGGCGGAGAGCCGTATTTGGCAGTTCACTCTTGAACTCAGTATGATGTGGCTCATTCATGATGAGCTGAATGAGTGTTTTATTGTCATCCTCACCATCTTCCAGCGTCGTAGCATTGATCTCTGAGCTCGAAGGCCCAGTGCCGGCTCTGTTAAAAGCCTGCACGACCACCCCGTACTGGGCAAACTTCTTCAGGTTGTCCAGGGTGTAGACCTCGCTGTCCCCAGTGGCTTTCATCTCCACAATGCTGTACTGGCCATTGCTGCCGGGGCCATTTTCTCGATAACCGATCTGGTAACCCCTGATAACGCCATTCTGCAGCTCCTTCCTGGGAGCCTTAAAAGCGTGAAATAGTAAAGGAAGCTTCATGAGATCCATAACATTGTTTTGGGCATTTTAGGCCTGTTTGAACCTTACCTTCCAGGTGACCCTGATACTCTGAGAAGTGACCGGCTGCAAGATCACATCCATAGGAGGACCATCGGGCTCTGCAGAGAGGGATTAAGGAGTTAAAATAGCTCTGTGGCTTCCAAGGCTTCCAGTAAGGCTCCTCAAGATTTCTAAAGTGAAGTTATAAGATGTGTTTCCAGCATATGTTGATGTGAGGATACTTACGTGCTTCCTCTGTGCTGATGGTCAGTTCTTTACTGGCCTCGCTCTTCCCTATAGAATTGTAGGAGAACATGCGGATGCTGTAGACAGAGGCAGGGTGGAGGTCCACTATGTTGGCCTGGTTGTTGGTGGGGGAGATGTTGCGAGTCCCATGTTTCAGCTCCCAGGTATCTGACATAAGGGAGTGGACAATAATATAAGAATGCTTTCATTTATGGTTTTGTCAACAAACAAAAAGGTCTAAACGGTTACCTGTCTTGTTCTTATACTCAATGTCGTAGGACGTGATGGCACTGTTTCCATCGAATCTCTGCGTCCAGCGAAGATTCATACTCCGATCTTTCACCTCTCGCACCTCCAACTCAGGTGGGTCGGGGGGCTCTGAGGATTCAAGAAAGGGAGCAAAGAGGGGAGAGGGGATGAAGATGAAGAGGAGAATGCAGAAACATTTCAGTGGCTTATGTCAATATATGAAGGAGCTGGCACAACACTTTATGCATTTATATAGGCGCGGTTACCTTGAACGGTGAGCTGGATGAGGCCTCGTCCTTCTCCGTAAGAGTTGATGGCGTGACAGGAAAAGAAAACGGAGTCCTCGCGCTCCGCTGGCTTTAGCTGCGGCGGGGAGACGGAACAACGGCAAACATGAAGGAGATAAAGAACCCTGTCTTTGTGCAAGCCAACGCTGCGGAACACAGCTTTGTCATAAAGAGACAAAGTAATGACACTGTCCTCCACCTTGCCTCGGTGGTGCTTAGCTGACTTTCCAAACATTGTGCCGGGATGGCTGTGTTGTGAGACCAGTGCACTTGTCAGGTAAAGAACATGTTTCTATGATTATTTTAACCAAAGATATAGCTCCTGCCCTTCCTGTAATTACACGGGAATTTTCTGTGGGAAAGACATCAGCTAGTTAACTGAGAAACAACAGAACTTTTCAACATTTCATTTTATGTGGAGCCATGGAGGAGCCTTCTATCTGCATTGTCTCTGCTGCTGAATATTAACCAAATATATCCTTTACAAGGTTTAATTTTTAAGCAGTTTTTTTTTTTGGTGGGGGGGTTAGTAAGTCCATGAGAGAAAAGAGAAAACCAAAAAGTGTGATGGTTACCGCCTACCTTGAGCGTGGACAACACCTCATCTGTCTTCTCATTTGGACTTGTGGTAATGGAGTAGCGGGGATTACGGTCAGGGTCGATGACTGTGTCCCCTCTCTCCCAGCGGATGATGATGGGCCATTCTCCCCTAGCTGTACAGTTCAGCTCCTTCATGTGACCCTTCTTGGCCATGGTGGTGTTGGGGTGACTGGTGATCATCGCTGGGACTGGAAGGAGGGAAGGAAACGCGGCGCGAGACCGAAAATTAGAGCGGGAGAAAACTGGAGCAGGCGGAAATGAAGACAGTGCAGCGATATCAGTGAAGAGATCAATGAGGAAGAAGGGGAAGGAAAATGGAGAACAAGCAGAGAATAAGTGGGGTTTAAGTGGGAGAGGAGAGTGGAAAAGGTAGAGTTCAGGGGAGCCAAGTTCCATTGCAGTAGTGTAATTGAAGAACTATGATCAATGAGGTAAAATCAATAAACCTCCGCTTTGATTATCTAATAGTTAACACCAGGGTTGGGCAAACCAAGAGGTGAAAACGATATACTCGCGAGCGCTGAGACACTTAATCTTCCCTGGCCAACACTTTCACACACAATACCGATCAGAGGAGAGCTCTGCTGTTTTGTTTTCATCGCTTGTTCTCCTCCTTCTCCCTTTTCTTCCCCTCCACCTCCCTCTCCGCTGAGCGAAACAGACAGAATTGAAGGAGGCAGAGGAGAGGAACGGTTCAATCAATAACACTAACACCAGAACAGGAGGTGGAGGGCAGTTCTGTAATAGCGGAATATGGTACAAACTGGTAGTTTTGTTCAGCCGCTTCGACGCGTCCGCGCCGGGAAAAGAGGCGCGGGGCAAAGTGGTTGGAGGGGCCCTGCGAGGTCACGCCACGCGTCAGCCTGCGCACGTTTTCGCGTCCGGCACGCGCGCGCTGCCACTGACGCCGGGGGGGGGGGTTAAGGTAGAGAGAGATTGACTGCAGGCAGTTGTGCCCAAAGTGTTTTTGATCGTCTCCGGACGGATCCCGAGGGTGACAAGATCAATTGGTCAGGCGCTCCCTTTCTCGCCGCCCGTCACACGCACGGGGGGGCGTTCGGCTCCCTCTGCCTCCCTCGGCTCTTTATTGTTTTGCCGTGGTGTCTACGTTCACCTTCACTAATTCGCCAGTTCACACCTCTGAGTGTATGTCCGTGCCCGCAGAGGACGGAGGGGGGGGCAGATTGTGACGGCTCATTGGTTTGACACAGTGGCGAGTGTGTGCACAACGTGTGCGTCACGCAGCTCCGGCGCGGTGCGAAAAAGAAAAAAAAAAGAGCCGCTCGGATAGCGGCGTCAGCTTACTCTTGACGGTGAGGACCATGCTCTTGCTGATGTCCGACCCCACGCCGTTGGAGGCCTGGCAGAGGTAAAAGCCCCGGTCTTCTTCCAGCACGTGTCGTATGAGAAGCGAGCCGTTACTCATGAGCTGGATGCGGCCCGTCAGAGGCACGGGGTGGTACTGCTGCGGATTCCCGATGCCCGCTGGAAGCAAGGGAGATAATGATGGATAGGGCGATCAGGATGACGTCTGCGCGTTAATCAGGACCCGCGATAGGGACGTGTGCACGGATAAAGGATGATAGATGCGTCACGTACCTAGTGTACCTTTGGCGTGCTTCCACATGACCTTAGGAGGAGGATATCCATCAACGGAGCAGTTGAGGATTCCCGCCTTCCCATAGATCCCGTCCTGATTGTTGGGTTGCACTACGAACCGTGGAGGCACTAGGTGGGGAGGGAACGTGAACATTCTTTTCACACCTTTCAACAACGGCACTTTTCTCACAACATGGCGGAACATCAATGGCAGCTGAGAGCTGTTGTCAGTCTCAAGTGCTGCGCGTTAGCGCTTCTCTGTTGTACAAGAGGAAATTGTCTAACTTTATTTATAGCTTTAGCTTCAACGCGGGGTCGTACTTCGTTTGATATGAATGCTAATTGCCTTTAACGTAAATCAATAGGACATAGAATTGCTTTTCCGTGTCTTACCTGTCACTGTCAGTTGCCTCTCCGTGCTGACAGTGGCAGCATCGTTGCTGGCGATGCAGGTGTAGTTCCCGTTGTGCTTGAGCGACACCTTGGATATCTGGAGGGAGCTCATGAACTCCTTCGTGTCGATGGTGATGCCCGAGGAGGGCACGATCTCCTGGCCGTCCTTGCGCCACGTGATGCGTATGGGCATGTCTCCGGACGCCACCACGCAGGCGATGTACATCAGTTTGCCGATGGAAGTCGGGGGAAAGTCAAACGGCTGGATCAGCGGGGGAACTGAGACCAGGGAAAGAAGGTGGGAAAGAGAGTGTGAGGTCGGTTAGCAAGAGGGTGTACAGCAAGAGAAGTTGGGATAACATTAACAAAACAGTGGAAAGAGGCCATATGAAAGAAAAGACAACAGCGAAATAGCACAAGTGCAGAAACAAATGGGAGAAAAAGACAAAGAGATTGAAATAAAGGGGGAAAATACACTTGAGTGAGGTTATGAAATGTGCAGGGTGAGGAAGAGGTAAAGATATATATTTGAAGCAGACATGAATAAGGACGAGAACAGAGGAATTCAGATGTGAAGACAAACAGTTTTTATGTTTTAGGGGCACAGAAAGGACATGGAGATGGTTCGGTAAGAAGAGAGAGAATATATCAATAAGGATGGATGGAGGAGAATGAAAAAAGTGACTACTGAGAGCTAAAAAAAAAAAAACAAAAAAAAAAACCCTCCCCAGACTGTCCACTGTCCAGTCCACATTTGCCCACACCCTCTGCCAGCACCTGCACGCCAAGCTACCCTGGCCTGCTAAAGCAGCCCATAATAGTTGTTCTAATTAGAGCTTTATCCACTGGGGGGGTTGTTGCCATGGAGAGGCATGCCATGGCTTGGAAGTGGGGTAAAAGGGTAGGGGTGTTTTTTTGGGGGGGGGGGGGTCTCGAGCCGAGACATCTGGGGGACTTGGGCCTTGTTAAAATTCATCTTATTAAATCAGAGACATGATGAGCACATATTCATGCTTGCTCATACTGTACCTACACCCACACACGGCAAACGCACACGTGTCCACGGGCACGTCGAGTAGAAGACATTTGTTAATGTCAGGTTTAAACTTGCGCGTGAACTTCTCTCTTCTCCGTTGCCCTCACTGGGATCTGTCCCAGAGGTGGAGGTAGGGGCGTGGTCTCTTCCTAAAACTGACCTTTGACAGTGACGTAGATGGTCTGCGTGATGAAGAGCTGTGGTTGGATCAGCACGCTGCAGACGTAAGCCCCCTCATCCATGCCCTTCTGAACATCACTGAGCTTCAGCGTTCCATTCTCAAACACCACCTGCGCAGGTGACAGCCCCATTAGACAAAAACATCTTCTTCTGTTTATTTTTATTTATTTCCTGTACGCAGACGTGAATTTAGCCGAGACTGTAGGAGAGATAAAACATCTGCTGGGAGGACAGTCCGAGGCTGCCGCACTGCAAGTTTGAGATCAATTAGGTGTAATTGTCAGTTTACAAAGTTTACGTGGTTGTTGAAGTTTAGGGCTTGGAGAGCACTTTGGTTCGTGTTCATGCAGCCAGCTATTTGATTTTGGTGAATAAAAGGAACTTCACCTGACGGTGGTTGTCAGGAAGCAGAAGCCCCTCTTTGTACCAGTTGATTGAGTAATAAGGGTACCCAATCACTCGGCAGTTAATGAAAGTGTTCCTTCCAGCCACCGCGGTGACGTTCTTCATTGGCCGAATCCTCGGAGGACCTGGTGGGCAGACGGAGAAAGAAAAAGAGGACGAAAGTCAGTCGACTTTGTGAGGAGCGGGACGTGGAATTTTAGGAATAAAGGGGAGGGGGGGAAGGGGGGTGGAGAGGAGGGGACTCGGGGAGAGAGGAAAGAGAAGAAGTGTAGGAAGAGAGAGAGGTTAAGATGTCTGAACCTTCGCTGAACGAGGAGCAACTCATGCACCGTCTGACTGATGCTGCCCACATGAGCTGCAGCACAAATTCAGCACAACGTTCCACTCTGATTCAAGATGATCTAGTTAAAGGTGTTTAAAATAGTCATTCTAATTTTATCATTGTGAATACAACCTCTCATGAAAGCCTTGAAGGATTCACTGCACCCATAAAAGCAGCCTCAGGAATGAAATGATTGCATTTCTGATTTCCTTCTGGAAGTCAAAGGTCGATGCACTCACCTCCCTTAAGAACGGAATGCAGGTAGGAACAAACTAGAAATGATTTCAATACAATTCAATTTACGTAGGCATCCTGTGGTCTCACGGTGCAGCACATAGAGTCCATCCAGATGGAACTCTCTCACCTCCCTACAAGCAGCAATGGTGAGGAGAACCTTCCATAGACCCTGGGTGATTCAAACCATTTAATGTGAACCACGCATCTGGATGAAAACAGGTATAAAAACCTCCTCAGCACCACTGCGCCTCAACTGCAGGCCTCTCCTCAAGGTAAATCTAGTTTCCCTTCTGTTACAGCTAATGATGACATCGGTGTTTGGGACGAGGAGCCTGTGAAGGTCGTGCTAAATGGCGTACAGCCGGCGGAGCGCGCCAGATGAAGCAATAGTTACAAAAATGCTGAGAAAATACGACATAAATGGAGCTTGATGGCTTCAGCATATGGGTCATGTGTCATTGCCCAGAGACGCAGAGAGAAAGCTGCGAGCCGGCAGACAGACAGACGGACGGACGCCGACATGTTCGCCGTCGCCGGAGCAGATCGGGAAGCGTCGCTCAGCCGTCCCATGGCTTCTCGCCTGACCTTCTCACCATTGTTCACCGCACGTTTGTTTTTTTGTCTCTCCTCCGAGCCCTCCCGCCCCCCCCCCCCCACCCCACCTCTTCCCATCCCCACCGTCTCCGCTTCCTCGGCATGTGCTGAGCTTTGAAGTTCTGACGAGCGAAAGATGTATTATTCAGGAGAGTACGCCGCACACGCACGCGCACACACACACACACACACACACACACACAGACACACACACGCACGCACGCGCACACGCCCGTGCGGCCTCGCCGTCTGCTGCCGGCGCCTCGCTGAACGCGATAAGTTGAGAGGCTCGCATTTCACCGAGTGGGTAAGAATACTGGTGGATGACTGCTATTTTTCCGTCGTGCGCGTGTATTTATCGGCGGTATTGATGTCAGTTTTGAGACGCGCGTGTGATTGAGGCTCTTTGGCGGCGGAGCTCATTCTCACTCTAATAATCATTCTGGCACGTCTGCTTCCAGCAGACACGCATGTCACGTCTGGAGAGCTCACCAAAGACCAGAGAGGGAGAGAGAGACAGAGAGAGAGACAGAGAGAGAGAGAGAGTAAGAGACAGGCTTGTTGTCTGGGACAACACTCCCTGTCACCATTGTTGGCCTCAGCTGGCTCCTGTCCTCACATTTATCATCCTCAAACTCCATTTTTATGATCTTAAATCTGTTTTTGTTACCTTTTGTCCTCATCCCTCACTCCATAAGACACTGGCTGCGAGCGAGTGCATCTTCACACACAGCAAGTCAGTATTATAAAATAGCATATGGAACATGCCTGACTATATAACCCATGACTGCACACTAATGGACTGTAGATAATTAATCTTTAAAAAAGTGTAAATTTGACAGACAGGGCAACAGAGAATCTACCGGAAGAGTCTGACTAGAGAGAGAGAGAGAGAGAGAGAGAGAGAGAGAAAGAGAGAGAGAGAGAGAGAGGCAGAGATATAGAAGGGTATAGGATAGGAATGGGTCAGGGGAGGGTTGGGGTTCAGGCTGTAAGAAGCCTCTGTATGACTGATATTGAAAAGAAGACAGGCACCTCTTACGTTTATGCGCGCTTGGTACTCGGAACTTCCGGCCGAATTCCGTGCGGTGCACCGATACACTCCCCCGTCGCGGATCTGCGGGCTGCTGACGTTGACGTGGCTCACGGTGCTGCCGTCTGACAGGGTGTACTGGCTGGTTCGGACGCGGGACAGGTCCCGCGCCACCGGCTCGTCGTCTAGGTTCCACGTGATGGTGGGAGGCGGCGCTCCTTTGGCGGCGCACATCAGGGAAAAGGGTTCGCCGGGAATCACGACCCTCTCGCTGAAGGAGGCAACAATGCGGGGTGTACCGTCTGTGGTAGGGGAGGGGGTGGAAAAAAAGAGTGGCTTTAGCTGTCGTTACAGTGGATTAGAATCAGAATCATTTTCGGATATTTAGTCAAAATGGTACCTCACCTTCTAAGAGGATTATGGAGAAGTCTTGGGCTGTCTGGCCCTTACGCGTAGCAAAACATTGGTAAGCTCCAGAGTGTCTTTTTTGTGCAGCTGAAATGAACAATGTCTCATTGTGAGCCCCCTGGATGGAAAAGTGCTGGTCGGGCAGGATAGGTTCAGTGTTACGATACCAGGAGACGGTAAAGTGGGGGGAGCCCTGGACAGCACAGGACAGGATGACCGTGCTGCTGATCCCTGTCTTTAGGTTTTTGGGAGACAAGGTGACCCGCAGCGGCTCTGGAGGCGGAAGGAGGAGGAGCAGGTGAGATGTCAGACGTGGGCGGCTCACACGACAAAGCCTCGTCTTATTTCCGAGCGTAAACAGTCCGAAACGAGCTACGAGGCGATTGTGGATTAGTCATCGGGGTTTACGCCATCGTCCTGTGTGCGTGTGTGTGTGTGTGTGTGTGCGCGCGTGTCGTAAAACAGCAATGGAAACACAAAAAGGAGAGAAAATGTCAGTGAGCAATAAGGCAGCTGGTGTTAAATGCTGGAGGCTGCTGTGTGTATGTCCACAACTGTTCACAGCCAGGAAGTGAATGTTGGAAAAGCGTATATGTGTGCGTGCGTGTGTGTGTGTGTGTGTGTGTGTGTGTGTGTTTGCCATCATCTCTGCTGTGTCATCGAGGTCTGTGGGCTGTGCAGTGATGTGCCCTGTGGATAAAACTGCCAGTGTCCACTTAATTCATCATTTTTCCCCCCATTTCCTCCACAAGTGGTCCATCACCTCTCTAAACGCCCTCATAATCTCTCATTCACAGCAACGCCGTCAGATTCCCCTTTTTTTGTTGGGGTCGGTCTTAGTCTCGTTTACTCACCTATGACATTGAGGTGACCTGTCACTTCTTTGGATCCAAAGCTGTTGGTGACCTCGCAGATGTAGTTTCCGCTGTCCTCAACCCTCAGGTCGGCGATGGTGAGGCCGGTGATACGCCGAGTCCAGCGGGAATCCGAAGGCAACGGCCGACCGTCCTTCAGCCATCTGATGGTCGGGTTTGGGTATCCGGACGCAATGCAGGGCAGCTCCACACTGTGCCCAACCTGCACCTCGCCAGACTGGAAACTGTCCAGCACTGATGGTGTGGACTCCGTAGGGTCTGCAGCGACACCAGTTACAGATGTTTTTTAAAACACTTTTACACTCTTTTTTTTTTCCCCCAGGAGGTCCAGTGGACACCAGCTTATCTTGCCACAAAAGCGAGAAGCGTTGCTAACTGCACCCGAGCAGCACGAACACACGCAGACACACACACACGCACACACTGAAACACCAAAGTGTAAAATGACAGCGGGTAATTTGCAGCACATTTTCTTGGCCATGTGTTGAAACTTCCTGACTTTGCTGGTTGTCTGGCAAACTTCGCAGTGACAAAACAAGTGCAGGAAGTGGCCAAGGCGTAGCTTGGCACCGAGTCTGCCCATAGCACCGCAATGTGTTGTTTTTACACTTTGGTTTGGGGACAAATTAAACAACAATAGCATTCCGATAAGTAGCACCTTTCGAAGGTGTTTCAACATCTGCCTTAACAGCATCGCGCTAACACATCTTCTGGGCGTTTGAGTATCCCATAAAATTTGGACACATTTTAGATGAAGTGAAGTGGCCTGGTGGATTGCTGCTTACCCATAACAGAGAGTCTTGCTCCATTGCTCTGGCGAGTCTCCCCACTGTACTTGTGCTTTGTGATGCAGCGGTAGGTGGACAGAGCATCTTCCTTCTGGACTTCTGAGATATACAGGGTGCCAAAAGAGGTCAGGAAGAAACGGTTACCTGGCAGAAAGATGGGGGGAGGGATGAAGAAATAAAGGTGTTAATAGGTTGCAGATGCTGGGTGTATTTCACTGCCTCTATCTGCATTTGCAAATGTGCTTGTTTGTGACAGAGACATTGTGAGTAATTCCAGTTTTGTTTTCACTTACTATTGAGACAGTAAAGACAGAGAGAGGAAAAGGTCATTTCCAGCAAAATCCCTGACTTTCAGAATAAAAAGAACCCCAGGAGTGGAGTACACTGTCAAAAGGTCCATACACAGCACTTAGGTGATCACATGGGAGCTTTTAACATACTCTGTCCCATCCATCTCATAAGATATACACAACAGAGAAAGACAGATCGGGAGGAAGAGAGAAGCTGAGAGTTATTGTAGGTGTTAATTATTGATGCTTCTTTGGGTGTTATGGTAACAGCAGATTAGAGTCATTTTCATTTCACATCACTGACTGTTTGGCTGTTCTCTGATTTATCTTAACATTGGTGTGTGTGTGTATGTGCATGTATGTGTGAGAGAGAGAAAGAGAGTGAAGAGGATCCGAGGTAAGGAGGGAGGAGAGTGCATTTCACTGTTTGATTCTTTCCACTTCTCTGAATCTTTTTGTATTCGTTTTCCCCCAAAGGGTTATTTTCCACGGCGAGCACTTCAGAGTTTGTCATACGCCGAGGATTGTTTAGTAATGTGAATGCAGTCACTGGATGTGTGTGTAAGTGTTGTGTGTGTGTGCGTGTGTGTGTGTGTGTGTTAACATGTGGGCTGTTTGTTGCTGTACATAGTGTTTCCGTGTTGTTGTAATGGAGACAAGAAAACTTCTGAGTAACAAAGGTGCTTTATATGGTTGAATACGGGAAAAAAAAACTCTCACTCATCCCCCTCCTCCCTCTATCTCTCACACACACACACACAAATATATTCTATTTTACAATTCTATTTTACAATGGCAGCGTACTGGAAAACTCTGACAAACACAAGAAAATAAAGGATAAATATCTCACACCACTCTGACAGTCTTCAGGTCTCCGTGCTATTTATCATATATTTCCACGTACTTATCAATTTTCTTTGCATTCGGTAGCGCCTTATTCTACATGCACTTCATATGTGTGCGAGATGCCTGTGCGCACACACGTGTTTTCGTGTGAGTCAGACTGTTGTGTTGAGCGCTACGAGACGTAAGCTGTAATTTGCGAGCGGTCCCTTTTGTTTCAACCTGGGTATTAAGCCTTACAGGATAATGTGCACTTGGCGAGCGGGGCTCTGTATAACATAGTGCTACACCCTGTCACAACATGCCTGCAGAGAGGAAGACGGAAGGAGTAGTGAAGGGTTGGGGGGGGGTTCCGAGAATGGAGAATGGAGGGCAAAGCGAGCGGTGGTGCACAAAGCTTTAATGAGAAGCTGCTTTGACTGTTAACTTTTGTCGGAATAAAACCTAATTGCTTATAATATTTTGCTATTTTGGGACTATTGACTGTGCTGTAATTTCATAATGTAACTGTAATGCGATGATGCTGACACTGAGATAATCTTGAACATATAGCATTATATTGGGAGTTTCCAACAATTAACTATAACAAAGCACGAAACATCCTGAGCAACCAAGGCCTCCAAATATTCTAGAGAAAATTTCAGTTTCTCACTGCTTTTCCACCTCCTCTCTTCTTGCTAGCAGACTCCTTTGCCCCTCGATTCTGGACGTGAAACGCCTAGAAGAGCAGAGAGGACGCGACGGAGAAAGGCATCGGAGGAGAGAGGAAGAGGCGGATCCTGCGGTTGGGGGGGGTTGGGGGGTGGGCGGCAGATGGAGATTGATGGAGGTAGAGATTGGGAGATAAAGAGAAACACGCCGTTGGGAGTGACAGAGGAGGGGGTGAGAGTGAGAGGGATGAGAGGCCTACAGGCCTGAGAGGGTAAAAAATGATCCCTCTAGATCTTCCTGCATCTCTCTTCCTCTCCCTCTATGTTTTCTCCTTGCGAACCCTCTGCTTGTGGGAGAGGAGATCAATTCTCGTCTAGTCTGTCGACGCCTCCAGGAGTTTGTTATTGTCAGTGTTGAGTGCGCGCGGTATGCACACTCTGCTTCTCTGTCTGGCTTTTTGCTGTGGGAGGCAGGATGAGACTATCCCACATCCAAGATGGGTGGGAAAAAAAAAAAGGCCTCCACTTTCTCCCCTTTCACTTGGTTTCCCATCGCAACGACATCTGTTCCGCATTCTCTACCTTCCACCTCTTCCCATCGTTTCCCTTCTCGTACGTTTGCATTCTTTTTCTTTCTCTTCTCCTGCAAGGAGGTCTGTAAGTAATACAATCAGTTCAGCTGATCAGCCTGAGGCGGGAAGTCAAGCCAAGTGCAGTGAAGCTGCTGCTTGATCTGCGTGTGTGTGTGTGTGTGTGTGTGTGTGCGTGTGTGTTTGTATACCAGAAATCCCACAGACAGACACAAACATGCAAATAATGAGACAGAGAGATAGGGAGGGGCAGGAGGAAGACACAGACACAGACATGCATACACACACACATGCACACGCACGCGCGCACACACACACACACACACACACACACCTTGGAGCATCACTTGATTCTCTAAAGTTGCCCCTTGAGAATGGACACCCCACTTTTAAGCAGAAGGTACAGGAAGAGGTAAAGATGGAGACGTAAAATGAGAATTCAAACGCCGCCTCACGCAACGGCCTCTTTTCAGCGCCCCACCATCATATGTTGAACGTGAGGGTTGATTAAAAAAAAAAAGAAAAAAAAGGTGACGGAAGAAGAATGGAGGAGAGGTTTGGAGGAGAAGGCGTTCCGATCGAGCTGGATAAGGAGACCAGATTTGTACTGTATATGTTTTGGCGTGGTTAAAGTCCAGAAACAAAACACCGATCGGGAAAAACACGACAAAGTGAAATGAGAGAGAAAGAGAGGAAATGGAGAAGAGAAGAGAGGAGAGGAGAGGGGGTTTGTTCTTTGTGCTGCCATGCAAATGAAGGCGGCGCTGCAGCAATGCTAACTAACAGCAGTTCACACTGTTGGACTCATCACTTATTAATGCCCCCCCCCCCCCCCTCCTCCTTTCCCATCTCCTTACCCATTCATCTCTCCCCTGCTCTCACCAGGATTCTCTTTCCTGAACGCTCGCTCGCTTTGCTGTTGCTAGGGCCCGTGCGCTCACGTGACAGCAGCTGGGTAGGGGGCGCTGCGGTGGCACGCGGCGCCGCGCGCGGGAGTGCGTCCTGTTTGTTGCGCGCGTACATGCCTCATCAGAGGCAAAAATGGAATCAGCCATTTAAATGATGGCGATGGATCAGAGGAGAGGTGAGGAAGTGCTGAATGGATGCGTAATTGATTCACAGGCCCGGGTTACGGGCCACAGAGGAGCTGGACACCTCTCTTTGTGCATCAGGCCACTTTATTTTTTATTTTATTTTTTTTCCAGAGGGCTGTTTTCACAAAAATGTGCTAAGAAGCATTTCAGGCTAAACCGACCCCAGGCTTTTGGTATAAGACACATACACAAATATATAATACACATATCTCTCTAGTCTCACTTAGACTGTCTCATAAATCTATGTTTGTTCTTGTGCATCTCTTCATCACGCCATGATGACAAAATGACAGTCAAGCACACCTTTCTTACGTGTCATTCAACTGTTTTTCCCTCCACCGTTCCTCATTAGCCTGACTATTGTCTCTCAGAATTGCCTCCAGTTGTTTATGGCTCATTTGTCTAGATCAGAATCATTGTTGTGATGTCTGGTTATTCCACACCCTGAATGAAACCGAATCATATTTTGGTACAAATACCTGGAAAACAGCCCAAATGTACCACCGTAAAAGGTACAACCGTACCATTCAGTGCAGAACTGGAAAGGTTGGTGGTATCTTGTTAAGATGCCAATCATCTGTTGTGTCCATATAAACTCATTTGCTTTTCTTTTTCTTCTCCACAGATGTCACACTCCACATGTGACACTTGTTTCAAAAGCGTTCTTTTTTTTTCATTATATCATTGGCATCAAAAGTCAATACAATTTTATATAATGAGCCGCTTGCTCTTAAGTTATGAAAGAGCACAATTCAGTGTGGTGTGAAAATGAGACTTTTTTTCTTACACACGTCAGATTTGTCATTGTGAAAAGAATTCATGAAGAAAACACTAACACAGGCGGCCTTCATTGAACTAATGCTCGGCATCAGAATATAGTTGAGCACACACACCAACTTAATCAAAAGCATAATTTCTAAAGGCATATATTAAACAGAAATGAGCGGTGATGATTTCCGCTCCCATTATAAAGAATAAAACAATCACACTGAATGGCTGGAAGACCTTCAGCATCTCAGCACCACGGAGAGCTCCATGGGAACAGGCCCCCACGGCCAGCCTGTCCGAATCTGACCGAGGAAGTCCGGGAAGCGTGCCTCTGATCAACACAAAAGGCCCCTTTTTAAAGCACACACTCACGTCCTTTTACACCACATTTATGGTTGTCACAGCAGAGATGCGATTTTTCCCAAACCGCAACTATATAAATAGATAAAAATACTGATGAAGACGAGCGAAATGTGTTCTGTCGTGTACTGAAAAGGTGATGTTTACCAAAGGAGAAAGGAATGAAAGGAACTGTTGTGATTTCTCCCCTTCCACTCTTTCCAGTGTAATTTATTTGATAATTACCGAGGGCCCATTATGGATGATTTCAAGGAGGCACTGGGAAGCCCGACTAAAAGCTATTTCATTTGAGCTGCTCATGCTGTGTGTAAATGCCCTCCTCGCCTCACGCATGTGCGAGTGCGCGCACACACACACACACACACACGTGTCTAAAACAGCCCACAAGCCTATTTAAGTCTGGTAGATAATTAACACCCCCCCCACCCCCCCGCCTCACCTTCACTCTTATCGAGGTACGGGCTTGTTGTTGAGTGCCGGTGCACGCGTGCGTCTGCGGCAGCGCATGTGACGGACGGACGTGTGCGAGGTGAAGGATAATAGCGATTGGATTCTAATAAAATACCCTCATCCTCCTAAATCCCCCTCCTGCCCTCTACCCCCCCCCCCAACCTGCCATATTAACACCCCCATTACAAGGCCAGATGAATGAAAATGAACAGAGCTGTGGTGTGATTCCCCGAGTGTCAAATCAATACCCCTCCTCCGTCTTCCCAGCCACCACCCCCCCCCCCATCCTTTTCTTTGCAGCTATAATTTTCCCATCCTCCTCTCGTCTGTTGAGACTGAAGAATTGACATGTGTTTGACAAAGGGAAATCTACACCAGACGACAAGAGGTTCTCTCCCTATCTGGGCCTTTTTTCTTCCTTCTCTCTCTCTCTCTCTCTCGCGCTCTCTCTCTCTCTGTCTTGAGTGGAAAATGAACAACACTCGCTCATATCTCTTCTCTATTCACGTTCAAAGGAGTCTATAATAGTTACTTCTGCAGTAGAAAAGAGCCACAAGGACTGTGTCTCGGCACTCCCCGCTTTGACACGAGAAGCGTGTGTGGGGACCAGGACGAGGTCATGTCAAAATAACAGGCGAAGGTTAATCAAGAGGAGCGAGGGCGGGCTTCACAGACCCGGCCCGTATCTCCTCACAAGGGTTTCGAAATTGAGGCTCCGACTGTCGACCTTCACACGTCCGTCCAAGTACAGCGCGACGCCCCGATATGAAGGGATGCGCGGGAGCCTGTCTCCCGGTGTCACGTCTCCCCCGTTTCTTTGCGTTTCCTGTCCTCATTTCTATCTGCCACGCCGGTTTCTGTAGTCTCCACCTGTTTCTCGCTCTCCCTTTCTACATCAGTTGGAAGGTGGCACCCCTCACGCCCACGCACGCTTCTTATTCTATAAACAAGTCATACTGGAGAAAAGAGGAAAGAGGAGGGAGGGGAAAAAAAAAACGCAGATAAAGAAAATGGGAAAATGCACTCATCCAAACCAAAGGAAGTGGAACCTGATGACCTGTCCTGCTTTCATCGCCAGCCCACTCCCCACGCCTTCATCTCTGCCTCGCCCTGTAATGGTTAAAGGCCTCCGCCTCGCTAATTGGAAGGACTGTAAATATTCAAGCAGCCATAATGCCACGTGCTCTGGCGGGGGGGGGGGGGACGTAAGAAAATATCTCCCGTCGCCGCCACCATCACACCGTGCGCAAAATAACCCGCGATTAAATTTATTCCCAATCTCGGTCAGAGACAATGATGCGTACACCCGAAAACATACACAAGATTTGTCAACATGTGGAGCATTGTGGCGCTCTGGTCCTGAATTATTCAGCCTCATAGATAATAAATAGAGACATGCTCACCAGTCATGAGGAGGCTAACGGGACATAGCTAATTCATTTTAAACACCACAGTGCACACACACACACACACAAGACCAGTGTGAGTGTCTAAGTCTACTAAAGCGTGGCCTTATTTCTGAGCTGGAGAGCACCAAAACAACAATGTGTGAACGGATTTACTACAACCCAAAGAATGCTTTTGTGTGATTGTCATCTATTATGAAGAGGAAGACATGGCGGAGAGGGAAAATGCCGATAAAGGATCTTCTGAGTGATCCGGGCCCGCTTCCCGTCGAGCCGCTGATCTCGGCTCCACTCGCAGACGAAGCAGGTCTTTTTCGACGCGTCCGCGAGCGAGGGAGGCCGAGACAAGGGGGGAGGGGGTGGGGGGAGGGGGGTGGGGGCGGCGGCGGTGGTGGTGTGATAAACTCTCACACAAATCAATAAAACCTTGCCCTTTGTAAATCTATGTATTCCTCGGTGAGAGTGCGATGGTGTCACAGCGTGTAAGCGGCATTGCTGTGACACACTCCGAGTCCGGGGGAGGGGGGGGGGGTGAGGCGGGGGGAGGGGGTCACAGGGGAGTGAGGCCTGTGTGCGGCTGAGTGCACCTTTCGTGGCAGTGGCATGTTCGGAGTAGGGAAGGGATGGGCCTGGGGGTGGGAGTGTGTGTGTGTGTGTGTGTGTGTGTGGGGCGGGGGGGGGCTCTCATTTATCTCCTACGCATCCCTTCCACAGCTTGCGCCACCGCGATGATGCGCCCCCGCCGCTGTTGCTGGGCATCTTGGCGACAGAAGCCCAAAAGAGGATGAAGGAGGAGGAGGAAGGAGGAGTTAAAGGGATGAGGGACGACGGGAAGAAGCGAGAGAGCTGCGGAGACAGATGTTGCGGAGTGCAGCAGAGTAGTGGTGACAAGCTAAAAGCGGGTCCCCCAGACGTCGCAGGGCGCCCGAGGGGCCAGGAGTGCCGGAGGTACGTGCTGGCGGTGGGGGGAGGGGGGGGGGGGGTGGCCTGCCACAGCAAAGTAGGAGCTCTCGCTGCCTCCCCTGCCTGGCTGTCTCTCTGTCTCTTCTGCCTCACTGCCCCCCTACACTCTGTCCCACTTTAGCCCAATGTCACTGCCGAACCAAGGGGGAGGGGCCAGGAAAGAAAGGGGGGGGGAAAGAGGAGCGGAAAGTCAACAGAGAGGAGGAAGAGGATGAAGGCATGACAAAATCTGGACCTCAAGGAGTGGAAAGTCGATCCCAGAGAACGATAAAGGACGGGACGCCGATGCTGTAGAGCAGTGTGAGCGTCATAAGCTCAGTGTCTGTAGGCTGTAAACACATACTGGTATACTGGAGCTGCACCACAGGCCCCCAGACACACCGGGTTGGTGGCGAGTAATGCCCATGATATGCATTTCCCCATTAGATGAAGCAAAGTTGGGTTGACCAGTGGGTAAAGCCCCGTTCATCCATTACACAACAACAAAGATGCATCTCATCGTCAACCCTCAACCACACCAACCCCTAACCCTAACCTGTCTAGTGGCTTCGTGGACTGCCCAATGCAGTGCACACGATCACTTTTAACCTCAACCAGTTGTAGTTTAATAAAATCTGAATTGTGTTTCATTTATTTAATCATTTTAATAAAACTGAGGGGACCACTTGCTGGCCTTAAAAGACTAGAAGTAGTTGTCTGGGTGTGTTCACACAGGGACACATCCATGTAGAGCAGAGCAGGATGGTACTACGCAGCCACAGCAACCTCCTGGACTCTACCTGTGACTCCCCCTCCCACATTTCACCACAACCACCCCCACCCCCCCCTCCCGATTTCCCCGTCCTGTCCATCTGTCAACTGTTATAGGCTTCAATAGCCATCCCTGATGAACGGGAGGTCTCATCAAGGGCTGGCACTGAGATTATGGCAGTTCGGGTAGAGGTTGCATCTGTCAAGGTCATTCTGCATGCCTGTGCAGCATCTCTGCTGCACGACAGACTTCCTACTGAATAAACCTGGACAGAAGCAACGGAGGAGCTGGTTTAAAATTTCAGTGCATAATGCCGTATGCAAAACAGAGGCCATCTTGTGAGGCTGCTTAAGCTCTGAGGAAAAGGAAGGAGCTCCGCCGATGCTGCTGCTGCTGCTGCTGCTGGTTCTAATGGGCCGCCAACTGAAGCTGAACCTAAAATCATTATAATGAGAGAGAATGAGATCCACATATGTAAGGGGGAGGAAGATAAGGTAGAAAAAAAGGAACTGGAGGAGAGAGAGAGAATGAGAAGCGACTGCGGAGCCGTGGAAACACAAGGGGTAGAGTAGGAAGGGAGAGATAAGGAGATGGCAAAGAGCGGCGAGAAATGAGAGATTCCTCTACAACTCTGGTTCGCTTGGGTAATATTCATCAGAGCAATAGAGCGTAAGAGGGAGACAGAGATGGTGGGGTGGGGGGGGGGGGGGGGGCTAGGCGAAGAAAAGCATACGTATTTTTGTGTCGATAAGCCTTTTGTTTCGATTGGGTATCCCTGTCTGGTTAACTGCTCCCTGCACTCTCAGCTCGTGCTTGTTTAGGTGCTGTTACTACAGCTGTATTCATACTCATAAATAAAATGTATAGATGGAACCAGCACGGGGGAAGGAAGTGATCAGACCCTGCCTGTGATATAAGGCATGAATAATAAGAAGAAGAGAGGGAGAGGAGAACAGGGAGAGGAGAAGAGAGGGAATGTGACAGAGATAGTGACAGAAGGAGAGAGGGGAGTGCGGTGTGTTTCAAGACTTCATGAATGTGTGTGTGTGTGTGTGTGTGTGTGTGCGTATGTGTGTGTGTGTGTGTCCCCAGGCAGAGGCAAACATTAGCTGCATTAAACGAGCTGACAGGTCCCTCCCCATTACCACTACTGGTGGTCCAGGGAGGAAGGGGGAGGAAGACAGGGGGTACTGTCTTCTTACCAACTGTCTATAAAATGCAAAACATGCAACGTGCACACGCACAACTCAACAGAATCCAAATTACCAACGTGTGTACAAATGCACTCCTCACTCCCAATTCCACACTTAAAAATGCATTTAAACATGAAAAAAGGGAAGTAAAATAATCTTATATGTGAAATTAGGATCGTGTCCAAGTGCATACATGCGCACGTGTGTATGTTATTGCTGTGTATCATTCCTGCTCTGCTTAAATATTGATTGTTGTCTTGTCTGGAGTTCAAGGTTAAACACCTTCTGCTCCCACCACTTTTCAATTATTCAGTCAGTCATACCACCAACAACCTCCTCTGTTCTGACACACACACACACACACGGGCACACACATGCACGCACGCACAAGCACACGCATGCACTCAAAAAGTCAGCATGTTATAATAACCTCACACCAAACTGTGATATGCAAAATGGCCCAGTTATTTGTTACTTCGCTGGGGTCTGGGTGGCCATATTGCTTCATTGCAAGACTCACACACACACACACACAAAACACACACACACACACACACACACACACACACACACAGACGCAGAAACCGTCCATTACACGAGCTTAACTGCTCAGAAAGAAGTGGCGGGAGGTCAAGCCATGTTTTCTGTGAAAGCTGTAGTCCACAGGAGGCCTCAGAGTCAACATCACACTGTGCTGCTGCCAGCTGACCTGAGCCAGAGCACCGAGCACAAGAACGAGAAGACAGAGGAGGAGAGGAGGAAGAATGGAGACTGTGGCGGGGAGCGAGTCGGGATGGCCGAGGGGACGGAGGGATGAAGTGGCGGGGGAAGAGCTCTGGAGGGTGAGGACGTGGGAGCAAAGAAAGAGGAAAGGAAACGGGAGACGGGAAAAGAAAGAGCGAGCCTTTTGACCCCTGGCTGTGAGCTTGTTGCTATAGTCCAAGCGAAGGGGGGGGAATCAGGGAGGAGGGGGCTTGTTTGTGAGTGAAGATGTTTTTCCTCAAATGCAACGTGCCCGTGCTGCAGTCTGCGAGCATGCATGTTACGTGTGAGTGTTTGCATGTAATCTCCATAGGCAAATCCCTCTTCAGCCAGAGCAGCAAAGAATGGAGAAGGAAAAGAAAAGCCGTCTTTATCCAAATCCAATTGCAGCTGGAAAGAGGGGGGTGGTGGAGGAGTAGAAAGGAGGAGGAGGAGAAGACGATGTAATTTGTCAGAGGGATTACAAGGAGTGTTGGCAGAACATGACTGCCGACTGGGTGCGTGCACGTGCGTTTGTGTGTGCGGCGTGACCTCACCCCTGTGAATTCAGAGCAAAACAACATCAGAGACGGCGTTTCAGTAACAGAACTGGAGCAGGGAATAAAGAACGGCTGCAGGTAAACATCAAACCCCCCCCCCACTTTGACTCTGTTCAGTATAACAGCGAGGAAGTGGACCAGGAGGGCAGGAGACTAGTCCTTTATTTAGAAGCAGGATCACTAAAACTGTCTCTCACAACAGGTCAGACGAAGTTTGGGTCTATTTTTATAAGTTTTGCACATAATTAGAGCACGCTGCAAGGCAAAGTGGAGCAGGGCTCTGTTCTACGGGGCCGGTAGAGAGACGGATACACACCAGGCCCACGTCAAGTACCAGCAGAACGCGCCATTGTATGTTGGTCTCCATGAATGGGGACTCATTGACTCCCACTCTGCTGGATTCACTGTTGGCATTGTGCTTTTTTTTTATTTGATATGCCTGAATGCCCGAGGAATATTGACAAAGCAACGTTTTCGATGTCAAGTTGACTAAACTCTCAATTAAAACCTATTTTTAATAGAAAAATGTTTACTTTACTCAATGCAGGGGTGGGGAGATTAGTACAAAACAGTTTAAATTACATTGGAATCTAAATCAATGGCATTTTTTTTTTTTACTTTTAAAGTATTTCATAGCAGTTCATATCAAACAACAATATGAACAAGAAGAATAAACCAGCCTAATTATTAAGTTAATGGAGAAATTAACACATATATGCCATCTCCTTCTCCAGGAGATTTGAACATGTCTTCTCATGCTGGTGTGTTTGTGCCATTCTGCGACACACACACCCGGCGAGTAACAATTGATATTTGAATAAATTCTGTTCCATTCATTCACCGCTATCTGACAGCACACGTAAGGTACTAAAGGAGACAAACGGTCGCTGCGCAGCGTCGTAAAAAATCAATTTAGTGAAAAGGGATTGGAAGGAGAAGTCCGACAAAGGAAACAGGAGAGAGAGAGGGTGACGGGGTCGGGGAAAGACAAGAACGGGCTTTGGGCCAGAGTTTAGGAGGCACGCTTTGATGCGATGTGACTGTACGACACACGAGAGCATGTATATGTGCCTACAGGACCGTGAGAGGCGAGGACAGTGGTGTCAGATAAGTGTCAGCCTGGAACAACATCGGTGTCTTTCTCCGTCTCTGTGAGTGACAGTGATATAGAGCAGCCTGTCCCCTACACACGCGTGCATGCACGCACACATGCGCACACATGCGCACACACACGCGCACACACACACACACACACACACACACACACACACACACACACACACACACACACACACACACACACACAAACACAGGTGCCCAACGGCTCTGTGTCAGGAGCAGCTGTTTTGCCCTGACACACAACATACACTGCGCATCACATCAGATGGAGGGCAGCGGACGATGACGGCACACGGGCGGCGCCTGGCCAGCTTCAACCTGTGGAACGCGTCTCAAAATGTTTGATTGATAACAACAAAGCCTGTTTTTTTTCCCCTTTCTTTTTTAAAAGACTCTTGAAAGCACCAAAGCAAAATGGCGCCGCACCAGGAAAAAAAAACTGAAGCACGTAGGTAGAACCCAGCCAGTCCTGCTTTTCCTTTTTAACAGTTGGTCTGAGTGGGATTTGGGTGGTTGGGTGCTGTGGCTTACCTTAATCTGGAAAATAATCAGATGGTATGTTAACATACTGGTTAACACGATCATGCATCAGATCATATAGATCCCCTGCTTTGTAGAAAAACTGAAGGATGAAGGTTATCCCTCCATCCCACGCCAGCCCTCACCCCGCTGTTTCTCTTTTAATTCCTCCCGTCCTTCTTTAGATGCATTGCTGATTAATCACCTGTATATGAAGCCTGAGAACCACACTCAGTCTGACTGATTTTTCTCATGATTGCAGCACAATTAAAAATGATAAAGGGAATTTTGTAAAAACTGTAGCCGATCCATGCAACAGCAAAGGTGGTTTTCATCCCCGTCTCTCCAGAATCATTAAATGTGCAGTGATTGATGGGGGGTTTTATCTCATGGAAAGCACTGCGGATGCTATAAATATGGCTGTTGTGAATATAACTCATCACTGGCCGATGGATATTTGTTTAATAGGTGACCTTAATCTTTGCTTTCTGATGAATTCAATGAGATCAGGTCTGACTTGCATTTAGGTCAGAGTTTAAGCCAAATAACTTGAATGTGTTCTGGAATTATGTGCACGGAATGACTGTAGAGGTACCTTACGTGAGCATACTTTACCTAAATGATGCAAATTCTATCATTAGAAGGTAAAACGAAATATCCAAATTTGTTACGGGGCTGAGATTTTTTTTTTCTGTTTCCTGTTGCTCAGGTGAGCCACAGGTGGGGTCTGAACGGATTGGAGGAGATTCTGAGTGCTTTTCTGTGTTCCTTCCGACCGACTCGTCTCTTGAATCAGACAGAAGGGAGGAAAGATTTAAGTGGGAGGGGTAAAGACACAGAATGGAAGCACCCCCCACCCCCCCACAAACCCCCCCACCCTAAAGCAGTAGTTGAAGTAAGGATGCATTATTGATGAGAAGACAAAGCGAAACATTTATTTATCATCAAGGATGTGTGCAAGTGAAGCCCATCTCCGCAGAGCTGAGAGAGGGGAAGACAGCGAGTGAGGGTCAAGACACCATGTTCAAAGAATTATGTCTGAGGAGGCGCGGGTGCACTTGTTTGTGTGTGTGTTTACAGTCGAAGGTCAAGTCCAAGATGTGTGTTTTCCCTGGTCAGCTGTGGGATTTCCTCTAGGCCGAGCGATCAAGATGAGGCTAGGCGTTTATTTACGAGGACTGAACAGGCTCTCAAACACTGCCTGCTCTACTCTGCTGTACTGTACGGACTAGACTAACTTTAATATTACAGGCTTAAGTCCATGACCTCAAAATTCTCGCCTTCTCTGTCATGATTTGGGGGCGTTATAATAAAAAAAGGAGATTGATCACTTGTGTTTTCCTAAATGAGATATTTAATCCCAAATACGGTAAACAGAGGTCCTACTCCAAGCATCTCATTAAAGAATAAAGTGTTCCACTCTACCACTCTGGTATATTTCCACATGGTGCTCATAATGTCACTAACAGACCCTAGGCCCCCACAGGTACTCATGTATTTCTAGGAACACTCGCTCCTCCACAAAGTACTGCTTTGTCTTGCTTTGTTTGTAGATTCCAAGTAACCCTGCAACGTATTACTATAGTGATTCGGCGTTGTATTACAGGGTCAAACTGTCACCTGAACACTTCGCTGCACATCAAATAAGAAGCGAGGTTTGGCTTGAATAATGCGCATTGTTGGCCCGGAGCTCATGGATTTGTGTTGAACTCAGGTGTAGCTGAGGCTTGAGCGTGTGATCTGCTCTGTTTTTATAGACACGGCTATATGTTGTGTGAGCGTGTGTAGGTGTGTGTGTGTGTGTGTATGTGTGTGTGTGTATGTGTGTGGTGTGAGTGATTTTGTGTAGGGGAGGCCGTTAGGGGATAAGCACTCAATAACAGCTGACACTGAGCTGCCCTCTGCTCTTGCTTACACAAAGGACTATGATTATATTACTGTTTGACTGCCCCCCCATCCTCCTCCCGACGCACACCCCTCTATCCCCTATACTGCCAAGCCCCGCGTGCACTCAACAGCTAAGATAATTACCACTATTGTGTGTCGCACACATGCGCGTACTCACATGCAAAGTGTGCCATGTGCGTGCCAGCTCCCCCATCTGTCCCCGACTGTGCCCGTGTTTCTCTTTCTTCCCTCTTCTCATTTGCGCGGTTTTGTTTCAGCACCCTGTCTGTTGTTTTGCCATTTTTGAGAGAAAGAGAAGGTTCGGAGGTGTGGAAAAAAAAAACAAAATGCAATTTTTGACTTCTTGCATTGATCGGAGGCTCTGCAGCAGGCTATGACATAACATATTGATAGCGCTGTCACTTGCTTACCCTACTCAGTGGTGTGAAATCTCTGATAGAATGACTCTTCACCGCTGTGATGGACTTACTGAATATCAATATTCTCTCCAATAACTGATTGTCTACCCTGCTAATTTAATTTCTCCAGAGCCTCGCATGTCCCTTGCATCCTGTGACCTTTTCATTTGGCCGCGAAGTGAAACAAAGCACAGACACCAGAGCGAGGGACCTGCTGGGAGAGTAGCGTGAGTGCCAGTGCTGTGAAGTCCCTTTTATTTTATTTATTTTTATTTTTTTCCTATGCTTTCTCCACTCCTGCAGTTAAACTTTAATGTGTTTTTCCCGCTCAAGTACTCAAGGAAACTGGCTTTGGTTGCAAAAAAAATGCCAGAGTGGCTGTGTGTGTGTGTGGCACCACGGTAAGAAAGGGGACATTTAAGCGGTTGCCGGTTGTGAGTAGGAGGTGGCGGCTGAGGTCACAACATGATGTCTGAGTGGTGTTTACACCAGTGAGCCAAGCCACAGACAAAGGCAGCCATTAACACCAAAACCCTTTCCCGCCATTACTCAATTCTCCTCATCTCGCCCTACAAACATCCACAAACTCTCTATTTGTCGATCTTACAAGATGGCATGACCACCTAGAGGTTTGGAAATGGTTTAATAAACTGGTGGCTTCGTCCCAGGGGCTGCTGGTGCAATACCCGGGGTCACAGGCTAAGGGACTAACGGTGAGCGCTGCAGGACAGATGGACACTTCCACTACAAAGTAAAGAGAGGGTTAGAGGCAAGTGGGAAGAAGAAGTACCTCCTTCAATGGCTGCCATGTGGCTTCTGCCATCTGTTGGTGGAATCCACATGAGTTACCTCCATAGTCAACAGTTTGTGAAAAGCCTTTAGAAACACTTTTATCCCTGAAAGGCTGAACCACCAAAAGCTGACCCATTATCAGTTTGTACATATTTAAAAAAAAAAAAAAAAAAACCTCTTCACATAAACAGTGTATAAAATCAGGTTCCAGATTGGAGTGTTCTGTAAACATTCCGGTCTCCAATTCTGTATAAAATGGAAAAACAAGAAGTACCTGCACACGTGTACTGTGGCTGCAGTCAATATATTTTATGTACGTGCACAAGTGAGTGCTGCGGATGCTTTCCCTTATTTGTAAGTTTACTGCACCGTCGTCTGGATCAGTGGAGATGCATTTGAATCTGCTGTTCTCACTCGCCGTAATCAGGACGCGTCTCTGTGCATGAACGTGTATTTACGTCACGATAAACACCCCCCCAACTAGCGGCCGGGCAGGGAAACTACAACATTTTTCACTTTTTGTGCATCCCCGGGTAAATGGCTCATGAAAAGACCAATGTTTCTTTAAAAAAAAAAACAACAAGAACAACAAAGACAACAACCTGAAATGTTGCTGTTTCCAGTGGGTCATTCTTGTGTAAGTGGGTCTAAATATTCTATAGATTCTTGAAAACGAAAACAAAACATAGACCATATCATGTGTTCTGTTTTGAAAACAGACTTTAAAATTGGTCCAAGAATAAAAACAACAAAGCAGATGTTGGCAGGCTGTTTTCGCCCAGTCTGTTAGCCTAAACCCATCCTGGTGGCAGATCTATCACGACGCCCAGACTGCAGTTAGTGTTTTCAACTTCAGCAAAACTTCCGGATTGTCCGGCGGCAGTCTGAGGTTCTCTTTAATGTGCTGAGACTTGGCATGAGAGACAGGAGACGGGGCTGCGGTTCTGAGATCAGTCCGAGGCGCGCAACGCAAAAAACACAGCCAAGCAGCACTCGGGCGGAGTGCTGATGTCTGCGGGGTTGGAATATTGACTGTTTGGGGCCACTGATCAAATGTGCTGAAATGATGCACCACAACCATCAGAGAGGGCCTGCACGCAAAAAGAATGTTCTCATACCCTCCAAAGCTGATAGTCTTCAGTCTGTTCTCCATCCTAATGGTGTTTTTTTTATTTTTCAGCTGATTTGAGAAGAATGGGAACGATATATATTTCGTATTTACCGCAGTGTTTAATGACATAAGAAAGACGAGCTCATCTATGTATAAACTGGTTTCACCATCTCAAGACAGCAGAGGAGAAACTGTGATGAATCTCACTCACAGAAGAAAAAAACAAAACATTTCTGTCTTTGAAAGAGTGTGGAACAAAAGGTGCCTTTATGCAATACGACCCGTTTGTTTACTCTGCTTTCGTCATAGCAACGAGGCCAGAGATTCTCGATTGTTCTGGTTAAACCACTTCAGCTGATGAGTGCCGTTGTGTCTTGTGCTGCTGCTGCCATTCTAGCCAGCGCGGATGGTCGTCAGGCAGCGACTGCAGCGCGGATGGGCGTTCGGTTTACCAAGTTTGGTTGTCGGGTTGGTGGTTGACGGCACCTTTGAAAAGCCACGGCGCCATCCCGCTCCTCGTACAATCTGTTGTTGCGGCGAGTTAAATCTGAGCAGCTCAGTCAGACGGACGTAACGCCGCAGCCACAGAATCCCAGTGCTGACACCAACCCAAACCATGCCTAATGGGCTAAAACACACCTTCTCTCCCTCTCTCCATGCCCTCTTATCCCACTTTTCCCTCTGGTCCTTAGGGAGTGATCTGTGCCACCACAGAGACAACAGATGGGGCTCAACATCATCCAGAGAGGGAGGGAGGGAGAGAGAGAGAGAAAGAGAGAGAGAGGGAGGGAGGGAGGGAGGGAGGAGAATGAATAGAGGTTGCATTCATTATTTACATCACTTGGTATTGGAATATTAATGCTAAAAGCAATCGGGCAACCCTTCATTAAATTAACTGGAGATGCAGGGATGGAGACACGGTGTTGAGATGGGAGATTGGTGAGCAGAGGGAGGGGAGAGGAAGAGAGAGATGGCGTGAGAGAGAAAGAAAGAGAGAGAGAGAGAAAAATAAAGAGAAAGAGAGAGAGGGAGAGACGAGCACACTCTGTTAAATGGGCCCTAAAATTAGTGAAGCAAAAACACCTCCATTAAGGAAGCCTGTATCTCTCCTTTCCCCTCCATTCCTTCCTCCTCAGTTCTATCTCTCTTTTTTTAAACACCTCTCTTTCTCTCTCAAATGCACAAAACCACGGTATTTTTTTTTTTAGGTTTTTTTTCATCCCACACGTGCCTGCTCCAAGCCTCTTCCAGCCATATGCATTTCTGTCCTGTCCCTCTTAAGGGCCTGTTCAAATTTTAAACATGCTTATGGTGGCAGAACGCGTCTCCGGTCCACAAGTACGTCCCCTCTGGAGACCCCACTCTGTCCTCTTCTGCGATTGTTCTTTTTTGTCTTTCCGCTGGGGGGGTTTCTTTTTTGCTTTCTTTTTTTTCCGCCCCTCTCATCACTCCATCTTACCTCTGCCATCTCTTCCGCTCCCTACACGCATCTGTCTTGCTTACAGTAGCTCCAACCTGTCACCAGACAAGGCAGCTTAATTGCCACACGCATGAGCCCCCCCCCATGTGCACACGCCTGGTGGACGGGCACGCAAGACTGAGCATGCGACAAAAAAAGAAAAAAAACTGGAGCGCACGGATGGTAAAGATCATGTGCACGGGGCTCTGATGGCGCTGGAGTGGTTCTCTCCTGCACAGCAACACATTGCGTATATGCAAAGCCGCTCTCCCTATTAGTGGAACGCTGCTACGCGCTGTTGAGCTCTGGAGAGGGAAAACATCCAGTCGCATCCGCTGGTTATCAACAATTACCCACCCCTCCACCTGCTGCCCCGGCTCAGGCGCGGCGCCGTCACGTGCGCGTGACACTCCGAGGTGACATCTGCGCACGGGGCTTTAATGATCGCCACGACACCCGAGGAATTCATCTAATTGAAAAATTAGGTCGCTTTCCTTTTGGTGGAGGAAGATCAAAAGTGGAAAGTGAGGCTTCCGAGATGCAAATGAGGTCCCTGGGACACTTTGGAGACAGAAATAAAAGGCCCGCCCTTTCTCGAGCAGAATATCCTGGACACCGGGCCTCACTCCTCTTGTCCACATTAGCGTTGCCCACAGGAACTGGACAGCGATGGTTACATAGTTTTTGAAAGATGACTGATATTTTACAATAAAAATACGAATCAAAAGTCAGACTTAGCTCAGAATAATGGACCAGCGTGCTGCACCATTACCTGAGGCAAGTGTTTGACCTTTTTAAATTTAAATAAAACCGACGCTTTCGCTAGCCTCTGGAAATTCCGATCACAATTGATAAACATGGTTCTCGTTTGGTTTTGTCCACCAATATTTCACAACAAATGTCCTGCATGGGGGTTTTCTGGATCAGCTACCCTCCAACTTTTGATTTTCTTAACATTGCTCTTATATTTAAATATATAAGGACAACTATGCAAGTCTGCATTCTAACCCTCAACCCCCCAAAAAACTGGCTGCTTATTTGCTGAGTTGGAGTAAGTTAAATTAGCTTCTTTAAGTATTCCCCAACTTGCAAAATCAGGATTTTAATCTGTAAAAAAACTGCTGTAACAGTCACAAATCATAAACTACATTAAACTTTGCTGAGAAGAAGCTTCAGGCAGTGGAAACAGTCCCAGGATAGTTCAAGCTGTTTCCAGAGCAAAAGGTTAGCCTGGCTTTCAGATGCTGGAGATGTAGTTTTTCTGGGTGGATTGTCTTACAAATGTGCCATCCATCTATCTATTCATCCATCCACCCATCCACCCATCTGTCCATCCATCCACTCATCCATCAAGTACTCATACTTTCCACTCAGCGTTGCAGGAGGTACTGCAGTCATATCTTTTTTATAGAATTTACATATGTCATGTAGGGAGACAGACAAGATCAGACAAACGGGTAAATGAGATGGAAAAGAGGTAACAACAAACAAAAGATGACTGTCCAAACACTAGAGTAGACAGAGAAAACAGTGAAGCAGCCATATTTGCACGTCTGGCGGTCCCAGGGAGAGGGAGCCCTCATCTGTGGCTCTCCTTCACGTCTCTTCTTCTTTTTCCTGACTGGGTTTGAGGGTCTAAGGACACAGGCTGTCACATCTGTGCAGACTGTTTTACTACTGACTTACTTGTTCTTTCTTGTTTATCATCTATCTCTCAAATTTATTTAACTTTATTTGCACTACCATGTTCAACACACATCTGCTGTATGTCCCTCAACATTTGGTTTTTATGGTACATACAACAGCATAAATCTGTGAAAGTGTCAAAATGAACATAGCTACATAACAATATACTGTGTATGAAAACTAGATAAGAACTTTTACTCTTAAACATCCCATTCTCACCAATTCTTTCAGCTATATTTGAGTAACAAGATAACATTGGGCTGATCCCCAACCTGCCTTAACACATTCTTCTACTACTGTGACTCCCAATACAAAAGCAGTTTGTCGAAAAATACAGAGACCAATCTGTTTTTATGTTCCAGACACGTGACTCACATTACCTTTTTAAAACACAGCAGCGGAGACGCAGTCAACAAAGATGAATGAGCCGCAGCACGAGCGCTCCACTGCCGATCTGTACTTATTACATCGGAGCTTTGTCCATGAAAAAGCTCTCGTGTTGCTTCTCCCTCTTCAGGGAGCCATAGTCAGCTCAGCTCAGTCGTATTACTCATCGCAGGCTAGCTAGGGTAATTTAATATAAAAAGCAAAACCAAAAACAAACAAACAAACAAACGAAAAACATTCAGCCTGCTTTTGTTCAACAAAAGAGAGACTAAAAGCTGCAAAACTGAAAATGTCGAAATGAAGAGTCAAGCGTAAGAATGAACTGATAGTTTTACAGGACTTTTTGGAAGCCAACCTTCATTTTCTGGCTGAAAACTAAAATAAGTCCGCAGGACCTGGCCACCCTCACGGTGACTCACACCACTAAAACTGAATGTCATGTTCAGTGAACACCAGCACTGCGGTTTATTTTGAGCTCATATCAAAAAGTGTTAATGACTTGTCTACAAAAACATTCCTGCCCCGCTGATTTATGGAAATGGATTGATACAAAAATATGTTGTTCACACACCCTTGGGCAGAAAAAGACCAGGAAAACGGCTGAAAAACAAAAGTGCAAATTATTCAAGGACCTCTTTCCTCAAATTCTGAATTTGGTTCTGATAATTTCTCCGAATTTCCCAAAATATGAACACACCGAGACTGAAATACAGATTTCTGAGCAGATGTTTATGATTTTGATGATTATAAAATAGATGTCAGCTGATAATTAATAACACCCACTATTCTTATTATTGCAGAGTGATATGCACATATATTCATTGGCATTTTACAAGACTTCTAATCTATTTATGAAATTGGTGTCTTTACTCGTGTGTGCTTTGGGCGTTTTCTATCAATATACAGTAGATTTGATCTGTGGATAATTGGATGTGTGTCTGTGGCAGACAAAAACATGTCACAACAAGAAGCGAACCATTAGCTTTGGGAAGGGTGAGTGGGAAGGCGACAAGGAGACAGGAAAAGACCAAAGGGTAAAAACGACACGTTCAGGACACGCTGGAAACTCACATCAGTGTTTTCCCCTGCGAGACCCCGCGAGAGGAAGAGAAAACTCGCTGCGCCCACGGCGCTGTAAAACCGAGGCTAGGCGGACGAGGGAAGAGCGCTTTTCAAAAATACCGAGAGGTAAGGCACAGAAAGTCGGAGCGCTGGGGAGAAAATAAGCAGGTGAGGGAAGAGTCTGAAGAGGGCAAGCGAGCTGAAAATAGCAACAACAACAACAACAAAAAAAAAGAAGAGGGAATCAGAAATAATGATGCAAAACAAGCGGCGGTCAGGTGGGTCTGATCGGTGTTTGAGAGGCATAAATGTCAGGCGGTGGAGGAAGCCGAGGAGGAAGAGGAGGTTAAAGACGGGAGAAGAAAGATGCAAACAAGACAAATGAGGCGACACGGAGAACCAATACGGAACCTCTGGAGGCAGAGCGGAGCGGCGTTCATACGCAGCGGCTAAATAAAAACTTTTTTTTTTTTTCCACGCTACCTGCAAGGAAAGCGGCACAGCTGCTGACGTGGAGCAGCTATTGATGTGTGTGTAGGGTTAATGTTCATGTATGTGCTGACACACCAGTATATGCCTTGTGGGACACTTTAAAGCATGCCATACATCCCAGAGAGCCCATTGATTAGCTATTAATAAAGCATAGAGACGCCATTGCTCACAGGGGAGGTCAGCGAGGGCTCCCATACACACACTAATGCATGCGCGCGCGCACACACACACACACACACATAAACGCAGCTGCAGAGATAAATGGAAGAGTCTTCCTTTCACATTGAGGCCCTGGTGGAAGGACACAACCGTGGTCACGTCAGGACACATCTGGGCAAGGAAGCCGGACGCAGATTCATCAGACAGGCCACGTTTGCATCTTTCACTCCGTTTCATTTTGCTGCAGTTTTTATCCATTTTGCTCCGAGTCATTCGGCCCAGTGCTTCCCTCCTCCCGCTCCTCTCCTTTCCACGCCTCCCTCCCACCATCTCTCTTTCCCTAGCATGTACATCTTCAGGTCACGGGTCATTAAGTAAGCTCCAGAGGGGCTGTGTACGAACAGGAGATCTCTCATATTTTCCCAGCCCCCTTCATGATACTCAAACACAAATACATGCATTTCCTACCCATGACCAAAGTGCAAACACATTTTTTTTTTTGTTTGTTCGCCTGTTTGTTTGTTTTTTTTTTCTTGGTGCATTCATTTCCACAATCTGCAAATCATATTTGCGGATTCGCTGTATTGGATTCAAAACTTCCTGGGTGGCAGAAGGTGCAGTCAGTGGTGCTGACTAGTAGTGGAACTGACCAAACGTGGGAGTTTCTCCCCCTTTTTCTTAAATTTAGACGAACTAATAGGACGGGTTATTGGAAAAGGTCACATTGAACATATTCAAATTTCAAGACAGCCAGATGTCACAGACACTGTCAGACTGTAGGACATGCTTGCTTGCAACTTCAAACACGCACACACACGCGCACACACACACACAAACCACCATTGCTTTGGACTGTCAAACAACATTAGATTTCAACTTGGTGTCAGCGGGATAATTAGAATAACATATCAACTGTATTCTTCATTATGTGTGTCATCTTCGCTTACTGTTGATGGCTGCACCCTGAAACCCCCCCAACCCCCCCCAACCTTTACACACAGACACCCGTCCCTTCCCCTGCGATACGTGATGCAATCACCAACAGCGATGGCCTAAAGTGTAGATGTGATAGTATGAAACCGCATATATTTTTTCCCCCTAATTAGCTCCAGCTAAGAGGGGAAGAAGAAGAGAAGGAGGAGGAGGAGGAGGAATGCAGAAAGGAGCTAAGGTGAGGCTCAGCGTCACTGCTTGAGCCAAAGACATCACAGGGGGCGTAATGACTAATGCTGCGACGTCAGTTCTGCATCTGGAAAAAGGCAAAAAAAAAAAAAAAAAAAAAAAAAGAAGAGACCCTGATGGTAATTTTGTTGTCTGGTGTATTTACTGCCCTTTTCCAGCACCTGGCTGTAAACACGACAAAACCAGGGTCCCGGACGAAGGACGCTTCCGCGTTGAATTAAAAAAAAAACACGTTGGCCCGCGGGTCAGAGATAAACAGAAATCTTCAGATAAATTCACATGCAGGCGTGCACCTTGGCTGCGTGTTGTTAATGAATAACCAACTAGCAGAGAGGAAAGGGAGCCATCTTCTCTCAGTAAGGCCAAATGAATTCATCGAAGTGCTATGCAAATGTTCCCTTGGCTAACGAGACTGCCTGCATGATTGGAGTGCCATTAAAATTCTCCTCATGCACAGTCTTCTCTCACTTACCTCCCTCCCTCCTTCAATCTTCCTCCATTTCAATCTCTACACAGAGTATCTATCTATCTATCTATCTATCTATCTATCTATCTATCTATCTATCTATCTATCTATCTATAGATCGATGGTTAGGTATGTCCATCCATCCATCCATCCATCCATCCATCCATCCATCTCACTTTCAACCCCATCAATGTCTGGGCAGCACTCAATGCCCCTGTGTCTCTACTCTTTCTCTCTCTTTCTCTCTCTCTCTCTCTCTCACTCACACACACACACACACACACACACACACAGCTCAAACAGAGCGGGCTCAGAGTCGCTCTGCACCTGTTCTCTCTGTAAAACATCCAAACACAAGTGCTGAATAAATAACCTAAAACAAACCACTGCCAGGTTCACTCTGACACACACACACACACACACACACACACACACACACACACACACACACAGAGGCACACAGGTACATGCACACAGGCACATGCAAATACACACACCTCAGCCCATAGACACACATGAATAAGTAAACACCACCTATTTCCCCTTCACATCTCTGCCACGGTCCCACCTCAAACTGCTGTCATCTAAAGACAAACACAAATGTATGCAGTGAGTGTGTGATGGTTAATGGTCAGAGAAGAAAGAATAGAGGTATTGCCAAGATGGAGAAGGTGGAGGAGATGGTGTGTGTGTGGGGGGGTGGACAATATGCACTCAGATGCATCTTTAATGGTGGGACACAGTAGTATTATAGAGCTTCTGGTCCCCTTGCCCTCCCTTGGGTGCTGGGGACAGCAAGAACACAACACACACAAACCAAACCAAACCAAAACACACATGCACACACATACTTACACACACACAAACTTCTCACCCACCCATCCTCTCATGTGCCCTCATACATGGACAATCTTTATTCATTTTACCTCCATCCTATGCCCACTTTCCCATCTGCATAATTCAGTATGGCATGCTCCTCTGCCACTTTGTCTCTCTTTTTTTTGCCTATTCTGCCATTTTTTTTTTTCCACATATTGTTTTTCACTTGCAGGTTTGATGGAGTGGAAGAAGCACACGATGCTTTGTCACTTTAACGCGTCCCAAAGTGGCTCTGCTAAAGGATGGATCAGGGAGAGGAGTTAAGAGAAGAGTGCATAAAAAGGTAAAGGTCTTCAACAGAGTGGCCACAAAATGGAGACAGAAGAGAGAGAGAGAGAGGTAGAGGAACAGAGAGAGAGAGAATTTTCAGATCATTAAAACAATGTTTCTCATATGCAGCAGCTAAAACGTTTTACAGTAATTACTTGCCAGATCTTTGTGAACCGCTTTTGAATAAAAAACGATTAAAATTAGGTGATGATTGGCGACAAGTTTTGACAGGACATTATTACGGCCTGGTGGAGCTGTGAAACTCACTACCATTTCTCACAAATGGTTTGTTTTACAGTTTGCCTTAGATGATAATTTAATATAATTTCCACTGATAATAATGTAATATAATGTAATATTGACAGACAGACAATTCAGGTTTGTTCCTAGTTACTGAAGTATAGTTGAATACAGCGTATGTATATGTGTGTATTCATGTACACATGCAGGGGATGGGGGGGGTTCTGTGTATGCGTTCATGGCAAAGTGGAGCCATGTGGATGCACTAATAAAAATCAGGCAGCGATGCATCCTCACACCTTCCTCATCCCGCCTGCCGTTTTGCACCTGTTACCATGGTGACAGATAAAACTCACACTGTTTTAAGCTCCAAATGGAGAAGACAGATACGGGCAGCGTGACACACACACACACACACACACACACACACACACACACACACACACACACACACAGACACGGACAAAGTTCCTCCGTACACATCCGCTGAGGTCCTCTCTCATTGACGAGAGAAGAAACGTTACTTTTCGAAGCGGCGGCAACGTCAGCAAACCATCAATTAGAGGGAGCGATGTGGTGAGATGGAGAGATTGAGGGAGAAAGGGAGGTGTGACAGGGGAGTAAAAAAGCAGCACAACCAGTCAACACACAAAGCCCTCCTCTGTTTTACTGTCTGCCTGTCAACTCCCTCCTCCTCCTCCTCCTCCTCCGCCGCCGCCGCCGCCGCGCTGCACGAACAGGCCTCGGCGCAGATTTGGCTGTCAAATAGTGACATGACACCGCGGCAGGGTCGTCTCACAGTGAAGCCAGCTGTCAGCAAACACCCTCCTGCCTCTTTATCAAAACCCATTCAAACTCTGCTTTATTGACCAACATGGCCGTCTGCGTGGCATGTGTCATCCTGTCAAGTACCTCCGTGTACACTATCACTAATAAATGGCACAGGAACAACGTAACTCATGGGTGGATGGATGGGTGGATGGATGGAGAGGCAACTGGGACAGAGGACCTCTCTTTCCTTATATCTGTGTGTGTGTGTGTGTGTGTGTGTGTGTGTGTGTGTGTGTGTGTGCGTGCGCGTGTGTTCCCGATGTTGACGCAGGCCACCAGTCTGTACCAGGAAGGCAGAGAAGAGGCTTTGAGCCAATGAGGGAAGGGAAGAAGAGGAGTACTGTGTTACTAATAAGAGCTATTCATCAGCAAGAGAGGGGTGAAGAGAGAGCGAGGCAGAGAGAGAAGGGGGAGAAAGAGAGAGAGAGGGAATACCAGAAAAGCCTACAAAGAGAGAAAGCGTGATCATTTTTATTAATGAATAACCTAAAATATTCAGTTTGTGTAACAGTTTTAAACATACTCTATGTAAAACATACTCCATTTTGAAAGCATTAGCTGTGATAATATGTGCCTTTACTGCACACAAATGTATTCTCTCTGTCCCAATATAACCAGTTTACTTAGCTTCTCCATCTATTAAATTTATTCCAGTGATATTTACCATTGTGTCCCTCTGTTGTCCTGATGTCTGCATTGCTTCTTTGCAGACCTGATGTGGGTGTTCTAAGATATTTTGTGGGATGAGGATGTTATTGCAGAGGAAGCTTTTTTTCCATGGGAGTCAGCAAAATTACAGGGAAATAAGAAATAATCTTCAAATCCACCAGCCATTTCATAAAACAACCAAAGAGACCTCCCGTGAAGTGCTTGAACCCTGACCTGGAACAACCCAAAACATTTAGTTCTACAAGACCAATTCTAGATAAGTGTGGACATCTCATCTACAGAAATGTTCACTGGGCAGGTGTGGTGGTTTTATATGGTTGTATGTATAAATAAGTGTAAAAAAAAGAAAAGAGCACAGTGGAGCCAGTAGAGACCATTCTGTTCTTATTGGATACCGTCTCTCTTGGCCACTGGATGGTTGATCCAAAAGAGAGCCAACAAAAATAGGTTTATTATATTATGTGGTCACTTTTGCTGGATTCCACCTGTGTAAGCACTAGTGTCTTACCATCACTTCTTTAAATGACCAAATATTATGTTGCCAATTCTAATGATCGGCGCACCTCAAGGGAGCATACTGAGACCACAGAAGATCGAAATGAACCTTTGATTAATTACAACAATGAAACTGGTAAAAACAAGGCTTTCAATGTTATTTTAGATGCCGTTGAGCATCTGTGAAGACAAACAATGGTCCATTCTTGGTTGGAAAATAAAATATGAGAGTAGAATCATGCAGATTTACTGTATAACTATGGTGAAAGAAAAATACATGTTTTAGTGAGTGTGTGTGTGTGTGTGTGTGTGTGTGTGCTCTCATATTTAAATGTTTTACCATCAAACAGAGTCTCCCACTCTCATTCTGAGCGATCCGTGACAAGAGAGAGGGGAATCCAACAGCAAGCTTTATCGATCTAGACTGGAAACCCCCCTCAGGCCACACACATACACACATAACAGCTGAGCTGGATCAATGTGCGCTCCCGTGTGAAGGACAGAGCCATGCAAACGCGCGCACACACACATACACACACGCACACTCCATCCAGACACACACTACTGAGAGAGATTAAAGGGTGCTCGGCATCAGGGCGCTGGATAAAGGGCAGAGGGAGCGATACGTATCAACTGACCTAAACAGTCTCATCTGACACCTTGCAATTTGCCGCCGCTGCACAGAGCAAATGTTAACGCTACACCGCACGAGCCCAGTGTGCTCGCGCCCGCGTTGACACGCACACACACACACACACAATCGCAGCAGGCAGGAGTTTTTGAAAGTGATCCCGTTTTTTTTTCCTCCCCCGGTTAAATGTCTGAGGATTTGGAGGGAGAAGATGCAGCAGAGCCCTGGAGGTGTGGCTGCTCTCTTTTGGGTGACAGTGATGAACAGCTAAACAGATCTATCACTCATCAAATTAGATCCCCTGAGCCCACACACACACACACACACACACACACACACACACACACACACACACACACATACACAAACACACACACACACACAGACAAAACAGCACAGGCCCAATAATGTCTGATTTATCCATTTCTATAAAGCCACTATTAACCAGCAGCCAGGAAGAGGCAGTTTCATCAACATTTTTTATTTTGATCACTTTTTTTGGGATACCAAGTGATGGCAGACACAATTATGGGGAAAAATCTACATAAATCTGGACACACACACACACACACACACACACACAGAGGGGGCTGTTAAATTATCCTGTCTAAAAATAACGGGGAAAGCTCTGACTGACACCCGAGTTCCCCAAATTGGGATGAAACTGGATTATTTGCTTTCCATTATTTTCAGCCACCTGATCAAACACAGTGAGCACATACGGCCAAATGGACGTCACATGGCCAAACACCAGCCAGAGAGACAGATCTGGCGAGGTCATGCAAAATGGACTTCTGCTTAATTGTCCCCGGAGGTGCTCACTGGAGCATCTTTTTTGCTTGGTTGTTTGGTTTTTTTTACCCCTCACCTGGGACGATGGAGACGGTGTCTTTCTCCCAGGACACCACGCTGACGTACTCCTGGACGACCGAGGGGATGAGGCACTTGAACACGGCGACATTACCCCGCATGGAGCGCTGGTCAGCCACACGGACTGTGTAAGGCTCCCTGAATACTGAAAAGAGAAGAAAGGCTATTATCAATAAAATGCAATTAACAGAGAGAAAAGAGCTGTGGGCCAATGAGGTGGCTGAATATTTATTTCATGAAGAAATTAAGTTCTGTATAAATATGACAAATTGCTTATCTATGTGCACGTGCTGACACTACAACTGGTATCCTTCAGTAAGCAGGGATGGGGCTACCAGTCAAACCAGTCTGGTGTTCTATTCAACCACATTAACCCAGTTGTCTTCTGTCCTCAGCAGCATATTTGCAGTCGCACTAGAAATGCGAGGGGGGCTGACGCGGAGCTCCGCCGGGGGGGGCGCGGCGAGTGGCCCTTTGGCCTTTTTAAAAGCACGACGCCCCAGATGCCAGGAGACGGCGAGGACTGGAGGTCCCCTCATGGCCAATGGAGCTGTCACATGCAGGCGGCGGGCATCAGAAACACAGCCCCTGCACATGGCGTGTGCGGCAATAGCTTGTGAATTGCGGCGCGATTAGGACTGGGCTGATGATAAAAAACAGCAGCCTGAAGCTAACCAAATCATCTCTCCAGTTAACTCCATCGCCATCAGATTATCGAGAAATGTGAAGTGCTGAATCAGAGCGCAAATGTTCATTAAACAAATTCAGGAAGTGACATTGAATTAATGGATTAGTCTGGTGAGGTGGAGAGACGGGTAGTTCAAGGGCATGCTGGCTTGTATACATGGACGCTGAATTGTGTTTACTAATGTCAAATAACTAAACAAAACCAAATTGTGCTGGTTTAACGTAAAAACAAAAAAGTTTCCACCAGCCTAGTTGAAGTACAGAAATTAGAGGGAGTTAAAACACATTCATCATTGATATTCGCTCAATGAGGTCAGTAATGGCTTAACAATGGAAAACACACATATACAAGACGAGAGGCCCCGCCCTTCCTCGTGTTCACGCTCTCCCACTGCTCTCCAGTGATATAATTAACGCCTTGCCTGAAGGCCAGTTGCCTTGGTCATTAATAATCCTTTATGCCAGCCTCCACTGTCACTGGGGCCCAGTGGAACCAAAGCAGATGCCCTTGTCCAAATGGGGTGGGGTGTGTGTGTATGTGTGTGTGTGTATGTGTGAGCTTCCTACTTCCATCCGTCGCTTTAGCCAAAGTTTACATTATAATAATCATCTTTATCTCGTCTTCATCCCTGATTTGCAAATGGGCAGCTGATCGATCTAAAAGCTCAGATGAGGTTCATCAATATTGGATTTGCGATCCTGTGACAGCTGTAGTGTTACAGATGCTGCTTTTATTCCCTAAAGTATCCTCTGGAGAACGTATCAGTTGTCACTTAAGTCACCTGACATACATTAGCTAATACGAGACCAAGGTAAACAACGGTAAAGGACACATAATTCTAAAGTCAAGAGTCCATTTTAATTCACTCACTCAAACAGCGCCTGCTGCTTATTGATGCTATCTGCCTACAGATCAATACCCACCATCGACTGAGTAGCCTCAGCTGTTGTGGCCGAGCCAATTCTTTCAATCTTTTATTTACTCTCTGATTGACCCTCCTATCTCTCATCAATAGTGGGCGAAATCCCCAAAGTCCAGCGCCCGGAGTGTTTAAAGCCCGCTTCACGGCTTGTAAATGATGGCTGTGATGACACTTGAGACCAGCGAGGGTCACCTCAGGTTTGGAGCGCCTCTGTTCTGACCCTGCCGTGTCCTGTACACGTTAACCTTGAAGAAAATGCTGTTCAGGCCCCTCCCCTGCCCCATTAAATTCAACTAAATCACCCCAGTACAGCAACCTGCCCCTGTACACAACCATGTAACCAGCTCCAATGAGAGCCAGCTACCGTGATAGCATTGTCATTTAACACACGTTCCTCCCCCAAGATATGAAAGACACAGAGGGGAAAAGAAATTACATATTCATTCTTTTAAGCCTTGTGACAGGATGCAAATGGTAGCCCGACTGATTTGTGTGTAAATTGCACTCCCACTCATCGCATGCGCAGCAGAATCATTAGGATGTTACTGATGCCTGACTATATGCAGACGGTTGCCTAGGAACGAGCTAAAACACGGGTCTGGTACGCTGGGCGCACTGGGAGGCAAGTCTTGTATCACTGTCGCTTCAATAATTAACGATGGGGGAAACCAAATACTGCATTTACTTATTCATAAAGCAAGCAGCAAAACACAGAGAAGGGGAGAGATAGACGAGGGGGGAAATAATGAAATGCAAGAGAAATGAATGGGTCTCATTACTGAATGGGTCAGATTTATATAAAAAAAAAAGGGAGGGGGGGGTCCTGTATCAGGTTCAGGGACCCTACTCATAGTATTTATAAGAAATCATGTGCTAGAAAAAAAGGAGAAAAAACGGGGAGACGAGATCTTGACACCCTTGGGCCCGAGCCGACGTGGTTTTTTTGCGTGCTTAAGTCAGGACAAAGGGCCGAGAGGAGAGCTCATTGAGCAGGTGTCGTCGCTTCCTTCTGTTGTGTCGGAGGCGTTGGGATCGGAGAAGACCAGACGTTCGGACTCTGGCAGAACATTTCGTCTTCCGTCCAGTAAATCACACATCTTTCAGTGTATTCAACCAAAAGGGAGATTATTTTAAGACGTTACCAGTTTGCTTTCACCCGCTGACACCTCCAAACTGGTGGCCACCTGCTCATCTGGAGAAGTAACCATTAGCAGGTTTATGCATTGAAGGTGCAGCTTGGGAGGAAATGCAGATTTTGGCGCTTTTCCTCAAGGTCACTTTGACGGGGAGGCTGCGGGGACCCGGGATTGAACCAATGCCGTTTGTATCCCTGAACTGCCCCGAGTCACCTGAGCCAGATGCTGGCAATACATTTAAAAAAATATTTGCAGCAACATGCTTCAAAGAGCCTTCATAAGGTTTTGGATTCATTTGCGTTCCTCTGGATGACTGTGGCTGATTAGACTCAAGGTCAGGATATTAAAGGAGTACAGAAATTTGGCTGAGTTTCCGGTTGTCTTGGTGACAGCTTTTTGCCACGCTATTTTATAAATCGAAACAATGGGCCCAAACAGAGAAAGTAGGCCTGTTTTAAAGTCCATCAGTCTGAATCCTGGCTTTTATTTTGACAAAAAACAATGGAGATTAACCAAGGTGGTTTTGGTCAATTCTGACTCCCCCGTGTTTGAAAGAAACAGGCTTCGCACATTGTTGATCAGTTGTCAATCATTCAAAGACTAAACTACATTTCTATGAACATTACAGAAAACATTACAAGCAGCTGAGACCACCTCAAGCAACTAAAGCTGGGGTAAAAAAGAGTACATTTGATGACTTCCCAGGAGCAAAATAAGAAGCTGGATGTGTTGTTGACCCTTTAAGATGCTTTATCTGTGAAAAGCTGCACCTGAACCCCCCTAAGTTACCCCCATATATCATTTCTACAAGCTTGAATAGTGCAACATGTTTCACCCACAATGCAATGCAACCGACTGGGCATACAAGAAGATACCATCCAAAAAAGAAGAAAAGAAAAAGAAGAAAATAAGTAAAATTTAATGAGGCACAATGGGAGGCAGAATAAAAACCCACAGTACCAAAAAAAAAAAAAAAAAAAAAACAGCCCACATCATGATTTTCATAAATGTAGAGCCATCCAGACAGGTGCTGGAGCTATTATTGGACCTGAATGAGCGTGCACGGGGGAGGCAGAGCGATGGAGATGTGAGGATGTGAACAGAGGGACAGAGGGAATCAGCCGGATGCTGAGAAAGGGGGGGTGGGGGGTGGGGGGTGGGGGGGGCAACTTTTGGGGAGGACGTCACGCTGCGCGCTGTCAGCTGTCATCATTCTCCTGCGCCACCTGAGACGAGGCGTGCCACACCCTCATGCTCACGCCTGTGTCACCCATGGCAACTGCAGGATGGTGTATGGCTCTGATGCGCGTGTGTGTGTGTGCGTGTGTGTGAGAGTGTGTGAGTGTGTATGTGAGCGTGTGCGTGTGTGTGTGTGCATGAGTGCTTTGGCAGTAATCAGGTGCCACCACTGACACGTGAGCCTGTGTTATGGAGTTGCGGTTGCCTCAGCATTTAATTGATTAATTGTTGTAATTATTTGGGCGGGAAGGTCATCCTGGCACCGAGGCTGTTTAGAAGGTCACTCTCACACTGGAGGGATTGTCCTCGACTAGGAAGCGTGTGTGTGTGTGTGTGTGTGTGTGTGTGTACGAGGCAGTATAGGGGGGAGACTTAGTATTATACTGGTAAATAAATTTGTTTACTGCACATGCAGTGGAGGGAACTGCTGACGCGTTCATGCAGGACGGATCTTCAGTGTGTCTGGTTATTCACATGACTCAAAATTCACTCCCTCTGCTCACATCTCTCCGTGTCTGTAGCTGATTCTCCAAAATTCTTTTTGCTAAACACACTGACAAAGAACTGGCAATAACACGGCACGAGACAGCCTGCAAAAAATAAAAAAAAAAAAAAATTTACTCTGTGTGTGTGAGTGAGTGTGTGTGTGTGTGTGTGTGTGTGTGTGTGTGTGTGTGTGTGTGTGTGTGTGTGTGTGTGTGTGTGTGTGTGTGTGTGTGTGTGTGTGTGAGTATTTGTGAGTGGTTCAGGGACTTTCCAGTCCATGGACAGATGGAGAGACTGGGAGACAGGAGGCTTGCTGGCATGAGCTACGCACAGGCTGGTGTGCAAGTAGGTATGTTTGTGTGTCTGAGTGGAGTCGTGCATGTGCATGTGAACAGGCATTAGTCAAAGTCTGTTAGATGCAGGGACACAGGCGTCTGTCCAAGATGTTTATGTGTGTGTGTGCGTGTCTGTGTGTATGTGCGTGTGTGTGATAAGTTACACCTTGCTCCCATGTAGCCAGTCCCTCTAGCCAGCTTTGACCTTGCCAAAAAAGTGCAGGGAGGTTACCACGCCAACTGTCTATTTGTGTGTGTGTGTATGTGTGTGTGTGTGTGTGTGTGTGTGTGCACGCGTGTGTGTGTTTTCCTGTACTTGCTTCATATTGAATTCCTACATAGCCATTCTACTAGCAAAGTGAGGACATTTTGGCTGTTTGTCTCCAGCTCGATGAACCGTTTGAGGGGTAACACGGGGTGTTGTGGTTGGGTTTAGTTTTGGGTTAAGGCTACAGATCAGGGGTGAGATGGGACGGTAAGGGTTAAGGTAGGGAGCTAGTTAATATGATATATTCATGAAAGTCCTCAGAAAGATAGAAAGACATGTGTGCAAGTAGGTGTGTGTGTGTGTGTGTGTGTGTGTGTGTGTGTGTGTGTGTGTGTGTGTGTGTGTGTCACACCTCAAATACATGTTTGTAACACTCTCAATAACATCTGTATGTGTAGTTTTCATTCGTTTACAGCCCACCCATGATGTACTTTTGATATTGTGTGTAAAGCGATGGTTGGAGCACGGCTTGATTGGAGACTCTTAACTGAGAGTGTGTGTGTGTGTGTGTGTGTGTGTGTGTGTGTGTGTGTGTGTGTGTGTGTGTGTGTCTGACAAAGAGACAGTCAACAATGATGGACAGATAGATGGATGGACAGACAAATGGATGGATGATTATTTAATTGTGTATGGGGGCCCACATGCGTCAGCTCCAGAGCCACTCCCGCCGCTGAGCCTTACCTGCTTTGACGTGGATGCTGGGGCTGCGAATCTTGCCCGCCTGGTTCTCAGCAGTGCAGAAGTACTCATTGTCATGTATAATGCTGTTATAGGCGGAGGGGGAGAAGGGGTAGAGCTGAAGAGTGCCGTTGGCGTGCACATGGCGGATGTGGGGCACGTCGTAAATGTCGTCTCCGGAGGCCAGGTACCAGCGAAGGACGGCATGGGGGGCGCCGCCCGCGGGGCAGGGCAGGGACACCCCCACTGAGCTGGAGAAGGTCACCCGCTGCAGGGAGGCGTTCACAAAGTACAGCCGCGTTGAGACAACATCCTCACTGTTGACTGGGTGACAGAAAAAGGGAGACGGACTCAGTTGGTTGGTCAGAAGATTCAGTCAGAATTCACACATCAGGCACGGATGACTGGTGAAGCGGTTGAAGCGCCTCAAAATGATCACAAATTATTGCATCTACAAGGTTTTTTTTTCCTAAACAGTGAAGAGCAACACTTTTTTAACCATGGAATGAAAAAAAAAATGTTTTCCATAAATGTGACTTTCTTGACATTAAATGATACAAATTCACTGTAAACTGTGTGGTGTGTCACACTGTTATGTCATCGCGTGCGTGATGTCAATATTCCAGATTTAATATGCTCCGCGCGTCCAAAGTGTCAGATCACCAGTTTCCTGTCAGCAGACGACCTCCGTCCTTCAGAAAAAACAGCGTTTGGTTGGCTGCAGACTGATCCGTCAGGTTTAGCAGTTCAACTATATCAGTAGCGGCTGTAGCCTGGGGGTTGATGGGGGGGGGGGTGCCGCTGATCCTTGCTTTTAAACAATAACAAGGCCACGCATATGAAAAGCTGCTGCCAGATAAGTCAAGCTCGAGGAGATTGACCCCTCCAGAATGCTCTTTTACGGCCTTGTTGTGAGGGGTTTCTCTATAGCACGGGTGTTGGGAAGTGCTGAGCTCAGCTGGGCTGGAGGCCAGGGGAAGACGCGACGCCCCGAGTTTCTTCGGCGACAATGACGCTTAATTAATCCCTTTACCCGGATTGTGTCAACAATTCCTGGATTAGACCTGGCTCTTAGATTCTCTTCGCCCTGAGCACAAATGGGATGTTGGCTAAGACGCATCAATAGAGATTTGCCGGCACTATCGGATGTTATTTATGCCGTAATTTTTAAAGATCCCCTACATCAATAGATATAATTAATGACTATTGACGGAGAGACAAAAGCCTTCCGGCTGCTGGTGAGACAGATGAATATTTGATACCAAAAAACAAGTTATCTGGTGCTATAAATAGAAAAGGCAATGACATAATGACCGTAATAACATGGCATGAATGAGATTAACATGCGGAATGTTCCGATATAAAATGCATGGTTTAGGGATAAAACCCTAACTCGCATAAGGTGATTACACCTCGCTCCACCATTATCATTATGCATCAAACCAACGCCTTATCTCTCCGAGCTGTCCGCGTGTTCCTGTTTCCCCCCATCAGCCATCTCTTATCCACCCCTTTTGCAACGTTTCCTGTGGCGCGGCTTTCCTGTCAGCCCATGCTATGGAATATCGACTTTGTATGCCAGCCGCATAGGCGTTAAAGAGACTTAAACCCACATAATCTCCTCTCACGTTTAAGACACACACAGTCAATCCACTCTGTAATCTGTAATCACACTGCTGTGGGAGGCCCGTGTCCAACCTCCCCGCTACACATCCATGGGAGGGTGCGCGGCAGAAGGGGCGGGCGCGTGTGCGTCAAGGCCCAAAGTTTCGGTGTCGGGCGGTAACGCATGCGCGTACCTGTGTGGTTTTGAGGTCAGCGGGACGCACAGGTGAACGCTAAATGTCGGCTTCACCGCACTGAGCGGGGCGGAGCCAACGTGGCTCCGGCGCTGGGAAATCGGAGCACATCCTCCGTGCTCAAAACTCCAAAATCAGGTCAAGTTCAATCGTCCCACTGTACGAATCCACGTCAGTCACCCAGCTAGAACCTGAGTGATCTGCACTTTTAGCACCATGGAGAGCACCACGGGCTGAGGAAGTGTGTTCCACACAAGGAGGAAGCTGTTAGCGAGATACCTGTGACCTGCTTTTTTGTGGCGATAGATGCTATTTTTAGAGGAGTGTTTTGAGGAAAAAAACACACGATAACTGCCAAAGACAGTTAAAAAAGTAGGAGTAGTGCTATATATGAGTTTGTTGTCAGAAGTTCACATCTTTCACAAAACGCTTCTATCCTATAGGGATTTAGGAATCTGTTTGAAATGACAGATGGGACGAGCTTCACTACGTGCTGTTTCTTTTGTCTTTCTTTCTATTATCTACAAATCTTGCCTTTTCCCATCACTTCGCCCAAAAGATGGGATATTTAGATTCCTTTTCAGTTTTAATGGACAAGCTTTCACAAAATGTTTACCATTTAGGTGATTACAGCCGTTTTATACAGAGTATTTGGAATGACAAGCAGTTTCACTGGTGGGTCTGGTCTGATGTCACTATATTTCAAGACAAATGAAACTGAGGAAGCTGAAGCTTTTTTTTTTTCAGGCAAAAAGGAAAGCTAAGGAAGAGCTTTCCAGAATGATGGAAAAGAAAAGTCTGGAGAAATGAAGGAGCAGTTGCCGATGCAGTGTTGGTGTGTGGATGATGTGATATCTGACAGATATAATGATGTCAATTCTGGACTGTAAAGACCTAAATGCAGCGCTCACATTCAGAACATTTCAGACAGAAAGTGTAATATTCTTCTGTTCAGTCAGTCACCTCCACTCAACTGAGACCCATGAACCAGCAGCAGTATGTCTTTATTACACGGCTGCAACTCTCAATTCTAAACACTTTTTTTTGGTGAAGCCTCTTAAATTACATCTGAAATAAGATTAATCTGCATCCTGTTATTGGTTAAAGCAACAATCCTTAACCACAGATTTTTGACATGTTTTACATATCAGATAATCTTAATCTGCGCTTTCTGAAGATTATCTGAGTCAACCCTAAAACCTTTGCAGGTAACCACTGCCAACATTAAAATGACTCTATTTTACCATTGTTGTGACCACATCAATGCAAAATGATCGCTTTGTTTGGAGTAAAGTTAGATGGTTTTTTAAAAAAAAGATTAAAAGGGCCAGTAGTCAACAGTTCCAGCCATCATGAAGCATACTCATTCTTTGAGATCAACAAGATTTAAAAAAAAAAAACAAAAACAAAAAGTCGTTTTCAATTCTGAAAATTGCCTCAAAGAAGGTCCAGAGAGTTCAGACACAACGACCCTGACGCGGTTAAAAACCTCTAAAAAGCAGTTGCTTATGATGTGAGGGCTAATCGCTTTTTCCTATGGTACAAATTCAGGTCACTGAGTTCTCTCACACACACACAATTTAGTGCATGCGTGAAAATAAATGTGTACACACAGTAGCACACACACACACAAGCACAGGTCCATACTACACAGATTAGGGCCTGCAGCGGAAAAGACCATCACGACTGGGCCAATCACGTGTTATCACGGTAACGGTTTATAAAATGATGTCAAAACGTTAAAACGGGATGAGGATGGATGAATGTGGAAAAACAGCGCCCGACACGTGCGACCCGATATGTGCACAGAGCCGGGTAATGCTAAACCACTCAGATCCGTCACTGGAGCTTTGACCCCTCAGAAAAGCAGCCGTCATAATTAGCGTAATTAAGGGCAGAACACAAAGTTCCTCCCTTGAACCTGGTAAGTTCCTGAAATTGGAATAGCACAACGGCCCAAGCGAACCAGCGCTCCCAAGCGAACTGCATACATGCAAACAGGGAGCACAATAACAGCTTTGACTCCATTTGTGCAATGTCTAACCTCACATAGCTATCAGAGTCCTTTCATCGCCCTGGGCTCCCTCTCCATCCTTTCTTCAGAACAAAAGTGCAGCACCCATCCAATCACAGGCCGTGTTTCCATTTCTGTCTCTGGATCAGGATGTGAAAATTGCAACGTGATTTGGACCGGACTCTCCGGACCTTTGCTCCGTATTTGTTCCCGTTTCCCCTGCACCTTTAGTTTTGTGCATTACCCATTCAGCCTTTCTTCTGACTCAAATCTCTCTTTGCTGTACACTCAAATACATTTGCACTTGTTTCCCCGCAGTAGAATATGAAAATGGAGTATGAATATGTATGCCAAAGAAGCAAGGATATTGCCTATGGTGAACTGCTATGCATAATGCAGCTTTTTGTCTCATCTACATTCATTCAAACACACACACACACACACACACACACACACATTCGCACGCACGCATGCACGCAAGCGCGCACCAGCAGGCACCCACTGAGATTCATACCATCACACGCGCGGAGGAACGGGACTATAAATCCCTCTCACTCAGCACTCTCTGTCTCCTTCAAACACACAAAGTCACGTAAATACATTTGAGATTGCGCGTGTTCGTTCATAACAGCGAGCAGATTTCCAACGTGGCGAGCCTTGTAGCACTAAAGATAACAGCCCGCGAAAACACATTTGGGCAAAATAACTGCAGAAGCGTTGAAGTCAGAGGCAATACCGCCCAGACTGTGATGGCATGGGGAAAAGAATGGCAGACCATTAAAGGCAAACCATATCATCATGTTTTAGACAGGAGAGCCCATTTGGAATGAGTCTGGATTGAGGCGAGCGGCTGAATGGCAATGTGTCTTTCTGCAACTGTGGTCAAACAGGGGAATTGTTTCTATCTGGGTGTCATCTCTGTCTGAGGATCGACAATAGCAGCAAACACGGAAAGGAAAATTATGTTAGAGATATGAATACACTGCACTTCATTCTGTAGGAGGGGAGGGGAGAGCTTGTAAACAGCCCCTATACACAATTTATGCAGCGTCAGTAAAACACCAGGCGGTCTGTCTCAGCATTTGAAAGTTGCTTCTACTTGAAAAGGATGATTTCTGCTGTTGGGGAAGGTGTCAGATTGGTGTTGGTTTTTTTTTTTTTTTTACCCCTTTCAGCTCTCACAGAGATGGAAATTGTTTGATTTAGCAGGAGGGAGAGAAAGGACCCCGAAGTGTGACTGTAGGACTCTGTTTTCAGGCTTTGTCTGGAGGACACTGGGCACTGCTGTTGTGTGTAAAAACCTGTTGAGTGAGCGTGAACATTCTTCTGTTGACTCAGAGAGATAACGGCATTGTTGCCACGGACTACATCTGATAAACAGCTGAACAATTGAGATTATTTTAAGCGGCGGCGTGTGATAACTGACAGCTGTAAGATTATCTCCTCTTACCTAGGTCCTTTTGTACAGCCGCTCAAAATTGTGTTTGTCTTCAGAAGCTTCTGAGAAAGTGCAGATGTTTGCTTTAATGTGTCTACAGGACAAAACCGCGTCTAGACAACTGACTTTGGATGAAACTGAATAGGGAAGACTGATCAAGGTGTCACAGTGTTCCAAAGAAAGCCAACACTTGACAATGAAAACAGGCTTTGCCCACCAGAGCGCAACGACGGAGGCGAGTTAACCTGAGAGAGACGCACACCGCGGAGCTCCTCCTCACTCCCCTTCCTCTCCTCCTCTCTTCTGATGAAACTGCCAGGTTATGCAGCCACGGCGGTACACGGAGCCGGCTGAATAAGCAATGGGGTGACCCTTTTCAGGTCGTCATAATGTGGGGTTTTGCGTAAAAGCTCGTGCGTAACCGGTGCGCAACGGACAGCGCGTCGTTTCCTGTCGAAACGTCTGAGCTCTGTGGTGCGTTCAGGGGCAGAAAGAAAAAAAGAACAAAACAACCAAGCTTTCATAGTTGATCTGCTCCAAGTTCTGTAAAAAATGACGCTGCTGAATATTCAGTCGCACAACATCCAGCAGTGTGGAGCAGTGTCCGAGTACTGTGTAAACATCGTGATAAATATAGTAAAATAATATGGGGGGGGGGGGCGCACAAGTTGCTGTCAAACCTGTTTTATCATTCAGTAAAGGCTGAGTGGTCCAAGAGGAGCTAACTGAATCATGCGGGTGTAGCCACCAGCGTCTGACTCATACCGCGATTACTGGGCTCCCCCCTCCAAGCACTTTTCTTCCAGTCGGTGTCTGTTTTGATTCCAAATTTACGCGCAGCCCCGTGGTGCGTGGACGTTAGCGGCGAGAAAACGCGAGAGTTAAATGAATGAGAAAACACTCTGAACTATCCACCAGCCCAGAGGTGATCTCTGAGCAAATCCCACCCAGACGATATGTGGGAGGATGGCTTGTGCGTATCCGGACTATTTAATGAAATAATGAAAGCTGTGACATTAAAGTGCGGGCGTGACGCGTAGGTCTCACACATGCACGCACGAGCAAGAGCTTATATTTATGTCGTAAACCATCGATGCGTTAAACTGACCAAGGAGCACGAGATGAAACTAAAGTTCAAATATCAAATACGGGCTTTAAATCTTAGCAGGATCCCCGTAATGCTCAGTCTGGTGCCGAGCATGTGTTGCAGAAGGCCGCCTGAAACTGGATAAAACCGGAATCACATTAATTGTTGAAATAATTATAGCAAAAGCTCCCACTGTCTGGCTCTCGCTCCGTTGCGTTTCTGCCTTCAAATTTAAATATCTTTATGGCTCTTGCTCAGTTAACTATTCAGCACAAGAGCTACCGTTTTAGAGCAGATATCTTAAATATATTGATTGTTGCAATCGCTTGAGACTTCCCCCAGATTTGCCGGGCCGTGCTGTATGGCCTGTCGGGCCTAAAGCGGATTCTGGAGACCCAGTCAGCTGAGACCGTCGCGATTTTATTTCCATAAAATGACGAGCAACCTCCCAAATCATGACAAAGAAGAATTAGTGTACCCCCCCTCCGCCCCTCCTTCTCATCCATCTATTCATCCTTTCCCTCGCCCCCTCCTCCGCGCTCATGGATGCAGGTGTGCTGATATGCAGCCAAATCGGAGCAAACGAGTGTTTGGCACTCAGATGTATGACGAGTGAAATATATAAAGAGGAGTATAAATTTAGTGCTGTGATCAAAAATGCATCCTCATATCGATATAAATTTAGAACGAAAAAAAAACAACAACAACAACCCCTGGATAGTGTGCCATTGTGGGAGGTGCGGCCAAGCCAGGAAAATACGCAGTACTGATGCATATGCATGCACGATAATTCAGCCGTATTTCCCGCTTTAATGTAAACTTTATTAACATTCTACAATTCCGACAAAGCCCGAGAGCGCAGCTGATCCGATGGCTGCAACATGGCCGTGAAAAAAAAAAAAACAACGGAAAATGGAAGTTTGCTTTCCACCGCGTTATCTACATCTCTGCCATCTCAAGCACTCTTTCCGCTCCAGTGCCCCCATCCAACACACACACACATGCACACACACACATATACACGTGCACGCACACACGTAGACACGCACAGCTCATTTAGTCACGGGACGGGCCGATGTACAATGTGTATAATCGAAGTAGACCCTGTAATCCAATTACATACAACAAAAAGCAGCAAAGTCCCCGCTGCAGCTGCACCCGGACGGAGGGTATCGCCAGGGCCGGGGAGCGACACCAGAACGCGCGCACGCACGCAGAATTCCACTACAAACCTTTTAAATTAGAATTGAAAATGTAGGTTCGCATAGGCGAGCCAGTATCCCCGTATGAAGAAAACGAGTGGATTTGATTAAACTTGACACAACGTGCCCATTGTGGCTGCGAATCACAGGACCTTTAAAAAGAAAAAAGAAAAGACGCGTCACTTCATCCGTTTGCCAAAGAAACTGAAAAAAAAGCCCCCAAAAAAAAAAAACAACTGGACCATTCTCTCCCATTTGCAGCATTTAGAGGGAAGCCAATCAGCAGAATCTGGTGGCAGAGAAAATGGTGGATGAATAATTAGACCAGGGATGATAAGAACCGAGTCTGCACGGAGCCATCGTGCACTTTATCAAAGGAAATCATACACGGCCTCGTCTTTGAAAGACAACACCGGGGCGCATCTTGCACAAATTAAAGGCCAGCGCTCAACCCCCCCCCCAGCATCAGTTCACACCTCGCGTAAAATGCACTGACCCTTGCTGCCGCGCGCGCACAGACACGCACACACACACACGCGCGCGGGCACGCTCAATCATAATGCTCTTCACAAAATAACTAATATAGTGGATGTTATAAGCCCCTGGGACCCTCCCTCCCTTCCATCCTTACGCGCGCACACGCACCATCACCCCCCAAAAAAATAATTAAATAGATAAATAAATGCGTCGGACGGTGAATGAATCAAAGTCAGAACAAACATCAAACTCCGTTGACCTCTCGGACTTTTTGGCGTGTCAACATCTGCGGTCAGTTACGGCGCTCTCGCGGTCGCGCTCCTGTTCGTGTGCGAGCCTGCAGATCCTTATCAGCATCTCCATCTATTCAACAGCCTCCATATTCAGCAGACCCTCACATATTCATCATGAAAAATGCAAATGTCCCCTTTTCGTCCTAATGAACGCGCCGTGCGCCTTTTGGCACCGAGACGTGCACCTTTCCCCCCACATCCAGCTGAAAGTGCGTGCCGAATTTTGGTGTCGCTCGCAGGCTTTTGTGAGCTTTCTTGTCTTAATGACTTTAACAGCTAATCATTGCGAGACAATTGGCAGGGGAGCGGGAACCCGCGCTGTGGCGTAAAAGGGGAACGGACGCTGAGGTGAACAGCGTCGTTTCAAAGAGAAAGTTGCCGGGCACCGTCCAAAAGAAATGTTCAAAAAAGTTTGGTTTCGCACATTTGACGTCGGTTTGCGATTTCAAAGAATCTCATCTCGGCTGCTGATTACATCAGATCAATTTCACGACTTGAGAAGCGTCAATTTGTGCGCTGATAAGATAAGAGACGCGTTCAAAGACACAATTCCAACCTACCTTCGTGCAAAGAATACAGCAGAAGTAAAGTTACAAGCCACATGCCATTAAAAGCAGGTATATTTCACAGGAATGGTGTGCAGCCCCCCCGAAAAGAGTGCACGGCGCAGCGGTCGGCCAGGCGAGGCTCCGTGCTGGACTGGTTCTGCTGATGCTCCCCGGCGTTCTCTCCAGCCCTGGTCCCGCACTCTCCAGCGCCGAGAAAGGAGCCACGGAGAAAGTACCGCCTCTGCTGCCTGTTCTCTCCTCCCCTTACCGGGACAGGCGCCTGTCGCCCCACCCCCGGTATCCTAACGATGCGCCGCGATGGAGAGGTGAGCCGTGCGCACTAATCCATACGGAAACCAGTCAGACCACCGTGATGCGCGCACCGAGAGAAGCTCGATTTCTCCGACAGTCCCAAACGCGCCTTCAAAGAGTTAATGTTGTGTTTTTTACTCAAACACATCCCAAACTACCGGTGGGGGGGTGAGGGGGGGGGTAACCTGTGCGTATTTCTCAGGCAAATCCGTTCTCGAATTTTCATAAATCACTTGTCATTGTGCTGCAGAAGTGAATGAAAGTTGTCCATATTCGGCGAGTCTGACTGTAAAGTCAGAGCAGTCAGCAAGTGTGTGCTGAAGAAAGGGGGGGCGAGGGGGGCTACGTGAAGCAGAGGGTTTGCGCTGCGCAGTGCGCACCAGCTTAACGCATCGTTACGTTCAGACCGAGAAGAGGCATAATTAGCTCCATCTAAAAAAGTGGCCCGTGCTAGTGATGGTCAATAAAATCAATCCATTATTCCACCTTTTGACCCCCACCAGCCCGCTCCGTTCCAGACCTGCAGGCGCAAAAATTACAATACGGCGAGATGGAGCGCGCACTCGCCCGCAGGGTGAGTCATCTTTGCTATTAATTAAGAATGGAGCGAGAGCAAACAACTTCTGCATCAATTTAAACAGTTCGGCACAAAAGCGAGCGGCGAAAAGTGAATTGACCTGGAGACGTCCATCTGGAACACCTTTAAATAAGCAAAAGAGAAACATGCACTGGTTTATGTATTGATATAATATCGTGGCAACCTTTGATTCTCTCTGGGTTTGAATTTCGAACACAAAAACAGCGAAGCGTCCCACCTTGACTACAACACACTCCCCTTATACGTTGTTTCATTCCATCCCCATAAAACAACACTTGACACATTTTCAGTCACATTATTCTTTGTTTCCAAAACTGAATAATCAAGCCGCCGGGTTTTTTGTTTTTTTTCCAAGAAAGATGAGCATTTCACTGAAATTTGTCTCTTTGGACCACCCGAGGGGGGCTTTTACTCGTCGCTCTTTCTGTCACGCCACTCATCAGACATCTGACAGCTCTTGGCACCGCGGCGCGGCGCTCCGAGCGTCGGAACTAAAAGTGTCCACAGTTGCGGAAGAGAGCCGAGGCACGCCGTCTCTCTCTCTCTCTCTCTCTCTCTCACTCCCACTGAAGAGCCGCTGTAGTGTGGCAGGCGAGGCAGCACTCTCTGCCTCCACTCTCCGTTATGTAACAGGTGGAAACACACACCCACGCGCCCTCGCCGTCTCTTTCTTTCTCAAACGGACCCCCCACCCCTCCAACATTCACAAAGCCGTAATGATATACCGACACCTTTGGAGTACGCACACGACGCGCTTCCACTACACTGGGAGCACGCGCCCATTCTCAAAGCAAACAGCACGCTTTTATGGAAAAAGGCTCCTTTTTTTGCTCACTTTCTGAGGCCATGAGGGTTGGGGGGGGGTGACCCAAACTATGGTGGACCTCCTGAGGAAGACCCACTCTCACTCAGCTGTCAGTGATGCATCTGTGAAAACATCTGCGATCATGGTCATCGTGGTCATAGTGTTCACACCCAAAGTCGTAAATGAAGCCTTTGCATCACCTTCTGACAGTTCTGATCCATCAGCATCTGATCGGCGCATCGTTATTTGGGCCCACGGTCCCAAAAGAAAGTCACCAAGAGAGACCTTAGAGTGTTACGTTCATCCGTCTTTGGAAATTATATTTTCATTTTTGCCTTGGAAACACCTCCCCACACACACACACACACAAGGGTGGATTAGACGGGCGGAGTTTTAGGAGAGCCAAATCTGGCGGGAATCGCCGAGGAGCTACGACGCCTCGGACTCAGCCGAGAGCCCCTCTGCAGCGGAGCTCTTCGTCGTCTCTAAACGTCCTTCTGCGGCGACTCGGGGAAAAACTCTCAAAAGGGTGTAACCAGTCCACGAGGACAGTCGCTTTTGGTGGAGAGTGTGTGAGCGCCGACGGGCTGAACAGGAGGTGAAGCCCCCCCCCCCCCCCCACCCCCCACCCCCACTCTCCTGGTGGCTTCGGCGACCTGTTGCCCTCCCAAAGGTCGTCCCTCGCCTAAAACGAAGCTCGAACGCGTAACCCTCTCCATGCCAACCGCCGACGCCGCGCCAGTATCGCCATAACAACCAGCTACGCCATCGGGCCCCGATATGCGGTCGAAAACACGCCAAACGCGTCCTGACAGACGACGCGCAGCGGCGGAAGGCGGCTTTGACGGGGGTGGAGGGGGGGGGCGGTGAAGTGGCTGATGTGAGGCGGCGTGACGGCGCCAAGCAGGTTGCAGCGCACGTCAGCCGGTGAGCGTCATGGGAGCCGACAGGCTTGAGCAGGGGCCGGAGAAAAGGCGAGCGGCTCCCAGACGAGCGGAGAGGCCGTCGCCGAGGAACGGGACGGGCTGCCAGACACCGGCGCTGCGGGAGGAGAATCCAGAGCGCCGCGTGACTCATCTCCATCACTCTGCTGCTTCGTTGCCTGGAGATAGGGAGGGAGACGGGGAAGTAGGGGGAACCGGGGAAGAGCGAGGAAAACTGGGCGACTGGGCAGAGCGGAGGGGGTGAGGGGCCAACGGGGGGGTGTGTGTTAATGTGTTAATGCTCAGACAATCAAAGCTGCCCTCGGGCTCCAACTTCATACCGGGATCATATTAACGCTAATGTACCCGGGATTATTGCCCCGCCCCCGGCCCAATGGGACCTCTGCAAGGTCAGCACGGGGGGGCAGAGGGCACCCGACAACGCTGCTGCTGCTTTGATCTGTGCAAGGTCACCCAGGAAACCGGTGGGCGCAGGTTGAGAGCAGCCAGAGGGGGGGTGGGGGGCAAGGACGGGGACAGCAGAAGGTGGGCGTAGCCAAGCGGAGGAGCCGACGCCCGCCGTCGTCGACGGCTGATCTTCGACCTCGGGAAGCAGATCTGTGCGCCCGGGTGTCAGTCTTCACCTGCTCGCGCTCAGGCGGCGTTGGCGTGGCAGCGCACCAGATATCAAGTGTTAATTTATTCAAATGAGCCAGGGAGGATAACAAGAGGATGGAGGGGGGGGGCTGGAGTGTGTGTGTGTGAGTGTGTGTTCTACTCCTCCATCTCCCTTCTTTTCCCCACCTCGCTTGTTTCTCCACGTCTGCAAATGAGACCATTTGCATGGCTGAGGAGGAGGAAGGCAACGGAGACGGGAAAAGAAAGGGTGGGGCGGGGGGGGCTGGGGGGGGACAAGAGGGAACGGTGCAGTTCTGAGGCAGACAGAATGCCCGCAGACGAAAAAAAGAAAACACACACACACACACACACACACACACACACAGACGGTGCCAGGGCGATACCAACGCTTCCAAGATGGCTGCCGGCGGAGGTTGTCCGACCCAGAAGACCGGCCGCGCCGTTCCTCCGCCGGGGGGGGGCGAGGCGCCGGGACCCTCCTCCGACCCCACCCGAGCGCTAACGAGGAGGGGGGGTTTGAGTGGCTGGGAAAAGGGGGCTCGGTCGGAAAATGAGTTTTTGAACGTAGCCAGACACAACCGGGGCTGCGGCGGGCAGAGACGACCAGAGGCGTCTAGTGACACCCGGTGGTCGCCACGGAAGATGGTATCACTGGGGGGGGGCTCCGATGCGTACCCTCGGCCCAGCGTACACGTCGGGAACATCTGCCGTTCCACGATTTTAACAGGGAGCGGGAAGGTGTGGAGTCGCTGCAACTGCGGGCGAGAAGGAGCGTGGCGAATGGAGGAGGAGCAGAAACGGGAATAAGCGGCGTGTTTACACCCAAATCTTTACGGTTCTGCTCCGTTACATCACAGGGAGCCAACGGCTCAGGGACGCAGTTGGCAGGTGGGAGAGGATGCGGCGGAGTTTTAGCGGGAGGGCGCGTTTTCCATCTCTGACCCTTTGTGCTTTGATCTTATCGCTTTCGTGCGCTTTAACGCTCCGGTACCTGCGTCTTACTGGTGAACCTGTTTTACACACACACACACACACACACACACGCACACGCACACCACCTGTACACACAAATGTGCGCACACACACGGAAAACTGTTGTTACAGGTCTCACTCTGGGCTTCAGGCTAGACTCTTCAGGTGGGAGTACAAAAACATCAGGCTGAGTCTTAAGGATAGCTCTGTGTCTTTTTTTTTTTTTTAATCTGGTGATTTTCTAGATTTTCAGGTCTCTGAATGAGCCACTGTTCAATGTCCAGGATGCAAACGTGCTCTTTTAAAGGCGAGAACATGAAACCTGCACACGGACGGGCCTGAGCCAGAATCAACAGCCCCGTTCCACCAACCTCTGCACCAGCCCGCTGCGCGTTTGGTTTTAAACCAAAATCCTCAACTTAATCCCAAAGGTTGTGCTTTAATTTCTAGCTATGCAGCTCAACATGGTAAATACCGCATGTTTTTTATACACAACTAATTGATTGAAGTAATTATTAGAGCTAATTAGGTTGTTTTGTTTTTTTAACACTGCTGCCATCCGCTGCATGGTTGACGTCATTTTAGTTGATTTGAAACATCGATGATCAGCGTTTTTGTCCTTTCCCCGTGGCAGACAAATTCATCTTAATTTGATTTTCACAGCGAAATCTAAACTGCACATCATCACGCTAAAGACTGGACGAACACCGAGGCTGATTGAAGGGCTAAGATGTGTTTTCATGATGGGTTTGCTTCCCATCCAGACCAGTCTGACGTTACGTGAACCAGCAGCATGGTCCTTGTAATTGTCTCTGCTGTTGGACACGTGTCCTGTCGTCAACACGTCTCATTACAAACGTTGGGTCAGACTCAGACAAGCGCCCCCCCGTAAAGTGCGTGTCCACCTCTCTGGCCTGCCCCTCTCCGCCCGAGCGGTCGGTAAACACCCTTCAGCGCTCATGGGAACAGTAACCGATTCGCCCTCTCACACCTGTCCGACACGGCGCACGTCTGTCCCTGCGTGCGTGTGATGTTATCAGCTCTAGTGAACTGTGTGATAAATGGCTTCTCATGCTTACCTCAACTGAAACCCTTATGGAAAGCAGCTGACTCCACTCCCCGGGGGGGGTTAGGCGAGGGGGCCTGAACCGGTAAAACTGCCTGCCCTGGCTGTTTGGGCTCCAGGGCCTCTTAGATATTACAGATATCTTCAATCTTTCCAACACCCGACACAACACACAACATCTGGAAACATAAAAAGATGATCGCATGAGTGTGTGTGTGTGTGTGTGTGTGTGTGTGTGTGTGTGTGTGCATGCTTTTACTGGACTCGTGTCCTAATGAGTGGGTTTCAAGTCCTCCAAGGTTTAATTCAAGTCAGCAAAACTGTAAGATGTTCATGCCAAGAGATCCAAATCACACAATTAGTACTGGTGTCACTAACGAAGGGGTTTACCTTTAAACGATAAGAAAGAGCCAAGGGACGAGGCTTTGCTTGTGTTTGTTTACTAGAAACGAGCCTCTGTCTCTCATGTCTTTGATTGCTCTGGACAGATGTGGACAGATGTGGACAGATGTGCACAGTCTCCTCACACACCCCTCCTCGAAGTCGCCTCGGACTGCTGCAGGAGCCGGCGTCGTGGGCGTCTGAAAGCGGAGCACATTCGACCGACGTCCCGCCGGACGGCCCGGGCGGTGGCTGTGAGCAGTACAAGCTCCGGTCGGTGGTGAAAAAACAACTTTAAAGGCCTGTTTTTACCTGGGCTCGGCTCACCTTTCTTCCTCGGTGGTGTCCGTGGCTCCGGCCTCGGCAGGAAGTTGTAGCGCTTGTGTCGACCCGGTGATGTGGCGCCGCCCTGTGGCGACCTGCTGTACGACACCTCGTCTGAGGGGGTTTATGGCAGCGTTTAATCGATAATTCACTAATATTTATAAGGGGCCTCTTTAACTGTAATAAAGTGTATAAAGTGTGACTTACGGGCTGTGTTTTAATGGTTATGACACTATTATTTACCTTAGACTAAAGTAAAGAATGTCAGGCCAGTTTAAGTTTATGTTTAAGGAAGAAACATGAGAAAATGGGGAAAAGAGAGCAGCGTCGTCAAACTTCAGGGCTGTGGTCATCACCATGTGAGGCCACAGTAACAGGAAGTCTTTTTGCAATTCTTTTAATTCTAAGAACTTCCCACCATCAGAATCAACATAAGATAAGAAAAATTCTTTAGTAAGAAGCAAGTTTCTTTTTTTAGTTGGATTGACTTATTTGTAGTTCAGAGGAATCAACACGCAAACACTCAGCAACCGCATGTACCTTTAATCATCATTATTATTACAAAAGCCTCACTTTTTACACAAAAACAGCGTTTCGGCACAGGCTGGTGGTTTGTGCCTGGACGTCACTCCTCTTGAACCGGCCTCGGCTGTGGAGGATCAAAGCACCATTACACACACAAATCCCGGATTATGGTGGCCAAGATTATTGAGATTTTACATTTAGCAGGGGAGAGAGAAAAAAATAATGCGTTGTTTAAACGTGTGACCAGCAGGTGCCACTATGAAGCCAGTTTTCTTTACCTTGGAATTGCCACATCTGAAGATCCTGTTGCCTAAAGAAAGAAGAAAGAAGAGTAAATATGCATTACTTCTCAACCAAAATAATCACTATTGTGTCTTTAAACTGCAGAATGCGATGGAAACAGAGGCCCAGCGGCGTAAATCCATTCACACAGTCATGCTCAGTGTTTTTAAAGGCCGTACCTGCCAGCAGGAAGATGGAGAGGACCACGACCACCCCGGCGAAGACGAGGCCTCCGACACGCAGCGTGTGGTAGTCTGCAAAGCCACAGAGGCTTCCTTTCATCGACTGCAACTCGGCGTCTCCTTCACTCGTGAGGAGACGCTTCGGATTTAAAGTCACGTACCGTACACAAAGTCTGCGTCATAGTCGATGGGCGCTCCTGCAGAGACAGATATGAGAGTTACATTGCAGCCGCTCTGTTGCCAAACAGCTGGAGCGATGTGGTGGGCTCACCTTTAGAAGACATGATGTCGTGTCTTTTGAGTGCGTGGTTTTCTCTGACTGAGCTGCAAGGAAGTGACACAGTCAGTTAAACAGGTTTTGTGATAAGGCAGCTGATGTTCTTTAAATAGTTCCTCCTCTTTTTGCTCGAGGACAATAAATGCATCAGAAAACCAAACTTTTGTTTGCCTCTCCAGTTGTTAATGTCGCTGAAATCAGCATATTCACTTTAGCTGAAGCCAAAGCTCTAAGCCTCCTGACAAATGTCCTCATTTGTCGCAGACCAAAGAGCAAAATGATTGCTTTGATCTCCACTAAGGCTAACGGCCATATTGACCCCCCCCCCCGCCAATCCATCCCTCACACACGCACACAGATGGAGAGTAAAAATTTCCCTCCTTGTCTCCTTTTGTCGGGCTTCCAAGTCCTGTGTGTCTTTAAGTGCACTGCTGAGCGGAAGGTCATACCTGAGAGTTACTCATTAATACATTACAGCTCCAATATTCATTAACCTCGAACCTTGCACAGCCTAATCAAGGTTATAGATGGAACTTTCAAAGACTACCTCTGCTAAAAATACATTAATAACATGCTTTTGACACTCCATAATAATCTCTCAAAGCTTTTTTTCTGCAGTTTTCTTCTATGTGGAGACAGTTATAATGAAGTAAAGTCTTCTGAATGTACAGGAATCATATTTTTTCCCCTTCACTTACTACAAGAAAGCGAATAATTCCAATTTTATACAAACTCATACATCACAGACATCCACTCACTTCTGCAAGAACCTTGTACATTTTGTTCCTCTCACAAATTCAGTCATGATCAGACTTTGTTCTAATGACACAATTGACTTTTCTTTTGGGTTTGTTTTATAAAAACAAGTTGTGACTCACCTGAGCTGCTGAAGGCTCCTGCAGTACTTCAGTACCGGCGTCTGCGAGTTCCAGTGGGGCTCTTGTCGGATGTTCGGGGCAGGACCAAACAAAATTCCCACCCATTTACACCCCCCCCACACACACACACACGCACACACACACACAGACACACACACACTTTCACACCCACTTATTTCAACTACTCAGTTACACATTCACCATCTCATAAGATGAAGTTTGTTCCCTTGATGGCAATAAATAGCATGTCCGTAACCTTTGGAGTTCTGGATGAATCATTAGAGTTACTACCTGAGCCCAGGCGGCAACGTTTAACCTTCTCTGACATTGACTCAACGTCACCAACTACCAACTGATTTCAAATATGGAGGCGCTGACCAGTCAGATGTCCTTGAGTGTTTCTGTTTGACTATAAAGACCCCGGAGACGTTATGACGCAGAGTCAGATATATATTTTAATGTATGCCAAAAGCACAACAGGTGGCTACATGACAAGGCCTCATGCGTATAATAAACTGTTTTTTTGCCTGTCAAAATGATTTTAAAGTGATGGAAGCGTCACAATAACCGTCATCATACCATAAATGCAGTTTCACATAGACTGTGTGTAAGAACTGAAGGAGTTTATGTGGGGAAAACCAGTGTTCACTGCTGGCCTGTAAAGATGTTATTTTCCTTTTTTAAACAGGCTGTGTTTATTTTTACTCCTAATTTGGGGGAATATTAATCAATTTGCTCTGTTTTCAACGCTCCCCCTAGTGGCCAGATAAGGAACAGCGGTTTTGCTACATACTACGTGTTTTTCTTAGGAGCTTCCAGATCTGCCCTGTTTCTAGATACATTCTCTGATTAATAGACAGACAAAATACCTTTCTTCAAACCCCAGCACTCACGCGTTCTTTTCTCTGACACTAGACCCTTGAAAACGTGGCACTCGACAGCGACTGAATAAGGAAACCTAAAAGCAAAAAGTAACGTAAAAAGAAAGAGCACAGACTTCTGCTTTTGATCGTGGGGGGAGTCTAATGACAGATGTGTGTGTTCGTCCACACAGACCCTGTGATGCTGAAGTGGAAGCGTGGGGAGAGGAAGGCAGTGAGACAGCTGACGCGGGAGCCCGTGTCCACGCTCTAAAACCCCGGCGTGGAGGAGCTCCTGGAAAATACCCGCAACCCATCACAGCGCCCAGAGCTGTGGCCTCCTGGAAGGCTCGTTACACATGTGCGCAATGTCCAATGAGCAAAACGCGTCCGACCACTCACAGACATCAACGGAGGCTTTTAACTGCAAACTCTGAGAGGCAATAAACAAAACAAGAAACACCGCAAGTCACGACATTAAGATTTCAGCTCAGAGACTATCAGTCAGACTCAAAGTCTTTCGTCAGCTCTGCTGCTACGATCGAAACAAGAACCGGAAGGTCACAAGACGGCACAAGAAAACGTGAGAACACTGGCAGACAAGCACAACGATGGAGCGCCACAGGTTGGTCTCGGGGTGCACGGCACTTCTGTACATTTTAGACGTTCATACACACATCTGTCCGAGGCCGTCCAGCCAGCCTGCGAGTGTAAAGTAATATTCCCATCATCGTCGTCGTGGCTTAACATCAAGTAGAACTGATTCCAGGGGCTACATCCATCCAGGGGGAGGGTCCTCAGTTCTCTGTGGACGTCTCTGCCGCCACCTCCGCTGCAGACAGACCGGAAAAGGTCAATAAATGATGTTATACATGCAACGTGCGCCGCGGATTACGTTGCCAATGATGTTTTCCTCCATCAAAGTCAAGAACTGACAGTGATCGCCGATAACGCCTCCATTTTAGACGGGACGGAAAGAGCAAATGACCCGTCGAAAATGTCAGGAAATTCAATTTAAATGTGATTATGAGATTCTGGGGCCATTAAAAAATGGAAGGCTGGCGTCCCTGGTGAGGCCGCTCTCTCATCACGTTTCGAGAAAACAACCCCAAATGTTCCTTTGAATGTCCACATTAATGTGTGGCGCGGGAAGCGCAGCTTCGCAGGGAAGCGTTTCTCCGCGGTGCTTTGTAACATTTTCAGGTGAGAGGTGCCGTCGCTGGGCGAGCGATCGCACATGCAAACGCACGAAACGCGGGCAAACGAGATGAAACCAGAATCCCCAGGGCTCGTGTCAAGCTGAGGAAGGAAATATCTGCGGCTGTTTTCATTTAACGTTGTAACGTTGTAACGTTCACGGCAGGGCGGGGAAGCATTTCCAGCCCAGTAAGAGTTCTATTGTTTCTGCTTCAGACTCTTTTCTGCAGGGTTGGATGCCCTTTGACCTTCCCGTGACCTCTTCGTGAACTCAGACACAGGGAGAAAAGTGACCTCTGGGTGCGTGCGGAGGGTTGTGTCTCACCCATGGGGACGATCATGTTCTCCTCTTCCTTCTCTTCATCAGCGGGGGCCCTGAGGAGATAAGACGCAGTCAAACTGGTAGCGCGCTCCGGCGAAGGGTCCGGGCGGCGACGGCGGAGCGGGCGGCGACGTACCTGGGCTTCTTCTTGATGCTGCAGCTGCAGCGTCGACCTTAAAGCGCCAGCAGTCAGACGTCAGTGTCAGCGTCGCAGTCGCGGGCGGCGAGCAAAAGAGCGCAGGGAGGTGAACTCACTGAGGATGAGGAGGATGCCCAGCGTGAAGAGCACCACGGCGAAGCCCAGACCCCCGATCCGCAGGCTCTCGTAGTCTGCAGGCGGACGGACGGACGGACGGACCCACAGACACGGGCAGCGGGGGAGAAGAGGAAGAATGTGACACAGAGCTCAAGACGGGTCAAACCGGCGCGCTCTCTCACCGTACACAAACGGGTTTGTCTCTTCCTCGTTGCCGTCTGTCAAAACAAAAGCACAGAAAACAAAGCATTGACAGGTCAGCTCGGAGGGATTGTTTTTTGGGGGTTTTTTTTCAAGATTTCGATCTCGATCGTCCGTGAGGATGATGTTATTCGACAGCGTGAAGGCAGTACTCACCCGGGCCAGAGCTCTCATCTGCAACAGCTGAGCAGCAGAGGATGGGACAGGGCGAGAAAACACACAGAGACGTTGATAAGACGTCTTTGTTAGTGTGTTATGTGTGTGTGTGTGTGTGTGTGTGTGTGTGTGTGTGTGTGTGTGTGTGTGTGTGTGTGTGTGTGTGTGTGTGTGTCCTTGAGGGTCAAGACCTGGTTTTAAGGTTGAGATTAGAGTTTAGGCTTCAGGTTTGGACAAGTGGTGTCACCCCTTGGCTCTTGGGGAAGAGGGCAGGGCCGGAGGAGGGGTAAGGGGCGGGTGTAACCTTTGACCTCAGTCTAGATGCAGCCACCTACAGACTGTATTGGAGGTCAGGCATGTCACTCAAATACCCACAACCAGATTTTAAGGATTAATATGTAATTATTTCTGGAATTATTCTCATATGGACCATCAGATCCTGTGTTCAGATGATGAACTTTAGCTGTTGACACCGTTAGGAATTGTGAAAACAAATTTGAGTGTTTCATTATTAAAAATGAATGGGAGTGAATTGGAGCCTTTTAGGCCTTTTAGGAGCTGCCCCCTCCTACCGGTAGTATCGCACATAAAATCACTTCAGCGTGGCTTCACTTTTCAGCCCTGAAGTCTAGGGCCAATCTTGATATGCTTGGGGCTACTCTATGGGTTAGGGTTGAGGTGAAGGTTAGTGGACTAGTTTGGATGGTGAGGCTGAGGCAGGGAGTCGGTATACGAGGATGTGTTTGCGTATGTGTGTGATTGGGGCACTTACCAGCCACAAACCCCATCAGGACGGATGAAAGGAATAGAAAAATAGTTTCCATGGCAACTGTTGATATAGAGCAGAACAAGTGAATGAAAGGCCACAAAACACAAATGAGGAGTTCTGTCTTATTGAGCTCTTCGACTCATGAGCCCGCGTGTTTGTACACGAACAATGACAGCGAACGCCTCGCTGTGTGTTCACATGCTAATCTGTTCAATGCGACGTGAAATTGACCTGCTGTGAAAGGCCTGCAGATATGGATTTCTTCCATGTCTGCAGCCCGCTCACATCATCTCAGTGTCGTCATGCTCCCTGTGGACGTCTTTCAACCTTGGCCTACATCTGCGCACGACGATCGCGTGTGTCTGACAAAAAGGGCTGATGTTAATGTTATTGCCCCAGACTTGAGCATTTTATATTGAACCACAATATGATTTTAAATAATTTAACTGTATTTATCCCTAAGTATTTGTATGGAAAGTACCACAAAAGTTCAAGTATTTTCACTTTTCTCTCTGTTATATTTCTCTCAAAGTTCTAGTTACATGAATGAAGATGTGATGATGGGTAACAAGAATGAGAGCTTAATTTTTCCATGAGGATCTGCTTACAATTAAACTAAAATTAAAAGTAATGCTTCTGTATTCTTTCTTATCTGTGAACTATCTACCCCCACTACATTAGGGCCCAGCTAAAGCTATTCTCCTATCTCAGAGCGCGCTCAGGCCAGGCAGATACAGATTTGACATCAGATAATGCATCAGCTGCAGCGTAACTGTTATCGGACCTTCAATAGTCCAGAAGCTCCATTTAACCCTGCGTTTACCAGCCCAGACTGAGAAGCTGGGTGTTTCTCTGTTGTGCATCATATCAGCGACGGTGAAAACAGTGGACCCTGAAGAAGATTGTCCAGCAGAGTCATTAGCTGAGCTGCTGCTTTCTCACCCTGCTTTGGCTCTGGGAATGTCGCAGCATTCATCTGGTGTGGCTCCGAGTTGACCAGATCGAAGGCCACGCGACACCAAACTTTTGAGGGCGGCGCAACACGAGACAAGTGAAAACGACAACAACAAGCAAGCCCGGACGAGCAGCCTTACTCAGCCAATCAGAAAGGCAAAAGAATATTTCCCCCTCTGTGCTGTCGGCTTGCTGAGAGTCTATGAGCGTGAGTCTAATGGCCTGTGTCCCTCTGCAGAGACGTGTTAATGGCAGCGATGTGATGTTTGTGCTCGCAGCTAAGTGCCGCTTTGGCCGACCTCCATCGCTTCTGGAGCTAAAGATCAGGGTCGAGAGCCGAGCGATCAGTCGCACCCCACGTGCTGTTCCAAACACAGGCGATTTTTTTTTTTTTTTTTAAAGGAAGTGCATTCTTCTTTGGCGTGGATGACTTTAAATGGTTCAGTGCTGCCTCGTTACGCTGAAGCTCCTCAGCGGATGTCAGAGAAGACTAAAGACGGCGGCGGAGGAGGGGGGATATCAAGTTTGGGGGCAGATCGGAATAAAGAGGCAAATTTAGAAGCTGCAATTTATCAGATCCGCTCTGCCCTCATGAACTATATTGAGCGCCTTTTTAAATATAGAACTATTCTAATTATTAACCCTAATTTGTATGGATGATTTGAATAATTGTAATAATTTGCCACTACTTTGAACCCTGATTCGCCCTATATGTCCTTATCTATGTGAACGCTGAGTGAAAACGCTATATCGATCTGTGCACATAGCTGCATTTTTATCAATCACCCTACCCATGACCTAACTTCCTCTCATCTCCCCTCCAATCCCATCTCCCTCTCTGTGTGAATGTGAAGCAGAAAAGAGAATAGTGAGGGTTACTCGGGTTTACGGATGCTTTATGTTTTTATCACAATCACATATTTTTACGTGTTTAAAAGGCCAAATTAAATCCAACCTTGCCGTCCAAATCATTACCTTTTGCTGTTGCTTACAACTCTTTCTCTCTACACTGGAAACAAAGGACCAAGAGGATTCACATGTTCAAGTATGCTTTGCAGCTTCCAGCTCACAGTATGCCGTTACTCTCTTTCTTCAGAATATACTTCATTCAAGCCTTTCTCTCCATTCAACAGGTGGCACTTGACCCTTCCCTGACTTATCAAGACTATTGTTCTGAGGTATTAGGATCTTGAGCCAAGCTTGACTCTGTCGAATGGAAGATAATAAAAAGGGCGGCCAGGGCGACTGTAAACACTTTGGGCAAAGAGAGGGAGAGAGAGGAGGAGTTAGAAGAAGGTAAGGTGAAGGGCATGCTGAGAACTGTCTTGGGAGAAAAGTTCTGGTGTGATGATGCCAGTTCCAGTGGAAATATGTGCTGTAATCAGTATGAGAATTAGAGTCTTTTAAATGATAGAGACTTTAATGTATCACTTTAATGTTCCAAAGGAAACAATGTTCCCAGGGAAATTTAATAGGTCAGAGTCTGTAGGCTGTAATTTTAAAAAGGTGACTAATATGAGTCAGGATTGGTCCAGGATTTATTGGTGATAGTGAGTCACTGTGTGATCAGCTCCCTGCTTCCAGAAACGGAAAAGAAACACGCCTTCTGAGATCTGAACACGTTCACCTCCATGATAAAGAGACAAGAGAGCGGATGTTGTGGCTTTTTTTTTTGTCATCACTGGATGAGTTGTTTTCCCCTCCTCTTTGAACAACAATCGGATGAACAAAGAGCAGAGCACAGTTCACGTCCTCTTCTGCTGCTGAGCAGGGAACTGAAAGCAATCAGATCTTAATGTGATCTTGATAATGAAGATGCATGTGGAAGAACGAGCTGATCGCGGATCTGTTAACGGGAAAAGCACTGATGATATGATGGGCAAGGGTTAGACAGCCTGCAGATCCAATGTCACTGTTTTAAGCTTAACATGAAAGTGGCTTCTTCATTTATATTTCTAAAGTCGCAATTTTAAACGTTTTAAACTTGAACTGGATCATCCATTTCCTTAGAGTGATTTCTTCCTGTAAATTATAAAAAAAAAATAATTTCTTCCTGGAAATTATAAAATAGAAGAGCAACGAAATAGATAAATATATACACGTCTTCTTTTTTCTATATGGTCTCATTGACCTTTCTGAAAGAATCTTATACATCGATGTGTAGTGTCCACATTTCCATGGTGACCGTCTCCAAATAATGACATTTTTGAGATTTGAGATGGGTGTGACGCGCACGGCTTCAACAATAAAAATGTAAATGTACTGATGCACTTGGCGCCAGAGAGGTCCAATTCAGAATGTCTGAGCGCGCTCTCGCATGCGTCCCCTCGAGAAATCACATAGTCAACGACTGTCACGATCCATTTCCGTGCGTGACGTCTGCCCGTCTGTCCAGCCTCGGCTGTCTGCGTCCATCAACCTGTGGATCGTCTGTCGCCCAGAAGCCGCGCGTAGTAACGCAGGAGTGACATGAGACGCGACGCCTCGCTTTCCCACTCGCCTTCGCACGATTAATGAAACGAGTCACGCCAGTTTTGCAAAGAACGGAGCAGGGTTTTTCTTTTTTTCTTTTTTTTTTCTCTCCCCAGCGCGCACGATGCGCACGAAGCGACGAGCGTCATCAGACACACCCTTCATCTGTTCCGTACAAACACGCTGCGACGTGAACGTCCGACAGTGTAAACACCTCATACGTCACGCATTGTGCACTTTCCTTTATATTCCAACCCATGTCCATTCTTCTTCTTCTTTTTTTGGCTTGAGGACATAAACAGTGAAACCTCTCCCATCGGCGCGCAAAACTTACCCCTTGTTGATTTAAACTGAAATCCACCCACTGGGAAAAAAAGAAAATAAACAAGAAAATCAATCAAGTAGTTTCACTCGATTCTTGCTCCAAATATAATGATCTGTCAACATCTGGGCATGCACTTGTAGAGGAAAAAATATATAGATGTGATGGAGAGAGTCCTGGAGTGACTGTCTGTTCAGTGCACAGAACCCTCACTGACTATCCTCCCTCACTCCCTCCCTCACCCTCTCTCTCTCTCTCTCTCCATCCCTCTCTCCCTCTTTCGAACATGCACACGCACGCACGCACACACACGCATAAACACACGCACACACACACATACACACACCAGAGTAATCCAGTCCAGTGTGCTGATAACAGCATCCTTGTCCTCCTATTTTTATTTCATGATTTAGGAATCACCTCCACAGAACAACCCGTCACTCATTTCTTGATCACATGTGCATTGCGCTCAGATGTCCCGTATATAAAACTCTGTAAGACAGCACGCCAATAAATATACACACATAATGGTATACAAAGAAAACAGAAATTCACAGCATGAGAATTAAACAGAGGTTTAGTGTCAGCTTAGCGACGGAGTTTGAGAATCACGCTGTGTTTACCTTCATATAAACATAAAGTGTCTTCGATAACAGCTTAAAAAGCATGGCATGTGTCCCCGAGGGGCGGGGGGCACCTCTACAATCATAAATCCTATCGAACGTTACTCTAATTATTCAAGGAGTAAACTATGTTTCATTGGCACGGAGCAGAGAAGGGCCAGCCTCCGCCACCGCCGAACACGTCCCTCTAGAGGGTCTCTACTTGTTGTTGGCTTGTTTTTAAAGACAACGGAGGTGTGGTCACCTAATCGCCATTTGAAAAAAATTGCATTACGTCTCTCCTAAAACTGACATTTACACCTAGAAAACACCAAGAGTGTTAATGGGAAATAACAGGCTTTAGGTAATGAACAGAAGATTAAAAGTTTGATTGTGGTACCCATAAATATAATAAAATCACATGTCACTAAGGTTATATGATCCTGTCAGCCTATATATAGTTTATATGGGTCTTTGTCTCTTAGTGTCATGTTTGGCAAATTCCAGTGTAAAAGGGTCTAAACCTGATTGAGATGCTGGGAGACATTGGGATGGAATCCTACGTGCCATAAAGCAGTGCATTGATTAATTGTGTCTAAATCATCACGTTCAGGGCATTCGCCTGACAATGGCAGGACGGGGGGGGGCAGCATCTCCGCCCATGTTCTTTATCTGTCAAGGTGTAAACGCATCCTGCAAAGACTTCACAGCGCAGAGGTCACCGGGGGAGGCGGGGGGGGGGCAGACGGACGTCAGAGATTCTGAAAGAAAGCGAGAGAGAGAGATGACGGTCACTGTCTGAGTCAGAGACGCTGCCGCGTTTGCGTCCAGCGGCTCTCACCTGCATCCTGCTGTAGATCCAGGGTAAAACACTGCTGACTCGGGTGTAAACGCCAGGCTTGTTTCTCTGGCCGCAGCCGGATCCCCAGCTCGTGATCCCCACCACGTACCAGCGCTTGCCTTCCTGACACACCAGAGGTCCGCCGCTGTCCCCCTGGGGGGGGGGAAAAAACAAAAAACACCACAAACAACGATAAGAATTTCACCACGGCAACGTGGACGCCGCGCTCGGACTCCGGACGCTCACCTGACAGGAGTCTCTCCCTCCCTGCAGGTGTCCGGCGCAGAGCATGTTCTTGGTGATGGCCTTGTTGTAGACACGGGCGCTGTTACACACGCTGTCGCTTATGATGTCCACCATCACCTCCATTAGCTGTGTGGAAACGTCTGTTTGGAAGTTTAAAAACACAAATTCCATCTTCCAAAAGCAGCAGGCGAACAAGTAATTTCTCTCTCCAGGATGGTGAGGGATGTTAACCTACACTAAAGCTAGAGAAGACCCCCAACAGGAACGTCTGGGTTAAATATAACATCTGATAATGTATGCGGTTCCGTATTGCGGCTTACGTGATCCTTCTGCGGTGGCGCCGAAGCCGGAGGTCCAGCATTTGGTCCCGGCGGGGAAACTCTGGCCGGAGTTCGGCAGACATGCCGGCTGAACGTTGTCTGCGTAACAGGAAGAGACACGCGGTGACGAGATGCACCCAAACACGCTGAATTGGACGTAATTGGATCTCCGAGTAGGACTGTGAACTCAGCACGGGCTAAATCAGATTACAACCGGGGCTCAACGGCAGGAAAAATCAAATCGGGGTTGACGCCTGTCCTGCGTGTGCTTGGGCCTGCAGCCCAGCCTCGTCTATGCATCTGTACTCAGTGATCAACTATTTCTGAGGGAAGAAATCAGCGTTTGAGGAGTGATTTATAATCTGGCCCTCTGTGATCTTAATCACCTCCGCCAAGGAGGTTATGTTTTTGCCGGCATCTGTCTGTCTGTCTGTCTGTCTGTCTGTCTGTCTGTCTGTCTGTCTGTCTGTTAGCAACATAACTCAAAAAGTTATGGACCGATTTTGATGACATTTTCAGGATTTGTTGGAAATGTGAAAAGGAAGAACTGATTTCATTTTGGGGGTGATCCAGAAGAAATCCTGGATTCTGGATCATTTTGAAATTTTCGTTAACATTGTGGTAAATGGGGCCAAAAATGTTGTTTCTCAATATCTGGGTTAATTATTGACCAAGCCCCATGAAAGTTGACTCAAGGATGGACAATGGGATCCTCTATCATATTCCAAAGGCTGATCCGGATCTGATCCAGAAGACGGATTTTATTGCAATTTCAATAAACTTGGCGGAGGTCTGCGCTCTCCGAGTGCTTTCTAGTTCAGTTTGTCATTAAGCTGTCTATATAAATGTCATATAACGTGGAACTGTGCAGGACTACAGGAGTTTTAAAAGGGGAGGGGGAGAGTATTCTGGTTGCTGTAAAGAAGACTGACCGTCGAAAGTCACCGGAGTCGCCAGCTTGAGCAGAGCGACGTCGTGGTCGTTGGTCACGCTGTCGTAGATCTCGCTCACGATGATCCTCTCGACCCTGTAGGGCTTGGGTAAACGGTCCAGCGACACCACTCCGCTGTACACCTCCCAGCTTTCCGCCCGCAAGGCCAACTTGTTGTTTCTGGAGCGCAGGGAGAAACAGGAATGAGTGAAAATAGCAAGGTGGCCCAGATTTGTGTGTGAGTGTGTGTGTGTGTGTGTGTGTGGGGGGGGGGTCGAAGTACATTTGTTCAAAGAAAATAAGACGTGTCAGTACTTTGGGAAGCAGTGAGCGGCCGTCAGGACAATATCGGAGGAGATCAGAACCCCCCCGCAGACGTGGGAGCCGGAGAAGTGGAGCGTCAGCTGCCATGGCCACTGACCCAGCTTAGCCGCGCTGCCCCCGATGATCCGGGATGTGGAACGCTGCAGCCCGCAGTCTAGCGCCAGTGAGCAAAAAGCAGCAGTTACAAAGGCAGCCCGGACACCACCACGCAATGAAACAATTTGGCCTTGGCCGGTTGTGGCAGGAGGCGCAGGAACAGATGGAGGCTCCTCACCCAGGCACTGCAGGGACACGGTCTGCTGGTCTGGACAGGAAGAGCTGAGGATCGCCACAATAAGACATACGTGTGAGCACCATGAACAGAGCTGGAAGCGATTGTTACACGGGATAAAAGGCGTACCCGACAGTGACCCGGCCCTGGAGGAACCGGGAGGACCTGCTGTTGATGGTTACACTAGTAGAAGCCTGGGACTGAATGGGACCGGTGGAGTACAAGCTACGAGGGGAGAGAGAGGCTTTAGAAGAGGCACAGGGGCATACACGCGAAGATCATGTTACCGGAAGTCGGAGTCACCACAGAGACTCACTAAAAGCACTAGAGTAGATCTACAAATCATGAAGGGGGGGGGGGGGGTGTTGACTGCTGATCTCACTTTCTGAATCCCAGCGCGGCGCAGGTCTCTCTGGCCAAACTCTCGTCCCACCCGCTGTAGCACATCGGCAGGAAGCGACCGTCTTGAGCCGTCCTGACTTGCAGGCTGTTGTTCTTCCCTAACCTCACTGGGAGGGGGGTGAACGCATCGCCGTTGTCAGCCTCATCGCAACAACCCCACCCCACCCCCCACCCCCAATCCCCCCCGGTTCGAAGCGACAAAGTGGCGTGGCCTACTCACCGCAGCTGGTTTCATCTGAGCCCAGCTTGCAGTTCAGCACCGCGTCGCACTGGACGGTGTCGTTGGAGCAGGTGTCGTCGATGTATACGGGGGGGTTTTGGTACCACTGATCGTCGTCGTCGTCGAGGAGCGACGCCACTGCCAGCCTCGTGCCAAATTGAACTGGAAAACACAGTAATAATAGAACGCGCGTTTGACCTCGGCCCTTTTTTTATTGTCTGCGTCATTCCGTGCCCTCACCACCATTTGTGTGTTACTGTAATGAATATGTGAATAACAACAGTTATAACACCACACCTCCCAGCCAGATGGCCAGTGCGAGCAGGCAGGCCACCAGTAGGACCCCTCCTGTCCCTGCGTAACACCTGGGGTTCCTGTTACAGCAGCCGCCCTTCTTACTGCTGGGAGCTGGACGCAAAAGCACGGTTAAAATCGACTTTCAACCCCCCCACCCCGACCCCCACCCCTCCCCAGATGAAACGTGGCGTGCTCCAGCGACACTCACATGCGCTCGCCAGGGTCACCTGCGGAAGGGCCACGGGCGGCGGGTACTGGGGGATGTAGCGCGGCTGGGAGGCGGGGTTCACGTCCAAGCCCGGACCCACGCCGTACACCACCTCCTCATAGGGCTTGAGGGGGGGCTGGGGGTGCACGGCGACCGAGTAGTAGGGAGGAGGGAGCTGGTCCTGCGTGGGGGGCGGAGAGAGAGAGAGAGAGAGGCATTGCACCGGGAAACAAGTGTTATTTTTAGCAAGCATGTGTGTGTTCCTGGTTGTCACGGCTCAGCTCGTGGGCCCACTGTCCTCCACGCATCCCCGCCACTGATCTGAAATTCACACCTGGGCGACGAATTTACACACAAGACTTATTCGATATGACTGCGGTGTCCAAACGATCACTTTCTAAAGGTTAATTTTCTGTATTTATGAGTCGCGTCTTCTGATATGACCTTTATGATCCACAGATTCGGCCACATGTTATAACACAACAACTGTGTGTTTTTTTTTTTTTTGCTTTTGTGTTTGTTTTATTCCTTTGGGGAAGTGCAGGAGGTGTAAATCAGGCGGGCGAGGCTCTTGATAACAATCATTTATCCAGCTCTGGTGTGACCCCATGATGACTGCTACATTATGTACACAAGCGTCACGCCGCATGTGTGTGCGCATGCCTCCGCCGGTCACGGTGCCTGCTTGGTTAAACATCAGGGAAGCGTAACCAGAAAACTTCAGCTTAAGTCAGTTAATCATGTTCAAAGGCCGGGTTAAAATGGCCATCTGCTGTTTGGCTGGTCGGAAAAATTATGATGACGGTAAAACAGACTGAAATGAGTGATTGGAGATTGGAGTGTTTTTCTTGTTTTTTTTGGACCAAATAAGCAGACACAACAGAAATCCCCCCCCCCTTTTTGCTGTATGAAGTAAGCAAGTCATTGTATTTTCCTGTACGTGTATGGTGTCTTGTGGAATGCAGTATGATGAGTTATTGCACATGTTGCTGGACTTGTTTTAGGAAAATCTTGCCTGATCACTTGCTTTGCCATCCAAAAATGAGGAAATACATATATTTTTGTTGGTGTCTGGGATTTTAGAGGTTTTGTTCTTAAGGAAACTTCTGCATGACATTCTTTCTGTCATCTTGACAGAAAGAATTATCTGCCATGGGGAGATTTAAGTTTGAGGAAGCAGTCAAATAAATGGAAAAATCCTGCAGGTAAAACTGTATCTGTCTACAGGTGGATCCAGTACAAAAGCACCGTTTCTATTGTATGCCGATTGAGTTTCAAAACAAGCCTATGGGCAGCGAGCACCTGGCTTAATTTAGGAAAATGGAATATGGAGTAGGTGGAGGACACCTTCATCATATTTCCCACCAGCATATACGTGGATCATCTTTCAGAGCTCACCATTATAGTATAGAAAACCATTATCATGGAAAAGTACAGAAGAAGTCAAGCCCAGATTATGGCTTGTGTAACATTTTAAAGGTCAGTATTTAACTTCAGTTGACCATATAAGATCACACAGATACAAAACCAGGCCTTAGAAGTGGCGGAATAGAACTAGATGTGGGGCCCAAACAACTTTTTTTATCCTTAAAAGGAAGGTTCAAGGTCCAAAATATGAAAGTCCATTATCGTCTCACTATTTTGCTAACATATTCCAAAAAAGGCATGTCCCGTGTTATTAAAATGTACATAATGTGCTCTGTTTACACTCAAATTAAGTGTCATTCTGCCAACGCCAAAACAAACAGTTGCATTCGAATTCTGGGTTTGAAATCCTTCGATGGCTTCGCAGGAGCAACATATGGGATTTGTCTGCGAGGCTGTTCACCCCCGAAACTACAGCAAAGACTCAACCAAAACACGAAGCACCTCTCCACCGATACGGCCTCACGTATCATCAACATTCAGTTTTAGGTCAGCAACCACGAAACAAGTGTTTCACCAAGCTTTAAAAAAGTTGTTTTTTTAAAGTTTTAAGTTTTATGGTTGAACTGAAGGCAAGACGTTGGCAGAAACCCAAGTTTAAATTATGTTTATCTTTAAGTTGGACTGTAACAAAAGGAGGCCGTGTGGGTTTGGGGGAAACCAAAGTGAAAACATGAAACTCATAGTAGATAAACACAAAAGAAGACATGACAAATGAGCACTGATCAAACAAAAACTAGCATTGATTTAAGGGACAGAGAGGGACAGAGAGACCACAAAGAGCACTTTTTCTTTGTGAGGGAAAGACAAAAGCAGGAACTTACCGGGTCATGCTTTGCCATGGGTCGCAGCTCAGCGGAAAGTGAAGAGTGAAGGTGAGAGCAGGTGGGCGGAGCTACTTCGGCAGGAGTTTACTCAGTGCTTTGAGTGCAGTGGTGCCATGTTCAATACCTCCCCTCTCCCAACTCTTGTTCTTCCTGACTGTCGCATTTCCTCTTGCTTACCCTCGTCTAAATACAGGTAAACCTGCCTGACGCCTCCCACCTCCAGCCTCTACCTTTTCGTAGAGAGAGACATTTTTGCTCTCTCTACGAGGTTTTACATTAGAAAATGAGAGGGGGTGTTCAGGAAACCATTTGAATACCAGTCTGACCAGTTTTGAGGAGATAGAGATGGCCTGGGCATGATTACGTCCATACTGGTTGCAATGCTGCTGTAGAGCAAATGGAGTTTGTCACCGGAAGAGTATGCACCCAGGCAGATGTTCTGTCACCCCCCCCCCATCACTCAGAGACACAGCTTCAGCTTAACTGCTTCCTGGATCAGAAATTCTTCATGTGATGCCTTCCTTCCTTCCAGAACTACCCAGCCCCCATATTCACACTCTGTGTGTCTAACTTTTAATATCCTTTCTGATTTGGAGCCTTTTCAGGTCCTGAGATACACACACACACACACCGTTTTGGGGGAGGGGACTATTTCGAATGTAGCAGTGCTTTGTAAACATAGATAAGACATCCCACTCTGATATTAAGAGCTCAGGTTGGGCTCAACTAGATGCTTCCTGGTTCTATACTTCGGTCTGTGTTTCTCTTTGGGGAGTTCGCCTGTTCTCCGACGCATCTGGCTGGGTTCTCTCTGGCTTCCTTCCAGTAGAAGATGGCTGGATGGGTGACCTCAGGGCCATCGGATCGCCTCATCACCTCATATACTAAATATGACACACAAATGTAGTATTTTAAGGTTTAAGGCAATCAAACCCCAGATATGAATCAATGACATTTTGTGAAGTAGAACAATATGTGTGAGTGAGTTTAGTCTTAATGTGAAGATTGTCATTAGTGATTTATCAGGAGTGGATAATAAAGCCTTAACTGATAATATATAAGATACAAGGATGCATTCCCCATGTGCTACAACTAGGTGGGGACATTATGGCGTTGCACGTATAGCCTGTGGATATTTCCTGGTGCTCAGTGAGACTCTGAAAAGTACCCCGTTCACAACAGGAACCAGATGACTGCACGCCTACATGAGTGTGTTTAGGAACCGAAATAGTGTCATGTGTTTTCAAAGCAGAAAAAAATGGAAAACGAGAAACTGATGTCATGTGTGTTTCATGGTAATTACTTTCTCTGAATTCATTTGCTCAACGAAGTTAAGATAAGTTTGAGTCTATCTATCTATCTATCTATCTATCTATCTATCTATCTATCTATCTATCTATCTATCTATCTATCTATCTGTCTATCTGTCTATCTATCTATCTATCTATACGAGATATGATTTATTATTTGTTGTTATATCATGTTGTTTACCCAGTGGACATAGACTTAAATTAATGAATGTTCTTGAAATCAATGACATGAAATCGTTTATTACGTGAATCGTGGATTTCATCTCTAAATACAAAATGAATGAAAAAAAACAACAAAATACTGTTGTTTTTTTCCTTAAACTTTTACAAACCCTTTCTCTCAGAAAAAAGCCAAAGGGGAATCCCTTTTTGTTTCCCTTTCTTCTTGGGACAGGGACTGAGAAGGGGAAGGACGGTCGGAGGGACGTGAACGCCGCAGCGTCAGAGGCGCGTTGAGGCGCGTTGAGGAGCGCCGGCGGCAGGAAACGAATCACATGAGTGGGAGGGTTGTTGAGCAAAAGAGGAAGGTTTCTGGAGAGAACTGTGTTCAAGATATCATCTGGTACTTCAGCCACTGCTGCCATTCAGAACACAATCCAGAGACAAGTTACTTCAGTGTAACTGGGAGATGACCGCTTTAAGGGTCGGAATAAAAACCCTCTCCTGGATTACTGCTGGATTATGATTCATTTCACGATTCTAACAATGGATATGCCTATGGAAGCATATTTTTTTGTCTTCCTAATAATTCGTATTTCAGGTAGGTTGATCAACATTTTTAAACTTATTTAAGCTCATTATGACCATGACCATACAAACGTCGTCAGAAAAATCACTAAAATGCTGTTGGAATTTAATTTTAATTGTAAAGTAATGGAGATCATTTTGACTTACATGGTGAGTGATTGTATGGTTTTTTCCCCTGTCTTAGGACTGGTTGTACCGCCACCTGAAAATCTGAATGTAGAAATCTGGGATGGTGAAGCAACAGCACACTGGAACCATCCGGCCAATGACTTTTCAGACTTCTTTTACAACGTGGAAATTGCATTGTATGTCAGAGATTCTCTGTATTTTCCTTTAACTGCTTCCTCTTTAAAAGGCAAACCCCTATCTCTCCCCTATACCCCATATCTCTCTCTCTCTCTTTTTTTAATATAATAAGAAAATAAGAAGAGCTGCTGAATTTTATTAATGTGTTTTCTGCCTACAGATATCTTGGTGATTGGGAGAGGATGGATAATTGCACAGGGATCACACACAACTACTGTGACCTTAAGGGCTTCATACATGAATACGAGAAGGCCTATAAGGTCAGAGTTCAGCTGGTGGTGGGACAGCATCAATCTGTATGGCTAAGGAAGAAATTTCTACCTAATGAAAGTAAGTGTGGTGCAAAGTCTGCGCCTAAAACCCTGACACATTTGCTGGTTGAGCTATAATTCTCATTTCTTTCTACCAATCATTTATCTTGCAGGCAAACTGCGCCCCCCCTCCTTTACTTTACAGCCTACGTCCAGCTCTTTGACAGTTCTTGTCCATCAGAAACCCATTTTAATGAAGCTCTTTCCTTACGGGGTCGTCTACACCGTCTATCTGGAGCTGGGAGGTGAACCCGAAAAGGTGATTATAAATAAAATGTCCAGTCATGTGATACAGAAGATTCCCCATCAAAGTGTAATGCTTATTTACAGACCTAAGTCACTAAAGCTGACTCATTGCAGACAAGATTGCGGTGCTGTCTGTTGTTCCCTGACCTATATGGCATTTTGAATTTCACCGCAGAATACACACCTCACAGCCTACATAAAAGGGGAGGATCAGAACACTACCACTTTCAAGTCGCTGCACTGGGGGGCCGTGTACTGTGTGAGCGTCAAGACGGAGTACAGGGCATCGGCGTCCAACAGCAGCCTGTCGCCCCAACAGTGCGTGGTGCTGCCCGAGCGAGGTAACCACTTTGCGGCCACGCAACGCAGATTCAAGTCTACGGCTGCGTCTGACGTCAGTCCCGCTTATGTTTTCTGTTCCTCTTCGATCCTCCCAGAATGGTACATAATTGCCGTGACATCCCTCTCGGTCCTGGCCGTGGTGGTCTCCGCCTTCAGCGCTGCAGCCTTCCTCCTGTGCTACGTGAGGCGTCCTGAGAAGACCCCTGCCGTGTTGGTGAGAACAGTCGATGCGACCCCGTTGGGACAACGGGGGACGGAGTGCATCGGGAGAGCACAACTCAGGTCCTTCCACTTCCCTCTTCGCAGAAATCGCCCGTGAGCGGCTGGCTCCCGCTGTCTTTCGGAGAAGGGGCCATGGAGGTGGTGACGGACAAAGGCTGGTACCTGTCCAGCCACAGGCCAGAAGCGAAGAAACCCATTGAGCTCCCGGTCTCCGGTGTGACCTCGGGAGAGCGCGGCGTGGAGGAGAGGAGGGCGAGCATGGACAGCGGGGTCAGCATAGAGCCCAACTCTGCGGAGAACAGCCCAGGCGGCTCTCCCGGGAGACACGACGACAGCGGATGCGGGAGCCTGAGCGGGTCGGAGGGCTCCACCTCCAGTCAGACCGAGTATGGCGACAAAGACGGAACGGGAACCAGCCCGGAACGCCGGCTCCTTTCGCCCTCGACCAACCTAGGAGAAGAGGGCGACAGTCCCCCAAAGGTCGTGGTCGTCGGCGGTGGCGGCGGCTACCGCCGCCAGAGCCCCACGCCCACGCCGGCGGTCGTCGGCGACAAGGCGTTCAAGCCGATGGACTGCCGTCCCGTTTTGGCTGAAGTCTTGTCGGGCTACAGGGCTGCGCCTCAAGTGTGCATCTGCTCGGGAGCAGGCTGGTGCACGTGGTGCCTCAAACAGGGCGGAAAGGGGGCCGTCCTTCAGGCGGATAACGGACTGCGCGGCTGCAAGTGGGACTCAGTCGACCCCTGCAAAGCGACGGCACGTTTAAGTTACCCTCGGAAACCGCTCGTGGAGTCCTACACGGCGGAGGACATTAAATCGACTTTTATCCACCTCGAGGAGACTTTCCCGATGCTAACGGCTTTAGCTCCACAAGACATTAATATGAACTTCCCCCCCTCCCTATGTGACGTACAGATGGCAGCTGACTGACTCCCTCTGCCCCTTTTTCAGAAACATCTTCTCTTTCCCTTGCACACTCTTGCAAACTTGCACGTTTTTTTGCCTTTTTTTTTTTTTTTTTTTTTGAAAAATTTCTCACTACTCAGATGTAGTGAGAAATGTGAGGCATGAACAACAGGTTGTTGTTGAAGAGATGGAGGAAACTGAGGTCAGACCACACGGCTCCTAAACGGCAGCTAAAGCGGAGTTTCAAGAGGCTCCGGAGTCAACGGCGGAGAACTTGTTTAACCCCCGACATTTTTTTTTTTTTTTTTTTTTTAAATGAAAAATGCCAGAAGTGAAACCCATGTCAGTGCAGATGCAGAGAAACTGTTTGACCTTTGAGTGCTTTTGGAGATTTTGCTCATTTTCTTCTCCTCACTGACTGTTTCTCCCATCCATTAGCCAGTACACTATATTTGTATTTTAAATGTAAAAAAAATGAAGCAATTGTCACTTGTGAAAGTACAGAAAGTGTTACTTTTTTTAAGAAAAGGGATTCTGACCCCTCTGCAGGTGACATTTATCTGAGTATTGGAGTCTTTGTCTGTATATATGAGGTTTCTATTTATTTATTACATGTGTATCAGTAAACGGAGCTGTCTCACTTGAATTTTGTTCACATGCACTCAGCACATGTCACGGTCCTGACTACAGAAATAAGCCACCAATCTCCAAACGCTACACATATAACCCTAAATTAGAATGCGTTTAAAGGATCCTATGTGCAAATTGCGTACAGAAACCAAACTGTTTTTGGTTTCTGCCTTCTCAACTGGAAAGAAGAATCACTTCCTTTTTAAAAATTTGATCTAAAAGTCCCACGAAATGATTATAGTAAATACTGTCAGCAGAAGTGCACCGAAAATTCCTCCAGGTCTAAAAACAAAAAAACAAAATTAAAACATCACTTTTAAAAGACTGGTGGGTCTGATATGAACCCTCTCCCTCAAACTGCACTGTTTATCAGAATAAACCAGTTTGGGGGACCTGAGTGACTGGGGTGTGTTTTTTTTATCTCTTTTTTGGCAGTTAGCTGATACTAGTAAGTTTAGTAATCAAGGCTTTGTGCTTTTTGTGTTTTATGAGCTATAATGTGCCACTGTAGGTAGATGGGTGATGATGATCCCTGTCTTCAGGGACAGGGACAGGGTGATCCCTGTCTTCAGGGACAGGGACAGTCACGTTTTCCACCTGTTGGTAACACTAAATGTCCCTTCAAGGACTTGATTTCCTCAAGGTATTTCTTGAAATGTATTATTCTACTAAGAACTCCATCAGTTCACTGGTAAAATACAAATTCAGCATCGGTGTTGTTTGCAGCACACTACTCCTTTCCATTCCAAAATGTTATATGTTTTCTTTGAATTCGCCGCCCGTGGCTAAAAATACTGGGAAATATTTAGGTTTTGTGCTCCACCTGAAGGGAAACCCGATGAGACATTAAAAACAATAGAAAGTACCAAAAGACTATATCACATCATTGTTATTTTAGAGGAAGTTTCCTGCAGCTTACAAGAAAACTGATGTGCCTGGTTACTGTGGTTAAGTATGAAAATGTCACTTCATCAGATGTACAAACTATGCATTTGTGTGTCGTACCATGTGTGTGTGTGTGTGGGGTGTGTGTGTGTGTGTGTGGGGGGGGGTAGAAAGCAGAGCTGAAATTATAAAATTATATTTAAATACTTATTTTACAAATTGGCATGTTAAAGCTCTCTCGGAGGGCCTGAACAAGAAAGTGAGCAGCTTTAATACATCATGACGCCAGATCTTTAAGATAACTTCACGGCGATGTGGTGAAACCTCTTCCTTGTGATCAAGTTAGCACTTCAGCGTGGGTGAGCGGCAAACAGTAACAGACACATAGGAAAATGACGGACGAGGCCCATGGGTTCCATCACAGCCACTGGCTCATTTGATGACGCCACTGATGGAGAAAGGAGGCGGCGACTTCTGAGTGCCAACTTTGCTGCAGACAGAAGGAAACAACACTTTCAGTCTCACAGCTGCGACCACGTTATAGCAGGAAAGTGAAACTCTCGCTACATGCCTGAGAACTCGGTCTTTGAGCGAAGGCTCTATGGAGGAAGCAGAGGAGATTTTTTTTTTTTTTAATTTATTTGATTTGAGTGATATGAATTAGCAGCATGTTGAGAAGGCACAGAAGACAAAGAGAGGGTGAAACAGCAATTCTGGTTTCGCTGTCAGAATCTCTTTGCATATGAGGTTAGAAGGCTAAAAATAGCTTCTAAAGTCAGACATGTGAGTAAATTAGTTCAGGTCGGATATGACGTCTACTCACTCTTCTTCTTGCAGCACTTTTTGCATTTTTTGCATTTGTACTTGCAGCAGAATTGGATAATGGCAATGGCAAAGAGGATTCCCAGGATCCCAAAGCCCACAGCAATCCCTACTGCTGTGGGGTTGACCCTACTTCCTGGAGATAAAGAGGCAATGAGAGAGAGAGAGAGAGAGAGAGAGAGAGAGAGAGAGAGAGAGAGAGAGTTAACTGACTCTCAACTCAAGTGTTTAAAGAACGACAAATAGGCCAAGTCAAATATCCTAAACCATTTCCACTCCTGATTAAAATGATTAGTATCTAAATGCCCTCGTCTGTCTGGCTGCCAGCGCATAATTGGATCAATATGTTCATCAGGAAGTTTGAAATGAGATGAACGTGGCTGGAAGAGGTGCTGCCTTCTGAATCAGTGCGGAGAGACAATGAAATGAGCTTTAGTGTGGTGTCATGCCTTCATATATATATATCTCTTCTTACTGTTCTCACCAAAACAATCATTAAAAAAAACATCTGAAAGACCATGATGTAGGTAAAAGAGGATGTGTCTCAGGTCAAAAGGTCGCGCTTACCTTCGTTTCCCATTGATCACCAGCCAGAATAAGCAGTGATCTGTTTCTGCCTCACTGTTTTTAGCAGCGTGACTTCAGCTCAACACATCGACCTGACGGCAGAGAGCATAAATAAAGTTCTCTGCGTTCTTCCAGTGTCACTGGGTACCTGACCACACCTCCATACCAGTCATTCTTTTCAAACCAGTCCATCTTCTTTGGCCGCCTTGCCTGTTTTCCACCTTCCCCAGCAGTCACGGGTTCTGGTCCTCAACCCGGCGTTGAAGTACCCCGATACCGCTCGGCTTCACCATCCTCTCAATGAAAGTTTTAGTCACAACCTATATTTTGCTTTTAGTAAAGCCACGAAGAGTTTTTCCTCGTTCATTAAGAAACTTATTCCCTCGTCCAGGACCGTCAAAGTTTTTGAGCAAATCAATGCAGACTAGGGAAAACACCTGGGTCAGGTAGTGCATGGGGACTCCCTGTTGGCTGAAACCGTTACTGCACGCCATCTATTTAAAAAAAAAAGGGGAAGCAACTTCATTACAACAAGGGGGTGAAAAACTTAACCAGGTAGCCTGAATTATAATTTCAGTTTTCAGGTTTTTAATAATTCCTCTGCACAAATATTTCCAGGGACTTTTTAGTGAGTAAAATTATTCCTGGTAGTGCATTTTGTTTTCCATTTCCACTGGTTCCAGAAATTGTATTCACTTCTGATGTATGGATGGACCCACTGCTACTGTCGGGGGCTTTCGGCTTCTAATAATCGCGCTTATGTTTTGGGGTGTGCCCCACATTAAAAACCAAAAATCTGAGATTGAACACAAAGTTGAAATATTTCAAAATAAAAGATGTCTTATCGTCACAAAAAGTGGAAATTTTACGAGAATTAAGGCTAAACAATTTGAAACAAAGGATGAATACTAAGATACTAGAGGTGCAAGATTACGAGAATATTTCTGTTTTTCAATTAAATTCTCATAATATTGCGACTTTACTTATTTAGGTGTTTTTAGCAGGCTAAATGATTAAAAAAGGCCGACCCATGTGTGTATAATGTGCAACACTGTAGGCCTACAGTCCGAACAGACTGACTGGAAATCACCATCATCACATTTCGAACGTACTAAATCTTGGAATCACGCTACAAAGCAACCCGTAATTTAGTCTTGTTGATGTCAATGAAGGAAAAGAGTATCAGATACAGGAGGTGGTGGTCAGCCGCTGTTATCAGATACAAATGTAGCGGGTTTCCTGTCACTTGAGTGATGTGGGTAGCCCCCTTACACACAGAAAATAATCAACCACAATCATTAGGCCCACACAGAAAAACACCTTCACTCCTTCCATCCATCTTTCAAGTACAGGACATCTCGTATTTCAAGTTTTGCAGTAGCACTTGATATTATCAGCATCGGTTAGCACACATCCGTGTAGATATATATGTTTCATAGTTTCCTGGAAAGTTAAGTTACGTCATAGGCAGTTTTAGTGCGATTATGGCTCCCATCTGAGATCCATGTCATGTTTCTCAGTCGGAAGTGGAAAGAACTTCCTTCTGCTGTCAAAGCTTTTCATTTAGACCCAGGAAGCTGTCGACACAATGAAAGCGTTGAAACATTGTTCCACAAAGACTTGCAGTTCAAGTTTCTGATGACTGTAATTACCACAATAGATGTTGGAAGTAATGTATAATAACATCTCTTATCTTTTATAGATAGTTATATTTTTTATTCCTTTTCTTTGTGGAAATTTGAGAGGAAATAAATATGTGCAAGTGCATGTTATATGTACAACAAAGTCCGGGGTCATAGTGAATAGTGTGCTAATTATTAACCAAAGCTTCGAAGCCTCACTTCCCTGTAGCGCTTCTCAAACTTTGGATCGAATTTCACACAATTTGCTTCTGTTTGAACGGAGGGTTTGGGTGGCTTTACAGGTGGGGGATGTTGTGTAATGGTTTTGCTGGTGAATTTGGGCAAGTGTTTGCCTGAGTGAGGGAGAGAGCAAGAGAGAGGGAGATATAAAGGGAGGGGGAGATTTTTTTTAATGGATATGGAGAAGAAGTGGACCTGAAGTCTGACAGTCTTTTCCTGCTGAAACTCTAAACATCCTCCAAGCAACATTTGCTGGACTAGAGAAGCCAGACGTTCTTCAACTGTCAGCGTTTCAGATGTTGTTCTGAAGAGGAGCAACAACTCTGGGCAAGTGAGGAAGAGTGTGGTTGTGTGTGCGTGTGTGTTTATGTGTGTGTGTGTGTGTGTTCTTGATTTGTGTTCTCAATTTCTGCATTCTTCTATCAAAGAGGGAACAATTTGGGGAAGTGGGGACATTTTGGCTGGTCGTCAAAACTTCAAAGGACTATTTGAGGGTCAAGACCTGGTTTTAAGGTTGAGGTTAGTACGGAATGTGTGTGTGTGTGTGTGTGTGTGTGTGTGTGTGTGTGTGTGAGCATGAAGGTGTGACACTATTTGCAATTTACTAGCAGAGTGGGGAGATTTTGGGTGATCAAGGTTTTAAAACAAAATTTATAACTTAAGTTTAATTTAGATTAATTTTAGGGTTTGGCACTATTCTCAAAAAGATGTATCTGTTTGACATTCCTGTCAGAACGATGACTGAACGATGACTCAATAATAAACTTTCATTCTGAACTAAAGGTTAACAAACTCTCAGTGTTAGCCTGCCTCTGACTGTGTTTAAATGGGTCCAATCAAAGTGGCAAGGATGGATGGAGGACTAAATTTGCTTCTTTGCTGTATTCCAAGTGAAGCTTGTAGCCAAATCAAGTGTCAGAGATGTACGGCAGGGTACGATTTTGCATTTGTGTGAGCTTGTACAGAATTTGAATCCGTCTCTGACGTGTCTTCAAGCTGTGTTTTTTAGCTCCATCGAGCAATCAAATCCCTGTTAGTACAACCTGTTAGTACATAACTAATATGAACTAAAACCAGGCCATAAATCAGACAACATAGCAAACAGTTGTGTCATTGATAAGGAAATTAATGATGGCAATCTGATGTTGGGTCTTTGCAGAGCTGAAATAGATCATGTATGTTTATGGGATAAGTTACTTTATCTCACGTTGTCTGACATGGTTCAACCAGAGTAAACATTCTAACTGCACAATGAACTCAGCCTGAAGGAAATATTCCACGTTAGAGTAAATAAAAAGAGGATAACTGGCTCTACTGAGAGTTTGAGTGAGTACAGCAGAAATTACACTTTATGTTCTCAGTTTTGCCCAATAAAGTAGATTAATTTTTAGGTGCTAAATCAACTTTCACTGATCTGAGCGAAGCAAACCAGGTAAAATCATCCACTGTGTGTGATACGAGACTGGAAAAGGTCATTGGCCTGGATAGGCTTTGTGCAACGTTTTATAAGGTCATTAATCTTAAATCGTTCATGCGCGTCTCCTGTACATTACAGCATGATGCACACAACAAATCATTTCCAGCCATTGATTAGATTCGAGCAAATGTCGCTCTTGTTGTTGCAGTAATCAAGCTCTACCTCTCGGGTATGACTGCCACCTGCTGGCCAGATTTTAGGTGGATTAATATGCAGTTATGCCTCGAAATAGTCTTGGGGTTGGCTGTAATATCAAGTGCACTTAAAGCCTAATGCTGTGTTGTACGTGGGTTTTAGGCAGAGACAGACACCCTGGAAGACATCAACATCAAACTTTGTAACCATCTTTCTCGGCTGTGTTTGAAATAGAAATGCCGACCTGAACTGTTTGTTATAGAAATGCTTTGATTGAGTTCTTGGGTTGGCGTGTTTTTGCGTCACTGCACATTGAGCCTATAGTATTCAGGGTTGAGGAATGGTCAGAAGTGAGCATAACTTCCCAGGAAACCTTATTTTCCTGGTTCAAACAATGGTCCTTTCTTCTCACCCTCTTATAAATCCTCGTTGTATTTACTCAGTCTCCCGTAACCATTGCAGTCACTTCATGTTGAGAGCCTCTGACCTGCTGAGGTCACCCAGCCTTCATTAAGAGACGCTTTGAGCAGCCAATTAGGCACGCTGATAGGCAGACGTTGAACGGCTATCCAAATGTTTTTCCTGTGTCTGCATGGGTTCTCTCTGGGTTCTCCTGCTTCCTCCAACAGTCCAAAGGCATGTATTAGGGGAATAAATCAGATTCCTTAAACTGAGCCCAGTTGTGAATGGTTTTGTGTTTCTTTGGCCCATGATGGAGCTCTGTGGCTGAAACATTCAGCTCTTTTTGGTTCAAATCTCAAGAACAACGTGGTCAAGAATCGAGTTTTCGTCACACAGTCCCTGAAGCTGAAGCTTGATTTCTTCCTGTATTGAGAACGTTATCATATTCAGGTTGCACTTTGGTTTAGTCGGACTGGGAAATGTTATATATTAATCTACAAAGTCACCTCACGGTCAATGGAGCGTACTCTGGACGCTAGAGGTTCATCCCACGGTCCAAACACTTCCTCATTAGGTTTTCTAGTGTTGGCGTGATCCACATGTGCTCTGTGATGCGCTGGTAGGACGGTGGGATCTGATCCAGCAACCTATGACTCTCAGTCAGCGTCAGTGGGGGTTGAGAGATCTTTTATTGTTGAACTACTTTCAGAAAGGTTTATTGTGCTGGCGAGAGGCCATTAGTCCAAATTTAGCAGGATCTGTTGACTTGAACTGTAACTAGACTGTAAAAACAACACGTGGCAATGAGAGACACACCTGAGCCTCGGGGCGAGTTAGTGCACTCGCGTTCGTGCTCACACACGCACACACACTTGCACACACACACAGCTAACTCCACTGCATTAGTGTATTATATATGCATATATGTGAGCAGCTGCATCATGGGCATGCCGTACGTTTGTGAGGTAAAGAAGCACCAAAAGGGACACCAATAGGAGTTGAGAGAGAGAGACTGAAGGGGGGAGAGAGAGAGAGAGAGAGAGAGGCAGGGAGGATGCCATCAGAAAAATGTTTGGAGTGGGAGGGATGTAGAGGAGGAGGGACAGAACTGAGAAGGGCGCACAGGCAAAGACAGTCCAAAAAAAACTGAAAATAGGAGGGCGGGTTCACTCCATAGCTCCCAGGAATGGTTGTTGTGTTTTGTCAGCAGGGCTTGGTCGTTCAAAAACAAGAGCGAGCGTGCAGGAGATCGAGGCAGAGCGCCACACTGAAGCGCTTCATTACAGGCCTGGGGTACTCGAAGAGGGGGCAGGTCAGACACCCTTCAGGACGGATTCGGTTACACGGCCGGTGTAGAGAGAGAGGGGGAGAGAGAGAGAGAGAGAATCAAACCAGTTCTTGTAGTTTTCAGCCAGTGGACAGACTGGGAAGGTGAAGGGTAGAGTTCCAGAGGACACAACCACAGACGGCGTGCCTTGGGAGTCCCACCTCCGGCTAGGGGGGAGAGGACAGAGTCGGATGAGCTGCATCTTGGCCTTAACAGGGAAAACAACTCCAACAACATGTGGGTGAGTTCCAGTAAGGGGAAAAAAAAAATCAATGGATTCACTGGAAAACGTCAGGCCGGGTGACCGTTTTGCATGGGAGTGGGGGTGATTTGACTATGAGCCTCATATCCTGGCAACAAAGACATGCAGGTAACCTTTGTTTACTCCAGTAAGGCTGAACCGGTTTCTGGACTCAAAGACGTTCCCAGTTCATGTTGGGAATGCTCTCAAAATGGAGTGCTGTCGGTGTACCTGCACACTCTTTGTTCATGTTATAAAGTTGATTTAAAGAAGCCTTAGGAAGAGGAAATGAAACCAATATAAAAAGCTAGTCTAATGTGTTGAGTCAAAACAAATGATGTTGCTAGAAATAATGAGTAATCAGTTTTCAGATCCCTAAGGTGAAAAATGTCCCCCTCAAACTACAGTTGGTCTGCTGATTAGTCAGTACAAGTGATTCTGGGAAACAGGAAACCTTTCATTTAAGTATATATATTTCAGAAATGGCAATTGTGACATTCTCTGTTCTCTAAGCAATGAGTGAGTTTTGAAGAGATTAGAATCTAGTTTAAAGTTACTTTCAAGGGATTTGCATATAACTGAACACCTGTAGACATCGGTCAGGGCAGTAGAGAATTTACAGCCCCATAAATGCGTCTATATGGACTTCAGCTTCAGATCTGGGCCTTTGATAAAGCAATACATCTCACGTATCATATCTGATGGGTTCTTTTGGTTCAGGAGAACATAATCCAGCCCCGCTGAGAGGCAGCAGGCGGAACACCTCGGCTGAACAAAGACTTTGCCATGTGGAGGCTTTTATCAGTCAGTGAGACCTGACCCAGTTGCTTTATTGCTTAATATTGAGGAGCTGGAGCAGCCCCCAGTTGAGCTGCGGTAACTGGCCACGCGATCCCGCCCGATTGGCCACTGCGGTGTGATAAACGGCCTCAAACAAACGCGCACCTGAGACCTGATAGCGATCGGCTAACGCTAAATGACAGGTTTGAAACCACTCCTCCCACGCGGATCAACGGCCGATACCAGTGGTGTGACGACCGAGTGCTCGCCTCTGTGTGCATGTATCTGTCACACGCTCGCAGAAGAAAAACTTTCGTCATTTTCCCCACAGCTACATGACATATATCAGATTTCTGCCATCCTATTTCTAGCATTTGATGATTTTCTGTTTACTCATCTTCGTTTTACCTCATTTATTCAAGTTTATTTGCTTTCTTTCAGCATTTAATGTGATTTTTTTTTTCCATTTTTAAAATTATTTACATATTGGAAATTGCTTAATGCATGCATGAACAGTTAAAAAAAAAATCTGAAAGACAATCTGGAGGTGATCAGCAGGCATGACCTTTGTGATGACCGTTGTCATGAAACCCTTGCATCAGCCAAGAGGCCCAATTTCGGCGCTTGTTCTGCGGGGACTTCCTCAAATTGAGCCTGACATGCAAATGAGGGAATTCATCCCACGTCTGAAAGGAGAAGTGAGAGTTGCCCAGGACCTCCTCGGGCAATTCCGCTCAGTCAGCAAAGACCGTGGCCCCGATCAGGGAATCAGCTGTGTTGTGATTCTTTCTATTCATCACGCGCTCGAGCAAAATCGACTGGGGGAGAGGTCGTAACGAGTCGTGCTTTACTTTTTTTTTTTTTTTTTTTGGTCAAGGGGGGGGGGGGGGTCAACCGAGCGAGGTGAAATAAATCAAAGACATCTGTCTTTGACGGATTAAAGATTTTGGTCAAACTGAAATAAAGGGAAAGGCGAAGAGTTTAGGAGGCACACCTACGTGCTTGAGTTTGGATAGCTGCACCCATACTCATTTCTCTTTCTCCCCACAGACGGTCATCAGCGTACCTGAGGACAGCGCGAAACCGTTAAACCCCAGGCAGCCAGGTAATATAACCGTTGGCTTTCTGTCCGCCGTCTAATAAAGAAGGCGAGCGTTGACGCTGCCGTGCGCTCTCCTCCGCCAGCGGTTCCACGACCAGGCCGCCACAGAAGGCCCATGAGGGTTCCACGGAGCGAGAAAGACAAGTCGTCCAAAAGGAAACGAGTGGTGCTCACCGTCTTCACGGTCGTGGTGATACTGGCCATCCTCGGCATCGCGGCCTTCTTCAGTGAGTCCCCCCCCCCCCCCAAACACACACACACACACACCACCAAGAACACCACGGGAGGAAGTGCCGAGAGACGCTGTTGTAACCCGTGCCTCTCCCGCACCCAGTCAAGCAGCTGATCGACAGCAAGTACTTCTTCTGCAAGAGCTCGGTGCGGTTCATCCCCATCGAGCAGGCGTGCGACGGGAGGGACGACTGCGCCGGGGGGGAGGACGAGCTCACGTGTCTGACGAGCGCGACGGTCAACACGACCTTCCCAGGTGAGGACTGAGCTCTCTTTGTCAGCGCAGGCACAAAAGGCGGAAAAAGAAAAACGATTCCTCTTTTTTGCCCCCCCCCACAGTGCGCCTCACCTCGGCCCACCATGTGCTGCAGGTCTACAGCCCCGGGTTGGGCTGGAGGAGCGTGTGCAGCGACGGCTGGACGCAGCAGCACACGGAGACGACGTGCAAAAAACTGGGATACACATAGTCAGTACCCCCCCCCCCATCGCTACGATCCCTCTGAGAACCGTTTTCACCTCGTTTTTGTCCGTCCGCAGTAAGCCTCGCAGCTCCACGGTCCCCGTGGGGGATCTGATCCAGTCGCTGAAGTCGGGGCCGTTCACAGCCGTCAGGTCGGGGTTGGCCTCCGTGCCCGTGCACCAGGCCACCATAGACCGGTGAGGGAGCCCCCCGCTGCACCTAGACCTGCTCAAGTTGTTCTCACGGGAGGGGGGGGGGGGGGTCCATGGGTAAATGAGCAGATGGTTTCATCTGGGACCTTTGGTGAAGTCCTGTTTTCCCCCAACAGCAGTCGCTGCAGTTCTGGGTCGGTGGTGTCCTTGTCCTGTTCTGGTGAGTTTGAGATTCAGAGAAGATTCAGACTCTGTGGACGTGGTGGAGGATGGTGTGTGTGTGTATGTGTGTGTGTGTCTGTGTGTGAGACACGTTTTCAAGTTAAATCGTGTCCCAAAGGTTCGCTCCACTCCTCCAGATCTGTTTGGGTCGAAGCGGAAACGTGAGTTCAACGACTCGCCTTCTTTGTCCTGCAGACTGCGGGCAGGTGGGCTCCCAGGACCGCATCGTGGGGGGCACCGACGCGTACATCGAGGACTGGCCCTGGCAGGTCAGCCTGCAGCAGGGGGGTCAGCACGTGTGCGGGGGCTCGCTGGTGTCGCCGCGCTGGGTGGTCACGGCCGCGCACTGCTTCGCCGGGTCAGTGGACACCCTCTCTGGACCTCGCCGGTCCTCTCTGGCCCGCGCTGGTTGGCTCACAGACCCGTCTTTGTCTCGTCTTCCGGGCCCTGCAGCAGCAAGAAGGAGCTGACCCGCTGGAGGGTGGTGTCGGGCCGGACCTACATGGGCACACTGGGGGGCTCCTACGTGGACCGGATCATATTAAACGGGGACTACGACCCGGAAAAAAACGACTACGACATCGCACTGATGAGACTCAGCAGTCCCATCACAGTGGGGGGTAAGAGTTCACCTGGAACACCCCCGGAAAGACAAGCATAGGACGTTTGGAATAGTTGAACAACATGGAATGTTTCAATAAATCAAAAATATGTGCTGACCCTGTGATTCAGAGAGCCGCAAGCCAGTGTGTCTGGCCCCTAAAGCCTTTGGCCTTCCTGCTGGGTCCTCCATGGTTGTGACTGGTTGGGGTTACCTGGAGGAAAACGGTGAGAATCCCTCCGATCTGCCTCTGATCTTCCACACACACACACACACTTTGATCACCTCTAAACCTCAAACACCAACTCCCTGTCACCAGGTAAGGTCTCCCCCTCGCTACAGAAGGCCTCTGTCCCTCTGGTGGACCAGGCTAAATGTTCCAGCCCCACCATGTACGGCACCTTCATCACACCACGCATGATCTGCGCTGGTTTCACCCAGGGGGGGGTGGACGCCTGCCAGGTACCGAACAACTCCCGGTTGCGATCGCCACATTGAAGCCCCGCCACGCTCAAGCCCGGCCGCGCTTTTGCAGGGGGACAGCGGGGGTCCGCTGGTGCACTTTAGATCCCATCAGTGGCATCTGGTCGGAGTGGTGAGCTGGGGGGTCGGCTGCGCCAGGGAGAGACGGCCGGGGGTCTACTGCAGCGTGGAAGAGATGCTAAACTGGATCCATACCGTCATGGAGGTGCGGGAACGCTTTCAGCGAAGACCGCAGCGAACCAGCGAATGTGATGGTTTCCTTTACCTCCCTCTCTCTCTCTCTCTCCAGAAAAATCCATGAGCTTCCCGACCGCGCACGAGCAGCCTCCTCGGGACAGAACCAACCAAGGAACCAGGAGAGAGGCTGATTGAATATGGATTATCGGGACCTTCTGGCTCCTGCACGGATGAACTTCTGACACAGCCATAGGAGGCGGAGGCGGAGGCGGAGGGGACGCGCGTCCAGACGCAGCAGCGGTTCACTCAGGTGTCAAGCGGGGGCGTTCGTGTTGCTGAGGCGGCCTCGATCATTTTTACACAATTTATTCCGCCACTGCGTCATCTGATGGCTAACGCGGTTCCGTTGCTAAATTGGTCTACGTGAAAAAAAAAAAAAAAAAGAGAGAGATGACGACTACGCCAAAGCTCAGGTTAGCTTTCCAAACACTGAACATGCGTGTTGGTCCAGGAAGTGACGGCCGCGCTGCTGGTTCCAGCTCGACTCTTCCCTCTAGCTCTTTTTTTTTTGTTTTGGCCGTGCTGTTTGACTAGCCCAGAGTGATCGGCTCCAGCACTTTAAACGAAACGTTGGATTTCTTGAAGTGGGCGCGCTGACTCTAGCTCTGATGAGACCGTTCTTGTGTTTCCCGTGTGTTCTCGGATTGTCAACGCGCTGATGTAATGGATTATGTCATTTCCTGAAATGTAACAGGGTAAAAATATAAATTTGCAGTCTTTCATCACATTTAAGGCCAAAAAAAATCCTTTTTCTGTGTACTAACGATGACGGACAATGATGAATCACAATCTGAACCTAAAAATTGTTTACTTGTGTTATTATGGGCTGGATTATAGATTTTTTTTTTTACTGATAAGTTTTGTTTAGGGTTTAAACTTGATTGTAAATATACTGTATTTTGTATCATTCTGTAAATATAATAAAGTCAGCCATCTGCTAATTGTCTGATGACTCATACGTTTTGACAGTTTGCCCCTCTGCAGAAACTTGGGTCTCTTGTGGTTTCAGTGTCATCGCCCGCAGGCTGCTACACCTTCTCTGGCCCAAGGCAAGAAGGCACAACAGCTTTGGAGTTCTACTGACATAAAGATCATGTATGTCAACAATAAAGGGGAAATAATGCCTCTTCCCTGCTGTTTGTTTCCCGGAACAGATGAGTTTCGGACACGTCACTCATCTCAAGAGTCAAACTTTGACCTGAATTTAACGAAGACTTAAAGGCTGAAAGCGCTGTCCATTATCTTCTCATCAATGTTGAACTTATAGTTTAAATGTACTTCAAAGGATTTTGATTAAAAGAACTAAAGCATGCTTGCTTCTCTTAATTCTCTACGTGCTTGAGTACAGGCAACACTGAACAAACAAACACGTCATCTTCTATTTGCACATCTGACATCTGTTAAAATGGCTACTAAACCAGTTTGACCAGCGAGACAAAAACCTTAAAGGCTGAGAGAGACGAGCTCCACAGTTGAAGGAACCAAACCAGTGAGCACAATAAAGTGGTGTAGCGGTAACTGGATAGTTGAAAGACAGCTGTATTAATCATTTATTATTCTCTGAGAATTACAACAAAACCACTCCTTTCTGTTGGGATTATTATTACTACCAACACTTGAAATGCTTTGCATCAGCATCTCATCATCCTCATGACCCACTGTCAACATTAGGAAGGCCAAACGGTGAAGAACTGAGACACCCACGCTTTTTACTCAACATCAACAGTTTCATCACTGCTCCCCCCGCGTTATCTCCGTGAGCTGGGCCCTTTGAAGGGATTGTGCTGTGAGGGGGGGACCAAAAGATGCGTTTCAGTGAGAGGACTTAGCATGTTAACAGACGCGCTCTTTCTTACGCCTTCATCGTCGTCGTTGTCACTGTCGTCAAATGCGATGCCTCTGGACTGACTCTGGCTCCGAGAGTATTTGCTGAAAGAGGACGACATCTCTGATGATCTGCGGGAAACACGGGAGCCCCGTTAACGTAATAATGCGCTCGAAACACATGTTTCTGTTCGGCTCTTGTGATTCAGGACCCCAGCAGCTGACCACAAACGTACTTTGCAGGTGGGCGGGAAGCTTTCATGACAGGACTGTCTTCGTCTGAGTCATCGATGTTCACCTGGAGACAAAGAGAGCGGCGTTGACGCTAAAAACCAGCGAGGCTGCTCTCGCTGTCCGCGTGTGCTTCCCTGACTCACAGATTCCTCCACGTATGAGGCCGGGGCTGCCTTTCGAGAGGATCTTTGGGATGTAGCCTGAAACACTGAAGGACACAAAGACCCGGTGAGCCCAGATGGCAGACGTACAAAGGACAGAGGTCACACCGGCACACGCGACTGTAACGAGTAAAAGGGGATTTCTGGTAATGACATTTAGTGCAACAAGTGTGACGTTTTTTTTATCAGTTTGCAGGAGTGACAAACAGACTTCTGCAGAACCCACTGGCTGGTGTTAAACTTAATTTCATGAAATTAATTGTGAAAATATGTGTTTCTGTTATGAGATGAGTCATGTAGGTTTCATAGGTTTCCAATGTAATGCATTAGAATCCAATGTAATGCATTAGAACGAATGGGCCTTTTCTTTCCTTCCTTTCTTTTGTGTTCTTCAGTAATTAAAAAAAAGGGGTAAGATCATTTAAAAAAAAAAAAAAAAAAGCAACACGTCGCCTCACCTTGCAGGATGCTTGTTCCTCGGCTCGGCGCCGAGGCCTTCTGCGCCCTCCCCCGGCCGGCTGGTTTCGGCTCAGACGCAGCTGCCCCTGCAGTGATTAGAGTGTGTGAAGTTTACTTGGTCTGGCTGTGTAAAGTGTAACTAAAACCACTGGTGTGAACATCAGACTGCCACATTTACAGGGAGAAACGGTCCAACATGAATACACCGTTTTACTCCACTCTGCTGGACTTTGAGGGAACTGCAACTACAAGAAGCCGCGTACTCGCGCCACTTGAAGGACTGTCATCATTTAGAGCACAAATCTGTTAGAATTGATTTCAAATAATATTTTCATAGTTTAACTTACTGCTATGCATCACACACTGCACTCAAACAATCAACACACATCCTGAAACGGCCTGAGCTCTTTCTTTTATTCAAAGTTGTTCTGTAAACTTGCCAATTTAAGTTGAGCACACTGACCTCTGCCCCTGCCCCGACCACCTCGGCCCCGCCCTCTGCCTCGCGCTGGGGCAGGGGTCGGCACCACGTCTTCGTCGGAGTCCATGGTAATGTCAACATACGCCGGTCCGTCCAGGTCTCCAGAGGTTTCGCCACGTTCCCGCCGGTGAAGTCTGGCTCTGTCCATCGCCTGAGAGACAGGGAGAGAGAGAGAGAGAGAGAGAGACATAGAGAGACAGAGAGAGAGAGAGAGATTTCTTGTGATGGACAGGCTGATGATGTTAACAGCTGTGCAGCTTGGCTGAAACCATCAATTCTACATATCCAGATTCAGGACTTACTTCGTCGATTTCTTTCTCTTCTTCTGTCGTGTTCTTTTTGGAGTCTCTGAATTTCTGGATCTGAAAGCATCACGATGTGCACTCTTACTAAAACGATCTCTCTCCGTCAGCCTCCTGTGTGCGGTCCTGCCCAGCAGGGTACCTCAGCGTCGATATCCTGCTCCGTCATCACTCCTCTGGCCTGCAGGTGGCGCTGCGTTTTCTCCAACTGGTAAGTGATCAGCTCCTCGATCGCGTCCTTCTCGTCTTTGTCCACGAACTCCCGGAGGGCCTTCCCCATGCCCTGCTCCGTCAGCAGGGACAGCTGCACCGACTGCGGGGACACGGGCGTGAGCGTTGAATACGCGCGCGGCGGGCGGCGAGGGCGTGTGGCGTACCTGCTCGGCTGCCTCAAAGTACTGCTTCACCAGGTCCTCCACCCTCAGCCCCTCCACCGCCGCGCCTTTCATCACCCTGCTGTAATCCACTTGCACCTCATCTGAAAGAGGGAACCGTGGCCGTGGCGTCAGGATTTGATCCCGCCCACAGAGGCGTGGTTGACCCCCTGACCCCCAGCCCCCTGACCTTTAAAGTCTTCCTTTTTCTCGCGCCGCCGGAGGAAGTGAATGATGTCTTTGGGGTTGGCCACCCGGTCCACAAATTTCTGGCTGAAGCGAGACGCGTTGAAGGCCTCGAAGCCGCCGCTGTAGTCCACCTGCGGAAGGCCGAAGTCTCAGCTGACCCGCGCTCTTTCCCCGTTTGGGCCCGACAGGCCGCTCCTGCCGACGCGGCGGTCTTACCCTCAGGCGGATGAGCGGCTTCTCCGGGGTGAGCGGACACCCGAGTCTTTCTCTCTCGGCCTCTTCCAGCATCTCTTCCACCTGCAGGTGGACAGGGAGAGCATAAGAGGAGGCCCAGGCCCCCACCCTGCTGGTGGGCCTGACGCCGGTTCGAAGCCCCACCTTCGCGTAGCACAGGCCCTCCACTTTCTTTGTGACCTGCGGCGTCTCCGGCGTGAAGGCGTGTTTGTAGTCGGCCAGCACCACGTCCTGTATGAAGAACTGCCGCACCGTCTTGAGGGGGATTTTCTCCAGGTTCATCTTACGACCTTTGACCCTCAGCAGCCCTATGTGCCTGGAGGTACAGACGCTTTAGCCACACACCCGCTCGGAATTCGAAACTCCGGCGGCGTCCCGGCGTACTTCCTGGTAGCCTCGCCGGGGGACAGGGAGGTGGCCACAGAGCTGCCGGGCTGGGTCACGTAGAAGAGCTGCTGCTCGTTTCTGGTGGGCGTGATGAGGCACTCGTGCTCGTGACCCCACACCACCAGGTCCAGGAAGTCATCCAGGAACTGCTCAGGAATGTAGTTAGTTGGTCCGTGTTTACTCCTGGAAAAACACAGTTCATAGCCTTAAAACAGGACGTGGATCCAATGATGCAACTAATGCAATCAACCAAACTAGAAACATGCAAACAAACAGCCTCTCCGTTCCATGTTATTGATAATATTGTGATATTTAAGGGTTTTCCAGAAACACACACCGGTTCTGATGGATGGCGAAGAGGTTAAACCATTCATCTTGGTTTTCTTTGGGGCGAAGCATCGTTACCTGGTTGTTGACGAACATCCTGTACAAGCGCTCATCTGGGATCGAGCCTACACACACACACACACACACACGTGCGCCGCATTTAGAGTGGTGTATATAGTCTAAAAATGTGCAAATCAAAGACAACACACACACACTCACTCACCCAGCCCGTACAAAGCTAGTTTGGTGCTGCCCTTCTGCAGGAGGATGGGACTAATCTCGATCCTCTCCACCGAATGGGAGTGACCAAAGTGATTCACAAGTCCAGAAGCGCTCAGCAGATCCAGAGCACATAAACCTTCAGCCTGGCGGAGAGCAAACGCACGCTCGTTCACGTCGTTGTTGTGCGATAAATGTCTTCTCACGATGGAGGAAACTCACCCCGGTCGGGTCATCGTGGTTCCCGTGTATGCTGAATACAGGAATTGATATGTTGAGGTTTTCATCCTGATAATTAACCCAGGGGAACCTACAAAACACAAAGATGACTACTATCATAGAGTTACATTCGTAGGTTTGCAGGAGTGACAAAGGGAACCCAGCAGAACTGACTGGGTGGTGTTAAAGTTGACAGTCTGATCACTGAGAATGTTGAACTGAATGGGTGAGTCCCCCATGCAGTATTTCCTCAGCATGGTGATGCAGCTGTGGAGGCACCGCCGTGTCGGTTTGTTGTCGTGAAACAGATCGCCGCCCAGCAAGATGAAATCCACCTGGAAAAGAAAAAGGGAGAAGTGGTCGTGAGACGTGACGTTTTTCTGTGATTTCCGTCTAAGTAAAGCGCGCGGCACGTACCTGATTCTCCTTGGCACATTCCAGGATCTCGTTTAACGTGTTGTAAGAGTCACTGCCACGGATGGCATCCTTCTCCAGGTAACCCAGATGAATGTCTGTAGAAATGAGGATCTTGAAAGTGTCCTCATCATCCCTAAAATAGTCAAAGGCATAGTGTCAATCTCACATCAGACAAGTCAGGATCTGGATATACCAGCACTCTGCATGTATACATCCTGTCATATTTCACTTTAATTGACTCAGTGCATGATCCAATAAAATACTCACAGTGTGTTCTCAGAGGACATGGTGAGGAAGGGAAAGTGAAAGTTGATTACACTCCACAGGCCGTCACGTAGAACCCTGCAGACAACGTGGAGTGCTTGGGTTTTTAAGAGAGCACCGTTTTAATGACAATTTTAGGGAACATTATGCTGCAGTAATGATCGCTTTATACAGCAGTAGTAGACAACAGCAACATGTGACTCCAGAGAAAACGCTGCAGCCACACACAACAGATAAGACTAGCTTGGTTTTTGGCATAATTAACGTGACCGGGAACTGAAACCGATAAGTTTAACTTGAAATTAATATGTCAAATGTTGAATAAATACTATTTATTATTTGTACTACAGCCACGTGGATAACAAGTTTGTATCAACCCACCTCCACTCGGATAACTTCTTGCTAAAATCCCGGCAAGTCTTGCAGCCCTTCCCCGCCCCCTTCTGATGGATGATGGGTAACGTAGTTTTTAATAGCCCCCCTAATGCGTTCTCGAGTTAAACTCCTCGGTGTAAAACTACATTTCCGGGACGCAGCGGTGTGCGTTCGTCTTAAAGACAGGGGTACGCCGGTCCCACCACTGTCCTGGTGGTGGATGCGGGGACCGCCCACACGGGCAGCCCCGGTGAACATATCGAATCACAAACTATTCCTCTCAAGGGTTGCGCTCTTCCACAACCACAAAAGCGCTGCGAACTATGGAAAGACGCTTCTGCAGCAAAACTGCCCATTGCATTTAAGCGTCGGCGTCTAATGGGCGTTTATTTGTCTTAACCTCAGCGGGTTTTCTGCAGTTCCCTTGCCGGTTGTTCTGCACGAAGCGGGCGGTCTGGGTCGGCTACACTTTAATGGAGATCCTGTCAAAAACATCCTCTGCTGACGCGAAGCGGGAAAGGGTAACAACTCAGTTTAGCCTGAAAGTGTTTTTTTTTTTTTTTTAATGTGCAACACCTCGTTCGTGTGCATTATCCACAGTTCACTCGACTTGAACGCAGCTGCGATAACTTTAATGTTTTGTTAAAAAAGAGAGATCAGGGTTTGAGCATGAACGAATAGGCTCGGATCTATGATACTGCTCGAAAATGTGCTTTAAAATGTGTTCGTGAGGTTTTTTTTTTGACATATGTCCTGTTGTTTTTTTCTCTGCAGGGTCTCTGTCCACCAGCCGGAGCGATCGTCCCCGACAGCCACTCATCGTACAAGCAGTGTCCTGGTCGCCCCCTCGGCCTCACACGTGTGCACCACACGCCTGAAGCACGCTCCCGCTCCTGTCTCTCATCCCCACCGAGCAAAGCGATCCCCGAAACCAGCAGCGAAGGTGACTCCCAACTCTTGTGCGTGTGCACCGTCTCCAGGTCGGGTGTTGCAGGGTCACCATGGTTACAGGCGCAACCTGATGCTGCACCAGCCGCCGGTCTCCTCTGTCCCTTTCATCCTTTCACGTGGCCGTCTCTCCTTTCAGCCCGCTCATCCTTCCTCTGTTGCCCCCCCCCGTGTGTCCGCAGCCATCCTCTCAGCGCTGAGGAGCCTCCAGGAGAAGATCAGGAGGCTGGAGCTGGAGAAGCGCCAGGCGGAGCTGGACCTGCGCGCCATGAGGAGGGACGCGCCGCGCGCCCGCCCGCGCAGCGACAAAGTCACCCAGACGCCCCCGGGCGACCCCACGGGCGACGAACCGGAGGCCGACGCCCGGCCCGGCTCCAACCGAGGTGGGCGCGGGCGCTCCTTCCGGGCCCCAACCGTTGCGAGCCGTGTGTGTGTGTGTGTGTGTGTGTGTGTGTGTGTTGACGTGGCGTGCGGCTGTCCGCAGTGCTGATCACTCACCTGGCCGCCGCCGAGTCCCGCTGCTCCCGGCTGGAGCGCCAGCTGGACGTCATGAGGAGGCTCCTGGCCGGTCAGGTGGGTAAGCCGGTGTCTGCCATGGCGGTGGAGCGTCTGCACGGGCGTGGGCCACCGGCGGCGGAGGCCTTAGATGTCCAGGAAAGGACGGACGGCGTCGAGCGGCCTCGTTTCTTTTCCCCTAGGTGTCCAAGGGGACGGCCGGGGCGGCCCAGGGCCCGTCTCACGCGGCGTCCGAGCCCGCCGAGTCCGAGAAGGTGAAGAGGCTGGAGCAGGACTATCACCGGCTGACGCGCACGCAGAGCTACAACGAGGTAGAGGAACGAAACCCGCACTTTAACACCCGAAAACAACGGCTTCAGAGGCCCGATGAGCCTCCAATAACGAGCTGGGCTGTGGTTGGCCTGGATATCGTTATCGTTCCAGCAGCTGGTTGATTGAAACACTCTTAATTCAGGCCGTCACTGTTGTTATGGTAACAGTCAGATTGATCTGGTGTTCCCGTCCGTATCCGACAGATGAAGATTCGGCAGCTGGAGATGAAGCTGCGGGAGGAGGAGCACCAGAGGAAGCTGGTTCAGGACAAGACCAGCCAGGTAAACGGGAAGGGGGACGCTTTGCCCGGCGAAGCCCGCCGCCTTTTATTTTGAAAGGGTGTTCGATCAGCCGCCCTTGACCTGGCGAATCGCTCCGAGCGACTGAAAGCGTCCCGTGTGTTGCGGCAGCTGCAGTCGGGCTTGGAGGCCAACAGGATGCTGCTGCGCTCCGTCTCGCCTCACCTGCACAGGGCACGACCCCAGGAGAGGCCCCGCCCAGCGGTACGCAACTCCCACTCCAGTTGACCTTACGTGACCCTCCACTTCCTGCTCTCCACTTTCACCAGTAACGCTGCTCCTTCTCTCCCTAGAAACCGTTCCCTGAGCGGCCGTCCTGCACGGAGCCGCACTACAGGCTGAGCCTGGGAGACGTCCCGTTTGTGGCGGGAACGGTAATAGGCAGCGTCAAAAGACGCTCCCGGGACACGTTAGATTAGTCGTGATGTAAACTGAAATGACCCAACACTGTTCCCCCTGTAGCAACGGTGTGTGTGTGTGTGTGTGTGTGTGTGTGTGTGTGTGTGTGTGTGCCTGTGTGCGTGTGCTCTGCTCATCTCAGTCTGCGGGCTGCAGCCACTCGGTGCGGGCCAACGTCCAGTCGGTGCTGTCGCTCCTGAAGCGACACCAGCCGCACCTCTGCAACCGCCGCGTGCTCGCCGGCGACGCGGGGGGGCGCTCGACGGCGGGCCGACTGCGCTCGGACGCCGACGGCGAGGAGGAGCTGTCGGAGCTGCTGCTAGCGCTGCAGGAGGAGATGCGACTCATGAGCTTGTGGGTTGGGCCGACGGGTGTGTGTGTGGGCGTGTGGGCGTGTGTGTGTGTGTGTGTGTGTGTGTGTGTGTGTTTGGTAGGGGGTTAAGTTCTCTTGTGGCGTCCGCAGGGAGCAGGACGAGTTGATGAGACAGCAGGAGGCCAGCGCCTCAGAGGAGGAGAGGAGAGAAGTTCAGAGGGAGCAGGAGAGGCTGCTGGTGAAGATGGAGCACAAAGGAGAGCAAATCAGCAAGCTGTACAAACACATCACGCAGGTGGGGTTTGGATTGAAACACACACACGCACACACACACACACACACACACTAAACACTGTCTTCTCCAGCTGAAGAAGCTCAGAAAGGAGGCCTGTCCCCGGCTGAGGCCCAGTAGGGGGCGCTCTGCTGGAGCTGTGGCTGATAAACCGGGGGAGCAGAGCAGGAGGAACCTGGAGCTGCTGAGGGACATGAAGGCCCTGCAGACGTCGCTACAGACCTGAGCCCAGTTGGACGCGTCTGCTCGGTCGCTGGCGTTCCCCCGAAGAAGCCGTCGTCTTCCAACATGTTTAAGTGTTCAGGGGCTGTGTTATGTTTATTAACGGTTTAAAGAAATATTGTTACAATCTGTTTGGATTCTTCTTTTTTAATGTCGATGTCTTACCAGCAGGGGGCGTGACAGACCAACAAACCACTTTAATAATGTTAGTTTTTTATTATGGGATATTTCTCCTCATGCTTGGACTTGAATTGAAACAAGAGCGATGTGTTTTTAAAATGGTTACAGCTGTCCACAGCACTCATAAAAGTCTTCCTCGTTCTGCGTTTTGGGATGACGATATTTAAACACGTTAAAAAGCACTTTTATATGGTCAAATTAACTGAATATTTCAGCCCGTTTTTCGTTCAAATTTCTCAAAAGAAATAAAATCATTTTTCTTTACACCTATAGTTTGTCCTTTTATTAATATTTTCAGGAATTTACATACTGATGAGTGTATTCATCCACCATTGCCCTGATCTCTCACTGATCAAATGATCTTTAATTGTCCACAATTTGGATGCTTCATTACAAGTTTACAGTTTACAGTCATTTTTTTTTCTTTTATATTCCAGCATATTTCGTGAAACGAGTTTCTAATTTCAAGTAAATATACTATTCACCGGTGGAGGTTTCGCTCCAGTGGCTCTAAAGTAAATGGTTGAACTGGTCTTTTCTGAAACGGTGGAGCCAGATGAAGCCCGTCCTTCCTTCTACCTGGAGTCAGTGATGATGTGAGACACCTGCTGGTCACCCCTCCCCTGCAGACACGGTACTCTCTCCCCAGCCACTCGCACGTGTCACGGGTGCACCGGCGCGTCTAACGGGGGCGTGTTGGGCTCTGCGCGGTACGGACTCATCAACACCTGCCTGGAGTCCAAGGCGGCGGAGAGCTTTGGAGAGGAGACGTGGCTGAAGATCGGGTGAGCAGCCTCACGCGCCTGCGCTTCTGCACCACAAAACAATGAAACCCTGCTGGTTCCTCAAACACACCACAGGGATGAATCCGGGGTTCAGGGCGGCTTCCTCATGTACGAAGACGACCTCACCGTGCGGCTGGTCGCAGCCGCCTGTAAGGTCTTAGGTGAATAAGTCGCCTTTTCTGGGTGAAAGAAGAGACGTTGGATCGGTTTCAAGGGCGTTTGAACTAAAATGGGAACCCTAAGAAGCCCTCGGCTGAAGCGCGTGCTGTGGTTGGGTCGCTCGGGGGCGGAGCCGCAGGTGGTCCTGAGGCAGTTTGGGGAACATCTCTACCAGCTCTGCAAAAGCGCCGGTTACGATCACATGCTGCGCACGCTGGGGGGAAACCTGCGGGAGCTCGCGGAGAACCTGGACGCGCTCCACAGCTCCCTGTGGCCCTCTTCCAGGGTCGGCCCTCGCTTCCCTTCGTCCTTTCGCTCTCTGCATTGTCATTCCCTCTCACGCTCTTCTTCCCAGGGAATGAACGCGCCGTCCTTCCGGGTGGAGAGGGACCCTGACGGAGCGCTGCTCCTCCACTATTATTCCGACCGCAGGGGCCTCTACCCCAGCGTTCCGGGTCGTCCAAGAAGTCTCTGAGGCAGGTATCCGGTTCATTCAGGGTCCTGCTGACCTCGCTCCCTTCTACAGGAATCATCGGAGCCGTTGCTGAAGACTTGTGCGACATCACCATGGAGGTGGTGGACCGGCTGGAGGAGATGGAGGGAACTGGGAAGAAGGAGCACGTGGTTTTCCTGGTGTCGGAGCGGCCGAGAACGGGTCCGAGGGCCGGGAGCCCGGGTCGACGGGATCCCGAGGTCATCCGAGGCTAACTCCCCCCCCCCCCGAAATGCTGCCCTGAGGTCAGTGAAGGGTCAGCTCTGCTCCTTCTGCGCCCACAGGTGGGGGGGGGGTCCGCCGTCGGGGGAGACAGGGGGGGGGCGGCACCACGGGGCAACCGGAGGGCAGGTTCGGCTCCGGAAAGGTAGAGCCCCGTGCTCCGAGCTGAACGCGCCCGGATCAGCTTTGTGGAGTCATTCATGAAAGTGTGTGATGCAGCAGAACCTGCAGTCGTCCTCTCCCAGGTACACCATCGGGGGGGGTTCAGCCCGTCTACCCTAAAGCGCTCCACGTCCATCTGGAGACGCTCTGCAACGCTTTCCCTTTCCAGGTACAGGAGTTGAGAGAAGAGCCATGGCATGATTGGAGTGTGTGTGTGTGTGTGTGTGTGTGTGTGTGTGTGTGTGTGCTCTTGTATTTGCTACATACTGAGCACCAAAATCTGAATCCTCCAGTCAAAGTGAGGACATTCTGACTGTCCTCACAACTTCAGTGAGGGTCCCGAGGTGGGTTGAAGGTTGAGGATAAACGGTGTGTAGGTCAGGGTCAGGGGTTGTGATGGTAATAGGTCTACAGAAGTCCTCACAAAGATAGAAGTGCAAGGATGTGTGGATTGGGGGGGGGGTCCAGGTGCACCCTGGAGGCGGGAGTTGACGCGCTGGCTTACCTCCATCCTGTTCAGCGACGTGGTGACCTTCACCGACGTCTGCTCCGCCTGCGAGCCCCTGCAAGTCGTCCAGATGTTGAACTCCATGTACCTCCGCTTCGACCGGCTCACCCCCGTTCACAGCGTCTACAAGGTAGAGACACTTGGGGGGGGGGTTCGGAGGAGGGGGTTAGTAAGCCGTGACGGCGTTCCCGATGCTCTTTCGATGATAGGAGACGCCCACATGGTGGTGGGGGGCGTGTCCGTCCCCGTGTCCAGCCACGCCGACTTCGCTCTGGCTGTGATCCCGGCTGCGCGGGAGGTCATCAACCCAGTGACGGGGGGGCCCATCCAGGTCTGACGCGTGGTCTCAACACATGTGGGGGGGGGGCGGGGTTTTGAAGCTGGGTGTGTCTGTGTTGGTCGTAGATCCGCGTGGGGGTCCACAGCGGTCCGGCCCTGGCCGGTGCGGTCGGGCAGAAGATGTGTTCGGGGACACCGTCAACACGGCGTCGCGCATGGAGAGCCACGGCCTCCCCGACCGGATCCACCTCAGCCCGGCGGTCTACCGGTGACGACGCCCGACGGAGCCGCGTGTGAACGCGCGATAACGCACGACGGACCTGTTTTTTTGGGGGTCTTTTTCCTGTTTTTCAGATATTTGAAGGATGGAAGCTACGTCATCCAGAAGCGTGGGGAGGTCGAGGTGAAGGGCAAGGGCACGATGACCACTTGCTTCCTCGAGAGGAGCCTTGGAGCCACCGAGCAGCAGGTTCTGGGTCTGGGACCGAAGGACCACCCGTCAGGTCTGATCAGATCTCCGATCTCGCTCACGTGACTCCGGTTCCTTTCACGGGAGCTCATCTGTAGACCTTTGCGCTTCAGGAATACGACGACGGCCCGAGCGCGCCTCGGCCCCCCTCGGCCCCCCTCGGCCCCCGGGGGCCCGGAGAGGAAGGCTGTGGACCCGCGAAGGAGCGGAGCTGCATCTGGAGCGGCTCCCTGACCCGCAGCCGCCTCTGCGCGCTTCTCTGAGCCTGGCTGTCACATTTATCCCTCATCATGTCCCGTCTCTGCGGAAATAAACGCGCGCGTAGAGGACGGGAGGGTGCCTTCAGCATGCGCTAAACGTGCTTGTGCCGCCCCTTTAATCCAACTCACATAAACCCGCAGTTTTGCATGCGTAAATACTGCAAATAGCGCCAAAATAGAAGGTGAAAAGCCAACAGTGATGAGCTAAGACCCACGTGTTATTAGAAAAGTGAACGTGAAACACATTAACATCGTGAATTATGGTTTTATGTAAAGGAAAAATTGCAAAAAATGCACCTTTCAATAGGTAATAACACTGATTATGAGAGCAGACAGATGTTTTGGGTTTTGAGTCCTGGTGTATTCACACAGGCTCTACATGTGAAAGTGCGCAGCTTACTGGTGTTTAAGAAACAAAGGGGAATAAAAAAAAAAAATCAAACCAAGGTTCTATTGCTCACGGGGTCAGTGACCACAGTGAAAGAGCTGCTCCAGAAAACACACCACTCAGAGTCCAGACACCCGATCCAGGCTCCTGGATCTCTCCGCGGCCCCGATGAAAAGCACACCGGTAACCAGAGTCCGGCGTCTCTGCGGTAAAAAGAAAGAAAAAAAAAACTGGTCCAGTGACCCGATTTTAGACGCTGATGCCGCTCTGGGGTTTTTGGGTTCCTGGAAGCGGAGCGTCGCCGGCGCTTCCCTCAAGAGTCGGTCTCGCTGATGGAGGCCAGCTCCGGGACTCTGGGCCCGTCCTGGTGCTTGCTCAGAACCGGCCGGTTGGTGTAGATGTCATCCACGGGTAGAAGGAAGGTGACCGTCTTCACCTTGGCCCTGAAACACACACACACACACACACACACACACACACACACACACACACACACACACAAACCGTGACTCCAAAACCAGTCCCAACCGCGCCCCGTCCGGACCGGACCGACCTGTTCTTGCGCACGTATCCCTGCAGCGAGCGTCTGCTGGGCGCCAGCTCCTCTTCCTCCGGGGTGGACTCGCCGTCCGCGTTGTCCCGCAGACGGATCTCTCCTTGCAGCCCCCCCCAGCCCGAGGTGGCGCGCCGCCGTGCGCGGTCGGGCCCTCGCTCCCTCTCGCTCAGCCCGGCCAGGCTGCAGTTCGTGGAGTACCTCCGGACGGTCATGACGGCCGTCTCTGTCAGGTACCATCACCACAAGGGGGTCAAAGGTGAGAGGGATGCGTCTAAAAATGTTAACATTCTGAAGAAGGTCGTCCTCGGAAGGGCTCCTACCTTGACTTTGGCCCTTGAGGACGGGCGCAGACGCGTTGCGCCTCAGGTACGGGTTCTCGTCCGGCCGCTGCTCCGCCTCGCCGGGGTCATCCCCGGAGGACCGCTGACGACAGTCCGCCCTCAGCTGCCGGTTCTCGGCCTCCAGCTTTTGGATCTCGTCGCGCATCTCCGCGATGACGCGCGCCAGGCCGCGGCTGCCGTCCGCGGCGCCGCCGCCGCGCTGCCAGAACCAGGGCTTCCCGAACACCTGCGGAGCGTCGCCGGGATGCCGGGGCTCCAGCATGGCGGTCCCGGCGGCCGCTCCCAGCTCGTCGCGTCCTCGCCTGCGCGCTTTCAATCTCAGCCGCGCGGGGACCCTTCCGGCGGAGAGATTGCGTCGCCCTTTCGCCACTTGCGCGCCCGAGAAGCGCGTCGGTGATCGCGGAGCGGCGCGCAGAGGATGTTTTATTCAGCAGCGGCCGGAGTCCAGTTTCAGGAACACTAAGCAGGGGTCGGAAATGAGACGTGCGTCTAAGCCTGGTGTGCCAGAACGTGAAAGGACCGATCCAAGAACCTTTTATGCCCGCAAGAATAAATAGAATATCGCCTGTGGAGGGGGGGCATGGATTGGTGAATAGCACAACTATCTGAGTGCGCAATAACGCAACATTTTGCGATGATTTAATGAGTTAAGAGATCACCGCGGGCCACAATTGCAAACATCTTGCAAATCTTGTGATGAAGCAGAGGAATCACAAGAGGAAAGCTCATGACGGGTAAAGTTTGGACACCTTTTTTTTTTTTTAATCATCTGTGACCTGAAGAAGAATAAAGCTGCGGGATCAGATAAACCTGACCCTGCCGGGGCCAGACGCACAGACGGATCTGCAGAGAAACCCAATCAGCCTCTCTTTCTGCTGCACACAAACAGGCTGATGGGGTGGTGGTGGGGGTGGTGGGGGGGTCTGCCCACCGGGAGGGAGAGGACGTCTGCGGGGGCGACGCAGGAGGCCAGTGAAACCAAACCGGCTGGGAGGGCGAGCGAGTCAGAGGAGCGAAAAGAAGCTCCGCGTTTGTGTCTTTTCATGTTCTGCGGCGCAAGCCGGAGCTGAGCATCAATAAATAAAGACGGGCTCCGTCGGCGTCTCTTCAGTAATTATACCCAAGCGCTGGAAAGAAGCGACACCAGATGCCACAGAACACTGCTGCCCAGCACTGTTTCACTTTCAATTAAAGCCATATCACTTGTGTGATGGCCCGTGTGAGGCCCTCTCACAACACAATAAATGAAGATTTTAGGATTACAGTGAGTTTTGTATCAAAATACTGACAATACTCAAAGAATGAAGCAATAAAGGACAATATTGTAGTTGCACCAGAGTAAACAACACATATACACTGAACGAGGAAAATAAAAAAGCTTAGTGAGTTTAACAAATGGCAGAAGGGGGGGGTAAATTAATTTCCAGGTCTCCTGTGTTTCCAGAGCACCATGGTCCAGAGGGAGAAAACACCAAAGGTGAGACTCTCTGGGCTCCATCACGTCTGCACAAGCCCAGCTTCGCCCGGAGGTTGACCTTGTCCTGATATGTTAGAGCAGGCAGGTTTGTGATTTTGCACCAGATTATGGGATTAGGCCGGAGAACATTGCAGTTTGCTCAGGTTAATAACCTCAGAAATCCGCTCTGATTGATATGGAGTTGGTGTGTGAGCTGAAATAAATACAATTCTGCTGACTAGACAGAACGGTGTCGCAACACTGCCTTGAAATGATTCAGAGAAAGATTGTTTTGCACATAAATGAAATTTATTTAAATGTTATACATAAAATTTTAGCTTTTGTTCCTTTTTTTTTTAAATTCAGCTAAACAAATATTTATAGACTGTATATTTTATAAAAAGAAACATTTCGAGCATTTTAAATATTAATAGTTCTTATTTACAAATTCAAAACAGTACATGGAGTAATAACAGTAACAATGTGTTTTCAATCATAAAAATGCTATAAAACATAGTTTTTTTTTCCTGTTTCCGTTTGAAAATTGGCAGGCTGATATTTGTGTCGGACGTTACCGAGGGTACAAAGAAGCACGTGGAGCTGCTCTACATTCAAACAGGAACTGGAGGTGTGTTCGGCGCTTCTCAGGAATTCCGTTTTCTCCCCACGTTGGTGACGAAGTCGGAAAAAAAACACCAAAAAAAAAAAACAACTTAAAAACGCGCGGGAAGGGCCGAATGCACCTCGAGCTCGGTAAGGTCACTGATCTCTAAAAAGGGGGCGGGGTCGTCGGAGAGAAGGCGTGGCTCGGTATGCTCTCTTTGTCGGTTTTGAGGGATCCGGGAAACGAAAACACACAGAAGCTAACAGTCCAGCAGTCTGGCCTCTACCGCAGACGGAACGTTTTCAGGACGACGGACTAGCACGAGCACGGTCTACACACCTCTGGCCTTGTTTTCTCTAAACTCAATCACCAGTCACAGATCCACCACAGACAGAAACAAACCATCCACTCCCAGCTTCATATCCATACCAGACGCCACCCCACGGGAGGGGGGCGGTCCTAGAGGGGCGGTCCTAGAGGGGCTGCTGGCCGTTCAGTAGGCGCTGTGTCGCTCCGTTCCTGGCTGCCTTGTGTGAGGAATCTGCGCAAAGGACGAGAAAAAGGAACGTGACGACCGTCCCGAAGAGGAGCGGCAGCCGAAGCTGCGGCAGCGTGAGGCGACTTCGAGGTGAGCGAATGACGTACCGGGCTTAGAAAGAATGGACAGAGAGCTGTTAGAGAGAGATGAAGAGCTGGCGGCGACAACGCTGGGGTGAAGCTGAAATGAGAGGGAGAGTTCAAGATGAAGGGGAGAGAGGGGGAGGGGGGGGATGGAGATAGCGCCGCAAAGGTGTGCTGAGGAATGAGCAAACGCGAGGTGTGGCGGCGTCCAGCAGCAGCAGCAGCAGCAGCGTGGTTTCAGCTACATGTGGGGGGGGTCTGCGGAGGCCCCGCCTCCTCATCTATACCGGAGGCACGGATGCTCGAGGGCGCACCTGTTCGTTCATGATGCCCGACAGCTCGGTCAGCATGTCGCGGTAGTGCGCCCTCATCTCCTCCTGGTACTCCAGCTGGTCCTCCTTGATCAGACGCTCGTTCACGTCCAGAGCCTGACCGCAGGCTTCTGCAAACAGCCTGCAGGGGGCGCACGGGTTCATTATCGACCAGGGCCTGACTACTTTAAGCGGACTGCCTAGAGGTCACAAGGTCAGGAACACTACCAAGTGCGCATCTGCCCCTACCTGAAGATCTCCTTCAGCAGCTTGACCTGGTTATCTGGATACTTTTTGGCATTCTTCTCTTCTAGAAAGGCCCTCGCGTACGCCATGGGCCCGGCGTTCACCTGAGACGGGAGACACGTTTGAGAGGGCTCTGAGCGCGCCGGCGCCGCCCCCTTGCCCCTCGTCCTACCTTGACGCTGACGCTGCCCTGCAGCTTCAGCTGCAGCCGGATCATGTCCACCTCCTCCATGTTGCACAGCTGGTTGAGCTCGGAGACTTTGCGCGACATCTCGTCGATGGCGACTTCGATGGGGTTCATTTCGGTGCTCTGCTGCTCCACCACCTGGATGCGCTTCTTCAAGTAGGGGAAGCTGGAGCTCGCTGGACCGGGCGACACCAAACCCTCGCGTCAGAGAAGCTCCCCGCTGTGCGAGGGCGCAGGAACGCGGCTTACTGGTCAGGATGGTGCGCCTCTTGCACTGCTCCTCCACGTCCCCGTGCTTCTTCCCCGACATGGTGAACGGCGTCTCGAACATGAAGCGGTTGATGTTGTGGTGCCCCTCGAAGTCGGTCATCTTCTCCTGCTGCTCCTTCTCGTCGAAGTAGGGCACCACGTAGGTCACCTGGATGTAGGCGAACTTCGGGTCCAGGTCTTTAGGGTTGACCTGCAGCGGTTTGGGAGGTTACCAAACGCGGGCGGGGGGGGTGGGGGGTGTCAGAGCGCGGCGTGCAAGAGTCACGGACCTTATTGGAGTCCTGGATCATCTTCACATTGTCGGCGCCGAACTTGTCCGAGTAGAGCTTGAGCAAACGCTGGGAGATTTCTGACAGCCCCGTCAGCTTGGGCTCTTTGTAGATGAACTGTTTACTCTCCTCCTCTTCAAAGAAGCCCTATCGAAACACACGCACCTTCATTGACGAGCCGGTTTGTTTTTTTTTTTTTTTTTTAAATAACGGCCCCCTGCTGGTTCCTCACACACGCCAACCATCACGATAACCCATGTTAATAACACAGGACGTCAACTGGTGAGTTCTGGACAGGGGAGGTCAGAGGTCAAAGGTCAAAAGAAGCCACCTCTCCTCGTTTACTGGGCTTAGTTTTAGAGATTAAGGGGACGAGAGGTGGGTCACAGCAAGGCCTGTCACAAACCCTGACAGGGCAAACATCAGCGGGTGTTAATAGAGGTCGGAGGATCAGGGAGGGATAGCGTGGTTAGCTCGGAGGAGCACGGGAAATCAAACAAGTTGCAGGACTTACCGCGATCTTGAGTGTTTAAAGGCAAGAAAAGAGCAGACAGAGAAACTTGAGAAAGTCAGTCCCACCCCGTCTTTGTACCTGCTCGTGACCCGCTGTTCGCACAGCGCTCACAGAGCCTGTTTTGGCTTCGGCACGGTTGGCACGGCGACACGGCGGGCCGATCTAAAACAGAGCTTTGGCGAACTGGGGCTCACCTGACCGTAGAAAGCCACGCGGTAGTAGCGACCAAAGAGGCGCTTCTCCGAGTTCACCACCTCGGTCACTTTAAGGTAGGAGCGATGGATGTCGTAGTACAGCTCTGACAACCTCTGCAGACACACAAACGCACACAAATTTAAATATATGTGTGTCTGCTGCAGTTATGTCGCGCTTTTCACTCAATCTGTGACGCAGCGTCACCTTAAAATCCCGCCTCTTTTCGAAGACGGCGATCACGGGTTTGTTGATGTCAGCGATGAGCTCGTATCGCTCCGATTTCCACAGGTAGTCCACGCACAGCTTCAGCTGCTCCACCAGCGTGTCCTGCGCAGAGGGAGGAGGCGGGCGAGAGGTAAGAAGAGGAGGAGGCTGAGCGATCAGATCAGATCAGATGAGAGCAGATCAGATCAGATCAGATCAGATCAGATGAGAGCAGATCAGATCAGATCAGATCAGAGCAGATCAGATGAGAGCAGATCAGAGCAGATGCGAGCACTGACCTCTGTGTAGGGGGTGTCTTGAGTGCCGGTGTCCTCCTTCATGGCGCCCTCTTCTTTGACGTTAGGGCTGATGCACATGAACGCTGCCCAGCCCATGCAGAAGGAGGCTGCCGTTCCACAAGAGTGAGAGGAAAATCAAGCCGAGTGAGACAACAAACCTCGACAAGAGGTCAACGGCGACGCGTTCCAGTGAAGTGCATTTTGTATTCTTCCACAAACAGGCAGATACACTTGTGTCAAAGGTGAGCGGCCTTAAGTCACACTGCGGTGAGATTAGAGCGAGCAGTGAGGGTCAAACTGTGACGGCAGCCTCACGCCTCTGAGGCAACAAAGATCTACCTGCATCCATCTATTCTTTAATTGATGCTTGGAATGGTCAAGAGTTGGTCTCAACATGTGCCCACGCAGGCCCACAGCTCCCAGTTGCCCCCCCACCCCACCCCAGTGACTAGCGTTAGCAGGCCCCCGGTGCACACACTCACTGTCTTGATCTCGGGAGGTAGTTAGTAAGGAGCTACAGTTAAAGACAGGGCTTTCTTCAGGGGACACACTGGACATCCTGGTCTTGTCTGCTCTCCAGTAGCCTGTTTGGTAGGAGGAGGGGGGAGGAGGAGGAGGAGGAGGAGGAGGAGGAGGTTTATAGTTGGCGGTCATTTGCTTTTCTCTGTCGCTCAGGTGCTCATGCATTAGCCGAGGAAGGCTTCGCCGGCTGAGAGCGTGAAGCGCATGCAGAGAGATGTCAGACACGCAGAGCGTCATGCACAGGTGAGGACAGACGGGAGGAGAATGGGTGGACATGGGTCTCTACGCCAGCTAGACGGCATGAAGAGCGCAGATCTGAACAAGCCTCAGTGGACCTCCCTGTGAAACCACGACATCCAAAACACCAGCGCGCTCATTGTCAGGCACACCGAAGCCCCGATGACACAAAGGACGAGAGTCACTAATGCCCATGTTAGCCCCAAGACGTTTGCACATGGTTGCGATGAAAGCCTCCGTGTTAGTAGGTCTGCGAGGCTCCGCGAGGTTGTAGAAGTGCTTATGAGGTAGACGAGCACGCGCCTGAAGATGGAAGACCATGCTGCAGAAAGCAGTTAGCGTAGCGGCCTCTGTGCACTGACCTCTCCTCTTCAGAGACTCGGCGATCAGGGCCGAGATGTGGATGTAGCACATGGCAGCCTGCAGGGGTCAGACACAGTCTTATTACGTTGTTCTAAAAAAAAAAAAAAACAGAACCGCCCCCGCGGTACGCCTCGTCCCCAACGCAACGCTAACCTCGGACAGATCACCGTTGCGGACGTGGACTTTGGCCATGCTCTCCAGCCAGGTGCGCCGCAGCTCGGGGGTGCTGGCGTAAGAATTGGCCAGACTGTACTGAAGGTCCACCAGCATCTCCGGATCCTTCTCGTGCTCCTTCATCTGTGCCGTGGCCATCAGCACCGTTCTGATCCTTTTGGTCAGGTCCTTCACCTCAGCAGGGAACGGAGTGTTCTGCAGACAAGCAGCAGCATTAATTAAAGATCTATTTACCGACGGTGACCTTGTAAGATTATCCCAGAGCCTCTCTCTACCTTGAGTGGTGCATCACCGTTGGCAAAGTTATTGATGATTGCCAGGGACTGCTGAAACCTGGAGCCTCCGATACCAGCGTCTGCTATCAGCTGACTCACTGCCTTGATGACCTGAGGAGGAAGGGTCACTGTGAGGATGCAGGTTTGGGGGGGATAAAAAAAAAAAAAAAAGGGAATGACTGATCTATTTAGCCTCACTCACCTGCAGATGTGAGCGCACTATAGATTTTCCCTTGGTAAAGTCAAAGTTCTTTCTCATGAAAAAATAAAGCAGGGCGGACGCCTCCGTCTGGGTGGAGCTAGAGCGATGGTTGCAGCACTTGAGGATTTCATAGCACAGACAGCCGCACAGGTCAGCTTTGCCCTGGAAGAATGCGCTGGGGAACTGGAAATGTGGGAAAAAGACGTGAGGAAAGTTAAATAATGAAATGACAGGGGCCTTATTTTGAATATTATGTGTGCACTGAGTGTGTGTGCTGCACCTTTTCTACAAAGAGTCTGAGTGCAGCAAAGACGTGCCGTAGAGTGGCGGTTGATTGGTTGATCTGAAAAAAGAGCAGGTAGGTGTCCAGCACCTTCTTCATCAGTGAATTCTGTCCCTCATCCAGCTGCAGCTGCTTCTGTGGAGATTAAAAAAGGCTTTTACAATCAATATTTAAACAAAAATATACCCTAATATGCAAATTTTAAGTGCATAATCTATTCTAGCCACTAGATGGCAGTATGGTGTCAATAAACTCAAGGAAGTGTCTGTGTTAACATAATTATTCTGGAAAAGATACATTTTAATTATTAGTCAAAACTAGATTTATAATTTGTTTGGATGTGAGAGACCTTGTGGTGATGAACAAAGAGCTCCAGTACATCCAGCACAGTCAGGGCCACCTCTGTGGACAGGTTTGCCTCGATATCTGTGGGACTCAGACTGTCGCTGTCCTGAATAGTTCCATCTAAGAAAAACAGACCCAGAATGAACCGACTCAGATTCACATCAGCAGCCTCATAATCCAGGTAGTTCAACTGTTTAAGTGGGTGTTACCAGTCTCCATCATCTGCAACAGCTTTGGGTTGGTGAGAGCATTCTTGCCCCTGATGATGGGCATGGTCTGGGAGCGAGCGTGGCGGTGACCGTCGGCTCCCGAAGACGCCATCCTGGAGGCGACAGCGGGGTTCAATCGCAGCCCACTGACGGCCTGGTGCTTATAAATGCTTAAATGTGCGGACACAGGGGCTGGCCATTCACACGGAAGACTATGCTGATGAGGTGGGGGGAGGCATGCTGAGAGCGCAGCCGGCGCCCACATCGAAAAAAAAAACAAACAACATAAACACAGACGGGTGGAGGGTGATTACCATTGTGGGAAGAGGCTCGAGGGTTGAGAGGACTGGGAGGGGTGGTTAGAGCCCTTCAGGGTGCCATTGGCCTGGGTGGACTGGGCCAGCTTTACTGCCGCTGCTAACTTCCTGTTCACAGCCCAATAACAGCAGAGCTTCCATTAGTCGTTTTAGACCGACCATCAAGTTAGTTACACTTAAAAAAAAAATCTGATAACCCTGAACCTAACACTGGATATTGGCATTTTAATATGACCTTGCTGTTTACTTGTAAAACGAAAGGAAGTGTTAGGTTGTGCTCATGAAAGGCTAAAATGTAAATGCTAATGAGAGCTGTAGAGAAAGGTCAAACGGTGGCATACAGCCAAGTTTGGTCGGGGTTTTAGTGCAGCATTAATAGCATTTTAATGTGAAAGCAGGAGATTAATATGTATAGATATGGTAGAAACGTGCACTGCAGATAGTGGGTTTGAAACCAAACGAAGTTCGTTGTGCATTCTCATGGTGCCTGAACGCAGCGTTTGGCCCGTACAAACTGGACGCTGCTTTGTTTTTTGTTTTGGTCAACGTGGCTTCAGGAGCCACCAACGACACTCAGTCGGGCCGAGCAGCTCGAGTCCGACCAGTCTGCAGGCACAGGATGAAGGTAAAAGGCTTCAAGGGGGAACATGCAGCACTAATGAGGATGCTTTAAAGGACGCAAACACAACCCTACGTGCTTGCTGCAGGCAGTAATGAGCATGGCTCGTGCAATGTGATGAAGAGACAGTCGTTTTAAAGATGGAGAAAGCGTCACAATTAGCATCTTTGCTCCTCTGGTATATGTCGCGCACCTGTGGGTGTTGTATTGTTGCATAGCTCAACAAACGGGCTGTGGATCTACTTTCTCAGTGTCTCATAAGTGTTCAGTGTTTTTCTTTTTTTATATCCAATTAAAGTGGACCTAAATGTGCATCCCCTTCTTTTACTTTCTGTTGTTTTTGGGGTTTAGGTTGGAAATAATGATGGCATTGTTGATAACTGACAATAATTAAATGTGCCTCAGCCCACTGTGAGGATCCCTCCTGAACTTCAGTGTATCCTGCCTCAGTCGGGGCATCAAAGGGCGAACGGAGAGACACCGAGACAGACGCAGGCGTAAAACCGCGAATCCCCCACGGCGCGGTATTACAGATGAATGTTAAGTAGCAAGCACCCCCAGACAGGCTCGACTGTGTCTGAGAGCTATCTTTATCCCGCTAAAGCCTCGGCGGGCTGAAGAGCGGCGGATTCTCACAGCCTTTATGTTGGCCTGCGTCTCAGCGCTGAGAGGGAAAAGAGGGCTAATTTAATTAGCTGGGGCGAAGCAGAAGATGGAGGAGCGGAGCGGCGCTGATGGCTCAGCTCCAGTGCCAGCTCACACACACACTCACACTCCGCCGAACCCCAATCCGCCGCTTGCCAACTACTACTGTACACTATCCAGCAGTGTTCTGCTTTCAAAATGCAGGATCCAGCAGTTCCACCTCCCCCCCATCTCTTCCTGCTCTCGCCCCGTTTTATCTCGGCTCCTCTTGAAACCCAACCCGGAGCGTGCGCGCGCATACAGAGCACATATTAGTATTTCTGTCCGACTGCGTCTGCCTCCTTTATTTGTGTGCCTTCGCACACGCGCGCCTGCATTAGGGTGCGAGTGCAGTCATGCGTGTGCAACAAACCCATGAATTATGTATCAGGGGGAGGGGGTGGAGGGAGAGGTGTTAATAACCTTTGGCTACGGCATGTATGTTGAGTTAATAAGGTGTTTGTGTAGCTGCGGTGTTATAAATAAATGCTTCTCAATGAGCGCAGGCTGTCAGAGGAGGCAAGGTGATGACGCTCACCTGGCTATGTGGCGTTTACCCAGAAACCTGAAGTGTTGGAGACACAGCCTAAAAGAAAGGAACAGGCAAAACGGTCAAAGAGGAAGACCCCGCGTTCCTCCTCACAAAGCCCGGAACGAACAGAGGCGTCTTACTCCAAGATGCTGAAGAAGTCGGAGATCTCCTGGTGAATGGCACGGTGCCAGTAGGACACCAGCACATCTGGGGAAAAAGGGCATGCACAAACAAAAGTGTGAAAACAGAGGTTTTAAACCTTCAAAAGAAGAGTGGGTAGCCATATTCTGGTTGCGCACTCTTTTGATAAGAGCAAGGACGGCGTGAAAACCTCATTTACGACACATATTCTGGTAATTCCGTACCCTCTGATATGGTTTTCATGATGTGCAAGAAGCACATGAGGAGGCTGCGAGTCTCTGCTTGATCCAGCTTGTCACAGCGGGAACCGTAGCCTATGAGCGACTGCGGCCGTGCAAACTAACAACAAACGACAGCGACAGATCACTTTCACTGTTCAATTATTAAGAGACATTCTTCGCAACACTGGACAAAGATCACCCAGGAAGGTTTTCACACACAAGCAGTCTGCGTGACACTTAATTATCATGGCATCGATAGATCTCTGCGCCCTGCAGTGGGTATTCAGCTACACGTTCCTTTGTACCTAAGCTGGGTTTTTTTTTTTCTCACCTTCTCGCATCCATCCATCTTTTCGCTGTTCCTGTCGCTGTTGCTGGGGTTTGAATCCACGCTGATCAGAGAGCCGCGAGAGTCGGTCTGGTTTCCCGTCGCAACTGCCAAGGAGGAGAAAGCTGCAGGTGGGGGCGCATCAAACAACTTATTCACACATTTATTTGGAGCACATGCAAAGGAAGTGGTGGACGCACGCAGCTACCTGTGATGGAGTTGAGGACTTCTTTGGAAAAGGAGGCATCTACTGAGTTGGCATGACGGGTGACAGAGGTCACTCCTCCTCCCACACTGAGGTCATCTCGAGAGCCCTGAAACATCAGGAACAAAATAAGATGATTGGTTTTCAGCTTTAAATGCTAATAATATGCAGGCATCATTTTAATCTTACTTGATCACTAGACGTGAAATAGATGGGGAAGAGATCCCTGAGGAAGAATCGAGGCATGTTGTCCAGGATCAAACCGTAGAGCGGCAGGTACAGCGATGCAATCCTCGCCTGTTTCTCCTGGAAACACGCATGCACCATTAGCTGTTGTTTAACTGGGGGGCTGGTTCACGCAGGGAGTCACGGACAGTTACCTTGGTGGCGTAGCGCGCATCCAGAGAGTGCTTGGCCATCAGGGTCTTCAAGGTGGACAGGGCCAGGTGCCTCAGGTCCTGCTCGTCCTGGAGAGCCAGCCCCAGCTCCCGCAGAAGGAGACCGGTCAGAAAGTGCTTCCTGCAGAACTCTCCGGTCAGGCTGTACTCAGGCACCGACACTGAAAAGAACAAAGACAGAAAAGTAACAGAAATTATAGGCAGTCGTCTGATAATTACAACACGCTTGTGCCAATATTTGTTTTCCATCAGTGAGTTCATTTATCCCAAATTGGATAGAATTCCATTAGCATCACAGCGCTGAAACAGACACATGGGTAGAACATATTTACCATGGGTACTTTGTGGCTCAGGGAATGCATGATCTGATATGGAGGAACAGGCGGAGAGGTGGCAGGAAGAGGAAGACACGGTGTTATTAGATGAATGAGAATGAATGTTAACTGATGCATGTCGCAAAGCTGATGCTGAGCCAGGGGCCTCCGCCTCACGCTCCTACCTGTGATGCGGGCCGAGGGCAACGGCAGGCTGAGGGGGATGTAGTGCTCGTGGTTGCACACCTCTCTTAGGAATTCAAATTTCAGCTCGCACAGGACCTGACAGAAGGCGGACTTTATCAGTGCACGCAAGCAAACAAGCTGCGGTCGCAACAAATTTTAAAACAGGGTCTGGCGTTTGTGATTGCATGGTTGGAATCGTGCTCACCTTGCTGTCTGTTGCAGTAATCATGTTTATGTAGTTGCTAATTAGCTTGAATATGAAGCCTCTGTCCATCAGAGTAAAACAACGCTGCAAAGAGACAGAGCCATAGAGGTCAGACCACCTGAACTGATAATGGAAGGATTGTTTAACATAGATTTGGGAATCAATGGGAAACAATCATGAAAGGATTTCTTTTTGTATCCAGACAGGGTTATGCAGTTTGTATTGACCCATAGGAAATCACATTATATTCCCATCATATTCACATAAGCTTTAATGGGCCAGACAACCGTCAATAAGCTGTTTATTTGCGTGCTTGCACCTTCACAAAAGCTGCGACGGCTAGGTTGGCACTGCGAGTCTCTTCAGCCAGGTCCTTGTTTTTCCAGAAGATGTGTTCTGACACTGTCTCCACCAGGGTCTCCACGCGGCTCAGGTAGGACGAGGGGAAGCGCTGGGGCCTCGGCAGCTGCAGGAACAGGGTAAAAAAGGGTCAGGTCACCACCATGCAACAAAGTCATAGTCAATAGTCAATAAAATGTAACATATGAGGATGTTTTCACCTTCACTTTGTCAGAGTCGACCAAATGTTGAGCCATGGACTTCACAATTAGCTCAAAGAAGAACCAGGAGAACTACAATCACAAAGAAATGAATTGTTATAGCATAGCAAAACCTTGCAGTTCTAATATAAAATGAGGAGAGAGACTAACCTTCAGGACATTTCTCACCGCTGAGTGCTCATTGCTTTTCAGGTCAAAGGTCATCCCTTTAGCCAGCTCTTCATGAACGGTCCTGAAGCCGTGGGCTTCTGTCTTAAACACATACTGGAGGCGCGAGGGAGAGAAACCACACTCAGGTAAAGGTTCAGGCAATTTGTAAAGAAGTGCACACAAACGCATGTGTGCGCAAGCGCTTCAGTTGGACACCACTATTACAGAATATCATGCCAATCTGTTCCCATGGCAACCTGGTTTCCACTCCTCCTTCCTCCCAGCATTTGTCTTTGTCTAAGTCTTCCAGCACTGCTTTTTTTCCCCCATCACCTTGGCTAACAGGAATAAGAGCCTGTGGTTTCTCTTTTTCTAATTCTCTCTTATTTTCCCCACTATATATACATTTCTTTGTTATTTTGACTAAACCAGATGAATCCAAATAGGATCACATTCTTCTGTTTTTTTCTCTATGTATGCATGCATGTTCTGGGCATGCAGCCTATAGCCAGGCTCTTGCACCTAAATTTATGTACATACACATAAATCCCCAAATTCAGTTCCTCTTTCTGCAAGTCTGTGAAGTGGGCTAACAAAGATTAAAAAAAGACCCATTCAATCACTTATATGTTCTATATTATACCTTAATATAAGAATGCAGGTAGTGATCCAGATTTTCTTCATGGCACTTTGCAACAATATGGACCAGCACTCTGTAGATACAATAAAATATAATAATAATATAATACAGCTTTAAAAAGAGGTGTAAGGCAGTTTTCATTATAATCATAAATTCAATTTGACATTCTAGGCACGGTTATAAAATTGGTTTGATTTGCAGTTTGTGTATTTTAGTCGTGTGTAGATGTTGTAGTACCATATTCGACCTACAAAGTGGCCGCATACAGTTGTAGTATCATGAGTTACCTGGTGGTGGCAGTAGTGACCTCGTCATTATCGTTCTGAGTCAGGACCTTGAACAGCTGGTTAAAAAGCACTGGTAGGAATCTGATGATCACCGGGATTCTCTCCATACTGAGGAGACCCTGCAGAGGTAGAAACGAAGGACAAGGGAAGGAATAGAATAGAAGTAGAAAAAAATAAAGGAAATGAAACAAAGAGTAAAATTTCACTTTAATCCTAACATGATGTCATAATAATTAGACATGCATCTGTGTTAAACTGTCACAGTGTTTGTTAATGCTTCAGTCACACTTAATGGAAACTAATTTTGTGTTTTCTCTGACCTTCAGGCAGTTGAGGAAATTGGAGGTAGGAGGTAGCGAGAGGTCCAGCTCTCTTTTCTGGCACTGCTGGAAGAATCGGTTCAGGTGGGGGTCCTGGCACAAGCAGAGGAATCCATTAAAAAAAAATGAACAGTCAGCCTCTGCTAGGAGACTTAACAGACTGGCTCCATTTTCTACCTCACATTTTTTTACTATTTTACTTGGCATCTCTTAAATTTCAGACCAAATTTCACTGTTGAATTATTTTTAACGACTCTGCACATTACATGCTATGTTACTCCATCCTATTATGAAGTCTACTTCAGTGTTACCTGAGTGTACACTGTGGAGATGACATTTGTTGACATTTTGAAGATAGCCTTTCCTCCATCCACCCATTTCACATCTGCTCCATTCTGTTAAATGATAAAATAACGTCAATAATGATTCTAAATAGCACCCAGACGTCACCTACACGCCTGCTGTTGCTCACCTTGGTGTTGCTGGCTTCCTTGATAGCCAGATATCCCGGGGGCAGGTTGCAGGAGACGGGGATGCTGAACTCTTGAGATGACAGACGGCCCTCTTTGAAGAGCGGCAGCCAAGAAAATCCCACTAAAAAGACGCGCAGGCGACACGGGAATTAAGCTGCTGCACAAGGTGTCTTTTCACACGATGGGTCTTCGGCTCTCCCCACAATTTCCTCACCAGGCGTCTCCAGGGATTCTTTCCTCTTGGCATTTGTCTTGGCATTGATGTCACAGGTAACGTGGTAGAAGGAGAAAAGAAGGTGGTGCTTGTCGTGAAGCTGCGTCGGGAGCTCGATCTTCACCTGCAGACACAGTGGCGTGAAAATGGCAGCGGAAGCTGCTGTGAGGCACGTGCTGGATTATCTAATCTGATCCCTACCTCATCGTAGAAGTCGGGGTTCTGAGAGTGATGGAGGACTGTGGAGCAGGCTGCTGTGGTAAAGACCGCACCACCTGGCTTGCCATAAATGCACTAAAAAAAAAAAAAAAATAGCAGCAGCATAAATACAGGGCAATATGGTGATGCTCAGCTGACGGATTCATATAAAATAAAAATATATGCCATTACTATGCTTTTCAGAGGCAAATTACCTTTAACGGTTTGGCAACTTCATCATCGGAGCTACGGAACTCCACATAGACGGCAAGGTTACGAGCCTGTGAACAAAAGGACCACTGTGACTTGTTATTGGCTAACAATAAATGCTTCTAACCAAATGCACAATCGGTGTATTTCGGGGGGGGGGTGTTTTGTTGTTAAAATTGCAAAAGAAAACCTTGGCGAAGCTCTTCTGGCTGTCATATTTAAGGTGTTTGGGGTAAACGTAGATGTGGTTCCTGTAGACGCGGTGCGGCTGCGTGAACTTGGTGGAGTTCTGGACGAACTCCTCCACCTCCACGGTTGCCTGGTGTTTGCTCAGTTCTTCAAAGGGCCTCACGGGTACGTAAGAAGAGGTGACACAGTCTAGAGGGGGGAGGGACAGAGTCAGTAGCCATCGCGGAATGGGACGGAAGCCGAGCGCAGACAGAGTGAAGTTGGGACGCACTCGGGTGCTCCATCGGGACATAGTCAACAGCGATGTCTAGAGTCCCGGGGATGGTCTGCAGTTTGCTGGTCTTCTCAGCCCTGCAGACCCAAAGCATACGGTCAAACACTGACAAATGTCCGCCCAGACAAGAGAAACCTGCTCGGGCTTCACCTCCTGTATTCAGACACCAGCTTCACCAGGTCGTCTACTGAAATCTTGTTGCTCTCCTGTTTGAAGAGCGGTGAGAAACGAGACTCCCTGTCCAACGCCCCGTGGTTATCCCTAAAAACGGACCTATAAAGAGACAACTGGGTCAGCGTAAATAAAACACCGAATCGGCGCTGCGAGTGAGGCTGAACCTCTGACCACTGACCTGACAGACCAGGCGAAGGGCATACGGTACTGGCCCAGTTTACTGCAGAAGTGCTTGTTGGATTTCACTATCTTCTGGACAGTCTGTAGAAGGCAGACGTGTTAGCGACCTAACAGTTCCTTTGAGAGTCTCATGAGAGTTGAATCAATCTAAAACTGGCCGACTGGGACAGAGCGACAGGCTGAACCTGACGGCGTTTAATGCTGGCAGCGGGTCGGACGTCTGGTGATTTACTTAGCTGCTGGAACAAGGAAGGGAGTGGAACGCTGCCAGCAGGGCGGCTGGGAAACGTGTCTGAGAGGATTTCAGGAACTAATTTCTGCACTATCTGAAAGGGCTTGGCATTCTCTGATGGAGATAACTCGGAGCTTCAAGACAAACGCATTCTGGAAATGTGCGCGAGGAAGACATTTCCTTCCTGCTATAAACTAACAACTTGTTTTCCCAGCCTGCTTTAAGAGATAAAAGTAAACATAAAGTAAACATTTCCAAACAAAGTGAAGGAAGCTGGTTCACCTTGCTTGAATCGGTATTCTTGATATAAGGTTCTGTCCCACACGCAATGTTCCCCATCAGCACTTTTTCCACCCTCGCCACCATCACTATATCCGTGTGCGGGTTGGTCACAGAGAAGATGGCCTGCACGGAGGGAAAACATGTCAAACCGGAGGACTGATCTGTGGGTGGGCCCAAGCCCGTAAGGTCCGTCCATAACGCCACATACTTTTTGCACATTACATTTTATTTTTAGTTACTAAAATTAAAAGGGACTTTAAAAACTCTTTAAGATGTCGCGAGTAAGTCCCTCGTGTTCATGGCTTCTTAAAAGCACTGATTGCCCTCCCTATGACATCATTTACTGTTCAGCGCAATTTCTCTGGTGTTCAGTAAAGAGATCTGCCAACAGCAGCTCGATGCTCACCAGTCTGCCTGAACTCACTCTGTCTGGTAATGTTTCAAATAACATGATGAAGTTATTAACATATTCAAAAGAAAACTTGTAGACTGCTCCTACAGGAGGAACAGAGACAGATGTGGGATGAGAACACTGATGATAGGCCGACTTGTCTACAAGAGTAATGACATATTGTAAGGATTTGTTTGCTTTTTCTTTTCTTCCATTCCTTGCAGTCTTTTGTCTCTGTTGTTTTTCTATTCATGTGTAATTTTAACGATTCCAAAATGTCAAGATATTTTATTACTTTATTAAAATAAATATGTCTGCGACTTGAAAATATGAGCTACACATTTCTGATTTGGCTTTTTGTGCTTTTAGTTCAACACATGTAAGTAACAGAAGAGACAAAGAAAGAGACATGGAGACATAGAGAGAAAGAGAGATAGCGAGAGATCCACTGAGTGAGCTAAATTAAGTTTTAACTGGAAAGAGAGCAGCATAAGCTTGTTTTTGCTTTCAAGGCAATATGGACACAAATGAGCCAGACAGGAATAATTTCAAACTCCATGTATGTTAGTATTTTCTTTCTATTAAGAGGCACATCCAAAATTGAAAACCTGGCATTGAAAATTGTAATAATTTACCTGCTTGGGGAAACACAACCAGTGCTCCATGTCCATGTTGAGGTAACAGTCGCCTGGCTTCCTCTCTGCGGGCGAGCATGGGCCATTCTCCTGGGCCCCCGCCCCGGTCCCGGGACCTGCGGTCCCGTTGCTGCAGCCACCCAGCATCTGCCTCACCGCCTCGTGGTTGAGGTCCACGTGAAAATCTGCCGACACCTTCCTGCCGTCTCGCACGTCCAGCAGAGCCAGGGACACGAAGAAGGGCTCGATCTGACGGAGCAGATGCAGATGGTTCAGTAAGGCCACCCCCTGTCTGTGGCATGCCACTGTAAAACCTCCTCCTCACATTCGTGACTGGTCCAGTTTCACTCTCGCTGATGCAGCCCTGCAGCATGAGGTTGAGTGATCGGCACGTAACCATAAACCTTCGCCCCAGCTTCTCCTCAAACGGACGCACAGCTCCGTTCTCAACCGATGAGTGTTCAGCCCGTGGGCTCCTCAAAACCTACATGGGGTGACATGTGGATGAACTTGGTGTCATCTCGGCGTGTGTTCAAGCTGCATTGATCCTAATGTGCTTACAGGAGTATCGGGGTCCAGGGAGAACAGATTCAGCCTCTCCTCCCTCCTGGCAGAGCGAATTCGCTCATCTGTCTCTGAGATGTACTGTAAAACAAAGACGGAACAGAGAGGAAGCGTCACAAACACAACAACTGGAGGCTCCAACACCGATCGCTGATGTAGCACCATTGGAAGCTGTCGCCATGGAAAAGTACCTACCTTTGCCAGCTCCGGATTGATGCCGTTCTCTGTCACGGTATCTTCATTTTCCTGCAAACAGCTGTCACCCAATGACAGGTCAAACACGTCTGGGGAGGGAAAACAATCATGATGAGAGGAGGGAAATCTGCTGAGGCCCGTTAATGTTGATTGGCTGGGGTGAAAATGATCAAAGCAAGCCCATCGGAGTGCAAGATAAAGGCCTTCTGACGTTCTCTGGAGTGGCTGTGGTGGGTAAATTAGAAATGACATGCCTACCATCGCCAGCAGAAGCAGCCCTATCCCAGACTGAAGTCTACCTCCATTCGTGCTATTTATGGATCATCATTGAGGCAGGTTTCAGCCATTAAAATTTTAATGTGCCTGAAGAAATTCTGCCCAGAGGCTGCGCGGAGCAAAATAGCTCATTAACAGCAGGTCGCCACATACTCAGTCTGACACGGGGACGACTTAAAGGAGTGCAGAGCCGGAGTGGCGGAGACTATTACATCAAATCATTCCAGGCGCTTTCAACAGAGCCAAGTCTCGGAGCGCCGTCGCCGAGCATTAAGTTACGCGCTCTGCCCGAGCTTGGACCGAGCTGGCACATGAGGTGGAACTTCTACTTGTAAAGATTTAATAACAAATTAAGATGCAGCCAGAGAGGCCAGGTCATCATCAGGTCTCATTTCCTTATAGAAGCGAACGAGCACCAGACAGGACAGGCTGGCACGATGGAAGAAAAGGGGCAGGATTTATACATGCGCTGGAACTTTCAAGTCTTTATTCTAAATTGTGGTCTGATTCTGATTCTACCCCCCCCCAGTGCAGCTCCACTCTCACCCTGCCGGTGATCAGTCAGGTCCAGGCTCTTGCGGTCGGGCGCCGGGCCGTCGTGGGGGCTGATCTGTAAGATGCGCGTCAACGTGCTGATCCAGTCCTCCATGTCCTGCTCACTCTCCGCGGCCAGCACGAAGTAGGTAACCTCGTTCATCTTCAGCTCAAAGGCGTGCTTCCTCAGACGGTTGTTCTGCAGAGGGAGGATGGATGAGACGGTACGGTTACGCATCAAAGAAAGCACAGCTCGGTTTTGGTTTCTGGGGGGAGTTATAAACTTAGCCTTGCATATTTGACTTTGGATGTCTACAGATTTAAATCTCTTGAGTTTAGAGCACAATAGAGGTATTCATCTGTCATGTTTGACACCTTTGTGTTTGTAAAAGCAGTGAAGGTCAAATTCTCTCCTCAGTCTTCTCTGTTATGTAGCGTCATTGTTAAACTTCCTATCACGTTCTTGCCAAGTTAAAAGTTTGTTTATAAATGTAGAATCTCACAAAGGTCTTGAGGGATTATGAGGAAGGAAAAGAGAACGAGAAGAAATGGGATGCTGCTTCTTGTTTGGGTCTATGACCTGGTTTTTGAAGGTAGCTTGATAAGAACAATATCTCCATGCCAGCATACAGTCTTTACCCAAGCCCGGATAAAGTGAGCGCTACATTTTGCTGCAGAAAAGGACGATTTATGTGTTTTCTTGCCTTCCTGAAGACTGAATTTAAGAGACAGAATTATGTGCATATATGGCATATAAAAAAGTTAGACTGGGAAACTGCAACACAGAACTGTAAAATATGATTTATATTCATTCAAACTACAGTACAGATGAAGCTTGAGGACTGTTTTCCTGCATGGTTCTGCTGGAGATGGAGGGCTACGGGACTGTTTTGACGCCCACCTGTACCACGCCAGTGCACGAGTCGAGGAAGATGCACCCTTTGGGCTCCTTGGAGATCTTCTCGTCTCTGTAGAAGTTCATGATGTAGGAGTTATCTGGCAGCTGGGTGAGTTGGAAATACCTCCTCTTGAATGACTGCGCAGACAGGGCAACGTGAAAACGCATTAGCCCGGTTTATTGCAAATAAAATAAAGCAAGAATGCAGCGGAAGCACGTGTGTGGGCGTGTGTTTGGCGCTTCCTCACCCTCACAGTGATGCTGTTGTTGACAGTGCTGTTAAAGTTCCCCTTGTAGAGCCAGCCTGAGCGAAACACGCCGATCCCGCCCCCTCCTCCACCTCCGCCCCCGCCACCACCTCCGCCCCCCCCTCCTCCTTTGGATGAGGACAGTGAAGTGGTGTCCTGCAAAACAAAACGATTTTTTTTCCCATTTAACCCAACTGAAAGATGATCAATAGCAAAAACAAGACTTGGAGGGACATTTGATGTTTTTTTTCGAAAGTCCACTGGTCAGACGAATTACCTTCGTAAACAACGTCCACTGAGCTGTAATGAGCCATCAGCCATTGCAGAGTATATATGTACAGCTTTTAGAGCAGCGCTAAACCAATTTAAACATAAGAGCGTACCATATACCCAGCATGTAATGCGGTTTTTCTTTTCCTCTAAAAGCTTTTTGTCCAGAAGATGATCATTACCAACCTCATCTTTGTCCACGTCCTCATAGTCAATCTCGAAAGAGTGGGATGGCAACTTCTCTGCCTTGGGTAGTTTCCTATGAGAGGATGTGAAAAGACACACATGAGCTTCGGAAATCGACTGATAAGGGGACGAAATGATTGCTGGGATTTCATCAATCCAGCAAACCACCGGGTTTCACTGACTCTTCCTCGCCATTATGGGTCAGAAGCGGACAATAGGTGGCCCTAACCCCATCCCGCTCCACCACTCTCCCTGGCAGACCTGCCTTTTTGTCTGGGCAGAGGTGCAGACAGCCAGGCTGGAACCACCCTCTGTTTAAAGTCAGGCGTAAAAAACACTGTCTGGAGAGCAAAAATAAAACCTCTGGGGTTTATTCTGATGAGTGCAGACAGAGGAATGTTAACACTGAGCTGCAGATACACAGAAAAGCTGCAGATTCAACTGAAAACCTGACTTTAAGAGTTGACATGATTATCAGCTTTTAGTTATAGAGTAACAGCTACAGGGAGACAATATGTTGTAAGATAGCTTGACTTGTACTTCCTATACAGATGTGTGTCAGCACAGAGGTTATGTGAACTGATTACAGTGGCGACCCCTGGGACAGAGGAGGGACATTCCTGTGGCTGAACGCTCTAACTGCAGAGCTGTTCTGGCGCAGTTTCACCGGGGCTGACACAACCTCAGTAGTCCGCGTGGCTGAAATTTTCAACAAACTGCTGACTGACAATAGAAAAAGTCAACATTCTTGATCATCATTTTTTTTTCCAGCTCTGGTCACCACTTTGTGCTTGTTCTCAGCGTTGAGGGGGCTAAGACGTTTGACAGAAAAGGATTTCAAACAGAGACGTCGCATTGCATCAGAATTGCATTATTTATATATCAGTTTTTTTGTGACCCTGGTTTCAGAAACACTGCAAAACATAAGCGAAACACTGCAACGTCCAAAATTTTGAAGGTGATGGCGTTGGATAAGGATCCTGTCAAACAGGCAAAGCTAAAAAATAGCTGATCGATTCCTACTTGATTTAGAGTTCAGAATTCCTAACTGGTCAGCTTCCAGTTTTAAAGTCAAGCTCTCATATAAGTCCCACAATGGTCACTTTTCTATTGTAATGGTTTCTAAGAAACCTAGGTTCATCTCCAGATATAAATTAAATCCCCCCACAGCAGACAGATCAGGCAGGTCAAAAGGATGAGTAGAAAGTGTGTTACCTGGGCAACAGGCGATAGTCTCCGGCGTAGTCATCATACTTGAACTGGAGCACATTCAGCTCTGAGTTGTAATACTTACAGGCCTGCAGGAGAGGATGGAGATTTGAGCGGAGGGTGATTAAATATTAACTTTCCAAAATGATAGCCTCTGGGAAAAATGGCCCTGGAGCCTCCGGGAATCTGGCTCTCCTGAGGTCCGACTACTCATTTATCAGAGGGTGTGAAATATTAAAATGAGGTTCCAGCACATAAAGACATCTTTACATCTGTCTCACAAAATATGCACTGAGTGTTGCACAACTAGAACTGAACTTAACATGATCTGCTTGCAGAGAATGAAAATTTACTGAATAATTACTGAATAATTTAACATTCTTAAAATATTTTCAGCTCCAGTATCAGCCTTAGTCAGAACAGCAAATTCAGATGCATATAGTTGTCTGGTGTTTTATTACTACTTATTTCTCCACCAAATCAAATTAAAATTAACACTTGTGTAAACCACACACACACACACACACACACACACACACACACACACACACACACACACACACATTACCTCTCTGACCAGCAGACATTCAGCCTGTAACTCCGCCCCCTCGGGAACCGTTGACTTGAGAGTGCGACTCTCCTGAGGCACAGTAGATACCTGCAGTGACAAACAAGATCCAGAAAAGGCAATTACCGTGATGAGAAACATATTTAGTTATATTTATTCATCCTTCCCTGCAGCTGCGTTGTTTTGGTCATTTGGTCATGTCAGAAAGTAACATCTATTTACATAATATATTAAAAGGCAAACTTGAATGTGACCATACAGACATTTTCATGATTTTGTTGACCTTTTGGACTACTTTTTAAACACATTCATATTGAATTAAAAATAGTTTTATTCTTGTTATATTGTATTTATTTCCAGTTCCATCTATGAAAGCCTTACACTCTTAAATACATTTTCTGATCCATAGGATGGAAAGTTATTAATTGGATGAAAACATGAAAAAGTGCAGAATGGTAATGAAACCAAGTCAGCATTTACAGAGATGTTGATTTATGTGAGCATATATCAGCAAAGCGGCATGCCGAGCTCAGGACCTAACTGGCAATCCAGCAAATGTCATGCGCCTCCCGTCTCGCTTTCACTCACAGTTATGGAAAATGGCTGTAAATCAGAGACATGCTGCAGCTACCACTCCGGGGTTGCTTCAGAAAACACATGCATTTCCCTCGACCGCAGCAAAACCAGTTTGGTCATCATAATGCACGGTGTGTCCATGTCGGCGCAAACCCATTAGCCGGGCAACGAAGGCACAATAAACAAAGAGATGGGGCAAGCCAGAGGGAATAAACTGTTATCCGTGATGAAAAAGACTGCTTAAGGTGCATGTTTACACTGGGAAGGCTATCTCAGCTTGAAGAGAAATACAGATGTTACGTGCTGCATTTTTAACGACTATGTGTCACAGTTTGATTACAGAGCGGCAGCTTGGCCTCTAGCACAAATCACTCAACATTTACTACAAACTAACCTAATTTCCCATGATGCAATGTGGGAAATGAGTCTATACCACTCTGCAGTGATGCCAGCTCAAGACTGAGCTGAGTGTGTTTGTTCACATTTTGGAACAGCTCATCAGATAGAGGGGTGAAAGTCATGGCACGCTCGGTTTTTATTGTTACATTTATGCTTTTATCTGGTCTTGTGCTTCAAACTGCCAACTTTGAACAATTAGCCTCGCTCTTATTTACGGGCTGCAACAGAAATTCAGCACGTTGTGGTCAGCTAACATTCTGATGATAATGAAAAACACGAGTATTAACACGAAGACGAGTCCAGACAGACACATCTTTGGAGGGCTGCCAACGGCTGTGAGCATCAGTAGCAGCACAACAACCTCACAACCTCAGACTGTCCATCATTTTTAGAACTAAAAAGGCCTTCCTGAGGAGACAGGAAATCTTAAATGTACACACTTTTTTTTTTTGTAATTGTGACTAATGGGTATCGCCCACACAAACCCAGACATTTACCAGGAAATCATTGTCGGGGAACAGCAGCAGATCTCTGAGAGGGTCTTCCTTCAACTCGTCCCCCAGTTTAGAGACGACGGCCTCATAGTCAAGTGGATCGATCACCTTCGGCTTCTCCTGCTGCAAAGGGGAAAAGCACTTTCGTTAAAAATATGAGTAAAACCAGACAACTGAGATGTAACCAGGGTAATGAAGAACCATGTTCTCATTCTATTAAAGGCAGCGGTTGTGACTGGTTTCCTTTGACATCTTGACAGCCTAAAAAAAACTGAAGAGGAAGTAGCTGGAGCATTAAATTAAAATGGTTAAAATTATGAACTAAGAGATCCTGGTGTGGTAGAGGATGCACTTCAGTTAATAAACCTACAATGAATTCCCCATTTCCAAAACAATATCAGTGACCCACTCATTTGTCTGAATGCAAGAGCATGTTGTGCTCAGTGGAGCAGATTTTAAACACGCCTTTAACGTATATTGTGAAGAGAGAACAGCTGTAGCGGTAGGTTGAACTGCAGCACGCTGTGGGGAGGAAGGCAGAGGAAGTAATGACTGGTTTGGTTTGCATGCGAGCAGTTTATCCATCACGTTCACAACTAAGGAGATAAGCAATGGCACCAGAGGTTATAAGAAGGTGTGTGTAAGGGCATTTGTTGTCTTGTTGTCCTATCCTGTGCAATGTTATTCATTTTAAACATAACCACGATGATTTGTAATCCATCTGTAATACATGACCAGCAAGCAGAAAAGGGACTCCATGTTGTAAATGTTGCTCTTTTGCATTTAATCTAATAAACCACACACACACACACACACACATCATATTGTATCAGTCAAGATATAAATGTTGAAGAGATGTAACACATGAAGAGGAAGAAGGTATGAAGTAGATTGGGGGATTTTCATGGGGGAATATGACTACTCTGACCCACGTGACTTCAAATAAAGGCTTCTGAGATGAACGCTGAAACCTGTGTGATGCACAGGTCAAGTATTAGTTCCATCGGCTTAAAAGTAAATACCTGAATTCATGTAGTAAAACAAGTGAAAATAATACAAACATCACTGAAATAAGATGCTTATGATCAAACTACATGAACAGTTATTAAAAACTTATTAAAGGCAGTAAATTATGTGAAAACCAAAATGTTTAGTTGAGAGCAAAATACAGGATACCTACAATATTCAGGTGGTTGAAGGGCGATCTCACTCGTTTGCCTTTCGTTTTCCTCCTGAAGGTGATTTTGCTCCTGAAGCTCATTATACACCCTCCCCAAAAAAAGGGTTGCCGCACCAGACAACAAAAAGGCAGCAGAAGCTCAAGGATCTGGGTTTCAAAAACAGCTCAAACGCACAAAAAGCGAGCTGCTGTAAATAAAAGGCACATCGCCGGGCATGTGCGCCACCAGAAGGAGAACTAGCGCTCGCTGTGGGTTTGTGTCAGCACACGTGGATGTGGCGGAAGTTGATGACTGATGGCCAACCCAAGCTTCAGCAAGCCACAAGAGCACAAAAGAAACTAGCTACGCCAGAGAGCAGATTCTATACTCTAATGTCATTGCGTCTTGTGTTTTCAGACACTCAGCGTTTTAATGAATGAAAATCAATAGCAGAGATCAATTTTCAAACAATAGGTGACTGTTTGGTTCACTCTGACACACCCAATAACTTGTTTACTTTTGTCCAAAGGTTGCCAACAGTAGTTTCAGCTCATCCATCTACCAAAGCAACAAAACTTCCTGTTCTGAAGCTTCACTTTTCTCTTCCTATAGTACGGAACAGAGAGTATCAGCAGGGCAATGCTTGTATTTTTCAACGAAAACGAATGCAAAACCGAGACCAGCAAAAGATATTTGCTGTTGATAAATGCGCAGACACACACACACACCAACATAATCACACCTAGATTTAAACTTTCCATGCGCACACACAAACACGCACGCACACACCAGACTTCCCCTGTATTTTAACGAAAGAGGAAACATCACCAAAACCTGAAACGCTAAAATGTTACCTTCTCTGATCAAAGTAGATGTCAAATCAGTGGTTCAATCCAGCCGTCCTGGGTCTTACTCTAGTGATGTCAGGGCATGAGCTAAATAGTGGTGCTGTGATGGTGGTGTCACATTGGGTAAAAACTTTTGGATTCAAGAAAGTCATTTTTTAAAGCAAACTGAACAACATGCAATAGTTTATTCTGGACCAGCATCAGAATCATTCTGCTAATTTAACACAGATGAGGCTGCAGAGTGCGTGTGTGTGTGTGTGTGTGTGTGCGCGCAATTATGACTGACGATATTAATGAAACAGCGTAACCTTGTTATGCAAGATGTCTGGCAGAAAACCTCTGAGCGGAGTGAAAATCCTAATCAAGGTTGTATTTCCCTCTTTGATGTTTTGGAAAGAAAACAGCGAATCGTAATTATGCTTTTAGGACCGTGCTCCTTTCAGCCCATTTAACTTCAGCGGCAGCCTGCCCCCCCCCCCCCATTCTCCTCCCTTCATCCACCTGCCCTCTGTTCTTCAGCAGCTGGCTCCATCCCTCCTGTCTGCCTGTCACTTCCTCATTTCATCAAAGATCCTCGGCAGGACGTGGCTTTTTTCTGCTTCGCTTTGATCACCCCATCTCTTCCTGGCTCCCTTGTTCTCACCCATACCTCCTAACATCTGCCCACGATTCCTCTGTTTCACTTTCACTAGATGGGCCATTCGTAGCATGGCTGTCCTCCAGCATAGCGGACAAGAGAGGGAGAGAGGATGCAAAATTAGGATTTAATTAATCTAAGATGGGAAATGAATAAATCAAAGATGGCGATCGGTCTCTTCCTTGCACACAAGCTGGTTCATTTCTTCGCTGAACACAGATTTAAGGGCTTATTCTGTCAAGGGAATGATAATGGAAAGTGTGACCAAACAAAAACAGACAGAGGGAAGGACAGAAACAGCTGAGATAGTAAAGAGACGAAGAAACTAGACGTGAGCCATCTGCTTCGCGTCACTAGGGAAGTAGGGAGCTGCAAGGGAGTCAAGACGGACCAGTGGAGACTCACACCTCGGAGAGGGATGGCAGAGATAACAGTACATGATGGGATTTTCCATTTGAAAGGTTGACCAATCTGTCTATTTTAATCCATGTTAATCTACAGCAGGGCCAGAATGAAGACAAAACAAACAATGTTAGTTCTTCCGAATGAATGATACTTGCTTTCAGGCTGCAAAAGCACATCATCATCTACCACTTCAGAGGGCTTGAAAAGGTCCAAATCAGGACAACAACCTCATAACCTCAGACTCTCTCTTAACCTCAGAGTTGATTAAGACTCTTGCTCTCTTTCTTTACCTCACACATTTTCCTCTGCTTGGCTTCATCCACGGAATGTTTGAATGATCCAGATTTGATCAAAGCTGCCTCTGACCCTGGTGTTCCGCAGGGACCCACAGTGGGGGACTTTTTGCTTTGCCCATTGCACATCACTTCCAACCCCCTGCCCTTCACAAACCCACAAAAACCCAGTCATCTTGTTTTCGCCGAGTTGACTCGGAGCGTCCGGCATCAGCCACCAGCCTGCGTTAGGTGAAGTTAGGTTTTAAGACAATTCAAAGTGTGGAAGTTTAGTTTGGGAGTGCAAGATGTACATGTATGTTCATCAGGAGAAGTCGGTAACCTAGATGTATGTCATCAATGTTTTTGCTCATGGTCCTGCTTTGTACATTGATAATAAACTGTAGGGAAATTTTGCCACAGAGACTTGAAAAGCAGCCACGGGAGACGGGAGAAACACAAAGGGCGACTGTAAGAATACCACCATGCCAAAACTTGAACATTTTTCCACTGGGTTTACAGAAACCAGGGTCTTTCTGGGAATTAAAAAAAAAAAAAAAAAAAAGGCCAGCGCTGATGGATTCAGATACCAAACAGATGTGGGTCTCAAAGGACCGTACAGACGCCCGTGCAACTCTCATCCGTCATGTCGCTCACGGCTGCGTTGGACTCGCTATATTTATCATCGACACTGAGGGCCATGTGCAGAGAAAGCAGGATTTTTTCCCACAGAAACTAAATTCCTCCTGTCTGACCCTCGCCTCCACCCCTCTTCTCTCCTCCTTCCATTTCCGTCTTTCTGCCTCTCAGCTGTGAAGGGAAACAACCAGACCCCAAACATCCATCATTCATCACACTCAGCAGCCGAGGGGGGAGGAAAAAGTTTGATTTGACTTGAGCTTGTGGGTTTACCGCACAGCATAACAATCTAGACATTTTGCTTGAACGAATGTGTACCGGCGATAATTATGATCAGATGATTTGTCTTGCAGCCATCGTAGATTTAATATGATCACGGAGGATTTACCATTACGAGGATGGTCAGAGGTGAGGTGGTAGCCGTGTAGCCTTCCAGGGTGGGTGTGGCAGCATCCAGAGACATCTGGTCCTGTCTCGAGCACATGTGTCCGCAATCAGCCCCGCTCACCGAGCGCAGGAGCAGGACCACGCTGGCCGAACAACCCATACTTCCCTGGTCCTGGCAGGCGGTATTAGTCGTCGCCTCAACAGTTTCCTTGCTTATCCCGCTGGGTTTAAAATCGACCGCTCGCTCAGATGTCAGAGTCAAGTTCAGCCCCGTCAGCCCCTGGTCCAGCCAGCGGCGCCGTGGCGCACGGTTCAGGTCCAGGAGGGGGAGTGGGACGCCATCCTCCTCTGCTCATCCCTCAACTCGCTGCTCTCCGATCGCTCCTGTTGCTCTGGCTGGTCTCTCCGCGCTGCTCTGCCACAGCCACACGTCCTCCTCGCTCTCTCCCTCCCCACTCTCCTCTCCTTCTAATACATACGACGACTGCAGCTGTCCACGGTTTCAGCCCAGCCCACCTCGCGCAACAAATCAAGGCCTGCGCTGGCTGTCAGCTGACCAAAACCAGCTGCAAGATGCATGCCCCGTGCACCCACCTACACCATCTTGCAGATTTTTACCAATCCAGGGCCAAGTCCACCAGTTCCGCTGATGTTTTCAGGATGGGTGTGCTGATGCTCTAGCTTAGATGTTGAAGGACAGGGTGTGAAACGTGGGACTTGTGTGTGTTGTTTGTGCGAACAACGCACACAAGAGGGTGGGCGCTTGGACACTGATGAATGAGCAGTCAAATTAGATTTTTAATTCCCCTAATTGTCAGCATAAAATGTGCCTTTGATGGAAGAAAAGTCAGGAGAACCACTTTCACCACTATAACTGTCCTCCTGTCATCATACTGGTAATTTTCATCTATTTTCACCATGTGGCTACATTAAAACTGAGAAATGTGCGCTCTGAGGACAATTGCTTTCATATGTTTTACATCTTACAATGTTTTTCCTGTTACTTGCAGAGCTAGAAGTTCACTAATCACAGAAATCTGAAAATACATAGACTTGTGCCACCTGGCAGCTCAATAAAACAGGTGAAAGGACACCGGGGACTATGAATTAAGGGCATTCAAACCAATGACTTTTTAAAAGAAGAACCAAATCTGAATGCAGAAGAGTGTTATTGAAGTACTGTACAAAGGAAGCAGCTTAATGATTCCTCAGCGGAATGATGCGCAGGCGAGGAAATGATCTCAGATTCTAATATAATAGAAGATGTAATTAAATCAATCATTCACTCACCATATGATAAAGGGGAATTTAGAACATCTTTGGATGAAGATAAATCCAGACAGTCCAGTCAGAAAAATTTCAGGCAATTTCTGTACTGTATATTTAGCTGAAGCACATTTGGCTGCAATTACAGCCTCCAGCCTTCGTAGTCATGAAGCTACAAGCCTTGCACACACAGAGTTGAGGATGCTCTCCTCTGAGGATCCTCTCGGGCTGTCAGGCTGAATGGAGACTGTTGGTAGGCAGCCATTTTCAGGTGTCTCTGGGGCTGTTTGATGGGCTTCATGTCAGAGCTCTGGCAGGACCCCTCAGGAACGTCCACAGAGTCATCCCCTCGTCTGCTGCCAGGCCTTACACAGACAGGTGTGTGTCAAGGTGTGCGATCCTCAAGACGATCAGGAGAAATCCATTTTTCAAGCCACTGAACTGGCAAAATTGCGCATCCTTTCTCTCAAAGTCCATTGGCTTCTTTTTTATCGGTACATTATAATTTAGTGGCCTGCCGTGTTTTCAAAGACAGCAGAGCTGTAATCAAGCAACAGATAATGTATACATCCAAACATCTGCCCACTCTCGGAGTTTGACTTTAGACAGTAACCATGGCGACGTTGTTAGGTCATGATTAAGGTCAACTGCACCCAAGCCAATGTGACAGCAAGCACGCCACCCACCGCCCACTTTAATGTTCATTATAATAACACACTACGGCTAAATATAAACAGCACCACACGGATGAGCACGGGTGTACACAGTCGGTCACCGCCCCCCCCACTCCCAGCGCGCCCCGCTCCGCAGGAGATGTCAGAGAAAGATAAATATTAACCGCGTCCTCGTCGGCCGGGCCGCTCGCCGTGCTACGAGGCGGTGGCTCAACTGCACGCGGGTCACAGAGATGAGCTTTGTTTGTATGCCAGACCACCATCCTCCACCCTTTCATGGCCGCACAGACTGAACACGGCCAGCGGAGCCTAGCGTAGTCCCCGCGTCCCACGGCGAGTCGGACAAGTCGGACCAGCTGCGTACGCTATCATATGACGCTCGTATCCCAAATAATCTTACATTTATGTGATTTTGGGTTGTGTGTCAGCAGAGGCATGCATGAGAGGGTGGGCATAATACACTAAAGATGTGTTTCCACTGCCACACATAAGGGAGCAGAAGAGAGCCCCCCCCTTATCCAGTGCATGCGATGTAGATTCCCCATCCTGACAAGCTCAGAGCTGTGGATCCATGTTGAATCTGAAGACTAATCTAATCTACTGCAGCACTGCTGGAATTAAACTAAAACAAAAGTCTGCGGTGAATTTGAATACACTTTGAGAATATAGAGAGCAGCATTGTGACTGAAGATGTAAATACTTGCATTTAAATACTGCATTTTCTCATGCCTCGGGGGGCGATTGGGACTTTGATTTTTAAGTATTCTGTCCATATTGTCAATGTTGCCGCTGTGCTGCTGTATGATGGAAGCTGCGCTAAACATGTTGAGTTAAATTAAATTCTGCTTATTCCTGCACGACTGATGTGGGATTTTGAGAGTAGCGGTATTTTGGTCCTCTGTATCATGCTGCAGAAAAAACAACGCAAACTCACCTCTTTGTTTATTGTGTACGTGTTGTAACACGAGTTGCAAATCTCTTGCCTGTTCAACCGACCTGACCAAAAACCCAGAATGAAACAAAAGTGACACTTTTCATCACCGAGTCCGTACCCACCCTTCGCCTCGTTTCCCCTTTTGGCCCAGGTTGAACTGCGTACGAGTCTCGGTGACGGATGACATCACGCCGGGCCAGCGTGTAGCCATCTTTTGTGGAGTTAATGTTTTCCAGCTGCGCGGCCTCTGCGTGCGTGTGTGTGTGTATAATCGTCCCGTTTCCAGGAGAATTTCCAGCAGAAACACAGCTCAGAATGACAAAGCAGCAGCTACGTGCACCAGGTTTACAGAAGTTTGACGAGGGCGCGCATGTTACATGCAAGCAGGTTAACTATTTAGACAAAAGACAAACACACTGGAAATACCTCAGCCAACTGGGTCAAATAGGAAACCACAGTCCATTAAACCTCCTGCACGCTGCAGTGTAAGCAGTTAGCTCGGCTATAGTTAGGCTCCCTGTAGAGCTGGAAACTGACTCATGGCAGTGCCGTTTGATGTGGTGCGGAGCTCCACCGAGTTTACTGGGGAAAACACTCCGCTGTTCCCATGGCGACCGCAACAGGAAGGATGCTGTCACTCAAAGACGCAGGGTTCTCAGCAAGGCCCCTGGCACTCAGGGAACAACAGCACGGACCCGGGGGGGTCAACGTCACAGGCCAAATGTTCCGCCGTTTCAGGAATGTTAAATAAAAACAGCACTTGTTTTCATTTACTCTAGATTTAGGCGCGGTAGTGGAGTCACTCTTTTGGCTTCTCTCATTCAGTCCTCGGCTTCAGGAGACAAAGGAGGGAAAAATTGCTGACACAAGGTCAAGACGAGCGATTGGTCAAATATTTGACATAAATCTCTCTGTTCAAGTCTTGTCGTACCTTTTTTTGTAACCGAGTGAATGGCACTTTTGATGGTTTTGCAGACATATTCTGCAGTTCCATTGACAGCGCTGTCTGGAGGTTTCAGAGCTCTGTTGTTTCCCTGCTGTTGTACAGCTGGGGCCCAATGCAACGTCTTTGATTCTGAATCCAAAACAAGGCTCCAACTTTTTGATTTTGCGTCTCCAACTTTTTGATTTTGGAGGGCTTTTCTTAATTATCATCGGCTTTGTTCTCGATTTTCTTGCTATAGTTCCGCCAGGGATCGTCCTTGATTACTTCTGTCATGCCTGCTGCTCTCAAAACTGCAGATGAAGTGATTATTTGCTATATAGGAAGCTCTTTGCAGGCTTCGCCGGGGCACATCACGCTCTGAACTCCGCCAATGCCACCTAGTGCTGAGAGATCAGAACTGCCTCTGTGCCAGTCTCTCCTCCTCCTCCGAGAAGCTGCAGGCGCCGCCACATCCACGCCGGCCGGCCTCCAGTGGGCGCTCTGCTTCAGAGATGCTATCTGGCCCTCTGGCACCCACTCTGTTTGGGAAAGGAAACCATTAAAATGTCTTTGACTGAGAATTAAAGTCCCAAGGTATGAAGGATGTAGAGGGAGGAGCCAAGTCGGCAGAGATGATGTGGAGAGTATGGAAGAGAGGAAGTCACTGAGCAGCAACTGCCGAGGGCATTCTAAAAGATTTCCATTCATTTTCCTTTGAATACCTCCGTCTCAATCTGCCTGGTTTTCTCTTCTGCTGATCCATCTCTTTAATGTGCTGCTGCATTTTCCAACCCTTCTGGGGGGGATAAACAGAGGATTCAGGCAAACAGTTTGGACCAGGAAACGCTCGTTCTGTTGGATCCGAATAGTTAGCCCTATGGCTCCGCTTGTTATTTTATCACGATGATTCTTAATATTCACTTGTGTGACCACTGCATGTGAAAAAAATCTGTGCTGTGGGCTGTGAAAAAGGCCTAAGCTGGCCGTGCGACCGCAGATAAAGTAGGGTTATAAAGCTGCTGTTCCAATAATTTATTCCCACACATGCCATCCTTTAACATTCCAGACCCCTCCTCCACCTCCTGTTCTGTATCAGACCCCTGACATCCAGCACAGGCGACCGAAGCCACCGACTTCTGTCATAAGTAGTGCTGATACGAGCACCCGTCTGCTGATACTGAAAACCTTTCATGACGTGTATAAATGCAGAACACACCAATTGACCTGCAGAATAACAGTAAAACGTGTAGCTGCCCCTTTAATTGCATTTTTTTTTTTTAGAGAACACAAATTAGAAACAGAGAAAGAAGCCTCGCAGCGAGGAGGGTGATTTAGCCAGGGTTGTACCTGAAATTACTCAGAGGTACTTGCAGCAATACAACAGACACCAGTCCAGGAATAATATTCATCTCACCGTCTAAATACCTCCAGATTTCCACATTCTCCGTCCTTGCCAGGTCCTGGAACAATTGTTTTTAATAACTCCTGCTTCTCGTAACTCTGTTAACTCCAATCTTTAGTCCAGGCTCTGATTGGGCCAGGTTCATCCTGAACGTTGGTCGGGATAAAACGGATTCCGGCACGCTAAATCGCTGGAATAACGAGCTTTGTTATAACCGTCGAACGCGAGATAATAAACAAACATTGTGCCAACCCCCGCTGTATCCTGTGAGTGAGGAGAAGTCCTCTAACATGCCCGGGGCACAATAAATCATTCAGTCCTGACACCTACACAGAGCCTACGTGTAACCTCTGCGCAACCTCGGCATCTACCAGACGCCCACGCCACACAGAAGCCCCCCCCAGAGGACACAGCTGGTCTGAGGACTGTTCCTCATGAGTTTTAATGTGTTGTATTTCTCCCCACAAGCCCCCCCTACTCAAAATTTCTCACCCCGTTTTGCAGATTCCAAAACCCTCTCTCGACTTTTTTCCCTCTCTTACCCCTGCCCCCTCCAAGATAGACAATTTAAAGACCCCCTAAAGATCAGCACATGCATGGATGAACGTGCAGATGGAGGCTTTTTTTTTTTTCCCCTCCCGGTTTTATTAGCTTATTAATAGTTTGGCTCGGGTTGATTGGGGCCTGTTTCCTTTAGGAGGCACATCTTTGCAACAGACAGCCAGAACTGTGCTGAGTGAGTTCCCTGGTTGTATCGGCATAGCTTAGGTATTGTGTTAAAATAATAGAAGTGACACTCACTGAGGGTCCATTTAGAGCCATTTTATGCAGAGCACCTCTCGAAATTCCGCTCTTCAGATCTTTTTATTTCAAATCTGTCGCGGGGGTGTACGGAGGGAGAGGACCAACATAAATCTGGAGGTGCGAAACAATGAATGAAGGCCAACAGTAGCCGCTTGTTTCCTCTTCTAACATCTGGGCTGGGAGGACAGATCGGGTCAGACGGGATTATTCGCACATCAGCGGGGTTGATCAAAGCCAGCGAGGACTCGCTCAGACAGCCAGAGCAGAGACGGGGACAAAAGGCCAGAGAGGATTTAACTTAGCAGCTGAAAACCCAATTCTTTTAATGGAAGTCTTGTATAAGTGTTCTGTTATTTACATCCTGGTCATTGGTGCGCTACTTCACTTATGTATGACACGGTGGGGGGGGCACAAGAGTGTGTGAGAGTGGATGGAACAGGGTGAGGGGCAGCAGAGCATCTGGGTCGGCCGGTAATGGCAAGGCACATTCAGGCCTCCCACTCTGGAATGCAGAGAGAAGGAGGGGAACAACACGGCGATTCACTCAGGGAGAGTCGCCGAACTATTCTTAGCACAATATGTGAAGTGGACTCCCCTCTCTCACCTCCTCCCCGGGGGCCACGGAGAGGACCTGGAGGCACGGGCCTGGTGTGCTATCCGTGAAGGTACGGGACACGGTGGTGAGACCTCAGACAAAGATGGAGAGCAGGGGTGTGTGAAGCCACGGCAAGGCAAAGCCTGGTCAGCTCGGTCTGAATGGAGGAGTTCACGGACTGTGAAGCCGCTCCAAAGAGCCTATTGTAAACACAGAGTGGTACAAAAACCCGGAGCCCCGGGGACCGCTCTCTTCTCCTCTCATGTGACCTCTCCCAAACACAGACGTACAGTGACACACTTTGTCTCCTTTCCTTTCCTAACTAGACTAAACAGACCTTTCCTAATGCACATCATCAACTGCGCTCTCCAAAGCGCCTGTTTTAAAAGGTGAACTCTCCACAGATATCAAACGGGGAGGGGGGGTTCAGCACCAGGGAGCTTCGTGCGGTGAGAGTTGGGCTCGGTTTATTTTTTCTATCTGCTTTAATTTTGCTGCCCTTTCTGAATGAGTCATTGAGAGGATGGCGAAAGACGCGCACCGTGGCCCTGGCAGCGCTCGCCCCTACTGTCATCAGGCGAGCACGGCTCGGTCATGACGAGTGTCAAAGAGCTATTCATCCCCTCTAATCCCTCGCCCATTCTCTTTCGCTGACACTTGAAGCATTCACTCTGAAAGGGGGGCCCCGAGAACTGAGCGGAACGTCTGCGGGGAACGTGAGCGCGAACATGCTTCCCGGAGAACGCGCGCGCCGAGTACTCGCTCGCGTCTGTAGGTGCGCGCTCGAGGGAGGCGGAGGCGCACGACTTCCTGTGCTGCACCGTGGCAGCGTGCGAAAAGGCAACCGCGCCCAGGTGGAGGGGAACATTACACGCATGGCCACACGGAAGGTAGCCATCACCGTCAGCTGATCACCTCTGAGGTCATCCAGGCGTGGAAGAGGAGCGCGCATGTGGGGGATTTCCTGACTGATTTAAAGGCAGTCCGGACTGAAAGGCACAGGGGTTCCTCGCCCTCCGCTTGTAATGTTGCACTTGGACAATGCACCCAGTGATGTTCAGCCTGAACCCGTCACCCTGCAGCCTGAAACAGTACTGGGAGTGCACTTTAAACCAGTATCACTGCTGGATTTGTGCTCACATCCATGGATAACAAACCCAAATACAGATCCTCTGTGTGAGCCCAAAACAAGATGGATTTCTCTCACCGATTCTACGTTTATGAACAACGGTTGGCGCTTTTTTTTTTTTTTTTTATCAAAGTTACCGTGATCTTGAGTGGTCCCTTGGGAAATTGAATCACACCCCCGCTGAGGCCACATTCTGGTTTTCACATGTAGAAAAAAAGTTGGTGTGTACATGCAAAGTGAGAAAGGGAGGCGTGTCTATGTGAGGCATTCAAGGAAAAAAAAAAAACACTGACAAGAAACACAAACCTCAGAGTGCAACACGTCAGCTGCGTGAGAATTTGTTTTTTTGTCACATTCTCTCGTCACCAACGGCTTAAGGGCAGGTTCAGTGATTAGAAATGCTTCTTTAATCAGACCATACCTTAACAATTGCCAAGTGTTAAAGGTTGAAGCCTTTCTAAATTACTCGTTACTTCTTTTTTTAAGTCTCATTTATACAGTTATACAATCCAGCGGGGGTGCGAGATCCCAAAACCTCACATTATGTAACAAAATAAGTCTTTTGGCAGGCGAGGACATGTTGCCTGAATTGATTGCCTTAAATCTGGACATGCTGGAAAGGCATCAACTAGAGCACGAAAGCGTCGAGAAGCCAACTTTCTTGAAGAACATTACATAAGTTGCCGGTGCTTAACTGTGTGTAGAAACGCTACACGCTCTGACGCGCCGTTATACGTCCAGCGCCAGTCTGCAAGTGCCGTTAAAGGCGGACAATAGCCTGCCAAACACGCTGACTCATGGACAGAATGTTCATAAGGGGAGAAATTATGCACGGCGGAGCCTCAGCGCAAACTCTGTGAGCCCTCTGGGAGGCCAAACAGATTTTCTGAATCTCCCTTTTCCTCCCCTCACCCTTCCTGCCCCCCCCCTGCCCGCCTGCTCCCTGGGTTTCCCCTCTTTACGCTCCAGCTCCTCAAATTGATAAGACGTCTGACTCAATAATGGTCCCGGCTCCGGCTGGTGAGAACGGCGAAAATGCAGGTGTCATTTAAGCCGCTAATTCCGCCGGCGCGGCAACAGACGAGAGGCGGAGGAGAGGGGAACGGCGGCACGCCGCGGACGGATGGAGAAGAGATGCGTGCGAGCGGTGGGAGCGGCACGTCCTGTTAGAATTCCATGCCGGTTGACCTTTCCCTGTTGCCGTGGTAACCGAAGCATGGCTGCGAGCGGGTGCAGGCTAATTACCGATAATCAAACCGGCTCTTCTGAGACAACTGATCTTCAGCATCGTCAGCCATCCGCCCGCTTTTTTGGCGCCTACATCCCGCCAGACTGATGACTCAGAAAAAAAAAAAAAAAAAAGAAGGAAAGAAAGAGAAACCACGTACACACAAACGAGACTGCAGAACACATCTGTGAGCCCCGCTACAGTACTGCACCCCCCCCCAACCCCCCTCCTGAAGGCGTTTGCTCCCGCCGCTGCCACGCGTGTCCGCAGGCCAGGGCTGCACCCGTGACGCGCAGCGCTGACAGCTCATACCCAGAGACCCCCCGCACCACAAAAACACCAGCGAGGCTCCAGTCAGGAAGAGGCGTGCCCGATATGCGAGGACCAGACACAAAGATGCAGAGTCTGACAAGCGCGGGCTCCGTGGCGGAGGGAAGCAAACGCACATTTCTGCAATTTTCTCTCAGCCGAAGGAGAGAAAATAAAGCCTGGATGTGAATTATGTTCAGAGTTAAGTAAAAACAAAGGTTGGGCGGGGGTGAGGTCACTGAAATATAAACACTATTTTTTTTTTTTTTTTTTTTTGCTTTTAATATCCTGGAGCGTCTTCTGCAAAAAAAAAAAAAAAAAAAAAAAAAGCCTGGAGGTGATCCGGTGAATTTCTGCCCCCGCGCAGGTGAGCCCCATTAGGGACCACCATGCTGAGGCCATTTTTGCCTGTTCAAGGCCATTAACAACAAGTGGCGTGCATCGGGAGCGTCACACTTCTGCATTGGTAATGATTTCATACCGTTGGGGCACTCCAAGAACACGACTGACACTGGTGCGAGGCACGCTCATTCCATGCGAGGGGAATTAATGCCAGTGTTGGGGGGGGGCGGTGGAACAGAATTAACTGACAGATCATTAATCAAAAATTGAGCATAATTGCAGCTTTAATTCAAAATGGAAGGAGAAATTCAACTTGAAATAGCTATTAACCATCACCTTTAATGGTCTGGAGCAGCAATCTAACAAATTGTGGTTGTCTGCTCTATTAGTGGAAACAAACGCTGTGTGTTTACAGCCGCTGTGGTTGTTGGGTGGCCCAGAAATCTCACAGTCGTGCCTGCGGGTGATCGGTGTGGTCCATCTAGACGCAGGACTGAGAGTCAGGGTGAAGGCACGAACACTGTGCGAGTGGGCACCAAAATAGTTAACATATGATCGGGCATGACGGCGCTACCATAAGGCTGCAGAGGACGCCAAATGCCAAAAATGGTATTTTGGGAGAGCCAAAACAGAGGGCCGGGTTTGCTGTTGCACCAAAGCTGAGGGCACCACGTGGAAAATCCACTGAGCAGCCTGTTCTGAGGACGGCGTTTACACATCGTGGATGGAGCCACGGCGGGCATGCAGTCGGTCGCTGGGGTTATGGGTACTGGTTAGTGTGGGTGGCGTCCCGGTGGCGATATGGCACTGGTCTGAAAATACAAAAACATTCGCACAAGGCGCAGCCAGCGTGGCGGTCTGTTCCATGGCATTCTGAGCCGCGCGTCAGCGGGGCGGCGAGGAGCGGAGGTAGGAGGGGGCAGCAGAACAAGGCACCGTCGTACGGCGAAGAACTAGAGGGACGGGGTGAAGCAGCGGGATCACGGGGGCGACGTGAAGCGCATGTCGAACACAAAAAAAACGGTGTTTGTGCAACAAGAGAGCGGGTGAGAGGGAGAGGCTGGCTCCCGCCTCGGTGGCTGTTACTCCATAGGGCCCGCTTCTGCTGACCTGGTTTCTCTCAAAGACAAAAGGCCACGCTTTAACGCCCGCTTGAAAAAGAAAGAAAAAAAAAAAAAGTCCATGCATTCAAGCGCTCGAAAAAGTCAATGGGCTTTCACCCACCAGCTGAGCTGAGTCTGCGCAACCCAGGCCCGACCGGCGGCTTTTCCGCCACCGGTTCGATTGACTTTGTCTTAAGTAGGTCAAAGTGTTGTGACGCTGTTTCCATTTCAGCGTTCTGCGACATTTCTGTGAAAGTGTAGGTGATCTGGTAAATACTGCACCGACGTGGGAGATGCAAGACTTATCTGAGCATCTGCTGCCACCACTACGCTGTTAAATTTTAATTTTTAAAAGTGTTTCGGGCTAGAATGGATAATTTATGAGTACGGAATTATCACTTTATTTTTGCACAATTTTAAGTACTGCGTTTTTGTCCCACTTTAATACTACTACACTTACGATTATGGGCGAGATAGGGCCGGAAAGGAAGGACTGGTGATGCGATGCATATCTGATATTTCGCAATATATGTACCAAATATTATGCGTAGATTATCCATTTAAGCAGTTTTGATCATCGATGTTTAGCCACATGTGAATTCAGGGCTGCAGGACTTTTCAGTGGTGTGTGTCGCCGTCATGAAATAAAACAAAGCGCCCCACCAGTCGATCTCGACACCCAGAAGCAAAATCAATCAATGCTATTCTGCTCTCCTCCATTTACTCTTACACTTTTCTCCACTACGCTTTCACAGCATCCGGCGGCTTGATAAGGCGAGTTCTCGTTGGCAGCAGCTCTATTACCCTCTCCTCTCCTTGATTTTTAATCCCGTCATCCACCTCGCTTGAAAAAAAAAAAAAAAAAACATGAAGAGGTGTTTCATTTCCCTCCCTCCTGCATTCCAATCAATTCTGGCCATACTCCACCGCTGCCTGTGTCCCACTGACACACTAACACTCAAGTGAAGAGGATGGGGAGCGCGGCGGCGCAGAGACTGGAGTACAGTGACCTTTCTGCCTGGTAATCTCCATTTTCGTCCTCCGCTGGATCCACCTAGAGGACAGGCTCCTCGCATGTGCGCGAGGAAAACACAGCGTGTGTGTGCTGAGCTCCGTACTCCCCCTCCTCCCACTAGTTTGTGTCAATCAGAGCTTCTATTATTTGATTATAGGCGACACACCCACTGTGGAATCGGCTTCATGCAATTCGCGGTATTTACAGCCCGATTATACAATTAGAGCTAAATTAAGGCCAGCCTTTCATCTCGGCTCCCTCCATCTTCCTCTGAGGATCCCTGCACCTCTGGCCAGATGCGAACCGCTGCCTGTGTCGTGCTGCGTTCCGCTATGCTCCGACCATTTACGGAGCTTCATTCACTCGAGCCAGCCTCGGTGTGGAAAAAAAACAATAAATAAATAAATAAAATAAACCAACTTGAACCTGCGGGGGACGGCGACTCGTTACGAGGCCAATTGTAACGGGGGGGGGCGGTAGTGGGGTGTGTGTGTGTGTGTGGGGGGGGGGGTTATTACCAATTGGAGTAAATAAATCGGTGGTGTCCGTTCAGCCGTCGCGGTGATCGATCCGGGCCGACGGTCCTTGAACGCACCCACCGCAAACAGACGCGCCGTGAATGCCAATGCCAGCCGCGCTGCGGCGGCTCCGCCGGGGGCTCGCGCGCCCCAGATGTGGCGCCCACCACGTTTAAAAAAAAAAAAAAAAACAACAAAAAAACCCACTAAACCGAATTAAAATGGTCTTTCCCGTGTGGCCCACAGGTGGTGATACGCCCCCCTTCCTCCCCCTTCCCCCCTGGACTCGCGGGGGTACTCACCGCGGCCGCCGAGTGTCTGACCGCGCTGGACGCCGTCTGCCGCATCTCGGCCGCGCTGCCCGGCTTCAGCAGGTTCTTGGTGAATCTGCGGCTCGCCTCGGCCGCCATCGCCTCCCTCCCCCGGAGCCCCGGAGCCCCTCGGCCGCCTCCTCCTCCTCCGTCGACCCGCCGCTGCCGCTGCTGCTGCTGCTGCTGCCGGTCGGAGCGGCCACCGCGCTCGCGAGCACCAGCCGACCGGGCTGCGTTGACACACGCGCGCGGGGCGGGGGGCGGCGGGGGGGGGGTGATTGGGGGGGACTTCCGGGCGGGACTGTCAAATTAAAGCGCTGACAGGGCGGGAAAGAGCGTTTGATTTATTGTGAAAGCGAGCGGGTTTGTTTCCCTCACGTTGGTCAGCTTGACGTGTGTGTGTGTTTTTTCTTTTTTTCACCTGCGTGTGGAATCTGAATTTTATTTCTCAAAGAGCGAAACGAGGACCCCCCCACACTCCCCCACCTCCTCCCTCCCATCAGCTATACAATTGCAAATGCAGCTGCGTTTGTTTGATCTTCAACGCGTTTGCAGCCACATCGTGTAAAACACTGATCTCGATGGGGACGTCGGGAAACTCATCAGCAGTCGAGTCACGGAAAAGACCCGACTCGCTGACGCACAGCGCCACGTAGCGGCCACAGCCCGCTACTGCAAGAGAGTTTAAAAGAAAGTTTTAAAAAAAATTAAAAATCAAATGTAAGCTGCTTACTTCTGTTTTTTAATTCTAAAAAGAAAAATCTCCTACATATTCCCCTAAAAATGTCATCCACTGTATTTTGGCACAGCGTATTTATAACTAAAAACAACTGCACAATACTTATATTCTACACTAACTGGATTTGTGGAGGAATTTTGGCTGGCTTGTATTTCAGAATTGTTGTAATTCAGCCACATTGGAGGGATTTGGAGCACGAAGCGAACCTTTTCAAGGTTGTGCCACGGCATCTCAACGGGGTTCAGGTCCAGACTTTGACTTTTACGACAGATGTAACAAAAAAAGTTCAACTTCTGCCTCGTCAGAGTATTTTCCCAAAAGTCTTTGGGATCATCAAGATGTTTTCTGGCAAACCTGAGAGGAGCTTTTATGTCCTTTTTTTCTGCTCAGCGGTGGTTTTCCTCTGGGCAGATCTCAATTACTTTGTTTCTCATTTGTTTCCTGAATTTCTTTGGATCTTTTGGGCCCTCCGCTTTTTCATCCAGGTCCTATTTACATGATTGTTTGATTGAGAACAGGTCTGGCAGCAATCAGGCCTGGTTGTGGTCAGAGAAATGGAACTCGGCTTTCCAAGGATGTCATAAACCACCGTCCATTTGTGGTTTATCAGGGGGGCAATCACTTTTCCACACAGGCCCATGTGAGAGTAGATTCTATTTTTTACCCTTAACTAACCAACACTCATTTAAAAACTGCATTATGTGTTTACTTGGGATATCTTTGTTTAATATTGAAATCTATTTGATGATCTGCAACATTTAAGTGTGACAAACATCCTGAAGAATAAGAAACCAGGAAGCGGGCAAACAGTTTGACAGCACAATAATAAGACTAACCATCAATGCAGGCTTGTGCAGTTAAGTTGGGAGGGAAATCTCTCTTTCCTTGTAGGCATTAATGAGAAGTTTCCTGCAGCATCAGGATGTACCCAGGGTGAATGACTGGTGAAGGCGCTGTGATCTGAAGCTCTTTGTTTTCCTCCTCTCTTTCCCCCAGCGGTGTTTCAAGGTGCCTTGCGTATCTAGCTTCTTAAGATGAGCATCTGCTGCTGACCCACATACAATGGCAGCATAATCCAGTATAGCTCTAATTAATCCTCTCTACACGGTTTTCAAAGCTCTCCTGTCTGCTCCCCACACTCTTCCTACTAAACACCTCATTACACGAACCACTTTTTTTTTACACCTATCAGTCACTTTCTGAACATGCACTGCCCATGTAAGCCACCAAAATCACCAAAGCGTATTCCCAAGAGGTTAAAATACTTAACTCTTTCCTGTTCCTGATTATATAATTTCAGCTTGACCTCCCTTCTAACTTTCTGCCCTGTGATGACCCAACCTCGAGGCCGTCACACAGCAGCTGTATCTGCGCTGAGGTTAGATTGCACACAGCTGGGCTGTATTTAGTCATCAGGTCAGCGTTCGATGGTTCAGCCATCGTCAGGCGGCTTCTGAAGGCGACTGGTTGCACTCAGAAATAAGGGGGCTTTGTAACACTTTTGCACGCCGGCGTTTTCATTTTTGAAACATAAAGTATAACCGCGTATCATTCCACTTTGCAATTGCGTGCCAGTTTGTGCTGGTCTTTCACATAAAACTGCAGTAAAATATACTTGTGTTTGTGGTCGCGACGCGACAAAATGTGTAAAGTTCAAGGGGCATGGACACTTTTGGAGGACGCTTAAGTTCCAAGTTTGAGAGAGACGTTTGCTTATGTTGTGTTTTTCTGCCCTCTAGTGTCCGCCCACGGTACTGCAGCACTAAACAACGTTCAACGTTGAATAAAAAGAAGCGATTGAAATTCAATGAAGGGTACTAATTTACGGATTAAATGCAAATTTTAAAAGTTTATTGGCTGATGAGACAATATAAAAAATATCACATTCGGTTGAGCTCTTTGCCATGGTTTAAGAAAAGAAAAACAAAGAAAGGAACAAAAAGACAATGAGCACAAAAAAGTTGAAAAGAGCCGAATAAACAAGAGGATGAAGAGCAGGATGCGGTGGAGAGGCTGAAGAAGACTCAGGGAAACAGGAAGGAGTGGGGGAGGTGAAGAAACACAGAGGTAGGGTTAAAGAGAGAGGTGGAGGAGGTGAAGAGACCGACGGAGGTCTGAGCCAGAGGCAGAGAAACTTCTGAAATACATGTGACTGTCTTTAGAGAGGTTCAAAATCATTTCACATCTTGACTGTGGTATCAAGTCAAGGTCGATGTTCTGCTACCGTGTGATGCAAAAACTTTACTGCCTGTAAAATCACATCAACCCTAGCGTTTAGATTAACATCATATTTCCATTAATAGAAGCAACACAAAGCGCAACCTTTAAATAAGCCAATAGTTTCATTGTTGTAGTTTTTGAAACGTGCATTACAACAAATGGCCTCTAGATGTCAGTAAAACACCAGGAAATACGTTTATAAAAAAAATACAGAAATACAAATTGTAAAAACAAATCAAATGTAGAAATATCGGGTTTACATCGACAGCCAGATAGTTCAAATGCATTTAGATGGGGTCACCTCCTAAAAGCAAGTTAGTAAAGCAGATTGTACTCATAGTTAATGTGGGAATACACTTGCTTTTCACTTAAATTCAGTGTTCATGACTCACAATAAAGCTTCAGATTGATGCACAACGCCTCGGTTTGTCATCGTTTTCTGGCAGGACTCGATGTTCCCGCTCAGGAAAACGCCGGCTCTGATGACCTTGCTGGGGGGGGTCACGTGACTTCCCGGGCAACCCGCAGGCCGTTGCCTCTCTCCCTCCTCTTGGCCCTGCCGCGACCCAAAGCATCCGCAGAGGGCCGTGGAGCCGTGCGGAGACAGTCTTGTGTGGTCCGACACGCGTTCAGACTCACCTCAGAGCAGACTGAAGCGTCCAGTCAGGAGGGGGAAAAAAACGGGATTTCTTTTTTTTATTTTTTATCTTTTGGTGACAGAGAAAAGCAAACAGGACGAAGACGCAAGTGAAGCAAAGCAGCGAGGAAACCTTATAAGCGCTGGCTCGCTCCTGACGATAAATCAGCCGGGAAATGTGCGCGCCAGGCGGCTGTAAATGCGTCGCGACGCCTTTCTAAACCCCGTCCCGACAATGAAAGGTTTTAATCTAAGAGGTGACAGTGAAAAGACAGGATATGGAAAAAGCGAACGGCGAGCAGCCAAGACGGAGAGGACGGGGCGCGGGGAGGTTTGGACCAGCCGCTGCTGGACGTCGTCCTGGCCGGGGATCGGAACGCCTTTGGCCGGCCTATTTTTTCCCCGTCAGACGCCTCAGAATCAGGAATGGGATAGCTTTCCCAAGCGAACCCCGGCTCCCCAGCACCGGGAGGGGGGTGGGGGTCTCTTGGACGGAGTGGGGGGGGCAGAAACAGAGTGCCGGGAAGGCCGGGAAGGCCGGATCCTGTTTGTGTAGAGCAGGATTGTGCCTAATTTCCAATTTCCTTGTTCACGCGCTGACACAAGAGCAGCAGGTTTCCATCTGTGGGTGTGTGTGTGTGTGTGTGTGTGTGTGTGTGTGCCAGGAGTTGGGGGTTGGGGTTGGGGCAGGTGCGGAAAGTGGAGAAAAATGAAAGCAGGAATGCAAAAAAACACGATTCCATGTGTCCTCAATAATCTAGGAGTCATGAATCCCCCAAACCATTTCCCAATAAGCACAATAAGCTGCATTTCCTCCAAACCAGGAGCTACCTGCCCCCCCCCAGTTACATTTCTCATTTATATTTCCCTAAAACACCTGCACTGGTGTGTGGGGGGGGGCATGGAGCCAGAGGCTTCCTGCTCCAGGTCGTCAAACCCCCCCTCAGCAGGTGAGATCAGCTGACCTCTACAGCTGATCTCTTGGACTTGAGAGCTCGGTCATTCCTCACTTCAAGGCGCTCTCGGCGTGTTCTGCTCTGCTCCGTTTTCTCAGCGTCGTAGTCTTCATTCCTCATTTCCTCCTGAAACGGGGTCAAGCAGAAGGGAGAGTCCTTCTTGGTTCAACAGAGATCCCAAAGAACGTTTTATGATCTTTACTCGCTTTGAACTTTAAGATCCCTCTTTACTTTTCCATTGTTTTCTTTAAATAAACGATTCTGCGTGTGTGTGTGTGTGTGTGTTTCAGATGAGCGTCTGATGCCTGGGGTGAAATCAGGCAGATAAAAGACAGTGATGAGGTCTGGATCATCAGCGTCCTGACAGCTGTAGATTAAATGAAAGAACTTCTGACAAATCAAACAGATTCCTGCCTCCATCTCTCCCTCTTTATTTCTATCACCCACCTCTCTCCCTCTCTCTCTCTCTCCCCCTCTCTCCCTCTCTCTCTCTCTCTCTCTCTCTCTCTCTCTCCCCCCCTCTCTCCCTCTCTCTCTCTCTCTCCCTCTCTCCCCCTCTCTCCCTCTCTCTCTCTCTCTCCCTCTCTCTCTCTCTCTCCCTCTCTCTCCCTCTCTCTCTCTCCCCCTCTTCACCCCCAGAGCCCTCATCAGACACGCGGGGCTCACAAGTTGAACCAAACTGGATTTCATCTTTCAGGGAGGGGGGCCAGCCTTTGAAACAGGCAGCAGCTGCCGGGCCTCCTTGTCTCTCCCTCTCTCCCTTTTGGACTCGCCGGCTGGCCTCTTTTTTTTTTCCCCCTCCCTCCACATACTTCAACAAACTTGAGCCATATTGTGACAGATGAAGGTGGAACATCAGCGCTTCAAACCCTGACAGTAATTGAGGGATGAAACAGGCACATTTAAAAGGTTCTGAGGGGCCCACATCAAACCCCCCCCACCCACACCCCCTCCATCCCTCGCCCGGGATTCCAGGGAACGCCGCTTGGCTCCTGCCGGATCTAAACGCCGCTGTAATAAGATGCTGGCGTTTTCTAATGTGGTCTTTTGGTGGTTTGAACCTGCTCTGATGTGAAAATCAGTTTAAAATGTGCCGGTGAAATATTAAAGGGGCGTCCTTTAATATTTCCATGTGAGCGCCAGTCACCTCACACACACACACACACACACACACACACACACACACACACACACACACACACGCACGCACACACACACGCACACACACATACACGATGACGCACAACGGGAACAAGTGACAGCCAATTTTCCATCTGTGTTTATGATGAATTCATGTCAAAAGCAATAAGATTAAAGTTTTCAGGTCAACCCTAGCGAGAACTGAAGCGAGGAATCAGGTAAAAGATTCTATCATACTGTCAACGTGTTGTTTTATACACAAAGAAAATTCCATACACACAGTTTGGAAAATAAAATATCCAATCAACACAAAATATGAATATGTACCCGTGGTTCATATCAATATAAAGGCAAATCAATGTAACTTATTAGTGTCGTATCGAAGAGAAAATTGCACACATTTTCTCACAGTTCGTGGAGGAACGTGGCTCAATCAGGATCAAATATTTAAATTACACAGCAAAACATTATTGCTAAAAGTTATGAAGCAAAGGCCTGCACGACCTTTATGGCTCCATGACATTTGCTGGACCTCTGAAAATATCCAGTGGGTGACTTCAGCATGAAACAAGAGTCAGACTCGCAGTCCTGGAGGTAAAAATCCTGAGTCAGGAGTCAAGAGCCCTGTTTGTGTTTCACAGTTGTTGACTACCGTTATTTTTTTCCAAAGGTCAAAGCCTTTTCCTACTACAGGGGAAATTTCCATCAAAACTTCCAGGTTTCAATTTGTTTCTGTTGGTTAAAAAAGTCTCTTTTTTGGGGGGTAAGGGTTTAAACACAAACATGCACGCAAACACACACACACACACACACACTCTCTCTCTCTCTCTCTCTCTCTCTCTCTCTCTCTCTCTCACACACACACACACACACACACACAATGGAAATAAAAATAAAGTTAAAAACATCAGAAGGACGTCGTCAAAGCTCTGTTCGGTCACTAGAGGGCAGTATTGGGCAGCGATGAGATGAGACTGCGCGTTCTCCACACAGAGGGAGCACCAAAACACACATCTCACCAGCAAAGTGGGGACATGTTTGGGAAGTGGGGACGCTTTGCCTGGTCCTCAAATTGAGAGGTCTGGTTGAGCAGTGGTTGGTGTCAAGGATCAATCAGGGTCAAGGTCAAGGTCGGGGTCAAGGTCAGGGTCGGGGTCAGGGCCATCGGTTTAGATAGTACGGGTTAGGGACAGTGGAATGGCTTCAAAGAAAGGTCCCCGCAAGGATAGAGGTGTGTGAAGCCCCGGTTTAAGCAGCGGGCCAAGAGAGTGTGTTAGAGAGAGAGAGAGGGTCGAGGAATGGTGAAGCGAGGCCTTCTTCTGAGCTGACTCCTCGGCCCTCCTGCTCAAACCAACAGAATTAATTGGCTCGTTTGCCAAGAAAAACACTCTAATCAGTGGGTTTCCTCTCATTAAAAGTTAATTAGTTTGACATGAGTTTCCTGCAGAAGAAAGTATTGGCCACTTAGAACTCATTAGAGCTAAAGGAAAACATCACACTGAAGAAAGCTGGAGGAGCGAGAGAGACAGAGAGAGAGGGAGAGAGAGAGAGAGACAGTCACACACTGTAACATACACTACACACTCAGAGACACACACTACCTGCTCCTCCTTCATGTAGGAATCACTTCATTATCCCCAAAAACGATGATGACATGCACACACACACGTCCACACACCCTTACGCGTGCACACGTGTTCAGGTTTCAAAGCATCTTTAATTCCGTGGGGAGCAGTTTCCTTGTTTTCTACGTTTAGTCGCGGCTACAACTGCCTCTGTGCTGGAGTGGTGGGGTTACACCCCGAACGCTGCCGCTGATGCCAGGTGACGCAAAAAGGAGCCAGAAAAGGGAGGAAGGGGAGAAAAGGGAGGAAAGGGAGGAAAGGGAGGAAAGGGAGAGGTTCAAGTGCAAATAATCAGCCGTAATGCTGAAATTATGAAATGATGAATTATTTGCAGTCAGGTCAAAGGTCACCAAACCAGCGACACCCCTCACGAACAAAGACGTGCTCTCCGCTTCAGTAAGCCATCGTTATCGTGCTCATCGGTTACGGACGCAGGAGCGAGGCGGAACCAGGCGCTAACCGGGTCGCCCAGCTGCTGACTGCGGCTGCAAATGACATCACCGGCTCAAAGATGGCCGCAGTCGTGAGCGCGAAAGGCTTGAGATGGAGGGAAGGTGGACGTCTGCGCACTTGGGCGGGGGGGAATTCTGAGGTTCCGTCCCAATCTCCTGGATCTCCCATCGTCTGTTAAATACGGCGGGGGGCCCGCGCGTGTTCCTGTCGGGCCCCCGTCCTTCATCGCTCTGGGGCCTGTCCAGTCTGCTCACGCTTCCTCTTCTTAATGAATCGTGAAGCTCCGCTTGCCCTCCTCAACAGGCAGCGTTTTTGAAACGCGTAAAGTTTGTTTAGCTTTAATTAGGCGAGCGCGGGGGCCGAGCGAGGGCCCGGGCCAGCCGGGGGCCGCGGCGAGAGGCGGGCGCGCCGCTGGCAGGTGGCCGCCAAGACAGATGGGAGCGGGAGCAGACGGAGACGGGCCAGGAAACATAGAGGAACGCCGGAGAACAATGATGGGAAATGGAGCAGAGAAAACACAGCCCCTGGTGGTGAAAGAAGAGAGGAGGGGGAGAGGAGAGGAGAGGAGAGGAGAGGAGAGGAGAGGAGAGGAGAGGAGAGGAGAGGAGAGAGGAGAGGAGGAGAGGAAAGGAGAGGAGGAGAGAGGAGAGGAGAGGTGAGGAGAGGAGGAGAGGAAAGGAGAGAGGAGAAGAGAGGAAGGGAGGAATAGAGGAAGAGGAAGATCAAGGTGAGAGGTAGAAAAACAGGAGCAGAATAGAGAATGATCTTATTTCCTCTCGACTACATTCTGTTTGACAAGTTCACTTTGAAACGATTGTATCACTTTAAAGGTGTAAATTAGATTTAATTGCTTTCCTGGGTGGGTGGAATAAATCAGGATAAATTGCCGGGTTTAACAGGATTCCGCTCGGTGGCTGCGCTGGCCGTTTTTTAATCATCTGCTCAGGTGCAGTCTGCTTCTATTTTCTACCTGCTGCTGCCAGGGTAGAGAGCGAGCCACCACAGACGAAGCCCGTTTTTAACTTTTTTTGTTTTGTTTTTTTTAATCCAGAACTGTGCTCCTACTCCACCTTTGGCCCCCGAAATAACTCTAAATTCACCGAGGATGCCGAGCCCCGCGTGTCAGAGAAGCGGCGGCGGTGAGTGATCAGTCTGGATATAAAGACAAGCCGAAGCATCCAGAGAGAATTTTAATGAGAAGTGACTCTTTTTCTTGGGTTTAAACAAGACTTTTTAAGCTTTGATCACACTAAATCTCACTAATCCCAAATGAGTGTTGCTGTTATTGTGCTGGGATGATTTAGGATGATTCTAGTTCATATCGGGAATGTTCCATCCTGCCGTGAGTCACGCTGGAACTCAGATTAACGCCCCGTTAGGACAAACAAAGTGTCTTCTGGACTGTTTACGCCGCGAAAGTATGAAATTACGGGCGGGATTTTGACATATGGCAATAGTGGACGTGATGAAAGCGATGTCCTTTATCCGCTGCCAGATCCCAGTCGACTCCGTAAGGCCGCAATCGATGCACGCAGGGGGGGGGCGGGGCGGGCGCGGGGCTCTGGGATGGCGGCCATCAGACCCTCATCAGAGGGAAACTTTGGAGAGTCAATATCAGACACCTCAGTGGCTGACCTTTCCAGGTTTTTTTCCCCTTCTCTAAACCCGCCGCCTTCCCTTTCCCATGTACACACACACACACACACACACACACACGCTACGCCTCCGCGATCAATCTTGTCTCGGTCGCTACGACAGCAAAGCACAAAGCCAATCACGGCGACACGACGGGGGCGCCCCTCTGACAAAATGTCACCCCGAGAAACTGCGTCAGGAGACCTTGGGCCGGACGGGGAGGAAGAGCGGAGGTCTGGAAGGTCCCGAGCACGGACGCAAGCTTTTAAACGCTAATTAAACCGGAGCTCGTCTTTGCTTCTTTTTTTTTTTCCCGCCCACCCACCTTCGGAGAATCGCGAACTCTTTAAAAAAAAAGAAAAAAAAACTACTTTGGCCAAACAAACGCGCGATGGAGCTCGGCCAAAGCTGCGCGCCGTTACGTTGTCACCTCGCCTGGGTTGCGGCGTGTTCCCGTGTGAAGTGCGATGCCAAGACGAGGCTTCAGAGCCCGCCGGAGCTTGCGTGTCCTCCTCGCCTGCGTTCCGCTGCCAAAAGCTCACCTGGGCCGCCTCACCTGCGCCGCCGCCGTTTCACGTGCGCGTAAGGGTCGCGCGGCTGGATCAAAGGGAACGCGCTGCGTGAAGGCCGGCGCGAGAGGGAGGGGTCGCCGAGGCGGGACACATACACACACACGCGCAAACGTGAGGTCCGGCGCTACCAAATGGCGGGCTTTTGCGCTGCGTGCTAACGCTAATTCAGTGCGTCAGCTCTTTAAAATGTAATGAAACACTTCTTTTTTTATTACACAAATATTTTGTAAAGAGAGTTCTATTTTGAAAGTGTTGAAGGTCATATTGGGACATTTTCATTTAAAAAAAATGAAGCTCAAACATCAGAAATATGTTTTGGGGGGGTTAGCCCTGGCGGCGGCTTTACCGCTGGACATAAGAAGACAGAGGAGAGGCCGTGTAAACCTACGTAAACACTTAGATCGTTTTACCTTTCAGATGGGGTTAACTCAAATAAACAATCCTCTCGAGCCGTCTGGGTTTCTGCTTATTTATCGGACGAGGCCGCGGTCGGGGACACGAAAGCCTTTCGCAGTGGTAACGCGATAAAGAAGGGCGACTTGTGGTGCTGACGGAACCTCGGGCCCCTCGTGCGCGTTGGGAGAACAAGACGCGGTTTTAAAAATATATATTCTTGTGGAGGATTATTGATATTCCAACATTACAGAAGCCCGTCCGGAAAACTTCCACAAATCTGAAACCTTTGCACGCACGTGTGTCCGCCTGATACAAATACGGATTGTTTGGGGCAGATGGGGGTGATTGTTTAAAATAATGGTCTTTATTTATGGGATGATTTACATTGAGCGTGGAGTTGAACCGTCTCCTCGTGACCTCTGCTTCAACCCCGCGTGCGAAAACTATCGATCGGCTCACTTTGAAGAGGTTCCTTGAAATGGCTGCCGTGAGGAAGCAGCGCGGCGTCCAAGGTGAAGACGGACGGACGGACGGACTCACAAAAGGCCGTGAACAAAGGCTCGGCAGACCAGGAGAGCACAGGGGAAAGAACAATAAAAAAAAAGAAAGAGGGAGAGGGGGGGGGTAACTCCTGGCTTCAGAAACAATGACTTTCGTGCGTGAGCTGTTGCAATATCCACGTCTCTGACAGAACTCAGGGCGTATCAGGCTTATTGCATTACCTGGGGGGGGTAGAGGGTTGGGGGGGGGGTTGGGAGGGAGGGAAAGGGTAGAAATAATCAAAAATGCATCAGAAATAATGCACTTTTCAGACTCTATCCATCATTGTTTCGGCACCCTGGATCCTTTACGAGAAGTGAGTGAGTGCAGGGAGGGGGCCCGGGCGCTGGCTCCCGCTCCCGCAGCCAAAGAGGAGGACGGGTAATTAAATTGCGTGTCGCTCTCTAAGAACCAAAATGAATGAAATAGATGAATGCGATCGCATTATGCCACAATCGTGACCTGCAGAAAACTAATGGCGGAATAATAGTTGGAGGTAGTGGCTCTATTTCTCTGATGCAGACAGCCGCTTGAGTGAATATGCAGCCGCGCTCGCAGTCAGGACGCGTTCCGCCGCGCTCCGACTGGATAATGGTCCCCCTCTCCTGTCCGTCTATCTGTCTGCACCGTGGGACCGGCTCGCTTTTTCTTTTCTTTTTCTTTTTTTTTTTTTGCTTTTGCACCGGCCAGAATTTCATCCCGCGCCGTCGCCCTCACGTCAGCCCCATCTGCAGGGCCCTAGACGGAGTTCAAGGTAGCCAAACTGATTTATTGTTTCCAAAGCGCGCAGCCAAAAACCAGAGGTCCCCCCCCACCACCACCACCCAGCCTCCTCTCCCCTCCTTCAATTCTTGCAGAGACGAGGGCTCCGCTTTGTAGTTTGTTGACTGTAAAGAGCTGGGAAAATTGTCCTGAAAATCCTGAGCAAAAAGGAGTGTAAATAAAAGATCAAACCGGGCCTGAGAGCAGAACCAGCGGCCTGGTACTACTCAGCGCAATAACTCACCGCACGTCTCCGAGTATTAGTTTGACGTGTTCAGCCCGACTGGAAGAAAAGTAGCCAGAAGCTTTTTTTTTTTTCTTTTCTTTTTCTCTTTTTATTATTTCATTATTTTATTTTATTTTATTTTTTTTAAATCCAGTTGCTTTGTAAAGTCACCTGAGGAGAAACTGCATATTCCTGTCGAGAGAAACGAAGCTTATTGAAACTTTGAAGTCGGGCTCGACTCTCGTTGCAGACTGTTTGGTCTGCAAAGATGAAAGATTCTGAAAGCTTTATTTTCAGCGTCTGGGAGCCAGCGTGTGTTGCCTCCTTACGATGAGCCTCATCATCACTTTAAAACCGTTCAACGCTATATGAATGAGATAAACCCCACCGGCCCAATGAGCAGGAGCTGCAGTTTATTATCATTTAATTGATGCACCTTTAGTTTTCTGCAGAACAATTCATTTTAATCATCCCCGTTGCTCGATTGAGTGTCTTACAGCATCTCCACGAAGGGAGTTTTTATTTCAAACTTTCTGAAGGCGCTCAGAAATAAAGCGCATCCTCGAGTGCGGCCAGCAGATGGCAGCACCCCGCTGCGCTTGGTCCCCCCCCCACCACCCCGTGATCTCATGTCCACGGGTCTTTTCAGGGAAGGTGCTGCATCCAATGACGGATAGAGATGTTCGGCGGCCGCGCTCACGTCGGGTCAATGGGCTGATTGGGGGCCTGCTCCTCACCGCTGCTCTCCACGTTCAAACACGCTGTACCAGTTAACCGCACCGCTGCCGGATCAGCCCACGGATCAAGAGCCGATCGGCGGAATGGCTCATGACACATCCTGGCAGGGAACGCTAAACATAACTTAGCAAATAGCTGTCTGGGGAAATGAGCGCGCAGGCAGACAAACGCGCGCGGACCTTTTAAATGACTGCTCAAACTTCACAATAGCCTTGAAGTAGAAGTTGCTGTCCTATTGTTGGGTACGGAGGAGCCGAGGTTTATTTCCGTGCGTACACGCTGGAGGGGGTTGTAGCGGGCGCTTCTTTTGGCCCTTTTATTTGATTTCCGCTTTTGCAAAGGCCACAGTCAGAGCTCATGTCAAAAGGATGCATGCAATAACAAAACAAGAATGACTGATAAACACCCTCCTTTCTGCTTGTGTGTGTGTGTGTGTGTGCGCGCGCGTGTGTGTGTGAGAGCGTGTGTCTTCAGGGCTACACTGTTAGTGATCTTCCTCGAGTGCGTCTGATAGAACCAGTCTGACAACTCGCATAAAGACAAAAAAAACAGCAAGAGAGTCTTCCAACCCTCTAATGATGTTTAATGATACCTATCAGTGTTGGAATACACACACCAGTGCAACACACACCTTCCTCTTTTTTTATTTTCTTTCCTCTTCCTTTTTTTTTTTTTAAGGCCCTTCAGGAGTCGCAGCACCTTGCCAACTGTGGAATTACAGGCAGGCGATAATCAGGTCAGCCCGCGGGTCCTCCGGGATTGAGGTGTTCATCAACATTCCTGCTGCTCTTTTGTGTTACTTCCTGCGGTAAAACAGCAAGGCGCTCCAGTAAAGCAGACGCGGTCTAGCTGGTGCACAGGTTCGCCCCCTGGGTGCACCATTTCTGTCTCACACACACACACATGCATGCACACACATACACACACACACGCACACACACACACACACCTTCTCTGGGATATTAAAACACACTCGGGCTTCATGTAGACATATCATCAGAATATTAACCACCTCATTAGCATAAAAATCCCTCCCAGTCATCTACATCTGATTTGACATTTGGCATTGAAATCAGCAGCCCGACTTAAAAATAATATCTAACAGCATTATACATTTCTTCTAAAGACCCGATGAATGTGTGCGTTCGCATGTGTGCGCTGCGTTACTTGAGGTTGATTCTCAGAGCCAACTACCTCCTCCTCCATGTATAAACCTTCTACAAACAAAGACCAAAAGAACACAAAGGCGTGGGTTCAGTGCGGGCCTTATTTTATTTATTTATTTATGTTCAAGGATGTCAGCCTCTGCTTTTCAAAGACTTGACTCTTGCTCTGCAGTCAAACACGCGCACGAAAAAAAAAAAAGGAAAAAAAAAGGAAAAAACACGAAACGAAACCCTTTTTTGGTAAATTGATTAGGCTCTGCAAACTTTTCAGGTTTTTGATGCAACTCCTTGTTAAAAGTTCAATATTTCAATACCCCCCCCCTCCACACACACACACACACACCCCATTTACTGATGTTTTTAGTGGAGAAAACGCAGAGAGCTTTGGTGTGGTGTTTGGGTCAAGTGCGGATCTCAACCCTGATGGTGGGAATCTCTTGTACTTATTCCCGTTTTGCTGCATTCCCGTCACAATTCAACACTTTCCACGCTGCAAACGAAAGACTCAAGTGAAAAAAATTTAGCAAGTAAACTCGTTTTAAGCCCCCAAGAGTCATTGTACGTGACCGTAAAAAAAAAGTTTCAGACCTGAAATGATACTTTTTGTTCCTCTTGTTAAGCTCTCACAGACCTGACAAGAGCTTTCCCACATTTAGCTGTCATTTCCTTTAACTTCATATAATCAGATTCAATATATGCTGTTTTCCTTGGAATCTATTTGTTTTAATTTTTGTGGGTTTTTTTTAAGATGATGGAGATGGAGAAACGGAAACAAGCTGCAGTTTACAATTAATGCTCAGAGCAACAACCGTGGACTTCTGACAGTGTAAACCACATGTAATAACCACATAATTATTGGGGGTTTATGTCCATCAAGCGCAGTCAAGATGATTTTTGATGCCGGCTACTGAGTTGTGCTCATTCGAGACGCGCGTGGGTGAAGCTCCACGTATGTAGATTGTGTTGGAGTCACGAACGGGGAGCCTCCGACAGTCTTCGCTGCTGTGGATTCTGATTCCCTTCTCATGATTCTGTTTTTCCACGCTGTCTTTGCCCCAGTTGACCCGTCCCTCCCCACAACAGACCACTGCAGCTCCAAATACTGTCCAGACCTTGAGACCCCCCCCCCCCCGCGCCCCCCCCACCACCACCAATTCAACATGTCTACGGCAGAACAATGTAAACAGCGAAGCCACAGCAGAGCGCCCACTGTCAGAGCCTGATTACCCCAGAAAGCCCCCCCCCCAAATCATGTGGAAATATGAAATAAATCACAAGTGACTCGCTGCGCTCCGAGCGGTTGGCTGCAGTCTGCCGCCGCGGCCCCGTTCTGAGGGCCAGATTTAATGCATCAAAATAAACAACTCGGAGAGCGCCTTTTGTTTGTTGCGTGCATCGGACCGCTCAAGGAGCATTCGGGCCTCTGATGTTTGGATGACGAAGCCGGGAGCGGAGATGTCGCATCCGTGCGATGAGGAGGCGGCGGGAGAAGCGCTTCTCCCGAGAGCCGCCTCGGTTTATGCGGCGGCCGTCCCCCCCGCGAGGATTTAGCGAAAGTGGAAGGAATTATCATGCGAAACGGCCCCGGTCGCGAATTCGGCGTCTCGTATCCGCATGAAACGAAAGGAAGAGAGAGGAAAAAGCGCGGCGGTCCCAGACAACGGAGCAGAGGAGGAGGGCCGGGGCCTAAATCCGATACAGCCTTCTGTGCGTGTGGGGCTGGAGCGGCGGTTGTGGTGTTAACATGAAGCTGTAAGTGTGATAGCTCTGTAATACCATGTCATTAAACTGTTATGGTTACACAGCTGAGTGGAACGCAGCGGTGGGTGTTTAACCTTGAGCGAGGCGAGCCTCTCGCCGGGGATCTATAGACGTTTGGAGAGCGCGCGCGTGCGTGCGCGAGCGGGCGTCAGATGGGTCTGATTTGTGTATCCAACCTTACAGTTTAAATAAGCAGGCGGGCCTCGTGCCACCTTTAAGGCATTCGATCAAAATCATCAAAATCTATCCGGGTTATAAGCCCAGAAAACACACCGGCTGCCTCGTCCCAATAAACCTTCCGATGTGCTACCCAAGGCAGCCCGAGCTAAGAGGCACAACCCCCCCACCCCCCCACCCCACCAACTCCCCGCTGCAGCCCCGTGTTTACTGTCATGACTCAAACGCCTGCTTATTATTTTAACTCGAACGGCCACTGAAAACACGAACACATGCGCAAAATTGTTGACGGAGGCCCAGTGTGTATAACAAAAGTTTCGCATCCCAAATTGAAGCGTGTTTATAGAGCGCGACCTTGCGGACCCCGTTCTCATCTCGGTCCAAGTGCGGTTCCACCTTCTCGTCCGCGGTGCCAGGTCCCGCCCCTCACTGACTTTGTCTCCCCCCTCGCCGCAGCTGGGTCTCAAACCCTCAACAAAAACATCTAAATTAGAAATCTCTGTCCTGACCGATGTTATTACAATCTTTAACGTGCCAGTAAACACTGATGAAGGCGGGCAGTAATGTGACCTGCGTGTGGATTTTTCGCGAAGGCCAGCTCGCTGCTGGGTGGGTCGGGGTGGTGGTGCTGGGAGAGCGGCCCCTTGTCAGTCTCAGCGCTGACCCTCTGATCTTTCCCTCCGTCTTAACAAGCTCTTTCATTCGCTCTCTCTCTCCGGAGAAGAAAAAAAAAAAAAAAATCTGTTCCTCATAACGGGGCGCGCAAACATGGCGCTGGAGTGGGAAAGTCGGGAGATGCCAAGGAGAGGCAGCTGGAGGACAGCGCAGGAAAATTTCCAGGAAAGAAAAAGAAAAAGAAAAAGGAAGGAATAAAAAAGACAGCTTCCCTTATTTCCATTCTGCAGCGGACGTGGCTGCCTTCCAACGACGAGCTCTTGGTCAGAGAGAACAATTAAAGGTTCGCTCAGCATTCCGGGCAAAAACGGGATACGGGAGTCGTGGAGAACGGGCGAGCTTCGTCGGCGGAGGATGGATCCCGTCGCCTCGTCCGGGAGCCCGGGGGGGAGAACGCGCTGGGCTTGGGGCGTTTTAATGTACATCCGGCCCGGGAAACGTCGTCAGCGTCTCGACATGATCGGTCCAGGAGCGATGTTTGTCACATCCGTATGGATGCTCGACTGTGATACGCTGTCCAAAAACAATTATCTGAAAATGGCGGCTACCGGAAAAAAAATAAGCGGAAAACAAACTGGCGGGACGCGATCCAAGGCCTCAGATGTCATTATTGGTTTGTTCAGAACAACGGCGGCTTTGTTCCGCGGAGCAGATAGTCATTATTTGCACAACCACAAGAGGTCTTCTCTCAAAAAAAAAAAAAAAAAAAAAAGAAAAAGCATAAACGGGTTGTTTAAGGCACTAATCGTTTATTTTCCAGCATCCTGGGGTAGCAGAACAAGCTGTAAACACCACTGCTTTGGAAAAAAGAGTTTTGGCTTTCCCATAGAGCTGTTGCCAATTACCCCCCCACCCACCCGCCCCATCTCTCTCAAAGGAAAATCTGTAATGCCAAAATGATTAATTAAAATAAACAAAATAAATGAGTAAATGAATAAAAAACAAGGTGAACAAGCTAAAACGTTTTGTGTGTTTAGGAATATTTCATCCACATGGCTGTAAACAACTCAACCTCTTTATGTCTCACTGACGGCAAGCAGACTTTACCTTTATAAACTAGTAATAAATAACACGCGGTGTAACAGTTGCACATCAAAGATAGATAATTAGATAGATGTTTGCTCTGAAAGCTCTCACATTTGCACATCAGAACCCCAGAATACACAATCGTTGGATTTGTCTGGACTCAAGCATTGAAGACTTGTTATTCAATTCAATTTTACTTTATTTATGTAACGTCTGTTACTGTTATTGTCTCTAGGCCCTTTACAGAATCCCAGAGCCTGACCTCAATGAGCAGCAGAGGTGAATAACTGGGAGAAACCTTGAGCGGGACCAGGCTCATGTGGAGAGAACCGGAGAGGGGAGGGGAGGAGGATTATTTGAGTTTGATCGTGATTGGGATATGACATTTGTAGCCCGCTGTCTGATTAGTGTTGAGGGTTTACACTTATTCGGTGAGATTTTTGCACCTTGAACCACACGAGCATTATTTCTGGGAGTGGGGGGGGGGGCTACCGGGGAACAGTAGGAGCATCTATCCTCAGAATGACGGCAGGATTAATGATGTTATGAATGACAAGCTGTGTGATGGCAGGAGGCAGCGGTAAGTCAGGATGGAGCCCCGCGTTCAGCCTGACCCTCCCCGATCTCCGTTGTCTCTGGCGCTCTGTGGCCGAGGAAGCAGATTCGCTTTCAAAAAACACATCACTTGTCAAAAGCAGCTGTCAGACGCTGAGGCGAGAAGGCACTTCAATTAGGGGCTCCAGAAGTAAAGCTCCGCATCCTGGATGTGACACTTGTGTTGATCTGGCGTTTTTCTACAAAAAAGAGCAACGAGGCGTGGGATCAAGAGTGGAGGGAAAACGGGTGGATAAGGAAACTTTTCTCTTTTTTTTTAACGCGGTTGTTTTGTGTGTTTTCAAAATAACAAGCCATGGATTACCCCTGATAGTAAAGCCACCCTGAAGCTGGAGAAGAGGCTGCTTTCATATCAGGGAACAATGAGGAGCTGAGGACTGTACAGAAGGAGCTGAGGAGGACGATCAGAGAGGAACAGGAGGAAGATGGAAGAGCAGCTGCATCAACAGAACGTCAGCAGGGGTGTGGCGGACCATCTCGGGCTTCAGAGCGCCCCACGTCCAGGACGAGGGGGACCCGCGAGGCTGAACGATCTTAATCAGCGTTTCCCAGAGGTTTGATCAATCACACATCACATCAATCCAGGGACTCACCCACCCCCCCGCTGCAGACACCCCCCGCCCACCCCCACCCCCCGTCCTTCACGTCAGCCACCAGGTGAGACGAGAGCTGGAAAGGTTAAAGTCAAGGAAGACGGCTGGACCAGACACTATCAGCTGGTTCTGGGCCATTGCTGCTCCATGGTGAGCTCAGCAATGGGTCGGTTCAGCTTGAATAGGGTAGGTTCCTGTCTCCCCTGGAGAAGCCTTCCAGCACGTTCAACACCTTACAGCCAAATCCAGAGGGACAACCAAGAGAGGGTTGGACGGGCAGAGTAGATACTGGACTGCCTCACAAAGAGGCCTCACATTGTGCCTGGGACGGTGTGTCTGTCCCCCAAACCTGCGTTGTTGGGGCTCCCCAGGGGCTTGTCCTGGCCCCCTTCCTCTTTGGCCCCTACGTGGCAGGCTCAAGACACAATACAGAGGCCTACAGAAGAGCTGAGCTGCTCCACCTATTTTAAACGCATTCAAATCCACTTTGGCAATGACGATCTGTTTACTTCTTGGCCCCGATCATCGACTACCAGTTTGCCTGGCAAAGCCAAACATCATCTTTTGAGCCGTGCTGCTTGCTGGAGCTTGCGTAAGTTCAGGCAAAAATGGTTTAGCAAAACAAATCCTTTTTACGTGGTTAAATTTAGTCAGCCTTTGGGAGCCGGTGCATTCATCCACGATTTCCACACTTTTCTAAACTTTGTCAGTTTGTGAAATATGTTTAAATAAATCATTGGGTCATGCTGAAAAAAACAATAGATTTATTAACTATTAACTTTCAATTTAGCAGAATGTAGATAAAGGGAGATTCCAGGTTCAAATCCCCTGGAGTCCAGGAGCTTTTTTGAGGAGTTTCTAATGTCCATGTGGTTTCTTTCCAGGTGCCCTGACTTCCTCCTAAGGTTCAAAGACAATTGAGGGTGCGCTGAGCTGTTTGTCCCTGCATTGAGTTGGCAACTTGTCCAGGATGTACCCTATCTCTCACCCAAAGTCAGCTGGGATAAGCTCCGGTCCTAGACGGCTTTGCACAAGTGTCCCAATACGTTTCCCAATGGGCTAAACTTGATTCCCATTTCAAAAAGGTTTCCAAAGATAGATAACACTCTCTTCCTGCCTTTCCCATTTTTCTTCCACCTCTCTTCTTTATCTTTCCCTCCTGCTCCCTTCATTCCGACAGGTCTCCCCTTCCTCCTCTCCTCTCCCTCTCTTTAAATCCTCCTTCTGCCCCGCTCTCCCCTGAGCTGAGAGCATCGCGGCGGAATCTGCTTTGCAGCCTCTCATCAGATTAGTGTTGATTTTTCTGCCGCCGAGCTGCACTTCCGCGGAGTGGATGAACTTCTTTGGGTGTTTATCAGGCGGCGCACCGCGGAGTGTTAACCGCCATTTACTACGGAATAAAAATCAATGGGCCCTGAAATGCAATTTTGTGGCTCGTGACCAATGACAACTTCCTGCTTAGGCACTATTGAACGCCTCTCCCTCTGGTGCCCTGTTCCCCCGGCAGAAATTGTCCTAACATGGTACTTGTGGGGTGATTTGACTGCATTCCAGAGGTTTTTTTTTTAATCTGATCTCTGTTGGTGCGGCCTGAATCACACATCCTGTGTGCTGCCCTCATAACTCCTCACACACACACTGTCATCCACCAAAGTACAAGGGATTCTGAGCCGGCCGCAATAAAAACAGTAGTTAACTCCAAGCCCCTCCAGTCGAGTGCTCTTGTGTGCCAGACAATGATGACACAGTGTCCTGTCAGAGCAGTAATGACTGAGATTTACACTCTATTATTAGAGCTGGGGCCCCGCTGAGCTGCCCTCTGAGACCCTCTCCTCTCTTTACGGTGGTCTCCTAATGCACTGAATCACCCACCAAATGATAGTGTTTGCATAAGCACGCCTTCGTCCCCTCCATGCTTTTAAGAAACGCAAAGTGGGACACCAGATTCCAAGACACAATTGGGGGAAACCCCCGCGTGAGGGTCTGATAACAGGTCAGAAGTGTGGTGAGTGCTGCTGAGACTGGATTTCAGTTGGACAAAGCATTTTTTTTTTTTTTTATACTGCACACACTTAATATCCTACTGCAAATGACATAAACCCACTCAGAAAGCATCTACACCATTGTGAAATTGTGGGGTTTTTTATGTTTTTAGCTCCATTGTGGTTTTCTTAGTATCAGGAGCTCCCAGAGACCCTGCCTGGGATGATTTTGCTGCTTTGACTCACAGAATCCACAAGAACCATTTTGGGGGAACACTAAACGTGGTCAGAAGTGTTTACTGGGGTTATATTTCACCGTCCCCCCCCCGTTTCATGTAAATGTGCGTCAGTGTCGTCGGGCATTCGGGGCTCTACTTGCTGCTCTCCGGTGACACTGGACAACAGGGGCATAAATGTGCATGTTGACACACACTCTCAAAGAGTCGTAAGCTCCGGGGGTCGGTGGGGCCCCAAATAAAAAAAAAAAAAATGTTAAAAAAGAGAAGAAGGAATCAGAGGGATGAGCGGGGAAGGACACAGAGGGAGAGGAGAATGGGTATGCTATCTCGGCAGGCAGTTCGGAGCCGCCTGGCAATGTCACCATGTCATCGTCATGGGAACGCAGGGCCCGCAGACTCTTTCGGACTAATAGGGAGTTGTCAAGGCAATGATAAGATAAATGCTGCGCGTGACGGCGACATAGAGCGATGGGCCTGATAGGCAGCGAGAGGGCCAAACAATCAGCAGAGAGCCACCGAGAGGGGAGAACGTGGGGGGGGGGGCAGGACTGGGGGCAGATGTTGGGGGGTGGGGGGGCAGTAGACTGACTCCCACCGGGCCGCCGACGTCAAATCTCTGTCTCTCGCCCCCCGCCCCCCGTCTCTGCTGGGGCCTCACGGCGTCCGCTGGGCCTGCTCGCTCTCCCTTTATTTATTTTTGATTTCTGCCTGTCGCTATGTGACCTGCACGCTAACATCCGACTGTAGGAGCGACCCGGACCTGCCACGGCGCGCGTGATGCGCTTGTAGGCGCGCGGCAGACACGCGTGGCGCGGCGGGGATGGGAGGGAAGAGGGGTGGCTGTCGGGGGGGGTTATTGTGCTTATCTAATGTCGAGGATTGAATTCAGTTAGCCCCGGTGGGATTGGGTTAGGAGATGTCAGAAAGATAGATGGGCATCACGCTGCCACACCCCGGCCCCGCACCCCACCCACCTGCACACCCTTCAAATTGTTTTGCATGTGCTGTGTGTTTATCACACACACACACATACACACGTGCGTACGCCGCACACTGCAAAACACATTCCACACAGACGAAATGATGAATGGAATCTTTTTTTTTTTCCCCTTATCTAAAATGATCACGTGACCTTCGTGACCCCCCAACAATTAGTGCTTGTCGCACTGTTAGGGATGACCCCTAGATCTTTTAGCGCCCCCCAGCCTTCGGCTCTCCGCCCCGGCTGCAGTGCGGCGTTTCCTGGTGGGGATGGGAGAAGGGGAGGAAACGGGACGCCGGCGCAGTTTACCGTACGCCTGGGTGTAAACGCTTGTGTATCCACTTTAAGCGGCGAAGCTGTACTTTGAGCCTCTCGGCCTCTGATTGGGTTCTCCTGTCGGTGTTGTGGTCATGTATTGATTTACCCGCCCTGTTATACAGCAACACAAGTCTGTGTTACAGCGTGTTTCTAGGTTTTCTAGGTTGCTTCTTCAGACACACTCTCTCTCTCTCTCTCTCTCTCTCTCTCTCTCTCTCTCTCTCTCTCTCTCCACACACACACACACACACACACACACACGCTGCAGGGGTTATTTGATATGGATCTGTTGAGTCATTTTAACTCTGAATAAGATCACAATCCGAGTTCAAATGAAAGCTTTAACTTGTAGACAGAGATGGTGTCTTGTTCCGACTCTCCGTGTCGCACACACTCCCGAGCAGACTCGCAGCGCATATATGGGTGTGTATGGTCTGTATGATCTTCCCTCCTGAGAGTCTGAGAGAGACTGATGCCCTGCAGGAACGGCTGGCCATACCTGGCCGAGGCTGCCTTCTCGTAGCCGCAGGCTACTGCTTTGCAATTCCACTCTGAATACAATGGGGCTGCAGGCTTACACACACACAGGCGCACGCACACACGCACCCACACACACACACACACACACACACACACACACACAACACACACACACTCGGAGACACAGAGAAAGCAAAGCAAAATCCATCCAACAGATCTCTTTCAAAGCCCCCGTCCGGTAATGAATTTCCAGACCTTGGAAAGCTCCTTCTGATACACTTCAAACAGGTCTTAACAAAAAAAGACAGACTGCTCCTTCATCTCGCCCTACCTCCACCGTCTGCGCCTCTATTGCCTTATGAAACTCAGACAAGTGCATTTATGGATCAAGACCGTCAAAAAGCCACGAGCGTGTGGCTAAGTGCATCCTCCACCTTGTTGTCCCATTTATTTATTTATTTATTTTTGCGGACGCAGAAATTCCAGACGTCGTTCCCCGTTGGCGTGCTGTGCCTTCCGAGCGGGGCTCCCTCGGTGCCTTTCAGGTTTATTACGAGGCTCCCTTCCTGCTTCCTGACACCGGTTCAGAGTTCACAAAATGGAGGGGCAGGGAGCGCGCCTCCGTCACACCCACCTCCTGTCTTCCGCATCTGGCGCCTCGGCGGTGTCCCAAAAAGACAAAAGCCGGTGGACGAGTCAATTTATCTGCACCTGAAATAAATTTCGACGCGGCGCGGTTGGGAGAAACGCTGCAAAGTGGGCCGAGCGGAGGAAAGAAAAAAAAAAATCGATGCGCTTCCCGCAGACGCCGCACTTTGATGACCTCGGCACTTTCGGCGCGTACTGAAAGAGCCTCGGGCCTCGGCGACGGGAGGAGAGGCGGTCCTCCGGGTCGCCTTGGTGCTCGGTTCCGTCCGGATTCCGCGGTGTCACGGCGACGGACGGGAGCCGGGGTTAGGGATTGGGTAGATCTCTCCTCATTCCGGAGGTCACCCCCCCGTCTGCGCTCAGAGCTCCGGCGGGTACGCGCCTGGTTCCTCTGCAGGCAGCTTGATGGAGGGTAGGGTAAATATAACCCCCCCCCCACCCTCGACTTCCTGCTCATTCCTCCTCCGTGGCAGCCGCGGAAACCTAATCTGCCGAGGCCTGCCCGCCTCGCCGCAGCCTCCCTTCGGCTGATTCTCTCCTGCCGGCCTGAGGACCCTTCCTCTCGCTCCATCAGCATCTAGCTGCATGTACCCCCCCCACACACACACACACACACACCCACCATCATCAGCTTCTGCACGGGCTGCATGTTTCAGACTGCAACCTCGCTTCTGTGGTGAAAACGTCAAAAATGAAATCGTCCAACAGAGGAGAGGAGAATGGGGGGCAGGACATCAGGGGACCCCTGGCAGCAGCCGTATTTATCTTCTACGGTAGGTGTGGCTGCCCCTCTCTGATTATCCAAGTCCACTCTCTCCCTCCCCCCCCCCTTTTTTTTTTTTTTTACCTTGACCTTGCACGTGGAGGGTATTTTCCAGTCAGCAGAACGCTTTATCTCTGAGAGCAACAATCAATAAGGATAATTAATGATGCCCGCTGCAATGATAGCCTCAGCAGTCATTACCAGGCATTAATCCATGCAGTCAGAGGAGGGTCAAGGCCGGCCGCACGGCTCACCTGGGGGCGGGGCGCAAATTAAAATAATCTACACACTGCCCGGTCTGTCAGGCCTTCTCTGACGCGCTCACCTCCGTCAGGCCATAATTAAAGATGGCCCATTGGTAGGTGGTGGGGCGCCAGGGTGACAATCCGCCGCCATGTCTCTTTAATATACAACACTTAGCCCGGAGGGTGACACTAACAGCAATCTGCAGGAACTCATCTCACCTGCAAGCGTGGGAGGGCAGATGATTCTTTTTCCTTTTTTTTTTCTTTTTTTTTTTTTTTAACTTCCCTCGATGTGCCGGGACATAAATCAAACGTACAACATGCAATTTTCTAATAACGCGGCGCCATCAGAAATGCGATTTAGCAGTAAATATAATTTGGTCTCGGTGTGAGACATATCGAGTGAATGTATTATCCGCAGTAATGCTGCACTCCGGAATGAAATATCGCAGAGACACATTTGAACAGGTGATGTTGGGATAACTGCGGGTTGCTGCAGATGCCTTAATACAAACTGCAGCATTATCTGCCGTGATAGATAAGCTCCTTTCTTTCTTTGTTTATTTTTTTTTATTTTTGGTGTTAAATTCAACAGTTTGGCCTGAAAAAAATAAAGGTTAAACTGTGAGTTCAAGTGCAACGTTGCGGGGGGGTAAATAAATAAATAAATCCGATGAAATATCAAGTTTTCTTCATCTTGTAAGCGGCGGATGAGGGCCGGCAGTGTTCTCTTCCCTCCCCTCCTCCTCTTTTCTTCCTCTCATTGGCTGCAGCGCTACATCGGTGGTGGGGGGGGGGGCGCGGTGGCTGTTGTCAAGGTCATTTACGCTCACGGTTCAAAGTTGGGAGGAGAGATTCAGCTTGATTCCATAATTCACGGCTGACGTTTTCATTGTACTTAAACTTAAGGCTAAAAATTGGAAAATGCGAGATTTAATTTCCTGTAATGTTTAAATTACTTTTTTCCTTTTTTTTCTGCCTTTTCTTTTTTTCTTTTTTTTTTTTTTTTTGCTTGGCCGCCATCCAAACACCAGGAAGCGCCAAGGGGCATGAGAGGAGATGTTTAAGCAGAGGTTGCTCTCACTGCCAGCAGAGAAGTGAAGAGAATCTATAATAATGAAAAATGCATTTATCCTCAGCTGCCATTTCTGCTGCTTCCCTCCTCCACCCCCCCCTTTCCAAAAACAAAAAGAAAAAAAGAAAAAAAACCTGCTGCAGAAACTCCAGCAGCGAGAGCTCGGCCGACGAGGGTGCGTGTCATATTCAAGAAATATATATATATAATTTTTTTTTAAGAAAAGTACATCAGGTTCTAAAAAGCCTCCTGCGCGCCGTGTTGGATCTGATCCCGAACCCGTCAAGAAAAGTCAAACCGCACATCAAGCCGGGCCGCCTGATGATGATTGACGCGCATTGGTTGAATCTCCCGCCCACGCGTGATTACGGCATCTTCATCTCTCCTCCAGAAGCTCTCTCACCTTCAGCGCCGTTTGGTTTAAGTGAAGAGGCGTTCAGGCGCAGCAGGAAGATGCTCATGTGGTTTCCAGCGAGCCGTCCTGCACCAACTTTACTTCTCTTCTCCGCGCTTGAACATTTTCCTCTGATTAAACTTATTAATGGTCAGGAAACCGGCGGGGCCTGGGGTGCGAACTTCCATTACGGCTCATCAAAAGTGCTGCTCACACACGCTCGCGTACCGGGAGAATGGCAGGAATGGAAGCGAAAGGAAAAGGAATACTTGGAGTAAATGATGTGTTTACACTCTGCAGCAAGACCTGCAGCGGAAATAAATGTTTTATATGCCCACGGGGAGTAAAGGGGGCGGGCGCTGGGCCTCCTGTCACCCTGACATTTGATATTTTTTTTTGAGATCACATCACCAGAACAGAAAAATTAAAGCCAAGCAGAAGCATAAATCCACCTTCTCCCTCCTTTACCCCCCCCCCATAGTAACTGTACTCTACTGATGAACTGACCTAAGTGCTCAGCTGGGCCCTCAAACACACTTCAGCATTTATTTGCAATTCCTCGATTCTACATCATTTTGAAGCCCCCCCCCCCATCATCGCTCGACCATTTTCCTTCATTTTCTCCCCCCGTTCCTGCCCAGTAAGGTAACGGAGAATTACAGAGATTAGTGATATGCATATAAAGGACTGTCAATCATTTTCAAATTAATTCGCTAAAGCGCGCGGCGGTGCGATCGGCAGATCCTCCGACGGGAGCCGTCATTAGGCTACAGAGGGGATTGTTTATGGAAAGACGTCCTCCTTTGCCGACTTTGCTCGGGAAGGAAAGGCGAAGTTTTGCTTGATTTGTTAAGTTTCTTTTCACTCGTTTTTCTGATCGCGTTTCGAAAGCTCTTATGGGGAATAACGTAGCTGAGGCCCTTGAGATGATGCAAACAATGAGGGGTTTTTTTTTTGGGTGGGGGGTTGTCATTTTTCCTGCATTCCTCTGATCATGCATGCACCAGCGTGCACCGTTCCGGATGTGTCTGTGGTTAGAAAGTCAGTTTTCCCGCTGTCGCTGGCTGGTTAATGAGAGCAGAGCCACTTAGTCCTGCCTGAATTGGTGTGTGTGTGTGTGTGTGTGTGTGTGTGTGTGTGTGTGTGTGTGTGTGCGGGAGGGGGGGCTTCACAATCCTTCACCTGCAGGTTTCCCTTCATCTCCTGCATGAAGCCAGCAGGCTGCTCCCCGACCACGCGGGGCCACCATAAAAGCCCGAGCTGATTACAGGCTGAGGGTGCAAACTTCTGACACAGATGGGTTCTGCATCCCCGGCCGAGGTGTCTCTCCGGTCCCGGAGTTTCCTGTTTGTGAGATTTTAAGGTCTCAAACCACAACATGCATATTAATAGCTGCACATCACACACACACACACACACACACAGGTGCCCTTGTTTGAGTGTCCCCTATTGGTGCTCTCACCCCCCCCCCCCCCCTCCTTTTTTTTTAATGCTTTTCTCTTCATTAATTGAAAACATGACAAGTTGCTCGCAGGACCTGATGGATGGAGCCAGAGAATTGAGAAAGTCATTAACTTTACTGGAATCACAACCTGTCAAGCAGTCAATACACACCGCTTTGTGTGTCTGCGAGCAAAGACGGAGCAATTATCCCTTTTATTAGGCGGCGGTGGCGCACGCGCGCGCACGCACGCACACAGCGTAGGCAAGAGGAGGGCAGCGGTGATCAGCTGAAATCAGTCATTCATTACTGTCAAGTGTGCGGCTTATTAAAAAAGAGCCGTAATAAGAGGACGGAGATGGGGAAAAGCGTAATTAGTAAACAATCCCGGTTAGTCACCTTTGGAGTAGACCGGCCTTTTCCGAGCCTCGCCAACCACGCGTCAAACAACAGCCGGCGCAGCTCAGGGTTGGGTTTCCGAGTCTGAACCAGAGCGCAGCAGGACTCGAGCATTTATTTATTTACTCATTCAAATGAGTGTTAATTCATGATAAGCGCATGCAAGGGAAAAAAAAAGAAAAAAAAAAAAACAAAAGCGGGCCCCTGGTGGGGGTCAGTCCTGCCTCCCTCACTGAGCCGCGCAGGGCAGCGGGAGGTCGGCGGGTCACGACCCAAGGGCTGCTTTAGTAATAGCAGCGCACTGCGGGCTGTCTGCGAGCGGATGACTTGGCCCGCGATCAATACAACAGGTACAGGGCAGCCGGGAAGACGTCTCCGAGGACGACAGCGTTATCAGAAACTCCGCACCACCAGCGCATTTGATGCATACAAAACACGAACGCTAACGTCGGGTTTATTGACTAATATGGCCGATTGCCCGCTCCGACTTGAAACAAGCAACCCACCCCAAACAAACAAAAATAAATAAAAATAAAAACGCCCCATAGATTTCTCGACCGCGGCAAAGAGAACAGAAACGGAGGAAGAGCATTTAAATAAGGAGCGTGCTGATCTTCTACCACTTCTTTCCCATTGCGATATAAGCAGTGGAGCACTTTACACAAGATTTATTACATCCAAGCAGAAATATTATCTTCGGTGGCTGCCATTCATCATCCAGGCCGCGAGACGCTGTGAATGATACCACCAAATTATGTAGATCAGCCATGTCTGAGGGGACGATTCAATTTGGTAACCTAGGTAACCTCAGGTAGACTCCTACCCGGCTCCCCAGCCCACACTCTGTGTTTTTTTGCTTTTTTCCCCGCACGTTATCAAGTTCCTATTCAAAAGGAAAAATAAAGAGACGCGTTTGTGACGGATTTTCGGAAAACAACCGCGTGAAGCGTTCCGCCGGGCTGACGATATGGAAACAAAGGCTGTTGCCGAGATACAGGCACAGATCGGCCTCGCTCGCGGTGACTCGGCTGTAGCGGGATAGAGACTGTTCCTGTCAGTCATCTGTTGTAGCTGGGCAACCTGGGGTGTAGAATTATGGCTGTTGGACGGTCGCCCTGTTGTTAAACTGTCAGTTAACAACAATCTAAATAAGCCGAGGCCTCGGCGCGTCAGGATCCTTGGCCACAAACCTGACTTGGCCTTGTGGAGGAGAGCAACCTTCGATGTCGAGATGTTCCCAAAAGAGCCTTATGATAACACAAAAGAGTCTTATGATAACACAAAAGAGTCTTATGATAACACGTCCTGCATGCTGCTGGAAGTCCCGGCGAATGGCGAACACGTTATTTATCGCGTTTTCTTTGTCCGCAAACAGTGAAATATCACAAGTACCCATTGTGTACTCCGTACATTCGGAGTGTTCCCTCTTCCATTTGTTCAAACTTGTATCCTATCAACACCCCTCCCTCCCTCCCTCCCTCCCTCTTCGCCCGGGTAGGTGCACCACCATTTCCAGTCGTCTATGAGCGTGCTGGAACACCCCCCCCGACTCGCTGCGGCGAGAGCTGACTCAATTATGATGCAAAAGGGTGTTTTTGAAAAGCCTGGCTCATTTCTAATTAAGCCACACACTCATACCTATTTGTAGCTCATGTCCTGACATAATGCAAATGCTATGTAAATTAACTGCACTGATCTCCCACTAGCTCCGCACTCAGAGCTCCTCGGAGACGATCAGGGCATTTAGTCATACTTTATAGCGGTTTGTTTTCTCATTGGCTGAAACGCAGACAGGGACGCTCACACTGCGGCGTTGGCAAGAAAACAGACAGAGCTGCAAATAACGTCTTTAATTGTCTCCATGCCGGGCTTCCTCCTGCCTCCGTCGGCTTCCCCGTACGCCAGCCAGTGGCACTAATTGCTTGCCCGAGACAGCCGCGCCGTCTCCTTTCGCCGCTCCTTCGCGCTCCTGCCACCGACCACCCAGACCACCCAGAGGGCCGCCGTCCACGCCCTCCTCCTCCTCCTCCTCCTCCTCCTCCTTCTCCGGCGCCCCCTGCTGTAACTAAACGCAGGGCTCGATGATGGCTTTGGGGCACGCCCGACCGTATCCCGAGCGCCCCGATTAGGGGGTTGAGGCCCCCCGACATGTCAGGCGGGTCTCTGCCTCCGGGCCCACAAATCACGCTTAACGAGCAACAAGAGGAACGGCGGGGATAAATCAGGCGGCGGCGCAATCAAGTGGTATGTCAGATAAGGTAGAAATGAATGCGTGCATAAATAAAGTTGAGATGTGACATCATTATCACCTCACGCAGATGAGGTCGGACGCTTTCATCAGCAGGTACATTTATTTTTCCCTTTTGCCTGAATATTTCAAACGAAATGAGGTTTTTTTTTTTTTTCCTCCCCTCCTTCCCCTACGTGAATCTCGACACATTTAGCAGCTTCCTATCACATCTCTTGATCCTCGCCAGCAGATGGTGTTTGCCCAGCTGTAATTGAATAGAGGGGGATTAGTTCAAATTAAAGGACATGTTGGTAAATAATTAATCAAATGAAATTAAAGCCTTTTCGATTCTTTTCATTCCGCGACGCCGGGGCGAATCCGCCCAGCGAAGTTCATGAAAGGACCTCAGAGGACGTTTCCTCGACGGCTGCCTCACGGAAACGGGGATGTTTCGCGCGATAGCTGGAGCAGCGGGGACGTGCGGTAGAGATTTGAAAAGCAAAAAAAAAAAAAAGAGAAAAAAAAGAGGGGGTTCTGGCGATGGCACTGGTTCTGAGGGAGATGTTTGTCCCTCTGCAGAGGCTCTACTTTAGTCTGCGTTTCCAGACAAACGTCTGCAGCATTTGAGATGCGCTCTAAAGGGGAAAAAAAATATTAATTGAGCAACTGGGAGAGGACGGAAAGAAAAACAACACGTCGCAATGATGAAAGTCAGGAGGGCTCACGTGCCAAAGGTCGAGACTTCTGTCCTGTTTCCACCCCTTGTGTCTTTGTATCCTTCCGCCCTCTCTCCCCCCCTGGATCTTTGTGCCTTTGCTGGGGCCCATTAATTGCGCCCTAACAGAGCCGCATGCCTCAATGAAAATAAATTGCTTTTAATTTGGGGCTTTCCTTTTTTCCCCCCTTTTTTTTTTTTTTTTTCCCCCTTCTTCTTTTTTTTTTTTTTTTCCCCGCCGCGGCTGCCATCGCTTAATTTCATTTCGCTCTGAACCTGTGGATCACTTTTTCAAAAAGCGTCGCCGTCGCGGACGCACTTGAAAATGAAAAGAAGGAGGCCCCCTGCTCCCCCGCCCCCCCCCCCCAGCACCCCCCCCACCTCCCCCTCCGCTCCCCCCTCTCCTCTCCTCTCCTCTCCTCTTCTGCGCTCCTCAATTAACAGAATCGTTTCCTTTCAACTAAAATGAATGTTATTGAAACCAATTAGCATGGACTGGAAAATCTCTCGTTAATGAGGGGAGTGTGGGTGAGTAAACAGGAATGAAAAGATGAAATTAGAGGAGAGGCTTTTCTTGTTGGCCTGGAATAATGACATGCTTAGTCGCCTAATTGTCTGGTGAAAAGCGCCGCTGCGACGGTAACAGATTGTGGTGTTCATTAGGCAGCAATGGGCCACCTGCTGCTGGGGCGGCGAGCCCGCGCTCCCCGTACACGTGTTTATCCCAGGAGGCACTCCCCCCCACCACCACCACCACCACCACCACCACCACCCCCAGCACCACCACCACCTCTTTCTTGGACACCGCGCCCGCTATGAAAAGCAAATGAGCCTGCCAATATGCTGCAATGCTGTGTCCTCATTGCCAAAGCACAGAAGCGTGATATGTCGAATCAAATGAAAACCAAACCCGACCAAATAGCGCCGAGCTGGAGGGTTCCCTCTCGTTTGTTTCTGACAGCGGCGGGGAAATGGCCGATGAGAGCGGAACCGCCGCGGTTTTCCTTACAGGTTTCCGGGGCGGATCACGCCGCCGCTATTGAGGGCCGGGGTTTGAGAGGGGGTGTGTTGTTGGGGGGGTGGGTGGGCCTGTAATTGCGGCGTGGCTTGAGTTGAGTGTGGAGGGGTTGTTGGTGATGTGGGGTGGGGGGGGTGGGGGGTATTTATCCCCCTCCATGAAATATTTAACGCCTCGTACATCACGATTCCTAACCTGGAAAGAGAGGAAGAGCCGGGGCGCAGTCGTACCCGCCGCCCTCCTCGCATTATTCCTTACTGCGCAGAAGGGAGAGGGGGGAGGTGGGTGGGGGGGGTTGGGTGGCGGTGGTGGGAGAAGTAGCCACTCCAAAGTGTAATGTTAATGAATTCATAATTAATTCGTGCGCTGGCGCCGGAGCGCATGATCGCGCTCTGTCGCTGCGTCGAGGCAGAATGCAGATTTTTTTTTTTTTTTCTTTCTTTTTTCAAGAAGTTTGACCTCGTGACGCAGACCAGGCGTCTCCTTCTGAGGCCGTATTCCCATCCTCTCCTTCTCCGAAACGTTTCCCCGGCGTCGCTACCGTGGAGTCCCCCCCCCCGATCGGGCGTGGGCCCTTTAAGGGATCTCCGACTGAATGCAAATAGGTCCCATTGTTGCGCGTTGCAGCGTCTACAGCTGTTGGCCATAATTATCTTGCAGATAACTTAAAGAGTGTCAATTAAAACGCTGCTCTCTTCCCGCTGCCCTCATCTATTGCCCCGTGCCCCCCCCCACCATCACCAACCCCCCCCACACACACACACACACGCCTCTTGGGGAGTTAAGGTGAAGGTTCAGGGTGAAAATAGGAGTGGGCGGATGGGTGTGGGGAGGGAGGTTGGGTGGGGGGGGTGCAGCTTCAGGGGATATTAAGCGAGCTGAAGTTGTTATGAGTCATTTGCGTTAGGTATGAAGGACTAATTAGCACGTTTCAAACGGGAGCCGCAGTGTCGAGATCGGTGCGCTCCCGAGTTTCCGACCAGGCGAACAAAGCCGGGCCTCGCCCCCAAGGGGGCCTCGGCTCGGGTCACCTAGGCGACGGGGCTAAGTGTACCCCCGAACGCACACCCCTCCCCTGCCCTCGACCTCCCGTCACCCGCGGCTCTCCTCTGGGAGGACGTCGAGGCCGAAGCGTTCGGCCTTCCCGACCGTCCCCGGAAGACCGGGCGGAGCGGGGAGCGGAGCGCTGTGACTCAGCCTGCGCGGCTCATTATCACCTACTTTGATTAAAAATAAAGTTGATTACGCAATATTAGTTTGGAACCCGGAGAAGATGCAACAGGGGAAGAGCTCCCGCTCGGTGTGGGAGGCAGGTTATGAGCTTTGTAATGGAAACACAGATTACATTTGAAATTATCTTAGTGTTTTAATGGTCTTCGGGGAGTTGAGGACAGGAGACCTCTTTATCTCTCCCCCGAGATTCCCGACGCTTAATTGATTTACTTTGTGCACGGCGGCACACCCCCTTCGCACGCGCGCACACGCCGTCATGTGTCAGCGGCGAGAGCACCGGTGCGCACCCAATCAGTCACAGAGGGACAGGAACAGCTGGGGTGGGTGGGGAGTGGGTTGGGGGGGGGCACAAAATAAAGCGAGAAAGTCACCATTCTCACCGCGGTCAGCTGACGTAAACAACTGAGGATGTGGCCATGGGAGGAGGGCGCGTGACAGACGCGACGCACGGGGGTCTGGATTATCCTATTGATGAATGAATGAATTGGGATTTAGTGAGGAGGCCATTGATCGGAAGGCCAATTCAGGATTAATGAATGCCGATAGATTGTTGAATGGAGGATTAGGGTCAGACGAGGCTGTTGAACTTCTCTCTTTGTCTTCTGATCTTGACTGACAACCTCCCTGCATGGATGGATGGATGGATGATGAATGCATTTTACGTATAAATGTACAGATAGATGATAGATGGATGGATGGATGGATGAAAGGATTAGTGGATGGATGGATGAATGGATGATGAATGCATGTATGTATAGATGGATGGATAATAATGTATGTATGTATGTATGCATGTGTGTATGTATGTATGTATGTATGTATGTATGTATGTATGTATGTATGTATGTATGTATGTATGTATGGATGTATGTATTTATGTATTTATGGATGGATGGATGGATGGATGGATGGATGATGAATGGATGGATGGATGGATGGATGACAGATGGATGGATGGATGGATGACGGATGGATGGATGGCTTTTATGAGCCTGTTTTTAGCCTCCATCATTGTCTGAAACTTTCTCTTCCTCTGTGATTCGATGGTCAAACTTTTACTTCCTGGTTTTATAATCTGCCATTTCCTGTTGAACCAAGTATTTCCCCCCTCGTTGAGGCGGAGGAAACCAGAGCGCGCTCTACCAGATTTGATTAGAAGGGAACTGTATCTCCGTGCAATCTGTCTTTGGCCTTGGAAAAATAACGATTGTCTCCCCCCAGTTCATGTCCACACGTCTGTCTTGTCAAAGTGACGTAACTGTTGATGGAAAGGTGTTTTTACGTTCGTGACTTTTCTGTTCTTTAGCCCAATTGCTTTGGTCTCGTACTAAAACGGCAGGAAATTTGATTTAGACATTTAATTCTGAACTCAGATTCTTAAATAATAAACCAAATTACCACATCTATAATACTAACATGATTTATGTCTTTATAATGATTTTCCTCCGTCGCCTCAATGATTGTAGTAATTTATTCTTTGATAACATCAAGACATTAACAATTTCCAGAAAAAATGTTTCGTCCTGATGCTCGTGCTAAGCTAAAGTGACGCAGCTGGAAATGTATTTGGTGGATTTGAATTCAAAAGACAATAAACTTTTTAGAACTCTTTCATAAGGACTCTTTTATGCCATGGATATGATCTACCTGCTCCTCTCCAGTGGTAACTAAAAGCCTCATAATTCCCTCCCTAAATGGTGAGGAAATTCTATTAAGTTTTATTTTGAATAAAGTAATTTGATTCGGAAAAAGAGGGCAATCACAATCGGGAATTATGTAACTGAGGAAGAGCTTTACTTAATGCTCGCATTACCCTCCTAACACATCTTCGTATCCCAATAATAAGCTTTAATTTAAATATTATGACAATAATTTAAAGAAAAGAGAGAGACCATGTGGCACAGTATGTTGCAGTATTTGGGTTTTAACTTCACATCCAGACAGCATGTCCTCCAAATACACTTTGACTTTCCTTTAACCACAAATAGGATTTGGAAAGATAACATTGTGATTAATGCATGCCAACTACATAATAGAACTTAGAAATGCAATTAACAGTAAATTCCTGCCCCTAATTGGTCTAGCTCTGTTATTCATTAGATTCCGCTGGAGACAAAACGTGGGTTATTAGATGCATATTAGAAGCATTACTTTTTGATATTAGGAGCACAGCTTAAAGAGCACCATTTATTATTTATTGCCTCTTTTGTTTTCACTGGGGATTGCCTCGGCGAGCACGAGAGTGAGCCTTAATTCTGCCGAGGTGCCTCCAAACAAGTTTCCCTTTACAGGGAGCCTCATTTCCTGCTTTGAAAGTTAAAAAAAAACAAGAAAAACAAAAGAAAAAACCAGGTTGATCCACACAGTCACCTGTTCTAATGATGCTGGACACAGGGAGAGCATTGTTTTTCCTGCCATGAACGAAGCTTTGTTTTTTGTTTTTTTTTTTCTATTTTGAGTGAAAAATGACAAAGAAAACAAACCAAAAGCAAAGAAGTAAAGTTCCTTTCAACAAAAGTTGCTTCTTTAATGTCTCTGGGCGACTAGAAAAAAAAAATCACAGCGAGCAATTTAAAGCACGCAAAAATGCAGATGTTTTTTAAAATATTGAAATGACCTACAGGGGCCAATTTCCCACCGACTCAACATTGTTTGCGCGGAATGTTCTTTTCATTTACGGGATTATCCGCACGCAGCCGCATTTACTGAATTCACTGCATAAATGTTGGCAATTGTGTCCCAAATTTTGCATCCCGAGCTGAAGTGGAGGAGGAGGGGCGGGTAAAGCATGTGTGTGTGAGGGTCGTGAGGAAGGATTGAGCACACACTGAGGGAAAGAACAAGAAAAACAACAAGAGAAACCAAAACACGGGTGACAGAAGGAGTGCAGCTTTGGGGTCGAAAGGCAAAGCTCTTTATTCCTGATTTCAGTTCAGTCACCACCTCCTAATGTTACAGTGCAGATTCTGTACCGGACCACCTGTTCACAGTTGAAAAGGGTCAGCGGTGGTCGAACACAGTGTCGCACGGAATCCTTTTACACTTGGGTTCAAAAAGTTACCTCTAATGGTTTTTTTGGGTTTTTTTTTTCATGGAGGACTAAACCCAGGTCTAACTTTAAAAGATGTCCCCACTTTGTTGGTGAAATGTAGCCTGTACAAGAACACACACACACACACACACATACACACACACACACTAACACATCCTTGCGCTTCCATCTTCATGAGGACTTTCGTAGACATAATGTATTGCCCATCCCCATAACCTAACCATGACCATCCCAGGCTTCCCCCTACCCTAATCATAACGCTCAACGTAACCTAAACTCAATTCTACCCCACACTTAGAATCGTGTCTGGACTCTTAAGCAGTTTGTAGTTGTGAGGACCAGCCAAAATTCCCCCATTTCCCAAAAATGTCCTCACTGTGGTAGGTAGAATGCAAATTTTGATACTCATTATTTAGCAAATACAAGAACACACACACACACGTGTGCACACGCACACACACACCCAGTCTGACGTTTTTCAGCAAATGTCCGATACAGGATTAGAGAAGAACAGTGGCCTGATGGGAAAATGGGAAATCAGCTTTCATCGGGCTAACAGGGCACCACAGTCCACTAATCAGATTAGGAAGTTGCGTGTGTGTGTGTGTGTGTGTGTGTGTGTGTGTGTGTGTGTGCAGCTGTGTGCAGCGAGGCACTAATTGCAGGTATGTTTTAGCAGTGCTGAGTTTTAGGAACGGCCGGGGTGATGGGGGCCTTTTCCGGGCCTGTGTGCGCTTCGGTCTGAGCGTGAGTCAGCTGGCCGTGGCTGAAGGTAAATATTTAGGTCCAGGAAAGGAAACGTGTATTTCCCCTCCCTAGCTCCAGAACAATAATTCCCTCTTTCTCCAGCCTTGTGTGTCTGCTTCTCAGAATAGCAGTAATTATCACACTTCCCTGCATTCATTTGAGGACCTCATTGTCCCGGGCAGCAGACTCACCACTAAAGATAAAAAAAAAAAAGAAAAGAAAAAAGAAAAAAAAAAAGCTGGTGATGTAATCTTGTCAGCTTCACGACGGCTTTACGTGTAATTGTCATTTCTGGCTGCGCTAAACAATATCTGCACACACAACTATTCTTTGATAAGACTGGTCTTGGGCAGCTGAACTGGAATGTCCAGCAACAATGAGGGAAAACAAGCATTCACGATCGGCCGCGATATTAAAACCACTGACCGGTGACCGCCGGGGTAATCCCAAAGCGTTCCCAGACATGCGTTCCAAAACGTTTTTGTCAATCATTTGAAGCTTGTGCGCATATACTGATAGAAAATCCCTTTATCTATGACAGTTGGGATCGTAAAAGAGCTGGAAACGTCTCCTAAAACAAAGGCAGATGTCATTAATAACTAAAAGCTAATGAATCGGGAAAGATGAGTTCTGGATCAATTCCGACTCGGAATTGTCAACAATAGTTTCTGAGTCCGCTCTTATAGAAATTGTATTGCAAATATCACATTATATTTCTTCCACTTCGAGACACTGGTGGTGTGGGTTTGGTAGTGTTATGCACTGGCTATGGGCGACGTCACTTCAGCACACACAGGCACACACAGGCACACACACCCACACACACACACACACACGTTAGTGTCTGAAAGATACTCGATTCTGACAAGTTGATAAATCAACATTATAAGGCTTTACTGTCATCTGCCTTCTCTCTCTCTCTCTCTCTCTTTCTCTCTCTCCCTCTCACACACACACACACACACACACGCGCGCGCACAGAGTGTTGAGAAAAATCTCATCTTATTTACAATAACCTGACACTCCACTGTGCTGAAAATGGTATTAGATCCTTGATGACAAATAAAGCGAGTGAGGAGTCGAGGTGGAGAATGACGGGAATGTCGGAATGGGGGTTTTCTTTCGGAAGCAGCGATTTTTAGTATGCATGTTGATCCTGTTAGGCTGAAATGCAATAAGGGACTCGTAGGTCCGCTCCACTGGAGGAAAGACCCTCGCAACTCTTCCTGACTACCTTCTATTTATCATCTGCACATAGACTGTCGCGGGAAGAATATATTGCTTTAAAAAGTCGCTGCCGTAATAGCATTGATCTAATTTCCATAAATTTTCATCTGGAATTTGATATTTTCTTCATCGGCGAACAACATAAACTATTTAAAGAGGATGGCTGGCGTGGCAAACTTTCCCCACCTCGTGCTGAAATTTGCTTTTGGATATTCCTGGTGATGAATACCTCAGTGGGAATCGCATATTGCACGCCTGGAACTTTACACACACACACACACATGCACACACACACACACGGAGTTGGCGCCACATTCGCGACCCCGGCGCGTCCCATTAATAAATCATTTACCAGACTTGTCACATCTGAAAGAGTAACCTTGTAATTTATTAAACGGTACTGACACATCTGCAGCTTGTCTCTAGTTCTTAACTCTGACCTACTTAACCTGTTGGTTCACGTCCAAACGTGCACGCTGCACCTGACGGGCCTCCACCGGGGGGGCGGGCCTTTGTGACAGTCAGCATATATGATTGGACTATTGTCTTTGTCCCCCTGTACATACAGGCACAGCGGAATAATTCATCCGTGTATCCCTGGAATCCTGCTGCCTCTGCTGGAATAGGTGGCGATTTGTACTTTTCCCGGCCTGCTACTGTTGACCTATGACCTCACAGGTTTGGCTTTTTCGAGGCGTCACAGACCTACCGACTGTTTTTATAAGCGAAACGTGCTTCACTCTGGGCTTCGTCTGTTTCTAATTACAACGTGGGAAGAGACACATAAGTAATGACTGATGAGCAAACAAACGGAACTGGGACGTAATCGGCTGCGTATCGCTCAGTCGGAAACCTGATCTCACGGATGGAGGAGATCAAGTTCGAGGAGCATCACCATACCAGTATGCCCAGTAAAGTGATAGGAACCACGCTGGGACATCAGAAATGACCCTCGTTTCTGGATAGGTGTTGTTGGTTACAGGAGGATAAATCATTATCCAGAGATCATCCAGTTACGACAGGACATGAAGGCTTCATTCAGTCAGGTCAGGTGGAATGTGGAGAAAGCTCACTCCAGAGAGCCTTTACTGGTCCCACTAGGGAACAAGGAACCAACTTCATGCAGTCCTGAGAAGCTCAGTTCTAAATGTAACAACAGTTCTATAGGACTGTGTGGCAATTTACAGCCGTAGACCATCCATATTTGAAGCTATAACTATGTGTCTCTTATTTTTAGTGAGCAGACCATCCATTTTTAAACATTGATGGTTACTCTGATCTGATTTGTGCTTCAATCTCTATTCTGAAATGCAGCACCGCTGCTCACATGTCGGCAGGCTGAGAGGTCATCGTCTCTCTGTCTACGCCCCGATGGTCCCTGACCCGCTGCGCTCAACACCGACCCAAAGTTACCGTAATTGTTCAAGCAAATCAGCCTAATTTTACCAAAAAGGCCCGACTGATGAAAAGTTCCCAGTTTGAGATGTTGCAGAAAGCCGTGACCAACCCCAACAGGCAGCGAGGCAGCCGCGTCGGTATCTGTTTGGTATCTTCATACTCGTGTGTCAGGTTTGAAATTGATTTTAGGAAAATTTCAATGGACATCAAGGCCTCGCTCGTGGCTACCTCGCTGACATTTTAACCCCTTCTGAGCCGGATCTCAGCTATAGATCCTCAGGCAGAGCTTTCTTGGCAGCTCCCAATTCCAGGCAAAGAACAAAAGGTGAGCAGGGTTTCACTGTCAGACCTTCTAAACTCTGAAAATCAGGCAAAGTTTAGGCTGGTTAAAGCAACATTAGATATCGGCTTTTTTTTTTTTTTTTTTTTTTTTTTAATCGGCACATGTATGGAGAAAATGGAATTTCATTTTTTTTTCTCGGCTTTCACATGATTTCACTGACAAATAGGACGTTTGGAGGTGGAAGGATCACGTGGAACAGGTCAGGCTGTTTTAGAGAGGATGCAAAAGACGCGGTTCAGGGAGGCAACTATGACATATGGAGCATTCATATCTTCAAGGAAAGATAAATTGGAAAAGATACAAGGAAAATTAACCACATGAACCAGTCTCCATTTAGCATCCTCCTTTCACAAACTCCTGATGCCATATTGCAAAGTGGTATTAAACCCTAACAATCATTTAGATACATTTAAAACTCGGTGAATTTATGTAGAAAGAATTACACTCTGGGACGACCGAAGGGTCTGGGGGGGGGGGTTTGCAAGGCAGCAGGTGAGCGTGTGCCACCAGGGGGATTCATCTGTCCTGAGTTCAGACAGGGCCTCATTAGTGAGCAGTGAATTACACTCCAGACACGTCTTTATGTAGACTAATCATATTACAGCCAGCGAGCCTGGCTTCGCCCCGGAGGAGGAGGGTGGTGGTGGTGGTGCTGGGTGGTGGGGGGGCGGAGGTTGGAGAACTTTACAATCTGATTTGTCCGGGAGAACTCAATGTAATCAAGCACCCTTAACTGACAGCGTTTTATCTATCTGTCCATCTATCTGTCACATGACTCCTCCCCGTTCGCCGCTCCTCCGGGACACCTCCACGCCACGCTGCGCCTCCCCCCCTCCCCCTTTACCTCCTTCCCCGTTCCCTCTCCACCCCTCCAGCGCCACTCTCCTGCCTTTACCTTTCCCGCAGCTCTCCCACCCACCCGCACCAGAGCATCCCTGCCCCCACGTTGTCAGTTCTGACAAGCTGCTTTAATGGGCGATGTGGCGCGTGCCTCTGACCACTGAGCACAGTCATTAACCTTCACTGGCATAATTGAATTCAAGGTTGATTGCTCGTGACCCTCCCCCCTGCTGAGGTCCCTCTCAATGTACATATTCATTACAGGGCCCCCGCGCTAAATGGATTGCACAGGGAAAGCTGTAGCAATCATCCGGGCCGCTCGGCGGGGGCAGCGGCACGCCGCTCGGAAGGCCGCGAGGGGACCGCGGACGGAACGAGGGGAGGAGTGGGAGTGGAGAGCGAGTGGGGTTGGGGGGGGGGGGGGGGGGGGGGCACTAATTGCATGCTAGAGGAAGAGGATCAGATTATGAAAAGAATGAGAGAATGAAGATGGATCCCCGTGACACTGTCAAATTAAGGGCAGGCCTTGTAACACGGCGAGACGAGGCGGGGACGTACAGTGGCACCCACCGCCAGAGAAAGAGGGGCGATTGAAGGGGGGGTGGGGGGTGGGGGGCAGCGTAAATGGAGGGGGGCAGTAGATGAGAGAGAAGCAATTGAGGCTAAGAGAGAATTGAATGCGGTAGGATGAAGTAACACACATACACACACACACACACACACACACACACACACACACTGGTTTCTACGTGAAGAAGCATACATCAACCCCCCCCCGCCATCACCATTGCGCCACCACCAACAGGAGCCAGAACCCACACCCACCCCCACATTTCCCCTCTCCAATAGCTGTCAGATTACTATCAACAAAACAAGACATCAAGCCCCCCTACCCCCACCCCACCCCCACCCCCTCCTCACCCATGACGCAGCCGCCTTCCTCGTCACCTTCAGGCCTCCCTGAGTCTACGCCTATAGCCGCCGCTCCCCGAGCCCACCTGGAAGCCTTCAAACACAACCAGATCTTATCATTTTTGGGGTTCTTGTGTTGTCAGGGTTTCGGTCAGAAGGGACTCAGAAGAATCTCCTCCGAGCCGCCTCAAGACTTCGGTTTTGTTTGTCCTCCATCAATATTTGATGAGACCAAACAGGCGAAGTCTGATCCACTTTGAAAAGTACTGTAGCATGAAACCAACCCGAAAACAGGAAGTGGAGCAAAAGAAGGTGAACTGCGGTTAAACCGAGACTAACCGGGATGTTTTGTAGTCCCTCTCATATACCCCCCCCCACACACACACACACACACACCCTCCCAACGTAACATCAGCAATCCCAAAATGCACCGGTGTGGTTGTTTATGCGCCTCCACTGGTGGAAAAGCCAGAAGACGGGGACGGGTTCGTGTTCCCTGTGCGCCTGACCGCCGGGCGGGAATCGGCTTTGGAGGTTACTCGCGCCCGAGAGGACCTGAAGTTTGTCCGGCTGCAGCTCGAATGATCCCGTATGCTCCCGTTTGTTTGTGGTTCCCCGTGGAGGCAAAGTTCACTTGTTAACGGATCGGATCACCACATCCCCTCACATGTTCACATGTGTATCCATGCATGAACTGAAACACATTTCAGCGGTGACCTCTGTGGGAACCACGACCCCCCCACACACCCCCCCACACACATTTGTGGCAGTGACTCATTCTAGTCTCTCATTTAGGGATTAGCCAGCAGCTCTGGGCTAATGCATTGTGGAAGGGGTGGCTTATGTAATGTTTAATGACATAAATATAATTGAATAATTAAGTGTAATTAAATATAATGTGTTATTTATGATATAGGAAAATCCGGCAAAGAATGGGAAGTATGTTTTTCCCACACCCCCAATTCCAATTAATGCTCGCACATAGGTTTGCCTCCAGTACGGAAATGTGTTCTCAGCCCCAAACACACTGAAGCCTTGCTGGGTGTTGGAGCTCAGCTTGTTCTCAACACTTCATCCATGAAGAACTTTCTTTTTAACCTGGTGTCCAAAAACTATTACTAGATTTGTCAGGAATATGAGTGTGTGTGCGTGGGGGGGGTAATGAGAACGTGTACAATGCATCATATAATGCACATAAAGTCACGCAAATGAGTAATAATCTGTGCAAAGAGGTAGCATAGGCAGATACGAGGTAGCCTGACTGTGTAGTGTGTAGATGAAGGCCGTGTGAGACTCTATTCCAAGGAAGAATTCCTACATGCGAATCATAGATATGAATGGAAACTTGTTTCACTTGTATTTATGGGAGGTGAGGCCGATTCTTTTACTGCAGCATACCACTAGGGGGCAAAGTCATCAAGTTCTGTCTCCTGCCAATAGATTGTAAAGGGTTGACCATGAATACGGTTTACGGTAAACCCTGCTGTGTTTCGCGTTTCAGTTCTTTGAAAGGTCGGAGTGAATACAAAAAAATAAAAGCCCTTTTAAAGATCAATCATCAGTGATTCGTGCGTTCCGCTCTCCTCGCAAACGGTAACTTCTGGATTTTTGTTGGCCCCTCGCTCGGCTACCACCGCCTGTCCGGAAACCTCTCTGCCCTCGCGGCCGGGGGACTCATCCGACTTTCGGTGCTCTGTACTCTTTTAGCCTCCCCCCCCCCCCAGTCATCACTAACAGGGTTTCCCAGGCTCCGGCCAGGAGAGCGGGGGTCACAGGGCAGAATCAAACAGCAGAACAATGGAGGGCTTCCTCTACTTAACCTCCTAATGGGCCCTCAATGGGTCCCCTGGCTCCACCGCTGGATTCACTTACCCCACCGCTCCGGCTAGGCTGTGCGTGGGGGGTCCGACGTGGCCGACCGCGGCGAAAAAGCTCGGACAGAAATGTTGAAGAGGCCCAACTGTTTCGGGGCGGGAGTGACGGATACCCAGGAGCTGCGCGATCATCGCGGCTCCTCACGCCGAGCCGACGCGCGATCACCCTCAGACTTTTCGCCCGCGCTAGTTCGACCTCAATAATTACTTTCCCCCCGTTCCCCGAGCACCTCACGGGCCCCCAGATCGGCGCAGACAAGTGGCCTCATTTATTTCCACGGAGGAAAATAATTTAGCGGCGTCGCCCGCTAACGAGCCAGAGCGGAGGGATTCCTAATTAGATTCACTTTGTTTCTGTCATTTTAATTACGCCGCGGTCCCCAGCAGCAGAGCCACCAGCGATCCTTCAGTCTCGCGCTACCGCAACTGGGGCTCCCAGAAGAGTTCTCACCAAATCCAAACAAACGGAACATTCCTTTTTGTTAACTAAAGCTACGCTAAGCCGGGGTTTATGTTAATTTGTTGATGCTGAACATGTTTGGCTGCCGTGTCACTTTAATCTCCATGAAGCACCACAAAGGTCACCGCTCTTCTGATGCAAACAAATACACCCTCTGTAAACTTTTTTTTTTTTTTTTTTTTTTTTTCGAGGTGATGAATCATTATTTATCGCCGTAAATGAAAGGCACGGGGGACAGCTTTCCCTTCCTGCGCGGTCCTAAACGTCGTGTTTGTTTTCCCGCTTTTGAAGGGAAAGCTTCACTAAACTGAGACGCTTTGAGGTTGCGTTTGAAGTATTCCCCCAAGACACGGTTGCTAATTATTTGCCGTTTCATGATGAATTCGGCTCGGTTCATTAGACTGTTTTAACTGATGTTGCGTCCTCAGATCCCGCCTCCGTCGACACGCGCACCGAGCCGCGCGGATAATTGAGCGATTAATTGATAACTAACAATCGGCGCGGACCTTATGTTCTCCCTCCGCTTCGAACTTTGAGGAGAAGCGGGAAAAGCGGCGGTGGGGAAGAAGTCGGGGAGGGGGGGGTTAAAGACGGGCAGCGAGGCCTCGGCAGTCGGCTGGTGTGATGGTGATCAGCCTCCGGGGACCCCGCCCCCCCAGCAGATGAGGTCAGCCTCGCCTGTCAGTCACACTGCCGAGGGTCGAGGCCCGGTCTGCAGGGGTCGCCCCGAGCGGGGAATCCCAAACCCCCAGACCCACAAATTGAAAAGGAAAATGTCCCTTCCTTTTTTTTTTTTTTTTTTTTTTTGAATTGGGAACAATTTAGCAACGACATAAAGGCAGGAGTTCCCCCAGCGCTTTGTGATGGAAGAACACGCCCTTGTCGGAAGACAGCGCCTGAAAAGGTCATTAAACGCGTCTTAGCTTTGAATAAGAGAAGGCTACAACTCTGTTTTTATGCACTAATGCGAGCGCTGGAGTATCGGCTCTCTGTCTTTGCCAATGTTTGATATGAGACAGCATTGTAACCAAGGTACTGTAATCACATTTTGGTTTTTGAAAAGTATTGTGGAAATGGTGCCAAACCAGTCTAAACTGGGCTAAACAGCTGCAGGCATTCGTGTTGTGTTGAGGGTATGCGGCACATTAGGCTTCTCTACCTTTCTGCAGATGGAAAGATGGATCTCATAACATCACAGTTTACGATTTAAGATTATTTAAGTCGCATGTTTACTCGATTTATATCAGGATCTGCTGAGCACAGAGGAAACAGAAATCGAGGATGTTCAGGCAGCAAACAGCAGCTGATCTGAAATCTGCAACTCATGTTAAATGTGCCCCCCGCCCCCCCCCCCAAAAAAAATCCCATCAGTTTTTCGGATGTGACCCCCCTCGTCTCACGCTCATGTGCATGACTGGACGTGCGCCCTTGTCCTCTAAAGCTAACACAGCCGATGAGCTGTGTAAACAAGCGAGCGGACCTCAAATATTTTTTTTATTTTTTTTTGTCCGGGTACAGCGGTTGAATCTGCAGGACAATGCCTGCACAGCTGTGTGTACACACACACGCTCCGAAGGTCCAACCACCACGGGGTCACCGGACTCAAAACACGGCCCCCGGCCCGCTACCAGGAACACGTCACCAGAGGATGACAGTGAACTGGGCTGGGATGGACCGCCGGTCTGACCTCAGCACTGGTCTGAAAGTAGAAAACGGGACGGGTGTTGCGTTAGGTCCATCCATTGGTCCGTTGTCTGTTAACTGGGGGTGCTGGGTCCTACCTCATCAGTTAGCAGGACATCACGGAACACACACACCTCCATCCAGGAGCTACTTACCCACCCACTCTGCAGGCTCTGGGCCAGTTTTCTGACTGTGTTATCGGAGGGCAAAGGTCACTTCTTCTTAATGGGTTACAAAACCCTACACCAGGGTTCAAGTCCATCCTAGTTTGAACACATTCGACTTCCTAATAGTACTTAACTTCTATTAGAACTTTAGAAACAAAGTATTAATTAGATCCTCTGATGATTGCACAACTCCTATTTGCCTATTTTCCAATTCTGAACCTTCAGACCTTGACTTGAAAAAGTCAAGCATTAAAGTCTAATTGTATAGTAATAAAGACTGAAGAATTTATCTTGAGAAATGAAAAAGGGTAATTTTTGTTGAATCAATAAAGCTTTTTGGATGCGGTCCAAATGGTCGACCACCAAAGAACCATAGTTCCATGACGGTTTGGGGTAAAAGCCACCGCTTGTATGTAAAAGGACTCGGCCCGTGCAGCATCAATTGAATGTTAAACACTTCTCTCCACGGGGAGAAAGTCTAAAAGATGCACGCTGCGGAGCGTTCTGGGGTCGTCACGGCCGTAACCGATAACAACCCGGCTGACGAGGTGAACGTGGATGGACTCGGGCTTCCATCAGGCCTGACTGACGTGAAACCGCCCTCAGCGTGATAGGGGGGGGGTCTTGTTGGATTAGGACCAGACCGAACCAGGCCTTTACAATTCCACACAGTGTTGCACCACATTCCCAGTTTCCACGTCGGATGTTCCTGCATCTTTTTTTAGAGGTGCTTCTATATATAGCACATCCTCTATAGGGTGTGTGTGTGTGTGGGGGGGGGGGGGGTCTTCCCCATTGTTTGTTGACAAGCTGCTGTGACAAGTTAATTTCCCTCCGGGATTAATAAAGTGGTCAGTCCGTCTATCTGTCTGTCTGTCTGTCTATCTGTCTGTCTGTCTATCTGTCTATTTGTCTGTCTGTCTATCTGTCTATTTGTCTGTCTGTCTGTCTGTCTATCTGTCTGTCTGTCTAACTGTCTGTCTAAGTGTCTGTCTATCTGTCTATCTGTCTGTCTGTTTAAGTGCCTGTCTATCTGTCTGACTGTCTAACTGTCTGTCTGTCTATCTAACTGTCTATCTGTCCATCTATCTATCTGTCTCTCTGTCTATCTGTCTGTCTGTCTCTCTGTCTCTCTGTCTGTCCGTCTGTCTGTCCGTCTGTCTATCTCCTGCAGTACTGCATTGTGCCAGCCTGAAAGCTATTTTTGTTAGTCTTTTGTAATCAGAGTCACTTATTTGAACATTCACAGGTTGACGCTCAGGGATTCAACAATGGCGGCAAGAAAGGACGCCACGAGTCTCAGGTGTCAGGGCAGGGTCAGTTTCACGTGTTAGGGTTTATTCTCCGTGGGTATTTTACAGACTGGGAAGTGCAACAATGGCTCGTGAAAGGGATTGAAAAGGAAAGTGACGCGCGGGCGGTGATGTGCTCTTTTAATCAAAACTTCACTGGAGAAAACGGGCGCCGTCTAAAAATCTGTCACTTTGACGACCGTGATATTTTTGTAGAATTAAAGAGGAGAGGGCATCGCCCGCCCCGTATATGATGTGACTGCTGCATTGATGAAATTATCTATCTTGAAATAAATTAATATGTTTATCAGGTACAGAGGACAATTTAATAACTCACCTGTCAAAAACAGCAGATTACGTCTGGAGGAGCTGGCAGCTGATAATTACCCGCAAATCACGCCAGAGGTTTGAATCTTTGTGAAAGAAAATTGATGAAACACAATCTAAATTGGGTACAGTAATCCGTTCCAAGTCGTGATGGGAAAAGGCCGCCGCAACGCGCATGAAAGAGAAAGATTCCTGGGCTAGATTTAAAGAGCCGTAAGAGCTTTTACAAGCTCAGTTTCATTCAATTTGCTGTCACTCTTAAGTTACGCGTCGCTCCATTAGGAACAGTCTTCTGACCCCAAACGTGCTCCAGTGTGACGGATTGAACCCCGGCGCTGCTCCCCTCTCAGACCACATGCTAAGTGCATCCTCAAGTCTGTATATCTTACTGTCGTCTCACTATCAGGTTAGCGCTGCCTGCTCCACATGGATCTCTCTTAATGCATCCTGTGGTCATTTCTGCAGGAAAGAAATATCTGCCCAAAGCCGCTGTCTCAGATGCACCCCAGCGCAGCCACGCATACCCAGGCATGTGTGGATCGCCCTTTCCCTCACGGAACACGTCATGTTTGAGCTGTAGCTGTAGGGTGTCCTCCATTTAGTTTAGCTTAAAGATAGGAGATTGTTCACATTGGCTTTGTCCAAATTCTAGAAATGACTCAACCTCTCCTTCTAAAAAAAAAAAAAGGTGTTTTTGTTTAATCTGTGCAAGACCCACAAATCCTAAAATTGAGTAGATCGTGTCAAGCGCTATTTCTTGACTAGAATTGTTGCCAGGCAACCACAAAAGACCCCAGGAAATTATTGCTCGAGATACAAAAGCAGGTAAAACAAGAACAGGGGAATACTCCCTTTTCAGCATTAAGATCAAGTCCTGTCAAGATGATACAACCAGAAATGAAGGCAATTTCCCAGCATCTCCCAGTCAGAGGTGATATGAAGATACACTGGGTTTTCATAAACGGCTTCTTAGCAGTATTGAAACGACATTTACAGGATGTAGTACTCCTTCCCGGCCAGTAGGTGGCCACCCCATTGATTTATATTATTATTAGTGCGTTATTTCCTCAAAGCATCACACTGCTGCGTGCCTTTTCTCCACAACCGCAGTAGTAATTGTGGTAATAACAGGAGTAATAAATGTAATCAGTTACCAGGCTGCTCTCCTCGCTGGTTTCCCCCCAAGCTGTAAGAAATATGGCGCAAGTGTCGTCCCCAAACTTTAACTTTGAAGCCTCGTTCCAGCGAGAGCGCATACGGCGGACAGCCGGAGCGTCGTCCAGTGACACGCTGGCAGGGAGGCGCGGCGGGCAGCAGACTTTTTAATCCGTCTGTCCGTGCCTCCTCTCTGTTATTAACCCCACGCCCCTGACAGCCTGCTCCCCGTGACACCGACCTGCTTCACCTAATGAGCTACCAATTACTACAAATTAGGCGAGAGCGAGAGAGAAAGGGACACCGCCGCCGCAAAACGCTCCTCGGCAGTTTGCGGCGGGTCCGGATGCCGTGGGATGAGGGCCCGCCGTTCCGAAGGCGGGGCCTGCATCGCGGATCATTTGTATTTGCGCCCGCTCTCGCTCGGCTGCACGTGTGTAAACGTACACCCACATAGTCGGTCTTTAACCTTGCACACCTGGCTCTTCCGCAGGACCATCTTCTCCCTGGCCCGCCTCGATGTTTATTCATTTATTTATGGGAAACCATCGCCCATGCCTCGGTCTCCCGCGGCACGGAGGGAAGGCAGCCCAAATATATGCATGGCAGCCGAAATTAATTAGGCATCAATTAACTCATGCTAATGCGAGTGCATCCGATGTTTTTTTAAAGAGGCCGTCTGTCAACTAATTTGTAAAAACTGTTCCGCGTGAACGTCGACAGCGAGGAACAGACAAGTAGGCTGGTTTTCTCGCGCAGACGGAGAGAAGCGCGAAATCAGAGTGGACGAAAGGAAAGCCTTGAGATGTTAACAAACAAAGCTGGAGGAGGGAGCGGATTGTGGCCCGCAGAGGTCACAGCTCTGCAGCCCCGCTTCTCCTCTTCATTTGAGCGTGTCCCTGGCCCAGAATGGCCTGCGAGCTACCCACACACACACACACACACACACACACACATACGAGCGCACACACAAACACAGACACACTCGCAGCGAGCGAGAATGTGTGATCGAGGGAAAGGAAAGAGAAGTGAGGCGTTTATTTGTTGCTTCGCTCTTAACAGGCTGCTGGTTCGGCAGGGAACCCCCAAAGGTACGCATGCTTTCAGAAAAGGCGTGTGTGTGTCTGTGTGTGTGTACGTGCATGTGTGTGCGTGCGTGCATGTGTGTGTGTGTGTTTTGCACCTGCTGTCTTGGTGCTTTCTTTTGCCAGGAGGTTTCCAACAGCTCTTGTGTTAATAGCGGGCTAGCCCCTTCAATAACAAAGAACCCTAGTCGTCTGAATAAAAGTCAAGAATTCATCAAAATTGCATGGCTCTGTTCAATTAAATAGTGTGTGTTCAGTGTGAAACGCGCAAATTATTATTGAATCACTTTATTCAGCCTTCTCAAACATTTCTTTCCCCCGCTGAATAAAGACTGGCTTGATATCTGGATTAATTCAGTTCAATCCAGATCATTTTATTTCTTCTCGAGGGTCAAGTAGCCCAAGGAATAAGCATCACCTACAGCCAATCAGAGCATAAGACGGCGTGACCAGAGCCGTTTCCCAATACTAAGTACTTGTGATCGCCTAAAACACGGACTTCAAATGGCGTGGGGATGCAGAGCAGCACTGTGAATTGGAATGAATTGTGAAATGCATTCTGGGACACCTAACTGCCCACACAAGTCACGTCTGATGCATGCTTTTTGTTTAACATTCTTTGTTTATGAGAGCTTTTTTTTAAATGAAAGCCATCAAAATGTACTCTGAAAATGACATAATTGAAAAAGCAAAACAATAAAAACAGTCCTCTGTGGTGTCCAGTGTTAAATAACCCGGTGTGTCATCGGGCTGCTGATGGGCAGAATGGTTATCGGGCTCCCTTGCTGTGTTCTGTTAACCTCAGCCTGCTCACGTTGAGGACTCTTAGCCATGTAGCGACAGCTTGATCAATAGGTCAGCGTGCTGACAGCAGTCCTTTGGGTCCTGAGAGAGGGGGAGACCGGTCGGATTGAGGAAGGGGCTAGTTAAGCGCGATCATGTATCCTGCAATCACCCGGAGTTCCTCGGTCGCAAACCAAAAGCCACAAAACATTTCCCGGATCCGAACAGCCTCCCCCCCCCGATACACACACACACACACACACCCCACCCGTCAGCGTGCCCCTCACCTTTTTTTTTTTTTCATCGTAACCTTTTCAAAATATGCAATGACAGCCTAGTTTGAGTTATTCCCACATGTATTATCAGACACCCGGAGCTGTCCTCGCGCTGCTCCTACAGGGGAGCGCAGAGATGCCTGAGCAGATAACGCCGCATTTACATTCAAACAGAGCTTTTGACAAAGCCTTAGCAACAGGCTTCTTCAATCAGCGGGCCGGCCGCACGGCCCCCCGACTGCCTTCTTCTCCCCTCTCCTTACAGCCGTGATCTTGAAAAGGAGCCTCAAATTGGAAATTATTACACATTAAAGCCTCTGCGCGCAGGCCGGGATCGAATCGGATCGATATCTTGCCCGGCACAATAAATCAGACGCTTTCTTTACCTGTCTCCCGCTTCCCCTCTTTGCTTTTCCGAGTGGCTACAGGCCACTGCTCAACTGGAACATATTTAAATTTTCTTGTAACAAATTAATTCCAACATTTTCTCTTGATTGAATTAGGGCAAGTGCTGGTGCTGTCACAAGTGTTTGGGCTGCTCCTGGGAAGAGACAAATTGCCAGGCCTGGACATGGGTAACAAGCGGCGGTGTTGAGTCGCTGATAATCTCCCCACTAATTCTCCATTACAGCAAAATGAGGCCATAAATCTTCCTGACAGCTGATCGATGTAAACATTGTTTCCCCCATGATTGCCAGCTCTCCCAGCGGAGCTACTGTCCGCTCACAATCCGCTGAAATTACTCCGGCACCAGCCCTCCCTCCCTTCTTCTCCTGGAACTCGTGTGTGTGTGTGTGTGTGTGTGTGTGTGTGTGTGTGTGTGTGTGTGTGCGTGCGTGCGCGCTCGACTGGCCTGGCGGGGAAACCAAAGTCACTGCTGTCCTGTTGAGGTTGGCCATCTAATTTTAGCTCAAAGCCCGCTAAACAAATGGAAAATATTAATCAAACTGTCTGGTTTAACCAGTGGCACAAGCAATCCTCTACAGAAGCGGTCACTGGGTGTTCGGCGAAATAAATAAAGACTTTGGGGGAAAATTGAGGCGATGGCATCCAGTCTGATGACGATTTCTCTCTGTGTCTGGAGTCAACTCCTCCGCCTTCTGTGTGTTTAATGGCATAAGGCAGAGTTAATGGCGCAGAAAGATTGAGTTGTCAAACAGTGAAAGCACGAGGCTTGTTATCAGTGTGTTCGCCAACTGATAATATTCTGCACCATTATTAAAATCCAGCATGGACACAAACACACGAGGCTAAAATGGACGCATACGCCATTTGCACGTTTGCTTTTCGCCAATAAACAGTTTAAGACCACAATAACCAATTTTTAATCAGATTAATTAAACAAAAATTGGTTGGTAAGTGACAGACTTTGCGTTAGTTAACTTGTAATCGGCTAACCAGGGGTGTTGTAATACCACCCTCCGCCACCAGGGGCAACAGATTCCACACCATAAATACAAATTAGATTTAAAGACTTTAAACACACTATTAATTCAACACCTTCTCCATGCGCAGACAGTAAAAGTCGTTATTTTGTCTTCAACATTTGCCTTAGTCGACCGGCACCACGACCTCACATATCATAAAAACTCAGCACCTCACGATTTACACACTCTGCTCTCAAGTTTGATAATATATACAGCAGTTTTATTTTTGAAGATTTTCATAATACTTTCTGCAAGGAATTGGAATTAATGCTTCTTACTTTACCGATAATTTAAAAAAAAACGTTGGCAGAGGACTAAAATAAATTGGCTAGAATAATGTCTTTCCCAACAAGCTCAGCCATTGTTTTTACACCCAGCTATTAGGCCACTTTAATTGACATGCCCTCTACTTTGCAGCTAATGTACAGCCTCTCCTTCTATCCGCTCGGCCCACTCGATGTGCGAGAGAGCGTTTATGAGTCCTGCGACCGTGAAACACCCGGGGGGGGGCGCGCACAACAGTCCAGGAGACGTCCCACACTGGCTCTAAAGGTTACTCGGGCCAGCACTCCATCGCCATCGGTCCCCGTCTGGCCCCGTCACGAGGATTATGACTTCATCACCCTCGAGAGGAGAGGGAGGCCGAGAAGGAAAAAACAGTTTCCACCCATTCGTCAATGTCCATCTCAAATTACTGCCCGACCAATCACCGGGAGGGATCAATAGGGAGCATCTGAGATGGGGCTGGGGGGGGGATATGGCAGTGTGACAGGGGGAGCCCTGTGGGGAAGCGAGAGTCTGAAGATGCCGAGAGACAAAAGAATAACTGATCAATACGGCAGGATGGATCTTGTCATTTTGAAAATGGCTGTCGGGGTCCTTCCCTCCCGCCTCGCCCGGATCCCCTCCGTCTTTTGTTCTTCGCCGGCTCGCGTTTACCTCCGAATCTGAACTGCAAGGGCCGACCCCTCTTCCGGGGGGGGGGGCACAAGGCTGCGTGACGAGAGGGCGACGCGTATTTGGGCAATGAACTCGATGGGAGGCAAAGATCTCCTTTATTGGGACGCTCTTCACTGTAATGGTGGTTTGATTGGGAACTGGAGGCCTTATTGACAGGGGAAGTGGACTGATTAATGAGGGCTTAAGCCAGTAAGGATAACAGTCGCTCGCGCGGCTTATTTAACGCTCAAGGAGTGACTGATGGCCCGCCGACGCGGCGTTGTCTAAATCAACCCCGGGCCGGGGGCCGAGGGGGGGGGGGGTGTTTGATAGCACGCCAATGGAGCCATTTATTAGCATGCTTTAAGTTCGAGCGGAGGATTCTAACACAAGCGTCTGTATTCTTCTGCTCTCGGCATGCAGATACTTCTAATAGACTTACCAGCTAATTATAATTAGATAATGAGCAATGTGAAAAGGTTCAGTATTCAATTTTAAGGTCAAAAGAGGGTTTTTTTTAATCATTATTATCCATAAGGCGGGTATATTTTCCCAACGGCTTCAGGAAGCTCAATATAACGCACTTTCAGCAGGATGTAATTACTTCTGGGCGGTAATTAACAACCTTTAAGGTACCGCGTGGTCAAGAGTGCAGCCATAATTTAAACATATAAGTTATTTAAGGCATAGAAGGAGCGCGCCTCGTAAGCAGCTACGGGCACGCTTGTCTGTTGCACTCAGCTGTGTACAGTTTTATGTTAATCATTTGGCCTGAGGTGCAGAGTTTTAAAGGCGGGAGCAGTTGAAGGCAAAGAAAGCGTGCAGAGAAGCTGAATGAATATAGATTATCAGTATTATGTCTGTCACGGGGGTCAAAGGTGACTTGTTTTGGGTTCGGCTGAAGCAATGGTTTCAATTCAGCGGATCAGAATAGCACAAATTGACACCAAGACCCATCTGCCCACTGAATTAATCCTCCACTCTCTTCCATTTGGCTGTTTTTTTGTTTTCTTTATCAGCTCTATCCATTTCTTTATTCATTCAGTTGACTTTTGAAAGGGGAGAGGTGACATGTCCTGGGGCATTTATCTGCTTGTGTGTGTGTGTGTGTGTGTGTGTGTGTGTGTGTGTGTGTGTGTGTGTGTGTGTGTGTGTGTGTGTGTGTGTGTGTGCGCGCACGAGCTTTATTTTTTTATTTTTTTATTTTTCCCAACAAAGCCGAGATTTCAAGTGTAACATTTGTAGACTGCGGGGTCAACGGCAGTTGTATTTTCTCTCTCTCTCTCTCTCTCTCTCTCTCTCTCTCTCTCTTCCTTTCCTCTCTCCCTCCCTCTTTCCTTCTCTTCCTCCTTGCCTGGGAAATCGATAGCACGTTTGTAGGGAGCTCAAACGGAGCGGGCGAACGGAATCGGGAGGTCCGCCGGCAGCAGAAACGCTGCTGGGGAAAGAGGTAGCCCAAAGTCAGAGGCCCTTCCCCGCTCCCACCGTCGGTGCTCGTGACCTCGAGGCCACGGCGAGCACGGCAGCGAGCGGGCGGGCGGGAGGAACAATCCGGCCCGCCTCGCTCCGGACACAGAGGAATTTCGGGAGGCAGGAGCAGAGCGCAGGTCTGTGATCTCTGGCCTTCCGCTTAAGTGAGTGTGAATTAACTGAAATAAAACTTTTAAAGGTCGATATAAACCTCTTTTTTTTCTTTTTTTTTCGGTCTCCAAACTAATCATTGATTGAGAGACATCGGAATGATGCAACCAGGACCCGGCAACAGGTGAGGGGAGTTTAGGAAGACGGAACATCATAGCCGCCGTTATCAAACAGCACTGGGAAGATGTCTGCCAAGAAAAGAGCCTTTGCTTTCAAAAAAAAAAAAAAAAAAAAAGAATGGCAGGATGACACACAGGGGATGGGTTTTTTTTTTTTTTTTTTCTTTTTTCCTCCCAGCCTGTCTGGGCGAGGTACACAAGTGTCTGCACGCGCTCCGCCTCTGCCTTCCCGCTCTGTCGCAGCCCGTCTCGGTGGCGACCGGGCCCCGGAAGCCCCACGGGGGTCAGCCATGTAAGGAACATAAAAGGCCAATTTAATTTAGCACGTCCGCGGCTACAAAGTATTTTAATTTCGACAGCTGTGACTGAGGAGTTAATATTTGACTTGTCAGAAGTGGGGCCGGGGCCAGTGAATCATTGTAATTCTCATTAAGAGGCTCTCCCCCAGCAGCACCCTAATGCGGAATAATGAAAGTCAAGACAGAGTGAGCTTCTAATGCCAGTTGAGGCCTATCTTTTAATATTCCTCTCTTGATGGATTAGGGAAGCGGGAAATTCATCTTGGATCATAGGGCCTAATTTAATAATGGATCATTCCAGGAGTATTGCATTTTATAATAATCTCATTTTAAGTGTCGTCTTCCATTTTTACCGTCCCATATGTATGCTTATATAATGGTACCGGAGGGATGTGTTCTTACAGTGCTCCACTCTTTCCTCGCGTCCGTGTGCTCTCGCCAGACCGCAGCGCGCCGTCTCCCCGCGGTCTGCGGACCCGCAACTCGGGTTTTCATTTCATATTTCGGTCATCGGGGCAATTGAGCGAGCACTTCCGAGAAGTTCGGTTACTCTGGAATGCTGCTCTTTCCACAAATGAGTCTTAATTGCGTTTCGGGAAAATAAGTGTTGCGATTGTAAATGTCACCCAGAGGACCCAAACATCATAAAGATGCGTGGGGTTTATCCCAACACACTCAGCTAAAGCTGTTTCAGGGAGAGAAGCCGCCTTATTGTAACTAACTTGTGTAAAGGAAACCAAAAAGGAATCATGCAAAGAAATGGGACTAAAGTGTAATAAAGTCTGGTAGGACAAGTGTGCAGCATATATGTCTTTAGTGCACATGCAACAATGGAAAAACAATCTCAGTGTCGTTTTTGTCATATAGTTTTACACATATAACCTATTAAACAAGGCTAAAACCAAGTTATGCTGGGAAAATATCATACTGCTTACATTAGCAGCAATGTAGGCAACGATATTATAGTGCTTGTGCTTTTCCATATCTCTTCCAGCTGCCGCGATATTATAGCATGAAATATTATTTATTGTGGGCTCCACGTTGCCTTCCGTCCAGGTCCTGAACTACCAGTACCGCCTCGAGATAAAATAATTAGCGCAGGCTCGAGTTCAGTTCAGCAAGTTTGTGTATCTTTAACTCCATCAAATAAAGAAAAAGAAGTGCTTTTTCTTTTACTTACTGTACTCATGGAATGCTTTGGGCAAGTCCTTTTAGGGCGGAAAGCTGCACATATCATGTAAAGAAAGCAATTCAGAACCGGTGTAGGCGGTTATTTGCATCTTTTGGTTATATTATTGTCGTGGTCGTTACCTTGGCAGGGACACGACGTCGCAAACCACGAGGTTCCACCATCTTATGTGGGAAAAGAAATGCATAAGTGATGAAACCAAGCCTTGAATAAATAATCTTTAGATTAATGATTCACCTGTTTGTTCAACTGCGTTTGAGGTGAATGCCAAAATATTGAGGTAAAAACGCTGCAGGCTGTTAATCATCGGAGGGAAGATAGAGGCTGGAACAGGCTAAACTCAGATCCATCCATTAATTTCATATGTTTCCCTCTGAACACCAACGGTGGGCTAGGCTCCCACATTTGACCGGAAATGCCTGAGCTGGTTTTTCTAACACCCAGAATTACTCGCGCGTAGAACGGATTGAGTTGGACACTTCAGGCAACAGGCTTGATCGCTTTCAGAGGGTCATGTGAGAAGATCTGCGCGCAGCAGCTCGATATCAAGCAGGCGGTGAGATTAACTCACCAGAAAGGCCTGAAAACAGGAGGAAACAGCCGGCCTGGGTTTATCCAAATGAGCCACCCACAACAAGCAGCCAATTAGCATGTCATAATTTATTTGTTGAGCCCAAAAAGAGTTCTATGAGGTTATGTATCTGTTTTTTGTCAGGGTAAAGTGAGGTAGTCCAGAGATTTGTTAAACGGTGAGCTGCAGAGATGCTGGGTAGGTGGATTTTATTATATTCCTGTCTGACAGATCAAGGCTGTTTCTGCTAAGCTGCAACAACCAGCTGCTGGCTGCAGCCTTCTAATTACCATCCAAACATGACTGCGCTGTTTAACTTCCCGCAAACGCCGAGATTCCGTTCAACTGCCTCCAGTATCGGCGCCTATATCGACACGACTCTCCCGCCCGCTTCCAGTCAAACACGACCCCCCCCCGCCCACACGCTTATTACAATAATGTCACCCCGAGTCGTTGTTATCGCGACTCCCCAAAGGTCACGCCGCAATTACGGCGCGTTTTGTACGTGAAGCGAAGGTGGATCTAGCTTCAAATTCTCTCTCCAGGCTCACTTAGGTGGTCCTACAAGAGCACTTCCAGCGCACAGTGTGATACATGCGACCCTTTAAAAGGGTCTCTGTCATCATTAAGATAAGAGGCCGCCTCTCAAACATGCTTCAGCTCAACAAAGTGCCTCCTCTTCGGCGCACTCCTGTCTTCGGCACCTCTGCCCAACTTACATCTGTCTCTCTCGATTCCGTTCCACCACTCACCCGCCGCTCTTTTCAGTGCTCTGAAGTCCAGATCCAGCACCAGTCAGTCAGCCAGTCAGTCACGGGGAGCCGGGGAGCGGTTTTTTAAATCGCGAATGTCACCGCCGGTGGAGAGATACGGTTGTTTTTAATCGCCTTGTTTCCGTGCTCTGTGTAGCGAGACCGGTTATCTGCCACAGCAAGTGTCAGCTATTTTAGGCTGCGTGTGATTTTCGGTCTCTGTACATGCGCGGCTTCCTTGATATTTCTCCCATTCCACTGCAAGAAAAAGGGGGAATGTTGTTATCTGCCGAAGTTCACTATTTCCCAAGTTTTTGCAGTGTCGAACCCACTAAGTCAACACGCAAACATAACAATCGTAAAAGGATGCGCATTAGCAACAATTGTAAACATTTTGTTTCATAGAGCACAGACAGTGCGTGTGTGAAATCACACACTCCTTGCTTCTTTCCCTCTTTCCTACTGACTAAAGAGGGAGTTGAATTCGCTAGTTTGTGTAGGTAGCAGATGAACTTTAGTGAGTAATGGTTTCTTCTGATTCTGACTCTTTGTTGATGTAATCATGCTTAATACTTGATCATTGTTAACATCACGTCTCACTTTTATGTGTGTAACGTCAAAGGATGAAGGGTTATATTGCTTGGATAATGAGGGTCGGTTGTAAACTATCTCTCTCAGTGCATCGTGGGATACGTTAAGTGGACTAAACAGGAAACAGCGATCCTCGTTTGACATCCAGACATCCATGCAATAAGTCTTACACCCTAGTTAGTGCACTATGTAGGGGATAGGGAGACAGGGCGCTGCTGTCACACGCTGAGAAGTTGCGATAGGGCGGGGGGGGGCAAGTGCGGGCCAAGTTGCGAGATCTATTTTTAAATCCCATTTTCGGAATGAGATAGTGTCCTCCGCTCACACCTCCCGCTGTGGAGGGGGCCGATGCAGGCCTATTTCATTAGACGTTGGCAGATCGTTGAGCCGCGGCGCTAATCCAATAGACCGCCACGCCGCTGCGGGGTCCTTCCTGCATCCTCGGGCGCAGTCCGGGCTGCTCGGTTCGTCCCGCTGGCGGCCTGTGGTGTCATTATCATTACATTAGGCAGGTCGTTCACTCAGTCACACGCGCAGGCCTGCACAGGCCGACATAGCCAAGTTCACGTTAGCTTTGTGCTAATCTGATTAGCTCGTGGTAAAACTTGCGCGCGAGTAGCGGGATCAATGAAAACTTCCCTGCTTTAAAATCCGAGCACATCTAGAGCAGATGACCTCCTGCTCCTTCCTGCGCTGGGTCACAGCCATGAATATACAACAGACATGAAATGTAATGTTTCCCGCGCAATGTTTTATCATAGCATTGAATACAATTGATTACATAACAGTTTGGAAAAAAAAAGTTTCATCTCATTTCTGGAATGTTGCTCGAGACAGGGGGAAATGCGAGATCTGCATAACGTGGAAGGGAAATGACCCCCGCGAATGAATCATTAATTGATTCTATGTGGCGTTTATGGAACAGATTGCCTTTACGGGGGGGAGATGCTGCTGCTTCTTTTAAGAGTTTTTATCTCTCTGGATTTATGGGCCGACGTAAACAATGCGTTTGTGGAGAACAGTCGCTAACAAAGTTGTCTGATCTCCGCGAATGACTTAATCGCTCGGACAGATGGGCGCCTGGGATTGTTTGCATTTGAAATGATTTACAGAAATTCATTGTTAGCATTCTGTGTTGGTGGGTGGGGGGGGGGGTTTCATAAAATAACAATACAGACTCGCACGTTTTCTAACGTCAGCGGGACGCGTTGAGTCGCAACCTGCAGATTAATGACGAGGGGGAAACAACCAATGGCTACACGAGCAGCCCATTTGCAGCACAAACAGGTGATTGATGCCGTCGCCGGAGAACCCGGGGGCCGTTTTCCATCGCATGTAAACTTTGCCTCGACCACACGTGTCTGTCACCGGCTCAGGGAGCATTCGAACACAGCTGACAGATATATAAATGGTCATAAATGGTTCCCCAGACAGAATGTTGGAAAACGAAAAAAAAAAAAAAAAAAGCGTTTAACCCTGGGGGACGAATGATCCCGGGACCTCCCGGAATTCAGCCACATTAAACAGACACTCGAGCATCCTGATGCAAATATTGGGTGATTTGTCGGCTTCTTCGGTTCGGATCATGACATTTTAAAATGGCATTTTTGTAAACTACAGACGGCACCAACACAATCAATACTGGGAGAGTTGGGCCAGGGCTTCCAAGAGGCTTTTTGTAATTCAAGAGTCTGTGTACAAACATCTTATGATTGAAAAGCAAGATTTCGATTATACTCACGCGCAGATGATTGGATCTTACTGCTTTGTAAATACTGTTTAACATTTACCGTGTGTCCTTAATCTCCTTCTCGTTTCTTCTTCTTCCCTCTTTCTCTCCATGCATGAACCTATGGACAGAAAGTGCATGTAATCCCACCCTATTTGCACCCACAATGGGCCAAATGTCACTTTTCCTATCCCTTTTTTTTTTTTTTTATTGGAAACAATAAAACCCCCTCAGAGGTGCTATCGTGCCTGCAGGTCTCAACGCATACACCCTTGTTATGTCTTCTTCCCAGGGCAGGGAGTTATACATTATGCTATCTCCCTAATCTGCAAGCCAGCTGCAACAGGAAATGAATTAATAACAAATAAAAAGCGGCCAGTACATAAAAATGTGTAGATCGCCCCGGGGCCCCTAAACAGGAAAGAGCGAAACAATTAGACTTCTTGTTTTGTTCTGACCTCTGTTTTGTTTTGTTCCGCTCTGCCTCTGAATAGCAGGAGCCGCAGATAGAGGCCGATGTTGTTTCTGTGCCTGTACGGTCGAAGCCTCCCTGGTCGTAGCGGGGGGTTGGGGGGGTGGGGAACACCCACTTTTCATCCTACAGTCAAATGAAATACAGCAACGCAGCAGTGCAGCCCACACCGGGCGCCGGGGTCAACCGCCCGGGCCGCGCGCGCCCGCGCCCCCGCGATAACAGGCGGTGATACCGGCGTCCTAATTGCCGGCCCGAGTGCCGTCGCGGGGAGTTTTCAGCAGGTTCCTTTTTCCGCTTCGCTCCATTTGATGCCTCTGAAGTCGGCCTTTTATCTGCCGCCGCTCCTGATGGCTGTTGTCTTTTGGCGCGGCGCTTGTGTGCGCTCTGCTCTTTGGAGCGCTCCTAACATGCAACAAAGGCAGGCCCTCAGAGAGGAACAAGCGGAGGGAGCTCTCTCTCTCACACACACACACACACACACACGCACGCACACATGCCTTCACACACTAATGCACAAGCATGGATACAAACAATGCAATCACATTTAGCCACAGACAACCAAAAAAAAAAAAAAAGAATAAGAAGGAAAGAAAAGGGCCCGCGCTGTCAGTAATACCACTCTGTGCGACTGTTTAACGGGTCTTGATTTGATAAAGGGCCAAGTGCGGGAAACGAGAGTAGCGTTTTTGTCTCAGGGGTTGTAGTAGAGTAAATATAGCAACAGGACAGTGCTGCATGATATGAAGGATTCCGTGGTGTGGAGTGCTGCTGTGAGTCACCGGGCTGTGATGATCGCCGCGTAGATGTTTGCTCACATGCGCTCGCTCCTATTGCTGTTTGCGTTCGTTTGATGAATTCGAATACTTGAATGTAATTGCCCCTCAGCGTGGTGGACAATTATCCATTACAGTCCAAAGCAGGCGTGTGTGTATGTGTGTGTGTGTGTGTGTGTGTGTGCGCGCGCGCGCATGTGTCTCTGTGCGTGCGTGTGTGTGAGCGAGGGGTTGACAGTGAGAAGAAGCCAGGGAGAGAGTGAGCCTGCACGGCTGGCTCCTGACTGGCTACGTGGGTGTGTGGGTGTCTAAAGAGTGTGTTGAGAGGAGAGTGAGAGCCCCGGTCGTCTCTGTGTCTAATCGGGAGAATACTTGTGTGTCCCCGTCTCGTCGTCTCCTGGGCCCCTCGAGGTGGAGACCTTCCGCTCCGTCACTGCACCTCGGGACGCGCCGGTGCTGCCCGCGCAAACGGCGACGTGCAGACGCGGAAAAGCTCCCCAAAACCTTCCATTTTATGCGAGCGCAAAATAGGAAGCAGAGCAGAAGAGGTCTCAATATGCGGATGATGCATTGTTATTTTTGGCTAAATATTTGTAAGAATAATAATGTTTTATGCGGCTTGTTCAGATTTCCAGCTCGGCAGGCCCGGTTCATAAAGTCCTAATGATGTAATGATGTGACCCAACTGCTCCCAGAAACATGACCTCACCCTGCAGTTGTTCGCGGCGGTGCAGCTACAGGGCAGGCGCGCCCCCGTTCTAGAGTAGCCGTGCGCGCTCCCGGCCCAGCAGCCCCCCCCCCCCGTTCCGTCTCTTCTATTACTGGCGAGGCTCCTGATCAATAATTCAATAGTTTTGGCGTCTAAATCCTTCCCAAACAGACGAGACGCACAAACACTCCAGACTTATAGCGCAGCCCTTTGTGAGATCAGTATTAATTAAGACGTTTTGTTTTAGTGTGGAAATATCGGAGAAGCAACGCGAGCTTCTTTTTTTTCCCCTCTCAATATGGTCTAATTATAAGATCTGGTGTCAGGTGTTTATTAAATGTTCAATAAGAGGCGGTTAAGATGTCAGGCAATGAATCAGGCGGAATTTGTAAGTCAAGTGAGGCGGGCGTTCATAAATTATTTTTTACAGAGACGTCGTCTTTGTTTTACTTTCTGAGCTGCCTCGACATCACTATGCATAATTCTAAACTTTGGGTCACGACCCGAACACCGCCAACATTGCCATTCTGTGGAGATGGGCAGGGAGGTCCAAGGGATCCGCAACGAGAACAGACATCGAATACCATTAACCTATATTGCTTTATGTAAAAATATTTATTTATGACAGAAAAAAAAATGTGTTGCTGCCGGAAAAAAAAAAAAGAAAATCGATTCAGGCTAAACATAAAATCGGGATATTGAAGCACTTGAGCGCAATGTGAGACCACCAACAGACGCCGGCTGTAATTAAATTAAAAATGCATATTTGTTTCATATAATCATCAAGCCGTTGGGGTCAAATTGCATTTAATTATTTTTTCAAGAATTACTCAGAAGTCCCAAAATCTAAAGGATTTTTAGACACTAATAAGCGCAAATGAACCAGATTCAAGTGCTTATTTGCTGCAAGCGGGCTTTGAAGCGCTGAACGGCCTTTGTCTCCTTATCCCCGATCTGCCCCTTTTGTGCAGCCCTACTGGAAATTACCAGTTCTCCTTTTCAAGTGCCACATAACCAATTTATGAATTATGCATCGGTTTGGCATGAAGGCAGCAACAGACCCCCGCGTTCCTGACTAAACGGGCCTGTCACAACTGAGCCCTTATCAAAGTCCCACTCTGATAATCATCAATTTAAAGATAAAATTAAAATAAAAACAAATCCTGCAGCTTACTAACAATAGAAAATAAAAGTGTCGTTTTGTCAAGTCATTAGAGAAACTTTAGTTAATTTATTGTAAGAACGAAAAACATTTTGTTTAGGTTAATTCACTTTTCACATGAGATGGAAAAAGTAACAATTTCATGAATATCATTTTTTTAGAAACCCGTGCTTCAGTTAAGTTCACTTTCACTGTTATAAAAACATCAAAATTACATACAGAAAGCACATGATTTTTTTTTCTTTAATACACTGAAATGAAGTGGAAATAGGCTACAAAATGAACAAATTCCCCACAAGGCATTCGTAAAGCCACTAAATAATAAAAAATAATGCGTGTGCGTGTGTGTGCGTGTGTGTATAAACATATTGTACACGTGCCCGTACCGGTTTATATACAGTCTTTTTCGTTTTTGTGGCAATTTTTGAGAGCATTCTCCTGGAAAACGGGACAAGTCACCACTTTGTAGGGACACTGTCCTGCAGAACTTCCGGCCAGCCTGTGCGCAATTCACCCACAGGTGAGCTTTTGAAACTCTCAAGTTGCTCTTCATCAAAGAGGGGGAGGAAGAGGAGGAGGAGGCGAAAAAAAAATAAAATAAAAATAAAGCAGAAGAGGGATGGTGGCAAACTCATGCACACGCCGTTTGGGCATTAGGGGAGGCGGGGTTAGGAGGGGGGGTGGGGGTGGTGGTGGGGGGGGGGGGTCCTCGATTCTTCTCCTTTTTGATTTCCCGCTCTGTCCTTTTGCAGAGAAAGTGTTCTATAAACGAGGCCAGCCTCTATATATAAGTTCAACAACCCCAAAAGAAAAGAAGGAAAGAAAGAAACCGTAATAAACTGAGCAACAGAATCTCGGAATAGACCGTCCCGGGCGCGTCCTTTCTCGGGGTCGGTCACGTGTCAGCTGTCCATTCCAACCGTCCAAAGAAAAAAACAAAAAAACACGTAATAGTCTTTTTTGTTGTCTGTTCTTTAGTCTCATAAATAGCCTATATCTTCATAGTTATACTCGTCGTCCTTCATTAAAAAAAAAAGAAAAAGAAAAAAAACATAAATATAGTCCATGGATTTTTTTTTTCACTTTGTAGCCTAAGTATCGATGTTCAGTGTCTGACAAGCGGACGCGGCGTCCTCCCGTCTATACCTGGCGTCACAGTCCCAGCGCCTCTGCGTGCTTTTTGGCCTTCAGTCTCAGGTCGGCGATGCTCGAGTTCTTGCTCGTGTTCTTGGCGGCGGCCGCGGCGGCCACGACGGACGCGGCGGAGACGGAGTCGGCCGCCAGCGACGCGAGCGGCAGTCCGAAGGGCGGCGCGGGGAACATCATGTACGGGGCGTGCGCCGCCAGGTGAGAGTGCAGGTGATGCTGTGCGTGCGCCACGGCGCTGTCGAGCTGCAGCTGCGCCTGCACCTGAAAGGAGAAGGGCGGCACGTTGCAATGACTATCCTACGGGACGGGACGCACGGATGGAGAGAGAAGGGGGAGAACATGCGTTAAGGTGGGTCGTCTGAAGGCGGCTGCGCTGCAGTTTTTTTTGCTGTCTATGACCTGCGGCCTCCGCAGGGTAATCTAAGCCCCCCCCCCAGTAATTCAGTGGGGTCGGAGGCGTAGCTCTCTGACTCACATAATCACTGCATCTGCCGCCATGTTGTCACAAAAATCACACACATATCAGATAGTGAAGTAAAACTTGAGCTGCGCGTAATAGCGCACCATGATCCTGAGTAATACACATACAAAAAAACCCCACAAGGCTAAAGAGGCTATCCAATGCACAAATCTAAAATAAAACGTCAGATAAATGCCCAGCAGGTGCACCAAAATCAACATTTGTGATCCATGCATGTCCATAAACACCCAGCTCTGCTTCCCAATTAAATAGCGTGGTTAATCTCTTCTTTGGAGCTGGGGGGTCTGTGCATGGCATTGGGCAGAAGTGCCATGTGCCAAGACAGCACTCCGGGGATCGGTCTGGTTTTAAGACTATAGACGCTTCAAAGTGACTTGCCTGTGTGAATGGCATCCTCAGAGCCCCCACGTTGACATATGGCGCTACACGACAAGCTTCAAACTGGTTCGCAGCTCCAATCAGGACTCCTGTGAGCGAGTGAGTGAGTGGGGAGGGAGGGGGGTAAATAAAAATAAGCCATTAGCGACGTGAAAGTGACTCTAATACAGTCCAATATACGCGGTCAGTAAAGACAGCAGAGTGTTTTTGATGGATTAATTAACAGGAAATTAAACCACGACCCAAAAGAATAACAATGCGTAAAGATGAGATCGCACGAATGTGTGTGTGTGTGTGTGTGTGTGTGTGTGTGTGTGTGTGTGTTTTTTTAAAGGTACCTTTATGTAACTGGTTTTCCTGCTTTCTGCATTTCGCTCGTCTGTTCTGGAACCAAACCTGCAGGGACAGAAATTAATTAGAGACGCGCTGATTGGCAGATGCTTGTGAGACCACGTGTAATTCCTCTCAAAGTGACACAACAACCGCAGATGGAGAAAAAAAAAAAACACGATATCCCCGAGGAGCGGTGAAATATTAATGCCACTGCTTAACCCTCAGATTTGAATTAATACATTTACAACCACGAGAGCGCAGGCTGGGATGGAGAGGAAAAGACACCGGAGCAAATATCCGCCAATAATGGCAACATTAAAACCTTATTAGGAGAAAAGAAGCGTCCTTGTTGGAAATGTGCAGGGCTATTGGACTATAATAAATAACCTTGTCAGCGTTGGTTTCATCTTTCTATGGATTAGTGTCCCCGAAGAGTTGAATTGGTGGGGTGGTGGTGGTGGGGGGGGAGGCTCTCAGATATCGAATAACAGCAGCGCTATTACCGTTCTGGACATCAGAGCGAGGCGATCTGAGAACATCTCCCTCTTTTTCTCCCTCCATCTCACTCTCGCTAAATGACCGATGAAATTAATTACCCCCTTATCTGCAGGAAAAAAAAAAAAAAAAGCCCATGTCAGAAAAGACGCTTAAAACGCCTCGCGGTTCCGTCTAATCGTCGCACTTGCGCGCTTCAAAGACGCGCCTCGTCGCCTCTTCCTGCCTCCGCTCACGTTCACACAGACGCCTTGAAACGCCGATTAAACGGGCGCATCGGGCTTTGGATCCCCGAGACAAAGCTCGGGCTAAATTTGCCCACAATGCAACATGTCAATCTGGAGCCTCTCTCACACGAGGTCCGCGCACGGGGACGCGAACGCGCCGCAGATATTTCCTATCGACTCGGCCGTCAGCTCGGCTTCATTTATCGACCACCGTGTATTTCACTCGGACGTGCCTGTGGTGCGCGGCCACGTATATTAGCACGATAAAGAAAATATAGTTATTGATTGATTGAGGCGTAAATTTGGGGTGTGTGTGTGTGTGGGGGGGGGGGGGTGAAATCAAATGTGTGTCTCCAGCCATGCGAGATGCTCTAACAGAGAGAAATAGAGAGGGAGCTGCTCTTGATTTGGGATTTAAAAAAAAAATAATACATAATTTATGCAAATCCCCGAGCTGCTCTTCTTGTTCGACACAATGCGCCTTACTGGGGAGATTCCAGTCCAGTCCGACGGAGTCCTGCAAAAAGGCTGGCTTTAACTTTTTTTTTTTAAAAAGGGGGGGGGGCTGAAGGGTGAATTTGGGAATGAGAGCTTTTTTTTTTTTTTTTTTGAAGGGGGGGGTTATGATTTCTATTCTCCACAACGACCACCGCTCTCAACATGGAGACAAATGCGCCGTCGTCCCCTGAGCCGGGGCTGACACAATCAAAGAGTGTGAAGAAAAAGATATTATAGGCTTTTGATACATCAGATGAGAGGAGCTGGATATATGTTCATTGCCCCCCCCCACCACCTTCCTTCATCCTCCCCTCCCATCACCACCAAGTCGCGTTACACAAGACATATCTGAGCCCCCCCTTGTGTCCCCTGCTACCCCTGACTGGAGCCTTACTGGGTTTCTGCGCAGATGGCCTGAACCCATGTAAAAAAAAAAAAAACATTCATGACAAAAACCCTGATAACACACACACACACACGCGCGCGCGCCCTGATAACACACACACACAAACAATCTGTTTTGCTGGATTTTGGACAAATTGTTAATAAATCAGGTCTCGTGGTAGAAGTCGATGTCAAATTAAAACAGCAATTACGCAATCAAAAAAAAATCTAAAAGCGGGGTGGGGGTCAATGAAATGAAATTGACAGGAAAGAGGAAACTTTAAAATACCCCTGGGGGGTTCCCTGAAGAATTTCACAAATTCAGGCTCAATACTAGCCAACATATTATCCCGATAAAAATGGGTTTGCTGTTATTGCTGATGAATTAGACGCGTGCTTTTATTTTTCCTCTAATATTCCCGGGTGTGACCAGCGCCCCCCCTCCGTGTACTGAGGCGCCCCCCTCCTACCTGCACCCGGGCCTCCGACAGCCCCAGCCTCTGGCTCAGCTCCTCCCGCATGAAGGCGTCCGGGTAATGGGTCTCGTCGAAGAGCCGCTCCAGCTCGTTCAGCTGCTCCAGCGTGAAGTTAGTCCGACTTCTCCTCTGTTTGATTTTGGTCTGAGCCTCGTCCTCCACAGGTTTCGAGTCCTCTTTCCTGTCCTTCACGTCCGTGCTGCCTGCGGGTCGCAGACGAGACGGAGACATCAGGACCTGGTCATCCATGCGTGTGCAAGCCCTTCTCTTTATTTCTACCTATACAGGTCTTTTAAAGACGTGCGTAAATATCACACCTAATTTCATATGATGTAGGAGTAAAAATAATAGAATATATAAATTAAAAGGTGGATATTACTGCTGATATATTGTGCATATAGAATAAATCAATATAAAAAAAAGAAAGAAAGAACGAGAAAAGAAAAAGAAAAGAAAAGAAAGAATTGTCCTTCCGGAACTCAAAGAGCACAATCAAACCCGGGATATTTTGTAGAGCTACATAAAGCTGTTTAATTATTTACTGCTTATAAATATGTAACACCGTGCCCACTGCTGGATGTCTGATACATGCTTGTCGCAGTTCGGCGCTTAAACAGGCTGCCCATCACGAACACATGTCGTTTTAACAAGCCCCCCCCTCCCTCACAAATGTCCTGTTTGTGCGTTGGCAGATTATTTTAGGGCCAAACACACCTGAGAGGCTTCGCAAAAAACCAGGATGGAATCAGTCTTGGTTTTATCAGCGATGATTAAACCTATTTCTTGTTATTTTGCGGCGGTGGTTTGGATATATTTTCCCCTTTTCGTATTATTTTTCATTTGTTATCGCGCCATGGCGCAAAGTCACAATCCTTAAAAAAATACTACAAAAATCGACTTGTATGTTTTTCTTTTTTTCTTCTTTTTTTTTTATTTTTATTTTTCCTCGAGCTCTGATCACCATCAGATTTTCTTCCTCTTAGTGAACTTTTGTGCCTCCACACCTGATAAAGCCGACGCACGCAGGCCTCCCACCAGGGGAACCGGGGGGGGAATGACAGCGCCTGCTTCCCACCTTTCATGCGCGCTGATGTGCATGTCAGATGTTTGATACGCCATACCTTTGGTTTCCACCAAAGAAAAGCAGATGACTGACAATCGATGGCTCTCGTGTAATGAAGAGAAATTGGACACCCGGTCTGCTTTTTTTTTTTTTTTTTTTTTTTTGTCGATATTGCATCTGGTCTGAAGCGATTTCAAAAAGTTAAAGTCCTTTTTGGGTCCCGTTTTTTTTTTTTTTTAAAGGGAAACGAAGATATAAACGCGACAATTGATGACAACTACCATCCAGAGGCCCTGCCTGAGGTTTGGATCAAATTTAGAAACTTTTAAATTGTGCCATCCACGTTATTTGAGCCACCGAAAGCCCATTTATCGCATTTTCTCAAACCACATCATCCAAACGGAGACGGGGGGGCTGGTGTGTTACGAAACCCTGCCTTATAAACTCTATTTCGCAGCTAATGTCTGCTGCTCCATCCCGCCCGCCCCTGCAGGAACCCTCCAGACACCCGTGCGTAAAGAACGTCCTACCGTCGATGAGTTTGGGGCTCCCGGCGTCCCTGATCCTCTCTGGCCCGTGCATGTCCGTCTCTCTGCCCGGCGAGATGGCAACGCTCCGTGCGACGGCCACAGCCTCCTCTCTGCTCCCCGGCTCCGCCGTTAAAGACTCCCTGCTGCCCGCTCGCGTCGAGCCGGTCTCCAGCACCTCCCGGTAGGTTATCACTTCCTTCTTCTCCTTCACTTTCTGATCGAAAGACTTTGAGACGAACGCGGTGAGCTCTTCCATCCCTGCCGCACCGCGCTCACGCACGCACGCACACTCACTCTCTCTCTCTCTCCCACACACACACACACACACACACACGCACGCACGCCCGCGCTCACATCCACGCACGCACTCTCCCTTCGCTCCACGGTAGTTTAAGACATCAATGGTCGCGGCTCGGGGTTTTGCTTTCTTTCTTTCTTTCTTTCTTTTAAAAGTCGACCCTCGAGACGGTTGCTGCCAACTCTGGAAGAAAGTAGGGAAAAAAAACGTTCAGATGGAATTCGCGTTGCCGACCAAGTCCTCCTCCTTTAGGTAGCGGAGTTGGGAACCTGCTGGTGATCCGCTATTGAAGTCACAGTATTTATACTTTGCGGCGCCGTGCCCCCTTGATCCGTGCAAATTACCTCCCCTCAGGATGCCGGGATGAGCCCCCCCCCCCCTTTCCTCTTCACTGATACAGGCGAGAGTGGGGAGAGAGGTAAAACACACATGCACACGTTTGAGCTGCAGCCTCGCTATTGGCCATTAATCCCAGATTGACAAGGAGGACTAATTAATTTAATTAAACGCTCATTCACTGCTATTGTCCTGAGTTAGTTTTTAAACACCCGGGAAATGGTCATGGAGCTCTCTCTCTCTCTCTCTCTCTCTCTCTCTCTCTCTCTCTCTCTCTGCAGGGGTGTGGCTTAAAATCAGAAAATGACAGGAGAGAGAGAGAGAGAGGAGCGCATGGACGAGCAGCCCGCTCTTAGTCCATCTCTGTGATCGGAATAAGTCGCGACGATGACACGCAGAAAAGAGGTGTTAAAGAATGGGAGAAGCAGCTGGGAATGCCGAGAGAGGGGGAAGTCAGGACTTCGACCGGGAAATTTCTAAAAAGCTCGAGTGAACATCTTTATCTTTATGTCAAGTCGCCTCAGATTTATTCAAATATTAATATTCTCCTTCAACGAATTAATTCTTAAAAATGCGACTGCAATACAATTATTATTATTATTATTATTATTATTATTATTATTATTATTATTATTATTATTATTATTATTATTTGCCTATTATTATTATTATTAAATTAGCGGGACCAAATTAAAATCAAAACCAATTTTTAAAAAACGCGTTTTCCCCCCATTTTTTCTAATCGACAGTTGTGCTTTTGAAATTGTCATTATTAGCGGGATTATAAATCTTAATATTTATTCTCAAAGGACTTTTTAAGCCATTAAGACGTTTAATAGAACGCTAAACGTTTAATTATAATGCCCTCTTGCGATTCGTTGCCATTGGGCTCTCTAATTAATGATTTCACCCCCCCCACCACCACCACCCCCCCCAACGATCGCCTAGACTATATTTGCAAAAATAAATAAACAATGGCTCAGTTGCGGTGGAGAGGTGAAAGCCAGGGGGAGAGAGAGAGCAATTAAGAGACATGAGCAGGTAAGACGTGGGCAGAGGAAGGAACGGGATACAGCGGAACTTTGACAACGTCGAGGCGGATTTGATGCGAAATTAAGTGTGTTTATTGATAATCTATATAAAACCCTCCACACCAGGGCTCGAACAATCCCCCCTAATTAAATATTAACGCTGTTTTTGCTCCAACCTTAGGCATTCATTACTAGTTTTTTTTTCTTTTTTCCCCGCTGCATCTCAAAGTAAAGATGAATTTCTCATCGCGGTGATGAGGAGACCGCCGTTCAGAAAAGCTGCTTCTGCGGCCGAGTGATTGGTTCACAGACTCTTTCTGGGTGTCAGTAAAAACGCTCCTTCTTCATTCTCTCCGATTTCATAAATTCATTAATTATTCTCCTTTGCTAAAAATGCCTTTGGGTACTCTGTCTTTGCCTTTGTTGTATATTTTAGCCAGAACATTTAGTATTTGACATAGCTTTACCCAAGTTGCTATTGACTTATATACACGCATTCGGATTTTTTCACTCGTGTACAGGTGCATATTTAATTTCAATTCGAAAATTCAAGCTGTAAAGACATATTAAGATACCCTAAATTGCAATTCTAGATATCTGCAGTTGATTGTTTATGTAAAGTGATCCAGGTTAGACAACTGATGATATTTAATTTAATATTATTTATTATTTAACGCAAAAAAAACCAAACATATAGGCCTACATCACACCGACATTCATTCTATTTGAATTCCCCTTGCTTTCAAGGGACAAATACGGAATATACGTTAATAATATAGAACTCTATAACCTAAATCAGCCATTAAATAGTTTGAAAAATCGTTAGGTTAAAAATCTCAATTGGTACATTTTATTTCAAATATAAATATAAAAAAAACTATCCGCATGTTGGCAAAGCATTTACACCACATTAATTACTGATTTTAATCAGATTTATATAGGGATGAATACAAGTAAACATTCCTTTATGACTGAAATTGTCACAAATGCTGAAATACTTCTGCACCAGGGGAGCGCCTGGAATCCATGGCTCGGTGTGCGACTATCCTGTCTGAAGTCATCGATCGATGCACGCCGGTGCGATTGGTATGGTCTTCAGAGCCAGGCATGGTTGACTCTGGAAGCTGCTCGCTAATTTAAAGCTGGAGAGCGGGATCTTGCGTTTTAAGGTAATTTATTTGTGTTGCCTGAGGCTTTTCTTTTCCTTTTCTTGTGTCGCCTTGAGTCGAGGCGTTTGCCCTGTCGTCTGGAAGCCTTGGGTCTAGACGGGAGCTATAAGATGATAGTGAAGTTAGCGCAGTTAGCCTGTTAGCTCTGCACATCAAAACAAGGCATTAGTGTTTATTTTTGGTCATTTCTCTAGCACCGTGTGCGGTATCGTTGATGGCAAAGATGCAAATGAGGTTTTGTAACGTAATTCTATCAATGGATGTGCTGTATATCATTTTAAACTCGATTTATAACTCCCTCCAGGTTTTGTTGTCTTGCATCTTATGTGAACGAATCCTCTTTTAATATGGTCTCAGAGCAGAAAAGAAACCTCTTCCTTAATCACGAACATGTCTCAAGGTGCGTTTGTGAATCGTGTCGAGTCTCAGACGCGTAGTCATCCAGATGTTGCCTGGCGCTTGTGTTCCAGCTGTGCAGCCACCATGGGTCGACACTCCGACAGTGAGGACGACAGTCGGAGCAGGAGGAAGAAGAAACAGCGTCGTCGTTCGTCCTCCTCCTCGTCCTCGTCATCATCGTCCGGCAGCAGGGTGACCAGCAGCCGCAGTCGGCGGTCCACTCGGCGGAGTCGTTCCCACTCCAGAGACAGAAGGTCAGAGACGTGGGAGTTCAGCTGCAGCGGAAATCCTGTTGTTTTTAGTTTAATCCCTTCAATGCTCAAACAGACAACAGTCATACCAGCACCAATACATCCCACACTAATGACATTCCAGCCAGGGGCTGTCAGCCGTCACCGTCTCCCTCCTCTCTTGTGTTTGGCTGCAGAGGCGACAGCGTTGCTGCATTATTAGAACATCCAGATGTTCTTGACTGCACCGCTGGCTCCAGCGCATGCTGCTTTTATGACCGAGCACGTCGGTTTTTATCCATGTCAACTGCTCAGAAACCAAGAGCTCCACAGACATGGAATTTCCAAACATAACACATGAGTCCTAAATGCTCAGGATGGAAGGAAAGCAGGTTTAACAGAAGTATTTAGTTCTAGTATGAAGTAGTAAGAATCTATTTAAAGTTAAATAGCAAAGGATGTTCTCTTTTGTAAACCCCAGAGTGACTGGTGCAGAAAAATGAAAGTAAATAACTTTCATTTAATTATACTTAGTTACTGTATTGTTATTTTTATGATTTTTAAAAAAATTGCAGTGAATCCAAATGTTTGTGCATAAACCCCGTGTGGCTGAATGAAAGAGGAATACAGTAACTCAATGATCGTTTCTGGGTTTGTTATAATTTAATGTTTTCTGCAACATGCAGTAACTTAATATAAAACCCAGACATCAAATAAAAAGTGTTCAATTCCAGGAAAGTCATTCCCTTTTTTTTTTCTTCTCTTTTTTTCTTTTTTAGCCCAACCTTAAATGATGTTTGCTGTTTAGTTTCTAGTTCGGCTGTAGATTCAGGGTTGTTATAGATGCCTTTCAGGATGGAAAATCTCACTTGCAGGACCGGGAAACGCCAGCACGTTGACTTCTCTCCGTTTTCTCTGAAGATAAAGATTAATATTAACGGCTATTTAATCAAACCCGCCCCTCTTTTGTAAACTTCTTCTCATTTTAAAGTCCAGCGCTCTTCTCCTGAGCAGTCTCTGTGGATCACGGCTCATGTCCGCCTCCGGCTGCGCGCCACTGTCCAGACAAGGCCGCTGACAGTAATTATTTATGAGGCTTGGTCAGGGTCCATTAGCGCTGATTGCAAGTGACTGCAAGGCTGAGCAGAGCAGGAAGGGGCACCAACCCTCGCACCAAAGCTCCTCATCTATCCGCACATGCGTATTGATTAATTAGCCAAGAATGCGTTTGCACGCGTGTGAAGATGCAGAGAAGCCGAGGAGGAAACATTAGATGCTTTCACTCCGCTTTGGTATTAAAGATGTGCTCCCCTTGGGTTTCAGAGCATTATATTTTTCTATCATTTTCACCTTTCAAGTAGGATTTAAAAGGAACCTGAGCTAAACAGGAAGCCACCTTTCTGAAAACCGCAGCTCGCGTCTGTGTGTGTTCACCACGACTGGTGCGGGGAGTCGTCGGGCTGTGGAACTTGTTCCATAAAGGCCCGCTCCTGGGATCCAGCCTTTGGAATACTAATGGATCTTCCCCGCGCCGCTCAAAGTGGTACAAATTTGGTTTGATAGTTCGCGCTTCTGTTATTTGTATCGCTTTTCTCTTTCTTCTCTTCGGTCTTGAAGAGCTCCCACAGGATCCCGCGTGCGTGTGTGTGTGTGTGTGTTTGGTGAGTGCGTGTCTGCACTAAAGTGACTTTTCGGGGGTTTAGTGTGTTGAAGTACTTAACATTTTTCTGTCGCAGTCGTGTCGTGGCGGGTGCGGGAATGTGCATCTGACATCAGTAAGACGCGAGTGTGTAAAGACCCAAACACGTTAAAGAACCGCAGGTGAACTCGGGGCCAGGGTCCTGCCAGGGCTCGGATTAAATTAGGCCCTGTCCATCCTCTCCGGGATGTTTGGACACACTTAATGAGCAAATTCAACAATTAGGAATAAATCACTTTACTTTGATAAGAAGAGAGGCTGTCGAACGTATTTATCTGTTCATAAAAGCAGTTGACACACGCCTGTTCCAGTGACTGGGCTTTTTTCATTAACAGCCGCCGGTATTCCCAACAATCCACTGTTGCGCCGATGCTGATTTGTTCAAAAAAAAAAAAAAACAACAAAAAAAAAAAACAACCCCCAAACAAACGACTGCAGAAACCAGAACCCCGCCGCCTGATTGATGTTTTGTTTAAAGGGGTCCTGCCAGTGCTCGGATTAAATTAGCGTGTTTGTTGTTTGCGTGATCCAGGAGGAGAGGACGTTCCAGCAGCAGTTCGTCCCGCAGTTCATCCCGCAGGAGGAGGAGCCGCAGCGCCGAGAGGGAGAAGGGGAGGAGCCACCGCCGGCGCAGGTCGCACAGCCGAGAGAGGAGGTGACGCCGCCTCGCGCGCGCGCACGCACGCACGTCACGCGAACGCTCAAATGAAAGCGAACATTTGTTAGGTTTATTTAGGAATATTTCGGACTTCGTTACCCAGACGTCTTCTCCGTTGTGGGAACCAAACAGAGTCGGGAGTGGGCGAGATGACTGATGGCCACATCATTTACAAGCAATATCAAATTTTTGACTTGAAGCACTTTCTGGTGTTTGTATTACAAATCAGTACGCGGAATGCCATTACAGACTTTTCTTATTTAAAATGGCAGTAAGACTTTTGGAAGTTTACCTCAGCGTAAACAAACACATCATTTCGTATTTATGTCTCATGTCATCAGATGGCGCCACATGGAATCTTGGGTCTGAATTAGTATGTTGCGCGCGCCGCGTGTCTCGGTGTGCCCTGACAATTTGTCTTACCGCACGAATATTAATGAAAGGGAGACACGCAGAGACAGCAGGTCGTGTGCAACAGCAGTCCAATCGTCTCCGGCTCTCTCCTGGCAGCGGCTCGCCTTTCACTCATTAATGCAATTAAAACATCATTACCCATACATGCTTTGTTGAATTATGATTATTATTGCTGTTATTACCATTTTTTTTTTTCCACAAGCAACTGACTTATTCATGCAGGAACAATGTGTGCACACCTGCAACACACACACACACACACACACCCACGCACGCACACACACGCGGAGCCGTGTATCTCTTTCAGAAACATAATAGCAAAGTCTCTGTGTGTGGTGATCCATGTCATTAGCATAGCTAATCTGGTGCTAATGAACCAGTAAACTGTGTTGTTTTTAACCCCCCCTCCCCTCCCCTCCCCCCTTAACGCGCGCACGAGCACACGCATGTACCAAGCCCGTGCACTGATGCGCAATTGTAGAAAAGGCCCGCTTTAATATATGCACGAGAGAGGCCCTTTGTTTATTTGCGTACGGCTGCAGGGGAGATCATTTCAATCACAAAGGGGGGAAAAAATTGTTCTATTAAACCCGGCGCAGAGCTGTCGGGAGTCCGGACCACGCAGCAGTTTCCGGGGCGCCAAAGTTCGGCTCCTCGGCCAAAAAACGGTCGTCGACCGGGCTTCGGTCCCCCCACGCTCTCCCTCCACCCCCCCCTTCCGATCTGCCGTCACTCGGCCCCGGCGATTAAAACATCAGTTGAGAAACGGCATTAACGGGGCTGCACGAGATGAAGGGTGGAGGGGATTTGGGAGATCTGAAAGCGCGTTCGATGACATGTTTACAAACGCCGCGCTGTGATTAGGAGAGTCGCGTTGTGTAATCGGCTTAGCGGAGAGCGAGGAGCAGGTGGGTCGGGCCTGATGGCGTCCGGAGTTGGCGGCTGGGGTGCGGAAGCATTGTTGGGAATGTGGAGGAAAAAATAAATAAATAAATATAACTGTTATTGGTACGCACATGTGTGATTTGATATGTTAATGAATGCAAAGTAAGCAGCTATACATTTGTTAATTGGTGGGAAAGGGCTAATTATTCTCTATATATTGAATGTTTGAAGTGCTTCCTGGAGTAAGGAAGAAGCTGAATATGGAACAGTCCGAGGTCACGTGATGGAAATAGGTTTGTGTCAGGTGCTCCGGCTACCATTTGTCAGTGGGGGGGTGGAGGAACGAGGCTGCCCGCATTGGCTGAGCGGCGGGCTGATGGATCAGAGCGGGATTGAGCGGACAGGACCTCATGATTGATACGCAGATAGGATATGAGGTGCTGCCCGTCACCCTCACCCGCAGCCCCCCGAAGACGCCCGGCGACGCCTGCGGAATACGAAGGAGACGGAGACGGAGCGCGGCGGCCCCGGAGAGGACGGGAGCGGATGAGAAGCCGGGGGAGAATGGCAAAGTGCGGCGAGAATAGATGGAATAAGTGCGGGCGAGGGAGGGAGGGGAGGCGATCCTACAGGGGGGGGAAAATGAAGAGGAAAGACAAAAGCGTCGCGAGAACAGATAGGCTTGAGAGGGGGATATTATTCAGAAGAAATGAGAATAATAACGCCCGCATCGGAATATTGCCGGGGAGAAGATTAGGACCATAGTGGAGGCCGTCGTGGGTTGAAGGGAGGGAATATTATTACCTCCTTTCTTTCCAATCTCTCATGGATAAATAAAAAAAAAAAAAAAAAAAAGATACATGAAATAAGAATAATGCTCTATCTTGTGTTTACCATCTATCGTTGCTTACGCTCTCCGTCTTCTCCTCTTCCCCTTTCATTCCCTGCCCTCAATCAGAGGAAGGGGCCCCCCCAGAGGTAGTCAGCCCTGCCCTGAAATGTAAAACAGACAAGAGGAGCAGATTACCTATTTGCCATTAATGTTTATTCTCTTTGATCTGAGCAGGCAGCGGCGCGCACGAGCCCGACCGAGGGTATGCGCGTACGTACGAAACTGGCGCGAGAGAACGCTCCTCGGCGGGCGGGCGGGCGAGTGGTGGGGGGATGTCACGATGGAGTCCACGGGAGAAGGGGGGGGATCTGATGCGCGCCCCTTCCGACAAAGGGCCCCTCATGGCAGGCGCGTCCCCAGGCGAGCGGCGTGTTCCGGGAGGAGGGGGGGGGGGGCTCCGTCAGTCACCACGCCGGCCCGACTCTCGCCTAGGTAAAGCAGGTTGCGACAAATCCACCACTTAACCTTTCACGGGGAAGGCCCCCGGAACGGGTTCTGGGGGGGTGGGGGTGTCCTCATCCATATTTAAGGAGACTGTTGCGGGAGCGGGGACGGCGCGCTCACGCCGAGGGTTCAGAGAGCGGGTTTCTGCCACGTCACTGCAGCCAGCGCCCCCCCCCCCGAAGGCCGCTGTCACCTTTGAGCGATGACGTCACAGTCGGTGTAATTTAGAATCCGGAACACGCTTCATAAATTCCAGCTGACGTGAAAATTAGGATACAATAATGATAATGACACGTTCGATCGATCCCTTCAGGGACGCTGCCCCCCTCTGCCTTTAGAAAGGTCAGAGGTCGGGATTGATCCACGGCGAGCTTGATTCATCATTTCGCTCGCGTGGTTATGAGATGTCGACCCGCGACCGGGTCCCGCGTCGGACGCGATAACCTCCGTGTTTCCCTTCTCCGTCCTGAGCCCCGCGGTCCCTCCCAGGCGGGTCGATCCGGCAACAGCTCGGGATTTGCTTTCGCGCAGCGGGTTTCTCCCCCGCCGCAGACGAAGCGTCGTACATCTGCTGGATAGTTTTTCCAAGCCCAGCGCCGAAGAAAGGGGGGGGTTGAGTAGTCAGAGGTGGGGTGAGGGAAACCCCTGACATTATTGTGGTTTCCTGGCCTGTGAGCTTTTCATTGCACCTGGATCACCAATTCCCGTTGTAAACGTTAGTAAGGTGGAAATATTCCTGCGTGTGTGTGTGTGTGTGCATTTATTTATCCTGTGTGTGTGTGTGTGAGTGTGTGATGTAGCAGGTGGTTTCGGGTGTTGCTGCCTTAATAAGGCGAGCAGCCCTGAGTGTGTCGTGAAAACATGACAGGTGAAATCTGGATTCTTCCCAAAATCGCCGAGATTCCGCGGCCGCGCCGGAGCCCTTGAGGCCCGTGCGGCGGGCGCCGGTGGACGCGGAATAAGGCGAGACCCCGAAGAAGAAAGCGGCGTCTCCGTGTTCTCGCAGTTGCACGGCGGTCTCCAGCGAGCCGTCGCGTAGTTTAATAGCGGGCTGTTTCTCATTCATCTGTTACTCTCGTGGACTCTCAACATGACCCCCCCCAAAACCTTCTGCAGGATGACACTCGGCCCTTTCTTCCTTCTTTCCCCATTACCGGACTCGCTGCACTGATTCCGACTGAAAGACGTCCTGGTTTACTTTGGCTGCTTCTTATCTGCTCCATAAAAATCAGCACGCTTCCCGTCCTGAGATCTGAACGCTTTTGTTGCCCCCCCCCACCCCCAGCTCTCCCCCCTCCCTTGTTCCGTGTTGCTGCGCTCCTCTGTGTTGTCTTTTTTTATTTATCCGCTGTAAAGGCCAGTCAAATGCTGCTCGGCTTTGTTGTCAGAAACCTTTATTTACCAAAGGGAGGAATAAGTGAATGACACAGACAGCCTCTTTCATCCTCGCCTAGCCGCGAGCAGTGTTCCCCTTCACCGCCAGAGGAACCCATACCCCCCCCCCACCTCCTCTTCCTCCCCCCCTCCTCCTCACCCTTCACTTTTGCCAAGCCACTGTGCCCCTCACCCATTCCTCCCGTAGGCTGGCCCACTCCCCTGGGCAGCAGTGCCCCCCCCCCCCCAAACACACACACACACACACAATAGGCTTTACACATAGGCCGTCAGTCGGTCCGGGGGCCCGAAAAGAGCCTCAGTCGCCTCGCAGAGTCGTACCCGAGTCCTTTATGTCCATCTGTTAAACAAACGTTAAAAAGGCACAGAACGCCTGACACACACACACACACACGCACACGCCATAAGCAGAGCCCGTCAACATCCAAGGTTGTGGAGTCACCCCCCCCCCATACACACACACACACGCACACCCACACACACACCCACTGCTGGGGCGTAAAAGCTCGACACACAGAACGTGCTTTTCTTCTTCATGACATATTTTATTGAACAAGGTGCAAACTGGACTGTTTTTGTTTTGTTCTTGAAGCCTCCTCGTTTTAAAGCACACCCCCCCCAAAATGTGAACGCTGATAAACGAGGCGTGCAATTGTACGCGTTCAAATCAGTGAACCCTATTTAAAGGGTTTCCTTTAAATCAGGCAAAGCCCAGTTCCTGAAAACACATTTTTAATTGTGCAATCTGGGAGGATTTAAAGTCGCGAGTAAACCAGACAGGTTACTTTTGAGGCAGGCAAAATATCGCCTTTTGATCACCCCCCCCCATAACGCCAAAGAATAATCGGCGGCGGCCGGCACGGTCTCTCCGACACAGTGTTTCCTTTCCGACAGCGTAAAAACCTTTTTATTTTGAATTTTTTTTTTTTTTTCTTCTGTCTGGCCAGACGGGGAGAGAGACAGAGACAGAAACAGTTTTAGCTCTGGCATTGGAAATTGAACACCAAATCTATCCCTCTTTTCTGCATTCTCTCCCTCCTCTCTCTCTCTCTCTCTCTCCCATTTAAGCGTCTTGAAGTTCATCCAAATTGGGTTTTAAATGCCAATTAGGGGGTTGAATGTAGTAAAATAAAAGCAAATGCAGGCAGGATGGCCTCACCTTCTGGCTGGTTAGGCTTCAGAGAGAGCCGAGTCGGACCTTTGGCTCCCAGCGAGGCTTTGAGAAAAATATCCCGCCTAATGAACACATTAATTAGAACCATAACTATTTATAAGATGATAATTAGAAACGAAGGGAGGTAAACTCGGCTTTTCCTGCAATTAATGGAGGATTAATTACGGGAGCTAATGAAGTGGATTTTTGAAACACGTGGAGGTGAAGTACAGAGATGTGCAGCCCGCTTTGTGATCACTGGCATAATTATTTTCTCCAGCGCCAAAGCGTTTGAGGCCCCGGTCCTCGCTGACTCAGGCCGCCTAATAAGCATCATTGCGTCGTTATATATGCACTTAAAAAGACCTGCCACCGAAATGACTGTCTAATTATTTCTAATTGGCAGGCCCGGCGTGTTGTCATTGAGCTGTTTGGAGCCGCGGCAGAACCCCGGGTCTAGTAATGCTCTGGGTGGAGGGAGGGAGGGGGGGAGGGGGGAATTGGGGGGGGGGGCTCGGGAAAGTTAAAAAGAGGAGAGGAGGAGGAGGGGGAGCTGTAGCGGCTGTAGCCAGACCTGCACATTTGCACACACCCCCCCCCCCTTTTCCCTCAGCAGGACAGCAGGTTCTCATGGTGCCCGGCGAACGCGGGGGTGGGGTGGGGGTCACCTTCCCAAATAGCCGATTAGCGAAGTTTTCATTCTGCCCCCCCCATCTTCACACACACACACACACACACCCTCACCCCCTTCTTAATTAAAGGCTTCTGCTCTTAATTTATACGCAGATAAACATCGGCGTATGTTTGCAGTTCTTCTTTTCACTCTTAATCATGCACACACAAGCATGTTGGGGGGGGTGATGGTTGGCGGGGGGTGATGGGGGGGCTGGGGGGTCTCATTTACGGAGCGCGTGTGATTCGGCGGCCAGGTTTTGAGACGGTCCGGAGAGAGCATACATGGACAAACCTCAGTCGGGCCTGTTTACCTTGTACTCCGGTTGTGATCTGGCTCGAACCATATGGGCGCCATCATATTGCGGACCCCCCCAACCTACCCCCCCCATCCCCCACCCCCCCACGAACGTACGCGTATACAAATATGGTTCGGCCCAGAAGTATGATGTCAGCCTGGCATTTTTATTGACCTGTAGCGCGTAACTTAAAGCGAGCGCGCACGGGGGGGGGTCGACCTCCATTTAGACCCAGTCAAATTCACAGATAGAGTCACAGCAATGTGCAAAGAACCCCCCCCGCACACACACACACACATCTCCCCTTCTGTCACTCTGGGACGACTGCAGAGCCGAAAACACCAGCTTGTAGGAGCAGCGCCCGCACTTGTAACAGGAACACACACACACACACACGCACACACACACACACACGAGCATGTGGTTTCACTCATGGTTCCAATGTAGTTTCAGGGTGGGAAAAAAAAAAAAAGCAGAAAAATGATAGAGAATAGTGAAGAAATGAAACGAGGATCATGTGTGCCTTGACTGAAACCTTGACAGTCCTTTTTGAAAGTAATGAAACACTTTCTCAGCGTGCGCGGGAGTTCCTCTGTTTGAGATTTGTCTTCCTCCTTTCGGCCCGCTCCATTCGTCCTGGGGGCTTTTTTGGCAGAGCCGAGGACGCGAGGAGGAAGTGGAGATGGATGGATCGGCGGAGGCGAACGAGTCGGCCGGCGAACGGGCCGAACGGAGGACTGATGCTGGCGTTTTTCGACTCCAAATCAAAGTGTGAAACAGCCATTATTTCACTGTGGAGCCAAATGGGGTGACTTGTAAACACTGGGCCCGTTTACAGGAGCAGATTGATCCCATTACTGGGAGTAATCAGATCATCGTAATAATCACGTCTGACTAGTTTACGCGCACGCAAAAAAAACGCAATAAGCAAAGAGCCCTGTTTTACATGGTTCAGTCCATTTATGGGATTTCTTTAGTACAAGTGTACCACCGTGACACAGCAACACAAATCAAACGAACGCGCAGAAACCGAGTCCCGTTAATCCGATCCCTGTGTACACGATCGCCCGAGTAATCTGAACGCCCCAGAATTCGGGTAACGATTGGAATTTTATGGTCACGTAAACGATCTCGCGCGACGTGTTCCAAAAAAAACAAAAAAACAAAGGGGGAGCAAATGAGAAATCCACATTGACAAACGTCACTCCAAGCGCACCGCTCATCATCACAGCCGCCAGCGTGATTAGCAGACAGGCCCAAAAACGAGTTTTTCCAGGCTGCTCCTAACTGGGACACGGGGACGACAAAAAAAGTGACAGAATCTGCGCAGGGACGATGATTTGGTTTAAAAAAAAAAAAAAAAAAAAAAAAGAAATCCTCGCGTTGCAGACGGTTTGTGTCTCTCTACATCTTTTTGTTCAGTGTCCCTTTTTTTTTAAGACTTTTTTATTTTTTTAAGAAAGTTCTTAATGAGACGCGTCTCTGTTCTCCTCAGAAGACAACTTTGTTATTCCACAGAAGAAGAGGGAAAACGACCAGCGCCGTGTTTTTCACGGGGCACTATTCCAGTTGTGTCTTGGGTGTTTAATTAAGTGTAGTTCCCCTTTAGTAGTGGAATGTGCGTCTGCTTTCTGTCGGCCCGTTCCTCAGTACCTTTTACAGTCCGCCCACATGGTTTGTCTCAGCATTTATGATTTTTCTTATACCGGAGTTGTGAGGTTCCTAAATCACTTAAGCACACGGGGCCGAGCGGTCCACATTTAAGCAATAAAAGGCTGTTATGCCAAGGACCCTCAGATCTCCCACCACTTCATAAATACGCTCGTATTAAAGGGAGAAAAATACATCTTCCTCCACCAGAGGGGGGGGGTCTGAGAGCACACCTGCTAATTGGAGCCAGATTGATGTGAAGCATGACTGGTCTGTCTTCCCTTTAAGTCGCGGTTTTATTTTTCCCCTTCTCTGTTTTACTTGTGTTTTTTTTAGCCCTGCTCGGGCTTTGCTTTCCAACTTTGAGGGCCGTCTCCTCGCTTTTGTCCCGCTCTTCCCCTCCTGCTGACCTCCCAGCCTCGCCGCGGACCGTCTTAATCTGCACCCCCCCCGCCCACCCGCCCGGCAACAGCCAAAACAACTCTCTCCCGACGCAGTGGAGCTAATTGTTGCGGGCTGTGACTGATGGAAGCGAGGTGTGTGTGTGTATGTATATATGTGTGTGTGTGTGAGAGAGTGTGGTGGGGGGGGGGTACGGTTTCAACTGCATGAGTGGCTGTGAGCGAGTTGGCAAGTTAGCACCTAGGCTAAGTTTGACCCCCACTTGACTTGTGTCTGGGCAGCGTGGTTGATCCAGACACCCCCCCCCCACCACACACACACCTCCCCACCTCAGCTCCAGCTGCTAATGGGTGTCATGTCGAGCTGCGGCTGCAGAGAGGTCAGAGGTTGCGGGCGCTCACCAGACGGCCAAGTTTAGGATTGCGGGGAGGAGGCTGAGTGAGGCCGCGCATACGCGGCGATGGAGATGACGGGCGATCGACGAAGGGTACGCACGCACATACGCGCGCACGTACGTGGAAACCGCAAGAAGCCGTCTTTCTCCCCCTCGTCGTGAGGGGGGGGGGGGGGGGCTGCTGGAGGTTCATATAGATCTGAGGAGCCCATGAACGCGTTTGAACTCTGGTAAATGACTTGACCTTGCGGCTGTGCGCACATATATGTGTTTGGGCGAGGGGGCGGGGGAGGGGGTGGGGGGGGTGAAGTACGTGGGTGGCCCGGGGTCTCATTTGCACTAACCAGCATAGCAGGACACTGCAGACGTGCGTGTGCTAAATTAAAAGCAAACTGGAGATTATGACAAATCTAAACATTGCTTTTATGAAGTGGAGGGGGACAAAGAGGAAAAAAAAAAAAAACACATTTCTGGGAATGTTTCATCGCCCGACTTTGCTGTGGTAATTGCGCTTACAATCAGCTACTTTGCAGCATTTCCTCGCGCGCGCGCGTGCGTAACTGTGTTTATGTGTGCACGGGCGCGCCCGGTGGATGAATACGCGCATAGCTGCGTACTGTGAACCGAGGGAACAAATAAATGTGGCTGCTTGGAAGGGGGAAGCAGCTTGGGAAATGAATTTCAACAGCTCTCGTAATTAGAGGAATATCATAAATTAAACTTGTGTCTGCCGTTGCGTTTGAAGAGCACTCAAAAGCAATAAATTCTAGATGGTTAACATATTTGCATTCCATTCAGCAGGCAGCATCAGGCGATAACAGCTGTTTTCCACGTCTTTTGGCAGCAGGAAATGCACACTGCTCACTCAAGGTGCTTTTAGACACATTTAAATAACAGGGAAAAAAAAGGAAAAGTGACTTTTAACTCGAACAAGAAGCTGCTGCCGCGCGCTCCGTCACTGGAAATAACTCAACGGGGAGCGGCGCATTAATGAAGTTCTTCAAATATGGATCTTCTCACTTTCAATAGGCCTGTTTCTATTTCAATCTGTGTATTGCTTGGAAGGAGTCATTTGGCAAGCTTTTTTCTAGCCTCTTTTGCATATGTGTGTGGCTGAACAGTATTTAATTCTCAGGTTTTCAGAAAATAGTTCTCCTCTTCAGTGCTAGTTAGCTGAAGCTGCCTAATAGAATAAATTATTGAACAGAATTTGAAATGATCTACAATAGCAAAAGAAAAGAAAATAAATATATATATATATGCACAATCAAGTGTATCATTAATAGGCAGGAAGCTAAGGTGGATAATTTAATCCCAGCCCCCCTTGATGGCTCCCATGTGTTGTTGGTGAGGAAGATAGTGATTGGGCAGAGGTCACCATCACCAGTGTCCATTTAAATGGCTTAAAGTTACACGGTCATTAATCACCGCGGGATACCGGCCGGGCCTCCGCCGCCAAGATCGCCACACGGGAAAGCAGGACAAATGGAAAATGGACTGTTTTTAACTCCGCACATCACCAACGCCCCCCCCCCCCACACACACACCTCCACGTCGCGCACTTTTCCGGAGGCCTTTATCGGTTTTCATTGAAATAAACGACTTCAAAAACCTCAGCCGGAATTAAGGCTCGCGTTTTCAAAAGGACAAAAGCGAGAAGCGCACAAACGACGTCGCCGCATTAACCCGAGCAAATGTAATCCGTTACTTTCTCCCCGGGTTGTCCGTCCCCGCGCAGCTTTGTGCGAATAATGATTTAACCGGAGTCGGATTCCATTGGAGACGCTCACCTTTATCTGACACTAGTGGTATCGCGTAGCTTCCATTAATGTCCAATTTTCAATGAAAACAGAAATAGAATACAGAGCGATAAGGCTAACACACCATCCAGCTTCACACCCGACCGCATAATTACTGCAATGGGCTGCGGTGAGGGATCATATCCTGGCACACGGGGGGTCAGCGGCGATAAGCTTCAGCCGAGCTCCCAACATGCAGCATAATTACTCTATTGATAATTCTCCAGGAAAACGGGCCCGGCCAATCGCAGAGCTCCGATTTTAATGGATTGGATGGCAAAATGAGGGAGGGATGGCGGAAGGTGGCTGTGAGGGGCAATGTGTGTGTGTGTGTGTGTGTGTGTGTTGGGGGGCGGGGGGGGTGTTTGTATGTGGCAGCGACCAGCAAGGGCCTTTATTAGAAATGAAAATATGTTTAGGCCATAGGGGGACCCATTTTCCCGGGAGATAATAAGGCCAGGAAAATGTAAAGCAGGGGAAGGGCTTGGTATGAGGTCCGACTGCGGCTGTTTATCTGTGTGTGTCCCGCATTAGCCCATTTATCGCCAGCCTCAAATTAGCTAATCATTCTCCAAGGGGAAGGACTTGGTCAGGAAATTGACATTTAGCAGCATCGGCTCACTCTATTAACTACAGTAAATTTAATTTGCAGCACACCCCAGAAGTGGGCCGCTTTTCTGTGCCATCAGAGCGAGAGAGAGGCGAGGGAGCCGGAGAAACGGGCAGGGAACGCTCGTGTTTATTGCATCTGCTGCTTCTGGCTACAATTTGCTTGGCTGAAAATATAAGACTTAGGCTTGGAACACTGGAACTCTGCTGTATTCCCTCTCATGTCCTGTTGATTACAAACATACGCAGGCATTGTCAACACATAGATTCACTCATTCCAAGGTCTGTCCGGGCCACTGATGGATAATCTCGCCTGGAGACTCCAAGCCCCCCCCCCACCATCACCACACACACACACACAAAAACACGAATGTTTCTCTTTTCCCTTTTACCCATTAGCTCTGATTCTCTGACTAGTTTAATCCAATAAAACCGCATCACACGTGCTGAATCAAATACCTTGCGACTGAATGACTCGTCTCACCTCGGAATCTGACGTTTTATAATCATCGCTTTTTGTTTTTGATTATCGCTGTAGGACGTCTGCTTTGGAATCCGTTGACATTGCCTTCACTGTGGGTTTGAAATTTGAGTCGGTAATTGTTAATCCGATTTCTGGCTTTTCTTTCTGCCTGCTCTCCCCTTCCCTTCACCCAACCAGACACCAGCAGGAGGGTCCCCCTCCTATCAGCCTGGTCCCGCTCAAGGTTTCTTCCTGTTAAATTGGAGTTTATCTTTGCCACTCCATGGGGGTTCTGTAAATTACCTAGAGACAATATTGATTAGAACATTTGTTATATAAATAATGTTATATTGCATTTAATTTTTATGGTTTTTTTAGAATTTTCTATTTGACTGACTGACGGGTCAATAATTGGCCAATATGAGAAATAATAAATCAGAATCGCCTCACATTTCTTTATTAATTCTTCTCTAATGTGACAACATGTTGTAGTACTTCTGGCTTCTCTGATTATAAGCTGAATGGTACTGGATTTGTCAAATAAGATACATTTCATAGTGGATAATCTACTGAAAATAGTTTTTGTGGCTTTTGTTTTGTGGGCTAAAAGGAATGTAGACTTGGAGGAAGCTTAGATTTAGATTTATTTCTTCGAGGACCCTGCTCAGGGTTGGACAATTTACAGTGATGGTTTTAACGTCATTTCGTACCTCCTGACCTTTTCTGAAGAAACGGGTAGAATCATTTCAGGGTGGGAGTCTTCCTCCTCCTCCGCCTCCTCTTCCTCCTCACATCGCAGCCAGCGGTGGCGAACGCCCCGGCTTAATTGATTGCAACAGTTGTCAGAGTGTTGTCTGTTGGAGGGGTGACAGGCGTCTGAGGGAAGTGATTAGTTTCTTTGTGAAGAGGGAGACGGCTGCGGACGTCCCAAACTGCAAACTAATAAAGAGGGGAAGCAATAAAGCTCGTGGGCAGCAGGTTTGACTGTTTTTATAGACAAATCAATAAAATGATAGATGATGGAAAATAACGGCATCCCAATTTCAGCTGGGATTTAGAATCACACACACACACACACACACACACACACACACACACACACCTCGATTATGTCGAAGGGTTTTCATGCACAGTGGAGGCACGTGCACTTAAATATTAGTGGTAATTTGTATCTGTGTGCAACCATATTGAGCCATGAGTTACACTTTCAATTATCCTCTTTGTTGATTTTCAGATGATGACTGTGGGACTCTGTGTGTTCACATTGTTTTGTGTGTGTGTGTGTGTGTGTGTGTGTGTGTAAAAAGAATAAATCTCCTGCTGTAAATCTTTTCGAGACCAGAGGGCCTGTGTCAGGATCAATACCCAGCACAGGCCTTCCTCTGAGTCCGCCTCTAATTGGCTCCATTTCTACTGTCTCCGTGTGTGTGTGACAGCACCGCGATCGTATATATAACGGAATCACAGGGCCCCCGAAAGATGAATTTGTTGAAAAGTTTATTCTGGCGTGTTTTTTAAGTTAAAGTTCATTCGAAGTTTAGAGATGAGAGCTTCCTGTGAGTCGCTGTCATGTTCCCATGCAGACAAGGTGCTCATCAGATGTTGATGTTTCCTCAAAAGCTTCTCCCACTTTTGCAGTTTTCATAGAAAGCAGGAAGCATTTTTACATTTTTTTTGGGAAGAAACGCTACAACATGTGACCTTTCTTGGCCGCTGCAGTTCAAATTAGATCTGAAACACTGCAGCTTTTATTGCAGCTGGTTCTCAGTTGAACATGCTGACGGGTTGCCATGTTTTTGCACGGAAAAATGGCAACCCGTCATTCAAAACGCCGAACGCCGCAATGTTTTCCACACTTTTGTGAAGAATTTCAGCGGCTCCCTCGAACCTCGCGCGCTTTTAACGAGCCGCCGAGCGCGCCTCCTAACTTTTCCTCCCTTTCCCTGGCGCCGCAGGAGGTCTCGCAGCAGGAGCCGCGGCGGGCGGAGGAGCCGCAGCCGAGAGCGGGACCGGAGCCGCCGCAAGGGCCACGACCGGGAGAGGGACAGAGGGCGAGGCAGAGACAAGGAGAGCGACAAGAGCAAAGAGAAGGCGGACAGAAAGAGGTGAATTGACTTTTGACACACGACCGCGCGCGCGCAAGTAGACACAAATGCGGCAAATGCGGTAAGCAGGGAGGCGGCCCAGCTCAATCTAAAGTACATGGCGAGCCACTTCGGGCTCCATCGCGCTGCCTCCTCACGTCCATCCATCACCCGCTCCTCCTATCCATCAGTCCATCATTACCTTCTTCCTCTATTCCCCCACGCAGTCAAACAGGAGGAACCATTGTCCTCATAACGTGATAGAATTCCCTCACGCAGGGCCCGATGTCGCGGCGCGTCACAATCGGAGCAACAGAGGAGCTCCACAGGTCAGAGTTATACAGACCGCTCCGGCCGCCAGATGATGTCTGATGTCTTTAACTCCTCTTCTCATCCTCTGGGCCCACCTGCAATAAGCCCTGAAAAATAACATCGCACGCAGCTCTGATGTGCTTACACACTCAAAAAAGGGCACGAGGCAGATTAGGACTGATACCAGTCACTGAGCTGACCACAACTCAGGCTTCCTATATCAAAGCTCTTTTTTTCTCTCAGAACAAAGGGGTTATTTCCACAATATTTTAACTATTTTTGGTAAATACTGTACATAAATTTGGCAAAACTAGGGGAGAAACAACACCTTGTTTCTGTAAGATGCTGCAGAGTAACTTTTAAAAGTGAAACCAAGTTCAAGGTGACCAAAGGAGGAGATGCTGAGGATCCTCCGTAGTGTCCTCCACAAGCTTCCAGTGAGCTTTAAAGGGTATTTTTGGAGAAAAAGATCAGCACGGTGACCACACACAGCATATACGGTCATAGGTGCTCAGCTCCGGCCGCGACCATCTCAGACAAGTCGGTCTCCATAAGCGATTTAGTGTCATGGCGACAGAATCACCCGAGCATCAGAACATCTGCCTCTGCCTTCTTTTTGCCCCCCCCTCCCCGAGGACATCTAAGAGCACAGGGATCGGTATGAATTCACATCATTTAAATGTCGGTCACCATATACAGAGCATTGAGTTTTGGCTTTGAGGTAAAGTTCAACATTTATTGAAAGCTCTATATACGGTATATACTGATATATATATATTGCCTTTCTTAGATGAGTATCAGGCAAACAAATAAAGCTAAAGTGAAATGCACGGCCAGCAGACCATATCTGCTTTCATATTAAGGTTTCAATATCCTTCAGCATCGATAGCGATCTCCTGCTTTATCTCCGATTCTGCTTCAGCTTGTCTGCGCGCGCGCACGTGCTGACATACGCGGCTAATGTGTAGGTGCGCGCGTGCCCACCTGTAGCAGCGTTAATACACCGCCCTTTAAATGACTTGAAATCCAGCGGCGGAATATCGACATCGCCCCATCTAAAGCAGCCGGCGCTGACCCGCCGTCAAAGGTGAAGATCAGTCTCGGGGATCGATGTTCCCGCCGCTTATTCTTAGGGAGACGGCGGCTGACATGGGTGTTCCTGCTTCTCACCAGACGCTCCCACAGGAATCGGGGCGCCTAACGAGTGCTCTCGTAGCGGGAGAAAGACCGAGCAGCCAGACGTTTCGCGCGTACGCAAAAACGGCACATCCTGTCTGCGCCAAGTCACATCCGCTCTTTTTTCTTCGGCTCCTAATGGCGATGCATCTTCATGCAGGCACGCGCACGCACGCGCGCACCACACACACACGTGCACTATTTCAGCTTCATTTACATCCGGTTTTCCTTGTTGGGTGGTAGGAGAGGATTGATGCAGGGTGAGGCGTAGAAGAAGAGGCTCAGGAGCTTTATACTGTCTGTCAGGATAAAAGAGGGGCCCCTCAGAGTGAACCGCGACACCGCCTGTGTGTGTGTGTGTGTGTGTCGGGGGGTGTGTGTGTGTGTGTGTGCGGTGTTGTCGTCATTAAACATTTATCACTCCTCTAATATGACAGCAGCCGACTCGGTGCTCCAGCGGCATGTTTTCATGCAAAATTTATTGAAAAAGACGAGCCGTCGTTAGGAGATCTTGTTGCCTTTCACATGTGGCAAAGGCTAAGTGGGCGATTGTCGGGCGGCGTGCACACGCACATGTTTGTGTTTACCCTGACGGGTGTTCGGGCTCAGGGAGGTCAGGTCGCTCTGCGGAATCCACAGACGCGACGTTTGAGGGCCCCCCTTTAAGAATTCAACCTACATTTCAATCCATTTAGTTCGTGGTTGTCTCTTTTTTTTTTTTTTTTTCCAGTAAGCAGACCTGCATGTGTGTTTTTGTAAAACAAATTCCTCTTAATCAAATTCACCCTTCGTGCTTGAAATATCCTGATTTAACTGGTTCATAACTGGACATAAATGTTTATGTGAAGTTTTTTTGTTTTTTTTTTCCCTTACACAAACCAGAATGATGTTGAAATTGTTGGCGCTCATGTTTCATCTAACCCACTTATGTCATCAACATCTAAATGTGAGCCCGAATTTCGTTCCATTAAACCGCGAACGGATCCGATCTGTGTTGATTTTCGCGCCCGCTGGTTTTTCAGACCGGTATTAATTAGTTATAAACAACGCTGGGAGGAAGCTGGCTTGCTAATTTGCAATTTCGCAATATTTTAATTACGTTGGAGTTTTCCTTTTTTTTTTTTTTTTTTTTTTTTTTTTTTAAACGGCGGGACACACCAGGACTAGATTCTAAAGATGAGAGGGAAAAGGCATCCGTTACTGCATGTATGGAGCCAACACGCACACGCTTCCTCCTTGTTGCACAACAGAGTTCAGGTTGCTTTTGATTGATGATATATTTATTTATTAGCTGAAGTCAGCAAAAAAAAAGAAAAAAAACAACGTTTGGAAGCAGGTATTAGTTCCAAGCAGATAAAAGACGGGAGCGCAATTTAAATGCAACAGCATTTGTCACCGAGTCCCACCTGTAATTAATGAGCACAGGCGCAGGGACGCCATATAACAGATGGCTGGTCCTTCAGTGAAACGGACCGCTTTCTAAAAATATGGATCTGTAGTTTTGAATCGCGGGATCATCGCATTGCATCGGTTCAAGGTTGGCGAGCGGGCTCCCTCGCAGCCTCGCCGCACCTCCGCCAGCGACCGTCAAGGTGGCGGACGCGCGTGGGACGGGCCGCAGCGCCCCGCGTCCTCAATCGGAGAGGTCTGTCCAATTAGGCTGAACTCCCTGCCTGCGCCAGGTCACGTGAGCAGCGCCGGTCCATCTGGCTCGATTTCATGTCATTCGAGCGCGAGGCGGGCAAGAGGCTGCCCGGCGTAGGCACAGAGGGCAGCGGCGGGACCTCTCACGTTAACAGAGAGATTTCTTCTCCCCGCGCATGTAGAACGAGAGTTTTGTATAATGAGCCCAGGGTCAAAGGAATGAAGCGATTACCTCTTATTTGATGTCTTTGTCTGTGATGGAATCATTTAGACATTCCTCACTTCAGCACTTAAAGGCCTCCAGGTTTTCGCTCATGAATTGGCTTTTAAAAAGCCTATTTTTCTACCCCCCCCCACCCCACTAACCAGTCACTTTTTCAAAATAATTGTTCAGTAATTCTCCTCATTAAAGGAGATGCGCACACAAACAAACACACATACACACAAACAAGCCAAACAGCACCCAGCATCACCAGGGGGGTCTCATCTGTATCCACAGACCCTAGTTTGGCTTGCTTTTCTCCATCACTCAGCCTTAACCTATGGAAGCCTAGAGGGCTGTGAGGCAGAGAGAAAATAATAGAAGACCCTGGATACGTGCACGCACACACACACACACACGCGCGCTCACAAGCACACACACGCACACAGAGCTGTTGATTTTCTCTCCCACTTCTCACTCTGAGGAAATGATTGTCTGCTTCTCTGCCTCTGTTGAACATCTATCGGCTCATTAGTGTTGATAATACACAGAGAAAGTAAGTGTGTTGGTGTGTATCTGCGTGTATGTAGCCCCTGCCTGCGGTGTTCTCGTAGCCTGTTGGGAGAATGCGTAAGGGTGGTGGGTATGGGACCACTGGCTGCTGTGTGTGTGTGTGTGTGTGTGTGTGTGTGTGTGTGTGTGTGTCTGCAGGACTCTAGGCTGTGTCTGGCTAGAGGAGCGGGTCTGGGGAGGTAAGAGAGACTTCAAATACCGTCCTCGAAAGGTTAGGATACACTCAGGTTGGCTTAAATCAATGAGCTGCAAGATTGTGTATTCCGTGTGTGTGTGTGTGTGTGTGTGTGTGTGTGTGTGTGTGTGTGTGTGTGTGTGTGTGTGTGTGTGTGTGTGTGTGTTTGTGTCGGGGCCAAAAGCAAGAAAAGAGGCGAAGCTGAAGAGTAGGTGTACGAGTGTGTGTGTAATATGTTTATCTGCACCAAGTGGGGGGGCTTAAGAGTGATGTCTATTCAAAAAGGTGAACACACACATGCACAGATCCCATTAGACAAGCCAGCGTGCGCACCGATTGGTCCAGCTTTATTGGCCTGTGGCTGTATACACTAGTCATTAGCCGCACACAGATAATGAGCATAGATTGGAACAAGAACAGATCAGTTGTATGAACTTTATCTTTACTGGATGGATGATTTTTCATAGTCATTCAGGGGAGGCGGAGTCTCTGGCCCCTGCTTCCATGCAGATAGAATATATAAAAGAACTCTTGGTGTGTGTAATGAGACTAGTTAATACATTTGACCCAAATGTATTTTTTGTCAATGATTCAATTAAACTATTAATAATAATTTTAATTTGCTCTTCTGAATGACCTTTCCTTTTTCTTGTGTGTGTGTATGTGTGTGTGTGTGTGTGGAGGAAAAAAAAAAAAACTCAGAGAGAGCAGAGAGAAATCTGGCCACGCTTAATCACAGGAGAGACACACCGAACGGGCGATAGAGAGCTGTGACAATCCACTTAGTGCGCTCTGTAATCTGTTTAACCATTTAGTGAGTTGTTTAAGGACTGTGCAAACACTCTCACACACATACACACGCGCGGAGGACGCGCTGGGCTCGCTGCAGGCTTCTGCTGGGCGCAGAACAGTCGCCGTCCAAAACTGCTCCTCGCTGCAGTAACGTGTTTAGAGTTTTGCGTGTGTGTGTGTGTGTGTGTGTGTGTGTGTGTGTTTGTGTGAGAGTGTGTGCGCGTGTGCATGTGCTAATGTGTTTGAGACCTGCTGCATTGAGAGAAGCCAGGAGCCTGGAGCATGATGACAGAGACCAGACCTGGCCAAATAGAAGATCCCCCCACTCAATCCAATTACTCCTCTCCTCTCTCCTCTCCTTTTCTCCTCTCCTCTTCTCCTCTCCTTTTCTTCTCTCCTTTTCTCCTCTTCTCCTTTCTCCTCTCTCCTCTCGCCGCCATTTCAGCCCACAGGCATCAATTATGCAACAATATTTCCTCTGACTGTAAAGTACACTGTCTCGATAATGGGAGTAAGTAATAACAAGCATGTGAAAATAAATTTGGATGAGGTATGTAAAAGGCATTTGTCCCAACTTCTCTTCTTTATTTCTGTATTGACGTTACTAATGGACCATAATGGCTTCCCCCGTTCGTGTGCTCCTTCACCGCCGTGCCGCCTGTCTCCTCCCCGCTGTCCTCTTTTTGAACACACATGCACGCTGAACGCGAGCGGGTCGTCATGGTGACATTCCAGAAGCTGTTGGTCGATAATGCGTGCTGGGGTAGTTTAGGCTGCGTTTGCCACTTAAAACTTCCAAGTTGAAAATAGACGCAGTGAGCCGCGCGCGCCGCAGAGTTTTGAAAGCCTTTGCTTAAGTTAAGCAGTGTGTCAAGACAAACTCCATCAAATGAAGTTTCTCCAAATTCTGGATTCCGTATTTGGTGTAAAATAGACATTAAAATCTGTGGTGTTGAGGCAGGGAGACTCATAAGTGTCTCCACGAGGCCAGGAGTGAAATCCACCATGGCGGATTTTAAGAAATGTGGGGTTATTGGAAGTTTTCGGTTTATATTTATTTACCAACTTTTATCATCTTCAGCTTCTCCCTGAATATTATTATATTATATTATGTTGAAAAAGCCAGTTTGCCCGCTCTGATTGTGTCTGTTCTTGTAAACGTGAGCCAGAAACTTCCCGTCTGGTGCCGCGCGCAGATCTCTCAGGGAGGAAAACGCGGACCTCTGCGCGTCTGTTTGACGGATAAGTTGAATAGTTTGCTTGTTTTCCTCACTCGCGACAAGCGCTTGCGATTCCGCTGCGCTGAACTTTGGGGTGGAGGGAAAAAAAAAAAAAAGAGAGAAATTGGAATAATTTAAGTCTTAAAAATCTCAGGTGCCTCGTCTGACAACTGTCTCTCCACCAATTAGGTGCTTCGCCGCAGCACTAGCGCACATTATTTGCCACAGGTTTGACTCTGGTCTCACAAATTGGACATAAAAGGATTCTGTATGCAGTATGTCCGTCTGCACGTGCACGTGCGCGTCTAGTCTTTGTCCATCCGCATTAGTCGGAGACTCCTGGTAACTGTTTTAAACCGCTGTTTCTTAAAGTCATACAATCACCGCGGAGCAGACTGCAGATCGCTCGGGGCAAAGTTGTTTTGTCTTCTGATGGACAGAGAGAAAGAGTCTTATGGAGGGGTGTGTGTGTGTGTGTGGGGGGGGCGCTGGACAATCGGCGCATGAAGAGAAGTGAAAAAGGCAACGTAGAAAACGTCGCGTAGGTGATATGAATAACAATGTACGCGGTGTGTCTCCCTGGACCGCGATAACCTGCAGACCAAAGCCCGCTCCCTGTGACAGGCTGGCCTTTGTGGCCACTTTATCCCGTCTGTACACTTGTAAGGTAGAGCTGGGATAATCGCACCTAATCTAATTAAGACTAAAGAGGGCCATGACTGAAGCTGGCCAGGAGCAGACCGGGCAAACACACACGCACACACGCACACACACACGCCAGCGCAACACAGCTCAGCAGCAAAATCCTGTTTTCATCAGAAAAATAAGGTTGTCATATTGATTATGCAGATGAGGCGCTAACGGGGACTAACTGCCTCTCGGCCAGCCGGTTACAGCTGACACGAGGAAGAAAGGATTAGGTCAAATTGTAGCTTGCAGTTTTACTTCTTTATGCATCAGATTGAGGGTAAAACGGCCCCGCTTCCACCAAGCCAGGCGGAGCACTTTGATTTGCAATAAACATTTTTGTTTTAAAACCTCGTTTCAACCGTCAAAGGTTTTGCTCTCTTTATAGAAGACCGAGTACTTCTCGGGCGAAACCGCCAATTCTGTGAGCTCTTTTCCACATTTTACATATTTTATGCAGTTTGAGTGTATATGAAGCGCAACGCTGCATATTCATTGCATTTCGTTTTGTTCGTTTATGATGAGCTGGAACCTGAACACACGACCTAATGAGCTGTAGTTTTGATAGATAGAAATGGCCAAACTGTATAGTAATACATAGTCAGTGTACTACATACAGTAATCAATATGTGATCAATATGCTATGTGACACTGGAGAGAGGAGTCTAAAGCCCACATTAGTGAAACTTTTGGTCCTTTTCACGGGAGTCAACCACTTCAGTTTGACTAAATGAATCAGTTGACCGCTGCGTCTCGGGACAGATGCTGTTAAGGACACGTCGCACAGGCACGTCAGTGATAATGCGCCGCGCGCACAGACTTGTCTTCAGGTGTATGTGCTGCCAGCCAGCAGCCAGATTGCTGTTTTACCCCCCTCCCCCCCTTCTCCCTCCCTCCCGCTCTATAGAAAGGCCTGAGTATTCTCTGTATGAGGGTGTGATGTACAATTGAAGGGCAGGATTGAAACTGATTACCTTGTTAACTCCTGGCACCCGCTGGCAGCTTGAAATAGACCTGAGCGCCAGGGCCTGATTTGCAAATGAATTACCCCCTCGCCCGGCCCCTCCCTCCCCGTCATCCTCCTCCTTCACACGCGTTCTTTTTTTTTTTTTTTTTTTTTTTTAAGTCTATTCGGTGCCAGAATCATCTTTTTATATTGTGCCATGACAGATGCTGTGCCGGGCTGCCATTGTTCCCTGTCAGTTTTTCTGGGACCGCGAGGAGAGCCAAAAGATTTCCACATGTGATTTTTTTTTTTTTTTTGTCCCCAACACCAGGGTCCCTCCTGCAGTATAGCCCGCCGCTTTATTCTTTGTGTACCGGCGCTGCAATCTACATAGTTTTGGAGCAAGCGGAAATGTTGGGGACCGCCATTGTCTCGGTTTCAATGATGGAGAGGTATTCCTCTGATTAGGAAAGGTTCTAATTGGGAGGGTATGAAAAGGAGCGGCAGCTATTGAAGGAACCACAGGGAAATTGATTGCTCTCCATGTCCCCCTTTTGCCTTTTCCTCTCCCCGTCTTTGTCCCACTCTCCCTTTATGTGTCAAATTAAAAAGAAGTCAATTTTCTTTCTAACTTGGCCCCAGCATTTAATTCCCTCCAGCGGCCCACTCGCTATAGTCCAGTGCGACGGCGGGTAATCTGCCGAGATATTTTCACTCCATGATGTTTCACGTGTGAGCGGGTCTTCATCTCAAGCGAACCGTCGCGCGGTTCTCCAGTACCGATGTACGATTTAGCGCGTCGGCGGCGATGTAAATGTCGCGTGAAGTGCCGTCTACGGAGCTAAAGCTGGTTCTGTTATCAATGTTCGAGGGCGCGCCAATGAAAAACTTACATGTGCGCGATGGAAACAAGTCACAAAGGGTTTAGCAGCACCTACAGAGGCGGGGGGGGGTGCACCTGAGATGAATTCTGTCATTTCTGTTCAAGTTCCGGCTCCACAAGTGTCTCTGTTACTGTCTGCTCGGGCCGCACATGAACAGGTGTCTGTCGCCATGCCCTGCCCCTCCCAAAAAAAATCTTTTATCCCCCTTTTTCAATTTTTTTTATGCCTTTTTATTGACTGCACCTGAAAGCAACATTAAGTCCTGGATTTGTTTGTCCCCTTTTTAATAGACTGCTTTACTGCACCGTTTTGGGATTATGCTAAAGTGCCCCCCCCCCTTTCCCCCATTTAAACTATGGACAGCTTGCAAACTTGCCCATGTGTGGGGGTGTGTGTGTGTGTGGGTGTGTGTGTGGGTGTGTGTCTCCACATGCTGAATTACATAAAAAGCACAGGTCTGTGTTTTGTGTTCTGCATAAGAGACTGACAGCCCCTTATGCACCCATACATTATCCCTCTGTGTGTGTGTGTGTGTGTGTGTGTGTGTGTGTGTGTGTGTGTGTGTGTGCATGGTTCACGGTGGGGGGGGGGTGTTTTCCAGGCCCCTCCCCGGCAGTACAAAACCCTAAGAACTAGCTGAAGAATACAATTTCAATGTCAATTGGCTGCTCTTTTTAAAAGGAGCAGGGGGGGAGGGCGATCGGGCCCGTGTTCTTACACGTAGGGTTGTGTTTGGGCCGTTCAAAACGCTTTCCAGCTCTGGAGGTAAATAGGCAGATGTCACTTGTGTGTGCACGCGCGTGTGTGTGTGTGTGTATGCGCGCATATTGTGATTGCGCCGGTGTTCCCATCACATTGACTATTTAATAAATTTGCCTGCCATTCTATCAGCAGTCAAACAACATCTCAATGACACGCTTGACAAGGCATGCAATTGTGGAAAATGGACACACACACACACAACACACACACACATAGAGTTATCTGATGAATGATGTCTCTTTCATAGTGTCATGGTGTCTCGTCTTCCCTTTGCTGCTTTTCTTTTTCTCCTCTCATCCCTATCGCTGACTGATATCAGGTTGAGAGGCTGCCATAGAGCAAAACATTCTCTTGGTAGCTAAGAGAGAGAGAGAGAGAGAGAGATGGATGTATTTTCAGCCAAGAGCGTTGTCACAAGTTTGGGAGGAAGAACCTCTCAACTTCTGTACTATGTTTAAAACGGAATAAAGGCAGCAAAGTATATTAGACATATACTACAAGTATCTGATATTCAAATATTTCAACTGTGTGGGACATCAGGTTGCGTTCAATAGAACCATCATCTCCCACTTGAGTGAACAGTAAAAAGTATGAACCTGACCACTTATTCTCTTCCAAAATTAATCTTTTTGCTTGCCAGCTTCAGATTAAAAAAAAAAAATTAAAAAAGAAAATGTGCTCAAACTGTGTTTCTACTTTGATTGCCCATCAAACCCACCACACACTTGTCATGAAATGGCGTAGACAGCGTGGGGATTGAGGACGTCCACTCAGGCTATGAAGAGAAAAGTGGCGAGGGACAGTCAGAGGCCACAGCCACGGGCGTCTGTGGACCAGGGATGTCACTTGGCTGGGAGTCTGTAATTGTCCGGTAGCTCAGGGGTTCAGGAGAGGACACCGACACAGGGAGGCAGGTTTGTGATCGGGTCAACAGAGAGGCGGGGAGGCAGATGAGATAAGATCAGTCACTGAGGTGCGGTGGTGGTGGTTCGGGGGGGTAGTAGTCTTTCCACTGCCAAAGAGCGGGAACTTGAGGAATAGGAGTCGGAGCAATCTCCAACGACGGGACGGCGAAAGTTGATAAATGGAGAAACAAAAGGAGCTGGGACGAGAGAAGTGCACTGATCTATCCATCGACTGTGTTAAATTGGTCGGTATTGACTTTGCCATGCCGCAGATTAACCTTTACGCTCGCTCATTCAGTTTTACTTAATTTAACTTGGATAACAAATTGTTGTGGCCTGGAGCAGGACGCACCTCTCCCCCTCCCCCCCACCTCTCCCATCCCTCCATCCTCCCCTCCGACCACGAGCCTGGTACCTACCTCAGGTCCAGTGATGGTTTGTCTTGATGTGAACAAACCTTTTGTTGAACTTGCGTAAAAATGCAAAAGGGCGGGGCTGTATCAAATTTGAGTGTGTGTGTGGGGGGGGGTGGAGGTGAGGAAATTTTATGTGCAAATCACATACAGGAGTGGCCAAAATGATCATATAATATATAAGAGATTCAGTTATTTTTCACAAAGGAGAAATTCAGAACATTCTCCTAACTATTGCCGGAACTAACTGATTGAAGGAGTCTGCTGGAAATCTGAAAATGATGGACCCCCCCCTCCAACCGAAGCCCGGACCGCGGGCAAATCTGGCATAGTTGTAAAAACTATTCAAAGTAAAAAGCCTTCAGCTTGAGTTGCTGAAGACGCGGGAACATTAGTGTTGAAGCGGGCGGACCAAATATTCAAGTTAAAAGTGGACCAAAAACCTCCGGACTCACTTCATGTGGAGACTCTGATCACGTCGGGACACGACCACTGAAATCTTGTTTTTGGAGGCCAAATGTTTCCAGATCTTTCAGGCGTTCTCACCATTTTGGCCACCGGAGAACAGGAGCTGTGACTCGATAATCTCTGGTCCTTTACCTTACTGTCAGCCCCCCCACCACACACACTCACACACACACACACACACACTCTCTCAGCCTGGTCCGTAATGCGCCCCGATGGTTGTAGCGAGCAGGCCACAGCGTCTCCGAGGCCTTGTGCTACACCGCCATTACTATCTGGCTTGCCTCCACTACAAATTGGATGAACAGGCACTGACACATTTTCAATATTATTACATTAAACCAAGTGGATTTTGATTGATAACCTAATATTGGGCTAATGCAAAACATCAATCATGGCAAGTATATTAATTATTTAATATTGTGGTGTAATTCAGAAATCGATGCCGCCGCGGCACGGAGGAAGGGGAGGGAGCCGGGGAAGGCAGAGATAAGGAGGAAAGGAAAAGCTGCGTCCCCGTAGACCTCAGCAGATTATATGATGATTTGAAAAGAGAGATTGGATGTAAAACGGTGTGTTTCCAACAGAGACATCCCGCTCAGCTCGGGTGCGGACAGCGACGCCCGGCTTGCCACCCCCACCCCCCCCCCCCCCAGATAACATCAGGGCAGCGGGTGACGAGGCGGAGATATTAAATGCAAGTGAAGGGCTTCATAAAGCCTGGATCAGGAAGGAAAAAAAAAAAGGAAAGAGCGGTTGGAGAAGAGTGCGAGGGTAAAGGAAGCTGAGTGAAGGAAGAAAAAAAAAAGAAAAGCGCAGAGAAGCGAGTGGAGGAGGAGGGATCGAGCGCCGCGTCTCCCCTGTGTTAGATTGTTTCTCACTAATTGCGCTTCATTAGTGGATTACACACACTGTCACCACGGTAACAAATGTCTTGCTGTCTGGTTGCCCGTCATGTATAATGAATGTGGCGGGGTGTTTGTCAGAATGTAATGTAATTACAGCTAGATGAAGTTTGCCTTAAGTGGTTGACTTGCATGTGGCTCCCCGATGAAGCAGAGTAAACAAGGGAACGTCCCTTTTTTCCCCTCATTGCTTTCTTTTTGAGCACTTTCTCCCTTTTTTTAAAATTTTTTTTTTAATTTGGAAAAAACCTTTCAACTTCCTCCCAATTGCAAAAATGTGTGTGTGTGTGTGGGGGGGGGGGTTAGAATGCTTCTCTGTCCTGCATCTGCATGCTGTGATGGAAGTTTGCAGCCACAGCGTGCTACGGTGCTTCCGGATGGATGGATGGATGGATGGATGGATGGAGGTGGGGGGGGGCGGGATGGATTAGAGAGCATGTAATTTTAGAGATGGTGTAGATTTACACCGTGATGCTGCTGGCTGCATTAGCGACTGAAGCCTGTCGATAAACCTTCCTCCTTCTTTTACACACGCACACACACACACACACACACACAGACACACACAAACACACGCGTGCGTGCGCACACACACAGTCTGGGTGGAGTTGTCAGTAATGGGGGCCAGAGTTGGAAAGGGTGCTGGGGTGGTGGGGGTGCTGTGTTCTCTTGATCTGTTGATTTCCACTGCTGCATATTTGAAATGTGCCAAAATTGCATCTATTATTTACTGCCAATTTGCTCTTTTTAAAACCCACTGCCCCCGCCCCCTCCCCTCCCACTTCCTCGGCTTGCCATTCTGCCGCCGCTACCCAGATAATCACACACACATTTTTTTTTATTAATTCATAGATAATAAGCTCCGAGTTCTGTCTTTGTACTTGGAAATGATTGGGGCTGCCAGCAGCGCGGCGTCGGTGTTGGTTAACCTCTCTCTGGTGTTGATGCAAACACACACACCCCGTACACAATTCAGACTCAAAAAGGTTACGGCGAGAATAATTCCTTCATTATCTGCCTTTTTCTCCTTTTAAACAACATTAATTAACCTTTTTCATTGCTTCATTACGCGGCCGTTTTGCTCCCTTCCACTTGATCAGTGGAGGAGACTCGGAGTGAGTGTCTGGTTCTGACTTTGACCAGCGAGAAAATTAGTTCAAGGCCAAAAAAAAAAAAAAAAAAAAAAAGAATTAATTGGCAATTAAATGATATGTTCGAGATATTCAAGGAAAAACTCTCTTCTGCTGGTTTTTTAAAAACTAATCTTCCCTGCATGGCCCCTAAATGTTTGCATTTAGCCGAAATTGCCAGAGCAAATTGCGAATTACCTAATTAGAGAAAAGAGCTATTAATTAGTAATGAAAAAAAACAACTTGAAGCCATAATTCCAGACAGAAATGTTCACGCAGCATTTGAACGGTTTGTTTTTGTCTCTGCGCGAGGAGGGGGGAAAGAAAAGGAAAAAAAAAAAAGTCTTTTCATGAAATGACATTTTGTGTTGCGACTGTATTTACGACGGGGGGGAAATGTGTTGTTGTGTTGCAGGGACGCGGTGAACATCAAAGGCGGGCTAGAACATCTGGTAAGTTCTATTTGACACCCTCCTTTTAGCCCTAAACGCACACACGCACCGACAGGCGCACACACACACACTCTCTCTCTCTCCTGCACGTTATGCTCTTTGATATCTGCATTCCTAATGAAACCTCCGGAATGGGAGCTGAATACCTGCAGCTGACAGGCAGGCGGAGAGGGAGGAAGCGCTGATTGAGGGAGGGTAGCGGCTCCTCCGGGGTCTGGTCCATCTTTAATATTAGCTTTTCATTTATTCCCAATCCTGCACTCATCCTGCGCTCTGTTCTCGCTCTTTTTTGTATTTTTTTTTCTTTTTATTTATGTGTTTGTACCTGTTTGCTGATGGATGTATGAACGGAGGTGCTCCCCCCACCCCCCCTTCCTCCCTTCCCTGCCAGCATGGGACCCCGCGCTCAGCCTTTCCGCCGTCCCCCGAACCCGCTGGAGGCATCCTCCGGGGACCTGTGTGAAAATTTAATGGTTTCCAAGGTTTCCGCCGCTCCTCCCTTTAATACGGGGTCAGAGTGAAAAGGTTCCTCGCTCTTCTTTTTGGGTGGGAAGGAAGCGAGGGTTTGATGTGCCCCGTATTCCAGGGGATGAATTATAGAGCGGGGTCAGCGAGGGTCCCGACTCTCCGCGGATGTCGCGCGCCCTCCCTCCCTCGCCTCGCTGCATACTAAACCGCACGTAAATGACTGCCCTCGCCCCCGCCATGAGTTACACAAATGACCCCGGATGTGCCAGACCGGGCCAGGGACCCACCCCCCCCACCACCACCACCACCACCACCACCACGGCTCTCAGAAACCCTCCGCCCCAGTGAGACGGGCGAGGGTTCGGCTGTGACAGGATCGAGCCTGGTCCTTCCTTGGACTCGGGGACGGCGCTCATCCTCCTCCGGTGGAACATCAATGCACTTGTTCTGAGTCCATTATGTCATTTATAGATTTCTCATATGGAGTCCAACGTGGTAATGGTCTGGCTTGTGTTTGGAGACAGCCGCGCAGTCCGGAGGTGTGATTGATGTGGTACTTCATAAAAGGTGGTGTGAATTATTCAAGAGGGCATCGCATGCATAAACAGCACTAATCAATACGCACATTGGCACTTAAAGCACATCTGGGCAAACATTAAGCAGTATGGGCTTTCCCTTAAAGCCAAGTGGAGGAATGCCAGCCGATTTCCATAAGACACAGATGAGCCCGGGTCAGCACTGCAGCATGTAAAGCTCAAATAGATGCAACGTATACGGAGCGCCGTTGCCTTCGCGGCTCACGCTCAAAGCGAAGAGGTCAGAAGTGTGTGTGATGGAGACCTGTATGGAAACGCGCTTTGCATTTGATGGTTGCTTGTTTTTTTTCCTCCCCTCTTTCCGCAAGATGCGCGTATCAGTTTGCCCCTAAAGTTCGGTTGTTTCAACACGTCACCGCAGACTCCCAACAGTGCGATGGAGAAGGCGTGGATTTACGCGTGCCTGTAGGGAGATCGCAGCCCCCTGCAGTCAGCCCGGGGAGCGCGGCGTTCCGATTCGGATTCACATCCGTAAATAACGAAGCCCATCTCCCTCCGAGGTGGAGCTGTTGAGGCGCTCTAAAGGTTCCCGTAGGTTTTCAGACACTTTGACTCTATTTTGAGGAGCCTCCCTGATTGGTCCGTGAAGCATGCTGACACTTGGGATGGTTTGTTATGTGATTAGTTGTCTGTTGTTGTTTTGTTTTTGTTTTTTTTTTCTAATTAAAGTCATTCATTTCTTGGAAATCTTCACACTGGTAGGGATATAATTCCTCTGCTTGATTTTCCTGATGAACAATCTCCGTCTGGGAAGCTACCCTGAGTGGCTGCTGCAGTAATTAGGCTGGCAATTAAGATTTATGTGTTCCGCGGCTTGTTTTATTGTTTGCATTTGTTGTGTTTTCTCGCGTCTGCGCGGCTCGCTCGCGATCTTCACGTGGGGGAAGCGGAGGAGAAGACTCGAAGATAATTGCTCCCACCGCTCTGCGTTATTCCCGGGCTCTTGTGAAAAAAAAAGCGCGCGGCGCGGGGGGGGGAAAGGAAGCGGCGAAGTTTGAGCCGAGCCCGATTCCCTTGCTCCGGGAGGACCGGAGCGCCGGTCAAAGAGGTGGCCTACAGCGGCTAATCAGCCCAGATGCACCGCTTCTTAGAGAGGCGAGAAGAAAAAGCCAGCAGCCCGATCAATACGGCAAGAATCAGCCTCATCAGGATTACCGTCTCAATCAGCAGCTGTACCCATCGTTCTGCCTGAGGATGGATGAGATATGAGGGGAGGGTTGGAGGAGAACGGGGGAGGTGTCATCAGCCCTGGGAGAAGTTTGAATAGTTTGCAGGTTAGTTTAAAACTTCAAGATGAAATACAGCCTAATTTCAAATATGTGCTGTCTTTATTCTTTACTGAACAGCGGGGCTGCTTGGAGACAACTTATAATATTGGTTTTGTTCATTAGAAAAGCAGAAAGCGTTACAGCTTAGAACGAAATCTCAATATATCCTCGGTGTATTTGGACTAAACGTTTCTTTCTTGACCAAATGGAAGTCGTATTTCTTATTCCAGGATCCTGGAATTAAAGAAGATGATCTGCTGTCTGAGAAATACTTAATTTACCGTCACTGATGGCAGAATTCATTTTCCTTCCCTGGTGCATTGTCAGTAATTAACACTTATCAATGAAATAGCCCTGAAAGAATCATCAGACTGGATCAGTTTTATTCCAGGTTATTGGAAATGTAAATAATTAAATAAAGTAAGACTTCACCCTCGGTACAACAAAGTCACGGACCAAACTAGACAGCCATAAACCTGGGAAACGGATATAAAAATAGTATTTGTGCTTAAATGTAGCTTCTTTTAAGCCTCCTCACCCTCCTGACCCCGTGAACGCGTTTCATCCAGACAGGCGGCCGAGCGGGACGGTGGTCCCCGTGCCTGACGGGTCACATGGCTTTCTTCAGAGCGGGCTGATGGCCCTCTGTGAGTTGAAGAGTTTACTCGGGCGATTGGCCTCTGCGGCCCGCTGACAGACGCACAACAGCAGCTGCAGACAGGGCAACACTCAGACACCATAAAGGAGACGGACCGGGGTCACCGGCTGTGCCAGAGGAGCCACCTGATCTTATCAAAGTTGCCGAGAGTTCAAACTGGAACTATATTACCCCATTATTTTCCCTGTTTTCCCACTTTTATCCGCGTTCTCAAGGATTGAATTGCCTTATTAAACATGTTTATCTCTTCTCTTTTTTCCTGTATTTTCGTCTTTTTCTCCCTCTAATGCGCGAACAGATGAAGAGATGGGGGAAGAAAAAAAAAAAAACCTCTGGATAGATGAAGGATGGGAACAGGGATGGGGGGTGGCTTTGGTGTTGATCATCCGAAAAACAGATTTCCATGCTTATTACACTAATGATTTCGGGATTTTTGATGTGTCGCGGGGGTTGGGAGGACTCAGAAGCCCGGTCGGCGTCTCGTTTCTCTCTCATCTCGTGGCATCGCTAAGTGACGGAATAATTTGAGCGACCTCTGACTCCGCGCAGGATGCTCGGAGCCCCCCATCGCCGGTGTGCCACGCCGCCTCTCCTGCTCCGACTCGCTCAAGTGTTCCCAAAAAACTCGCCCCCCCCCCCCAAACAAAAGAACGATTGCATTAATTTTGGAATGATGGTGTTACATTAAGCACGAGGATCTCATACATCAAAACGTGAGAACTACTCCCTTACTGTATGTGCTCCATCTTAATGGTATCGCGGGATGTCAAGGGCATGGAGGAAATTAAATCGGAAAGTGCAGATAGACCAAAGAAGATATTATCTCTGGATGATTGCAGTTTTGATAGGTATTCCAGTGAATTTCATTTTCTCCGGATGGGGAGAAGATGAGTTAGCCTGCACATTTGCTCATTTTTCTTCTACATGATTTATGTGAGTTGAGTATAAAACTCTCTCCTTCCACCCGCCAGCCCCCCCCTTTCACCCTTTATCAGGAACACATACATGCACAAACACACACACACACACACACACACACACACACAGCAGTAAATTACCAGCTTTGAGTCGTATCTTGGATACAGCAGTTTACCTGATTGTACACACTTATCGTATAGCTGTGTGTGTGGGTCGTGTTTGCATGCGTGCGCATGTTTCAGCCGCGCGTATTCGTGCTCGCGCGCCTCAGATAGCGGCGGGGCCATCAACGGGAATGATTCCAGGGAGACGGAGGTGGCGGCGGCGGCGGAGGTGGGGGGTGGCGTCATTACTCAGACTTGTTTACATTCTAAATACGTAATGAAATCTTGTTGGTAATAATGACGGGAATAAAAGTTTGGGAAATTGTAAAAGTGGTGAAGTTTGAGAAATGAGCCCCGGCCTGTGAAATAGCATTTGGGGGCAGGAAACGACATTATTATGCAGTGCTCCTGCCCGCCTTAGACATGAAGATGAACTGCTGGCGGGCCATAAAATGCTGTTAGCCCTAGCCTGAAGTATGGCACATTGTAAAAGAGCCCTGATCCCATATTGCCATTATATATAAAAGTATAGCCATACACAACATTATTTTTCATATAAGATGAGCTCCGATACAGTGGCCCAGGCCCCCCAAATACAAACACTGATAGGCAGATTCCACCCCCCCCCATCCCCTTATAAAATATATAAATAAACATATTGCCATGGAACCCATCTCTGCCCTGATCTTATAGACCTCGATATTAAAAACAGAAATATTGCATTTTCTAGGGGCTCTGTTTTCCCCTGTCCTCTTTTGGGTATGGGACGCATTTGTGTGTTTGTTTCCCGGGTCGGGGGGGTGAAAGATGAGGAGGAAGCCGAGCGGCATGCAACAAATGAAAGCAAATGGAAACAGATGAGGGTGTTAAAAAAAAAAAAAAACACGGGATGAATATTTAGCGCGTTAATTGAAGCCGACGCCGTGTTTATATTGGAACTCATTATTGACAGATATAACAGCGACTGCACCCCCATTAGGGTTCATATCGCGCCAGTTAGTGATGATGTCGCCGACGTTCTGAGATTCTCTGTAAAATAATCTGCGTTGCGGTTTGTCTCGTCCGCTGCCTCCTGCCCCGAGTGGTCAGTTTCATGCACACGCAGGATGTCGTCGCACTATTTTTAACCGGACCAAAGAGGGCTGTTTGTTTATTTATTTATTTATTTTTAAAGGGATATGCTTATTTTTGACTAATGGGACCCAGCAGGCTCTTACACGCCCGAGTTTGTCTGTCGTCGGCTGTAAGCGAGCGGGACTCTCCCCGCGTTCAAGGTTCACCCACGCTGGGTGTCCACGGTGACGGCAACAACAGAACTGATGCAAGATTTTCCACCTCCGCAGACATAGATCGTCTGTTTTGTCTGCGCTCCTTGTTGAGAAAATCAACTTCGTCTGCCTCTTTGGAACCCCCCACCCCCCACCCTACTTCACAGAGTGTTGATCATTTCAGGACATGTGAGAAAAGCACTGCACTTTTGTACAAACACAGAGAAAGCGAGTCCTCGTCTTTGTCTCTTATGTTTGTTTGTGCGCCTCGGAAAAAAAAAAAAAAAAAGCACAGTGGTAATTCAAGAAAGAATGCTCTCGATCCCAGCGGGGGGGACCACAGATCTGCCTCTTGGGAGCACAGTTAATGACTTGTTATTGTTTACTAATGAATTAAACACAGAGCAAGTGGGCACGCATGTGTGAATTAAAGAAGAAAATAGTTTATGGGAAGCAAATAGATGCATCATTGCGCGTGGGTTCTGTGCCATTATAGTCTCAGAGCTCTTAATGATAACTTAATCTAAATTAACCTGTATCAGGTTGGGTTTTTTTCCCACTTTCAGGTTAAATCCGCTCACACGTGTTGGAAACGGTACCATCATAAATCTTTGAAAACGCAGTTGGCAACACGAAATCGCCTCGAGTTTCCGACCGAAGGGCGCTGGGAGCTCTGCGGCTGACCCACCAGGGAAGCGTGCCCCCCCCGCGCCCCCCCCCCGCGCCCGACGATCACGGCCGCTCAGAAGGGCCGCAGAGGTTCAGCCGTTCTTTTTCATTTCGGACCCACGGTGCGATTAAAAAAGGCCGATTACAGCCTCGCCCCCCCCGAAAACAGAACAACACAAGAAGCCGCACCTGCTGGAGACTTTGAGCAGGCGTTCTCTATCCTCGCTGATTGAGTGTTGCGTTACCCACCGCTGGCAGCAGTGGCGCGCGCGCGCACGCCAGCCATGCACGGACTCCTGCCTTAAGGCCAATGTAAACAAATGCTAATGTAATTACCAAGGGGGGGGGGGGCGTCGTAATAAACTGTAACTAAGATGATTGCGCGGCGCACAATGGTCAGGTTTGTTAAGCCGTTGACGTACGATTGCTCCCAGTGACTGATGGCGCCGCGGCTGATTTCTGTATCGTTCCAATTATTCGGGAGGCTAAACCGGTTAGCATTTCAATTCAGCTGAATCCCACCCAGGACCTCATTTTCGGGGGGCCACGCAATCCTTCCTCTCCTCCACAAACCGGGGCCCTGCAGAGCCGAGCGTGCCAGAAAGTGCGAACACAATAGTCTGACGCGCGGCGCCGAATCGCACCTCCGCGAGGAGGAAGGAGAAGGGCGGGAAAAAAAAAAAAAAAAAAAAAGGGGGGGCATCAGCGGCGCGCTGGCGTGTGGGTAAAGGCCTCGAGTGTTCTCCGCCGCCTCTGATATAATAGTGATTAGTAATTTTAGCTGTCAAGCGGTGCCAGTCAGCGTGAGGCTGATGCTCCGTGTCACCCGCTGCAGGCGATGCACATGCACGGGCGCAGGCACATCCGCGTTGCGTTAAGCGCGCTTCAATCTGTCTGCAGCGCCTTGACGCGCGCTCCGTCTCGGATGCAGCTCCCCGACGCCGCTGCATTGAAGGGGGTCATTATATTTCTCGGGCTGCCACCGGAGGAGGCGGGGTGAAAAAAGGAAAAAAAAGGGGGGTAAAAAAAAAAAAAGTGACATTTTTGCAAAGTGACAAGTTTACAGTTTGATAAATCGCATGTCATCGCTCCGGGCGGGTGGCGGAGCCCCGGAGAAGGAGCGGGAGGAAGAAGAGCCATCTGTGGGGGGGGGGGGTAAGGCTGCCTGTCAGCGACGCCTCGGCCCCGTCGTCTAAATGATGCTCCCAGGCAGCAGATTCAGATCCCATCCCCATTAGCATTTAATTTCTCTCTAATCCTACACACGGTCGCCACCGCCACATGGTAACGAGGCCCGCCGCAGCCGCCGCCACTGAGAGAACCTCGGAGAGCAATCTCGGAGCGGCGGCCCGCCTTTTACAGCCACACGCCACAAACCCCCCCCCCCCGTCGCAGCCATCATTCTTCCTTGACAATTAAGACCCTCAAATCTAATAGCGGAGATATTGGAAGTACAGCGGGGCCCTTTTGAGGGCACGGCGGGAGGAAAAGGTGCGCCCCTCCCAACACAGCTGTCAAAGCTCAAGGCCCTCCCCCCATTTATGCCCGCTAAGCGTTTTTGAAGCGCACAGACACGCATACGGCGCGAACGGGAAGGGGAATATGTTGAGTCTCTGGCTGTGATCTCTGTAAAATATGGTCTCGGTGCCCTCTCATCCAACTCTCCAAAGACTTGTTACAGCAGCTTTTGTTTTCTCTCTCTTCCTCTCTCCCCCTTTGTCTCTAAATTTCTCTTCATCTCTTCCTCATTGATTCTCCCCGGTGTGTCAGGGATGTTGTTCCTTTTTTTTTTCCCTTTTTTTTATTTTTTCCGAGAGCAGGGCTTTTAGAGACGACTGGAGGAGTAGATTGGTGAAGTTGTCCCCTGGTGCCCCACAAGGGCAGTTTCACTGTAATGGCTGCAGTTAAAGATGATCTGGGGTAAAATATATCTGAGCCTCGGGGATGTGGTAGTTTTTAGTGTTGGATTACGTGCAGCAGATGAAGTTGTAACAGTGTGAGGCTGTCTGGGCTGTCACGGGCATCTCTTTGTGTTATTTCGGTGGAGAAACAGCTCCTAATCCCCACTCAGTTAAAGTCAGACTCAAGGCTGTCATATCATTTCCTGTTATCTCTATGACAACCTCTCTCTAATACGCAAAAATGCAACTTCCCCTTCTCCTCTCCTCTCTTGCAGACTCCGGCAGAGCAGGCTAAAGTTCGAATGCAAATGGTCCTGCAGGCTGCAGGTAAGCGCATCAATCCCGCGGATGTCAGCCGCCCGCTCGTCTGATCTGCAACGCTGAATCGAAAAGCCGTTTACGAGAAGCCAGTCGGGAGCTTCGGCGGTCTGTCGTCAGTCGAACCACCGAGTCAGCCTTATTTGCAGCGGGGAGAGACTAGTCCGTCAAATAGATCGCGGGTATAAGCCACGGAGGGAAGCAAGCAGGGTTGCAGCAAAAACACGTAACGGACGTCGCTTGTCATTAAGTCGCTTTTGTCATTGGCGCGCGCGATTAATCTCAGACCCGCTCAAACGATCGCCGCTTTGATGTGGAAATGACGAACACGTGCCCTCGGACTGGTTTTCCACCCTCAGAAAGCCGCAGACCCTCCTCCTGGAGCGCTCCCGGTCACATATTGAATCCAGCCTAATTCCAGACCCTCCCCTCGGTACATAAGTCATAGGTGTCCCCCGGCACATGGCCCACTGTATATATTCCAGTGTGTATTTGAGAGGTAGAGTTGCAGGCCAGATGTGACAGGCAGAGATTGACTGTGGAGAAAGATGTCCTCATGTTTACAAAGACACACACACACTCACGCATGGGGGCCCGGGCTCTGGTTTCACCACAGGAAACATATGAAAGAACAGAACGTCTATGCATCATCCATAAAGTACACAGCGGCAGGCAGCGGCACCATTAGAGCGCACTGTTTCTGTGATTTCATCGATTTGACGTCGTTAGCGCGCGCGCTCGACGCCTTTGCGTCACCCGCCTCGCCGCTGATTGCGCGCTGATGGTCGCGGAGTGTTGTTAAATTGAGCGTGCAGGCCCGGGCCCAGGACCAGGGGACAGGCTGCGGCTGAGTGGGTCTTTTCTTGGACAGGTCTCCCGGTTTCCTCTCCCACCTGCAGCCCGAGCGTCAGCGGGCGGCCCCGCGCTCATTTGTTACGATATCACAAAACCCGATAAAGCGCAAAATGATTTCATTCCGGCTCCCGCCGAAGTTCCCGTATCTACAAAAGTGGACGGATCTCTCGATCCAGGCCGCCGCTTGGAAATCTTCGCGGTCCCACTCGGACTCATTCTTTTGATTGTTTCTCCCGGTAATTGTCCGGCCACTTTTTCATCTTCCCATCTTTCTTCCAGCAGCGCTCTCGCCGAGAGGAGGGAGGGATGGAGGGGCGAGGAGGCAGCAGCAGATGTTGGGAGGTTGTGTGAATGTTAATGTCCTGACGTAGCCATGGAGCTTAAGCCACCTCCTCCTCCTCCTTCCCTCCGCTCCTCTCTGAGCGCCCGCCAGGCTTTCTCTCCCGGGGTCTCCTGACATCCTTAAAGCCCGTGGCTCTCCACTCCTCTCCTCTCCTCCGCTCTCCATCTCCCCCCACCGCTCCCTCCCTTTGTCCGTCTATGGACTCCCTCTCAGTAGAGAGCAGATCATCCCATGGCTAAAGCAGCTCAGGCCTTTGTGTTTGGGGGGCTCTGTGGACCTGTAATGAGCCCCCTCGGCTGGCCCGCTGGCCTGCTTAGCACTCACTGGGGCTTTCTGTGAGTGTGTGTGTGTGTGTGTGTGTGTGTGTGTGTGTGTGTGTGTGTGTGTGTGTGTGTGTGTGTGTGTGTGTGTGTGTGTGTGTGTGTGGAGAGTGGGATAAGGAGGTGAGAGGAGGAGGGCAACACTGGCCCCCTATGAAAGAGCTGGATGGATATGTTTATGGGTCACTTCCTGCTTGGCCTACATATCAAACACACACACACACACACTAGCTCATGCTTCCAAGACTCCCCCACTTGCTGATTTCATCAAAAATACAAACAAGTCGTTGCAATTTAATTTCCTGTTAACCAGATTTTTTTTAAAAAAACAAGCCCTAATTAGATCTGAACCAGCTTCACCGGTTTTTAGAGTACAGATTCTCCAGCTTTTGAGTTATTTATAACTTCATCATGTACAGAACAAAGGTTAGTGTGTAAACAGAGACCCCTTTAAGCTGCGCATGAACACAACGTCTTCATATCTATTATATTTGCCTCTTTTCAGCCGCTCGCCGGGCTCCTTTCACTGGGGCGTCCAGTCCGCTCAAAGGGGCGCGAGCACTGTTGCGCGGCGGCGGTGGCGGCGGCGGCGGGCCCCTCTTATCCGCCTGTCAATAGGCAGCGTCGGCAGAACACCCACCGTGGACCCGGGAGGGGGGTCAAGGGTCATCAAAACCTTCATCTTCTCCCCATTTGAACTTTTGACAGCAGCAAAGCAAACAGTCCTTAAGACCTCATCAGAGGCTTGAACTTGGCGGGGGGCTCAGAGGCGCGAACCGACTCTCCCCTTCTTCGCCCGGTGTGGTTACCTGGACGGCGTCGATGCGGAGGCGTGGTCATTTTCCGTTTCAATAACCCGCCCGAGCACATTTGGGTTCAAGGCGCAGTCACAGATAGTGTTGTTTTCTCACAATTGACTACTTCAAACTAAATGCATTGGTTTTCTTGTATTTCTTTCATGTAATTGATGCATTCACACACACAAAAACACGCTTTAACTTATTCATTATGTGGCTGTTTCTCGTCTCCTGTACACGTTTTACTCCACGCTGGTATTTAGACAGATTCCATCTGCATTTCTGCGCAGCCAAAACAAATTAATTATTCATTCATGATAAAAGTCTGAATGTTAAGATCAGTGTCTATAAATCCCACCCCCTCTATTTGTCGTTGAGAGATATACGGGCCCGAGTTGAGGAGTTTATTTCACTTTTTTTTTCGTCAGGTGTGCATTTTTGCGTGCGTCTGCCGTCTTTCTTTCTTGTTTTTCATGTTTATATCGGCCATCTGATCGAGTGACAAACATAAAGAGGCAGTGGGGGGACCAGCCAAGCTTAGCAGCATCATACGATCAGGCTAATTCTTCCACAGTAAATACAGGGTATTAGGCTTCTCCGTCACAGCAGGGGTCCTGTAGAGAATCACACCCACACACACACACCCACACACACACACTCTCTCTCTCAAGCTCATCACTCCTTCCCTCAGCCTCGCTCAGTCCCGCTAACCCTCCCGCTGCTCCCTCCCACCCCCTTAGGCCCTGACAGATGTGTGCTGAACAGACCACATACATGGAGGGTGTCACCTTACCCCCTCTGGAACTAAAGGGCTAATGCACCACATTTAGGAGGCTGCCGCCCTTTGTTCTGCCGGGAGAAGAGGTGACGGGGATGCAGAGTTTGACACGGCGGCTAGTGCAGCCTTATTTATCTCCACAAATTCTGTGTTGTTTTATATGTTTTTTTTTTTTTTTTTGGCTTTAAGATCTACTTTTTTCCTCCTTCCACTCTTAACAAAGGCCCTAATTCTTTGAGAAGTGCAACACGGGATCGCAGAATTCTCCTTGTTTCATCTTTGCTCCGGGTCTCTCTCTCTCACAGCTTCTGTCACGTCGCGTTAAACAAAACAAACGGGGGATTTCTCCGTAGAGAACATGACATTTACTGTGTAATAACACGAACAACGTGGTATTTTCACAACAGTCTCCACTCATTAGTGGAGCTTGTGCATCTCTAACTGAAGCTGGGGGGGGGGTTCTGTGGACAACCTGGTGGTAGCCCGTCACTTTTTTTGAAGAAGAATGTGAATATTTTGCCGTTGAGTCGAGGGATCCCCGTTCCTAATTCACAGCGTAGTGGATAAATATTCAAAGATCCAGAAGAAAGTGACATTTTTAAGGCTTCAGCTGCTGCAGCCAAAAAACAGAGCAGCTTCCAGCGTATTGAACGCGGGGAACCAGTTGCACAAGCTCAGAAATCCCCTCTGCTGCTTCTTCTGTGCAGGAATGTGTCTCCTTTTGTCCTTCGGGACCGTAATGGCACATGAGTTGTCCTGTAATTAAGTCTCTGCAACCATTGATCAGCTGGATTTATGTGCCATTACCTCACCGTTCCAGTCAGCGGCTGTAATTATGTCCCGCAGAGAGACGGAGCGTCAGCGCAGCGCCTCCAGTTACACGGGACCAAAATACCTGAATAAGCTTTTATTAAACACCCCCCCCGCCTTCCACTGCCTCACTCTCCAGCCCCGCCCGCCCGCTCCAACCCAACCTGACACCAGGGCCAGATGAGCGGACGGATGGAAGGACCCGTCTAGCTCAGTAAGGCCCCCCCCACCCAGCCGCCATGCCTCGTCAGCGTACCCACCCCCCCCCACCTCCACGGCAGCGCGTTTACACGTTAAAGGTGCGCGCGGGCGAAGGACAGATGCGTTCAAATTCGCCAGACTCCGTCGGCGAACCGGCTGACCTCGGAGCGGCGTTCGGCGGAGTTTTATGTCTAATTGATTTTCGGTTTGCTTTACGGCCGTAATAAAAGCAGATGTTTCTCCTCGCCGCCGCGCCCCCCCCCGCCATCCCTCCCACTTTCCCAGTCACAGAACATTTACAGTAACAGAGGCTAATTTTTTAAACCCGACGATGCGGTTGGCTGATTGAACTCACATTAATTACGGCATCAATAAACACAAAAATGAATAATAGGCACTTTTATTTTTCTTTCTTGAAGGAAAATAATTGACTTAAGATTGTTGTTGAGGGGAAACAATGGTTTATTCATGAGGTTTTTCCTGCTTTGAGCTCAGAGTTTGTGTAAGGAAAGGAAAGAAGCAGGTTAACTAAAGATTGACTTTTGACTTAACTTATATTATTGTGACGACAGCTTCTCGTATGTTGGTGTAATTTCCTTTTTTTAGGGAGGTTTATTTAATGGATTGCTCGCCAGCAGAATATAGCGTACCCGAGGCCCTTTCTTTCGCATTTCCCCACGTATTCCAGGGTAAATCGTTATTATATTGAAGGCTTGTGCAGGATTTTATTAGCACGCATCCTTGAGACGTTATGTCACGTCAGTTGCGAGCCATAAATTCTGTTCCCGTGAGGTTGTGGCAAACATTCATACTACTACGGCCTTAGTCTCAGTACGTTCCAAAAAAAAACAAAACAACCAAAAAAAAAAAAAAGAACAACCAAAAAAAAAACAAAACAACCAAAAAAAAAAGCGTTTTAAACCAAAACAGCCTCCTCTCTTTCTCGTCCTTGTTGTCTTGTTTGGAGACACCTGGTGATCCCCCTCCTCCCCCCCCCCCTCTCTCTTTCGTCCCCCTCCTTCCCTCTCCTCCCTCTCTCTCCTCTTAACATTTCCATAACAGGAAAAAAAAAAAAAGGGAATATTTCTAATTTGCCGCCTTCCATAATTTAGCAACATATGGTTTAAACGATTTTGATGCAAATGCGCGTGCTAATTATTTGCAGACGAGCCTGAAACAGCGCAGCCATTGAAGTGAAATGAAAGCAAATTTGCAATCACCTTAAATTTTGCTAACCATTTACTGTTAAGTAAACTTTCTAAGTAATTTAATTACTTGGACCGTTGGCAGGCACTCAGGGGCTTTTCTTTTTGCCTCCCAAGGGGGGGGGGGGGCAGTACATATGCTGAATGCAAAGGAAATGAGATGAGTAGGAGAGGAGACAGCGAGCACCGCTACCAGCAGTGTTATTGAAATCTCCACCGTGGATGGGGGGGATAAGTTTCTCGTGTTGCCCCCCCACCCCCACCCCATCCACCCTCGCCAAATGACGCAGAATCTTTTAACAAGTCGTCCCGTAACGACCGCCGGTGTGTTTGTACGTGTTGAGCAGATGTGGCGGTCTGATTGGCCCTGGAGCAGACACTAATGGATCGCAGCGGAGTGTAAAGCGCCGCGTTTCTGCCTTCGTGATTTGTAATCATTTCTACCGTCTGACAAACTATCCCTTGTGGGGGGGGCAAGGAGGCAGCGATGGCAAAAGTTAAATTGAATTTCGTCTCGCATTGTGTCCGCGCGGCGAAGTTTTTTTTTTTCCTCGCCTCCGGCTACTCCTTTTGGCTGCGCCGGGACTTTTCATCGCCGCGTACGCGATGACATCATCTGCCGTGGGAGGAGAACACGACGGGCGAGGGTTTCGCCGATCCAGCAGGACGATCCAGTTTGCCACGGTGGTTCAGAAGTGAGGCGGAGAACACCAAAACAAGCCCTTGGCCCTCGGAACCGTCTCCCGCGGGACGCCCTCGACTCGGGTTTCGCATGCGAAGAAACGAAGTGCAATATAAATCAAACCTTTTATGGAAAAGACATCGTTCAAATGTGTTTGAGCGACCCTTTCCAGGTGGATGATGTGATACTTGCTAAATCATAAGATTGAGGCTTTTGCAAAAGGAGATCGCTTTTCAAAAGAAAACAAAGACCTCTAATTGACTTTGTTGCTCGTCACTGGTGACATCACCCAGTTGATTAAACCCCCCCCCCCACCGCACCCCAACAGGGCCACAGGGCTGCTAAACCTTTGATATACAAATAAATATGGACGTGTGTTTTGCCCAGTGCATGCTGGGTCACGCCCCACCCCCACCCGTGACCCTGAGTAAAAATAAGCGGGTATCGGAAATGGGCGATCTGTCATAGACGGGAGAGGACGGGTTGCCGCAGGAACCTTGGCCTTCACACACCAATCACACTTGCTTCTCCTGACGGCCCTTTTGATGATTGAATCGATTTGCGGGACGACTTTAAAAGGCGGCAACAACTCCAAGGCTTGTCTGATGTCCTTTTGGAGATAACATATCCCCTAATAATAGACGCTGACACGTTGGCGCTCGCGCGGTTTTGGTGGTGAGTGCTTGTTTTATGTCGGCGCTGTTGCAGCATATTAACCGGTTTGGTGTTTTACACAACGGGGACAGATAGAATCATGGTAATAAAGGATCTGAGATGTTTTCACCCACTTCAGAAATGTGATCATTTAACCCCCCCCTCGGTTTGATGACATGTTCCAGTACATTTGTTGGACTTTTACATCCCTCCAAATTTTTGGTATCTCCGAAACGTCTTGTTGAACATGGCGACGCCCACATTTTTAGCCATCAGCCGCGTTAATGAGGATTTAATTTAATTTAACATGAAGCGGCTCTTTGTTGCTGCCGATTGTTTTCCGTGCTCTTTTTTTTTCCCCCCCTTCAATGTCTTTATTTCCACGTGCATAGATGCAAAAGAACGTAACAAACCCGATTACCGGTGGACATCAGATCACCGGGGAGAATTCTAGACGGGATAGGAAGAAACCTGCCTCCCCATCTTTTTATGAAACCTCGTCAAAATTTACCATCCATCCCCCGTACCTCCGATTTACACTGACACTCAATCTTTACATTTGAAATTCCCTTGTAGTTTCCCCTCGGAGCGCCTCGTTAAAACGTCCTTGGGAAGGAACCTGAATAATGTGTTTGCTTGACACGCTAAGTCGTCACGCTCACATCAAGCTTTCCCCTGATTAAAATTTGGCAGCGGTAACACTTAAAGAAACATAAACATGGCTATAAATAAGAAGGCTGCTACCGCGTACAACAGTATGTAAACTAGGGAAATTAAACCAACATCAGTGACTCTACATGCAGCGGAATACTGGCCTTTGTTGTTCACCGCGGACCAGAATCTTAACAAAAAAATAGTCCTTTCACGTTGTAATAACCACGGAAAGGCGTTCGACAATTAAAGGTAGACATAAACAATGACAGTTTACATTTATTTCCGATCCCGAAGCGATCCATATTGTCTGTAGATGTTTTTGCTAACCCACCTTTAGTCGTAACCGCGGCTTCTGCAGCTCCACGTCCGCGCACACTCCTCCACACACACACACACACAGGAAGTCCAGGGCTGGGATGGAATTAAAGTAATAAAAACCTCTTTGTTTTAGTTTGTATTGGACCATTCATCATCAGATTATTTAATACGAGGCTGTAATTGTGCCATCCCCAACCATCGCTAATGGCCATGTTCGTCTGTGTTTGCTTTGTTGATGGAAATGAATGAAATTAGGATAAACAACCGCAGAGTCGCATGTAATCAAGCCCTGATTAATGCGCCAGCATTTCAGCACTGTTTCTCATTCCACAACACCTGATATCTTTCCCATAAACAAATTCTGTTTGTCTAAATGAAGAAATTAAATGACGCATTTGATGAGTTTATGATTGACCCGGTCCAGCTCGCGGCTCATTATTCCCTGTCTGTTGAGGCCAAGAGGTATGTGACTAATGCTCTGTCACTTCCTACACCGGGATTTATTGCCGCCACTGATTAATGGCAGCCGAACAGCATTTTAATAATTTTATGATTGTGGTTTCTGGCAGTCGCAGAGCGAGATCAAGAGAGAGGAAGGAAGATAGAGGGTAGGAGGAGGGAGGATGTGTGTGTGTGTGTGTGTGTGCGTGTGTGCGTGCAGGGTGGTGGCGGGGAGTCCAAAGAGAGTAAGCGACAGAAATTGTTCATCCAGATTAAATGTTTTCCTTTTTTTTTTTTTTTTTTTTCTGCTGGGCAGATGGGAGCCTTGATGACGCGCCACGTGAACCTCCGCGCGAAACGTATTTCATGCACTTTAAAAACTAAAAAAAAAAAAAAACAAACACCCAAAACATCACCCACCTCGTTAGGGTGTTTGCGTTTCTGGAGCGACAAGCAAGTCGGCCCGAGTCCAGGAGCGGTCGACTAACCCACCAAGACGTGGAGGGAAGAAGGGTTCGGGATAAAGGCGATCAGGTTGGGAGGGGACGGGGGCCCATTTGGATGTAACGGATTTAGAATTAATCACTGGGGAGGGGGGGGGTGCAACGTTTGTCCCATAAACCTTCACGCAGCGAAACATTCCTCCATTTCCGTATCCAAGCCGGATACGTTTTGGATCAAACTTGTAGAATACATTAGGGTCGGAGCGGTAGATGAATGGACGGAAGCGGCGGATCGGTTTTCACGCCAAAGTGTGAAAAATCAGAGACGGCAGACGCTCGTTGGCTACGGTACCCGAGCGATTCGCACGAAAGAACCCCCCCCCAAAAAAAAAAAGAAAAACGTGGCGAGGGGAAGAGTCTGGTCAGTCTGGCTGGTTCACTTCAGCCTAAAGGGGTAGTCCCCCAAAATCTGAAATAAAAAAGCAGCATTCGCTCATTACTCATGACTCTCCACGTGGGGGGGGGGGCCCTCTTGAGCTCTTGTATACAGCCCCCCCCCGTTAATGCGTTTCTTATTTTAGCCCTGAAATTAACTCGGCGTCAGGAACGCTTTAATGTCCCGATCGTTTAAGCCCTCCCGACATGTTCCGACCCTCTCCCGTATGTCCGTGCGCGTGCGGGGGCCCCGTGTTTGTTTTCGCTCTCATCAGGACGAGTTAAACTCGGCCTTCCAACCCAAATATCGCGCAGGGGCCCGCGTTCCGCTCCTGCCACAACAGCGAGCTTTCAGAGTGAGCGATAGCTGGAATTAGATTAGCAGAGGTCTTTTTTTTTTTTTTTTTTTTTTTTTTTTTTTTGTTTCTTGGAGACACGCGAATAAACGCAGAAGGGCCGATAAACATTTAGACACCTGTCGTCTCCAATCTGGCACCCCCGGCCTCAGGAACAGATGGAAGCCAGGAGTGGTTTTAGCGTGATAATAAAGTCCTAATTTCATACAGATTGTGCTTTCACACACACACACACACACACACACACACACACACACTAGAGTAGACTTCTTTGGTTCTCAGCTCCTTTACATGCAGACATCCCGGAGAACACGTGAGTTGTTCTTTCCTTTTAAAGATGTTCATAGTTGGATTCCTTACTTAATCAGCAAGTGTACTGTACGAGCCCTCCTGTCAGCATTGCCCGCCCCCCCCCACAAACACAAACACACACACACACTCACACTCACACTCTGCCCTCAGACATAACAACTGGGACGTCCCTCATCTGCGAGGCCGATGACAGCCACATCCACCCTCGCCCATTCAAAAGGGAGCCGCCGCTGCATTGTTTACAGCGGACCAAACGCACACACGCGCACACACACACACACACACACACACCCATTCCCGATTGTTCATTGTCGTCGCCCCCCCCACCCCAGCCCCGCGGCCCGAACAGAGGAGCAAAGAAAAATAAACATCTGATTAACTCTCCATCAACCCAATCATCCGCATTTCGGTTAAATAAGTACTGTAAATCAGGCAGCAAAGCCCCCCTGGGTGCTGTTCTCCTCCAGCCCCCTCCACCAACCCACCCGCCCACCCCTGAAATTCCGGCCATGTGTTTGAGGGGAAACAAATATCAGAGCGTTCGCCGCTTCCCTTTCATCTCCTTGTGCAGAAGAAGAGAAATAATGTCCGTTTAATCCCCCCTCCCTCTGTCTGCTGCTCGCCTATTTGCATTCCTCACGTACTTTTTTTTATTTATTTATTTATTTATTTTGCTCTCACCAACTCTCAACGTGCAAACGGGTCGTTTTTCCTCTCCGCGGCGTCTACATCTGCGGGACATGTGAGGCACCTTAACTGGTCAGCGTGGAAGTTCCTCCGAGCGCTTGAGCGTCACCCTAAACCCTAATCTGACCCTCGCAGGTCAGTTTGTGGCTTTTTTATTTATTTCTTTCACCCGGCAGACAAATAAATTTGTGGTTCTGGTGCATTTGTCCAATCTTCAAACTGAATCACTTTTACCCCCCCCCTTGGTATTTCACCTCTTGGGTGTGTAGGTGTGTGTATATCTGTGTCTTTATCTTGGATTAGCCGTGCCGCAGAGGCGAATTAGCCCCACAATCTCAGCTCTAATTGCGGGCGACATTTTAATCCCCATTCTGCTGGGATTTGACGCGACCTTTGACCCCTGGGATGAGCCAGCGTGCGCGGCGGCGGGACCGGTCCGGAGCGATAGCCGAACGCGTGGAGGGGAGATTGCGAGGTCTGAGAAAGTGGTGGTGGGGGGGGGGGCAGGACAGGAAGTCGCGATCCCGAACGGGCCGTTATGTGAGGAAAACGGGGGGATTAAATCCCTCAGCCGGCGTTCTTAGGCTTTTCCTTACAAGCTGGCTTTTCTCCACGCACGCTGATACGAGAGCAAGGATGAGCATTCACGACACATCGATATAATCCAAACAAACACACACACACACACACGCACACACGCACTATTAAACCCGGTGGATTACCGCTCGGGGAATTACAGTCAGGATTTCTGTTGTCTCGCTCGGTTCCTCTCCTCTGCTTTCACTGCCCTCGCTTGTCAACAGCCCCACTTGGCCCGGGCTGCCAATCCCGAGCTTTGATGAGACGGTGTCAGCTATTTGTTTGGCCGAGCACAAACGGATTTGCGGAGAGGAGAAGGGGAGAAAGAAAAGCCGGAGGAGAGGGAGAATGGCCGCCCTGGCACGCGCTGGGCTCGAGAAGTAATCTGCCACCTTCTTCCTCTTCTCCTCCGTCTTTTCTCTTGTCTCTCCCCGGTCTCCTCTTTCTCTTCCTCTCCCTTTTCTTCCCAACTCTCTCTCCGCCGGCCTTTATCTCCCGAGCGCAGGCCGCGCCAGCGTCGGCTTGCGGGCTGATTACCGGCGGAATCGCTCACGTTTTTCCCGATGATCTGATAGGAGAAAAGGGCCTCCAAATCATCTTAGCGCCCTCCCGAATCCACCCAAACTCCTTCTGCTGCCGACGGTGGCCAACAGCCGCCACTTTATTTCCGTCCTCAATATTTTCTTTCTTGAACAGTAGGCCAGAAGATTCCCCCAGTAAAGCCCAGTTAAAACAATGGCCCAGTAAGCCCATTCTGCCAATATCCGCCGCTCATTTCGGTGTAATGTAAGCCCCGGATTTGCCGCTGTAAGTAGATTGGGGCACAATGAAAGTACAAGTGGAGTTGATGCAGCTAACTTTGTGCTGTGTCTTAACGGAGGCTGATCTCGGCTTTTGTGTGGACTTTTTTTTTTTTTTTTTTTAACAGTTTTTCCAGTTTTCTTTTTGGAAGTGGAATTTGGACGCAGCTACAAGAGCGGCGCGTCTGCAGGTTGTTTGCTGTCACGGTGTTTTGATATTGACAGCAAAGGCACTCGCGAGCGGGAAACTTTCTCAGCCTCTTTGTTTTCGGGGATACTTTTTGAAACGAGGCATCAACTCTCAGGTGCGTATTTACAGGATAAAAAAAATGCCATTTTCTGCTGTTAATTTACGGGGTTTTTGATTACATTTCTCTATAGAATCATGGCAACGCTACTCTGCCTCGATTTTTGTTATCTTAGGTTTGTAATATTTTGTATTTTTAAGCTGGTTTCAGAACTTTTTCACCCAGAAAATGGATGTTTTTAGTTCTGTTGATAGATATAGATGAAAAAGAACTAACAGAAGCAGGAAAGTAACATGTTAAGTTATTGTTTTGGGATATATCTGCAACTATAAAACACTCCAACAAGAACTAACGTACTCGTGTTGCATTTGTGGACCAGTGAAGCACACACACGAAGGCCCCCCCCCCAGGGCCCAGTGGTGAGACTGGTTGAACGGGGTAAAAACAGATTAAGATGGGCTCAGAGCAGCGATACGTGGCCAGATGAACCAGCGGGGGAGCCATTCTTGTATTCATTCCCCCCCAGTGGACCCCTCCTCTGGTCCCGCTGACACAAGGCCGGGGCCGCCGTATCAATCAGTCATTGTTACGTTGAAGTCTGCGTTGTCTTAATTATCAGCACTTTATTACAGCTCTACTCGTAAAGCCCTGTTAGGACCCCAAGTGGATCATTGCTCTCTGAGAAATGCTCGGGCCTCTTGTAAAAAAAAAAAAAAAAAATCCTGCGAAGCCGCTGCCCTTTGGTCTGGTTTGTGGGGAACCAGCGCTATTACGACCCGCGGGCTCAAGCCCGCTCCTCTGACGCCGATACCGAGCGGTTTCAGAAAACCGATATCGACGCTCATTACTTTACTCTTTCCAAACCAGCTCCCACAGTTGAGATTACTGAAAAAGCAAACACTGATGCGTATAAGGATATCCTTATGCGTATAAGGATATAATTAGACGCAATTGTGCCCCTCTTGACCCGTTCCAGCCCGACTGGTCTGTACATAAGAGAGAAGGTCGACTTTCAATCGCCACAATCTGGGTGTTAGCTGGACTTTTAAAACTTGTGTTTCAGTCAAACTAACAGCTAAGATGTGCTTTTAAAGCCAGGTTTTAGTCATTAGTTTATTGTTGTTTTTTTTTTTAGGCATCATGTAAACTGTTGGGTTAATTCATTAAGCTCCCAGCATCGATGGGATGTCTTCTCATGCGTGCTGCTTTCGAGGTCCTGCTCCGCTCTGCTTCCTCCCCTGGTGCTGCCAGGCGACAGTGATTGATCGGCCGGAGGACTCCCTTCCAGGCATGCGTGTACACGATTGGTTTCCGGACGCTCTCTAAATCCATTACAGACTCTTAAAAGTCTTGTCCAGTGCAAATTACAGAGCTGTCGATGTCCCCGAGACCCGTCCCCTCCCCTCGCACCTCTCATTTAGAGGGCCCACCTCCAGGTTGTACCGAGAGCAGCAGACCTCCGAAGCGCGTCGGCTGTCGGGACACACATAATAACATACGTAATAATAGCGTAATAACACTTGTGGAAATCCCTCGCATTCAGGTTTATTGATTCTTCCTAATCAAACAGTCATTTTTCCAAATGTCGCGCGCTTATCTAGAAGATCCTCCGAGATCTTTGATTCCAGCAGAAGCGAACCTTCTAAAACAAACATCGATCCTCTCCATCTCAGGGTCTTAATCCTGAATCCGAGGTCAGACGTGATGGGGAACTTGTTCCCGTTACCGGCTGGACGCCTTCTCTTTCATCTGCCCGCCTTTCTTTTGAACTGCGGGTCCAGAGCCTGAAATTATGGGCCGGGCCGACGGGCTGCTCGTTACCCGAAGTGGCCTTTGAGCTTCCTTTTGTTGAGGCACGAGCACTTGAAGAGATAACAGAGTCGCTGACCTTTAACCTCTCGGGCCTTTCAATCGTCCCCGCGCGTGCGCGCTCTTTTGAAAGTTGATTCGGGCGGCGGTGGGGGGGGGCGAGGAGCCTCAAACGAGCCCAAGCCGAGCCCGGACGCAGACGAAACCGGGGGAATTAAGAGATCCGAAAAACCGAGCGAGACGGCAGCGGAGGAAAGAGGCGCTCGGCGTTCCCACCAAGGGGCCCTCTTCCTTTAATTGCGTTGAACAAAACAACGGGGGCTAAGTAACGGGGTTCTCCAGCGAAGCACATTTGGATAGATTGTGTAACACCTCGTGTGGGCGTGAGGTGGGGAGCGGCGAAAGAGAGAGAGAGAGAGAGAGAGAAAGAGGGAGAGAGAGACACAGGGCGAGTGGGCGGTATTGTGCGCTGTGAGAACAAAAGGCAGAAGTTGGCAAACGGAGGCATCCGCTGAAAAGCCCGGATCCAAACTGGCCGGCTAATTGCCGACATGCATTGTCGGGGAGGGTGGGGGGGTACGCGACAAAACCGGGGATAAAGATTAATTTCGAACAGCGCCCCCCCCCCCCTCTCTGTCAGACACACAGAAACAAATCCTGTAAATTGAAAAAAATGAGGGGGAATAAACCTCACAGTGATCAGCAGACTCACCCCCCCCACACACACACACACACACATCCATCCTGTAGGTTTGTGTTTATATCTGCTGTCGTCCTCTTGTGGCCCCCGGAACCGACGCGCAGGTTTGTAGGTCAGAAACGAGAGGCTGCAGAGGTGCCCTGTTTAACACGTTAGGAGACCCAGAGGTCAACGGGGGGGAGGGGGGGGTTCTGTGGATGGGAGGGATCGAAGGAGGAGGGGAAAGGTGAGGACAGATGCCGGGATCAGTGATATTGGTGTTTTTTGGGGGGAGCTTTAATGTCTGCTGACATGTTTGCTCTGTTTCCAGCGCTGTCAGACTTTCCGGTCCTCCTCCTCCCCTTCGTCGCCGTAATTGCTCGTCATCCCCGCGCCCCGGTTCCCTTTTCATCCTTCCCCTTCGCTCTCTTTATATCACCGCAGAGGTTTCTTTTTTTTTTTTTCCACGCACTTTGCCGATTTGGAGATGAAAGGGATGAAATCATCCCAATTCCTGCCCTGCCACTGAGCCGCTCAAACTCCCTGACAAAGCTGTCAGGCTCCATTTTGGCTCCGGCTGCCAGAGAAAACTTAGTCTGCCATTTACAATCAACATGAGGCCGCTCCGAAGTCCCACTCCAGCCCGTGTCAGAAGCCGCTCCCCGCTTTCAGAAGTGCGAAATGCCTTTTCTCTCCTCACAGTGTGTCTGTCTGCATACACGTCTCTGCCCTTTCTTCTCCTGTCCGTCTCCCCCTGCGTTGCTTGCTGGGTTTACTGAGAGCACTGCAGGACGGACGCGCGGCGTCCTTGCTTCTTCTTTGGTTCCCCAAATTAACAACCCGATTATCCCTGTCTGCTCCTGTTTTACAGACTGATGAAACGTGAGTCCCGTTCCTTCGTATAACATCTCGTATATTCTCCAGAGTGGCCCGCTAAAAGCGTTGGAGCACCGATCATGGCCACTGAGTAGAGGCGCGCTGCCTGCGCATTAATTGCATTTGAATTTTAAATCAAGTCCGGATTCGTCCGGTGATATGTTTTCTTAAATTTACAATTGCTATTTATGCCGCTAAAGTGATAGATTATGGCCAACAAGTGACGTTCATAATTTGTCAGATGCAACGTTGTGCGTTTGGGGGAGTAGCATCTCATCAGAGACGCCCTGATAAATATTTAAATGAATGCCCCCCCCAGTGAAAGAAAGCCGCAGTTTAAAGTTTATGTAAGCCGAGGAAATCGTACGCGACTGAAATAGAGTCCATAAGTCTGTAATGTTTCAGTAATGTGACAGAGGCCACCGCTGCTGTAGCAAGTTTCCGTGAAGGGTATCGTGCAATTATCTCATCTTGTTGTAATGTAGGGCAGCGTGCAATCATTCAGGACCGGGTGCAGTCATTTTTGTGCATTTATTTATTTTTATTTCTTTCCCGGGCATCTGTGGGTGGCGGTTGTGGAGTGAAGTGTTGATTGTGTATTTCCTTATACATTTTGGGAATTTCTTGCCTATCCGGCACAAATTTCTCCCAAGTGAGACAATAAAACCTTGTCCTCATGGATCCTACCCTGACCCAACCCTGACCCGATCCCTATCCTATCTTCTGTAGATCATCGAAAAGCGTCCACCCTGGACCTCTGCAGAAACCGACCCATGCTTTTATAAAAGGTGTAGACTTCACAGGAGTTTTCACGGTGAGGCGTCTGATCCGATATCGGATCGGTCCGTCCCTCTTGAAGCGAAGGCCGGTCGAATCCTTTTTACAGCTCCTGCCTGCTGATCACTCGGAGCAGCCCCTGATCAACCCCAGGGTGGAGAGAAAGTGGAAAAAGCCAAGAAAAGGACATGGATTTGTTTCATTCCGCAAGGTTATCGAGAGTTCACAGAAGGGTGAACACCAGTTAATCCACTGCACCGACATAAAAAACAGTCTGTAAATGTGGAGCCGTGCATTATCCCTCCATCTGCAGGTATCAGACAGAAAATGATTGGCACAAAAGATCAACGTTAGGCATGTGTGAAACTCTATCATTGTCAGACTGACATAATTGCGTTAGTCTACCGGTAAAGAACCTGATTTAGGGGCAATTTTGTGTTCTTGAGGTGTCAGTCGGTTGTCTTTTTTTTGTTCCCCCCACATCTCTGAAGTCATTTCCCGTCCCGCTTCCTGTTCCTTGCTCCGCCCTTCAGTCCCCTTCACGCTCCCCCCCCCCCCCACCCGCCCAGCGCCAGGGGCCCAGCCCGGCCACGAATAGCGGCGCGTCCGTAATCTCCGCGCCGGCATGTTAATTTCTCGAGTCAAAGGGGCAGCTCCCTTTTCATCACGGCGGAGGTTGCAGAATATTCAGCGCGCTGCAGATGTTCATGAATAATGTCTGTGGCCAAACCCCTGGCTGAAGCTCGGGGAGGGGGGGGGGGCAGAGGGGCGAGGAGAGCGGGCGAGTGTGGGGTGGGGTGGAGGAGGAGGGGGTGTGGGGGGGGGGGGGGTGAAGTCAGATGAATTACACGTAGGGGGGATCTGACAGGCGGCGTGGAGCTTTGTGATCATTCCAAAGTTCTAATAATCTCTCTCACCTTCTCCATCTCCCCAGTAATAAAAGAGAATAGGTGATTGCACCCCGGGCTATGTTCCCCACGTAATGACTCCTCCAAAGGCGCAGAGCTGCCAAGAAAAAATGAACTTTGAACGAGCGGCGAATTGGCCCTGACAGAGCGATACGCCGCGACACACATTCCGTGGCAAAACAGACGTAGCGCTAATTGATTATCAATATTTTAAGCAAAGCGATGAAAATAAGCATTAAGGGATGAGAAAGATAGAGGGGCGGGGAGTGTGTGTGCGTGTGTGTGTGTGTGTGTGTGTGTGTGTGTGTAGGGGGGGTCTGGCTTCGAGGGCGGGGCTGCCATTAGTCCAATATCTCTGGCCCTGTCTGTGCTTCGACCCCTCCCACATCCAGACGGCGGCGCCCCCCCCCACACACACACACACACACACACACACACACCCATCTCCGCTCCTCCCCGGTGCCAGCCCTCTCTAATACTCACCGTCTGGCCGCTTTCATCGCGTTTGTGTTTGCTTCCAGATATCTCCCCGCTGATTCCGACATTTTGAGACATTCGCTGCTTTATTTATCGCCGCGCGCCCTTACATGTCGGCGGCGCCGAGCCCCAGGATTGGACCCGCCGTCCGCGAAGGAGACCACCAAGCGCTGGGGGGGGGGGGGCAGGAGGCGTTCGGCGGCGCGCATTTGTTCCTGCGTCACGCTCACATGCGCCGAGGCCCACTGATGCTTCCAGGGTCCCCGCTCTCTCTCTCCCCCGCCTCTCTTTTCTAAGCGGACGCCCTTTTGAACCGCCCTTGTGTTTACCTTTCATGCGCGGGGGTCCTGATAGGTTTAGTCCCGTCTCCTCTACACGCACACACACACAAACACACACACACACACACACGGGACACACTCTCAGTGGTGCGCCTCCACAATAGCATCCAACAAGCTTTCAGCAGGGGGACCACAGCCTATTCTCCTCAATTCAACAGCATGCTCAAGTGCATTCACACTGCAATAAACAGAGAGATGCAACACACACATGCATACACACAACATATCTTTGCACGTTTTTTCACTTACGACTCATTTCATTCAGAAGGAGAAAGTTTTTGACGGCCTTTAATGACTTATTTAATCATCAGGGTCACAGTTTTCCACATTTTGTAGTGTTTGTTCAGCTCAAGCCACGCCCACCTCACAGGACCTCGGTATCGACCAGCGTGATTATATTCTTACCAGCAATATAAAAGGAAGGGAGAGCTGATTTAAAAGCAATATTAACAAGGTAGGTTTGTTAATCTTTTAATAATATTCATCTCGTGCAAGGCCGCGGCTCATTCCTTTTTCAAAGAGAAATAAGTTCTGAAAGAGGAGTGAAATGAAAGATAAATCAGGGAGAGAGGCCGTGGCATGTGAAGACATGGCAGGGTTAAAGTTGAGCTGGAGATGTCATTCAGAGGCCCCAGGCATGCTTAATATTTTAGCGCGTGATCGCTGCATTATGGATTTGCTCTTGATTGCCCCTTCAAGACCGTTTATGCGCGCGGCGCTCGTCGCGGCGGATTCCTCGTGACGGAACTTTTGGATTCTTTTCAAAGGCGCCTCGCTGTTGTTTTCTGCTTTTCTCCCGAACCAATAAAACGATAGAGATCCCCCGGCAAACTCGCACATGGTGCCGCGCTGTAATAACTCCTGAAAGGCATTTACAATTAACCATTCCATAGTGAGATTTAGCGGTTGAACTTTGGTTGACCCAGCGGTTGTGTTGTAGTTGCTTTGTTGTTGGGTTCCCCCCCTCGGGCCTCCGCGGTGTGTGCGTGTGTATTTCTCAGGTGAGTTTACATGTATATGTGAGCACAGCCCATGGCAGTAACCTTCCTCTCAGATCCCCCCCGACCGCTGGAGGCCCCTTATCCCCCCCCCCCCAGTAGCTCCTCTCTGGCCCAGGGTCCGGGGCCTCCACCTCTCCAGAGCGCACAGATGAGGCTGCTGCAGAGTCATGGGATCTGCTTTTTTTTTTTTTTTTTTTTGCCCTTGGGTCTGCAGGGCAGGCTGTGGTTCTGGACCCAAGCCACCCACTACCATACAAAAGACCCTACTGTTTACCACAAATAAAACCTGTTTTCACCTCTCATATCCCTTTTGCGAGGTTTTGCTTAAAGGGGGGCGGGGGGGAGCCGGACCCTGGTGTGTTTTATGGTGCGCAGGGGTTTGGAACGTGTGTATTATTAAAGAGTTTTTTTTTTTTTTCATTTTATTTTTTCACTTAAACTAAGAACCATAACTCAACATTTAGCGTGTTGCTGCCTTTAGTCCACACCTGGACTTTAATGCATTAAGACATTTGTTGTTGTTAATGTCATTGGCCCTAAAAATAAAATCAAAGCAAAAATTGAGCTACTAAATATTCTGTTATTCACTGGTTGACACGTTCCACCTTAATTTAATGTGCCTTGTTGTTTTATGCATTTGATAATACTTAATTACATGGCTGCAGCAGTTCTATTTTGGTCAGGTCTCAAATAGGAGTCAGTAACTGTTCAGATTATACAGGCCCGCTATTTTTAACCCTCTGTTGAAGTGTATTTTGTATTCCTAGAGGTTTATTTCATGTCACAGGTTCTGTCTGGACAGGACGAGCACCGTCTGCCTGTGCCGCCTGTGTGCTCTGCCACCTAGTGGCCGATGTGGGAACCGCGTCTTCCCACCGTGCATTTCCCCTCTCCACCTGTTGTAGATTTTTCACCCGTATCATCACTCGACTCCCATCGATACAGCAGGCCCGTGTCATGGTTCAATTCCATTGCCTTGAAGACGAAAGCATTTCTGCGCCTCTCTGACCTTTCAGTGTGAGGGGCGGGGTGGGGGTCAGGTCACGGGAAGGGCACTTATCGTGATGCAGGCCTGCTCGCGCTGTTATTATTCACAGAGCGATCACAGAATAAAGCATCCGCAGGCTGCTTGATCGCACAGACACAGTATTATGTAGCAGCCGTTTTCCACCAGGCCGGTTTGCTCTCAGATCTAGTGTAGCCGCTGAAGTGCAGTTAATGCGATCTCAGCCCGGTTTGTGTAACCCAGGAGGACCATAAGCCTATGCTTTCAACCAATTTCTGTCAGTAGTTCGGTTGATGCGCAGTTATATCCCAACCATAACCTTCAGACATCCTCTTTCCAGTACTCGGGTTTTCCTGAATGGAAGCGGTTTGCTTTGGAATTCAATCAAATATGTAAACTAGACCACCCAGAGTCGCTTTTGACAGCTGAAGTAAGGTAAGATTTCAGCCATACTTCTCACCATCCCTTATGAGCTCGAGCATCCTGCCAATTCTTCAGCAGAAAGGCTTTATTTATGGCTTTAATTCTGCACACGATCAGACGAGGTGTTTTGATTTGACGTGGATTTGCACGTGAGCAGACACACAAGTCCTTTGTCCGGGCTGTAGTTTTACTTCCCCTTTCTCGATCGGTGGAACCACCCGTTTAGTGGGTAATTCGTTTTTTTGGGGGGTTTTTTGCAAACCCAACGTCCACACAAACGGGCCATCAGCGTCACCCCGAAAACGCTCTTCCGACGCCGGGGATCTGCCGTCTAAGCAGCTAACGGCTGCGCTGACCTCTGCGTGGAGCACGGCCGGTTTTGTAAAAGCGTCGTATCGAGCTTATTGACCCGACGTGGGCAGACCGCTGCGCTCCTGTTGTTCTCCCACCTCGCGAACTCCATAATATGATCGCCTTTTTCACTTTTAATACTCACCGCTGCAGCCTTAGGCCCGGGCCAGCACGCTCCTTCCTTGGAAAAACACCTCTCTCCTCCTGTTTCTCTCCCTCTGCCCCCATCCCTCCGTAATAACTCTATAACTCACCTCAGCTTTAGATTTAATTGCTTATCTGTGTGTAAACGTATTAACCCTCTGCTATATCTGTTTTGCCGTCGTCCCGGGGGCCCGACGAGCCTCTCCGACCGCCGCGCCTTACATCCAATGAATAGTCCCTCTCTGAGTGGTAATAGGGAATCAGCATTGTAGCAGCAAGCATCGGCGGCGTGTAAGAGATAAATCAGATTGGGGGTCTTGCTTTGCCAGTTTATTGAATCTAAATTGCGTGCGCTCGTGGCCCCCGCCGGCCCTACACGGCCCATCCATCTCCCGGCTGATAATGGAGCGGGCCCGATTCCACCTGGTGGGAGCGTTATTACATTTCCCCTCTAACGAGACCCAGCTAATCCTGCCAAGGGAGGAGGACAGCGAGGAGAGAGGAGTGAAGAAGGATGGCGGAGGGAGGAGCGGGGAATGGCGACAGAAAGGCAGGTTTTTTTGGGGTTGGATTTTTTTGTTTTGGTTTTTTTTTATTTTTAAAGAGGGGGGGTGGTAAAAATTTGCAACCAGTCTGGCAGCCCGTCTCTGCCTCCCACTCTCACCCCCCCCTCTTCTTCCCTCTTCTAACCTCCACCGTCGAGCTCGAAACATCTTCCGGAGCCATCACAGCCGCCCCTCCCCCCTCCCTCCACCCCCCAATCCACATTCCACCCGCCCCGGGGGCCCGCAGAGCTGCAATTACGCTCGTAATCGCGATGCGATTTCACCGGCAGTCTCCGCCCCAAACCCACCCGCCGTCGCCCCTCAAAGACGGAACAAAGTGAAAATGAAGTGAAGGGAAGTCGTCGGCCAAGCGAGCGCGCTCGACTGAAACACACCGTTGTGTAACATTTGACCTTGTTTGTTCGCACCTGTTTGGAACGTACCTTTTTTTTTTTTGTTTGTTTATTTTAATGCTAAACTACCTATTGATGTGATTAAATCCGCGGCTCAGGCGCTCAGGCCTACTTTCATTGTTTTGAGGGGGCAGGAGCCCCCGTGAGGCAGCGCACTGATGAGAGATGGATAAACAGTTTGATTTGCTGCTATCGCCCCCAGGCACAGTGTACTGGAGAGATGAGCAAGAGGAGGAAGAGCGCGCATGGTGGTGGGGGGGGGGGGGGGGGCGAGGGCAAACAGAAAGAGAGGAGAGAGAGAGAGAGGATAAGAGACCCTGTTGGGGGAGGGATGACGGGATGGAGGTGGAGGGATAAACAGGGAAACAAAAAAAAAAAAAAAAAAGAGGAGGCGACAAATCGCTCCTGTTGTTTGTGCGCACAGGCGAGGCTTTTCCTCTCATTTCTGGCTCGGTTGTCTGTTTGAGCCCACCGTCACTTCTCTTTCTTTTTCTTCTCCACCGCCCTGGTCGGTCTGTCTGTCTCTCTGTCTGTCTCTCTGTCTGTCTCTCTGTCTGTCTTACTACCCCCCCCATTCGTGATCACCAATACCACTCTGTTTCCCACCTTCCTCTCACTAACCCCCGAGTATATTATGAACAGGTCGGAGAGGAGTTCATGCACTCACTCACACACACACACACACACACACACACACACACACGCACACACACACACACACACACACTTCTATCTTTGTGTTGACTTTAATAGACATAATAGATTCTCAGGTCATTAGCTGAACCCTAACCAAGCTGACTAAACCCCTAACCCAACCTAACCCCAGCCTACGTGTCCTCGCGTCCCAACCGTGTCCTCACTTTGATATCAGAATGCATATGTTTGTATGTAGCATGCACAGAAACACACACCCTTCTACTTCTATGGACGTGAGGACTTTCACAGACATAATTCATTCCCCAGCCCCTAACCCTAATACCGACCTTGACTTAAGCCCACTTCTGACCTTCACCTCGACACTAAGTCTGAACCTTCAAACGGACCCCTGAAGTCGTGGGGACCGGCCCAAATGGCCCCACCTCCCAAAAAATGTCCTCACTAAGCAGGTGAAATTCATGCTTTGGTCATCACTATGTAGCATGTACAACCACACAAACACCACAGGGGAAAACTAGCAGACGCGTACTTTTTTAAATTCCCAAACAATTAATGTAATTAGGAGAATCTAAGCAGTAAGAAAGCAAAAAACATTTCTAAAATATATGTTAATTCTGTATTTTTCATGGATCTGAAAGTGTTTTCTTCTACTTTAAGATGGCACAAAACAAGTATCTGTTCTTGTTCCTCCACACACACACACACACACACACACACACAGACGGAGGAGGGTTCAGTCATCCATGTAGAGTCATTGTTAGTAAAGATGTGGAATCTCCAGACCAAACCAGCCATAACAGCAGTGTGACAGGTTCTTTGTCTCCACCAATTACTGAACAAAAAGCCCCAGCAGTTCTGTCACAGTGAGACCGGCTCGGCCCCTCGGCCTCCCGCGTCGCGCACGGCAACACACACACACGCGCACACGCACGCACCCAAGCGCACACAGAGGCGGGCGCGCGTCGCCTTCCCGCTTCCTCGCGGCGCGGAATCAAACAGGCGCCGAGCGGACGCGAAACGTGCGCACGCGGGCGTCTAAAGTGATGCAACGAACCACGTTCGGACACCCACGGCCGTGGCCCCGGCACAAACATCCAGTCACACTCACGCCCACTCCCGCGTTGTGTAAACTTCCCCAAAAAACAGCGAAAACGGAGCGCCGTCTCTCCCTCCTCGCTCCTCTCCGCTCTCTCCCTCGTTTTTGTTTTTTCTTTCTTCCCTTTCCTTCTCCCCCTCTTCCTCTCACAAAGTTTAAACTCATTAAGCGTAATGATATTGGAGACTCAATTTTACACAGCTTACTCATCAACCAAGTAAGATAGCAATAAAGGCAAATGGCTCCACAGAGGCCAGAACGCGGCGAAATAAATGATGCGCTGCAACGGAAATGTAATTAATTTAGAGGCAGTATTGATAGTCCTGCCATACACGGCATTATATTTTTAATGTGGCTTAGCATCTTGATTATTCAGGCTGAGCAGCAGAGGGGAAAAAGGGGAATTGAGACAACGCGGAGGTGCTCGGAGCGCCCCGACGAGCGTCGACTCCCTCCGCATCGTTTGCTTTTAAGCTTTTCATTACGCTGACGATAAACACCTTTAAGAAAAGACGCGCAGCCTTTAACAGGGCTGCGGAGGAGCACGAGAGAAGGCGTGACGCATATTTATGTCGACTTATCCCACGCATCCTGCTCCGTCGATGTGGTTATCTTTTTTTTTTTTTGCTTTCTCTGTGATGGGTTTTTTTTTTTTTTGGCCAACACATATTTGTATCTCCCTTAAAATACTCTTTGAATTGATTTAGTTTAAGACTGATTCCAGTGCACAACAAGAAGCTGTAACAAATATTAAATCTGCAGATAAAACTAATAAAAGAGCCGCTGCTTCGCATCTAACTTTAACATGTTTTATCTTCCAGCTAAGACGGATGAGGTGCTGAAAGCTAAAGTAGCGAAGAGAGAAGAGGAGGCCCGGAGGAAAGAAGACCAGGGTAAGTTTAGTGTGTGTGTGTGTGTGTGTGTGTGTGTGTGTGTGTGTGTGTGTGTGTGTGTGTATGCATGCGTGCTAATGAATTCATCAGAACCAGTTATCATAACAGTTATAATGCTGTTAATTGGGGGAAAATGACAATTACAGCGACAGTTACCTTGAAATTCAACACAAACACACACACGCACACACACCCACACACACTTCTATATAAGTGAATGACATTGCCGCCTGCTGTTAGCAGATTTTATGTGGTCATTAAGTGTAAAGACAATCAAAGGCGCCCCTCGTGCTCCGAGGAATGATTGTTCTTTTATTGTTGACACACACACACACACACACACTTGACGCACGTGGACGTGCTGACAGCTGCAGCCTCTGCAGCGGCACGTCGGGGAGATTTATCACGCAAAAATGTGCTCGGCATCGCAGGCGGTAAATCTCATACCGGAGGAACTTGGTGCACATTTAAATAAAGAGTAATTTGCTGTAATAAAAGTCTTTAGACGGAATAACGACCCTGGTCCTGACCCAAGATGCGATACAAACCAGAATATCAAATGCGCTGTTCGCTGGGGGGGGGGGCATAATTCCTTCCACTGTGGGTTTTGTTATATCGCTGCGTTTTCTCACCGCTCTCGCTCTTTTTTTCTTTAGCAGTGTGAATCCACGGCAGGGTGACCTTTAAAGTTTGCTGACCTTTTACCCAAATGAAAGTCCAACCATCAGAAACTAATTAGCTGTGCACTGATGCTCTTGCCCCCCCCCCGCCCCCCCCAGGTTGGAGGGAGACTTCGCTTCCTTCCCTCTCTCTGTTGCACCCTTTTGGTGTATCTGTGTTCTTATTTCAGGCTCTCCCGTTCGCGCTGTATTGTTTTATTTGTGTTTTTTTTTTCTTTTTTTTTCATCCTATGAGGCGTTCACGGTCCCAAATGTTCTATCTACAGACACCACAGGCAGATCGAGAACGCGGTTCTCTTCTCGTTGGAGACGAGCTCCACCGCTCTGCCCTCGTAGCCTGGAGTCACGAAAAATTGCGGTAATGTGGAAATCCACACGGAGCATCCGCAGTTTGTGTTGACGATGCCCGTAACGTATACAGTTATGGAGAAACGGGGCCTTCCAGCTCTGCCTCCTCCTCCTCCTCCTCCTCCTCTGTCTTCCCGCCTCCATTCGCTGTCATCAGCCACCGATCGCCGGTTACCGTTTTTCCGTTAGTGGCGCGGTCGCACCCGTACAAGCCGGCTCCACCATCCTCCTCCTCCTATGCCCTTCCTCCCCAGCACGGCTAACGGGGAGGAGGTGGGCCACCGCTGCTGCTAAACAACAGATCACCGGGAGGAGGGGGGGGTCTCCCGACTCCCCGCAGGGCCTCTCGGAGGTCGACGCAACTAGAAAGTTTACACTTGAACCGCTAAGTCAACTGAAATGAGAAAACCTTTAAAGAGAACAGAGGGGCGAAGCGCGGAACACCAACCACCTACACTCCTCGTTCATAAATAGATCCGCGTCCCAGACTGGCAGCGGCGGCGTTTGAGTTAGCCGAGCCCTAATCGAAACCACCAAAAAATCTGATTCATGCGAGCGCTATGATATGCAAGCTATTATTGTAGAGGAGGCGCGGCGGTACACTGCAGGGCCCTGTGAGAAAACAGCGATTTTTATCAGCAACCGAGAGAGAGGAGAGGATCAATAACTGCCCCCGTGGTCATCAGTTAACAAAGTAGTGTTCACTTGAAAGGAGTGTTTTGGCTCTCTGGTAAAGGGCAGCCAGATGATGCTCGTGGTTGAAAAAGGAAACATGTGATATGAAAGAGTGAGAGACTAAGAGGGCTGGAGGATTTCTTTGTTAGTTGCTTGCCTTGTTTAGGCTATTAAACCGAGAGATGCTGTGTGTTTGCCCGGGAGTCTTTTTTTTTTTTTTTTTTTCTCTTCTCTCCAGCGCGTCCAAATACCGGATGGACCGACTGCCGGTCTAAAGCGGGAGGTTGCGGGAGCTCCGCTGTTTAACCGGCACGTCGTAATGAACAGCCACAGTGTGTGCGTGCGCTCGCGCGCGTGAGGGTTGTGTAGCAGAGGCGCGTAACAGACGTCCGTCTACGCTGTAATGCAGTAACTGTTTAGTCCTTTCAGTCAATACAGGGTAGGAATGGGTCAAAGTGATGAGGAAAAATGCCTCTGAACCTGTTTTAATAGGATTGTTACTCCCACTTTGTGTGGTTTGAGTTCAGCGCGGATGAAGAGGAAGCGCGCTACGGAGCATGAGGGTGCATTTACAGCCCCTCTTCCACTGCGGGAACTTTTATCATTTACCTGGGATTTTGAGAGGGAAGAAAAAAAAATTCGGTTTCCAAAATTACCCAGGGGAAACAAGTTTCCCTCAACAACAGACGTGGCCTAAAAACTGCCTAGTAGGTTTTTTTTTTTAGATTCCTCAGAACTCTTGAGGGTCGGGGCCGTGCGCTGAACAACACTAATTTAATAATGTTGGTGGAAAATTAGCCGTTTCTCAACACGCATAATTCTCCGTAAATTCTCACGTTCTCGTTAAACCTCGCCAGCGCCCGAGTACTGTTCCAATTCTAAGTGCGCAAACCGCAAGGGGGGGGTCCAAGGGCCTGGGTATCCATCATTTGTGGCCTGTATTGTGGACCGGGGGGAGTCACGGACTTGAGGGAAAGCCGTACTTGAGAAGTTCACAAGTGTGCGTTCGCGTATGTTCGAGTGAGAATTGGCAACCTTTAGTATCACTTTTTTTTTGATCAGTTGAACTCAGTCCGTAACTACACGAATCATCGACAGTGAAGACGTCACGGACATTTGCAGGAGTCCCGTTAACGCGTCTGTAACGTGATTAATGTCGATCAACTTTGACGAATCGCTTCATTATAACGTACTTAACTTCTCTTTGATATTCCCTAAGATTATGCCATATAGTTTAGATTACACACTCCTTCTCTTTTAAGCTTTTGCTCCATTTTAACTGTGCCAGCAGGATAATCCATAAATTAATATGTGATCTCGGGACCCTCGGTGGCCACTCCCCCCCCCCCAGGCGTCGGATCGCTCGCACCTCTTATTAATTCCGCCTGCTTTTCTCCGCGCTCATCCCGCCCGGCAGAGTTTAAGCGCACGCTAATAAACGGACCTGTTGCCCTGAAATGCAGTGTCAAATGTTTGATAACCCCGGCTCATTTCCTCACACTCGCCCACACCAGCAGAAATTTTTTTTGGGGGGGGGGGCTCGGGTTTGAGCGGCCCCTCCTCTGCATACAGATGAATGCAAATATGCGTCGGGCATTAGCCTGCAGTTCGCATTTTAGTCCTTATGCCGCCACCCCCCCCCCCATTACCTCAAAACCGCCACCAGATTGGGAGATCATATATTTTAATGAGACCTATAATAGCTCTTTAACCCATATCATTAGGGGAATATATACCTATGGTTTGCTCTTTTGGCAGTTAAACGATCGGACTGTTTCCCTAATTACGCCGTGTGTAGGACAGGTCACGGGTTGGGTGTGTACCTGCCTGCAGCGCGCGTGTGTGTTAAGGAATTATATGGCCATTAAATATTCAGCCGCACACCCCCCCGCCCCCCCCTCCCTCCAACCGCCGCCCACTTCCCGGACCGGGCTCCCATTAACGCCTCATCACCGTTTAACTAGCCCCGTTGTCAATCACCGCAGGGCCCCGGCTGAAGCGCGGCGGTGCTGGATCCTTCCCCCCGGGCTTGTTCCTCGGGGAGGTCAGAGCAGCGGAAAGACGCACCTTTGATAACTCCGGGGACGCTCCACGGGAAATATCATGAAAGGCGATTGCGCTTCTTTTTTTTTTTGTTGTTTTGTTTTGTTTTGTTTTGTTTTGTTTTGCCTTTTCAAGCGCGCCTCCCGTCGACCTGAAACACGCGTGCAGCGAAGGACGCGGTCGCTTTTTCTAATTGAAAATAACAACCAATCCGTGGATAACGAGCTCTCGTGCGATTCCGAAGCCATATCCCTTCAGTGTGCGGCCTATCTCGGCTGTAATAAAAGACAGGAAATGAGAGGCAAGTGAGAGCGCTGGCTTGGACATTGATGCTTAATGTAATCTGCCTTGAAATCAAATTATTTGACCTGGAAAGCCTAACAATACAAAAACTCCTGCCAGGCTGCTGTTAAATATTTAGCACGTGCCTGTCATGAATACAAATGACGCGCAAATTAGAATCTACAGGCGCGTGACCCCCATATCACACCACCGGAGCACCCGGGGGGGCGGGGCGAAGGAGGGGAGGGGGTTGGGCTTTAAATGTTTTAATTACGAAGGGCCGCCACGCCACCGTCCGTCGCAGCCTGGGCCGCCGCTTGAAGGACAAGCCGCGAAATTCGCCCGCTGGTAAACACAGACGGAGCGGCGGCGGCGCTCTCGTCGCATTACCCGAAAGACGGAGATTCGACGAGGGGCGTCGGGATTACGCCCGGATAGAATTGTAGTTCCCAGCATCCTCTCAAAGAGTAGCGTTGTACCTTTTTTTTATTATTATTTATATATTTATTTTCCTTTTCAAAGCTATGCGATCTAGCCAAGGACCCTGGGGGAGGCTCCGCACCGCTCCTGCGCTCCCGGAGCTGACGGGAGATCCGCCTCGGTGATTCCGATGTAAGAAAATCTGCTTTGCATCGAGCGGGCATTGATCGGCGGACTTGGCCTCACCTCCTGTCGTTACTTCGGATAAATGGCCTTATTTGTTGTGTTATTACGTTCAACACAATCATGCCAGGAACAGTCAGAGGAATATTGAGCCGACACTCCCGTTCCCCCGTTAGTTCCCGAAATTAAAGGGATTGTTTTTAGCCGCCTCGGCGCTAGACAGCGCGCTACCAATCGATTATAACTCCGCTTTTAAGAATTCTTTAAACTTATTTCTTTCTCTTTTTTTTTTTTGCTTCCTGACTGAATAATGATTGATTTCGACATGAATAGTGCCACAGATTCAGTCCAGCCATCTCTCCTTTTTTTTATTTTTTTTGCTCTCCTCCCTTTTCATTCAGGTCTGTAGTTCCCTGCACATTGAAATGATTTGTTATGCAAGGCTTGTAAGCACTAAATCACAGTTATGGTCCCCGGGGAAATAAATTTGGCAGAAAATCAGTGTGAGAAGATTTAATTATCACGAGAAGACCTTTTTTTTTCCCCTCGCCTTGGCCCAATGAAGCCCAACCCTTCTCTCCCTCTCTCTCTCTCTCTCTCTCTCTCTCTCTCTCTCTCTAGCCTTGTGTGTCCTCCAGATTTGTTTCATTGCACTCTGATAAGCCGAGCAATTACCGCTTTATTGATTTTTCATCAGCACAAATTTAAAGTTGATCCCCTCCCCTACCCCCGCGCAGCCCCCCCTTCCCCCTGACCCCCCCCTCACCCACCCCACAGGGTGCTTAGGTGACCTCCCTCGCGAGCAGTCCCGTGAACAAGTGGAGGCCCAAACAGCATTCTGCGGGAAAACCTCCCCTGATTCTCTGTTGTGCCGGGTTAATGGGATTGGGGATGCCCCGACCCCACCCCACCCCACCCCGCCTCGCGGCTGTCACTCCCGCGCCCCACCATGGAATCATCTTTATAAGGATATCTTTGACCCGATAGAGATCGAGCTTTATCCGACCGTAGCCCAGATTACTCAGGGTTTGACCGTGCGCGCCTCCAGCCTGCGATCACCCGGGTCAAGCAAGTGATTGACAGCGCCCTTTCACCCCCCCCCCGTGAATGGTAATCGTTTCTCGGGTCACCCTTATCAATTAACCCCCTACGGGCAGACCTTGCTTGAGATGCTTTTTCTAGATTTACAGTACATTTGAAGTTGTTGGGAATCAGAAGTCGGACATGAAAGTTCATTAAAAAAAAAAATAAAAAGCTCCTCCGGATACTTCATATGTGTCACAGATCTACTTCTCCCCGCTAACTGAAAACATCCCACCGTAGGACACGAAAGCAGGCGCGGACCCCGCGCAGGCGCACGCCACCACGTGCGTGCGTCTGGACATCATCAGGCACAGCGGCGTGCGCTCGTTGGGAGGCCGGCAGGGTGTCGCGCCCACAAACTGCCGCGGGTCAAAGTTCTCCGTCGTCCTGGGTGGCTGCGGCCCCGCGTCGACCCCCATCAGGCAGATCGTCGGGCACCGAGAGTCACATCAAGCGTGTTTTTGCTGAGCGGGGGGGTAAAAGAGCTGCCTGTGTGCTCATTTCAGCATGAGTGCTGTTGTACCGCGGGTCTCCAGCAGGGGGCGCGTGCGTCGTTACTGTAATGAAACTGAAAGTCTTTTCTCATGTTTATTTTTGCTGCAGGTTCCAGGGTTGCTCTCATGCAACTCACCTTGCAGTTGGGTCACAATTTTATAGTTGCACAACTAATTAACGTGCAGCTATGTGAATTAATTTGCTTAAGAATGAAGAAAATCGTTGACATACAGCTTGTGATGTCACCGTTTTCCCACCATTCCCTCCAGTAAAGCTAAAAACAGAAACATGGTCAATTTTAGTGCCAAGGTTATCAGTCTTTACAAGGAGGTGGGCTGCATTTCCCTAATTAATTACAACTCAAACACACACACACATACACACACGGCCATGACCTTTACTAATATAGTATGTAGCCGACTATAACCCCCCCAACACACGCACACACACACACTCAAACAGAGTGAAATGGAGAATCAATTACAAGCGAACTAAGTGAAAGACTTACCCGCTTGATGGCTGCATGTCAGGAAGACTATAGGTCATGGTCCCCGCTCACGCGCGCTCGGGCCCGCTCGCGTTGACATGCGAGCCCGTTTCCTGGATTCACATGACATCATTTTCATCTTAAAGCCCCGGGCCCAATTAAGTAATGAGACGCTTTCTCTAATGACGCCGATGCTGACCATTGGGGGGGAACACAACCGCTGCGCACACACAAACTCAGAGAGCTCGGGTTAACATTGGATTAATGCGTGTTACTTCTGGTAAAGGGGCGGGACTTTTGGAATCACAGCAAAAAATAAATAAATAATTAAAAACGCCACGTCGGCCTAATAAACAGCCCCTCGGCCCCTCGAAGGTCTAACCCCCCCCTCAGCCCGCAAAAGCTTCGCCCTTTTAACGAGACCCCGTGACGCTGCGCAGGCCCGCGAACGTCCACCGACACTCGCCGCCCTCCCTCTGCGCGCCGCCGCACGCCAGCCCACACCTGCTTTGGGTTACAGAGCCGGGGCCTCCGGCGGGCCCCGGGGCCCTCGGATTAGTAGCTGGGTGAGAGGAAATGAACTTTATAGACGTCTGCTTAACCTAGGAGTGCCGCGACCGCCGCAGTGTTTACGGCGGGCTGCGGCGCTCCGGTAAACACGGCGAACCCCTCGAGGAACGCCGCAGACGAAATACGAGCAAATTAGACGTAAACAGCGAAGGAAACGTCTTTTTTTTTTTTTAACTATTAATCCAAACCAGGAACCTGGAATATTGTTCTGTCTTCCTTTCCGTGGTAGTCCGAGAAACAGAAGCAGGGATCGGGCCGACCCCGGTCAGCTGAGGTGAGGGGGGGGTCGGGGAGACCAGCGGGGGGGGGGTAAGGGGATAGCCGAGCTGCCGTGTGGTCCCGTCATTAGCAGCATTTAATTCATCATTTGGACCTTTATTGACCGCTGAGTGGGAGATCACTATCACCTGCATCAGACACCAGGAAGGAGCCGGGGGGGGGGGGGGGGCCGAGAGGTCTTCATTTCCTGACGCCAAATGGATATCGCGTAAACACCGCCGCGTTTAATAGCAGAAACGCGGGTATAGGTGGTGTTCCAATTTGGGAGTGGGGGGGGTGTGTGTCTGGTAATTAATTGAAACGCTTGTGCGGGAGCAGCTGAGCGTCAGCAGCTCCTCAGAGACCCGTTGACACGACGACCGAGAGGTGAGCACCGCTGGGGGGGGTGCTCGGGCCTTACGCGGGGTCCCCCGGGACCACAGGATGCCTCCTCGCTCACGCAGGGACCTCGGGGGGGGGGGGGTTGTTCCTCGGGGGACCCGCTGGGGACGTCTGGCTCGGGCTGTCGCAGTCTTCCCGCGTCGACTCTCCGCCGGGGGCCACTTCACGCCGCAGCTTCCGTCTCTTTTTCCCGCCGGTCGGAGGGTGGGGTGGGGGGGAGGGGGGGGGGGGCATCAGCTATGCAAATGGCTTCAGCCCGCCAGCTATCAAACCAGAATCAGCAAATCGATGAGCCTAATAGCTGCTCATTAGTCGCTCGATGCACTTCCAGGGCCGACATCATAACCTGTCAGCACCCCCCACCCACCCCAATCAATACCAGGCTCGCCCAACCACGGCCCGCCCTGCACAGATGTGTGCCGTTACACCCCCCCCAGCGGCACCCCTCATCTGCGTGTGCCCGCGCAGTTCCTTGGGGCGTCAACGCGCCACCCGATTTGTTATTTGACGATCACGGCCGCAGATTTGCGCGCGGGCGACTTTGAAGCAGCCGTGACCCCCCCCCGCCACCAAGGCCGGGCCGAAGCCCCTCTTTTGCCCCCAGAGCACAGCCCCTGCAAAGGTTGACCCAGCTGTTTGATGCAAGGCTGCATATATATGTGTGTGTGTGTGTGTACGCAGCTTAGGGGTTACCTAAACAAGAGCAGCCAGCCTACAGGTAAGACCCACAGGAGACCAGGGGGGGGCGTGGTCTCTTTACCTCGCCCCCCGGTGGGTCACCTTTACTGGAGCCGAGGGTTCACTAATGAAGGGCGAGAGAGAAAGCGACTGAAGGAGGCGGTAAACAAACGTGCGCGCCGAGTCCTCGCATGTTGATGTTGTTAACCGGGACGACGCTGGCGCATCCGCGGCGTATCCGGGGCTACCGGAGGAGAGAGACGGGGAGATGAGGGCGGATGGGGGGGGGTTGGAGGCGGAGGCTGGCAGCAGGGCAGTTGGCCGCTGGTGCAGAAAGGGAGAGAGAGAGAGAGAGGACGGGGTGGGGAGGGGGTCGGGTGGGGGGGGGGCACGGAGATAAATCATTAGAGAGCAGGTTATTGAAAATGCAGGGAGATAAAAGAGTGAAGAAGCCAGTAATTGCCTTAAAGATCAGACTACAAAGCATTACTTTGGATTTTACAAGGCCAGCCAGCAACAAAAGAGCAGTAATTTATGAGCTCAGCGTAAAAGAATAGCATAATTACATTAAAAATTAATGCTAATGAGGGCTAAAATGGGGAAGGTGGTTATTATGAAAGTTTGTATTCATCTTCCCGGGGTTGAATGATGGCTAGTGGCTTGATTAATGGCTTAATTTCTATCAATTAGCAGGCAAGGGGGAAAAAAAAAAGCCCTCTACCGAGACGGGCCTAAATTGAGCATTGAATTACACATCTTTACCGTGGCGGGGGGGGGGCACAGAAGGAGAGGGCATATTATCGAATCACTGGAAACCAGGAGAGGAAGGTGCACACGCGAGAGACGGATGCGGGTTTAAAAAAAAAAAAAAAAAACCCCGGGGCAGGTATGACGTGGCTGTTGTGCCGAGGGGGGAGGAATAAGGAGAAATAAGAGATGATTCTTCAGTTAATTAAATGAATCGCCTTTTTTTTTTGGTGAGGCGCGCTGCTGCCCCATGAATACGCTCAGAGCTCTTTAGCCTGGAGTTTCAATACATTTATTAACATTTTTTTTTTTTAAAGGTGTCAAAGATCTTCCGCCGTTTCAAAATCAATAAAAGAAGCATTTTTGTTATTGTCCCCCACCCCCCCCACAATCAGAGAAGCGCTCATTTCGACGGCGCGCCAGCGAACTCAATTACCGGGACTCATCGGCGGCGGCAGCACTTTCAGCCCAGTTGCCGCTGATTGACAAACCGTAGATGGAAGTCAAGTGTACGAAGGCTCCCCGATGCCCCCCCGACATCCCCCCACCCTCCGCTCGTAGGGGCACATGTGTTGTGGAATAGCGCCCCCCGTCGGCGAGGCAGGGAGCTGCCGCTGTCCCGTCAGAAGCCAAGGGAGTTGAGCTGGAATGCCGTTTCATTAGCTGCTTTGATCCCCCCTACATACACCCCCCCACCCACACCCACCCGGTCTTAATCAATCAGGTGGACAAACAGCTATTTAGAGAGAACAATAACCTATTGATCGTTAGCCGCTCATCAGCGCGGCTGTCTGTCCAACTCATTTCAGTAATGAGACGGCGACTGAGCCCCCCCTTTGACACCCCCCAACACCCCCTGCACTACGCTTTGGACGTGGAGGGACGCGGGTACGGATTGATTGATCCTCGGCTCAAAGAATAAAAGCGTTGATTAACTTTGAGCCCATTAACAGCTGCACTAAAGTGGGCGAGAATAATCGAAAAGAGCAAAAGCTTTATATTTACCCGTCTGTTCCTCTCCCTCTCTCTCTCTCTCTCTCCCTCTCTCTCTCTCTCTCTCCCCGGAACGTGTTCCTTGCTCTGCGACAATTTAGCCGACCTGTTAAATTAATTTGCCGGGATAATGTGTCAATATTAAATATCAACTCTGACCTCTCCGGGCTGCTGAGTGCGCTCGCCCGGCCGCGGTATCGATCGGCGTCTGCCTCTCAGATCCACCAGGCCTGCACTCAAAGCCCATTGTTTTTGATTTTCTCATGAAATACATATCTTTTCCCGCTGACATCTGACAAACAGCATATGGAAGTCATTTTATCTGCTAATATCAGCTTTGTCAAAAAGTCTGAGGCCTTAATGGATCCCTGCGGCGGACAGGAGCGGCCCCGGATGACTGTCGGGACTGGGAAGCACTTCTTCACAGGAGTTAAAAGGCACACACACACACACACACATTTGCGCGTGTGTGTGTGTTCGATGACTTGTTGGTCAGTTTTATCCGTCCCTGCTGCGGCGGGCTGTGGCCGCAGCGGCTTGAAGGACAGGCCCCGGTCTCCAGGAGGATATTGGGCCGGTGTCCGTCAGATCTTCATCAAGCCGCCCAGTCAAGGCTGCGCGGCGTCTCTGCGCGCGTCCTCCGGCAGAGGATGACAACCTGATAGTCTGTCAGGGAGGAAGCCTTAATTTCTCTTGTCACTCAGTTGTCCAATTTTGCAGCACATTAAAATGAAAACTGAGTTTGTTTGAGTGCTATTATGAGCCATAATAGAGCGTGTGTGTGTGTGCGTGTGTGTGTGTGTGTGTGTGATATTAAGGGAAGCTTGGCAGGGAAACTAGAACAAATATTCATTTATTCATTAAACACCAGGACCATGACAATTTGCTGTGACACCCTCTCTGTAGTCGCTAATGGATTGAAATAATCCGTGTGTGTGTGTATGTGTGTGTGTGAGCCTATTTGTAAATGCGTCTATTGAGTACCAAAATATCCATTCTACAAGCAAAGCAAGATAATCTAATGGATAGGTTAGGGTTAGGAGCTGGAGAAAGTATGTGTATACAAGTCCTCACAAAGATAGAACATACATGGAATCGTGTGTGTGTGTGTGTGGAAGAAGTGAGGACATTTTGCCTGGTCCTCACAACCTTAAACATGTTCAAAGGACAAGACTGTTTTAAGGTTAAAGTTAGAGGCAGGTTAGGGTTAGGAGGTGAGCTAGAAAAAAGTCCTTACAAAGATAGTAGAGTTGTGTGTGTGTGTGTGTGTGTTGTGTGTGAGGGAGAGAGGAAGATGTGCTTATTAACGCCAGCCAGTAATCTGACTTCCGAGCACGAAAGTTTGAAACCCGCACTCAAATTCCATGTGGGAGTGCGCGCGACGCAGTCGCCCCGGCGCGCACGCGCTCCCGCGACACAGCCGACACGACGGGAGCAGGGAAACACGGATGTCTGGCGGATTGACAGACAGCGAGATGGGAGAGTGCAGGAGAGGACGGATGGATGGGGGAGCGAGGGATGAATATTGACTGATCAGTGCAGAGATTGACAGCTGGAGAAGAATGGGAGCATTCAGACTCCCGTCTTGTTTTTTCCCTGTCGCTAACTTTCCCGGCACACCTATTTCTCTGCCCTCCCACGCTCCGTCGGCCGCTTTTGAGTCCTCGGAGTGATTTATTATCCGTTATGCAGCAGCGTGATGTGTTTATATCTGAGAGTAATTTACTGGAAACCCTTCCCGTCTTTTTGTGGGATTGGACAAGCCCGAGTGAAATGCTTTCTGATACATGAAATCCGTATGAGCCCTAATCATGTTTAGTATCCATAATAAAATTCCATTGCAGCGAGTTTGTGTTCATATTTTGATTATTTTAAAATGCATTATCTCCGTGTAATTCACTGTCTGGCTATTACCTTGTTAGTATTTTTTTTTTTTTTTTTTGCCCTTGGCTAAGCAGGAGCGCTCCTTTGCGGATGCCAGGATTAAAATAGGGGAATATCAGATGTCTCACATCGTGGATGTCACGGAGCATCAGAGAAGACGATAACGCACAATCGGCGCGGCCCCGTCCAAATGAAATCCGGCCCCCCTTTTCAGAGGGGGCGACACGGGATACCCGAGCGTCTGCGCGCAGGCGGGCGGGCGGGCGTGCGTGTGTGTGTGTGTGTGCGTGCGCCCGGGCGAGCGCGCGCTTTTGTTCACGGGCTTTTCTTCTGCTCCGGCGTGTGTTTCAGAGGGAGTTTCTCTGGAGGAGCAAGTGCGAAGGATAAAGGACATCGAGGCCATCGAGAGCGATTCCTTTGTTCCTCAGGCTTTCAAATCATCCAGGGACGACGTGAAGGTGCGTCCCGTCCCTCTTTCTCTCGCTTCCTCTCACTCTTCCCTCCGTCTCTTATTGAATTTGCCCCCCCTCCTCCTCCTCCTCCTCCTCCTCCTCCCACACACACACACACACACTCCTGGGTCGCCACACGCCGTCTGTCCGGAGACGGCCCAGACCAAATCAAACATTCATGCGAGCGCCGTTCCCGCCCACCTGAGGCGGCCCCCGTCGGGCGCCGCGGCGCTCCCGCGCCTCCGGATGCGGCGGCCGAAAACACAAAAGCCGCAGCCGGCGACAGCCGCGCCCCCACCACCCCTTCGCCTTCGCCTTTCCACTCAGGCATCAGGAGCCGTTCACGGGGCAGGGGTGGCGGTGGCGGCGCAGGTTGAGGCCCGCGCGGGTCCGACGGCGTACAAACACGGCGAAGTTTATCTCTACGCCGTCCTGATTTTACCGCAGGAGATCGAGCGTTTTACTTCTTCAGAGATGGTTTCAAACATTTGTTACGTGCTCGCTGGTTATTAATGAAGCTCTGCCGCTCTGGGACCAGCGGTTCCGCTCCCCGATGTTCGGCGCTCGTTTCACGCCCCTTCACCTTCTCACTGTCCTGCCAGGTGGATTTGAAGTGGATCCGTCCAACTGGGGGATGCTGGTGGATTTGACCGAGCATCCCTACGAGCATTTATCAATTACAACAAAAAGAGCAGGCAGCCATGTCAGATATGGGGCTTGTTAAACTTTTAAGTGATACCTTGAGGGATAATTTAAGTCTCCCTTAAGTATTGGTTTCCCTCCTGTTTGGGATTAGAGGGACTTTTTACTTTTTGGACAGGATCTATTCCCTGTTTTGACACATCTGGCTTAGTGAAGCCGGTTGTTTTAAATGGATGTTAAACTGAGACTCCATTTGCTGCATTTGCACAACAGACAATTAAAGAAGATAAAAGGAAGACAGTAACAAGGACGGATCCAGACTGGGAGACCAGCGCGTCCATTGGTTTGGCTTTCACTGCCACCTTGTGGACGAAGCTTGTATTTCAAGTCCTTTTCTTTGAGGCCGTGTGTGTGTGTGTGTTTGTTTCTTTATGCGTTGTGTAATAAATACTGCCAAATCTGCCGCTACGATATCCTTAAAACAGCAAATTAACATTCATTTAATCATGTTCCAGTGTATTTTCCAGCACTCTGACCCTAACTGAAAATGGTTTTTGTGCATTTCCGGGCTCAGATCGAGACCCGTGACGTGAATCTGGAGTTGGAGGAGGTCCACCAGGACGTCACCCTTCCCGTCTCCATAATCTACAAAGACGACGACACACTCGCTCACCCCAGTGTAAGTTGACCCCCCCCCCACCAAGCCAGCATTCATTCACCCCGAGGTTCACTCATTCCCCACTCGCCCTCTAAAATCTACATTTTCTGCATCCGACACCTGCGACACTCACGGCGTCCCGCCGCTACGCTTTGCATAGAATCGAGGAGCGCAGTATAGTCGATTATAGCCTCCTCACTTGCTCGCAGACCGATGATGAAGAACAAGAGGAAACTTTAAACTCCAATAACGCTCCCTGGGGCCTCCCAGTCATCTATCTCCACTGGGGAAACTGAGTTATACCCTGATGTATGCAGATAACCCCCCCCAGATACACGCAGCACCAATAAACACTTACAGCACTTCAAACAGGCTGATGTATGGTTGCAATATGCCCCAGGCGGGCCCCCTTCCTCAGCTCCTGCTCCACTTCCAATTAGAACAGATGAGTCCCATTAGCCGAGCCCAGATACCATCATCCCACACACGCGGCCCCATTAGCACCGTGACACCGGCAACAGCACCGGCTCTGCAGGCGGGGGCTCGCCGCCGTACACTCGGAACACGCGTACGACATGCAGCGGAGCCGAAAGCAGCGTAGGACCGCGGATGACGGATCGACCTCCCGCAACCGTCCTTCATGCGCCAGCCGCGAGGAGGCTGGAGGCGCGCGCCGCCGAGCTCTCGCCCAGGCCCCGTAATATTTCCAATGAGATCAGAGCTCATATCAGCGGTTGCTTGCGTTCGGTAATGGGTTCACCGACGTGAAAAATGACAAAGTTCCAGATTCATGGATTAGATATTTTTGTGTCATCTCCAACCGTTTATTTACCAGATTAACGAATTTAGGTAGCGCAAAGGGATCGACGCCAGTAATTATCAAATTAATGGAGGCGTTGTTTTCTGTTTCATCTGAGAAGATTTTTAACTAAATTCTTTGATTTATCATTAAAATAGCTGACATCTAATCATAATATGCAGTGCCTGTTTTGAATTGAAAACACTTTTTGGAGGGTTTTTGAATTGGTAGCTAAACAAGACAATCTGAGGGAGGAGAATTTTTCATTTTAACATAATCTTTATGTAAACTCCAATTTTCACAGTCTTTATCCTATTTTCAGTTCATTTCTGACATTTTTCTGTCTGAATTCAGGCAGTTTTTGTTCCCCAGCATTTTGACATTAAACCTTATAATGGTATTTTTTACTGGCCCCTCCCTTACTGGAGGATTTCATGATAAATGTGCAGTTTCTGGAGTGTCGGTGTGTCCCCGGTTGTCTCTTAATCTGTGCTCCCTGTGCCGTCCTGCAGTTGTTCATGGATAAGGAGAAGGCCGAGGAGCTGTGGCTGTGCAGACTGACGTCACTGAGGCAGGAGAGACTCATGGGGAGTCCTGTCAGCTGAAACAGGCTACAGACGGCAGCCCCCCCCCCCAACCTTGATCTGCTTCCACTTTCATCCTCGTCTTGTTTAAACTTTTTTTTTTTAAGTTACGTAATTGTAATTTAAAAATCAACGACTTTCCTTTTTCCCCCCTTGAATAGGTTAGATTTTTCTATCAAAAATGTTGGCGCGTTACCATGGAGATGCAGCGTCTGATGGATTTTTTTTTTTTTGTTGTTGGCATTTTTGTAAATAAGCTGACCAATAAAGCGCGTTTGATTGGACTAAATACAATTCTGTACTTTTATGGCTGCAAGTGGGACCGGTTTGATAAAAGCAGAATCTGTGCTCATCCAAAACTTGACACCTTTAATTAGATGGATGCATATAAATGAGTCAGCCACTGTTTAAAGTAGCCTGAGTCGCTGTGATGTAACCATCTGTCTCGTTACATAAGAGTGACCTTGGTCTTTTGCTGAATTGCACTTGATTTCAATCGGTGGTTTCTTTGTGTTTGCCCCCCCCCCTCAGCAGCGGGGATCAAGAGCAGTTTTACACTAACATGGGACCTATTTGTAGAAGCAGCACATGGTAAATCTATACCGAGCCTGGAACACGGTGTCTTCCTCCTTCCCCCTCAAATAGTCTGTGTGGTAACCAAGTGACAATGTCCCAGGAGGAGGACACGGGCCCCTTCGCGCTCATCATCCACCGGATTCACTCATATTTTAAACATCAAGTACTTTTTATTTTCCCCTCTTCTGCGTGACTTTATGGCCCCGGTTTCGCGAAAATAAAATAAACCTTTTTTTAAATCCTCCGACAGCCTCGCGAAAACTCCCGAGTGCCGTTGTCATGGCAACGGCAAACCCTCACACTTCCGCCTTCCTCCTCGGGCGGAACACGGCGAAAACCAGTTTTTTAAATACTTTTTTATCAGTTTATTATTATTATTATTATTATTATTATTATTATTATTAGTCGGTGAGGCTGGAAGAACGACTCGGGGCGTCCCGTCGGGAGGGATGAGTGTGTTTGGTGCCACATCGCGGGTCGAGAGTTGGGGCTGCAGACTCTGCCCCCCCCCAGTTGTCGCTCACACTCGCAGCGCTCAGATCTGTAGTTTGTGGTCCTGGTGCATGATCGAGCCCTACGGTCGCCTGTCTGAGCTGCGATCTCCGATCACAGACACGTGTAACAGCGAGCAGCGTTAGCCGCTGCTAGCATTCGGCTAACCCCGCTGTCTGCACAGAAGGCGTCGACAACAGCTCTGACGGCGCCTCCCCCAGAACAGACTGCGGCGAAATGACAGCGGCAGACCTCGTCCGTCAGTCGCTCCCTGAAAAACGTAAAGTTTGAGTCCGCTCGGCGTGTTAAAATCAACTTTAACGAGCCCGCCTACTTCCGGTGTGTGTGGTTTAAAAGGCCTACGACGAGCCAATCAGAAGTGCGGGCGCCGGTCACGTGGTCCGCCGGCTGTGGTATCTACTGGTGTGTTGACCAGTCTGACCAGTGCTGATGAGCGAGGCTGGAGCTGCGGCACCTGCAGCCCCCAGGAATAACCCCCCAGTAGGGCTCCGACCGTCACGGCTGGCATCTTAAAACCTTCAGAAAAATGTTTAATAGTAATCTGCGCAGAGTTTTTGATGAAGATCCGTTCTTCTCGTAAGTAACCGACAGCCAAAACAATGACAACCTCGTTAATGATTACGTTTAGTTATTATATTGTGACTTTGTTTTCGTGATTTGGAACATTAGAAAGTAATATCTTGAAGCCCGCACTTGGAAAAAATAATATGTCAACACTATTATTGTTATTATTATTATTATTATTATTATTATTATTATTATTATTATTGTTTTATAACTTAGATGTGGCAGAGAAACTCCTATTGTAGGCATCAGTTTATGCACTTAGCTCTTAATCTTCCAGTGAACCTACATCTGGATAATTTGGTCCCTATTAGAGCTTGCCCCTGTGCAGGGTCCTAGATTATTTAAAGACTAAAGGCAGACCGCATGGCTGACTTATGGGAACCTGTTGACCTGTTGAGGACACTGCAGCCTAAAAAAAGCATCAATAATAATAAAAACACTCCCCATCATCTGCAACAACGGTCAGTGTAGAAAGAGGCCTGGAACTGCAAATGTACTGTCTTCTTGTAAATGCCTCCTTGGAGGTGTTCAGGGTTGTCAGTTGTAAGGAAACATTGGGATTACGCATCAGAATCACAGCAAATGGCCAAAAGGACGGGCCTTCTGTTTACTTAATGCCTAGAACCTGTCCATAAATATCTAAAGTGTCAAAGTAAGGGTCAAACCTAACAGTTCCCTTTCGTGTGATATTTTGTTCACTCATTGCCGATTGCGCTCGACGGTCACCGGACTTGCTCGTTCTCCAGGGATCCGTTCCAGGCGCACAGGGATCACATGCGCCAGATGATGCGTAGCTTCTCCGAGCCTTTCGGCGGGCCCAGCATAGTGGACGGGAGGCAGCGGGGCCGCGATGCTGGAGACCACCCGCAGTCTTCCAGGGCGCTGCAGGAAAACCACAGGGTGAGAGCACGCGCTTGAAGAAACTACTTTGTGTTTGAGATTATTTGAAAAGTATTTGAGTAGATTTAAATCCCACATAGATTGTCTACTTTAGTCCTTTAATTAGTTATGCATTTCAGCTCTAATTTTATTCCCGGGTCCTCCTCTTTTGCCGTCTAGCGTTATCTCGACCTGAGCGTGACATTTCTATTCTATTAGGAGAAACTATAACGAACCAGTTTCCCCTTGGAGGTCAGTAAAGTATTTCTGATTCTGTCAACCCCCCACCATGATCCTCTCTGCTCTCAGGCCTGTAACCATAGATTAGTGTTTGGATGAAGTGCTAAGTTTACTAAGTAAAGTGGAAGTTGGCCACTGGCGGGGTAACTGGAGCAGCAGCGGCTGAGGTATGGAGGCCATGTGAGTCTGGTTTAGTGGAAGGGCAACCCTCTTGGCCTCTCTGGACCGTTATATCTGGCTCCCAGTAGCGCTATTTATAGTACATTGTTCCAATGACACACTGCTTTCTTGCAAATACACACGCGCAACTTTTTTTTGAAACCGTATGACCCCAAAGAGTCTTTTCTCTGTTGAGGTCTGCCGCTGCCGAAAAGGAATATATACTTTAAATTCAACCAGTTTGTCACATCGTGGGAAAGGCAGTCTGATATTTAACTGATTCGGACTCAGATTTCTCAGAGAAATCCCAAATTATATCCGCGCAATCCGAAAATATGGCCACAAATCAAAGCTGTTGGCCCAGCGTGGTTTTTCTTTATGGTGGCCGTGAAGAAAAGTGCTGGTTTCAGGCACAGAAACATAAAGTTTGGTACTGATCTAAAAACTAAAGTGGAGATTTCTGTCAACTTGGTTCATAACTCATATAAACCAGGCAAAGTGATGTGAAAATAACAGGGAAGTTCTTGACTAGACCCCAAACCACCACACAGGCGGTTCTGTTGGAGTAAAAGCGTAAGATCCAGCGCCCGTATCCTAAAGTCCTGAGCCGAACCCGCCGAGAACCTGAACCTGAGTCTTGTCGTGAGAGGTCTGTCTTATCGTGCATCCCTGCTAAGTCACATTGAGTCACCCGCCATCTCATGAAAGCCCGCCTGTTTATCTCCGATAATGACTCTCAGCAGCAGCTTAACTCCAGCAGCCCGAGTTCTCCATCAGGTCACCGAGTAACTGAAAGCCGAGACGCCGACCCGTCGCCCCGGAGACGGCGGCTGAAACAAAGCCCCGCTGCGAAAGGTCCCTCTCAAAGACACACGGAATCAAATATTAAGCCCAAGGTCCTGGTTTTGATCGAGGAAGGACAAAACGCTTCAGTGAAAGCGACTAAAATGACTCAGCCTTCCACACATGCGAAGATTTAAGGGCAATAGCGCGGTGCCAGATCTCCAGTCCTTGGAAGGCTGAACCTCTGGCACCGACCGCCTGGATCTGTAAAAGCATGTGTACAGATGTCACGGACACTCTGTTTTGTCGTTCGTGCTCTTTGGGTCCATCTGTTTGGCAGGCCGTCCTGGCAGCGCCTCTGCATTAGCGCCTAGATGACAGACCGCTCACTCTCGCGCCGCTCTCCAATATCACAGGCGCATGTGCTCGCGGGAATATGCTGTCGACCCACGCGCGCCCGTACAACACCGCGCTGAAACTAGAGCAACCGCGGTCGGACCCCGGAGTCCGTCTGAAGGTTCGCGGCCGGGATTTTTGTCAGTTGGTGCGTCCCCAACGCTGGCGGTGCGTAAATAGTACACCTCCTCAGGCGTGCTGTTGGTAACATTAAATGGGGGCTATATTTGGTTCTTTGCCGTCCTGAGGCAAGAAAAAAAGGGAAAATCAGCATGGGGTTAATGACGGCGTGGGTTTGTAGGAGGTTTATCGGGTTTTAAATAGGCAGCGGCTAATTCTGAGCCCGCAGCAGTCGCTGCAGCAAACGTGATGTAATATATACACTCGGCTGTGAAATAAGCAGGAACCCGCAAAGAAGAAGGATAGTTAGTCTTTTCGACTGCAACGTCCTCACAAAGACTGTAAAACCTATATCTTGGTGCAAAACTTCATGGGAATTTCAAGGGATTTGATTCAAGGATATTCAATCAAGTTCCCTTGTTCCCTTTAAAACCCTTCACCTCGTCCGCACGTCTCCAAACCCCTGCAGGAGCAGCTCGTCTCAGGGGCCACCGGTGCAGCTCCGGGGTCAGATTGATCGAGAGCGATAGAAAAGAATCAATCCGCAGTTGTTCAGACAGCCGAAAATAATGTGCTGAAGACCGCCGAGTCTGCATTTCTTATTTTGCTCCCCTAATCTCTCCTCTGCTCAACCTTAGTCTAAATATAAGGTTGGCAGATATGTAAGTGCCATTTATTAGTGCATACATGCCAGTCTGTGATAAACTTGGCTCAGAGGCTTCGTGGATGCTGGTCGGGAGCGTTTCGCATCAGCTTGACATTTGAAAAAGAGCTGAACGAGCAGCCTTGGACCCTCTAAGCCCCCCCGTCAGATCCCTGTCCTGACGGGTACGCCCAGCCCCCCCCTTCCCCCTGTCGATTTTCTAGAACGAAGCTCGCTTTCAGCGTTAAAGCCACGCTAAGCTCCGGCAATGCGACCCAATTACGCATGGAACACAAGTCACTCAACACCCCGCTGATTACACACAAACCCCCCGCGCATCACCCACATAGCGACGGCTGCCGAGATTCTTCTGCGGGAGCGCTCGGGGGTATAAACACCTGCACATTTGGGCCGCCGACTGCGCCCTCCTCGCCAGCCTGTCACTCCTTCGGGTCTGAACTCTCGCAGGGTTCAAGGCCCTTGAGGGACCGCGGCTCAGGGCCACGCGGTGGGTTTTTGGAGCTCTCAAAGGCTTAGTGACCGGTGTAAGACAACCTAACAGCTTACTGGTAGCGACCTCGGTAAACATCCCCCGGGCCGCTCATGTGACATGCGGCGCTCCCACCGCGCTTTAATACTGAACTGATATCGTTTCAATCCTCAGGACATGAGCCGGTCACTGTTTCCCTTTGGGAGCGCGGACAGCGCGGTGAGTCCACCCGCCTGCTTGTGCCTCAAAACACACTTAAACCCGCTTTTATTGGGTCCAATGTCACGCCGATTAACCGCATGAACCGACCCCGAAGCTCATTCGCAGCTCGGATATTCACATTCTCTTCGGGTTTTTTTTCGATAAACTGGGCTCTGAACCGAAGCCACACACTCGCACGCCTGCCTGGCTTCTGCGGGACGCAAACAAATCAGAGCTGGAACTCTCGCTTGCTGACCTGAATTTGAATGCGAGTCCTGAATGTTACTGGGTCACATTTTGTGTATGCGAGTGTGACCGCGTCCCAGGTGGCTCACATGCAAGACATTTTTAGCCCACTATAGTCTGTGCATGCACGCTCGTGCGCACGGCGGAGTTGTTGACGAGCTGATAATGCTTCCCCGACGTGCGGCATGCGAGCCCAGTCATGGTTGTTCTTTTCCGCTCGGCGTTTTCTAGGACGCGCTGAGGAACCCTTTCAGCCTGTTCGACAACGTGATGGTCAACGTGAGGAACCGGATGGGGGAGATGAACAGGAACTTTGTGAGTCCCGCGCTTGGCTCTTTCACAGGCCGAGGCGACGCGCGTTAACACCCCCCCGCCCCTCCCCCCACCCCGGTGCGTTTCAGGAGAACATGTCCGTGGACCCCGGCGCGCACTCGTTCAGCTCCTCGTCGATCGTGACGTACTCGAAGGTCGGAAACGAGCCCCCCCAAAGTGTTTCAGGCCAGCTCGTCGACGCGCTGTGCTCCCGGCGGGGTACGTGCTTCACACACGCGGCCCCGATATTTTGTCCTTATTTATCGCTGTTTTTGTCCTCTGGACTCCCCCCCAGGTCGGGCCCTCCCGCCCCCGTTAAACATTTGTCATTATCAACAGATCAAGGAGACCCGGCGAGCCGTTAAAGACTCTGAGAGCGGCGTGGAGAAGATGGCCATCGGACATCACATCCACGACAGGGGCCACGTGGTGGAGAAGAAGTACAACAAGAAGACCGGAGACAAGGAGCTCAACCAGAACTTTCAGAACATGGATGAATGTACGCTTGAAACAGGGGTCTCCAAAGTGTTCCCCAAAGGGCCGTGAGGCTGCAGGTTCTGGTCCAACCCAGCAGCACCAGACTGGACTCACTTCATCAACTCATCTGAGTCTTCAACAGCTGACTGGTCCAACTGGGTGTGCTGGACTGGTGGAACAAGAACCTGCAGCCACATGGCCCTTTGTGGAAGAGTTTGGAGACCTCTGGCTTAAAAAGACCAACGCGCGCGGAACAGCCCAGAGCGCGTTAAGTCGGAGCGTTAATGTAAGATTTCTTGTCACCCGCAGCTGAGGAACAGTCGTTTGAGGACGAGTGGCAGCAGAAGGTGTCCAGGTTTCATCCATCCGACCCCGTGCCTCAGCTGGAGGGGCCGCGCCCTCACAAAGTGCACCCCGCCGCCGTCACCGGCGGCTCGCAGGCTCACAGGTGGGTACCGCGAGAGTTGACGCCGCGTGGCGTAAGGTGGCCCTTGCGAACCATTTCCCTTTTTTCTTGTTGCCGTAGAAACGACTCCGATGACAAAGCCGAGGGCAAAGGCGACATGAAAGTCTGACGGACGCAAATGAAACATCTATTGGAGATCAAACTCCACAGTACAGCAGACATTTATTCTGCTCTTTCACTGGTCAGATTACTCTTCTTTCCCCAACATTAATACGTTAAATAGAATATTTTAACACAAAATCAGGACAATGTTTCAATTGCTTTTGTAATTATATCCGATCATCTCTATAAATATGTATTTTACCTGATGTAATCTTTGTAAAAAAAAAAAAAAGATTCTTTTTATATTGTCCCTTGGGTTCTTTTCTTTTTATTCATTCTGTAAACTTGATTGCAAACAACATTGTGACATCTGGGTTATTGAAAGAGCTTTCTTGTATATTTTTATAGCATTGAAAAGAAGTCCTGGTGTCTGATAATAAATTTTATGAACAGTTATCCGGCATCTGTTTTTCTGCTGTAGGCCTGCGGAAGGCTGGGAGTCTTTTCCTGCACCCGTTCCGCCGGGTGGTATTTTTGGATCCGAGCACTTGTCAATAGTTCAGACCGATCTGAGATGCGACACAGCTGCAGGCCCCGGACACACGCTCACGTATCAGACCTTATTAATCCCTAAGCTTCTGCATAAAGCGAGGTGTCAAAGTCTCTGACCGATATAGACCCAGTCCACCAGCGTGGAGCGCTCCCTGTCGTGTTATGTAAGGGAACACGTCATGTTTATGGGTTCTAACATGTTCAGCGCCACTGAAAATATCAACGGCTGTAATCGCCCTTTTTTTACCGACCCTGTTGCGGGTGAGAATCGGCTGGCTTCACATTTCTATCCCTTTACTCGGAGACCTTTAAGAGGAACACCACAAATGCCCCAAAAATTCAGCCCCGGATAGTGGCCGATCGACCTCAAGGAGTTACGTTTAGAGGCAAAACAATGTCGAATCACAGTTAAGGACTTACAGTTAAATAGATCCTTTGTTCTGGCAACAAGAAATCGTCAGTATAGAAATGTTTTAATTCACAATATAAAAAAGGTACAAAATACTCAATAGAACTAATTTTGGAGTCATAATTATGTCACCTCCCACTGACTTTCCTTGACAAGGCTCCCGTCAGGACTAAGTAAGGAACTTAAATTATTCCAGAGAATCATCAAATGTACCACTGATCATCTAATGAGTGTCTTCGGTGCTGGATGACTTCCAGCCGATCTAACGCTGGGACGCCGAGGTGGATCCCTACATGATTCCCTGGGGCTGCCCTTTTCCTGCAATCTTCTTGGAACATTCCAGCAGGGCGTTGTGAATGTCTTTGGCGCAGGTAATCTGAGACTTGATCATGCCGAGGTACTGCCCGTAGGACATGGACTCCGTCTGGACAGTGTCTGGCTTGGTGGCCGTCGGGACGAGGTTGGGGGAGTGCTTGGCGCTGTCGATGCTCTGGGAGAGACACTCGTATGCCAGGCGCTGCACGAAAGGAGGAAAACGTGAGTCTGGGCCGGATGTGTCGATGTCATCAACGTGTGTGCGCAGATTACACATAAACAGCCGAGATGATGAAGAGTGTTGCAGAATACTCAAGTATTTTTATACGGTAATATTTTTAAAAATCAAACAAGGTCTTTGTGATCAACAATTAGATGGAAGTTGTTGGTGGCGCATTAAAACAAGGACGTCTTAAGTTGTGTAGGTTAGGTGACAAAAGGAAGACAACTTTGTCAGCAGTTATTGGTGAGTTGATCTATTGTGTTTTAACGTCTTACCAAAGACAGCTCCACCTGATCGCAAATGGCATAAAACTCCTCCAGACTTTTGTCGAAGCGTTGCAGAGAAGCGTCGCTGCTTTTGCTACATCAAAACAAACACAAGTCACATCTCTTCATGACGAAAATGAACACCCCCGCGATCGCTTCTCTGGCCTTCCACCAACCGGAGAACTTACGTGCCGTTGTCAATGGAGGTATTCTGGGCCAGGTTCAAGGACGCGATCTTCATGACGTTCTAAAAGTTAAAGACAAAGGTGGTGTGTAAGGCGGCGTGTGCGGGGACGAATGCCCCGAGACCGGCCCGTTCACCTGTAAGCTCTCCTTCAGCTGCGGGATGAGCATCTTGAATCTGTGCACCGGGTCGAAGTCTTGCTGCTGGCCGAGCTGCTGGAGCGCAGAGGGCTGCTGGAGGCCGGGCTGGGCCATCGGGCCGCCGGCCTGGGGGGGCTGCTGCTGCTGGGAGGCCATTTTGACCGAGGGACCCACAGGCCGGAAGAAGATGACATAAACATCCGCTTCGCTCTTGTTTTCAGAATAAAAGCCTCCCTCCTCAGAGTACAGTAGAGCGATCAAGTGGCGAAAATGTTGGGTTTTTTTTTTATCTAAATTGTATAAACCGTATAAATGATGTTTTAAATGACCAAATATAGCTTTTTCTTTCATTATAGATTCAGCATGTGTTTTATTATTTTTTTCGGCGGTGATGTGTTCGGATCGAAATTGCCCTATAGATCGTTAAAGAACGCCCCGCCGGGCGTGCTTCGGTGCCGGGTTCGACCCCCGCGGCGGTTGACCCGCAGACGGGGCGCGGAAGCGCGCAGAAGTGGGCGGACCCTGCTTCCGCCGGGCAGAAACCCCGTAGTGCAGCTCGACAGCGCCATTAGGTAACTGCACCCGCGTCCAAAATGGCAGGAGCCGACGGAGACGACTCCCTCTACCCCATCGCCGTCCTCATCGACGAGCTGCGGAACGAGGATGTCCAGGTAGCCCCCGCTTCGCCTGCGGTCGTTTTTTTAACCCTCTGCCCGCGCCTTCGGCTGTCCGGGGGCAGCGCTGGGTGACGCAGTCGGCCCCGCGGGTCGCGGCGGGCCGGCCCGGCCGCCCGCGCCTCCGCCGGGGCCGCGCTCGCTCCCGGCCGACCTCACCCTCTTCCAACACACGCCGCCCCGGGTCGGTGGTGCGGGTTGCGTCGGGTAGCTTTTTGCGCCGTCTGTTGGTGTCCGTTCAGAACATCGACCGAAGGCTCCAAGTGGGTCGAGCCGGTACCGCAGTGGGGCTAGGCTAGGCTAGGCTAATGACGATCACAACAGGAGGAGGGTCAAGGCCGCAGATGCACAACTGCAGTAAATGCCTCTTGGCAGGGTTTTTTCTTAAAGGTTGCGCCCATCTGGAAACGTATTTCAGCATCCCCGCGAATCGTTTATCAATGCAAATGTGCTTCCCAGTAAATTGGGGCGCCGGTCGGTTTCATTGATCAGCCTGGTGGTTTGCTGTGTGTCACCTAATTCATGTCTGTCCTTCTGCTCAGCTGAGGCTAAACAGCATCAAAAAGCTGTCCACAATCGCTCTGGCGCTCGGGGTCGAGAGGACTCGCACCGAGCTCCTTCCCTTCCTCACAGGTATGTAAGTCCTCCATCATCACTGGGGAAAGTCAGCTGATGTTTTCAGCTGGTTGATTCCATCCGAGGTGACGTGTTTCCCCATTAAACCCGGACTGCGTGCTCATCACCTTTCCCTCTGGCCCTTAGACACCATCTATGATGAAGATGAGGTTCTCCTGGCTTTGGCGGAGCAACTTGGAAACTTCACCATGTTGGTTGGAGGACCAGAGTACATCCACTGTCTCCTGGTATGACCATGTGAAACTAATTCTGTGATTTATTTTATTTGGGCATGCGTACCGTGGGTTCAAGTAAAGGCAATATAGTCTATGCAGTATAATGTTTTAAAGGCCCGTAAAACGTTAAGACGTCATGTTGGAATGCGTGAACACAGTTTAGTTTTCAGTCATCATGGGTTAATAACAAATCTTCTATACGTATGTGCCTGTTTTACTATGTTTACGAGGCTCTCTTTGGCTGTTTCTGTTGTGAAATTTGTGTGTTTATGAGTCACATGTTGCCCCTGCCTGAGTGTAAATTTTAGTTCCTCAATATTGAGAGGATAAATTGAGTTCAAGTGACTGTCTCAGCCATAAAGAGTTCACTTTCAACTGCTGCTGAGTCTATATGAATTTTAAATGTAGGAGTGTAGAAGGTGTATCCTTTTACTCTGTTCACATGCATTTTTATTGTAAAACACATCAATGAAATGTGTTATGCAGTTACTCAGCCCATGTCTTTTTGCTCCGTAGCCGCCGTTGGAGAGCCTTGCAACGGTGGAAGAGACTGTTGTCAGAGACAAAGCTGTGGAGTCCTTGCGTAAGATCTCCCAAGAGCACTCTCCTGTTGACCTGGAGGTCCACTTTGAGCCTTTGGTGAAGCGGCTGGCTAGTGGTGACTGGTTCACTTCCCGCACATCTGCTTGTGGCCTGTTTAGTGTGTGTTACCCCCGTGTCTCCAGCACTGTCAAGGCAGAGATCCGCCAGTGAGTAACTTGGCTGAACGGCCTCTCTGTGTGCATTATTTCAGTGGAATGTCATTAAATATTGATGTTTGGTTGATTATTTTATGCATTTCAGATGAGTCTAATACCATTTCTCTTTGTAGGCATTTTCGCACATTGTGCTCAGATGACACTCCCATGGTCCGTCGCGCAGCAGCATCTAAGCTGGGGGAGTTTGCTAAAGTTCTGGAGCTGGATTATGTAAAAAGTGACATCATTTCCCTCTTCACTGCTCTGGCCTCTGATGAGCAGGTATGAGCTGTCCTGTTTTCTTTTCTCTTCTTTGTCTCTGAAACTCGGACTGAATTTGTGGGTTTACCTGCATTATTAGGACTCGGTGCGGCTGCTCGCAGTGGAGGCCTGTGTCAGCATCGCCACTCTGCTGCCTCAGGAGGATCTGGAGACCTTGGTGATGCCAACGCTGCGCCAGGCAGCAGAAGACAAATCCTGGAGAGTTCGGTACATGGTGGCTGACAAGTTCTCTGAGGTCAGTTTCACACACTTTGCTGTACTCATGTCTTAATATAATTCACAATCAAGCAATGTCCCCAGTTCCTTTAAGCAGTTTGTGTGAAACAGTAGGTCAAGTGTTTTTATTTAGTTTATATATCCGTTCTGCTGGCTTCATCAATCTCTGCCTTTGGGTTCCTTTAAAATATTTATAATTAGATTATGAGGAGGCTATGAGTTGGCCATTTCAGAGATTTCTCCTTTTGATAATTCTAAACTGATTTGGGTCAAAACCGCTGGTGATGTTAACATTTTATTATTGTTTCCAAGTTATCATGGGTTAGGTTTTAACTCCTGTGTTTTTAGATGTTATGTGTTCGCATGATGCCTGAAGCCTGCATTCTTCAGTTGTTGCCTCTATTTACAGCTCAGAGCTTCAGTCCTGTTTTGGTCACAAAACCTGTTAATTCTCAGGGGAATGTTTTGTTCCTCAGTGAACATTAACAACAGCCAATGTTCTTCTGTGATTGCCTTAACCTTTCTTTAATCTGAACACAGTGATTTAATTCTGGAACAGAGTAGAAAATCTCTGCAATTATTTTAAGTTAGGTTCAGCATTTTCAAGAAAAACATATATTTTAATATTTATAAGAGTATATAAACTGGTAAATGCAAGTTATTGAGTTGATTAAGAAACTATTGCAAATACAGAATATTGCAGTATTATGACTTTATAAGGAGCACATGTGTTTTTTTTACTTTTGAGTCCTGAGCTGGGAAACTTTATGCTTATTCTTTGAGTTATAGAGTTATATGACACTGCTTTGATTGTCCACAGGAGTTCATAAGACTGGAGTTGGCCCTCTAGGGTTTATCAGCCAAGTTCTTTTCTGGAAAAATGTATTTTTAGCCTAAATTCTGTGCATGTGTTAGATCAAACTGAGTTAATGTGTAAGAAAATGCAGAAAAATAAATGACAGTTTTGGCTGAATTGTGAGCTTGAAACAGGAAAAACATGTCTGTAAATTACAGTAACAATACTTTCAGCCCATTGATATGCTACCTGTTTTCTGTTTTCAATCCAGCTCCAGAAAGCTGTTGGACCCGAGATCACCAAAAACGATCTGGTCCCAGCCTTCCAGAACCTCCTGAAAGACTGTGAAGCTGAGGTCCGAGCCGCCGCCGCCAACAAAGTCAAAGGTGGATCCATTCATAATCAATACATTTTGACTGTCTGGGGATGAACTGTCTATTAAAGGAAGTTGCCTGTTTGAAGTTGTAAAATGTTGTTTGTTTTCTTATTTAATATAATTTCTCTTTTGTTAGAGTTCTGTGAGAATCTCCCTGAGGACAGCCGTGAACAGATCATCATGACTCACATTCTGCCCTGCGTCAAGGTGAGTAAAAATAATCCTCATTTGCGCCATAATCCTTTTTTTTCCCCGCTCCTTCTGTTCAGTTAAACTAAATAGTGCCAGAAAAACGGATCATCTTCATATAAGCTTCAGTGATTAGTTCGTAATCCAAAAGAATTATGGATGACAAAATATTCCTGTAACTGCTACGGTTCCAGGTTGCCCTTTCTAAAATTTACATTTTTACATGACTTAATTAGCCAAGTTCGTGAGGAAATGTCTGAATATTTGTTTGCATTTTAACAGAACAAATCAATCATGTCAGCAAACCTTAACGGAATATTTAGGTCAAAACATTCACACGGACGTGTGTTGGTGTTACTTTCGAACGGCAGGTGGCAGTGTTGTCTACCGATTTCAGTCTGCCCGCTATTTGCGTCTCTATTGAATACACACAAGTAAAATATGTTAATCTGAGCCGTGGAACAAAGCGATCAGGCCATACACCAGGTAACACGTGAACCCTGAACAGGTCCTGTTACACAGCAGCTGAACTGTTTGACAAATAGTCTAAAACTGATGTCAGCTGAGGTCAGGTTTACTTCCTTGTTTGTTGCCTGTCCTGTTGTGTGTGAGTGTAAGAACGCTGACTGAGTATTAAAACGAATTATTTACTTAATTTGCCTGGTTGTCATTAGTATTTATTCAGTGCCACTGTATTTGTAGAACGGGAGCCTCAGTGGTGTGCTATGAATTTGGTTCTTGTTTATACACTTTGTCCGTTTTCGTGTCCGTTTCTCCAGGAACTGGTGTCAGACACGAACCAGCACGTGAAGTCAGCCCTGGCCTCCGTCATCATGGGCCTTTCAACCATTCTGGGCAAAGACAACACAATAGAGCACTTGCTGCCTCTCTTCCTGGCTCAGCTCAAGGACGAGGTAAAGGAAACGCTCACTTCTGACCTTTCACTCTAATTTTATGGCTTTTACAGAAAGATGGAACACAATTGAGACACTCTCCAATGAATCTCTGCTTAGCCGGGTTCTTTAACCTTCGTTTACCTTGTCAGCATTACAGCCAAGACCAGACAAATCCACTTAGTAGAAACCAACAGATGTATCTGGCTGCTCCATTTCAGCAGGGCGATGATTTGTGTTGTTGACAGTCAGACAGACCAACAATTAGGCTCGACTCGCTGCATCTTGCGGGAAGTGTAATGAAAAGCTTGGACTTGTGCAGCTGCATTAGTCCATGCGTGCTGCGTTTGGGTTCACGTACATCGTAAATGGAGGTGTTTACTATTTGCTTGCCCTACATGATATTTTTGGGTTGAACCTTGTTTGTTTTTGTGGAGTTATTTCAGATCGTTTTTTTTTTTTTTTCTCTGTCTGAGAAATGCGAAAGTCCAAGTCTAGGTTGCAGCGGGCTGGATACGATGGCACATTTATTCATTTCCAACAGTCAGCCAGTCATTTGTCATGCGAAGATAAGACGATGTGCACCTTAATTGTTGCTGCGGTTCATCTCCTGCCTTTGATCCCATCTGTGCCAGAAGGAAACAGCGCTGTCCTCAAACAGCACTGAGAAAATTGACTAATTAAATCAGAGGCCGGACTAACAAGGTTCATCTATCAGGACAGTTTCAAATGAAGCCTAATAGGAAATAATGTTCTTCACTCAATATCTTGCCTCTGTTTAGCTGCTGCTCGTCTTTTGTGCTGCTCTAGCGTGATTTGGACCTGACCCTGTGAACGTGTTTGTGTCGCAGTGCCCCGAGGTGCGCCTCAACATCATTTCCAACCTAGACTGCGTGAACGAGGTGATCGGCATCCGCCAGCTCTCCCAGTCCCTGCTGCCAGCCATCGTGGAGCTGGCAGAGGATGCGAAGTGGAGGGTCCGCCTCGCCATCATCGAGTACATGCCCCTGTTGGCGGGGCAGTTGGTGAGTCGGGGCGGCTGGGAGCCCGCCGAGTCTCTGGACGGTCCCCAACCTCAGAGAGCCGGGGGCTCGTCAGGTCATGGGAAGAGCTCTCACGCCGGCGTCTGCTTTCACAGGGCGTGGAGTTCTTCGACGAGAAGCTCAACACCCTCTGCATGGCCTGGCTCATTGACCACGGTGAGTCACCTCGGCACAGCCCGAGCGAGAGATTTCATCTCATCTGAACTTCCTAGAAAGGCGCTTGTGGCTTTTAAAGAAATGTTCTGCACCCACCCGTTGCGTCACACGTTACAAATGCGCTTTTATTTTCCTTACCTGGTTTTTCTCCGCACCTGGTAAATGTCTCGTTTTTCCCCTCATATTTTATTAGACAGCAGCGGCGTTCTGCTGGTATTTCCTGTCTCAGAGCAGCATTCTTCACGGTGCTCTCCGTCTGACCTGTTAGCCCAGCGGGTTTCTGTGTTTTTGTGTTGATATCTCAACAAAGAGTGACGCGCGTAGCATCGCGCCCGCGGAATACTCGCCGACGCGTCCCGGTGGCAGCTGCAGGTAGAGTCGGGACACCGGCGAAGGGATCGGGCCCTCAGACACGGTGTGGATTCCTCCTGTAGCTGTTAAAAGTCACAGTTGGGTAACTCCACGACCACCAGGCTTCAGTCCTCTCCAGCACTTTGGCCCGCGTCATGTCTTCCCTGCGCCTTCACACGGAGTTTTCCTAATTAGAGAGACACATGCGTTCCCCGGGACTAAAGGCCAGCTGGGTTACATCATTGGAATGCTGCTGGTGTGAGTTTCTTTGTGAGTGTGTGTGTGTGTGTGTGTGTGTGTGTGGGGCAGTGCCACCCTTATGTAAGAGAGCCCGACTCCAGGCCTGGAATCCTCACCTCCCTGCTGAAGGCTGCTGTGTACTCTCTCAGGCTTCGCCGTGTCTCCGCTCCCCGTCTTTGTCTCCGTCCTAACTTCTCCCCACCACCGTCTCCCCAGTGTACGCCATCCGTGAAGCGGCCACCTGCAACCTCATGAAGCTGGTGGAGAAGTTCGGACCCGAGTGGGCCCAGAACACCATCGTCCCCAAGGTGCTGGGGATGGCCAACGACCCCAATTACCTCCACAGGATGACCACTCTGTTCTGCATCAATGTGAGGACCCCCCCCTCCGGCGAGGCTGCCGGCGGTCGTTCGCCCGCATCGCTCACGTTCCCGTTTGTCCCACCAGGCTCTGTCAGAAGCGTGCGGACAAGAAATCACCACCAAGCAGATGCTGCCCGTGGTCCTGAAGATGGCCAACGACCAGGTGGCCAACGTGCGCTTCAACGTGGCCAAGTCCCTCCAGAAGATCGGACCCGTCCTCGACAGCCTGTAGGCCCCCCCCTCGCCACCGCGCCTCAGATCCCTCCGCCGGCGTTAAAAGCGTGTGTGTGTTTTTCCCCGTTTCAGCACCCTGCAGACAGAAGTCAAGCCGGTGCTGGAAAAGCTGACCACGGACACGGACATGGACGTCAAATACTTCGCCCAGGAGGCCCTCAATGGTAACGCGTGCACACACACACACACACACACACACACACACACACACACGCAGCTAAAGCCAAGCAGCCTAAAGACGCCGCCTCTCCTCTCTCCACAGTTCTGGCTCTCTCACCCACCCAACACGGCTAAAGCTGCCCCCCCCTCCAGACATCAACAACAAACACTTTTACAAGATATTTATTGATGTGCAGGAACAACGATGTTATCAGTTCTTTTATCCTCTGTTGTTTTCCTTTCCAGTCGTAGCCCGTGTCCGGCCAGAGCCGCCTTTACTTTGCTGTAAATTGGAGCTTTAACGAAGGCGTGAGCGCCCTCTAACACTGAGCCCCCCCCCCCAGTGGGTGCAGGTCAGGCCCCTCTCACATTCCTCCCCTATGCATCCTCGGCTGCGGTCGTTTTTAGGACGCCGCTCTTCGGCTCAACGACCCCGACAGCGGACGCGTCGGCGTTCTTTAGCCGAGGTCCCGCCCCGCCCCTCTCTCTGATGGCCCCCGCATGTCTCGCACACGCCCCCCCAAACTCAATTAGGAAGCAACGACGTCGCGTCGGCGCGCGTGATCTGGCCAACTCCGCGGTTGTGCAACAGCCGCGCTCGTGTTGATTCTGTGCTCTGTTGCCCCCCCCCCGCGCTGCCCCCCCGCGCTGCCCCCAGCCGAACCGTTTGTTCTCTGCAGAATCAAATTGGCGCACTGAATAAATCGTTTTGACCCGACGTGACAGGAACCAGCTCACGTACGTCCCGCCCCAGCCCCCACGTGTTGCTGCGCTCGCGCTGGAAGTGGCGGTGCCCCCCCCCCCCCCCCCACCCTCCTCGGCATCGTTCTCAATGGTTGTGCCAATGGCTCTAACGAGCAGCCGCCCCCCCCCCCCGACCACATTTCACCCGAGGATCCACCGATCTCTCTGGGAGACGCTCACCCGCCGGATGTAAGAAGGCCGTTAGTGACCCGACGGCCGAGGGCTCGTGCACGGGGAGCATGCGCACGTGAGGCTGCGTGGTGTTTTATTATGGGGTGGGGTCTGGGGGGGGGGCGGGTTGAGTAAATGTATCATCTGTGTTGATAAAGGAAGCCTCTGTCCTCTCTCCCACTGTTCTCTTGATCCTAATTCAGTTTCTCTACTAAACATTTACTGTTGTCGTCCTGTAACAGACAGAATCTGTGCTTTTTTATTTTGAATTCTCTTCACAATTTGAACGCTGTACTACTGTAACTTGATCTGAATAAAGTAACACAATGGACCCGCGTGCCCCCCCTCTTTGAGCATGGACCACTGAGGTGAAGAGTTAAAGAAGTTAGATGGGCTCTCCATTTCTAGCAGTTATTAAACTCTAAGTACCCTCATTTGTGTCTCTCAACCAACACAAGCCTGCCTCGTACCAGGGAGAAACCCTGAGCAGGTTCAGAGGGGGCAGGAGGTGAAGGGCTGAGGACGCCCACCAGCGTCAGCCTAAACCTTCATTATGTCCTTTGGTGTCTTTGATGTGGACACGCCCCAGTCCAGGAGTGTGTGTGTTTGTGGGCGGGGCTTGTCGTCCGGTCAACAGCCGGAGGAAGACGTTTGATCGTCGGCGTCGCCGGTGTCAGCGCCCGGTCAGCGCTGACCTGCGGGCGGCTGCTGGAAAGATGAAAGCGGAGTGTCTTTGGTGGTGGGGGGGGCCTTTGATCCAGGCAGGGCAGGAGCAGCCCCGCGGCTGACTGCTGCCCTCGGCCCGACCACCGCCGAGGCAAAACAAGGGCCGGGCCGCTCTACCAAAGAGCACGCTGGGAAACATTTGCTTTGTTTTCTTTCTTTTTTTTTTTTTTTTTTCGTCTTTGTTCCTCGGCTGAACTCTGACGACGGGCGAAGCTTTTATTTCCCCCTCCCACGCAAGCGGTGGGCAGCCAGGAGACGGCTTTTAATTTCCCACCAGCCCCTCCTCGGACCCGCCGCGCCCTCCCAATCCTCCGCCCGGCCCTTCAGGCCCCGACGCCGCCGCGCCTAATTTGGCATCCGGGCCGACGGAAGTGCTGAACGTCAGCGCGATCCGCTCCGGCGAGGCCGTCTGGAGCGCCGGCGATGATCGGGACGGAGGAGGACGGGAGAAACGAAAAAAAGAAACCACCTTCAGGACGGGAAGAGGAGGCCGGACGTTGACCTCCTGAAGACGGGGGTCGCTCCGGGCTCACGAGGCACCGATGGAGGCGCGGCGTGTTTAGGTTCGGTTATTTAGGAGGGACTTTGAGCAACTGGAGCGCTCAGCAGCACTGGGGGGGAGAGGGGGGGGAGAGAGGGGGGGGTTTGAGGGGGGGTCCTGACGTCAATGCAGCTGCCTCGCAGGACTGTGTCATTTATAATGAAAGGACTCGAGCAAGCCCCCGCACAGCAGGACGCACACACACAGACACACACACGCGCGGTCTCAGAGTGAGGTCAGACGTTCTCAGGGTGACGAGCAGCGGTCGTGGAGGACCTCGCCGTTCACCCTCCTGCCGGTGACCTTGAGACAAGGTCAAACAAGGCTTCTCCGTTAACCCCCCCCGCAGCTCTAGGTTTGAAAGCCGGTGACATCCCCTTGCTCTGAACGACGCAGTAGGACGTTGTCATCCTCCCTCCCGTTGTCACGGCGACGGCTGATGTCACTAAGGTGTGCTTGGGCGAGCAGGCGTCCGATGTTGCAGTATTTTAAGGAGCGAGGAAGACGCCTGTCTCCTTCGTCACCACAGGTGTGCGTGACAGATGGAGGGTGAGTGTGTGTGTGTTGGGGGGGGGTGTGTGTGTGTGTCATTTCACTTTTTTTTCCCGCACATCAAATAGATGCACGATTTTATCAACAGTATGACGCACATCATTTGGGAGTCTAACACCATCAAGGTCCAACCCCGGGAGAGAAGCGACACCCTAGTTTCTATGAACAGAACCCCCCCCACAACTATTTTTGGTACGCCCCCTCACCTTCCTCTGGCATTGTACTAGCAGGATTAAATGTTCCCTGTCTGAGTGGGCTGATTGGATTGACGTGTTCCGTCTACACGATCCCCTCCGATCCTCAGCCGCCACCTCCAGTCTCGCTTTAGCTCCAATTCGCCGGCAGATCCAACTTTTATTCTCTTTTGTAAGTTTCATTATGATCTGATTCACCACACACACACACACACACACACATTTTCCTCACCTCCTCCTCCCCTTACTCACCATCCTCGGTTGTAATTCTTGCGTCTGTGCTCCAGATCTTGTTTTTTTTTGGGACTAACGCAGCACATATGCTGCACGTAACGCCCGTCCGACGTGTAGGAAGCGCTTGGGGCCGAACACTTGGGACTATTTTCCATTACAAACTTGGCCCCTTGTCCTTCGTGGGCGGGTGAAGTCATCTGACTGGAGGATCAGAGGCGGCGGGGGCTGCGTGTGCTCCCGATCCGAGATGTCGGACGTCGGTTTTGGTCGGATTGCGAGTCGAGGATGATTTGGTTCGGTTTCGGAGGTCAAAGGTCACGGCGGCCTTACTTTGGTTGGCGAAGTATCGGGGTTGTTTCCAAAACTGCACCGTGAAGGTGTGAGTCAACGTTCTAAAAAACACAACGATGACAAATGGAGACGTGACGTCAGTCTCCAAGTGGTGACCCTGGCTCAGAGGCGGTGGGCGGGGACTGCCTCTAGACTCCGCCCACTCCGCCAAAGTCGACGCGGCCTGAAAAGAGCTTGCCGTTCCCGTGCTTTTCCTGCTGCTTGTGGGCCAAACTCCGAGAATCCGACCCAACAGGTCAGTCAGCAGCGAACACACTGACCGACGGCGAAAGGAAATCCTCCGCGATCAGCGACATTGATGGCCACGTGAACGGTGAGACCCTTCCGCGATGCGCTTTCTGTGGACACGGTCTCTGACCAACACCCAGAAACCCCAGAACACACACAAACACACACAAAGAAAACTAATCAAAATACATTTTAAAAAATACCCACAGACTTTTTTTTAGTAGGATGGTTTTTAGCAGTGCAGTGCTCTGGGGAGCAGTTTGAGTGTGACACAGACAGGGAGGAAGTTAGCCCTGTGCAGCAACATGCACCAATGTCTATAAAGGTATTTATTTATTTTGCTTTGGTTGCATTTTCTGGGGTTTGAAATAACCTAGTTGCGTGTGGGGAGCGTCATGGCGGTGCATTTACAGTAACATTCACCAGAAACCTTTGGATGCAGCAATGTGACACAAATACCAAAAACCGCTGAAATGCAATAAAGTTTTGAGCGTCTGGGTCGAATTACTTTAGCGTTGCCCATTTTGTGAACGTCCAGTTAATGAAAACTTAATATGGGATAAATAGACTTTGGGTAAACAATCAGATTGGTCTCAGTCACAACACTCCCAAACCCGTTTTGTGTCCTGACGGGAGTGAAAATAAATATTTAATGAGACGACAGGAGCCGAGGGGGGATCAGGCCCCGGGTCCTGGAGCGCTGGATCTCAGGGCGGGTTGTGACTCAACCGTTTACACAAAGCACTTGGTGCGATTCCTTTTCCCAGGCCGTTGACGCTCTGACGGCCCGATTCCGTTAAGAGCCCAGCGTCGGGGCCCCCGCGGGCCGGTTTCGGTAGCGCGGACACAGAAGAACGAGGCACGGGAGGAGGGGGGGGTTCATACTCAATAAACCTTTTTTAATCTCAACAGCAAGTTAGCTTATGTGTGGTCAACATCAATGCAGACAGAAAACTGGATTTCTATGGATAGATGGATGTTTATGTTTTATCAGCTCAGCAGGAGGTGAAATTGTTACACTTGGAAACATGTCCACTAGAATCTTCATGAGTTTAGTCTTCAACTAGAGAAATATTGCTATAATACTTTAAAATGGCATTCACCGACTGACAAACAAGAAAAAAAACAAAAAAACAAAAAACAAAACAAAACTAATAAAGAAGCTCCAAAACTCCACACGGTGGGTAGTACAGGGAAACTTCTGAGGGACTTTGGTTTTGTACCTTTGTAAAACCTGGCTCTACTTTCTTTTAGAAGAAAAATCGCATTAAAAGAAGAAAAGCTATCATTATAAATGATAAAGGGGTTCAACCATAACAGAATGGCTCTATTCAAACTCTTCATTTCAACTGAAAAAAAAAGTAAAAAGGCACACTGAACACTTCACATCCAACACAAATGTTGCATCTCGGTGCAACGTGAGATTCTCTACACCTCTAATCTGTACAAAGTGTTACTCCATCTGTAAGTTCAACAGATAAAGTGTTCATCTGTCCGGGCTTTTTCTCCGAAAGAAATGTGTTTTGCGTCCATTACTGGTGAGGAAGAGAGAGGAGAAAGGTGTTTCCTACAGATTACAGCACGTTTCATCTGCCAGGAAACGGAGGAGCAATACAAACCTTTCCCCACCTCGGCCTCCTCCTCTCCGGCTACATCTCTTTCCCCCTTCGCCGTCAAAGTGCCACAGTTTTTAGCTTCCACAGATCATCCTGTCGCCGTTCTGGACTGACCGCTGACAGAATGAACCACAACAATCATTCAGATCTTTTAAAAAAGGCAAGAAAAATAATACACACTCCTTAATACTCATACACTGTTGGGGGTTTCACAATTATATGGCGAGTGTATGACCTTGTTAACAGAGTAACTGTGTGTAATACAGCCATGAGACCTGAATGCACCATCTCACGTGCAGCAGTTCCTCAATCTATTATTATTTTAGTACTGAAATAACAGCTGAATAAACAATTGCTTATTTGACTAGAGCTGTATCTACTGACATCAAAAGGTTTCTTTTTTTCCTGAAAGACATTCCAATGCCTTAAAACATCTCCATATGATGGCGTAATGCTAAGTTCAGAGAGAAAAGACAGTACAGAAAAAAGTCGTGTGATTTGATAAAAGTGTTGGGGTTTCTGAGAAAAGTGAATACGGGGGGGGGGCCCTGAGAAACTCTGACGTGTAGACTTTCCAGGATTTCCATCTGACAGAGCAAATATCTACTGTGCTGATTAAAATCGTCGTATTTGTACCCATGATCTGCTGCTAATCTGTCCCTCTTCTACTCAAAGTGCTCAGATCTGATTTCTGGCACATTCAGGCTGGAAACAGAACCATGCCGTTGGAGTTTTTGTTAATCCGATTCAAGGTCGCGGTTCAAAGTGGTGCCTCGCGTCGCTGACCTCGCGACATCAGATCGTCTAGATTCCGATAAAAGCGCGAGCCCGCGTGGAGGCGTGACGTCTGTTCGCGGTATCTGAGATTCCCCTGCATCGCATGGGCCCGGATGTCTTCTGTCTTCACCAGCGACCAATGCAGACGCAGCCAAATCAGATCTGATCACTAAAAAAAAAAAAAAAAAAAAAAAAAAAAAAAGCGCCAACAGTGGGCTCCAAAGATCAGATCTGAAGATCAGATTAAAGGAGCTAATCTGATCGGCCTGCAGCCTGAACGGCGATGTCTTATCTCGGCCCTTTCTACGCTTAAAGTGTTGAGAACAAACAAAGAAGAACATCTCAGCGCGCTTCGGGTGAAAGAAAAGATCCGATCGCCCTCCGCTGTCAGGTGACATCTTGCTGATGTAACAGCAACCCCGACGTGAAAGAGGGGATCGAATGCAAACCTAAAGGGGGGGCGACGCCATTGATTGATAGAACCACACGGGGGGGCCTGATCAGAGCAGACGTACAGTGTTTGTCTTTTTCAGTAATGACAACAAATGATGTGACAAATCTGAAATATGAACTGTGCAAACAAACATAGTTTCTCACACACACACACGCACGCACACACACACACACACACACACACACACACACAAGCTGTCTCCAGGCTTGACCCTGCTCTCTTCCAGGGCGAGTGAGGGAGAGATTATCTCTCGGTTACATCATCAGCGAGTGGCGTCACTGCTGACGACTCTGAGGTCCCCGTGAACCAATCAGAGCTGAGCCGAGCAGGTGAGGCTTCCATTCCTAATCCCTCAACATTAAGGATTAATATTGCTTCAGTATTGCCACAAAAATAGAATAACAGACCGTCTACGCTACTTCTCACCCAAAAGCACATCGATTACGCGCGCCCTCATTTATCAGGCAGACCCAGGAGCCACAATCCAACGGTCACCCTGGCAATTACCCGCGCCCAGAACCGAGCGGGGGATTAGACGGGAAAGTGGCGCGGCGGTTCAGTAGTGTCGGAGACAAATCAGGATCAGTAGTTAAAGTCACAGGAAGAGTCCTAAAGGTGGTTTGATTGTCACGTGACCACAGCAAAACAGAGGTCAGCGGCGCTTCACTGTCCTTAATGACTCACAACAGACAGCGGCACGAATGTGGGGTGTAACTCACACGCCCAGATCTAAGAGGCCTGCGCACTTCCTGTTGTGACTTTTTACGATGAATGCTGTAAATAGAGCTTAATATTAGTGTTGAGGCGGTTTGTGAAGAAAACCCTGCTAGTGTGTGGCACGAGGGGACACAAAGGGGTTCAATTTGCGGTCCTGTCAATGCCGGCGTGATAAATGAGGGGTGTTTGCTCGCGTTTTTCTCTTCTACTGAAATCGGGGGGGAGAAAAAAAGCACAATTGTTTCAAGAACCAGTCTATTGTCCTATTTTAAATCCCAAAAGCGCTGCCAGCCACTGTCCATTCATTCCTCTGACAGCCTGTCCTCAATTAGTCCACTTTGAAACCATTTCAAGGTGAGACGCTGCTCTGGCAGCCTCCGGGACGCGCGGCGCTTCGCCCTCGGACAGCGCGGCGCGTTCCTCGGAGGGGTGGCGCGACAACGGTGACAGCGGTGGCCTCGCCAAATTAGAGGGGCGGGGCTCGGGGGAGGTGGGGGGGGTCTTGCGCCGAGCCTCCCCTTACCTCTCCGACGAGGACAGAGGAGGAGAGGAGGAAGGCTAGAAAAGGGGGGGGTTTTGGTAGAAATGTTGTCTGAGGTTCGTTACAACTAACAAGTTTGTGTCGCTCGTACGAAAACACTTCTCCTTCCCCGTTGCTACGCGCGAAGCCTCCGCTCACAGCTCCGTTCCTCTCCGGTTCCCATCGCTTAATACTGCGCGATCCAAATTCAGTTGACCATGACGAAGCCGTGCTGGGAATCTACCGTCTCCATCATCTCGCTGTCCAGGAGGGAGCCCAGGCCTTCCGACTGGCCAGGGCCGGACAGGACCCCGGCCATGGCCCCCGCCTCGGTCTCGACCAGGGCGGGATGAACCAGCGAGGCGTGGTCTAACGGGAACCCGTCCTGCTCCGAGAGGAGAGCCTCGTGTGGAAGCCCGAGAACCTGCTGCTCGCAGCCCGCAGGGTAGCAGAAGCCCAGCCCGCCGGCCGAGGCCTCGTGGGGCTGGGGACTGTGGAGGTGCTGGAGGTGGGACCCGGGGGGGATCTGCTGGGCATAGTGGTGGTGGCTGGGGGCCAGGTAGGAGTCATAAACCAGTCCCTCGCCCGGTTCCATCAGAGGGCTCAGGCTGTGGGGGTGAGCGAACGGCGGCGAGGCCTGGGGAGTGGTCTGCTGCGGGGCTTGAGGCGGGTGGGTGGCTGACATGGCGGGACCCTGAGGGGGGCTCTGAGACGCCGCGGGGTCCAGGGCGGACCCGCCCGCTGGGTAGGAGCCCTCGGCTATCTGCATCTGATTGAAGTGGGCCTGCAGTCCCATCCCCTGCGACTGCTGCAGGTACATCCTCTTCTGGTTCAGCCTGCGGGGAGAACCAGAAACTCAAACCACCGGGTCTCAAAAAAGGAACCGAGCTACTGGTTTCACACATGTCAAAACCAGCTTCACTATTTAGATCATGGGGGGGGGCTTCGAAGAAACAAGAAGTGGCAACACACCATCGCGTCAGTTAGTGACCAAAGAACGTGTATGAAGGTTTTTTTTTTTTTTTTTTTACACATTGTTTAATGTATTTAAAGAGGTTGAACAAAGCTGAAGGAACTGGGAACATACCTGTGCTCCTGCAGCTGTTGCTCCAAACTTCGCGGGCCCTCTTTGCAGAACAGCTGGCAGCTCGCGGGGCTGTTTGCCAAGACGTTGGCCTTGTGGGCAGAAGAGAAATTAGCATCTGGCCACCCCGCTTTTGGCGTGCACCGGTGATTTATGGCGACGCGGGCAGCGTTGGACCGTACCTGTAGCCTGTGGGTGAGGTACTGGGTCTCCAGGCTCTGTCTGCGGGACAGCAGCGGGGGGTGCGGCCCACCCTGGTATAACGCCAGGCCTTCCTGCTGCTTGGACGCCTCGCCCTTCAGTCAAACACAAAGCGTTTAGGAGGCTGAACCTGCGCGGGTGGTGAAGTCAGAATAATGCGCCATGCGTGTTGCACACACGTGTGGGTAGAGCAGACTAGCTCAGAGCCCCTCGCCTTTGCCTAATTAAAGAGCATCGGGGTCTTGTTGTTTCATCACGTTGCCTAACTGGATTATCCACACTATCTCCTGCCCGAATGCCTCGGTGGTGACTGATCAGCCAGATGCTTTCCTCTAAATGGCGCGTACCGCTGGGATTAGACAGTAGTTAAACCAAATGAAAGCAAATTAAAAGGATGATGGGGCCAGAGCATCATAATCGACAAAGAGATGTGTTATTGTATTATATGGGACTGACAACCAGCCACCCCCTCAAAGCAACCGGATCTTTCCTCAGATAGCCCCGCTCGCAGTGTGTGGACGGGCCCTGTGCTTTTTTTGTGTATTACATGTCCATCTCCGTGTGCGATTGCAGTTTGGGCCCATTGAGTGCCAGTCACTACCATGAATCCAACAATGGCTGCATTCACTTTGGCCTAGGCTCCAGGCCCCAGTGGGAAGGGAGACAGTAAACAAGCCACAGTTGGCTGCCTCTCTTGGGGTTACACAACAGCCTGGGTGCCTGTTTTTTTTCCCCCCTTTGGCGGTCACGGGGTGAGGGCAGCTGAGCTACTGAGAGAAGCGTCGCTGGGTTTGAGTGGAGGGTTGTGCGGATGCTGACCTCCAAGAGGTTGTGCAAGTGGTGCTGCGGTCCCACGGGACTCATGGCCGCCCCCTCTCCGGACCCCATCTGCTCCACCAGCATCTGGACCTTGTTAAGCTCCAGGATGCCTTTGGTCCTCGCCAGGTTCTGGAGGTGCTGTCGAAATGCGACGAGACCTGAGAGCACAGGAAGCCAACAAAGGGAAAAAAGAAAAAAAAAAAAAGCGACTTTGAGTCTCAGTTCAGACAACAACGTCCTCGCCTCAGAAGCCCCGTTCTGACAGCCCGAGCATCCGCGTGTGTACGTGCACGGCAGCATGTGGCTCTGATGGGAGCCATTCCGCGGTGATGAGCTGTGGCTGCGAATGACAGGACCTGACTCACTGTGATGGTGGGAGTTATTTAAAACAAGAGTCAGCGATCTGACGTAAAAGAATCCGCCGCATCCGCGCTCTCCAAAGAGGATTATGAAAAATAAATATATAAATAACTGAAAATACCAACTGGGAATACCAAGAAACTAGAGCGCATTTTACAGCTGTAATTATAGTTTTGGCTTCCTTAAATCTCAACACACACACACACAGACACACACACACAGACACACACACTCACACTACAGCCGCAGAGAAAACAGAGAATTAGAAATTTTAATATTTCCACTTTTGCTCTTTTTTTGTTTCTTGAGAAAAGTACAGCATGCCGCAACAGAAACTTTGAAGAAAAAAAACAAAAAAAACAACAAAAAAACAGCAACATAGAGGAGCGGAAGCGAAATCAAATGGAAAGAAAGGAGATTGGGGAAGAGAGAAATATGTGGGCTGAGACCTTCAAATATCTCTCCGTGTTTCATAACATGAATCACCACCGCCGCAGTCGTCAGAGGGACTGAGAAAGGTGAGAGAAGGAAGGGAGACGAGGGAAAAACCGGGGTGTGAAGAAAAGAGGAGGAGGGGGAGCAAATGACAGAGTGCGAATGAGGCGCCGTTATCTGGGAGGTAGTGTATATGTGTGCGTGCGCGTGTGTGTGGAAGGTGTGATGAGGCAGCTGAGAGGGGACGGTACATGCAGCCAAAAGAGAAGTGTATTGAAAATTAAGAGTGCAAAGGTCAAAGTCGGTTTTTGATAAGGTACCAATGGTGTGTTGAATATAAACATGCAGTTAAGTCACATGTTCTTTATTATTTACTTCATGTACATTATAATGTGTAAGAACTAGACTGAGACCACAAATCATCCTCTGTTGATGGGCTCCACAAAGTGGCCTTACACGCTTATACAGGCTTTAGAATGTTGCTGTGTATATATAATAGAGCTATTCATAAGTGCTATGAAACACGCATCTTTGCAGCCTTTTGTTGTAACCGATAATCACAATGACACACACACCAGCAAAATATCCTCACCTCCCAAAAATGTCCTCGCTTTCATAGTAGAATGCCGACACACACACACACACACACGGGCAGTGAAACCCTGTTATGATGTGAGAGATGCATTGTGTATACAAGGTCGTGTGTGTGTGTATCTTCAGAAAAACACTTTGTACGGATCCATTATGAAGATGGTGTTTGTGAGGGTTCAAACAGAGATCAGGGTGATTTGAAGGAGCAACGACATTAATTAATGAGCAATCCTGACCTTGCGTGAGGGAGGTGTCAGAAGCGCGCCGTCCTTCTCTGAAGCTGATAGGGGAGCGGTTGTGTGTCTCCCTGTGCTGGGAGGTGAGAGCAGCCATGGCTGGGTTGGGAGGCCGTGCGTTTAGGAAAGGTGAAGGGGTGACGGCAGGGGCGGAGCTGTTCGATGAGACCAGTTCGCTGAGGGAGGGCGGGTCCTCCAGCAGGCCGATGTCGCTGTGCATGGAGCCCATGTCGTAGCCCATGTCCGAGTCCACGCTCCCCGTGGAGGGGTTGTGGCCCAGAGTGAAAAATTTACCTGGCGGGTACAAAATTAATCAAAGTTTATGGGCGTCATTGGGGAAAAAGCAGATTGTTTCCAGCATTAAATGCATGGTGACGCATCAGACCTTGATTTGAAGGACCTGGCTGGTTGGTGACCTCAGAGAGGGTGTGCCTTCGCTGGCCAAACCGTGCCGTCTGATAAGCAGACAGCAAATGGGGCGGGTCGTCCTCGCTGTCGGGCTCCTCCGTCTCGATGCCCTCGTCGATCGACGTCTCCATCATGTTGCTCGGCGATGATGTGGAGGATTTGCGGAGGACAGTGGGGGGAGGTAGAGGGTCCATGAGGCAGCCATTCACCTTGATGGAGGAGGGGAATAAACGGGGGAGAAAGAATGAAAATGACGGCGTCCCAGCGAGGAAGGAAACAGCAGCAGCCAGAACGCGTTAATCAAATCAGACATCTTTAAAACACGCCGATGTTGCTTTTATATAGAGTGTGTGTATCATTGTTACGGCACGTAGACCGGCTGTGTGTGTTGGCCTAGAGTTAGAGGGTGGGGATAAAGGAATGCAGACCCAGGAAGTGTGCACGCACGCACACAAAAACACACACACATACACACAGACGGATCATCTGCATGAGTGGTCCCACTAACAGGGAAGCTTAGCGTTGGCCTAGAACACACAAACTTGCCCAATTTCCCATCTGCTTTCAAGAGTGTGCTGGGACAGGAATGCTGTTACTCAACTCAACTCAACTCAACTCTCTCTCACACACACACACACACACACATACAGACACACACAGAAACAAGAGAGGAAATGACACTGACAAACAGATTATGGTAGGAGATCATAAGCAGCGGTGTTCAGTATGAAGACAGGAGAGAAGCTTTTGAAGAAAAAACAGAACAGCCGGAAACTGAGGAAGTAAGGATAAGGACGGGCTGTGGGTTGACTGGTGGGAGGGTCGATAGCTGGAACAGCGCGAGCACCTTCCTGTTCATGTGTGTTCACTCAGATTTGCATGAGGTCACATCATCACAGGACAGATTACATAACCGGGCTCCATTCACAAAGCACACACACCGTCTGTCTCTCTTTTTCTCTCTCTAAGTGTGCAATGACACAGGGTCACGGCACACTTATATAAAATCAAACTTTTTTTCTTTTCTTTCTGGAACCAGGAGCGAGAGAGAGAAAAAAGAGAGGGCGACGAAGGGGGTTCTTGAAGGAAGCCTCCGCATATGCATGTGTGGTGTGGCTCTGTTGGGGCGTGAGGCCATCATCTTACAACACCGGTGTCTGCTCGCAACAGTCGGTCAGGAAAAGGTCACTGGCTGGCGGAGATAAAGAGGGAAAGTACAGCGCCTGCATGCATGTCTTGCTTGTTTGTGTGAACACATTTTGGCATTAAATCAGCTTTGGGGACATGCTGGCTGAGCTTTAAAGGTCTTGAGCACAGGCTGAGCATACGCTCTGCATGATTTTGCAATGGCAGACAGTGTAGTGCAATAAGTGTGCATGTGGGGACTTCTCATCGTGGCGTGTGACTCCAGAAACCATAACCTGATGATCGCCTCTGTTTGCCCGTGAAGCACAAGAGGTGTTTATTCTATTGTATTACATTTAGAAGCACCTGCTCCTCTATCTGACTGCTCTACCTGGAGACAATACCACACACACATACATATATTAAAAAAAAAACTTGCATGAAAACTTTGAGTGGGTCTTCCTAGGTCTGAAGAAAGGAGACACCCATCAGTTTAGCCCTGTTCTACTGTACTGGCTTTAAGGGAGTAAACAGATTGAAAATCTTGTTGCTATAGTGTCAAACACACAGCATATGATCAGCCTTAGCTGGGATGGTTGAGCTTAGGATAGAGGGTGCATGTATGCGTGTTTATAAGCTGCAGAGGATAGGCAGCTGTCCTGCCTTTGATGCGAGTGCTGGGTGAGTCCTTACATAAGGGAGCAGGTCAGCTGCACCCTGGCAGGTCGACAGGGTATTCATACGTGCATGCACACAGGCTCATCCACATATTTCTGATTTCACAGTGAAAGAGTGAGCTCATCGATGCAGGTCATGGCCCGGGATCGTTTTAAGGACAGAGTGGTATGTAATTCCCAAACCGAGAAAACTTGATGCGACGGTAAACACAAAGATAATGTAACCCGTGCTCCTAAAAAACCCACTGGACCTACTTTAGGTGTGTTTACATCGTCCACAGTGAAGTTCTGCTCCAGAGAACACGCCGTCTGGGGGAACGCAAACACGTCGGAAGAAGCTTGGGGCACAGCAGTGGAGCGCAGCAGACGGACACCCTGAGGGTGCAAACCAACCTGGGTCATACCGCTGGTGGACTGCGGAGGAGGAGGAAACACAGGACATCACATTTACAGTAAAAACCTCCTGGTTTTTTGTAATTCAGGGAGCACGAGAAAGGAAACAGAAGAAAGGAGCAAGAAAGGAAAGGCATCAATCGCATGAGTGGAAGCTTAGATTGATGGATAAAAGGATTTCTGCTTCTTCATCTGGCCTGTGGTGCAGAGTACTGAAGCTGAGACTAGAGGACCATGGATGTATATGCTGCTCTGAGAGCCTTTGAAAGCCCCGCACGCACCTTGACGACTGTCTGTTCAGCAATGGTGCTTGGCCGCCGCTGGCGGGCGTCGAGCCGCTGTTCGACGGGGAAGCTACATCGATGGGCCTTGAGCCGCTCGACCAGCAGGTAGTAGATAGCAGCAAAGTGGTTGTAGCTTTTGTTCTGCAAAGACTGTGGAATGAACGACAGCAGGAAGCTGCGGGTCAAGGCGCTTTAAGAAAACTGCGAAAGCTGTGTTTTTGTGATGCACTGCTACTCAACTTCTACACAAAGTGTTTACAAAAGAGAATAATGATTTGTTTTCATCCTGATCGCTAAACCTGCGGCTGCACTCTTACTAAAATACACTCATAAGGAAAACACACGAGGACGGTCCCATGCTTGAGTTTGCTCAGGGCTTCTATATCTACCACAAGAAACAGGCTGTTCTTCCATGTTTATATATAACTGGCATGAATTACAGTCTGCAACCCTCACTATTAAACACTAACAGTCACATAAAGGGTTTAGTGGATTTCAGTGAAATGCATGTAAATGTAACCATTGAGGTTGTTCTTTACAGAAAACATGAACACGCTCTCTTGCACACATCAAGTGGTTTTGACCAATATTTGCTTGAGCTTCCCATTAGCAACAGTACTAACCTCTATGGTTTTGTGCTGGTCAATGCCGAGACTATGCATCAGGCGGAGAACCTGCTCGCTGTACTCCCCGATGCCTGCCTCGCCCTCAGCGGACAGAGGCTGCTGGTGGAGAACCGGCCTCTGAACTGGAACATATGGTGCCATCCACTTGTGCTGCTTGATCTGGGCCACGGAGAGACGCTTTGATGGGTCCAGCACCAGCATCCTGCGGATCAGGTGCTCGCAGTCTAAGAGAGGCAAATAGGAACATATGACTGGGGGACAGGAGGACGTTTACAGCGGCCCGCTGCTTAAACAGGCATAAAATATGCAACAAATTCAGGCGTTTAAAAGGAATCGTCAACTCGGGGTTTAACGTGTGATAAATATTTCGCTTTTTGCTGCGCCTGGACTTCTGAACAGTGTGTTTCTGCCCCCTCCTAATGAGCGCCTCACCTCGAGCTGGTGGCTAGATGAGTTTGACGTCAGACACAGCTGGGCTCTTAACAGGATTACCGCTCCCCTGACTGTGTTGCTTTGGTTTGCCTCAATCCCTACTGTCTGCGCTGCATTCCTGCCTGCCGCACGGCAATTTCGCTCATACATCCCGCTCCAGTCATAAAATATAAAAACCCAACCGTATCTGCCTGGTTTTCAAGCGCTATTTAAAAGGTCATGCTAAATAAAACTGTGTGCAGAGCTGCAACTATCTCCAGTATGTGACAGATTTAAATATTTGTTTTTCTTATGGCTCTTGAGTAAACGGTCCTCTGCAGGTCACTAATGTCATGCTTTCTGGAAAAAAAAAAAGAAAAAAAGAAGAAGACCGCAGCAGTTCATGGTTTCAAGAACACGATTGCCCACAACTTCTTTCTCAATATCCACCCGGCTAACATCTGCTTTTATTGCATCTTCTGCTAACTCGATTTCTTTCCCAATTATGTGGCACAACCCCGCACCTCATCTTAGCAACTGTGTGCAGCTGCTTAGTTACAACCTGCTTCCAATACATTTAAGTTTGTTTTGCCGGGACCAGAAGTTGCTCGGGCTCTGCTCATTGCTGCGGTGGTGTTTATAGCAACAGCTGAAGCAGGCAACATTTTTAAAGCTGCTACCCAGCAGGGACTTCAGGGCTATGTAAAGAGCACACTGCTGCAGGAGCATCTAAACTCTCGGGCTGATTGATTGACACACCGTTCTCAGCAATGACTTAACCACAGAACCATCCCAGTTAACACTTGTAGAGTCCCAGTGGTGTAGAATTGCAGCAAAGAGGGTCAAGGAGATGGAGAAGGGAGCAGATGAAGAACAGAGTGACACCTATTGATATTACTGAGGTTCTATCAAGCGCAGGGGCTCCGGAAATCGCTTTAAACAGTAAACGTACTCCTACCTAATAAACGCTGACAGTTTAAATTACAGAAAAGCCACTGAGACACCAAAAGAGGCTTTGATCAGTGTGGGCAGAGAAACGAGCGATGGACATTTTCTTCAGTTTCAGCAGGATCTGCATTCATCTGATATGCTTTCTGGTTATCTAAAACATGGTTTTGCAAGTAACAAACAATGCGTCACTCATTTCCAAGCCCAAAATTGAAAACACATGAGGCTGTTGTCTGATAGCTGATAACAGTTTTATGGGATGATTATCACATGCATAATGAATTAGTAAAGAAAACAACATTTCTCGAACAGAAGTAGCATTTTTAAACAATATTTGACAGGGTTTCTAAATTTTCACCTGCATTAGTACTGCTGGGATGAATTAAGGTGACCGGGTCTTTGCAACATGGCAGCAGCAGGAGTCATTATTATAAGCCATACAATTAGGACAACTTTCTTGGAACAGAAACATTCTATATTTTCTGCGTTCTATGGGGGGGAGTAAAAAGAGATGATGGATGAAGAAATCAGCACATTCTGTTCTCTTGGTTGGGGAACAGAGGCTGGACTGGGGTTTGGGAGGAGGGTCGGAATGTCAGTTTGGCTGCGGAGCTGACATACTCCTGCACTCCCTTTATGTCTTCAACAGAAAAAAAAAAACTGGTGGACTCACAGACCACACCCCCTGTAGAGTAAGTGTTACAGGCTTGCAGATGGGATACAGAAAAACAAGCCCGGAGAAAAAGACGGGGCCGGCGAGATGCCTCGGCGATAAAGTGAGTCAGAAAGACAGACAGACTCGCTCTCCTCAGAGACAGACAGGCAAGCTGCTGCAAGGCTTCACCGGCTTTTTTTTTTTTTTTCCCTGGGTTACATAAACTGCTCCAGATCTGGACTTAATCTTCTGCCAGTTAGCTGGTCCAGCTGCAAACAGCAGGCCTGTGCTGGGTTGGAGTCACCCTGTGGCCAAATGACTGCACAAATATATGTGTTACCTGTATCTGGGCCCCAGCTAATAGCAGAATGAGCTCCTGCAGCCGCTGCTGGAGAGCATCAATGACTGGAGCTTGGTGACTAAGACTGGAACAGGTCTCATAAATACACCGGCCGTCCATAAATATAGCGGAATGCCAACACAGCGGGGGGGCGGATGATGGCGCACTCCCAACTTTATTTTGTATCTCACGTCCCGGAGGCTTTTCTTACCTTCAGTCATGAAGTAAGGGATACGGAACCTCCCTTCCAGGACTCTCTGTCGGAGTACAGGCAGAGTCGGCCCATCAAACGGTAACGCGCCACACACCAGCACGTAGAGCACCACCCCCATACTCTGAACAGGAGAAGAAAAGCGAGCACATCAGACCTATGTGGATGTTAATTATGTTGCACACATGAAGGAAGTAATCGCAGTAGACCAACTGCAGACATTGGTTTGGGGGGGCAGAAGTGTACGACAAAGAGGAGCTCAAGAGGATTTAACTGGATTATAGCTGGTGTTTCGGTGATGACACCATATGCAAATTAATCCAAAAGTGGGTCTCTTCAGCATCTTACCCAGATATCCAGCTGTGGACCCTCATACTGCTGGCCCTCAAAGACCTCTGGAGCAGCATAAGGTGGGCTGCCACACCACGTAGCCAGAGGCGTCCCAGGCTGAAAGAAATTCCCAAATCCAAAATCTACACAGGGGGGAAATTAAAAAAAAAAAAAAAAAAAAACACACAAAGTGAGGCTATGAGGTTAGAAGCACAGAAGTTTGATACATCAGCAGCAGAACAGGCACACAGAAAATGTCTGACTAAATGCCTCCATAGGGTCTGCAGCTTTTGCATAATGTATTATGTGATCAACATTTTTTGTACATTGAGTGGGTGTTTGTATGAGGTAACCCGCTCTGGAGACGGACATGAGGTCATCGGTTCTGTCCTTTGATTGGCCGTCGCAGTGTTGAACGAAAATTGGATTTGACTCTCGGGAAAGGGGGTTCTGACTTACTCATGCAAAACACACAATGCTGAGTAATTCACATCTGGGTTTAATAAAAAGAACTCACAATGAAAGCTGCAGCAATATCGACCAAATTACACCCAGCTCAGTATTGTTAGGACCCATCCAGAACCTTTTCACCCCCCCCCTTTTGTATCTAAAAGAAAGTACAAGGGCGGGCTACCCGGAGTTCACGACTATCTCTGACCTTCATAATTATAAATGGGGTCTCATCAGCTTGTGACAGATGACGGCTAGATAAAATCCAAGCTTAGATGACTCATTATCAGTGGGATGCTGTTGTTGTTGCCGCTGCTGATGGTGTCATAAGACCCAACAGGAGCACTTAGCCCTCCACTCCCTGCCCCTTTTTCCCATAATTTGAAACGGTTACATAAACCAGAAAAAACAGCCTTGCAATATAAATACATAAAACTGATTAAAAAGCACGTTACATAATGGAGCCAGAGGTGATATGGGCTCGCGCACAACCACAAACAGATCGCTGTGTGAGAAGACAACTGATGCTATTTTCTCCTCTGTCTTTTGCTCTCTATCCGGATCCTCACCACCAAAAGCTCGCAGTCACACGGTTAACCGCTAATGTCAGAGCGGCAGCCACGTTAATTGGGCGAAGCTGCAAACCTCGTCTTGCAAAATAATGAAGTGCTGATTGATCATTTAGGGTGAAGATAACACAGTGATGCAGAAGTCAAAACAAAACAGAAAGAGGAGGCAGAAATTCTTAATTCTTGTAGTGTGGGAAGCTGTAATAATCCACCACACTGAATCCTAACATTGGCAAAGTACAGATTTCAAATGTTAAATTGAAAGTGGCTGGGAATGTCCCTTTTCATCCATTTAGCAACTGAGGTGCATGTGGCAGGAGGAGCAGTTCAAATAAAGAGTGGGGGGGTGAAGCCTGCGCCCCCAGTGGGGTTTATCACAAGTATGTTTACTGTCTGATGCTGCTGTGAAGGTGAGACGTGAGATGCAGGCGGAGAGAGTGCAGCTGGTTTATCGGCAAGAACTGTGACCCATTTCACGCAGCTGAATACTGAACAGACCGGCTGACGTCAAACAGCCCGGCGCGCTGCAGGCGGCTAACGGCGCTCAACGGGGAGGGCGGGGTGAGGGAGCTCATGCACACGCGCGTGCGCGTGCACGCGCGGAGCCTTACAATGATCCTAAACATGTCACCGTGGAACGTGCTGCGGCGCGCGGAGCCCTGTGCATTTGTGTTAAAAGTGCATGGCTGACCTCATGGGATAGGAACAGGATGGCGTCTAGTTGTCAACATTTGACAAAGTCTTTCTTTATTCATCTCTGGTGCCGTGGGGTCTCTTTGTGTCCGTGTTTGCAGCATGTAAGCGGAGGTTTTACCCTATACCGAGATTGGAATCTTCATTATTTACAAGCTGATTTTCTGAAAACAGGTGTATTTTGTTATGTAATGAACCTAACTAAATTATATAGTGAATAAATTATATAGTGAATAAATCACAGCAAAATGTATTCTGTGATTGTAATAAACACACATAAACACATTACGCACATGTAAATACAATTAATAGATTACCACTACACACCAAGACAAGGTTACATCACATATATGCTGAATAAAAAGTTTATTTTATGCTTTTTATGCAATAAACTGAATAACTTTGCATTTCTCTCCACAGTGCCTTTAAAATAAATAAGAGTAGATTGTTTTTAGGTGTTCATAATACACAGTGTTTACGCTGTTAACATAATCCATCAACAAAGGTCCAAAGATACAGCTGTTTATATATCAAGGACCTAAACCACTGCTGCAGACATTTCTAATAGCAAGGAACTGAAGCCTCAGTGCGAGGGTTTGTCACGTATACGAACCTTTCCTCCAAGGTGCCCTTGAAAAAACGGGTTTTGTTTGTATTCACCACATTAATTAATTGGGCGTGACACACCTTTAAGGTTCGGAGGACTCTGAATGACATTTACACATCAGTGATGTTTCTATTCAGCTGGATAATGAGCTGAGAATAAACAGACAGTCAAAAGAATGGCAGTGGCTGATGTGGATCCTATTCTTGTTTGGGCACCCAACACAAGCTGGATCTCACTTCTGCTTTTGTCATTTATCCTCCTCATTCCATCCCCTTCAATTTCCCCCAACATAAAGCGGCCGTTTGAAGTAAGTACATGAAGAGCCCCCCCCCATTGTGGCTGTTTGCAGCCACCCTGAACGTGACCTTTCTTTGAATGGCCGCAGCAGCTTCAGCTCCGCACACGCACTGACCGCTGCTGGTCTTTAGAGAGCAAGCAGACGTCATACGACCGCAGGATGAAGACTTAACTGGGAGATATAGAGCTGCTGAAGACCTAATTTCTGCTCCGAGGAACAAAGAGTGACCTCTGAGCATTGCTTAAGAAACATTTATCTGAATAAGATATTCAAAGCCAACTCCAATATATTTTCTACATTTACAGTATCTGTCAATAGGAATAACAGATAAATCTGAGCCTATTCTCTCGGTATGATGGCTTCCTGCCCGAGACTGCAGTCGTTTGTTAGAGAAATCTTTGATTCTCTGCACTGATAAAACAAATCTAATTACACGTTCAGCTTCTGCACAAGACAGTTCTGAGTTTCAGAGAGCCGAACCAGACCTACAGTGATCCACTATCAGCCATCCTACCTGTGATCGGCCGTCGCTACGAGGAGGGGAAAAAAAAAAAGAGCTCCTCCTTTCTCCTCCTCTCCTCTTTCCTTCACCGGTTCCTTTTGTCTATTCATATATATCGTCAAGGGAAGAACTCCAAATGCAAAAAAGAGCCATTAGCTTAGGAAATGAGGATGCCATTTCAGGAAAACAGGGGGCCCCTATGGTGATTTATTGCTCCCCTTCAGAGTGCAGGTGTGAGCAGCCACATTTAGGGATATAAATGCATAAACAGTGTTCACACAATAATGGCCATTCATATCTTATGAATGGGACTAAAGTTAGATCGGCAACTCTGATGGGAATAATAAGGGTGAACAACAGAAGGTGGATGGATATTTTGTCCTACACAGCTGACATGTAATATACAGGTAGCAGTGTGTGAGTGTGTGTGTGAGTGTGTGTATCTGATGCATGTGCAGATCGCATCTGCCACGTGTGCCTCCCTAATTTCATGTACCATGTGCCGAACTTGTCCCAGCATGTTGTGGTGAAGAGCAGCACAGAATGTACCTTGCCTCTCGTGTCCTCCCCGGAGACACTTTCTCTAATCACTAGAGCAGATAGGTAATGTTCTGTTCATTGTTTCCCCGCTTCGAATCGCATCTCCCATCAGCTGTGAGTCACGCAAGGGTGTGAAAATCACTGATGGCAAAACAACATTTTCCTTCTTGGAAACCCCGAGTTTTTTTTTTTTGTGAGCAGGGATGAAGGTGAGTCGGATGGGCCCGAACTACCGGGAAGGTTATTTTTTCCCCGGTTTTCCAGAACAATGAGCGGCTATTCCCTTTCTTCAGTAAGCAACATGCATCAGATGAACACACAAAGGCATTATTCTCACATTAGAACTCTCCGAGGAGCAGAGGCGGCCGTTTTCCTTCTGCTCGGTGATAAGTGAGCTAAGTAGTGTCTGGTATCCTTTCACACCTGTATTTTTAGCAGCCTTCATGTGCTCAGCTCACCTCAGATGCATTTTAGTATCAGCATCTCAGAACAAAGCCCAAGATAACTCCCTAAAGCATCGTCGGCCATCCGTTCCATTTGTAATTTGGTATCGTAGCCTACGGCATCTCATGAGCGGGCTCAGAGCACTTCTCAGAACAGCGTGAAGGGCCGGGGCAGGTGTTTGAGACGTCTGTCAAATGCAAGGGCTCGACCACGTTACACGGGGTTTTCAGTCAGAATAGGGCCCGCCTCCACCGTCCTGCTGCCATACCTGCAATCTTGATGTTCATGTGTCCATCCAGTAGCAGGTTCTCCGCCTTCAGGTCCCTGTGGACGATGTTGCGGTTGTGACAGTACTCCACCGCCGACAGGATCTGCCAGAACTTCCTCCTGGCTTCCAACTCGCTCAGGCGCCCGTGCTTTGCCAGGTAGTCTACGGCCAGACAGGGAACAACAGGCAATGGGTCACATTTGAGGCATAAAAAGACAGGATCTTACGTTGGTGACCCTTTTATTGCTTGGTTTTAGTGCGAGTTGTTGTTTTCCTGCTACCGTTTGTTCCGGCCTGTGTCTTTAGTTTACCCCTGCGTGTGTGCGTGTGTGTGTGTGTGTGTGTGTGATGAATGGCTGACAGTGGGGAATGTACTTTTCCATCATGTCTAGAGGAGAAAAGACAAGAACAAGATTCCCCAGTAACACTTTTTTTTCCCCAACAACATCCCCACCATGCTCCCCATTTAAGGCCATTTTCACCATTTTCTTATTGTTCGCCAGCTCGTATCAGCTCAGCTTGACAGGGCGTTTTACGGGATGCGCGATCTTTTTTTCCACAGCGCGATGAACTTTGGAAAGTATGGCGCTTGTTGCTGTCAGCAGGGCTCCTCTTAACACCTCTCTGTCCAGATAGCTTTGCAAACTCTTTAATTCACACTTTGCGGCAAACAAGACCAGGCACTCCGCTGGTTTTCCTTCCAGCTGGCACGGACACCGACCACCAACCGAACGCGATAACAATGCACGGGAACAACGGACCGAGCCAACGTTAACTTCACATGACAGGAAATACAAGGAATGCAATTATCCAAAGAGACACAAGTTCAACAGTATAAAAAAAAAAAAAACCCTTTTTTTTTTTTTTTTTTTTTTGCAAAGAAGGCATTAAATGGTTTTTGTCTTTTAATGCAAGTTACATTTCTCCGATTGGGCTCTGTTGAGAAAAACAGGCCAAGCTGATTTCACAGCCCATTAATATCAAAAACATTCCACCATAAACTAAATCATGGATTCTTACAGCCCAGCGCTGCATAACCTCGGGGCGAGCAGCGCACGTTGCGCTGAAAACTCATTTTTATGATCCAGAACTGACAAAAGGGTCAATTGTGTGTTGGGATAAAGACCAACAGTTACGATGCCTGCAGGACATAAGTTGCAGCTTTTTTTTTCTCTTCCTTGAACTGCTGCTGTTTTCATCTCTACAACCTGATTAGACGGTGGCCGGCAGATTCCATACAGGGGTCGACGGGTGGACGCTAACACCGCTAATCAAAAAAACCCACTGGGGAGGGGAATGTGTCAGAGAGGTCCGAGTGTGCTTCAACCACAATTAACATTCTTAAGTTAAAAAAACACTTTGTGATGTTTTTGACCTTTGTCATGAACATCTTTTAATATACAGTAAATACAATTTTAAATATTTTTTTATAATGTAAAATGACACAAGGGTTTTCAATGCTCTTCAGTAAGATAATTATATGAATATTGATCCTCTACCATATTCCTGCAGCATCCCAGAACAGACTAACGTCAATAAAAAACTCATGTTTGCACTAGAAAAATGAAATCTCAAATTTCAGCGCAATTTCTTTCCCCCTACATTTCCAATATCAGACTTCTGGCTGGGATCTCGCTTTGCTTTAGTCAAAGTGAATCCCAAACAGCCACCTGATGGAATTACAGGCACACACACTGGCTTTCATGTACGCATTTGCAGACATTAATATCGAATAAACCATTTCATCATGAATACAAACCACATGTTTTTTTGTGTTCCTGTGCAAATGTGAGAAGGGTTTCCAGCTCTACTTCCTAGACAGTGTAACCGGGTTACGTAACTCAGTTTGTGTCACTTTATTTGCCCTCTCATTCTGCCTAAAAAGAAAACGGATTTAAGAAGGCTAATGTTTCAAAATCAAAGGCTCAGCACCACAAATCCCCATTCTGGAAAACAGCAGCACTGTACAGTTACTGTAGTTCTGCAGCTGCCTTGGAAAAAACAAGTTATTGCAGTTTGACCGATCAAAACACAAACACGCGCATGCACACGCACACACACAATGCAGCATTTTGCCCGGTGGAAGGATGAGTAATAGTGTACTGATACAACACCGGTGAGGGCAAAGACCTCAGAACAGTGAAGCATATGCTGTTGCATTCTGGGAAGGCGAACAGAACAAGTATGAATCATCGGGGTATTAAGGAATAGCTCAATAACCACTGTGTTCCACTTCTGCTGAGGGCTGGGTGAGGAGCTAAATCTCTTAACAGCTGCTCAGATTTGGAGGGGACAAACATCATGGGTACAAACTGCCTCGTTGGCTAGACCTCCGACTGGAACGCAGATCACACCACGGGGTGACATGGGTAGAGAGAGAGAGAGAGAGTGTGAGTGTGTGTGTGGACAGACAGAGGACAGAGGAGAGGGCACGAACACACACGGTTTCCATGTCAGTGACTGATCCCCGAACCGCTCCCGCTTGCAACAGCCACTTTAAAGAGCGCATCTACGTGGGCGTTGATAGATGGCGGCGTATGAAGATTTAATACTGCCGTCCTCGGGGGGGTTAAACTGGGCAGCGGCCAGCTGGAGCCGAGCCGCTGCCCTTTCATCCAAGTTAGGAACCATCCATCCGTCCAAGATCAGCTGGGGCCACTGGCGTCCACTTCACTTCCACTCGGAACTCCTGGGCACCGTTTGATGAAGAACTCAGACAGAAATAAATTTGCCCTGAAAGATTTTGCATAATTTTACAATCCTGCGGTCAAAGTCTGCACAAAGCAGCTGCAGTGAGACATTTGGAGGCAGGAGACGATGAGGAGGAGAAGGACACCCTCCTCTTGACCTTCGATTTCTGCCTTCGTTTTAGCCATTTCTGCTCATCGGAATACAAGGGGCTGCTCACACACCTGCAGTAACCTGGAAATAATACCAAGGATGCGTTACGCTAAAATACAGATTGACAGCTTGAGAGCAGAGGAATCTGTCGGGGAAATGGCCCCACTTGTTTGTTTGAAGTCAACCGTCACCCTCTCTCATTCGCTCTCTGTCAGTCAGACTGGAGACGTGCATGAGTGATTCATCTCACTGCCAGCTATTATTCTCCCTTCTCTCCAGCCGTGCTTTCTTAAATATGCATGCCCTATATATTTTTTTTTTCCCCGCCACCTTACAGAATTCAAGTGGTTGTCCCTTGCTCTTGCCTCTGTTCTCCGCTGCCTTCCTCTGCAGCTCCGCGTTATTTGTGGTTGACCCAATTTCCAGGTTGGATCCGTTTGGAGACTGTGGAGCAGGAGAACGTCTTGTAGACAGACGGACACAAAAGGCACAACAGCCAGCTTGCATAAATGCCGCTGCTTTGCCCATTAGTGTGCCCACCCACTCCTATTATGAGATCAGCCTCACTCTCCTCCTTTCTGAGCCAAACTCGGCTTCTTTTGTTGTTGTTTGCTCGAGACGGATGCAGAAGCAGGCGGGCATACTGTACGCTACACACTTCCTGCTCCTCCACTATACTATTTACAGTCCCGTCTGACGGGAGAAGCACTGAGACTGGGCTGCCGTCTCGCCGGTTCTCTGCAGCGAGGCGGGCTGCGGAGCTTCCGCAACAGCTCCCCACCCTCAGCTCGCTGGGAGGAGTGAACCTGACCGATTCATCACGGTCAGGAAAGTGGATTCTCTCCTATCCTCCCCCAAGAGTCCGGGGATGCAGCTTGTGTGTTTATCCGTCCGCGTCGTGACATAATGACTTGATCCATCTCTGCAAAGTGCATTTGGAAAACAGAAATGATTCGTTTTGGAGAGATTGAGCGCTGTAATATTAGTCTAGTGCTGGAGCTACCAGTCAGTGTCTGTCTGCTTGTGTCGATGCTGCAGCTGATGATGACATATGAGTCTCTTACATAACTATATTACATTGTGCAATCAGGGCATAGGGGTTCAAGTAATCAGGACACAAAGGTTTTATAATACCCTGCAATGATCTATGGAAAATAAAATAAAATACATGTACTGCAGAAAACCAGGCCGGCGTGATTAGTCTGTTAAATAACATGTTAGAAGTTTCGCTCAGCCCTCAAAGATAACCAATATTCTGTCTGGAATGGCTCTTTTCACCATCCAGTGAAAAGATTTCCATTCCAACTGTGTTTATGCTCCGCTTTCTGTTATTCCTGTAAACATTTCAGAAAGAATGCGAAGCCTTTCCAAAAAGCTTCACAAACAGTCGCGTGTCCCAATAGCATTGCTGCCGCCGCAGGTTTGCCCGGGCGAGCGAAGGACGCTGGCTCCGTTACCCATGGCGACTGGAGGTGCGTAACGTACATTTGCATGATGGAGGAAAAAACGTTCTCTGGTTTGTGTTTTTTTTTTTATACTTCCAGCAGTCTCTGGGTCACAGGAGCAGAAGTTGCTGCTGCTGAGTCAACATCACAAGTGGAACGGTGGTTGCTGAACTCCACACATACACAACACGCACAAAACGCACACAATGTAACTGTGGTTCACAGTAGGCTGCTGCAAGGCAACTTTACCCACAGCTGTTGTGTTCAGATCAGCGCATTTCCATAGAGGGCCACTTACACAGGACTCATTCTTAATTCAATGTAAACACTGAGATAGCAATGTGTAGTATCTTTACAGCCTTATTTCAGTCTGTTAGAAAAAATCAGATCAGTGTAATCAGAATCATCTATCATTTTCTTTAACTAACTTAGATCTTTATTACGTAGATTTCATCTTATCCATCAGAAAGGTTTGAGAGACCCTTTTACGGGCAAATTGGACAAAAATAAAATATAAAACAAAACATTCTGATGTGTTTTTGCATAAATGAGTCCAATATCTAAAAGGAAATCTGCTGAACAGTTGGCCAACAGGTGTTATCAAACATCTGCACGTGGATGAGGTCAAAAATGAAAATTGTCAAAGGTGACAAACGTGTATTCACGCTGCATCACAGGAGTGTGTGGGCTGCAAAAGCAGGCGTGTGGATTGGGAAGTGATCTACAGATGCAAATAGTGCTTTGTTTGTCAGCAAGTCAACAGTAAAACCGTTTCTCTTATCAGGAGGCTGTGCTGTAAATGTGTAAATGAGACCACCATGCAGTCTGCAGCCTTTGCACTGTATGTGTTGCCTTTACGTGCATTGCGTGGGGTAAAATCCTTATTTCATGACCTCGGCTAGCTTGTGTTTCTTCCCTGTCACATGTTCCACGTGTGTCGTGATGGCCATTTCTACAGCGTATTAAAAGTACATGAAAACAAGACAGAGTCCAGAGCGTACTCTACATGCTAAAACAGCCATATTGTCATCTGTAACTTTAAAAACATTGAGCAGTTGCCCCCCATGGCGCTCGTGACGTCATTTCATACGAGAAAACAACAGTCAGCATGTATCGCAGTTACCAGAAGGAGAGAGGAGGGTCAGAGCACAGAAGTGCCGCATCAGGTCATTGTTCCCACATGTCCATCAGTCATGTGACCTTTGAGATTGAGGCCAGATTAGTGAGGCAGCAAAGCAAATCTAACAAGACTTTGATACATCCTTGTTTGCCAAAAGCATTCCTGATGCAACACGGCGCATTCAAATCTGTGCAACCCGCGCGAGGATGAACCGAGCCGGACGGGGCGTCCTGAAGGCGCGGAGGAGTCACTCACCGAAGATCTCCCCGTTCTTGGCGTACTCCGTGACCAAGTAAAGCATGTTCTTTGTCTCCATCACCTGAGAGAGGGGGGCGAGATGAAGGGGAGAGGGATGAAGTGTGGGAGAAGTAATTACAGGCTTGTTATTGAGTGCAATAATAATCAGGTAATCAGTGTTCTGCAATGATGGCATTATTATTAAAGGAAAAAAAACAATACACAAGTGTTCACACGGCTTCCTGAACAGTCTGGCTTTCACAAAGTCAAGAGAAAAATAAAATCCATGAATGGCACCAGGTCTAAATATGGCACCCATCTAAGAGTACGGAGGTGGACAGCTGGTGTTGCCAAGTGGATCTGAATGGTACTCGAAACCTCTCCATCCACATAAGGTGCTGTGTTGTGTAAGAGCAGAACTGATTTAGAAGCTGTAACACTCGGGAGATGAATAGAATTAAATGTGGTGGGCAGAAACTGGTAGAAAAAAAGGAGGATGAATCAGACACAGCCAGCCAGACATTCACACGAGAAAACCCACGCCAAGTGCTTAGGATCAATTTTCTATCTTTGAGACTGACCAATTCATGGTTTTAGCACATTTAAAGCCAGCATTTATTTTGCTGAGCTTTTTGGGGGGCCTGCTTTTCTGTCCATGGTGTTGTGGAGCTGGAATAGAAGGGCCGATAAATGAGTCAGTCATATCACTTTTAAAGGGGTGAGAATATATGTAAATATTTCATTTAATTAGGGACAAAAAAAACCCCCACAAGATTTGTCACATATTGCCCCGTGCATTAATTTTCAACACGGCAACGAATGGGGCCAGATCTCTGGGTTGACCCATCCGAAGTGTACACGCTGCAGCTTTAGCAATGGCCTGTGTGAGCAGTGCACGAATCATGGAGTGATTTCCCTCATCACAGCTTGGCCTAACAGTCCCTCTGGTGTTAAAAGCAATCAAACTTACACATTCACCAGAAAAAAATTAGCAGTTGCAATTTCAAAACCACTATGCGCAAGAGTATTAAACCCCTGATTTAGTTTTAAGGTGTGAATTTATTTCGACTCCACTAGGGAAATCTTGGTTTTTCCTTTATTTAATTCTTTTGTTTTTTTTCCTGTTTGCGGAAGAATGCACGTATGTTCCGTATCTTTCCTTGGCAACCATTTTGAGTCCCACAAACCTCTTATTACAATTTAAGCTGAATATAATCTTTAAAGTAAGATATTAACTGAGATTATTTTAAGGTTGATGTTAACAGCTGCGCAAATGAGTGGAAGATCAATGGAGGTCAAAGTAGAGGCACTAAAATGACAGTTTAATGTGTCTCGACATGTGTTTGGGTTTCCCTAAATTATGAAACAGGAGAGGAAATAGACAATTGACCCGCCTGGAGTGGAAAGAAGCACCATTAGAAATAACGATACACACCAAAATAACACAGCAGAAAGCTGGAGCACTGCCACGTGGTTGTGTAATGACGGACACGCTTCACTCTGCGTGAATTTGCCAACAGCTCCGAAAGGTTTTTGCAACGCTGAAAGCGCTCTTTTGCCCTTTAAGCAACGCTTCCTCCTGCATGAGCTTTACGGCGCAAGGCAAGTATGGAAACAGCACCGTTGTCTGTGGGGATTTTGGGTTATTACAAAAAAAAAAAAGAAAGAAAAAAAGCATGAACCACTAAGTGTCCAGGATCGCCCCTTTATGGACCCACTGGACGCAAGTCAATGTTCAGACGATGGGCACAGACAGAGAGGAGGTCTCATAAAGATTTATATGAGCTTTCTTTCCACACTTACTGAGTACAGCAGGTGGCATAATGGACATATTTACAGGATTTATTGCTCTTAAGAGGCCCAAGGACACATCATAACACCAATAATGGACAGGAACTCTTTGCAATTTAACCAAAAATGTATCACTTTATATTGCTGCATACTTTGCAAAGGTTGAACTAGGACTGAAATCCCCATTTAGCTCTGACATTAAGAGTGAAACTGGAGGAACTCTACACGACGAAATAGACCGCAATCAGCTGTGTGGCGTTCACGTGCACCTCTGTGAGTCATTAACCGCTCGGCCTTATCTCGCGTGACTGTCCAGAACCTGCTAGGCGGTTATTTACCGATGCATTTGAACAATCCTGACGGCTGAAGAACCAGCAGGGAGAATATAAAACACCGCGGTAGTCAAATTAAGATGTGACGCACGCAAGTCATGGCAGGAAAGGTTAGGCGATAAAATGTGCTCTTAATTTGTATTTTTACCCAGAAGAGCGAGGGACACTTTGCTTACATGTTACGTCAGTGCAACATTACAAGCCATTTAATCAACTGAAATGGACTTTTACCCTTTTCAACATCCCCTCAGCTCACGTTGAAACCTCATCTAATATGGAAAATTGCACCCGTTAGTAGAATTTCACAGTGGAAAACAGAGCAGGGAAACTTCAATGGAAAAGAACGCCGTGAAGAACGCCGTGAAGAACACCGTTCCTCACAGACGGGAACAAGATTGGCCTGATTAATGATGCCATCTCTCTGCTTTGGCAGACTGACAGCGGGCAACCTGGAGCGCTACCGGGACATAAAGAGAGGCTTAAGCACACAAAGAGGAATAAATCACAAGACGTGGCCAAGACCGATCCATTAGTCATCTAGATAAACATCAAAACATTCTCTAGTTTGAGTCCAGGGCCTGACCTGATAGAGTTTGATGATGTGGGGATGGTCCAGCATCTTCATGATCTGAACTTCTCTGTAGATCTTCTCCAGGTTTACAGCGTCCAGCTGGGTCTTGTCAATGATCTTAATGGCCACCTGTGGTGCAGTTGAGCATCAACAGTTTAACCGTAATCATCATTTTCATGGTCTATAACACACGCACACGCACACACGCACACCTCAACACTCATACGCACCAAAACAGTTATTTAATATTCTTCAAGAGGCAAAAGGAGACAGGGTGTTCTGAGCCGCGAGCGAAATACTTCAGGGCTCGCGCAGAAACCTCCGTACTCCGTAAACAACCCGAAAATCGGAGCCAAATAATGTGAAATATCACACGCGGCTCCAGAAGAGGCAAACACGGGCTGCGTCGTGTTTACACACGCGCTCACAATGACACATAGATGTTTAAACCGCACGCCCACAACTTCAACACTCTGGTCCCTGATTAACGATGTCCGGCAGGTAACGAGGCAATTTTTTTTACCGTGGCTCCTTAAAAGCGTCTCATAAACAACGTTTCATCAGAGCATTGAAGTGTGCAAGCCAAGAGTTTGACCGGAGGGGGGGGGGGCCGAGTTAGCCAATCTCATCTCCGATCTCACTAATCACGCCACTGCAGATTTATGCTGGTTAAATCAAGACCACATTTCAGGGAATGCGCTGAGCCGCAGTAACATTTGAGCTCGACTGATTATCCATTAACAGGTTACGTTAAAATTGTGCAGAATTCTAACATTTTTAAAAATCAAAAGGCACTACTGTATTTTTAAACTAGTTTGTTTCACACCAAAGCGATCAGCCGGGAAAACCGGGTTGTATTTTGTTTGTTTTTCCAGGCAAATTGCAAAGCTCCAGATAAACGTATTCCAACGACAAACGCTCCAGATATTGGATTTTACGTGCACTTTCTTTTGGAGGTATATTAAGCAATTTCAGTGTCAAAGTTAGCAGCACCTGCAGATGTGCAGTAATGGATGTTTTGATGCGTCTACCACCCTGTTATTACCACTACACCCACAGCACAGACAGGTGTGCAATTTGATTTTAAATCCCGCTAAGAAATATAAATATTTTACTGCATCCGTAGCTACAAGTCAACACCTCTGTGGCATGAATTTTCAAATCCCAGGCCTGGTATAAAGGGATTAAAGGACACTGCAATCTAAGGCGCACCGGGCTATTATTAACTGTAATAACGCACAAACTCACACAACATAAGTGAGATTTTTGCAAACAGTCAAGGAGACACAAGGTCGTTTGAGGACTGGCGCTCATTCAGTCCATGTGCAAAGAAGAACAATGCTGCCGTCGGAGTCAGAAAGGTGTATTTGTTACTTGCCGGGCTGACAGACAGGACCACATGGGAAAAGGTCAACACTATACGGACCCACAGGCTGCTGCACTATGTACATAATGGCTGAATGGGTCAGTAATACATGCTAGAACCATGAGTAAAGTAGGTTATGCACACACCAGGAAACCCTTTTGAGGCTTACGTGCAAACAGATGCATGAGACGCGCTGCGCCGCGTGACCCCGTACGCATCGGTACCACACCGGCGGGAGGGCGAAGGCGCTCGGCGTGGATGCACTTAAGCCCGAGCCTCTGCTCGGAGACCCCGCTCCAAATCGGGGACGAGCTCTTCACCAAAACTCCCGACGGCCGCGCGTTCTGGACGAGGTTAACCTTTGAGGCGCGAACGGTCGCAATTGATGAGACGCTGTCGGGAGGTTCACTGGCGCACATCAGTATTTGTATTTGTTCTCTCCGCCTCACACAGCCCCGGCTCCTGCGCTCACACACATACACATACACACACACACACACACACACACACACTCCACGCTCTTTGTGTTAGTGTCTCTGCCATTACAATAGAAAGTTGTGGCACTCTCTGGTACTGGTCGATAGGCCAAGTATAGAGAAAGGCTCCTCTGTAGAGAGCTGACAAAACCACTTAGTATAGTTGTGGACGAGTCAGCGCCGGGCTCTCGCTTTCACACAATTTAACACGTTTGTAATATCAAGACGGGTTTTTTTTTTCCTCTTCTTTTTTCACGCCGGGTAAAGAACCCTGGAGCAGTGTCACTAGATGGCTGTATCCATTTATGCAGCGCTCTTCCTGGCACATCCTGCAGAGCTCCATGCACGGCAGCACAAGGAACGACCAAACCCCATCATTACATGAATTGCATAATAGGACCACAGACCCAGATACCGTGCCCGGGATGTTTACAGGAGCCGGGGAGCCCTGACTGGTCCATTACCAGTAAGCACAGGTGTGCGATGCTGGTGCGAACAGAGAGCGTGTGTGTGTGTTTACAGCAGAGCTCTTACTGGCAGTGATGGTGGCTGCAGGGGGGGTAGTGGTGGTGGTGGGGGGTGAAAGGTACCTGCAGGAGCCTAAACCAGTGTAAGCCTCTGAGAGCGACCACGTGACCCCGGCAGTCACCCAGATCAAAGTTTCTCCCGGCGCGTGACGTCGGCTGGTTTTTGATAGCGTCTTCACAGACGCGGGGTGTCAACTTGTGGACAAAAGTTATGTAACTCTGCCCAACAGTAGCCTAAATTAGCATTCTGGGCTAACTAACACACACACACACACACACACACACACACACACACACTCACACACACTCTCACTCACTCACCTCGCTCTTGGTTATGCGGTGTCTGGCCAGCTTCACGACAGCGAAATTGCCCTTTCCTAAAGTGCGCTCGATGTCGTAGAACCCGACCCGGACGGGCCCCCGAACCTGCGGCTTCTGGACGCTGTCAGCCATGACCATGCTGTTCGGAGCGGAGCCGCGAGTGGACGAGCAGAAGGTAGCCGGGCTGCTGCTGCTGCTGCTGCTGCTGGTGGTGGTGGTGGTGGTGGTGGGGGGGGGGGGGGGGCACACACACTCACACACACACTCACTCACACACGGGGTGGGGAGGGAGAGAGAGTGGCGGTGGGGGGGTGACAGGGGGGGTCGGGGGGTCCTCCGGTCCTCACACGGGCAGTCACGGAGAAAGACGAAGGGGGAACACACCGCCCGCCGCCGCCGCCGCCGTCTCTTCTTCTCCTTCCTCCGCCGCCGCTCGAAGCGCGTCCATCAAAAAAAAAAAAAAAAAAAAAAACAACAAAAAAGACAGAAAGGACAAAAGTTGTCTCCCGCCGGCTTTAACGCCGCTGCGGCGACACCGTCTGAGGGGGGGTGTGTGTGTGTGGGGGGGGGGGTCGTGAGGGACGGTGAAGGGGGGGGTCGCTCCACGTTCTCAGATACAATAGGGCCCGGGTGTCTGCGCGCGAGGTGCCTCTATCAGCTCCACGGCGCACGAGCCCGACTCGCGCGGAGGCATCGTGTTCTCTCGCTGACGTGCATTGACGTCAGAGCCGGCGGGGGTATTTGTACAGGGGGCGGGGCCAGCGGGCCGCCCCGCGCTCCGGTGCCAATCGGTTGCCGGGGCAACCAGACCCACCTCTTACGTCAACCGGTTGAAAAAAAAATAAAGATAAAAAAAAAAAAGACTTTTTTTTTTTTTTTCTATTCTGAAATGTGCTGCGGCTCTCAGGGGGCGCAACTTTGAAGTGCGGCCCCCGCAGGGGCCCCGGGAGGCGAAGGGTGGGGGGGGGGCTTTTAAACGACACGGATTCTGACACTTACCCATCTATGCGCTCGCAGCAACGTGCGAGAATGCGGGGAATATAACCTTTTTTTCTTTTTCTTTTGCAAAGATTTGATCCAAAACAAATGCCGCGAGAACTTTTTTTTTAATCGTTCTTGCAATTCGGCAACGAATGCACTATTTGCTATAGAACAATGCAAAGGGGGAAAAAAAAACGTGTAGTGAGGTGGAATTATATAATACGCAGGACCTCATGCGGAACTAAGATGTTTAGTAGAGGCGCCCCCATCAGCTGCGCTACAGCGCCTCCTGCCGGCCAACACACGGAAGCACGGCCGTGCGTCTTTTTCTTTTTTGCAGTACTCGGGTCGCTCGGCAGAAGCTTTGACGCACAACTCTCCCAGAACTTTTCTAATGTGCATGCATTAACTCGCAAAAGGACCCCCACCGTCCCGCTCAGTCTCCAAACTCCCGCACCACCGAACCTATCGAGAGCAAGATGCAGGATGGCGTCACACGCCTCGGCTCAAAGGAACAAAGAAAGCTCGATCACACGTAGACTTCCTGAATATAAGAGTTCCAGATGTGCCGATGGCATTTCCTGTCTAGCATTCTCCAAGAACATACTCGGGCCTCTCTTTACTTGCTCACTCCGTGTTTCCAAGGCGCTGACCAAAAGCATGCTTGGATCTCACTAACCCAGACATCTGGGTTCAATAAGGCAGGATCCGTTATTGGTTTGCACTTGCAGGGGCATACATGTGTTCTGACAGTCAGATGCAGATGAATGAGTCCGCATTCCACGCTCCCGAGCAGCCCGGAGAGTTTCTCACACAGACAGGAGTCGGGAAAAAGCCACAGCTTTGGGGTTTAGTGGGGTCAGCACAGCTCTGTCATCAGTGTTTCCGCCTGCGCTGTCCTGTTCCCTGACATCAGAGTATAAACAGGAAACCTTCCCCAGGGCTGACACAACTCAGAGAAAGTGGGAATATTTCTCAAAGTGCAACACTTTGACTGGCCAGTTTGCTTTTTTCTCTCCCTCCACGATCATCAAATTGGAAAATGGAGGCGCACAACTGGACCGCTTACAACACAACTATGATAAACATGCCATCAGAACTTACCCGACATGTTAAAATACATAAAACCATACTAACAAATATATTGTGAACAGCCCTGTTGACTTTTCCGATTCTTTTTTTAAGCATCTAAACTCCAAGCATGGTTTCTAAACATTAAAGTATTGATAAAAAACCATTTAAAGCTGAATATAAATATTTAATACAATTCACACGGCAACACAGCGGAGGTCCAACGGTAAAGCAAATCAACCGAGAGAGTTTATTCAGACCAAGTATCAGCCTGTTAGTATGCTGCTATTGTTAGAACAAGGCACAGAAATACTACAGTACCATAGCTGTACACTCACTAGTCGTGTTATTCATAAAACTCGTATGTAATGGGGAGCACTCCTCAAGTCTTACATGCATTATTACTGTGGTTTTGGTTCCGCGGGTAAATGACGCTGGAGGTGATCGTCCGCTTTTGAGGTCGTATTCCCAGAATGCATTGGCTGCAGAGGCAGGAAGAGATGAGCGCTCGCTTTCTCTGACTGTTTGTGTTTTTGTTTCTCCGGCCAGCGTTACCCGTAGATTTCGTTCTCCACCCAGCCGCTCCGGCCGCGGCCTCGCCGGCCCTGGGCTTTGGAGCTCTCGTAAATGTCATTGGTGACGAAGCAGCTCTCCCTCTCCGGGCACGGCACGTTCTCGTAGTCGTTGCACGGGGCGTGCTGTGGGGGGCGGGGCCGGGGTACTTGCCGGCCCCGTCGGCGGGCGCGTCCAGCTTGGTGATGTCGCTGAAGGCGTAGGGCCCCTGCACGGCGTACGGCGAGGCCGCGCCCCCCGCCTGAGGCTTCGACCTGCTGCCGCTGTCGGCCTGCGTCTTCCTCCTGCGCCAGCGCGCCAAAGAATCAGAGCCTCGGACGACCCCCCCCCCACACACACACACACCTTACCGCTGCTCTCACCTCTTGGCGTGGTGTTTGTAGCAGAAGAAGCCTGCGGCGGCGATCAGGAGCAGCAGCAGGGCCGGGACGGTCCCGTAGAGGACGTAGGACACGTACGGGAGCGTCTCTGAGACCGACACTGCGGCGCGAGGCACATGCAGGTTAAATGCACCCCACAGCCCTGACCCCCGCTTCAAAGACACCGACGCCCCCGACGTAAACTCAGGGACGGCGAGCCGTGTGCGTACCCGTCTCAGTGATGGCGGTGGATTCCGTGGTGGCGGAGGGCGCGGCCGGTCTGAGGGACGGAACTGCGCAAAGAGAGTCAAACACAAAACGGTCCTGGTGACCTTTTGACCCCTTACGGGGGGGGGGGGGGGGCGGGTCTAGGCAGCGGCGTCGTGCTTTACCTGTGTCGGCTCCTCTGCGCGCCTCCTCTCTGAGCACCGGGACCTTCACTGGGGAGGACAGGACGGAGGGAAAAGGTAAAGTTGGCCGAGATGCAAAAACGCCACGCGACGGATCGCACTTTTATTAAAAAAAGAGAAGGGGGGGGGCGACAGCGAGGACCCGGGGAAGCCTGCGCGCGCCCTGATTTGTGCGGGGCTTCCGGGGTTACTCAAGGTCAGAGCACGACGTCGCGGGGTCGCGGCGCGCCTGGGAAGGTTATCGCCCGCGCTGATGAGAGGCGTTCTCTCCCAGGTCCTCAGCTGAACCGCGCGACGTGGACGGGGAGACCAAACGGGGTTTCCGATCGACCTCCGCTCAAGCGTCGCAACGGCCCCGAGCAGCAGCGGCCGAGCTCCCGAGGTCAGTGAACGCGTCGCAGCAGAGACGGCTAGAGCCTGTGGGCCTCTGCCACCTGAGCAGGTGAGAGCGGAGAGAAAGGCCCCGGGGGAGGGGGGGGGGGGGGGGGTTGGTGTCGTGCAAATCCAGGAATAACAGACCCGTTCCCAGCTCGCTCTCACGGAGCCTCTGACTCACCCTCGGAATACTTGCAGACAAAGTTGTTCTTGGAGTTGCAGTTGTTGTCGTTCCACTGGAACAGGAAGTGGCCGTCCTCGTCAGGTGGCGCCGACGGCTGATAGTAGAGGGCCGCGCACATTTCCCCCCCGCACGACGGCTCGTCCCAGTGCCAGTTCCTTCAGGAAAACCAAAAAAAAAAAACCCCAATAAAGCTCAGATCCACGCCGCGGTGGAGAGCCGAGGGGACGGGCACCTGTACTTAGCCCTGCTCCCGTCCAGCCAGTAGTACTGGGAGGGGCACACTGGGCTGGCCCCCGCCCCGTGGTGCTCCGGGCCGCGCCGCAGCCCGATCCAGAAGTCCCCGTCTCCGGCCTGCAGCTGGTGGATGAACCGCTCGATCAGCCGCTGCTCGCTCTCCGTCTCGATGCTGAGCAGCTCGCCTCCTTCCATCCTGCAGGCGCGGCTCGCATCCTCGAAGGTCAGCCTCCGCCGGCTGTCGTGGATGTAGGACACCTTGTAGCACGGGCGCTCCGTCCCCCGCCGACAGATCTTCTGACCTGCGGGGGGGGGTTGGACCCTCGTGAGAAACGCGGCTCTGTCTGTCTGTCTGTCTGTCTGTCTGTCTGTTAGCAACATAACTCAAAAAGTTATGGACCGATTTTGATGACATTTTCAGGACTTGTTGGAAATGTGAAAAGGAAGAACTGGTTTCATTTTGGGGGTGATCTGGAAGAAATCCTGAATTCTGGATCACTTTGAAGTTTTCGTTAACGTTGTGGTAAATGGGGCCAAAAGGAATTGTTGCGCTTGGCGGGGGTCTGCGCTCTCCGAGTGCTTTCTAGTTAGAGAAGGGGTCCCCAACCTCTTCCCCAAGGGGCCGTGTGGCTGCAGGTTTTTGTCCCACCAGTCCAGCACACCCAGTTTGACCAGTCAGTTGTTGAAGACCCAGATGAGTTGATGAAGTGAGTCCAGTCTGGTGCTGCTGGGTTGGACCAGAACCTGCAGCCTCACGGCCCTTTGTGGAACAGCTTGGACACCCCTCTCTTAAGAGGATCTGCCCCCCGCCCCAGGTCGAACAGACCCTCCAACATGCCCTTAAGTGTCACAATGGCTTCTTTGCCCTTTGACCCGCTTCTGAACCTTTGCCACTTTTGTTTTTTAAAGAAAATATCCACCCGCCATTACCACCATCACACACATTTCACGAGATGTCCGATACACCTTTCGCAGATTGCATTCCTTTGAAAAACAGGTCCAGCCCTGAAGATAAGTTATTGATATTACTCCATCGCCAACATTTTTTCCCGCTGTGAAAACGCCTAAGAATCATTCCCAAAAGCTTTCGGCTCATACTTCCCCCTTCATGCCCCCCCCCATCCCCTGTGAGATGTGGATTTAATAGAATTACATTAAAGGCCACGGAGCTATTTGACTTGAGCTAATTGGAGGCAGGCAGGCTCCAGTTACGATAACGCGCCTTTAAATGAGACCTCCTGACTAAAGCGGTGATCTGGCTGGTAAACACGCTGCTGCTGCTTTTCCACAGCATCATGAGCTGCAGCCTGGTAAACATAATTCCGCGCATATCTTGAGTCCAGGAGGCGTCTGGAAAAGTCTTTTACTCAGAAAAATAAACAAGCAAACAAACAAACAAATAAATAAATAAATACGGACCAGTGCGCGCAAGAACGATATAAACGCCGCTTAAGCGGGATCGGCGGTACCCGAAAAGTTAATAAAACTGATTTATTCGAGACATAAATGCAGATAAAATAAAACTACAGCCCAGAGCTGTTGCGGCAGACTTTTCTTTCTTGTCAAACTTACCATTTAGTCTAAAAGCGGATCCAGGGTGGAACAAAACGGCGACGACGGTGCCAAACAGCTTCATAAAATCCATCTCCACATGTTCCCCCGAGTGTTTTGGTCGGTTACTCTCTCAAGTCATCGGATAAACCTTTGGTTGTCTACCGCTGCTGCGAACGCAGATTATCGATCACGAAGGGGGGGAACGGCAGAACGCGTCCAGAACAAAGTGAGTCGGGTCTGCGGAGGCGTGTAGATGGCGTCTGACGGAGGGGGAAAAAAGTCAGGAGCGAGGTCCAGTCCATGACTTGAGCTTTGACAAACGCGGCGGCTGCCTTCACTTCGTCTGCTTTTTTTTTTTTTTCTTTTTTTTTTTTCTTTAACGTGAATCCCTTTAGATCCGAGATCACTGCACATGTAAAATCGTATTACGCACACGGGAAGACCCGGATTTGTGCACGGACGCGCACCCAAGCAGTGAATTAACAACACTGATGGAATCATAGTAATTATTTTTTTATATGAATACGTCATCCTTATTGCCAACCACTCTTATTTTTATTATAAAAATGTCGGATTTCCCTTAAAAGATCAACGAATTTCCCTGAATCATGTTTTTTTTCTATATCTGGTTTAATATCAATTGGACGATTATAGCAGGACGGATGTTTTATTAGGTGTGTGTGTGTGTGTTTGAGAGAGAGAGAGAGAGAGCGAGAGAGAAAGGGCAATGAATCCAAATCCCACTGAGTCAAGCTATTTTTTTAAATAATAATGTTAATAAATGGTAAATTTAAAACAATATTATGCAAAACTTTAACTTTGTCATCTTTATTCAACAAAACCACTGAAGCATCAACATATCATGTTCCGGACCAAAAAACTTTCCCGGCTTTTCCCAAAGACGCCCCCACAGTTGTCCTCTGCTCTGTCACCTGAGATGTTTGGAGGGATGCTCTCTTGGGCTCCGGGCAGGAGTCTGTGTCCATGGGGGGCGACTGCTCTGGTCTTGAAGGTCCCGCTTGCCTTTCCCCTCCGCTGGCGAGCAGTGAAGGCGCCGGGACGCCGTCATCGAGGAAAGGACCTCTGCGGGTCCACCTCTCAGACCTCTCCGCTTCAGCTGCGTCATTCTTTCAAGCAGGTTTTCCTCCTCCGGGTCTCTGGGAGTCATCACCTCTGGAATGACATCCAGGGTCAGGCTGCTTAATATCTGCCCCCCCCCTCTCCCATTCCTCTCCAGCGCCGTCCATCATGGATTAGATCAAAGAACTGCGCTTCTGTGCCCTCCCGGTCCAGAAGATCATCTGGATTCTTTCCCTCCGTTCTCTGTATTCTTCAAAGATTGTGCAGGCCTCGCCACAGTTTACAACTTGGCTAAGAGCCAGCAACTCTGACACAAAGTGCCCCCCCCTCCCCCGTTTACATCCTGCACTCATCACTGGAATGATTTATTTTTAACAAGACCATTATTTGACATTTTTAGAAGCTGGATGACAACAGCCAATGACAAACAGGCCTCTTCCCTTTCCACTTCCTGTCCGAGGCTCTTCTCGCTCTCTGCCCCCCCCTGCTGGTCACACAGCAGTTTCTCAGGCGGACTGATCACAGACTGAACCCTCAATGACGTCATGTTTTGGTCTCTCAAACCCAGAATAGATCATCTGATGGATTACTGATTACTGGTCATCTCAGTTCTGCGTTTTCAACTATGTCAGTGTTGCCATACATTAAGACTAACATGGTAATTAAAGGTCAAATAACTCAAAACTGTAGTCTGGCTCTTATGGGGGGGTCATAATACATGTGTTTAATGACAATTTAATTTAATTTAAATCTATTTAGCTCCAAAGTAATGAGATTTTAGGATTGCATGTGGACATCTGTGCATGGAACAGGTCATGTTTGTGGTGTAATGGTGGCAAGAAATAAGATTTAATCTAAATCAAAAAAGTAGCATCATAAAAACATTAATCCTGACATTAACAAAAAGGATTAAAAACAATAATAATTATAAGCGGAACATTTCTATATGCATCTCTCTCAATGAATGACACTAATTAACTGTGTTGAGCATTACGAACTCCATTACGATTGTAAGATTATAATGGGTTTAAAATACACTCCCTGTTTACTTCACTCTTTATGTGATATGCAATATTCACTTGACAAAGGGATACTAATGCAGTAATTATCTGCATTAAAGTGCATGATGATATCAAATACAGCACGTCTCCTCAAACTAATTGGATTCTCTTTTTCTCCAAACCAAAAGTGTCTTTAGAAAACATTCTTTTATAACTGGCTTCTATTATATTCCTATCTGCATGTAAAGCATGTGGTCACAGTACCTGGTGAAATGCACCACAGAGCTGTTTCCGTCTTTATTCGAGCGAGGTGGTGACTCATGCGTGGATCGTGTAACAAATGCCAGCACTCACCATGGGCACTTGGGTCCAAACAGCAGCGCTCCCTTTTCAGCCTGTGTTTCGGAACAATTGCTTGTTCTCAGTCTCAACTGTGGCCCTCAGCTACTGTACCTGCAGCGGGACCCTTTACAGACAATAGAGGGGGAGTTTTCATGCTAAAAAAACAACCAAAAGCTGGATCCTGGTTGGCTGAGCACTTTGTAGCTTTTGGCACGTTGATGCTCACGTTACTGTGTAAGCGTTTACGGTGTTACGTTCAGCAGATCAACCCTGCAGAAGGCAGATCTGCATCACCGGTGTAAAATATTGTTTGAATTACATTTTCAAGATTAAATCTAACCAATGAAGACTATGTGATAAAAACACACCAAGTGTGTCTGTGTGTTCTTGTACTTGCTACTCACTGAGTGTGTAGAGTGAGTGTTTGCATTCTACTATCAAAGTGAGGACATTTTGTCTGGTCCTCACAAGTTCAATGGAGTGTTTGAGGGTCAAGGCCTGGTTTTAAAGTTGAGATTAGAATTGGGTTTGTATGATGAAAGTCCTCACAAATAAAAGTTCAGGAATGTGTGCGTGTGTGTTTGTGGAGGGGGGGGGTCTGGAGTCTACAATAATCCAGGGGAGGGTTTGAGAGTCACACCTCTCTGGTTTTGGGTGTCCCAAAGCTGCCAAACACTATAAAAAGTCACATTCCGGGCCAACCTCCATGACAATCACTCAGGTACTCGCTAAGGTAAGACCCTCCTCCGTTGGCAGGCTCACTGGTTTACTCTGAACCTTCCAGTCAGGTGGACCACATCAACGTGTTTCTCCTCATTGATGCAGCTTCTCAAAGCCTGCCTGAACCTCCAGGAACCATGGATCCGTCTCTTTGTCTCCCTCTCCTGGTCACGCTGCTGCACACGGCTCTGTGTGTTTTTAACTGTTCTTCTGAGTACGACAGGACCCCGGGTACGTGCAACCCACCGCAAAAAAAAAAAAAAGAAAAAGAAAAAAAAAGACACCAGGAAATTTCAAAATGTCCCATTGTCTCCGTGTTTCTTAGACAACTCGGACCTGAGTGTGGACTGCGGCACCGCCGTGATCACCCTGGAGGTTAACCTGTGCAGCGCCCAGTGGGCCGGCTTCAACGCCACCGACCTGGCCCTGAACGGGAAGCACAACGTCTCCGACTGCCTGGGCTCCGTCGACGACAGCGCGGACCCTCCGGTGGTCCGCTACCGGCTTCCTGTCAACGACAGCCAGGACAACCCCTGCCGCCAGTCCCTGCAGGTCAGAAGGTCACTCTGGAACACCACGTTAGCCCTGGGGTGGGGGGTGGGAGGGGGGGGGTGAGTTGGCTTACGGCATCCGTGTTGGTGTTTTTTCTCAGATCGTGGATGAAACGCCCGACCCCGCGGGCCCTTTCAGCAGTTTCCTCTCCATCCAGTCGGTCATCATCACGGGGTACATAGACACGCCCAGGTCTGACCAGGGCCTCATCAGCTACTCCACGGACCTCCACTACCACTTCTCCTGCCGCTACCCGCTGGAGTACCTGATCAACAACACCCAGATCGTGGCGTGAGTGCCTCTCGAGTCGTGGCCGATATAGTGAAAAAAGAGAATTTTCCTGGCTCTGACACACACGTGCGACTGCCCCCCCCAGGTCTTCGGTTTCCGTGGCCACCAGCGACAACAATGGCACCTTCATCGACATGCTGAAAATGGACGTTTTCAACGTGAGTTCACTATCGCAAAGCAAAAGAAAACGCACATTTCACAACCCCCCCCCCCAATCAGGACACGGACTACAGGCATCCGTTAGTGGTGCCGTCGTCGGGCCTGGGACTGCGCAGCAGGGTCTACGTGGAGGTGAAGGCCGTGAACCTCACAGGAAAGTAAGGCTCCCTCCCGTCCGCTCCTTCTGGATGAATCTAAAAAAAACCCAAAACTCAAACGCTGTGATTGGGCCCTCTCTCCCGGTTGCAGTTTCTACGTCTTGCTGGATCACTGCTTCGCCACGCCCACCGCCTACAACGCCTCGCAGACGGAGCAGCACAACTTCTTCGCCGGGTACGGAGGACACACGGCGCGGGCCTCCTCGGGCCGACTGACCGAGCCGACCGTGTCCCCCCCCGCAGGTGTTCGGTGGACCGGCGGGTGTCCGTGAGCAGAAACGGCCTCTCCGCCGTCGCCCGCTTCGACTTCGAGGCCTTCCGCTTCGTCCAGCACCGCGACAGGCCCAGGTCCAGCATGTACGTGCACTGCATCCTCAGGCTGTGCGAGCCCAGCAAGTGCCAAGAGCTGCTCTCGGTGAGTTTCAAAAAAAAAGAAAAAAGTTCGAAAGCTGTCAGACGAGAGATCACGGGAAATGAAAGGCCGAGGCGATGTCTTTGATCCCCTTGATCCCTTTGATCCGCTCAGGCCTGCAGTAACAGGAGAAGGAGAGCGCTGGCTCCCTTCGGAAGACAGAGCACGGACTCGGCCACCCTCTCGCTCGGACCCCTCTACACGGCCAGCGAAGGTCAGGTCCCGTCGGTAAACAGAACCGATGACTAAAGCCTGTTCGCTGACTCTGTCCCCCCCCCCTTCCCCCCTCAGGACAGCCGGCGGCGGCCCCCCACGGTGAGTCTTCAACCGTTACCTTCACCAATATGTCGTCGCCTCCCCCCGTGACCTTCAGCAACCCCCCCCTCCCCCCACAGGTGACGACGCAGCGTCGGAGGAAGGTGTGGATGCCACCGGCGTGGCGGTGGGCGTGGTCTTCGGCTCGGCTGCCGCCGCCTTATTGGTCCTGGGTGGCTGGTTTGCGGCGAAGAAGTTTTATTGGGCGGGCGGGCTCTCCCGTGCCTTCCACTGACACAGGGGCCAAACATCTCAGCCTCACGTCTGTTAATGTTTATTGTGAGAATATAAACTCACGCGAGGTGTGTGTTTTTATATATTTGTGCGGCGTTTAACTCTTAAGAGACACATTTATTTCATAAACTTTTCTCTTGCGTGTGCTGCAGCTATTTACAGGGGGGGAGAAAAAAAACAAGATTTAAAGGTGAAACAATGTCTTAACAAAGAGGAATCTACCACCAAAGATGTTTTTCTAGTTTGTACAGAATTTTCATATGATTGTAAGAGCGTATAAATAAAGTTTGGAGTCAAATATCTGTTATTGCGCAATCTCTTTACGCGACACACATGCACACACAAAATGGAACAATGGATACAGTCACACATATTTACAGGCTGCCTACTTTGCTACAAAAGTGTTTTGTGTCGGCCTCGCTACACGGAGTCCAGGATGTCGTGGATCAGAGCAGAGAGTTGGACTGTGAAGTCGTCAGTCAGAGACCCACCCTGGGGGGGAGGAGGAGGAGGGGGAGGCGAGGGGCCGGGTGAGTCCTGGACCCCCAGAAACAGCCTCTCCAGCCGGGCCTGGAGGTCCTGCTTCTGCCCCATGGAGCTCTGACAGAGCTGCTCCGTCAGTTCCGCCCTCCGAGGCCGCTCGGTCTGCAGCGCGGCGGCGAGCTTCTCTTTCAGGGCCGCCACCCCGTCTCGGGCCTCCGCTTTGAGGGAACTCACTTCGTGTTCCAACCTGGAGCTCATTTCCCGCCAGAGCTCTGACTCAGCTCCCTCCTCCTCGCCCGCGCTGATCTCTTTCAGATGTCGGAGCTCCTCCAGGGATCTCTCGTGGAAGTCGCTGATGAACCGGGCCACCTCGGAGCCTCCGCGCTCCAGAGCCCGGCTCATCCAATCCAAAGCTTCCCCGTGGCGCGCCGGCTCCTCCAGGCCCCGCAGATACAGGCTCAGCCGACCGCACAGGTCCCGGGTGTTGCCGCTGAGAGACTGCTGGAGCTCCCGGGCCAGGGGGGCCAGGCGCTCCCTGGCCCGGGAGCCGAGGCCGGCGGGGGACGGCGAGAGCCTCTCCCGCAGCTCGGCCAGCTCCTGGCGGAGGCGAGCGCGCAGTCGCTCGGACTCCATGTTGAGTTTGTGCTGCATTTCTTCCATGATGGGGTTGTTGGCGGAGTCATCCTGGTTGTAGAGGTCGCTGCTGTCGATGTGGCTCTTGTAGATTTTCCTGAAAACGAAGGGAAAAAAAACCAAATTCTAAGGTGTTCCTCTTCCTATTTCTCACCGTGCTGAACCCGTTTCGCAGTTTATTCTTACTCCGCATTCTTCGTTGAACCTGTCTTGTCGTCAGCTTGGTTGGCATGCAGGTTGCCCCATGTCACCTCTCTGCTTTTACGGTGGAGCGGGAACCCTGCACCGGCGAGGACACACACACACACACACACACACACACACACACACACACACACACGTATGAGCAAACGGAAACATACCGCCTAACATACCGAGAACGAAGGCTCCACGCCAGTATAGAGTCTCGCACCCGAGGCTGCCACGAACGACAGGGTGAAGATCAGGGCCGTTAGACGTGGGTTCATCTCTCTCTCGCTCTCTCTCTCTCTCCGCTCAAAGGTAGAAAGGGGAAGCTCGCGTCAGGGATAAACGGCAAGGAGCATCGACGGTGAGAATCGATCGACCGAGCGAGTCCGCGGGTCTGCAGCCGACCTCCTGCTCTCGTCAGCCTTATAAAGGCCCCTGTTATCAGCGGCGGCCTGTGTCAACAGTCAACACGTGGAGGGTCACTGACAGTGACGGAATACAACATCCGCAGGCGCCCGCGTACGCACGCACGCGCGCACGCGCTTCGGCGGATCTTATCTGCGTCGTTTCGTATTGCATTTGTTGAAGGAAGTTTTATGTCAGAACTCGAGCATAAGCATGAAGCGAAAAGCGGAGCGCTAGAAGGCAGTTCCAGCAATTTACGGAAAGAGGAGTGAACCCAGCGTGTTTTTGTTTTTTCCCGAGGGGGCGGCCTAATGAGGTTCGACAAGTTTATGTTTGTTTTTCCAGGAACTTGAGTGACGTTGTATGACTCTTTAGTTCCACCCCATGTCCAAGTGTTGTTTTGACTGAGTCCATTTAAGCCTTGTTTGCGTCGCCGGCCTGAGCAAGATAGCTTCGTTAAACACAATGATCGGAGAGCAGCGCGCCGTGCTCACAGCTCAATGCGGCGCTCGGGTCACGCGCGGCGCTCGGCTGTGACGCTGCGACGTCTCCACGGCAGCACCTGGGCGGTGAACTTGCACTTTCGCCGATCCAACGTGGATGAATCCCGCACATGTGACTATGTGGGTGAAAGGTGAAACCCGTTCAATTATATAAACTACAAGATGTCACTGCGGGATCATAGTCCATATCCCGTGGAATGAAAAATGTAGGTTATTTGAATTATCCAAAGTTTAACGCTGGCTTCAATACAACAACAGCGGCGCGACTGCGACTTTGCTCGCGACCAGTGATACTCGCTTGCAGATTGCGCAGGTTATTCAGGCAAAATCCGGTTCTAAGGATCTAAAAACGTCCAACAAGAATCTGTCATGTCATGCATTTGATAATGCATTTCGAGTAACAAATTCAAACAAGGATTGGGGTCACGTACCTCTTGGAAGGCATATGGGAATTACATTCATGCAGGTTATATGTGGTAATTTACACCTTATGAGATTAGTCACACTAGTTTATCTGGAGTCCACACAAACATAAGAAAGCAACATATCCATCATATCATAGCATCAAGAAATATGTTTTCTTTCAAAAAGACATCAAATTTGCCTCCATATAGTAGTGCTACACAGACAAATGTTTCAAATTAGTGGAAATAGTCTTTTATTTTTTGAAAAAGGTCATTAGTAGTATTTTTTAGTATTATGATAATAGGAGCAGGATTATGTTGTTGGCAAAACAATGTTTTGGTTAATGCTTCAAGAGAACAGTTCTACACACTTGTCTGTTGCCCCTGTTGGGATTTTACAAGAATAATCCGGTTAGCACTAATCCAATTTTTGTGGGGGTTGAGAGAATAATTCCATCAAGACTGAGGCAGAAAATGATTTCTAAATTCATCATCAGGCACGGTGACGAGAGAATCAAGACAAAAAAGCCTACTTTCAGGCAAATTTGAATATTTTGATCTTTATTCTGGGATTTCCTGTGATTGTGGGATAATGATGATGATGATGAGATGATGATGATGATGATGATGATGATGATGATGAGGATGATGATGATGATGAGGATGAGGATGAGGATGATGATGAGGATGATGATGATGATGAGGATGAGGATGATGATGAGGATGATGATGAGGATGCTCATACTCCCCTAAAGCAAAGCCGTGCTGACACGATGGTGGTGGCCAAACCATTAATCAGTTTTACAGGAGGGTTGCGAAGAACAAATGCTGCCACATGATCCTTCGGAACCGGGCGGGCGGACTCTCTGGTTACCCCCGCAGCGCCCCTGCCCCCCCCCCTCTCGCCTGTCACTGTCACTTCACCTGGCGGGGCTCGTAAATCATTCAGCAGCCCAGGGAAAGTTACACCAACCAAACTGCTCGCTTTTTTTTTTTTTTAACCCACAAACCAGGGTTGGCGTGTGGATCCAAGAGGTTTATTCCCTTCGGACCACCTGGAAATGTCGCTGCTCGGGACACGCAGGAGCGGATGGTGGAGGTGCGTGTTGAGGCTGAACGCCCTCCTGGCCGCTCTGGTTCAAGAGGGCAGCTTCCAGGAGAGGCTTCCCTGCATGCCAGGTAGGCCTGACTGTAAACATTGAACTTTTTAAAGCGAAACATTAACCACCGATGTAGTTTAATCCATGATCTATTGTGTTTACCTTCTTTTTCCTGTTGTTTGCTGCATCGCTGCGTTCATGGTTCTGCTTTTTTTCTGACAGTTTATGAAGATGAGGGAGTTTTTTCCTCTTATTTGTCTAATTATTAATTGTAATTACATTATATGATATATACCCGTTGAACCAGGTTTCTACTGCCCGCTGGGCCGTCCCGCTCCCGTCCCCTGTCCCAAGGGGACGTACGGCTTGGCCGCTGGTGCTGAGTCTGTAGACAGCTGTGTCCAGTGTCCTCCCCACCACTACTGTCCCAGACCGGGGCTGCCTTCTCCCCTGCCCTGCGGCCCGGAGGCTCAGCAGCCTCTGCCGGGTCAGGACTCCTGCGTCTGTCCGGGACAGGGACAGCTCTTCCAGGTGACCCCCCACCCCCCGTCTCTCTCTCCCTCCGCTCTACCGTAATCAGGCGAGAGATTCGACTCCCGCCGTTTTCATCCGAAACACGAAACCTGAGCAATCTGCTGCCGCGAGCTGGGAGAGATCCCGTTTCCCCTCACCGGGGGATCTGGTTTCGGGCCTCCGCTCGCCGCCTGAATAAACGAATCTAAAACCCAATCTGAACCTTCCTTCCCCTTCCCTCCTGCAGGCCATCGACGGTCAGTGCCGCTGCACCGTTGGTTACCAACCCTCCAAGAACGGGGACGCGTGCGCACACAAGGTGTACGATGTATGCCGAGACGGAAAAGCACGTACACAGTATGGAGACTGTTTGGACAGATATCAGTGGTTACTTCACTGCAGGGAGCAGGTTAGACCTTGTACAATCACATGACACACACACACACACACACACATACACAGATGCCAGCACCGAAGTAGAGCAAAGGTAATTGGGATGCGTTCGACAAATCAACAGGAAATGCATCAGATCATGCACGAATATTTTGCAGCAAGACAAACGGTCGATAGCAGCGACTACGGTAGGCGGCCTAGAGGAGCGGGACAGTAGGCGCAACGAGGATATTTGCCGCTGACCTCCACTGGTGGCACCTTTCACCCAGTTACCGAGGCCCAGTTCACAGTGAGAGAAGGAACGCGCCAAAGCACAGTTAAAGGGGGCTTTTTTTTTTTTTTTTTTTAACGCAGGTGTGCCAGTCTGCGGAGGACTACCGGGGCTACGACGGAGAGCTGGGCCTGTGCGTGTGCGGACAGCCTCTGGGAAGAGGTCCCTGCGAGGGCCCCTGCGGGAGAAGCCCGACGACGGGAGTCAAGCTCCAGTGTCGGGCCAACGGGGAAACCGAGCTGGTGCACAATGATCAGGCGAGACGGGGACAAAAGTGCATTGTGTTTACCCGTCTGGTGATATTTATATCTGTGCATCTAGTATGTCTGTTGAATCGCTGCCAAGAAGAGATCGGACGCGTTGCGATAAACAGGGAACTTCCTGCACAACACAAAAGTGCGAGACGAGTGTGTTTTAGTGACCTGTTGATGTGTGTGTGTGTGTGTGCAGGTGTCGGCGGTCCCGGAAGACCTGTTGGAGACGGTCTTTAAGCGGTGGGACTCCCGGGGGATTCTCCTGTGCAGCAGCCAGATCAGCTCCTCACATCCTGTCTACGTTGTTCGGACAACAGGTGCAGACGCACGCGAACGCCCCTTGATCCGACTTCCTGCACTCGTCTGACCCCCACCCCCCACCCCCTCCCCGGCATCTGCCTTTGTCGTTTTGCCGCAGGGGCAGGGTTCTTGGGCCTCCTCGACGGGATCCAGGAAGCGCTCCGGGAAATGCTCTCCGTCACCGCGCGGGAGCCCGCAGGTGCGTCCCAATGGAACATCTGGGTTGATCCGCTTTGATCTCTTTGATGATCAAAGAAACGGGCAAACTCAGGGCCGTGGAGTGGATTGGATTTCCTTTTCAGATGGCCACCCCGGGGATTTGTGGGAGATCGCCGATGTGGAAAACGTCAGCCGAGAAGCGGGCCTCATCAACAGGAGGGCTAATGACGAAGACGTGGAAGTCAGAGTGAGGAAGACGAGTGCGACTGGGGTTTTAAACCCCGTGGCCTGCTTCCATCTGGGTGATGTCATCCTCTTCGCCGTTGACACGCGCCACTACCCTCTGTATGATCTGTAAGTCACCTGCCAGCCGTCGTAAACGCGCGCTTGCCGACGCCTTTGACCCTTGACTGGATTCCGCCGCAGCGACAGCTTGTACAACACAAACGCCGCCTTCGACTGGGGCGCGTTCAGAAAGCTGGAGGAAGAGCTGACCCGGTCCTGGACTCCTCCCAGTTTTTTCCCAGTGGTTCTGGGTCAGCCTGGAGTTTATGTCTTGAGACTGAGCAGTCATCCGCACAGGCGCATGGTAAATAAATCCAACGTGTTTTCAAGGCTTCACGGCAAACAGATCTCCTAATGACTCTCCACTGCTGAAGATCATATCACCCCCAGACTCGCACTACCGCATGTCCCAGTGTCTCACCGTTTCGTTTGCACCCAGTACGTGCGGGTGATGCCCGCGGGAGGCCGGTGCTACCAACCCGGGCCGTTCTTTCCCGCCGTCCCTCGTCACATGACCAGGATGGGAATCAAAAGGAGAAGCGACCTTCTGCTCAGGCCTGACTGGCTGGTGACCGGAGGACTGCTGTTTGGAGCCGCCCTCATCCTCTGCCTGTGTGTCACCGTCCTGGTCAGTGGTCGCCGAGACAAAAAAACCGACGCCAGCCGCCGATGAGCGTGACGGTCGACGAACCCCCTGCTTGTGCAGATTCTGTTTAGCGAGTACGGGTGGCCCGAGAAGGAGCCGATCCGAGCGCGGTACCGCTTCCTGCAGTCGGCCTTCCACATGGAGGACTTCTCCTCGAAAGGTTCAAGGTTGATTTCACTGAAGAAGATGCACAGAAATCATCTGGCTAGAAAGACAGACGAGTCCATTCAACCAGGTATATGCTGCTTCACCTACCCTAACACACAGATGCACACACACACCACTCTGCTTATTGATTCGCTGGCCTAAAGGTCAGCACATTACATAACTTTCATTCAAACATAATCCTCGGGAAGTCAGCGAGTGCGTCTGACAAGCACTCAAATCCTTTTCACTTTGTTGGTCTCAGAACACCCTCCCGAGATCTTATGTAATACTGACTCCTGGCTGCTGCCCCCACCCAGCCTATTACTGTTGAAAGGGTTCTTTTTGTAAACCTGGTATCACGTGCACCGAGGAACAGTGAAAATGACAGCAGTCCAAATGTCACGGGTTGTGCGCAGTACCTCCAGGGCCGGTATCTTGTGCTGGTGAATATTACCCATGCCGTATTATCTATGCTATATACATGCAACGATAAGAGTAAACATTGAGACCGCTGACCTTTTCGCGGAGCAACGCTGATCTTCCGTGTCATGTTCTGTTGGGAAAGCATGTGAGTATCAGAGTATCAATCCACTGAAGTCTGGAATCCATAATGGAACCAGTGTGCTCTGTCACCGGACCCCTTCACCAGAGGTCCGACCGAGTTATCGTGAAGCTGCACGCCAAGCTCACGAGCCTCAGAAATTCCCCAAATCCGATTCATACGCAGCCCACTTTGGATCAGACCTTGACCCAGGACCCATGGGGGGGGCTCCTACCCAAACACGGGGACTGATCCCTTGCTTCCCTGAACAAATGTGACAGAACTGGGTCCCACTAAACGTGGAAATCTGGTCAACACCTGCTCGGATCACGGTGTTGATGTGGTCCCGTTTGGGTTTGTTTCAGCCTCTATGTCAATAATGTTTCTATCACATTGAAGCATTGACCTTCACGTGTCTGGAAGGTTGAAATCAGAGTGGATAGAGGCCTGTCTGTGCAGCCAACATGGTTGGAGCTCACTGATTTGCCTCTGGCAAGACGTTAGGATTGCAATCAAAAGCCGTCCTTGAGCTGAAATGCACCGGTTTCTAATTAGCGTTTCCCGCTCTTTCTCCCCGTCTCTCCCAGTCTGTTCAGATGCTCTGGATGAGTTCTGGGATTATGAACACCAGGTGGATCTGGAGGCTTTCAGCAGCGGCACATTTTACAGCCTCCTGCTCCATCAGAGCCTCTCTGTCACCACGCAGTTGGGACGGCTCACCGCTGAGGTCTGTCGTCTCCCTTTCACACGTTTTTGTATCGAAAGGAAAAAAAAACGGTGGGTCGGGATTGCTGCGTAAGAGGAGATAGGCACATCTTGTACCCACATGCGTGTCACGTGTGGGCGGGGGCCAGACCGATCCGATTACGGTGTGGTGAAGATCCTTGGCGTCACCACTGTGTTGCGTTTGCGTGCATTGCCTGTCTGTGTATTTCCAGGTGAGGGAGCTGTACCAGGGTGCGCTTGGGAAGCTGCAGCAACTCCACCCCCAGAGGGTTACGTTGGAGATGGCGGGGGAGGGTTATGGGAGGATAAGGACGGAGGTAGAGAGGGAGGCAGCGCGGCGGAAAACGTTGGGATCCCAACTGAAATCTCTGCTTGACAGTCAGCTGGAGGTCCGCACCACACAGCACCCTTTTCCTTCTATTATGAGAAGTAAACTGTCCTAAAAGGCATCGATTCCCTGTGTTGTTCCTGTTGAACTCCAAAAGACAAGGATGTGATTGTGTCCACTATGAACATGTGACGCAGGCTTTCTGCTCAACTTTGTTATCTTCCATGTCTAAATATACTATTTAAGGCAGTAAGAGCCTTACTAATGCAGGATTATGCTGGGTTTTACAGGTTCTGAGAAGAGAACAGCGTGCCCAACAGAGGGTCCACAGTGTGTTCATGGCCCACCTGACAGAGTGCATCAGACATCAGAGTGACCGGGCGTTGTGTGATCCGCAAATGTAGCGCTTCCATTTACTCCATTTAAATCATGATGCAAACCACCAGTGTGTGTGTGTGTGTGTGTGTGTGTGTGTGTGTGTGTGTTTGCATGTGTGTGTGTGTGTGTGTGTGTGTGTCTCACCTCCGCATTTGCAACCTGTTGCCTCGGCCCTCCAGGTCGGGGAAGAGGCTGACCTCCCTGGTGGATGAGATGGGAGAGCAGGTCACGGCGGAGTGCCAGCGTCAGGGGGCCTGGGGGTTTCTGGGTGAGGGTGTAGGAGCTGAGCTGCTCTGTCCAGACACTGGGACTGTCTTAACTAAAAAACACTTCTTTGGTGAGTTTACCTGTTTTTTTGTTTGTTTTTTAAAAGCGTCTTATTGGAGGTGGTGAAATACCGCCCCCTGCTGCCGAAAATGGTATAACACATTTTAACGAATAACCACGTTAATAGCCCATTATGTAATATTTATTTTACGACTTTTTCAATGAATGGGACTTTTGCCCTGAGTCACCTTTCTCTCCTACGTCACTCCAGGTCCCGATGGGTCCCTGCGTGCCTGCCGAGCAGTTCACAGTGATCCGGTGACGGGGCTCATCAGGCCCAACGCTCACAGCCACATGTTGCTGAGCAGCGGTCACGCCATGGCGGTGCCGCCCGACTTCTTCCTCCACCCACGCACCGGCCGAGTTCTGCCCATCGCGGGCGGCGTCGCTTACGATCCCGCCAGCTCCGCCTTGGTGCTCACAACAGACCCGTGCGGAGGTAACATGAGAGGAGGCTGCGCAGTTTATTTTGATGAAATAAACAGATCATATAAATAGATCAGATCATGGCACCTTCTTCATTTCAACAGCACACAGCTGTTTTTTTCCCTCTTCTTAGATCTGTCAGTCACTCTAGAGTAGCCCATGTGGCTGATCTGCATTCTCTGTTGTTTAGGAGACAACAGGAAGTGGGACATTCCACTCATTCCTTTCGTTCCTTACCCGGCCTCCCAACACTCGGAGCGGCCGCTGCCCGACACTCGGCTCAGGGGCCTCAAGCCAGGTCAGAGGCTGGAGCTGGGGGTTCCCATGGCCGACCCCGACGCCGGCGTCCCGGTGCCTGTTCTGGCCGTGACCATCCACCCGCAGACGGGCCTGGTGTACCCGCTGGGCGGGGTGCACGCGTGCCCCATCACCCGTCTGCCGCAGCCCATTCAGATCGGTAGCCCCGCGCTGGACCCCCGGACGGGCAAACTCGTCCTGACTGTTGGAGTGGGGCTCGATCCGGTCACAGGTCAGCACAGCAGCGGCCTGGGTGGGTGGGGCTCATAATCTGAGTTTCTGCGTCCGTCGTCCAGGTGCCGTGGTGCCGGTTGGCGGAGTTCTGCTGGCCGAGTCTTTCATCGAGCCCCTGAGTGGGCGGATGGTGAGAACTGGGGGTGCCAGCATGAGAGCTGGGCGACCCATACCCAGCTCAGGAGGATACCAAGCTCTTCTGGAGAGCAAGGTGCAGCGGGTTACATCAGGGGACAGTCTGTTGCTGCATTTAAGGACAGAAAACAGGAGGTGTGACAGATTCCTCTCCTCCACCCCCATCAAAAGGTTCTGGGATCAATGTTCAGAATACTGGAGCTCCTGAAGCCACTGAGCGATTGGTGGGGATCGCAGCAGGCGTCGGAGCACCGCCCGGGCACCCAGGGAGGAAACGGAGGACCAAGCAACCTGGCGGCCGCGGCCGATGATCTCCGGGAGGCCTGGGAGAGGAGCCAGCGCTGGAGGCTGCAGCTGCAGACCCGGCTGGAGCTCCTGCTGGACTGGGCTGTTTGTCTCCAGCAGGATGGAGGAATTCTGGGTAAGGAAATGACAACCAGCGAAATAAACGGATTTTGAACGATGTCCCGAGGCCATAATGCTGCTTTGTTTCCATGCGTGGGATTCTTTTCTTCTTATGAGCCGCCTTCAGCTTCTCTTGAAGGACCCCTTTGTCTCATCTTGCCTTCTCATTATAACGCCTTTGTGTGCGCTGCCCCAATTCACCACAGCTCTGCGCACATATTTTATCGATCATATTATGCGCTGATGATGAGTTTTTTCCGTGCATGTGATACAATTGTGCTACACTGGGAGATCTATTAAGCTGTATTTCGTCACAAACACACGTAGTGGTGGTTAACTCAAACCGTGAGCGACCTTCAGTGCGTAATCCTGACCACACGATGGCATCACATCCACTGTAACCGTGCGGATGCGCTTGAGAAGCATCCTCTCCGCCTAATACAGAACAATAAAGGATTGTCGCCTCCTCAAAACTGGATCACGGATGTAATGTACTTCAGTGGATACTAATCATGACTTTTGACGGTTAATACGCATCAATGTTAGATTTTATAGATCTGATTTAAAATAAATGTGGTAGGGCCCTTCCTTGCTTGCAGTAGAACTCTCCTGCCCGACTGCAGTTGCTGAGGTCAGAAAGGCACTGCACCTTCTGTTAGATGACCCCGGTGGCAAACGGTGCCTTCTGCATCATCTCCTGTGTTCTGTGGGCCAGCCATTAAAGATCTGAGCACCTGCAACCTTCTTTCCCGCGCCCCCTGCCATCAAATCAGGGGACATGCCTCTCCCAGGTTCTGACGCTCGAGTTCCAGCTCTCCTGGGGATGGAGTACCCGGATCCAATGGGATCTGGCCTCAGCGTGCCTCTCCTGGGGTTCCAGACGGACTCATTTGGGAGCGGGATGCCTTTAGCGGGGACCATGGAGGACCCTGGTGGGAGAGGTGAAAGCAGACATTTGGCTCTGTAGTTTAGAATTTAACTACGAGGCTTGCCCCTTACGTGTTGCGCTTCACGTCAGGATTGACGGCCATTCGCTACGGCTCTCAAACCGTCGACCCGGTGACGGGAGCGCTGGCCATCGTGGTCGGGGCCCGACCGGATGCGTCGGGGAGAGCGGTCGTGCCCGTCACGGCGTCCCACTGGCTGGCCACGCGGGGCCAAAGCGACAGCGTACAGGTGAGAGAGGGACAACTCGAAAACGCAAGAGCACAGGTGATATGACTGTCTGCTCGTTCGGCAGGTGGAAGCCCTCCGGGGGGAAGTGCGCGCGCGGAAGGCTTACTGGGAGCAGCAGGGGAAGTGGGAGGACGAATTTCTCTGTGGCCTGGACTCCGCCGTGGCCCGAAGTCTCTTCAGAGCCACAGAATCAAACCCTGTCCGGGTGCTTAACGTCTGCATGTATGCATGAATGCGCGCTTGTTTGGGTGAAACCACGAGCGAGGAGATTTTAATCTCTTTCTGCGGCCTGGTCCCTCGGTCCATTTGCACGGGGGTGGGGTGTTTTCGCACATGGCCCCACGCGCTGCACCTCCCGAACTTTCAGTGTCTCCTCTCGCCCTCGCAGTGGTCGGGAAGGCAGCTGAGGGAGGCGGCCCTGGAGCGGCAGGATCCGGCGCAGGTCGAGGCCCAGAGGAGGGCCGCCCGGAGCGGCCGCTTGGCCCTCGCCTTGCCCCCCCACGTGCTGCGCGTCCTCACGCTGGGTAGAATACGAGGGCGGGGCCTCAGAGTAAGGCCTTCATCAGAGTAAGGCCTTGATCAACCGGGACGCGTTTCTCCCTTTTTTGCGTGCAGGTGATGAGGAGGAGTGGGATCAGCAGCGTTCCTGGCACTCGGAGCTGTTGTCAGGTCTGGATAAGGCAGATGTGTCTATGGAGCAGCTGCAGCGGGAGCACGAAAAGCGGACGGCGCAGGGCCGAGACTGGCCTCCAACACTGCGAGCTACGGTCGGAATAATGGCTTCAATGTCTTTCATTTTTTTGGCAAATGACGCAGCGAGGGCAGATGCTCACTTCCCTTCCATGCCACCATCAAGTTGGGCACAATCCAGGTGGCTACGGAGCGCTCCGATAAGACCATTAAGCGACTTTTATCCAGCGCCGCGCAGTGATGTACACTCTATAATGCTGTCGTATAAATGTAAATTGTGCCTTTTCCCTGCCATATCCCTCTCTTTTTTTGTACTCCAGGAGAGAGAGATGAGACAGAGAGAGGTGTGGGAGCGCTCCCGTTCCAGACGAGTAGACTTGGACGCTGCTCTCAACGCGCTCCGTTGTGTCAGACAATTTTCTCAGCTCCGCGCCAGCACCGCTCTGGTTATAAGACACTGACAAACACAAACACTGCTGATTAGATAGAATCCCACCACCAACCAGCAGGGGGGCCGACGGCCCCCTTTATGCAATTTTCTTTTCACGAGCTACCAAGTGGGACGCTTTAAAGCGGAGCAGAGCTCGTATGAACTGTGCGATCCCCCATTGGGCTGCCATTCTGACCACGCCCCCCCCATGCTCTTTGTCCAGGCCGTGCTGAGTGGGAACTTTTGCTACGAGGAGTACGGGCTGCTTCGGCCCTGCGCGCACGGGCACGGTGTGAAGGTCATGGGCCCGCTCCAGCACCTCGCTCTGCCTCTGCTGGACAGACTCAACCAGCTTTTGGAAGACAAACTGCCTGCCCGCTCTTCCCCCAACGGCTGCATCCAAACTACGTCAGGTCCTCCCAAATAGAGAAGCTATGCTTTTTATAGACTTCCCCCTCTGTGCTTCTACTTAGATAAGCAGTATTTATAATTGTGGAGGAAGCGCTCCCTTCCTATTATCTTTATGAAAAGTCAGTTGGATCTGACCTGGCATTGACACGCAATCTTTGAAATGACAGCACACTTTCCCGTCTGTGGCCAGAAGCAGTTGTGCAACCGCCGTGTTCACACTTTTACAACTTCTGAACGTCCAGACGGTTAATCTTTAGGTTCAATCTTTGACTCCCGGAGCTCCAACTGGACGACCGCACACCGATTGTCTGTCACGGTTTACTCAGACCAGATTAAAACGAGACTCTGTCTTGCTTCAGGTTTGTCAGCAAAGCATGCGTGCGACCTGGAGGCAAACTCCAGGGTCTGGACAGCCTCCGTCCCTGCAGTGAAAGGTATGCGCTGATAACGTGTAGATACGGCGCAATGTGTGTCCTCAGCATTGCTTGAGCAGAAGACCACCCCCACCCCCTCACACACACACACACACACACACACACACACACACACACACACACACACAGTGACAGTTTTCTGCAGGAATCTCCGCCCAGTCTTTGAGAGAGCCTCCACCTCAAAAACAAGACCCGAGCTCAGCCCCCACAGACAGGTGCACCACATCCTTTGGCGCTCAGAGCCGAGGTAGGGCCTGAAACCAGCAACGAGACCTAGTTCCCAGAGTCTGTATTTTGAGATATTAATTTTCTGTGTAAAATGTATATGGAAAGTTTTAAAAGAAAATAATAAGTTATGTGATTGCCTAACCCGGAAGTGCATGTGACCGGTAGCGTCATCTATTGGGGAAATGTGGGCATTGCAGGAAAGGTGAAAATGAATGAGGTTTTTATGATAATTTGGACGAGTTCGGCGGGCCGGATTGAAAAGCCTAATGGGCCATATGTGGCCCGTGGGCCGTAGTTTGCCCACATCTGTCCCAGACCGTTAATGCATGCACAAACTTGCACAAAACTCTGTTCTATTCTAGACTTAATCCAGCAGTGGTTAATGTGTCCGTATTTTCTATCGTTTGTTTTTTTCCTTTTCTTTTATCTCAGACACATAGCTATTGGTCTGGTTCAAAAGTAACATATCTGGCATGTTTCAGCAACGGTCTCTGATGGAAAGTGAATAAAGGAAGAAACCATAGAAACTTCCGGGGGGGGGATTTCAAAGTTGCGGCACTAAAGTCTTTCTGAAACAAACATTCCCAAGTGTCACTTCACCTGGGTGAGAAACCATCTTGCACATTAACGTCTGTAACACCGCAACTTCCTCTCCCCCCCCGACACCGCTGACACCACAAAAGTCCTTTGACATGAGGCCGTCTGCACATCTGCAAATGGACATTGTTCTCATGTTCTGGTTTTATGCTAATACCTAGGGTAAAAAAGTAATTACATAACATATTCCAGGAAGCCAATTACATAACAGCTGACTTTGGCTGCCAGTCAAAATAGTGTGGGAGTCTTTAAATGATCTTTTTTTTGGGTGTGTGTGGGTGTGTATGTGTGTGGGGGGGGCTGTCTATCTTCCTCATTTTGATTCTCGTCATGACTTGGCACTGGTGATGATCTTTAGTTTGTCCCTGTCGATCAAACCTTTTGTTTATGTTGTGTGTGTGTTCGTGGGGTGTAAATCATAGGGTCTGTGATTAATTCTACAACTACAGCCAAATTTGAACTTTTACTGATGTCGGTGTGTATCACGAGATATCCTGGATCTTTCCAGAGCCTGATCAGGGGCTCCTTCATTACAGGAGCATGCGTTTGCTTGCGAGTGTGGTTAGCTGATATTCAGGTGGGTTAACCCAGCCTTTATATCCTTCCATAAATATTCTAATCACTTTACACCGAGCAGCCGTGCACCTCGAAAGTGGGCTGCGTGGAGAGTCCCTTTGCATTCTGCGGGCGTCTAAATTCCCCCTCTGACTAGAGGAGGATCCAACACGTGAAAATGATAACTGATCGGAAAGTTTGCTTTAATTACTTTTAAAGGCAAGCGATTTATGGTGAAGTCAAAAGCCACTCGTGATCAGGATAATTTAGCTCTTTGTGTTTATAGTCCACTATGACTAGAAGAAAAGGCCCTAATGAGCATTTTCCCTTGCCATGACACGAGATTTTTAACCTTTCTTTCCAAGTGGAGAGTGAACCCGGGAAGGAAACCGCACAGCTTACACGCCTGTCCATCCCTGACATTCCAGGTAACGACTTATATGGTCCTGGTTTCCGTAACGTGACACGAGGCGTGTCAAATGTTTAGCTTTTTTCCTCCCTGCTTACCAGAAGGGGAGTGGTGCAAGCTGCTGGAGCTGTCTCCTTTGTTCCAGATGTTGAAAGAGCTGCATCTGCAACTGGTCAAAGCCCGGGGTGGGGCAGAGCTCCTCAGAGGAGGAGAGAGCTCCAGGAAGACCACGGCAACCGCATGTAATAAAAACGCCGCCGCGGAAGGTTTTCTTGGCCCTGGGTCTGTAAACACGAGGGCCTTCTTTGAATGTCCAGGTAGAAGCAGCAGATTCATGGACGTGCTTGACGCCCAGTGGGAATGCGAGGGAGAGCTGATTCCATTGGACCCGTCGGTCCTTCACTCCGGAGAGTTACTCGTCTTCAAACATGGCCTTTTCCTGATAACCACCATGAGTACTCTCAACCTGGTAGGTGCCAAAACACAAGTCCTTTGTGTGTAGTTTGGCAGCCTTCCTCTGACCTCACAGGAATTCTTTAGGGGAAATTATGCAATAAACGCCTAAAATTACTTTTTACAATAGCAAAAGGTTTCGAACGTGCAGCAGAACACATAAAAGTTTTATCCAAAAAAAGGGAAGCCACTTGGTGTTCTTCGAGGGTAAATTCATTTTTCAAGAATTTCCAAGATTCATTCAATAAGCACTTTTCAGACCTTAAAAACACAACAGTGAAATTCAAGCATTTTCAAAGACTTCAAGGACCAATGGGAAGCCAGAATAATAATCTTTTTCTACTCAACAGACTCCAGTCATTTCGCTTCAGATTGCAGCCAGCCTCCCAAAAAACAACTACTTCAACAATGCTTTCAGGAATTCCTTCTTTTATCAGGTAGAGATTCCTTCCTTTTTCCTGTCTGTAAGGGATAGTGTGCTCGACCTCACCCATACTTGGGTTGTGTCATCTACAGATAACTGCACTGCAGAAGTCTTATGCCAGATTATCTTTCTTTCCCGGTTTGACTCATTTGATAATTCTCTTAATCTTTCCGTTGCAGTATATCCGTCCATTTAACCTCTCTGGGCTCACCATTTCCATTCTAACCAATCCATTAATTCGCACTGTACCAGTAGATTTAGCTTTTCTTTCCAACCATAACCAGTATCACAAACACTTTCACTGGCCTAATCGCATTAGTTTGATGTTTGGCTTCATTTAGTCCCAAAACTACATAATCCAAACATCTTTAGGCCTCATTTATCAATGTGGATACACCTTGATAAAAAAAAAAAAATTACACCCCTTTTTCTCCCATTTTGTGTGTGTGCCCTTTGCTCCAACAAATTTGTTATCTATCAAACCAAAACCTGACAGGAAAACGTGTGTACATTTACACCCTCTCTGACCACGGCGTACCGTTGATTAACACCTTCTTTGAAGACACGAGGAGTTGGCGATACAGACACAAGACACTCGTTTCTTTCCCGTCTATACAACCCAGTCGAAATAAAACACCTCCTGCATTGCTGGAAAAAGGACCCAGCAATAATATGTTCTCACTCCTTTTTATTTAGGGATTCGGTGAGTTCTATGACCGCCTGTATCAATGCCACAGTGCTTTCGTCACGGCCAGCTGCTCGACGATGACAGAAGCAACTGTGCCTTCGTGACTTTCATTGTGGCACCATAGCTGCTGAATGACTCACAGACTGCAGCTGCCATTTCCCTCTGAGCACCCAGGATGTCCCTCTGAGCACCCAGGATGTCCCTTTGACCATCCAGGGTGTCCCTCTGAGCACCCAGGGTGTCCCCCTGAGCACCCAGGGTGTCCCTCTGACCATCCAGGGTGTTCCTCTGAGCACCCAGGATGTCCCTTTGACCGTCCAGGGTGTCCCTCTGACCATCCAGGGTGTCGCTCTGAGCACCCAGGATGTCCCTTTGACCATCCAGGGTGTCCCTCTGACAATCCAGGGTGTCACTCTGAGCACCAGGATGTCCCTTTGGCCGCCCAGGGTGTCCCTCTGACCATCCAGGGTGTCCCTCTGAGCACCAGGGTGTCCCTCTGAGCGCCCAGGGTGTCCCTCTGACCATCCAGGGTGTCCCTCTGAGCACCAGGGTGTCCCTTTGACCGTCCAGGGTGTCCCTTTGACCATCCAGGGTGTCCCTCTGAGCACCAGGATGTCCCTTTGACCATTCAGGCTGTCCCTCTGAGCACCAGGATGTCCCTTTGACCATCCAGGGTGTCCCTCTGAGCACCCAGGATGTCCCTTTGACCATCCAGGGTGTCCTTCTGAGCACCAGGATGTCCCTTTGACCGTCCAGGGTGTCCCTTTGACCATCCAGGGTGTCCCTCTGACCATCCAGGGTGTCCCTCTGACCATCCAGGGTGTCCCTCTGAGCACCAGGATGTCCCTTTGACCGTCCAGGGTGTCCCTTTGTCCATCCAGGGTGTCCCTCTGAGCACTCAGGATGTCCCTTTGACCATCCAGGGTGTCCCTCTGACTATCCAGTGTGTCCCTCTTCATCTCCAACACAGTCTCAGAGTGGAACTCCAAGCTCTCTCCCACTGCTTCACAGAATGTAGTTGTTTGGTTCAACATCATAAAGTGTTCATCTATCTTTCCTAAATGAATCAGGGCATGAAACAACTGTGAGCAATCATACAGAATTGATGCAAATACCTGCCAGAGAGGATTTTCTTCCTCGCCTGGACCTCAACAACAACCGTGTGTATCTCGTTTTTTTTTTTTTTCCCACGTTTTCCCTCGCTTGTCTCTCCACATGTTCCTCTGAGCCCATGGTTATTTTACATTCACCGTATATGTTTGTGTTTGGGCATGTGGAGGCAGAGTATGTGGTGTGTTCATGTCAAGTCTGTGGCTGCAAGTGGAAGCGTGCACCCAGTTTGATTGACCTGAAAAAACGGTGTATATTTTTTGGCCTTACGCACATTTCTGATTTTGAGTGTACTCCAAATGTGTACCTATTTTAGGCAAGGATTGATAAATGAGGCCCCTGGTGTACCTGGAGTGCAGATCAGACCCTTCAAGCCCTTCTGTTGGAAGAGTCAGGTGAAACACTGGCCTGCTACGGGCTGGAAATATGAAATGACCTCACACAGATACATAAAAACATCTGACTTCCTGTTGGGTTTAGGAGGGGTAGGATTTGGCTTGTTCCATGTAGGTTAAACTTGAGCCAGGGGCAACATTTCATGAGTTTTTGAGCACCTTTAGGCCCTCAAAAGAGACAATTCCTTTAGGAAAACAAACAAACAAAACAAACAATGGTAATATTAAAAAGCATTCTCAGGCCAATCCAAACGGTACTTAATCCAAATGTGTTAAAATCCAGGCTCTTCACCAACGCCTACCACGAGCTTCTTCAGTTCTGCTCTTTTTCTTTTGAACTACAGAAAACAATAGTGAGCATGCGCGTGTACACACACACACACACACACATACACACGCACGCACACACGCACACACACACATACACACGCACACACACACACACATGCACACACGCACACACACATGCACACACGCACACACACACATACACACACGCACACATATGCACACACACACTCACACTCACACACATATAAACAGCATCTTTCTCTGCTCAGCAACCGTCTCCCCACGCAAATTTAGGAGGCGGGGACAGCCAGTAAACATTCGCTACACTGTGGGGCTTTTATATAACTGTGTGCCCCCCCCCCCACCACCAACGACCTACACAAACAAAAGAATCTGTTCAGCCCCTCTGTCAGGGCCAGACACACCAAACTCAGCGTTGCAGCGTTCCTGTGTGTGCAGAGAGCTGTAAACCTGGCGCCTGGGGGTTTCACGTTTCACCGCTTACGAGATTCTTGCGAACAAAAATAAAGAGGTCTGTTCAGGCGAGCTTTAAATTAAAGGCTTATTTAGATCCGCCCAGTTTCGTGTGTAGAAAACCTTTCCCTTTCTTAAATGTAACCCTTCTAACAATTAATGTCTTTTTTTTTTTTTTCCCTCCTTCCTCCTCTCACAACTTTTTTTTTTTTGTCTTGGACCCGTGAACCCCGTGCGTGTTTGCGCTCCCACCTCGGTCGGCGACCCCCCCCACCCACCCACCTACTCCACTCTGCTGTGTCGACAGGAGGCGGAGGAGACGCTCTTTGTGCGTCGACAGAGGCTCCGCTCGCTCGGAGGCTTCTCCCTGCTGCTGCTTCACTGTCTCTGCCATGTCCGGGTCAGAGACATGACCTCTGACTCCAGCCCGGCCTTCCAGAGGCTTTTCTTCCAGGTATGCACCAAACGCTGGGGTGGGGGGGTGTGGTACCTTTTAATATAAGATCTGTTCATGTGCAAGGTCATGCAGGAATGTCTCGGGGTGCTGGCCCGAGCGGGCCTGGACGGTAACGACGACGCTGGAGCCCGCATGCCTCGCGAGGCCGGGCGGGGGCCGCCGTCGCAGCACGTAAGGGCTAAAAAAAAAACAACACAGTGCATATTTCCTGCGTGACCTCTGGGCTCCGGCGGGGTTATCTCAACTTCCCACTGTTGCGTGATTTGTGGTTATCGAATGTGCCCCTTGTGCAAGGCCTTGACTCACAGAGGCAGCTTGTGCGCTTCCCCTCCCAAACGAGGACAGGATGTTGAAGAGCTCTGGAGGGTGGGCAGAGAAACATCTGCATTGTTCAATCGCGGAGGACTTTTGAGGAAGAGAAGCTCCGGCCCCATGGAAGGGGGCAGGGACGAGACTGGGTAAATACTTACTTGACTTACGGAACAAAAACTCCCAAAAAAAACCAACCAAATCAAAGAACAATGATTAAAAAAAAACAAAAAAAAAAACAGACCGGTGCAAATAGCCAAAATTCTGCAAACCTTTTCTATTGTACAGCAATAGTTAGAGTGTAAATAAATGTGTAAATAAAGCTCCAAAAAGTCTGACCTTTCAGCATGTTTTGACAGATTTCTCTTTATTATGTTTACAACTTCATGTCAATGTTGAATCTCGCCGTCAACCAAGACCAAACTTGTCCCTTTGAACACAAAAGTATGTGATGCAGCTTCGCCTGCTTTCCCACTTTTTCCTGTAGTTGCCCTCTAAAAACCATGTAAAAGGGATTTGTCCACCTATCCCTTGTAATCAACTAATTTTTTAGTTTTTAATTGTTTTATAAAACCTTTTTTTTTTTTTTTAAAATCAAAGCCATGAAAATACACTTTTGAGTAATGAAACAACAGATTTGGCACAGGTTGTACCTCCACAAAAAAAAACAAAACAAACAAACTGCATTACAAAAGGGATCCCATGGATCTTGCTGATTGCATAAGAAGTGCAGAATCTGCGTGTTTATTACACACACGGTATGCAAAAAAAAAAAGCCCCCACCCCTCAAAAAAAAAAAAAAAAGGCCCAAGGGGAAAAAAAAAAAAAAAACAAAAAACCCGGGTGTCTGTTTCTGTTTAATGGTCCCGGTCGAGGGGGGAGGGGGAGTGTGTTGGAGCAGAGGTTTGGTTGAAAATTCCAGAGCATCTGCTCGCAGGAGCGCTTACTGCTGTGTGGCTTTGAGAGCGATGAAAATGATCAGCAGAATGATCCCGCACACCAGCGCGATGATGTTGAGCATCTTGGCCGTCCTTGACGCGTTCGAGGCTACCGTGTTGTCTCCAACGGCGTTGGCGTTCTGGACCTGAAAAAGAGGGCGATCATCCAAATGAGCGGACTTCAAGTGTCATTTTTCTTGTTTTTCTTTTTTGCCCTGGAGGCCACCTACCCTGCAGGAGTAGACGATGGCGGCTATCCCCAGGGGCAGGCAGCAGCACAAAGTGTTAAAGATGGACCAGCCCAAGTAGGACGGGGCCACGGCGCGGCTCTGGCCTTCCATTGTTCCTCTGGGTCGGACTTGAGACGAGTGAGAGAGTTGGTGTCTTGGCCAAAGTCTGGGTGTAGTGGATGGTGGGGCCCCAACCCACACCCTTTTTATTCGGCGGGGGTGGGGTTTAAAACGCCGTATAAGACCCGAGGGGGAAGCTGCATAGAGACGGAGCCGGAGCTGACACGCAAGAAGCAACGAGTCCTGATTCACCAAAGGTCACATTTCCCCTTTCCCTTTTAGAACACCTTGACTGTGTTAAAACAAGCTCTTATCTAAATCCTAATCAAATAACCCCCCCCCCCCGCCCCCTAAACTAAAAAGCTTTCTGACAATTCCATGCCCCCCTCTGAGGCCCAGCGACTGAGCTGGAAACGCCCTCTCCTTACGCTCCCCATACATGCGGCCGTAAGTAGGAGGATTATCTCGTCACATCCGGCCCTCCTGATAAATCGAGGCAGCTCGTTTTATTTATTTATTTATTTATTTTTTGCGAGCGGCTCGTCCTCTCAGCCTGCCTCTAGAGTTGATTCCTCGTGTGCACGAGGAATCAAACGGCGGGCTGATTGCTTGTCACAAAACCTGCATGTGACGATAACACACTCACTCAGCTGATCAATGAGTAACCCCCCCCCCTTTTCCATTTTCATTTTGCAGCACTGTCACTTGCATTTTAACCAATGCCGTAATGATGTAATACCGCGGCAGAGAGAAGCCCTAAGAGAGAAACAGCCTTCCTGATTTCGAGCCTCGCATTCAGAGTTGCTGCAATCACGGACCCGCAGTCGTTTGAATGGCCCCGGCAGCGAGTCCAACGACTTCAACAGCTTTAACGGTCGACAAGTGTGTGAGGAATTTACAGGTCTGGATGACGGTGATGGGCAGGGCTGACAGTAGCTCGCTGTGGCACTCAGGAAGCCCAATGGGCGTGCGCACTCGAACAAACGGATGTCCTGCCTTTTGTTGTTTCCTGCCTGGTGATCTGATAAGTCATCACCTTATTTTTAAAATCCAGTTTGTCTCCCTCGGGTTCCTTATTCCTCTTTAAAGTGATAATCAAATCACCCCCCCCCCACCCCCCCACCCACGCAACTCTAGCTCCCCCTCTTCTCTCTCTCCTCAGATGGAGCGTTGGAGCTGGAGATGAAGAGAGCGATCCCTGACCAGAAACCGCCGCCTGCCTCCCTTCTGTTTTTTGCTTTTTAATAGAATTCCTCTTCATTCAAAGGGAAGTTGCAGATAAACAACGTAATGAAGCCGTGAGATAAAGTCAGCGGCTCGCTTTGGCCTGTTGAACAGCTGGGATCAGCAGGCAGGAAGGCCCCGGGAACATTTTGTACAAAACCGGAAAAGTTGGAAAGGATGAAATCGGTGGGCCGGTTTAGGATTTTGGAGTAGCCGTCTGCGCACACAAGTCTGATTCCTCACGGTACTGTTATGGATCCATGAGAAACGGCCCCTAATTGCATAAATCCCAGTGGATGGCGAATCCGCACCACGCTCCAAACATAGCGCTGGAGTAAAGGATCAAATATCTCAACACCTGTTATCCATCAACCAGCCCTGAGACCTCCATAATTACCTTTATATAGACGTTTGAGCGCGCTCGCTTTGGTGGCCAAAGCTCACATGCCCGCGTCCCTCCGACCATCCGAGCGCATTTATCTTAGCGTTTAATTGGTGAGCCCTCCCTTGTGCCCACCCGTCACCTCTTGACCTCTTGGGGTGGGGGTGGGGGGGGCAGGGGAGCTTGCTATTTTAAGAGTTTTTTCTTTTTTCCGAGGCCTGTCACCGAGGAATGTGCGAGATAAACACAGATAAAAGGTCCAAAAGTGAAGCGCAAAGGCATGCCGAAGGAGAGCGAGTGAGAGGGAGAGAGAGAGAGAGAGAGAGAGAGAGGGGGAGGGGGGGCCCCGGGGGGGGGGGGGTGTCACGCTATTATCCCTGGAATGTTTTTTATCCTCATTAGCTTTGAACAAATGAAGATAGAGCCTCTATGTCTGCAGTCGGTGAAATCTGTCAGCTATGAAACTGGCAGAGACTCTGGAGCAACGACTTTGGGGCCAAATTATGTTATGTTCCTCTTACTTTCTTTTTCCACTCCCTTTTCACTTGCGTTAACGCCACAAGCTAAATCATTTCAGTGAGTTTGGTTTGTGAAGAAAACATAAGTGAAAGGGAGAAAGGGAAGGGCGTTCTTGTTTTCCCGCCTCCTCCTGAATGTCAGCGGACTCCAGATTGTTAACATTCGGAGCAGACATCAGCATTGGTTGTTGCGTGATTCACTGAGCTGTTTACATTCCCAGATGCCCTGCACTCGGATTCAAACCTCAGTTTTGAATTAAAAAAAAGAAAAAAAGAAAAAAGAAAAACTCGTGTGGAGCAGATAGTAAATGTTTCACTCGCCGTGACTCATGGTTTCCACTATTAAGAGAAGGTCGATCATTCAATTAGAGCTGATTCATCCATGCAGTCGTACTCGTGGGTCGAGCACCTCTGCATCGTGGAGCTCATGTCCCTGCAGTTGCGCCTGTCTCAACAGATCAAGGTCATTTTCAACCTTCATCACCTGTTTGTGATGTGCATGTTTGCGTTTTATTGCCCTCTAGCGGCGCTTTAACGCACTTTTTCACCTCCCAGATGTGTTGACGTCACCAAATATTACAAAAATCTGCTGCCAGATGATGGCTATTTATTTCTGTGTAATGACTTATTACTTTTGTGAGAATTAAAAGGATGAATAAAAACACACCTGTTGCAATTCTGACATCTGTTCCTGGAAAATAAGACAGACTTTGCTGATGGGTTTTTCTTGGACTAACAATAGGAATAGTTTTATTTTATGTTAATCTAATTAAACGTCATGGCTGCCGTTTTTGGATATAATGTGCAGCTACGGCTAGATCAGGAACACATACTGATGGGTACTGATGACATGGAAACCAGATTGAGCCCAAAAAATCCACAGCAAAGCACCACAGCACATGCAGAAGGAATGTAAACTTCCCTCTCCAGGAAAGGCGGACTGTGGAAAACTTGGAGGCGTGTTTGCCTATTGTCTGTATACTCAACCAAGATGGGGATAGCAGTCCTGGTGGTGTCGACCTGTGAAGCCAAACAGTCTAAAACCAGTCAAACTGTATGCTTTTCCACACAAGCCAAGAACTACGAGTGTTCAGGTAACATTTGAACGATCGTTTTGCAGCTAAGGAGCGAGCCTAAGGACCAGAAAGACTCCAGAGAGATGCCAAAATGTTGAGGGACGACCACTGTGGAAGAATCCGTCCTGATATCTTTGTGGGGTAGTCCGAAGGACAATGAAATAAAGTACTAAAATGAAGTAAACTATTCATCACATGTGCAACTGTCAGCTGCTCTCAGTCAGCTCACGTCAACACTTCAATGGGATGGGATCAAAATGAATGAGCTCGTCTGAATGTACCAACGCTGCAACACAAGTTTAATTCAAACGGGACATCATTTTCAAATTTTCAGCCATATGCTATAACATTAAAAAAACAACAAAGCTAGCCCTTGGGACCAGAAACACTCACAAACCAGTGAGGCGGAAATGAATTTCCCTTCTCGAGGTTCCTTCCTTTTTAAAGAGGCATGGATGTTGGAAGTTGGACAGAGTTCAAGGTCTATACATGTGAGACCAGAGGTCTCTGGTCACTTTGGAGAGGACTCCTCAGAGGTTTCAGCCACTAGGGGGCGGTGTCGCGCTGGTGGGGACAATAGCAATTCATAAAAGACGTTTCTATTCTACTGCACTCATTTCAACATGAGAAAACATCAAACTTCATCTGTAACTGTACATGTTTTTAAAAGTAAAATGGCAAAAATCGAATTTGACGAAGCCAGCGGGAAAACGGGATCATACATGCATGCAAGCCTCGGAGAATTAAAGCCGCTGTCTTTAAAAGAGCATAAATTCCCCCTCAAATATGGAAGGGTTAATTAATAATGTTGAACAATCGTCGAGGAAGCAAAGGCTCATCAATGTTTAGGTTCAGAGGACGTGACGTGTTTTGAAATTGATTTAGCCAACTTTATTTGCGGCCGTGAAGGCGTCGCGGCACAGTCGTAACCATGGTAACCGGACGCTGAGAGCCGCGTTAGTTGAGCGACAAACAGCGTGTTTAGTTTAGTTTAGAAATAACTGCACAGCTTAATAAATAATCAACCCAGGTTATTTTTTTAAGTGACAGCAGAATGGCGAGCGATAAAGACCTCGATGGGTTTTTGGACAAAGTTGAAACAATAAGTGAGTAATACCTGGAACAGGACATCGTTAATAATAACTAGTAGCTAGTTGGCCCGAAAAGCTAAAAGTGAAAATATCTCGTCAATGATGGAAAAATAACCCAAAACCTTTGTTCAGATAGTGACGGATAATTAATTTGATAATGAATTTGAATCACGTACAATATACAATAAACATACATACCTCTGAATATAACCCATACTGCGTATATGATACAACAAGCAACTCGGCTAACTTACTGTTGCATTTCACTCTATTGTTTCTATTCAGGCGAGCTCATTAAAGATCTAAATTCATCTGATGAGGCTGTTCAGCGAAATGCATTAAAGGCGGCTGATTGCTACGTTGCTGCATCAGATGAGCGCTGCAGGACAAAAGTCAACAAGACTAGAATCAACACAAAGCCAGCAGCCGGCCCTTCTCTGGTAACGTGTGCACACCCAGTCACCAGGCTGGGCGGCATGGATCCATTTAGATTGATCTTGTAATGGCATTCTTTGGCACGGAAGGCTCATCCTCTTTATTTTCTTTTACAGACTCTGCACAGTGATAATCCCGGTGAGTGAGCCACTTAATCTGAGTTACACTGAAATGAAACACTCTTCAAAGAAGAATATTTTAATTGTACAAGCTGTATGTATATCTCTTGCCAACATGCAAACACAAAGGTAATTATACTAACATAAAATTATATTCTGGTTTGCCTCTTAACTAACTTTTAAAGAAAATAAATTGCAAGCAGACACAAAAGACAAATGGTGTCGTAGTAAAATGTTTTGGGATATCATCAAACATCATCCCAGCTCCTTTGGTGATTGACTTACAATTTTGTCTGATAACTGGTCTATTTGTGCATTCAAACATCAGTCTGTGTCTTATTTTTTTAAAGCTTGCTTCGTTGTTTTTCCAGATGAGAAAAACAACACTTGTTTATCATTCAGGCTGATTTTGCTCATCTGTAAGCAGCAATGCAACTGCAAATCCAATTTATGCTCACACTTCTGTCAAGCCACAATGACTAACAATGAAACGTCTGTGATGGAATCCACATAAATTGTATAGAAACGATAGTAGAGTTGATTGGATGCCTTCAGAACAAGCAAACTAATAATAAAGAATAACAAATGAGCATGTTCCTGACTGGTACACAAGGAAAGAACGGCTTCTGATGAGACAAGATCGTTAATTTGGAACCACAACTACGTCTGTATAAATGCAGACTTATTTCATGGACCAAAAAATTATATAAAAAAATATGAGCACCGGCACTGCTGACAAACACAATTTAGAACCCAATTTGTCCTACCTCAAAATTGAAGCAGCTGTCTTTATTTTATAAGATCGACCTGTACTCAAAAATCCATGTAGTGAGTTCTATTAAGGGCACATCTGTCAATCACTCATACTCAAGAGCATTTTTTTCTCAGAGAATTTCCTAAAGGTTATGGAAAAAGATGCTGAAATCAGGAGAGAAAAGAGGCTTGAACAGGAGAAAAAAGCACTCGGTTTGTGATTTCCTGTTTGTGATACACAATGTCACCTCTGTTGGATTAGTGTTCCATTCTTTCAACATCATGCTCTGTTTGTTTCACTGCAGCCATGAAAGACCGAGGCAATGAAGCTTATGCAAAAGAAGACTATGAAACTGCTGTGAAGTATTACACAGCTGGTTTAGCTGAACTGCGTGACATGCAGCCCTTGTACACCAATCGAGCACAAGTGATTTTCCTTTTTTTATAATCCCATTAAAAAAATATACAAAAATCACAAATTCCCTTATTCTGTAGTTAATCATTACTAATCCATATACAGGTATGTACAGTATGTGTCTATAGGCTTTAATAAAGAAACCATTGATAATGGCTGTAAATTAAAACAAAATTATGATTAATAACACATGCAATAACGGTAACTGAATAACTGGCATCATCTACTCCACACACCATCATATTTCTTAAATCATCTGCCACTATGCCACTAATGACATTATTGAACTTGAGGCACATTACTTGTTTGCACTTCTTTTTGATTTCCAATAATCTCCTGTCTAATGTTCTTATCTAATTAGGCTTTCATCAAGCTGGGGAAGTACCAGGAGGCCATCAGGGACTGTGAATGGGCCCTGAAGGTAAGCCGCAGCTGCCTTCACTTACAGCTACTTTTACTATACCATCAACCATCAATCGTGTTTAATGGGAAAATGACTCAAGGGAAAAAAATGTACGTTATTGGCCAAATTGATTACGCATAAACAGAGGACTGAAATGAGTGTTCATGTGCTGAGGGATTCATCCTGTTTAGATAATTAGATCATATTGATCTACAATGTATAAGGCTAATTCTGTATGTAGATGACAGAGCTGTGTCTACACCGACTAATGACCTCCGACAGGCGAAGTGACTAGCACTGATTATTTCTTCATCATGGCACTGGGGATATAATAGGCAACAGAAACATTTTGGCCCTAAAGTTGATGTGCTAGAAGCAGGAAAAATGGGCAAGTGTAAGGACTTTAGGGAGTTTGATGACTGGGTCAGAGCATCTCCAAAATGCTGCTCTTAGAGTGTCTTATGGGGTCTCTCAAAAGGGGGGCAAAGAAGGAGCAATGGTGAACGAGTGACAGGGGTCAGGAGTGGCAGATTGATGCTTTGGGCAATGTTCTGCTGGGAAACCTCGGCTCCTGCCATCAGCATGGATCATAGTTTGACATGTAGCTCACACTGTTTAGTCACCGATGGCGGGGGCCTCTTTCAGCAGGATAATGTGCCCTTTCGCAACATAAAAGCAGCTCAGGAATGTCTCAAAGAGCACAAAATCAAGCTTTAGTTCTTGCCCTGGCCTCCACATTCCCCCATATCCCCGTTGGGATGTGCAGGACAAACAGGTCTGAGCCTTGGAAGCCCCACCTCGTAACTCGACGGTCTTAAAGGCTCTGCCGCCAGCATCTCGGCGTCAGATACTGCGGCACAACTTAAGGAGTCCGGTGGAGACCATGCCTCGATGGGTCAGGGCTGCAGAACAGCGGCGTATACAGGAACGTTTTCTGGAGTGTGTCTCTTTTTACGTGGGGCATTTCTCTCCTGCTGTGACGTCAATACCGAAAGAATAAAGTGGCATTATGCTGAAATGTCATCATTTTCTGTCCCTCAGTGTGATGAATGCTGTATAAAGGCATACGTACACATGGGGAAAGCATATATGGCTCTGAAGAAATATAATGAGGTGAGTATAATTACCTCCTATTACATGTAACCAAACTTTATTCACAAATTGGTCTTTCAGATGACGAGCAGTCGTTATTTATTTACACTACAGCATGGCGGAGGAGTTCTGTACATTGAGTGTGTATGAATCAAGTGAGGATAACCTGACATGTTCCATGTTTTCTTTTTTTTTCCAGTCCAGGAATTGCTTTAAAAAGATTCTGCAAATTAAACCAGCGATGGAGAACATGATAAATGGTAGCAGGCATCTTTCAGGATGCCCTCATTATTATTTAATTTGACAGCTTACTTTCAAGCTTTGGAAGTTTTTTGAGTTTCCCCTCTTTAATCTCCACTGTTCCAGAACACCTGAACCAGGTAGATTTGGAAGATGAGAGAGAGAATCAAGAGCTGAGTGCATGGCAGGAGTTGGCCAGGGGAGCTGCAGAAGCCAGAGGTATCCCTCTGTTGCTGGAGAAGCTGTCAGCACCTGGTCAAGCTCCTTTCCACTACTGCGGAGGATTTACAATTCTGTCTGAAGCCATCAAAAACTGTGAGTCTTCTCATGTGTTTCGTTTCTAATCTTTCTAATTCCGCCCCCGAGTCAGTTTACTTGTCTTTCACGCCACTCGCAAGAATCAGCCTCTGACTTGAACAAGCAATCAGAGCCAGGAGAGCCCAACCCCAAGAAAGCCTTACTGGCTTTATTGAACCTCTGAAGAGATCTGTGATTGCAGGACGGACAACAAAAACTACTAGCAGAGAACAAAAAAGATGACAGTTTCTCCTTTGCCAAGAGAATACCTCAAGAACCAGTGGGATATATCTATCTGACATACCAGAGTTTTCCATTAGGCTGTTTTCTTGTCACCATCTGCCCGTCTCTCTTGACTCTCTTAGGGTTTTAAAACACTAAACACCTCTCGTTTTGCTCACCAGTCAAAGAGAGGGAAGATGTTTTGCTGTCTGTCATTGATTTTTTTATGCCTGATTTACTTGTCACAATCAACAATTTCCAATATAGTCTGTAAAGCGACAGTGAGGAGGCCCCACCGGAGCAGCAGGCTCTTAAATTTGAAACTATTACTAACAACCGTAGAATAATCCATCTGTCAATTTCACTGTTAAATACTGTTTATTATCATCAGCACAGGGGGTGGTGGAGTCCATCCCGGAGTCAGGAGTACACCATGGGCAGGACACACACACACCATTCAGTCGCACGCTCACACCTAGCCTCCGCTCGAGCCAGCGTGCGTGCGTGTGGAGCGTGTCAGTGGAAACTCCCCATAGACGGGCCTTAGGCGGGATCCAACCTTCTTGCCATTAGGCGACTGTGCTCGCGAACCACACACGGTGGTGCCCGCTGCCTGGAGTAATGTCATCGACTTCTCTGCTCTTACACCAAAGCTGAGGAGCTATAAATGCTGTTTTGATTTAATCCCAGACATCCCCCGAAGATGGAAGCCGGGCGGCGAACTGCTGAGTGGACTGTTGTGAGCCCGCGCTCTCAGCCGAGCAGCGGCGTCGTAAACGATCAATAATACAAATTAGTTTAGCTCGTATGGACAATGAAAGGCTGCCAGGAGCGGCGCTGGGTTGCGGTTGGTGTTGAGACACCAGACGCTATTAGGGGGTATCTCAGGTAAAGTTTAATAAACTGCCAGAGGCCATAGGGCAGTGTCCATAACAGAGGCTCACCCCCCCCCCCCCCCACTGTGCTTCACTTTACATTTAGAGGAGATAGTAACAGTGTCTGTCCTCTGTCCTTTAGTTTTCTAGATTTATGACATCCAAGCCCTGTTCCTGACTTCCTGCAGATGGACAGGAGGTTTCTGGAACGTGACAGGAGTTAGTGATGCTTATATGTATTTTTCAGGGCAAATGTGATGGTGGTGGTGTTTGTTATGAATACCAACGTCCCTGCTCACACACACACAGACGACAAACAGCGAGAGCATAAATCACTGGATGCTGCTCGATGTTCCTAACCCGGGAAAATGACTTTGACACTTCTGACTTGTTTTAGAGAAGTCACAAAGACAGTTTTGTTTTTTTTTTGTCTTTGAAAGACTTTTGGCAGCTTAATTAGTGAAGGTCAATGGCTCTCTTGAGTGGACGGAATCATTGCTCATTCCTGCCGGCTTCACACGAGTTCAGGGGCGTTAACTGTTAAAAATACCCAACTCACCGCGTTGAGTTTTTAATCATTTTTAAAAAAAATCTTTATTTAGTTGAATAACACTTTCATGGCAAATGACATAAGGCCTCTCTCACTGTACCATTTAGCTGAAAAGGGCAAACATTACATAAGACAACTGAGAGCAGCTCGGCAGGGCTGACATTACAAGTCCGAAGCTCTTCTGTCGATACCTCCAAGTTCACTAATAGTGGACTCCTCTTCATGGCACCGCGCCTACCTTTCCACCATGTTTTATTTATCCTTCCCTCTTTTGCCCTTGACTATAAGCCAGTGAATAATAAAATGCAGAGGTGGAGTGTCTCTCTCTCTCTGGAACCTCCGTCTTACCTGGTGACGATGTCGATACTTCTTCTTTCTCTCTCCTCCCCCACAAACAGGTACTAGCCAGACCCTTTTCAGGCTGAACAACGGTTTTAGTATCATCAGCAGCAATGTCACGGTGAGGAGGTAAGGAGACCGGAGGGAGCGGTACCTGTCAGCCTTCCGCGGGGCTTTGACAGATGGACCGAGAGAGAGGGGCACGGAGAGACAATAACGGTCCAAAGTGCTTTGATCATTCTCTGCTCTCCCGCACTTCCTCTCTGTGATAGCCGAAAGGAAGAAAAAAAGGCCCACAAGTCTGTTATTTGTCTTAGAAAAGCTGTAAATAAGTATCAGGTCAGTCAGACCAATGTAAATATTATCATCTCTTTACAGATGCCTCTTGCCAAAATCAAAAGATGCAGACAGCCAAGAACTGTGTGTGTCTGTGCTGAAATTATGGAAGGTGACATGTCGTGGAAATGGTAAAACGTTTGTTTACATCGTTATTGTCACAGCGTGAGAGGCGGCACATAGAACGCACTCAAATAGCAAATGGGAATGTTAGAAACAGGAGCAAATCTGTACAGATGATTTAGAGCATAATCTGCATTTAATCACACCTAAATACACGAGGTCCGCAAAAGCACTTGTTTACACGGCCATTCGGAGTCCTTGGGGGGGCGGGGGGGGGCAGCGTGTCCTCCGAGCTCCTTCTTTGTACATCCATTTATTCCCTTTTGCTTTCAGCTGAAAACCTCAAGATTTTGATGGCATGCCCGCTCAGCAAACAATCTATTGTTGAGCTGCTAACATCGGAGAATCCTGCCGTGCGGCGAGAATGCCTGGCGCTGCTGCGTGCGTACTCGGAGCTGCCGTACGGGAGACGCTTGGCCATTGACAACTTAAATGTGCACATGTGAGCTATGCTACACTATTCACAAAACAGAGGGGAAAAATGTGCTCTAGTCAATTGATTTACAATTAAAATGGCATTAGAAGCATTATGTTTTTGGTCCAAAAGTGACATCTTTGTTGTTCAAATTCTTGTAGCACTAAGTTTCTTTCTGTTTTATTATTTATTCTCTCTCTTTCTCTGATTTTCTCTTCAATTGGCTGTGAAGATTAATGAAGAACCTCATGGCGTGCTTCACTATGCAGCAGCAGCCGCAGCAGCAGGAGGAGGAAGAGGAGGACGCGGCAGTCACTATTCTGGATAACTTTGCTGCAGAAAACAAGTAACACAACAAACAAAACTCAACACAACACCAGCCTCTTTACTTTTACGAATTAGGCATTAAATGTCATATTTGCAGTAACTCCAGCCAGAGGAGTTCAGAATATGACCCACCCCCCTTTCTTATAGAGTACATTACTGTTAAAGTATTTAAACAATCTGCCATCATATCAAATGGGCGCCATTGAAAAGTGTGAGTGTGACATCTTCAATAATTCATGTGCGCTATCCAAGTGTTAGTGTCACTTGAAGGCAAAAAGCCATTCTTCTCTGGCTCACCTCCCCGATGCCTCATGAAAACAAGACATGAAAGGACAACACAGACTCTCTCCGACTCAGCTGGAAAGCGGTATCAAGCAGGGAAACGGGGAGATCGATTTTCTCCGTCTCACACCAAAAGAAATGCCCAACAAAAATGCTCCACGCGGGGGTCGCTGGGCGCTTATTCAGCTGTCGCTTGTGTTTCTTTTTCTTCCTTTTGGAAGAGAAGCGCCGCATAAACGCTCCCGTTTCGGTTACAAATCTCATTTCGCGCGGCGTGTTTTTGGTAAATGTTCAATCATTCTGGCAGGTTTCGCGTTCGGCTGAGGGAGGTTCTGACGGACGCCGTTGTTGCGCCATTTACAACCATACTGGTAAATACGTGCGCGGCCCGTCGGGGGTTGGTTCGCTGCCGGCCTGCCAGCGTCTTTCTTCACAGATGCGCACGTTTCCTGATTTCCGATTTCCTTCAGAGAAATATCAGCGCGTTCGATCGGCGCGCTCTCCCCCCCGCTCGTATCAGCCGTGGACCGCCTGGCCCGAGACGACGTCATCCGCCGTGGCGTCGCTCGCGATCCCGACTGCTGGACGGCCTGTGTGGACGCCGTGGTCGGTGACTTTGCAGCGCAAGCCGCTATTGAACATCTAAGTGTGTTTTTTTTTTTTTGCCGTCTCACCCATATCTCCATCGACCATCATTCCAGAGCCGCTGCAGGGCCCGTGAATACACGGACGCCCTCTACACTTTGCTCGGCTTGATCATCAATCTGGCAGCAGTCGCCTCCCCAGCGATACAGGTAAGATACAGCTGATTAGTTTGTCTGGTGATCAGTCTGTTATCTAAATAAATACAAGTACCCAGTATAGAACACATATTAAAAGTTAAATGTCTGAACAGCGGTCTCATGTAATAGATGGTGAAGTGAGAGCACTTGAATTTGTCCTTGTCTTTTTCAGGAGTGTGCTGCAGCACTGTGTGTTTGCTGTATGGACCTGCTGGAGGATGAGAATGGGGGCATTGTGACTGTGGGTGAACCTTCATTTAGCACTTTATTACAGCATCCAGATGAAAGCCCTTACATTAACTGATGCTATGGAGTTATGCTTTGGCTTCTCACCTTGCATAGATCCAATGAAACCTGTAAAGTAGACATTTGTCATGGAATAATAGTTTCCGACCATCTTTCCCTACATGCATTCAAAGACTCACACTTTTCTTCTCCCTCTCATTCCTTCTTTGTTTGTTCTTTTCCGTATAAATCATCATAACGAGAGGAGCCCCTACCGTGTCATTCCTACTCCGACCACACAGGCAGGAAAGCCGCTGCTGAAACCGAGAATTAGCCTGTGCTCAGATGTAGACTCCCAATTATATATAATGCAACTATTGATTAAAATGTGGCTCGCATCCTTAAATAAAGGAGAGAACCAAAACAAAAACAAGCGCCATACAGAGACTCTGGGGGAGTAAATGAAATGTTTTTGGGGCAGGTAAGAATTACAAAAAACAGAAATCATTGGAGGTAATCACAAAAGGGGGTAACTCAGTAAAAAATTGGCATTAATCACTCCGTTATCACCTGGGAGCCGTACCACTAGAAAACAAAGTTATGCACAATCATTTGGAGGGTTGTTTAAAGTTTCTGTTTTCTTGTTTACTGATGAGGCTCTACGCAGCGCTGCTCCTTCCCCACGGCTTCCATCAGTCATATATATTTCATGAGTCTGGACAGACATTGATGTAAACAGCAGGCGGTAATTACAGTCCTATTTCCACAGCCATCCTTATTCTAATGCCAGTATGCTGGTTTGTCTCTCAGAGAGCCGCCGCGTGCTGAGCGCGCTGCTCCCCCAGTCCTCTGAGGCCGTTCGGCACGCTCTCCAGCACAACGCGGTGCGTATAATGCACCGACTGCTGAAGGTACGTGCGCACACACACAGATAAAATAGTTGCATTTTACCTGACAGTCTACCCCCCCCCCTCCCCCTGCAGTGGTCAAATGTTGACACGGCTAAGCAGACTTTCAACATTTGCGCTCCGTGTTTAATCTGGTCACGTTGGTCTTTCGCCTCTCTCTACCCAGAGAAACGAGCCGGTGACTACCAAGTACGCCATTCACACGCTGGCAGTGTGCACAGCAGCCAGCCGCTCGGCACGGGAGGAGCTGCTGAGGTCTGATAAAAGTAAGGAATGATTGACATGTGAGCGCTAACTTTATAAACTTCCCTGGTCTTTGAATATTTGAGCATTTGACCTAAAATGCAAATAGGGCGTTTGTAGGCTTCTCGCAGCAGATGAATGAACGACTGAAGTGTGTTTTGTGCGACGTCCCTTTGATACGTTCCGACGCTTTCATTGTCACACAGAACTGTCTGATTTACGTCACTTGCTGGGCTCCAGCTGCGACGAGGCGGTGTCGGGAAACGCAGCCCTGTGCTTTGCCCACTGCCTCGAGTTAGAGGGGATTGCCAGCAACCTGCTGGGCACTGATGTCGTGGCGGTGCTGCTGCGGCGCGCAGCAGCGGACGCTGCCGACGCAGACGCGCAGAAAAACGCTGCCATCGCTCTCGGGAAGCTGTGCCGCTCTGAGCCCAGGTGCCTCGCTGACCTCAGTCCATTGATCACATCTAGAATCTCTGGAGAGGACAGAACAGACCATATGAAATGTCATATTGACGCAGCTTCGGCTGATTAACTCTGATACTCGTGACCAATGTTTATGCTTTCTGGCGCTCTAGTACTTATGTGACAATATTTACAACACACTTGCACATACTATTATACGACACACATACACACAGCTCCCTCTAACTAATGGGAATTCTGCTTCATTATGAGAACAGGTGGCTATGTTTCTGTAAGAATTGATTCTTCCAGAAGTGTATTTATTTGCATTAATTTAATGCCGTTTTAATGTTTCCAGACACACGAACAAGCTCAGAGAGATGCACGGCCTGGAGATCCTGCACTCCTGTATGAAGCTAATCACGAGCAGCCACCATCAGCACACGGCTGGGAACAAAGGTTAGGAACCCGCTCAAAGGAGAAAAAATAAAGGCCAGGCGTTTGAGGCAACACCGGAATGTTGATTTTCATTTAGTACCGTCTGGGCCTCGATCTCACAACCCGCAGCGCAGAGAGGTGGTCAAAAGTGATACTGACCGGTCACAAAGAAGAGCAGACAACAAGGGGGGAGCGTCCACGTGTCCAAGGCTCAGATCGTTTGAATGATTTTTGGACAAAAATAATCACTTTGGAATTGCACCATTATGTGAGCGCGTTCTTGTTGACAGATGGATGGACTAAAACAAAGCTGAAGAACAGGACAGCGTCAAAGAGAGAAAATTGCACTGGAAGGGACAATTTTCTGTCAGAATTCTAGAAAACGTCAGAATATTCCCAGTTTGACAGATGAATCATGATTGCAGCTGGGGAACAATTTTAACATTTTATTAGTTCTTGTAGGAAGTGTGGCGTGATGGTCCACACATCATCACACTCAACGCCCTCAGGGAGGTGACGTGACGGCCGGTGTTTATCTCTTCATCTGACTTTTGCCAAAATAACTCAACAAAGTTAGACAAGATGAAATTTTGGTGACGTTCCGGATTACCTTGTGGATCCAGGAATCTCCAGAGTCACGCAGAACTAAGATCAAACAGCACATATGATGATCAAAGGACGTGAAGGACTTTGACCCAGAACTGAAAACAGGACTCCGACTTTATTGAAGAGAACTCTTTAGTCTAGCGAGAAAATTAACAGGCTGTAAAACAAACTCTATTAAAGATTAACCAACTCAAAATTGTCCCTGAAGGACGGAAATAAAAGACAATCAAACATTAAACCCAAATGAAATTCACGCTTCCAAGATGGAGGGTGTGTCAAACAGTATGGAATTCTTTCTCACAACAATAATCACTCCCTAGGGAGGAAAACAAAACAGCTGTACAAAAGAGATTAACTAAGACTGGGAAAAAACTCACTCTCAAGGAGACAAAGGAAACTAACAAAGGCAGCATGAGCCAACTTGGCGTTGCAAAGGTCAAGGTCTTGGAAACTGCAGGGGCGCGCCGTTCACGCCGGAGCGAAGCAGCCTGGCGCAGGATAAAGGGAGACGCGGACTATATACACACGGGGGGAAAAGGTGGAAACAATCAGGAATCAGGGAGGACGATCACACAGGTGAAGCATGAGGGAAGGGCAAGTGACCTGAAACGAGACGAGTTCCCTTTCAAAATAAAACAGGAAGTCACCCGACAAAGCCTCGCTGTGGTGCGACCCCTTTGATGCTCCCGGGCCGAGCAGCTTGCTTCCCGTCTCGGGTCAAGACGGAGACACTGTGGGCGCTCTCCGAGTGCTTTATAGTGCCTGTTCTAACGTTGTGATGCGAACACAGGCTGAGCGGGTGACGGTTATCACAACCAGTATTGGCTGATATCAACCCTGCACTGTCCTCCCACACCGTGTCCGCGCGTCTCCATCAGGCCCTCATTCCGAGCGGAAAATCGAGGCTTCGTGAATTAATTTATTGAACTCAGACATAACAACGCCGCGGCTCCTCTTTTGTTGGATTTCGCCTCGGTTCTCTCGCCGGGTGCATTTCCTGCTCAATTAGCCGACGCTGACCTTGCGCTCTCATTGGATGCCGTCCAGGCTGCCACCCAGTGCGCGCCCATTGTGGCCGAGAAGATCATCCGTCAGGCATTGATCCACAGTGAAAAGACGCTCAGAGTGGCTTTCAGAGAGGACTTTCTGGAATCTATGAATTCATCGCGGAAAGGTCATCTGATCTCCTGTCACATGGCGTGTTCCAGGCCTGCTGGGACACTGGGGGCCTTCATGCCAAGGACAGTCCGGCCTTCAAAGAGGACATTTATAGCTGCTCTTTGTCCATTTTTACTAAGTTACAGAGTCGGGTGGGTGTGGTCTTCACCAAATCACCAACTACAAATGTCCTCAGCTGAACGTCACCGTCCCTGCTGGAGCGATAATACCCTCACTTTCAATTTAATCAACGGCCTGAAATGTTTCCGACAGTCCCCAAAACAACAAGGATTCAGAAGCCTTCTCATCCCGCCCTTCGCCGCGTTGCCGACCGGCGGAGCCAGAAATAGTCAGTGTGACATTTAATTTATGTAAAATCTGAACTGCGAAGCTCCGTTCTAAAGGAGGACTCCTGCGCTCCTGGATGAGCCCCGGTCCAAGGGGGGCAGGAAACAGCCGTCCTGTTCAATAAAGTCTCAAGATATTGTTCAGAGATGCGGGAAAAATGTGGAGGCTTCACCTGTGTAATTTGTGATGCTTCATTTTTTAATTCTTCTTTTTTAAAAGTAACAGAGGGATTTGAGTGGCAGTTTTTACCCCGTGCAAGGACAGATAAAAGATTCCCAGGGTTAGGACACGAACAATCAAAAGGCGCGACTGTCACTAAAGATCTGCTTTAACGAAAGGGAAGCGGAATTGGCCCCGGCTTTGCTGCCGTACCTGCACGTAATTGACTCCGACACACGGTTCTGGATTTGGCCGCCCGGTTTCCAGCAGCTCCTTTTTTTTTTTTTTTTTTTTTTGGAGGATGCTCTGTCCTCCTGGAGACGGGGGAAAGTGCTCCGCGCCAAACTGGGAGGGCTTGCAAATCAGGGATGGCGGGGAAAGCATGCTGATCACCTCCGATTTGACGACAGGAAGAAACTAGACACTACTAGCTTCCTGAAGGGGGGGCTCCAAACATCTGCTTGTGTGACTGATAATCTTCCTGATGTGTAATCACAACAACGAGAAAGCGAACGAGGCATAAAACGCCAAAGTCGAGCCGAGGAGGAGACGAGGGAGGCGCAATCTGTCTTCCGGAGCGACGAGCCGGGAGAGACAGCGTGACAAACTTGTGTTTGACCGTGCCGGGGAAAAAGAGAGAGGAAAAAAAAAAAATCAAAGAAGAGCCCACGGAGAAATGTGTGTCGGATTCTGTCTAACCGGACGACGAGGCCTGCCTCTCAGTCCATTTACACCAAAGCAAGAAGAGAGGAGGACCAGGCCAGTCCAAACACACTCCTCACATCCTCCAGAGTCCGTTTTCCATCACAGGAAGTTATCGTTCACCCTGGTTTTTGAAAACCTCTGCGTGTCTCCCCAAAGTTCAGGAGTAAAAGCTTCCCTTCCCCCTGACAAAGGTACCTTTGGGGGGTGTAGGACTTTTCAGATTTGCTGGGATTGTTGAGGGGCAGGGCTGACTGCTGAAAAGCACTGATTGGTGGACCACCGTTATTTACTTATTTTCTACAAGTTTGACTTGTATTTGTCTCGATCGAGCGAAAGCAGAGAGGCTAAAAGAAGCGGACAGAAAGTCCGCGAAAAGGCAAAGCACGTCGATTACCAGGATTAATTATTAATACGTCCCAAAAAAAAAAATAAAAAGGGAGGTGGTCTTGAAGATGTTAATACATTAATGAGATGAAAGTGGTAGGAAATATAAATCAGACCTACGTGTAATAGACAAAAACTGTACATGTTCTGTCTCACATGAACACCAAGATGAAATATACTGAGAAATATGTATCCAGATCAGAAGAAGTAGGCCTCTCTCAGCTTCTTACCAAGTAAGCTATTTATTCCAAACAAGCTTCGAGTGTGCGAGTGGGGCGTTGGAACTTGCAACTCCTGCATTTGAAACACCCTCGGTCTCACTCAGATGTCGAACCTCAAAAGGCGCTGACTCGTGTTAAGTGTTGTGCACCTCCTGCCGCATCTGTACAAGCTGTCTGACGCACTACCGGAGACGCTCCGCGCTGTCAGCGGTCTGATGATCCCCGACGGCAGCAGGTAAACCAGTTAGGAGCGCCCCCAAACCCCACAAGAGGACTTGTTCTCCGTGTCACTCTTTCCTTTTCTCGCGTCTTGACTCGAGTTCGAGTCGGTGGAGCCAGCTGTGCGCTGAGGTCAGTTGGACGCCGGAGTTGGTGGGGGACCAATGTTCCAAAAATCCAGTCTGTAATTGTCCGAAAGCTCCAGATGGACCACAGACATAAAGGAATCGAATGTAAAAGGATGATCAAAGAGGAAAAAAGTGTAAAGCAAAGGGGAGAAGGCGTGATTTAGGTGTAGGAGAGTGGCAAAGAATCCAGAGCGAGAAGCTTGAATGACGATGGTGTTTAAATGGAGGTGAAAAGAGAAGCTGGAAAGCAGGTAGAGTCGGAACATCGCGTCAGAGGAAAGGTGGGAGCTGGGAGACGTTCAAATAGGCCCCCTCGGAACGAGTGGAAAATTAACTATGGATGTGAAGGGCATGCTGGAGTGACAGGGTGTCCTCCCGCCGCAGCTTAATTAAAAGCCGCGGTCAGGAGTCGCTGAGTGCGGAGTCGCTCCAATGGATTAAAAAAAAAAAAAGACAACCCCCACGGCAGCCTGCTCCATTTCAAAGTGACAGGCGGCCGCAGAGCGCTGTGATATCCAAACCCCCCCCCCCCCCCCAGAAAAACACTGTCCGCCCACCAAGCGTACCAGAGACCATCAGGTCGAGCCGCTCAGCCCACCCAAATCGCGCTGCGGCTGCATCGGCACCGATCGGGCTCCGGGGCGCATTGTCGCGTCGTCCCGCTGCACAGCTGGGCGCAGCTTTAGTCAGAGTGGATCAATTATTTAACGCGTTCCAGATCAGAGCTGTAAACGCTGCTCGTCATGTTTGGAGCTTTTGGAGGGGGGCGCAGCAGTCGAGGCGTTTGATTCAGGTTTTTTTTTTAAAAAGATCCTTCTGAGGCCGTCGAGTCCAGCCCGGGTGTGCGCAAAGCCAGCCAGATCTACCCATCAGCTGATCACCACCCCCACCCCCCCCCACACACACACACGCACACACACACACACACACACACACACACCACCCGCTGTCGCGACTTCAGGTCCAGCCGCGCTCATTTACTCCGTCAGAGCCGACAGATGCTCTGCGCGCCCCTGTTGATGGTAATGAGCTGAGATCTGTCGAGGCGCTGATGGCGCCAATGAGCCCTAAAGCTGCAATAAAAAAATAAAAAACCAAAACAAACCCCCCAAACCCGATCAATCTACCTCTCCGCGCGTCACCGCCGCCTTTGGAAGCGACAAGGCTAACGAGATCGGCCCGAGCGCGCAGCGTGCGCGGGAGGCCTCGCCGCGTCGCCGCCTCTGGGGCGATTGTAGATGCACGACGGTGCGTCCTGCAGCAATAGAAAACGAGTTTGGGGGGGGGGGTGGGGGGGTCGTCAAGGAGGTTTTCTCTGATGCGCAGCGGTGACCTTCAGGTCCTCTCTCCTCACCTGATAACCATCTCGATGCTGGTTTTCAGGTGGTCGATACAAATACTTATCAAACGTTGAAAGTCGTTTCTCGGGGTGCTCGTGCCGAGTGTGTGAAGCAGCCCGGTGCAGCCCCCCCCCCACAATACTCCAGTGCAACACAAACACGGAGGGGAGAGCAGCTCTTCCACAGAGCCTCTGCAACAGGCAGCCAAAGCCACCTGGGGTTCACTCCTGTAAGACTTCCTATCAATTTCCCCACCCTCCAGGGAGGCTAAATAAATGATATAGCATCAAAGCTGGTGGGGGGGGGCATGTCTCGCTCCATCTTCTGTAATGAAGCCACTTTTATCATTGAAAGGTATCAAAATGACATCAAAGAGCGCCCTCAAACGCGCACTCGGCACGTGGAGAGGGAGTAAATTGCAAACACGGGACTCGACGCCTGTCTCAGAACGAAACAGAGGACTGGGGAGGGTCCTGATCCAGCGTGGACACAGGGACGAGGCCCGCTGGGGTCGGTCAGGGGAGATCTGACGGAACAGGCCGGAGACGGGGACTCGTGAAACATGAAAGGAGCCAGAGGGTCCCGGCAGGGAACAGTCAGCCGTAGCGCCGACTGTCAACGCCACCCCCCCCCACCACCACTACCACTACACAAGTGAGAGGAGGAGGAGCGAATTGAAGGGGGGGGGGGGTCACTCCATGTGAACCTGCAGCCCCCTGTCTACAGCTGACCGACTCCAACGGTGAAACTCAAAACAAAGAAATGGACTGGTGGGCACAGACCTCTCCTGCTTCATTATAAGTCATCTTAGCTTTAAACTGATACATTATTAAGGACATTATCTTTAACTGTGAATTACTTTAACCTCTTTTAGCGCTCTAAATGGGTCAAAGGTCATGTTTTTTTTTCACCCTTTTACACCGTCTGATGGTTTGCAGCTGGATGTCCTTATTGATTTATCCATAATTGCCTTAATAGCCCATGAGCAGAGGCACCTGTCCATTCTTACTGGTTCCAGTTAAAGTTATGGTACACATGTGCGCTTTAATTACTCGACTCATTCTCCGTGCTGAGCTTATTTAAAGCCCAGGCATGCAGTGACGTTTGTGGCCGCTAGGCGGCGCCTAATTCTAAAATGCAGCTCTGCGCCGGTTTCTTTGGAGGACAGAATCACTGTTTAAAGTGCAAAGTTTGTTTTAAAATGTAGCAAAACCGCTTGGCAATTTGTAAATGAACCTATATAATGAGGTATGTAAAACAAAACCCTCCCTTTTAGCAAAATAAAGTGATCATTTTTGGCGATCTGTGTGGCCTTTTTGGAAATCTACCGCTGGGAAGTGTGGAAGCCTCCACCAATAACTCAAAACTGTACTGTGTGCGCGTGTGTGTGCATGCGTGTGTGTGTGTGTGTGTGTGGTGGGAGCAGGTGAAATAGAAAATAAGAAATCACGAGCTGCCTATTGTTAGACTTCATGATGTCACCTTCGTCACTTGCTGTCAGATGGGCCCCCCCGTCTCATTCCCGGGATGACGCGCACCGCTGTTGTGTAATCATTTGCATCCCGCATCCTTGATGCGCATCTCTCACCTCCGGTGTAAACCCCCCCCCCCGACCTCTGCCAGGATTGCGACGACCGCGTGCAGAATTGCCAAGCGGGAACATCTATCCGTCGACGTAGGGCGCACATTTCCCGGGAACATTGGCAGCGCGATCCCTGTCCTCGTAATCGTGTGCGCCAGGCATTCGAAATTGCTAAATCTCTCTTTCCGTAAGTGTGCACAAGTGGGCGACGGCCTGTGTCGGCCCATTTGTAGGCATTACGAGCGGAGGCCGCTCACATCAAAAGGACCGCCGAGCTAAATATCCCTGTTATGAAAGCGGCCATATTCTGTTAGCGCCGCCAAAGGGAATCAGCGACTGTGCGAGATGAGAGCGATAAAGCGAGGCGTTTTCGCGGCGAGTGTCCTCTGCCTCCCCCCCCTCTGCCTCCCCCCCTCTGACTCCCCCCCCTCTCCTTCAAGGTTTTCATTTGATATCAAGCTGACATCGCTGAACCAGAGGACTCGCATTGTTTCACTATCTGTGCATCTACTCTGTATAAAGTGTGTGTCATTTGCCAGCATTAAAAGTTCTCCTATCTCAGCGAGGACATTTTTGCAGAGCGGAGACGTTTGGTCTGGTCCGCACAAATTCAAAGGATGGTTTGAGGGTGAAGACGTGGTTTTAAGGTTGAGGTTAGAGCTGGGTTTAAGCTCAGATTAGTGAGGTGGGGAATGTGTTAGGTCTGTGAACGTCCCCACAAAGATAGAAATGTGAGGATATATGTGTGCATGGGCGTGTGTTTTCAGAACCAACGGAGGACGTTAAACACGAAGAATGTCTAGAAACAACAGTGCGTTGTCAAAGGTGCTCCCTCCATCCGTTCATATGTGACACCCACCCAGCGGGTCTGCCTGGGTGGGTGACGCCTGATGTCAGCCGTGTGCTTCGGGCGGAGGCTACAGGCAACCGGGCCGGGAGTCCGAGGGTCTCGGGGTCGAGACCTGGCTGGGATGTGCTCTCGAGCAAGGCACCGAACTCTGGTCGAGGCCACCTCGCTCTGACCCTCCCTCAAGGGCGACAGTTCATGCAGCATACATCACACAGTCTGTGTGAAGGTGCAGAAACCACCGTTTACCGTCTTCTTTGTGTTAGCTTCACATAAAAAAAAACCAGGGAGACAAAGTTAGAACCGATTAACCTGACTACAACACGCAAGAAACGGTGGCTGCGGTCCCAGTTTTTGCACACGTCGTTGCTAAAATAACTTCTTTACTCTCTTGAGGTGTCGGTCACAAGAAAAAAAAAGACAGAAATCCCTCAGATCCAGGTTCTTTGATCATCCACGCGCGTGTCGGGAGAACCGCGACCCGCGGAGGCCCCCACGCGCCAGGCACGGCCTTCCGCCATTTGAAGCCGATCCAGCGCGTCCCATTCAATTAGCGTCCGTGGGAATTTTTTTTTTTTTTTTCTCCCCCGGGAGAGCTTTTTAACTCCTTGAGCCCTCCGCCGCCGATCGGGAGCCAGCGCCGCTGACACGGCGGCGGCGGCGGCAGATGGCAGCGCATCAAAACCCTGTCAGCGTATAAATAGGCTGGGTGTTGACTGAGTGATTACACTTCTAAAAACGTGCTGGATTCCTTCAAGGCAAAGGAAAAGCTGAAAGCATGCCAGAGACAGATGCTGTATAAACTGGCTAAACAGCATATTTTTCCTGGGGCGGGGGTGTGTGTGTGTGTGTGTGTGTGTGTGTGTGTGTGTGTGTGTGTGTGTGTGTGTAGGGGGGTGGATGATAACAGCGGTCCGATATCGTGGTAAACTCAACTTTGCTGACCATGTTTGTCCCTCATTTCCGCCCCCTTATCGGTGCGATTCTGCCCCTCCGATCGGCCGTGGGTACTTCACTTGCAGACGGTTTTTTCCAGCGTCCAGTCGGAGGGGAAAGCGATTCCGCTGAGTCACCTCGGCACAACCTGTCAGCTGGTGCCAGCCTCCCCATCACTCTCTTCCAAATGATTAATTACTCAGCGGCGAGCTCGCCGGAGTCCCTGACGGAGGAGTCGTCTCCGGCGGCGAGGAGGGGGGCTGGGGGGGGTCGGGGCGGCGGCGAAAGCGAGAACGAGCAACTGAGCGATTTAAATTTAGTGACAGCGGCTGTGACACCGCGGGAACACAGAGCGATGAGGAGCGAGCGGGGCGATGTAGAGGGGAGGCCGGGGGAGATGAAGGTGAGCGATGAACCGAGGAAGGGGTGGGGGTGGGGGGGGGCGTACGAGCACGTGGTTGATAAAACTCTGAGCTGCTGGGGGGGGGGGCGCCGAGGAGATAAGAGTGGGGGTGTGATTAAAATAAACTTCTGTGGTGACAACACCGTCTGGGAGGAAGAGGGAGGGGTGGACGGAGGCAGGCAGCAGGCCCAAGAGAGAGAGAGAGAGAGAGAGAGAGAGAGAGACATAGAGAGACATAGAGAGAGAGAGAGAGAGACATAGAGAGACATAGAGAGAGAGAGAGAGAGAGAGAGACATAGAGAGAGAGAGAGAGATCCATCAGGCTGCTCCGCAAAGGTCGCAGGCACGACTTTCACAACCGCGATGTGTAGCGGATGGGTGTCGCAGTGGTGTTGGTGTTGGTGATGGTGGTGGTTGGGGGGGGGGGGATCAAAGGGATGGGAGACTGCCGCCGCGTCCCGCTGCTGTGGGAATGAGGTTGACAAACGCACAACAGAGGACGAGAGGATGAAAGGGAGACAATAGAGGCGCTGCTGCCGCTTTAGTGTCACACGAGTGCGTTTGATATGTACAGCTCCATTACTGCGCCGCCACGAGCCGCACGCGCGCACGGTTGTGTTTATGTTTAGTCCGCTTAAATGATCGCAGCCCACTACACGCACACACACACACATGCACACACACACACACACACACGCACGCACGCACGCACACACACTCTTGTACTTCTAACTTCATGAGGACTTTCATAGACATAATGTATAACCCAGCCCATGACCCTACCCATCACAACTAACCCCCTGACCCTGACCCTGACCTTAAACCTGACCTCAACCCAACTCTAACCTCAACCTCAAACCAGCTCTTCACCCTCAAACCTTTTAAGTTGTGAGGACCAGACAAAATGTCCCCACTTCCAAATAATGTCCTCACTTTGAAAGTAGAATGGAGGTTTTAGTACTCAGTATATAGCAAGTACAAGAACACACACACTTGTATTTCTATCTTTGTGGGGGCTTTCATGGACATCATCCATCAGCCTTCTCACTACCCTAACCCTCCCCTGACCTCTAACCTAGAAGTTGTGGGAACCAGCAAGCACTGATATTCAATTTCTTGCTTAAAACTGGTCAGAAGGTTGAATAAACACTCTAGTTTACACACAAAAAAATATTTGATTTAATGGGTCAGGCATTACAGAACTAAACCCAATTGTAACCCGGGTTCGGTTCCTAACCCTCAAACATGCCAAACAAGAATGTCCCCGGTTCCCCAAAATGTCCCTTTGTGAGGTGATCTTCGTATTTTGGTCCCCATAACGCAGCATGACGGCCCGGGAGCACATGCTTCTTTGGATTTGCCGTGCATTACATCATATATCAGCCTCGTTTGTGGCGTCTCCGTTTAGCAGGACGTAAACAGAGCCCAGAACGCTTCCTGAGCGCGTTTATCAGCGCGCTCCAGCGCCTTCCGTCGCCGTCTCTGTGTGTTTTCTTCCTACAGCCGCGATAACACACATTTCTTCTTCCTCGGAAATTAAACGACCCGCTACGCCCCTGCGAATCCTGGCTGTGGCCTCCCGGGGTCGATCCCCTCGCAGTCGAGGTACCGTGGCCCGTCGTGCTCAAGATCACCCCCCCCCACCACCCCTGGTTGTTTGCCCCCCCCGCTCGTTTACGACACCTGGACCCAGGAGGTGACTTGATTCCGGCGTGACCAAGGACGAACCTCCGCCAATTATGTTGATCGCATCCTCACCGAAATAGCCGCAGACAATTGCATTAGCGGACAGACAGGGGAGCGGTCAATCGTATTATCCGCGGAGCAGAGGTGGCCGATCCTGACAGCCGGACAACACGAGCAATCCAACCCCCCCCCACACACACACACACACACCGCAGGCGACGCAGCTGGCGCCGTCTGATCGCGCACTTAAGCGCGAGCGGGCTGCGAGTCAGCCAAATTCCGCTAAGATCTTTTATTTTTTTTGTTTTTCCTTGGTTGGGGTGAATCAATACTGTTTGTGCCCACGGTATCGATCGATATGGTCAACCGACTGAATCGAAAAGTTGCGATTCTCCAGGTGAGCTGAAACCGGCCGCCGATGTGAGGCCTGGAGAGGAATCCACTTCAAACGGACATCGATCCTTTTCTTTTTTTTTCTTTTCCAGAAGTGGATCTGGAATGGGAGACGTGGTCTTCGGGGGGAAGAGGGGGGGCACTCCGTGGGACCCCTCCTCGCGGCGATCATGCGCTATTTCTAACTGACCTTTCTTTTAATGATTGATGACACCTTTACCTGAACTTCTACGAGGGCGAACACACGCTGAGGAGAAACTTTGATGAGGTTTGAACCCAGCTGCGAGCTTCGGCCCCTGGGTCTGGACGTCCGCTCCCTTTCCGCCCGCTTTGCTAATTGCTGTTTGTAATTTAAGTGGGAATTTGCGCTTTTGATGTTCTAAACTGAGTTTTCCTTTGATACGTTGGTGGAATGCGCCCCTACAAATCCGCCGCTCTCATTAAAAGCCCGGGCGAGGACCGCCGGAGCATCTCAGGAGGAACCATCTTTGTTCGTCTTTCTTTTGCTTTTGGCTGCATAAAATTCCGAGACCGAAGGGCAGCAGTCGGATGTATTTTTGATTAAACTTTGAGCTTCCATCACAAGAGTGAGAATAAAAACCGACGACTTCACACCTGAATGATATAACGGGGGAGTAGCTTCACAGGAAACATGCTGGATAAACAACAATCTTCAGGATTCAGGTGAAATAAAGACTGTCCAGTCGAGACAAGAAAGAATATTTTATAGAATATACATTTGAGACGTGCAGGAGCCAATTAGCGTCCCGCAGCCTCCATCCTCCAGCGTCTCCTACAGTAAATAAGATCACCCCCACCCCCCTGACTTTGTACCCTGTTTGATTTGTGGCTCTCTGTGATCCCAGAATATGGATCCGAGACAGCGGAGTTAAGCTTGTTAGTTATCAGAGGACATGAGGGGCGATGGAAAAGCAATCCCGTCAGTTTATTCAGCGGGCGGGGGCCTGCTAATGGTCTTCGCCACGTGACTGGGGCTCCGTCAATGAAGACGGACGCCCCCCCCCCCCTCCCAGGTGGACTATCAGGAGTCTGCTCACAGGCGGATGATTTTGGGCCGGGACATCAATCCAGGAACGTTGGCTGTGACTTAGCGATGCATGAAACTATAGCTGTAAGTGAAATTAATGTGTTTATTACCAGGCCGTGCTCACGCGGGCCCAGGTTTGGGGTGGGGGGTGGGGGGGTGAGGTCAGGTGGGAGGACGCCGCGCTGCTGATGCTGATAGAAAAACGTCTGAAATCGTGCTGCTGGATAATCGATCCACGACGTACGAAGACGCTGCAAACTAATAAAGCTAAAAGTGACTTTGTTACAGAGCGTTTGGAAGCGTTTTCCGTTTAATCGGAGCTGCAGTTTAATGATGTTTAAAGTCTGAATTGGGGGGTAATTGATTAAGCACTTAATTGCCTCTTTTCGCTCAACGTCTGCGCAGAAAAGAAGAGGAGGTCTCGGGAGAGGCGAGTCACGGGGGGTTGGGGGGGGCTGAGACGCAGAGCTGCCAGTGTCTCGAGATGGCGCCGCGAGACCTTGTGGGGTAAATTTACATGCTGACTGCACACAGACCAAACATGCTCAGGGCATGTTAAGGGGGGGCTATAGGTGGAGAAGTGGAAACAGAACCCCACAAGGAAGAAGAGGAGAATAACTTTACTGAGGAAGAAAAATATGCTATTCAAACATCACAGCATCTGAAAAATGATGGATGGATGATGGATGCATGGATGGATAAATGAATGGATGATGGAATGATGGATGGATGGATGGTGGATGAGAGAGAAACTCTCCGTATCATCAGGAGCGTCTCAAAGCGCTGAAATCAGAAATCATTATTTGTTAAGAAGCATAAGAGGAACGACGCACCCCGGAGAACGAGCCCGGCCTCCGCTGCACTTTCATTTTCAGATTTAAAAGAGACTCGGCGGGTCTGGGATGTTCAGAGGCGTTCGCCGTTGCGGAGCCCCAGCTGGGAATGTTTTCACGCGTACCAGCGCTCGTGAGAGTCGAAGAAACGCGGAGGAAACGGGAAACTAATGGAACAGAAAACGAGGCCGGGGGTCGTTAGAGCTCAGACACCCGTTGGAACGACGGCGGGCAGGTGGAAAGTTTTTAAGGAAAAAGTTCTCCTGATGGGAGAAGAGGAGGAAGAGATCTGTCCTTAAAATAAAGTTACAATCACAAATCACTGACCGAAAGTCATTTATGAACTGAACAAACTTTGATCTATCCCATATTTGATTTGCTCAGAAAAATGTTTCCATATTCCATAAATATAAAATAAAACCACACCTGTGAGGTGAAACTAACATCCATATCCTCAGATCTGTCCTTTTGGCTGCACACGGAGGTAGTGTTTTAGAAGCATTCCTTTGTTTTTCTGGAATGTTGGAGCTGAACCAAGTGTTGTCTCAGAGCACGAGTGCGCGACTTAAACCGGCTCTGCAACATTGTTCGAGCAAACAAGCGGAGCGCCTCCTCCCCTCCAGCAGATCGGCGCGGAGCGCTGCTCCTTCCAGCACTCCACCGACTCCTGCTCTTCTTCATGAGAAACAAGGTCTCGAGGGTCCTCTGATCGATGCGGATTGGGAGGACACCCCCCCCCCTTCCCGGTTTATGCGTGGGATTAGGGCTTTGCGTGTAGCGGGCCCTGGCGGAGCCGTGCGTACTCATGGATTTAGCGGACGGGCTCCACGCGGAGTTCAGGAACTTCGCCAAGGATGAGTTTGAGGCGGACTGGACCAAGGTTTCCGAGTGCAGGTTCGGCCAGGTGTACCAGGTCAAGCTCAAGGTCAGGTGGGAAAAATGTGTCCTGAAGTGCTTCCACCCGACGCTGGGCTCCAAGAGCTCCTACAGGTGGGGCGGATTTGACCCTTTTAATGTTTTTAACATTTATGCCTTGAAAAAACACGCTCCATTTGAGGTGTTTCAGGCTTCAAATATCTTTTCCCGCCCAGGAAAATAATAGAAGAGGTGTCCAAAGTAGCCAAAGCCAGATGCAAATACGTGGTGAGCATCTATGGAGCGTGCAGCGAAGCCTCCGCCGTGGTGATGGAGCACATGAGCAACGGATCCCTGAACAGCCTCCTGGCCAGCCACACGCTGATGTGGCCCAAGAAGATCCAGATGGTCCACGAGATCTCGATGGGCGTGAGCTTCCTCCACAGCATGACACCCCCGGTGCTGCACCTCAACCTCAAGACGTCCAACGTCCTCCTGGACGACCATCTCCACGCCAAGGTGGGTATGTGTGTGTGTGTATGTGTGTGCGTGTGCGTGATGACCCTTTGACCCTGTCTAACCAGTGTTGTCCTCGGCTTCTGAACCAAGATTTCCGATTTCGCTCTGATCCGCTGGGAGGAAGGCACGAGCAAGACGTTATTCATGGAGAGCCTGACAGCTCGGGGGAAACATAAGTTATATTCCTCCGGAGACCTTCACGCAGAGCTCTGATCCTCCAGGAACCGCCTCTGATGTTTACAGGTGACACATCAGGGGCCCCTTTTTTTCCTTCCTTGAAAACTGCCTGGCTTTCATGCACAAATCTGTCTTTGGAGAAAGTCACATTTAAAAAAAAAAAAGAGAAGAAAATGGATTTAACCGCGTTAGAAACGTCTCAGCTTTTATCTTTTGCAGCTTTGGAATCATAATTTGGGAGATTCTGACACAACAAAAGCCCTTCCCAGGTGAGGCTCGTTCCATTTTCAGCCTTAAATGTGACGTATATTTATATGCTGACTTATATGCTGATGCTTTCTATCCAGTCCAATTATTTGCGCAGCACATTTAAAAAGCACAAAATCCCCTAAAAGCTGCACAAATCGTTCAATACGGCATATGAAAATAACGCAAATGGATGCAGATTGGAAAAGACAAAGGAGAAAAGTCATTATAGGGAACCACATCCCAGCCAATCAAGAAATAATGGGTGTGCGTCCAATAAACACATAACACATTTGTATTTTTGATATATCAGCCTCCATCAATAGATTTAGTTGCAAAAATGAGGATAAATAGTTTTTTTAAATCACCTGTAGTGAGTTGTGTTAAAAAAACAGATAATTTGATGATAATTGGATAGTGTGGCTCGCTGCTCGATATAAAGTGTGAAATTGTTCAAATGAACATTAATGGGAAAGTTTCGAGTGCTCCCATTTATCAGTTTAGGCGAGCCTGTCCATGACGACCGATGGCGATGAGCAGGTGGCAGAAGCTGCCCCGTGACCAATCCCAGCCAGTGGAGAATGGGTTTGGGGGGGCAGGGAAGAGAATCCTCTTCCTAACGCCTGATTGTCTTCCTCTCGTTGTCTCGGCGACTCCACCTCACCGCAAACTTTATTTCCTGCGCCGAAAAAGCGGAAAAAAAAAAAAAACCTGGCAAACTCTATCCGAGATCTTGCTTTTCCACCAGATTCCACGGCTCCTGCGGGATGATAAAAACCTGCCGTGCTTATTTTTCCAGGGCTGACGCTCTCGGATCTCGCTGCCACGTCTCTCTGCAGCGCTGTGGAGAAAGACAGGACGGTGTTCGAGGTGTAAACCTAAAAAAAAAACAGCAGCAGGGTGAAGGTCTTGGCGAAATGGAACCGACAGCAAAATAAAGTTTTATAGGAATAACCTTAAAAAAGAAATAGACACAAGGTCCAGCACAACCGCCCCCCAGTACTGTTTACTATGGCAGCCAAGAACAGGGATATACACAAAAGTGTACTGCAGCCAAAGTAAAGCTTCAGCACCTGAGAGGAAAAATTGCTTGTTCCTCCAGTGAGGGTCGGACTGTGAGGGGACTGGAGCCCATCCCAGCACAATGGGCGGAGGCAGGGTCCACCCTGGACTGGACAACAGTCAATCGCAGGGCCGACACAGAGACAAACAAACATTCGCTCTCACACTCACACCTAATGTTGAGTTTCCAATTAGCCTAATCCCCAATCATGCATGTCTTTGGACTGTGGGAGGAAGCCGGAGTACCCAGAGATAACCCCCACAGGCACAGGGAGAACATGCAAACTCCACACAGAAGGTCCCCAACCTCCGTCCCAACCGGGATTCAAACCTGACACCTTCTTGTTGTGAGAAGGGCCCACCACACCACCGTGCTGCCCGTAGCTGGAACTGTCATTTATTGAGTTTTTTTGGAGCGGATTTTAGAGGCATTATTCTCATTCTCAACATCTGCACCGTGTTCTGCGCCAGGCCTTAAAGGGTTAAACGCTCTTTTGATGATTTGGTCCCAGGGTGGAGCGTGACCACGGTGCTGCTGCAGGTGTCCCAGGGGAGGCGGCCGTGTCTGGAGATCATACCCGAGCAGAGGCCCAGCGACTCGGAGCAGATCATCTCCCTGATGAAGCAGTGCTGGGACCAGGAGCCCAGGAAGAGGCCGCAGTTCTCAGGTGCGGAGACGGAGAGCGCAGAGCGTGCACGGGGCCTCGCTCAGAAGGACAAATCCGGAAAACTTTGCTTGCTAAAGCCTTGAAAGCCCAATTTAATGTGCAACTAAAAGCAATGTTTGGATGGGAAAATGACTGTACCAATGTAGCTCAGGTGGAAGGTCACTGGTATGATCCAGGAGCTCCAGGAAAAGTTGCATTTTTGGAGATTTTTGGATGCTTATTCCTGATTCCCAACTGGTAATTCTGCCTGTGCAGACTGGTGATGTGATGGTTTGAATGGTGAAGATGACTAAAATTGCATCATACTAGAAAACACAATCCACAATTAGACCAAGGGAAAAAAAAAGTGTTATCTCATTCCAGCTTCTGTTATTTGCTTTATTGGCAGACATCGTGAAGACGACAGAGGCTTTGTGTGAAGTCCTGAGAATCCCAGGATCGATCCAGCGCCACGAATCTGGCGAGGAGGGACAGAAATCGAATCACCCCTGGCTAGTTTCCCCAATAAATGAGGTTAGTTCTGATTAAAAGTCTACCTCAGCCTTCTCCCGCCTTTATGCTTGGCCCAACAAGCAGCTCAGTGGCTCAGCACTTCAGGAAAGATGAATCAAAAAGATGTAAGGAGTGTTTGGAGACGTTTGGACCTGCGGACCAGAGCCGGTGTGATGGGACCCATATGCTACAAGAAAAAAATAAAAAAACCCCTCCTGGTGTTGTTTATGAAGTCAGATCTTCTATCTACAAATACCAAATGTGTTCAGAACAGGGAAAGGGGCTCTCGGTCAGATTATTAGAATATCACAGCGACAGCTCCATTAACCTTTGCAGACTCAAATGTCAGTGCTGCGTTTTAGCTTCATCATAATTAACAAAAAAAAATGTGCTCACTACGACGTCTACGTGCCTGGCGGGGATTTGGGACGATGTGTAGAGAGAGGGAAGTGCTTCTCTCTCTCTCTCTCACACACAAACATACACACACATACACGTAAATGATGAATGCGTATTTGGATGAATCTTCCTCCGAGCTGTGCTAACATTTTCAAATGATCAGTCTCATTTGTTGAGCGCAAAAGTCACGAAGTCTTCCTGCATTTAGCCCCCCGCTGATGGCTCCTTAAAGTCTGCCCAAGCAGGAATCATCCAGAGACTGATTAACAACCTTGTGCGAGGACTAACGCCACACTGTGTGATTTTCTTTGATTGCTTAATTCATTTTTTATTTTTACATTTTTAGATCACTTCAGAGACCCCTGACCCTCTCTCAGGTAACGGTCCTCGTCTGAGCAACAAATAGGAACAGATAACACACGCCACCCCCACATCCATTTTCTCTGACACACTGAAGTAAATATCTATTAAATGAGCCACACTTTGACTAAAATCCTGAATCTTGCACAGAGTCAGTTGTTAACACCACCGCTTTCGCTCTAACTCCCCTTCCATTTCCCCTTCAGACGAAAACCTGGAAAGGGCCAGCATCCTCTCCCTCCTCTCCAGGGAAGACTTCGGTAGCTTCCGACGGTCCCTGAGACGGGAGCACGTCCACGCGGAGTACGCCGGCAGGAGCAGCCTCCTCCACTACGCCGTCGCCAGCAGGGACGCGGCCAGCGTGGAGCGCGTGCTGGACCTGGGCGCCGACGTCAACGCCGCCACGGCCCGAGGCCACACCCCGCTTACCGTCGCCGTTCTGCACAGGTACGGGCGGCGTTGTGGAGGATGCGTGGAAAAATTGTATGCTTATTCACTTTCGTACGCGGATTTCTAATGGCTTGATACCACTCCACATTTGTATAATGTATGAATGAATTAATGCACAAAAGGCCCAGACGGTGGTTGTCATGGGTTACCAGGCAGCCCGGGGTCTCTTCTGGTTGCCCACCAACCTCAAGCCGGGTTCGAGTCTCCGCGCGTCGGAATTATCATCTGAATGAAGCCTCTTTTCAACAGGCTTCATGACATAATCTCTTTGATGCTGGAGCACGGCGCCGCCGTCGGCCATGGCGACGAGGATCAATGGACCGCGCTCCACTTCGCCGCGCAGAACGGCGATGACAGGAGCGTCCGCCTGCTGCTGGACCACGGCGCTCCGGCGGACGCTCGGGAGAGCTCCGCCTGGACGCCCCTCCACCTGGCCTGCCAGAACGGCCACGAGGCGGTGGTGCGCCTGCTCCTCTCGCGGATGCCCGACGGCGCCCCCGGCGAGCGGGAGGGGCACGGGAGGACGCCGCTGCACCTGGCGTCCGCCTACGGGCATTTGAGCATCGCCAAGCTCCTCCTCTCGCAGGGGGCCGACCCGAACGCTGCCGACGGGTCTCTCTCCACGCCCCTCCACCTGGCGGCCGAGGAGGGTCACAACAGGGTGGTCAGGCACCTGCTGAGCGGCGGGGCGACGGCGGACAGCGCCGACGGCGGCGGGTACACGCCGCTCCATCTGGCGGCGTCCAAGGGCCACGCGGGGATTTGCAGGCAGCTGCTGTCCAAAGGGGCCGACCCGGAACGCGTCACCCTGCGGGGCTGGACGCCGCTGCACCTGGCCGCCCTCAAGGGGAACGGAGGCGTGGCGGCGCAGCTGGCGGCCCACGGGGCCAACGCCAACGCCAAGAGCCAGAGCGGCTGGACGCCGCTCCACCTCGCCTGCCACCGGGGCGAGCCGGAGGCGGCGGCGGCGCTCCTGGAAGCCGGGGCCGACCCCGACGCGGCGGAGGGGGGCAAGGGGTGGTCGCCGCTGCACCTGGCGTGCAACAGCGTCAGCCTCCGGTGCGCGCTGCGCCTGGTGGGGGGCGGAGCGAACGTCAACGCGGCGAACTTCGAGAAGGCGCCGCCCCTGCACGTGGCCGCGCAGCGGGGGTGCGCGCCCATCGTGGAGGCCCTGCTGCTGAACGGGGCGGACAGGGGCCTGGTGGACTCGTCTGGGCGGAGCGCCCTGGACGTGGCCAGGAGGTGTGAAAACACGGAAATAGCGCGCCTGCTGGAGAGCTGGGGGGAAAAAAGACCCCAACAGTGACTAATCCAGCTTTCCAGATGACATATCAGCAGCAGCCTGGAACCATGTTCCTCCAACACGATAACCAGTGACCGCGGAGCCCCCCCCCACCGCCGTCAGTGTCAACATTTTAATAGGAACTACGATTCAGAGGCGAGTGATCCATCACAGCCGGAATGAGCTGATAATACGGCGACACCAGGAGAGGCTCCCGCCTTAATCCCGAGTAAACGTGGGCTGATTTATTTTGGCAGTTGGATGTCATGAGGAGAAAATCCAGCCCCGTTCAACTGGGAGATACCCGGCTGTAGCTCCGAGCTTACGGTTTAACAAGATGTTTTTCTCGACAATTAGACACATTTAAATGACATTAAGCAATGACATTATCGTATATTGGATGGCTTCAATCTGATAAATCATAGGTTTCTTTCTGGATTTACAAGGTTATTCGCAATTCAATTAGTTTTTTTAAAGTGCTTATTTTTAGCTTTTTTTTTTATCAGTGATAAAGATGGTATTTATTAAAAGAATTTCTTACAGGGATTTTCTTGTAAAATGAAGGCAATACTTGTGTTTACAATTGTTTAAAGACCAAACAAATGTTCTTTTTATTCCAGATGCTACCTTTTTGAGATTACCAGAGTTTACATTACAGTTTAAATAAAATATCATTATTAAAGGAAACTATTTTTGTGAATGGATGAATGATAAAGAATCGCAAAAGATCCCCGACAACTGGCTCCTGTAAGGATCCACTTTTCCTCAACTTTAAAAGTTGAAGCACTTTTTTTTTCCTTACCTGGTAAATATCATAAAGCATACATATTTGTCAGGGGCCTCATTTATATTCCTCTGAGAATCTCTTGTAATTATATTTCAGACTGCTGTAAGAGGCCAAATTAACTCTGATTATCAGGCATTACTTGCATACCAGGAGAAGCTCTCTCGTTTACGGCTCCGGCCTTTATTACGCTGGAATCAAACGGGTGAATTCAGGAGCTGATTTGAGTCGCAGGGTCGTCCTGAGTCGCCAGACACTCATTTTCTGATTGTACTGAGCCAGATTAGATTTGCAAATTAACAGCTTTAACCCTCCACAGGGCGCTCAGTAAGTGAGTTCACATCCACGTAAGGATACCGAACTCCTGCGGTAGTTCATAAAGTTCACGTGGCTCGACTGGAATCAGCCCAGAGTAGCCAAGAGGTCACCGGAACTTCCCTTTTTTCATTTCAACACTTTTCAAAAGTCTCCAGGCTGCCGCTGATTGGTCGTACATTGTTGCGTAACTATTTGAGAAGTAGCCAGATATTCCATGATTGGCATGACTTCTGCATCGTGGAGACACGGGAGAGCCTCGTTCTGTACACGCGGAAGTTACCGAATATGATCACAAATTGGAATTAAACCACTCAGATGCTGTATTTCCTGGAAGTTCCTTGGCATTTGACACCTGATAAATGTTGATCTTGCCACTGTGCCATCATTGAGGAATTCCTCATTGTGTCTCAGATTACAGGGATTATAGTGAATTACAGGGAAATAGTGTGAATGCCGTGTGCACGCAAATTGGCCAATCAAGTGAACCAAAGAGAGTGCTATGCATTCTGGGTTGGAACAACCCCAAATCCGACAGCTTCCTATGAAGAAGTTGTTTCATCTAAACACCGCATTAAAACCGGAACCCCAAACTCTGCATAAATTCAGTGTCCTTCCATCCTCCATCGAGCAGCCGGGACATTTCCTGCCTCGTCAAGACCAATCCCCCTAGACCATCCCGGTGTGGCAAGGCCTCTTCAATTCCAAGGCTGAACAGTCGCCGGTTTAAGCGCTGTTTTAATCACTTTAACGGCGTATTCCCGTAGTGTTCCAATAAAGGATGCACTTATAGGAAAGAGCACATACCTCCACAGTCCCCTGGAGTGCCCGTTTCCACTCAACTGCTTCAAGACATTTGTTTTCATTCCGATTTGATTCAGCTGTGGAAGCAGCCACACGTGGCCCCCCCATCCATCCATGGCGCTATTACGATTGCATGGGCTACCCTGATTTGTGGCCCCTCTATGACCCAGAGGCTGCGGAATACTTTTAAATGCAGCTAAAGCGTCGTGACGGAGGGCCAGAGGAGAGGTTCATGCATTTCAGATTAGGCTGCGTTATTTATAATTCAAACTCCGACCTCCAATTATCGAGAAGAAAAAGAGGAAAGGCCATATGCCTGCACGCGCGTGAGTGATTCTTTCTTTTTTTTTTTTTTATTTCCAACCGTCAAACGCGCTTTGGGAGCCGATTTAACGGCAAACATCTGCGGCGCGGCGTCGTTGCCCCAAACATTGCCCTGAGCGTGTTCAGCGTGATCAGCCCTATAACGCTGATCCATCGCGGCTGCAGCCCGAAAAAAATCCAAAGTCACCTTTCCATGAACATTTAATCGGTTTTAGACGTGAAAGATTTGCCATCCTGCTTCCCTTTATTAGCCTTTAATCATGCGTGCACTGTGGTAATACTGAAAAGGGAGCAGAAACTTCGAAAAGTGCCTCTAAATACGTGATGCTGATACTTGCCCACTATGGATGAGCTGCTTAATCTGATTTCTTGCGAGCCCCCTCTATAGTTTTGGGGGCAATTACGCAGATGTTTGTCTTCGTATGGATGTTATTTAGCCGCTCTCAAAAGTCCGTCTGCGCTCCCCAGCCGCTGCATTAACGACAGGATGTAATCTGCCTACTTATGATATATTTAGCGTCTCAGAGTAGGGCCATTACGCACTTTTCGCCGAGCTTTAACTGGCGGGGGTTAAGCTCGCCAGCGATCCGCGGCCCCCGCGGCGTTAAGCGGCTTCCGTTCGAGCCGCCGCAGCTGCGCATCCCGATCCAGATGTGACGCTCCACGCGGGTCCGTGATTGAGAGGCCCGGCTCGCCTTCCGAGGACTGATCCTCCCCGACGCCACCCTCCCCCCTCCTTCTTCTCCCGTCTCTCCGCCAGATGAACGCCGCTGAGGGAGCGGGCCGCTCCGCCAGCCCTCAAAATGGCTGACGTTTCGCTCCTCGGTGAGTGTATTTAAAGAGTCTGCGTGAGATTAAACCAACGTGCCCGAGGATCATACATGGTGGCTTTTACAAAGGCTGGCAGGGAAATAATAATAGTAAAAAAAAAAGATCATTTATTCCACCACAGAACATTTCCTCAAAGCCATTACACTATTCCAATCGAGTGGCCTTGTTTTCGCCGAAGTGCGCTTAATATCCCGTCAGCTCGCTCTCCTTGCCGTTGTCATGTTCTTGCGGAATGATTAATGGCGGCTCGCGGAGTTATCTTCGGAGCGCAGCGCGGAAATTCCGCAGCGCTTTGTTCGTTTGTACCGTTGGAATGCGACGGATTTGACACGGCCCCGGTACGAGAGATGGTCCGCGACTGCGGCGGTGTAGCTTTTTTTTTTTTTTGGGGGGGGAGGCCTCTCCTCAAGCACCACTGTTCGCCAGGACGTGCTGACGTGAGCCCCGACGTAGAGGCTCGACAGAAACTATGACTCAGTCAAGTCTCTGTTGCTGTGGTGTTCCTGTTTCCTGATCACACTTTTTATTGTGGAACTTAAATATTATGTCACCCTAAAGAGTAATAACCTACATTCACAGTACAAACAGGCTCTTTGTCTATGTCAGGTTTTATATACCAGCATTTGATCCCCATTTCCTGCCGTTCTTCATAATCCTGCTTGCAGGATCTCAACTAAAACAAAAAACAAATCATATTCTCATCACCGACTCGTTTTCTGTTTTGGACGGATCAAACTCGTCAGCTTGTTTTCTGTTTTCTCTGATGATAATCATATATAATAGAGCACGCGATTGCAAGCATTTCCGCCGGTATCGATGGAAGTTCTGAACTGAACGGACAAACACGGTTTTAATTGGACTTGTGTTTACCTGCAGCTCGTTCATCATGCTCATTGTTGTGTTCTCCGAGTTCATGATCACAAACTTCTCTTTGCTGAGTTATGCAATTATGCTCTGGTGGGCTTCAGGTCTTCACATAACCATAAAACAACTTTATTTACTGCACTTTAAAGTGTTTTTCTGATAAGTTTGATTGGCTACACTAATCAACTCAATGAATTGAGAAAGATAGGAACATTACTGGCAAACATACCAGTCCCCGCTCTGGTTGAACAACCTGTCTGGGTACCTGATGACTTTGAAGTTGATTAATTATGCAAGATTCCACTTCCTGGTGGCAGAAAAGGGTGTTTGGAAGAGCAAAAATGAACTCAGACCAATTCAGGAGATGGATTTTCTGTCAGAAGCTTTTAGGGCTAAAGATTTATTATGTATGAGACGGATCTGCTGCAATTATTTTTGTTCAATCATGAGGTGCTCCGTGGTGTTGTGCTCGAAATCAAAATGCTCTGAGCGATAGGGCCCGTGATCGCTGCAGATCACATGGGCGCGCCCCGGACCTTCAACGCGCCCCCCTCGCCCCCCACCGGACATGTTCGGACTGCTTAAACCAACTATTTAAACGTCACTGTGGCAGTGCCGGAAACAGGCCAGGAAACTATTCCATTTGTGCTCCACAAAGGAACGTTTTGGCACCCGCTGTGCCGACGGAGACACCTCCAGGGAAGAAAATCATATTTTTATTGCTACTGAACGGCCAGGCATCTTCAGTCAGTCTGCACAAAAGCAGCCCCTTGACAAAGGAAGAGCCTTGTTGTCTCTTTGATTCTGTTATATGTCAGTAAACAGCGCGAGTGCTCTGCTCCTTTCTTCTTTCTTTTGTTTGGTTTAAAACTCTTGTTTTCCCTTGTCCATCTATTTAGTTATTTTTTTCTTTTGAGGAATTATTTTGAATTCCACTTCCATCCAGGAGCTTCTCCTGAGGACACAGGAACTCTTAAATGTGCGTCTTTCCCATTTCCCCCCCTTTTCACCGCCTCATTTTCTGCTTCCAGCCTTGTAGAAATACAATAAATGGTGCGAAGCCTGCAGGGATCGTTCAGACAACTGGATCAGCAGATCCCTCACCTGCTCCTCTTCCCTGATTGGAGCAGGTATTCATTTCTCCTTAGGTTCTAATATCTTATCACATTGACCAAACTTCTATTATCTGATTTGCTGCATTAACCTCTAACCAAGAGCTCACGCAGCCTAGTATCATCTTTATGTGTGAATGGAGGCTTAGCAATCAATCCTAAATGCAAACACAATCACACATCATCATCATCATCACCATTATTATCACCATCATCATCATCACCATCATCTTCATCATCATCATCACCACCATCACCGTCATCTGTACCCTGCTGGGCCAGAGAATTGCCACAAAGTGAGCTGTTGGGGGTTAAGTGACTTAGTTTAGTTTTCCAGGAGCAGACGGCTTGTTTGGTAGATCTCGATAACATAATCACGCGGCTTTGATTTAAAATGCAGCCAACTGAGCTAAAAATGCATCACCGCAGTCACCCCAGGGAGAGTGAAAGGAAACGATCTGCCCCCCTCCGACTGACTCTGGCAGTCACTCATTGGACATATTAAATAATGGGGGTGGGAAAAAAAACCAGACGTTCCCTTTTTTTGGTGATATGAGTATAGAGAGAACCTCCCGGGGACGGGGAGGCAGAGGGGTAATTACGTGATGCTGGAATGCAGAATTTCAGACTGAGAATAAGCAGGATTTTATCAACCCGGCGAGCCAACCGAGGCAAACTTCAAATGAAAACGCGCTGTTTCTCTCCACAGAGCAGGTGCAGCGCTGCAGAGCTTGCGGGAGGACGGCAGAAGTGGGAAATAGAGGACATAAATGGAATGGAATTGGAAAAAAAAAGCAAAGACGAGGGAAAAAAAAGCCTCATCACGCCCAGAAAGTGATTATGATATGTGCGGCGGGAGAGTTCTCCAGCCTCTCATGCTCACTCCCCGCACAATTAGCAGCACCTCCGCCGCTCGCATACCAATCACTCGCTTCTCGTTTGATAGATTGCGCTAAGATTTCGATTGATATTCAGCCTATAGCCGTGCAAATAATTGCAAATTACTAAAATTGCCCGTCTTCACAGAAGCCCACTAAAAGAAAAGAAGCGGCGGATGATTACAAACAGGAACCAAATCAGACATGCATCAACTGGAGGAGATGATGATGATGATTATATCCAGATTTAAAGATAAATATACGCTGTGACCAGTAGATCACTCACCAACCTTCCTGTTTGTCTGCCTTTACTCAGTGGGGTGGGGGGGGTTGAAAGCACTGAGACGCCTGGCCGCGTCCTGGAGGGGCAATTTAAGCCGTGGACGCGCATTTCAGACGGGACCCGATAAGCGCCTCTCGCAGAAATCCGAGCAGGGGTTTGGAGGTGTACGCGCGTGCATATTCGCGCACGTCGCCTGGGCGGGTTGAAAGCAGCCATTTCCATCAGGATTTATTCAGCGCTGACATTTGCTGAGGGGGGAACTTCCAGGTGGAAGAGGCCTCCATAGTCACGATAAAAGAGGAATCAGGGGTTATTTTAGTTTTACTTCATGCTTACTTTGCAATGAAATGTTTTGACCCGTTTATTAAACATCTGTGATTTTATTGCACGGAGAGGTGGACTTCCTGAAGACACACACCGGTGACTTCCCCTCTCCTGAAGGTTGCGCCAAACTTTATAGCTTTGATCCATCCGGCCAGATTGTCAACGATAACGGCACACCTCATCAAGACTCTGCGAATATGAAGGCGAAGTGCCGGGAGCGTGCAAAAATGAGGACTTCACAAATTTAACATGCACCATATGTTTGATTCATATAGACATGCGGCACACAACTGTTAAGGCTGCTAATTAAAATGATGCAGTAGCTCTTACGATGACTTTCTAGCAAGGGAGTGGGAATTTCTCCCAGGGATTTATTATGGAGATACAATTATATGTGTATGCATGTGCGTGTGCATGTGTGTGTGACATGCAGGACAATGGCAAATCCATATATAGCAGGGCGGCTGTGCGCAGCTCATAAATGAATCCAGGAAAAGATGTAGAGGTGATTGCCCGTGAAAGAAAGTGTAAAATTAAACGCTTTCCCATCAAAATATTTTAGTAGGTTTCGTGTCTCCTGGTGCTCGAGGAGGAGTGAAACGTGAGATCCATCAGATTTCATTGGCGTTTTCCGCTTTTTTGTTCCAGAAACGCTGTTTTGCCTCGACTATTGTGGGTTTTCTCTGATCGTCTTTGCTGGGGGGTGTGTGGGTGTGTGTGTGTGGGGGGGGGTCCAAATGTCCTGTGAGATAGTGGAAGGCCATTAAGTCGTGTAGCCGGGCGCATTACATCAGTCAGCTGAAGCCAGGAGCGACTCCATCAGACTGAAAAAGCACCTTCGACAAGCAATCAGTGTCTCAGTGCAAAAAGAGGGAAATTAAAGGAATTAAAGGAAAGGAAGTGTGCAGTTGTGTTATTTAAGTTTAATTATAGTTTAACAATGTCATCAGACAAAAGTCTTCCTTTTTATGGCTTCAAAACTCAGAGTTTCTGAGTGATTAATGCCTCTAAACTCCTACTGAGCGACAAACAGGTTAACAAGACATCTTTCAAACCATGTTGTGATGACCACAATCTGGTCCGATCAGTTCTCAAATTTTCTGCGAAGGAAGCGCTGACCTGCTCAGGGTTTGTTCCCAGCGACTGCTGGGATAATCTCTGGCAAATCCATGTGGCCCTGATAAGGAACAAGCGGTTATCAGACAGGAGGAAGAATGGATACTTGGACCGATACTCCAAAATAAGTATGTTGCTGGATTCAAAAGTCAATGTGACAATTTAATTAGAACCCTCAAACACATTAAGTTAATCAGGCACAACAAAAATGAAGCCGAATTAGTGGTATTTTGTAATGCCCCAGTGGTTTTGTTATTTTCAACCACCACTGACCTCAGATAGATTTGCCTGGTGTGGAGTGAAATGTTGCCACTGGTTGGTGTTGAGAGCAGCCATCAGTGAAGTGCAACAGAATTCCATTTAATTCTGTCAAATGTTTTTTTCTGCATCAAGTTATAGAATAAAATTGTTGTGTTTAATTGTTTGGTGGCAGCCTTAGTCTTGGCCTGATCACCCCCCCGAAAGGCAATATTGGCTCCAACTCAGCATAAAGGATCCACAGAAGCTTTTAAAAATGACTACTGCTACGCTGCTCAAATCATGACAAGGTCACTAGAACGGTTGGACCAAAATTACAAAGTCCTAGCGGAAGTGCTACAATTATGTTGTTAGCTCTGTCAAACCTCACTTATTTATCCTCCTCTTCTCTGCAGCTCTTCTTGGATGAAAGCTTTTAACCGTGCCAATTTGGACGTTTACTGGAAAAAGTCCCAGAGGCCCAATCAAACCAGATATCTCATAGGATGAATCAACCCGCTCAAAGTCAATTCCCTCTGCCTGAAATCTGAATAGGCTTGATATCACACACCTATCAGACTTTCCTTTGATTAGTCAAACCATCAAGCATCACATCGGTCCTGTAAAACTGTGCTGTCATTCACCACGGTTCCACTTTGGACTTCCTTTTCAATATGCTGCCTGTGTGTTGAGTAAGATACCATTTCCCTCCACTAACATGGTATTCAGCTCTACCGTCCCTTCAAGACAGTTGAAGGAAAATTTGAATGATGGAGAGACACTCAAATTTAATTTAGCAGCAGAGGAGAACACCAGTGCGCCCCTCCTGAGACGACCTGGTGGTCCCGGGGTTCCCCAAGGTCACCGTATTGATACCGAACTTGGTGTGGACATCTGATCGGCATTCCACGGTAGCTCAGAGCTCCAGAGCTCAAAGGGTCCCCCAGCCTCAGCAGCCTCAGCCTCTCAGTAGCCTGGATTAGAGGTGCAGTCCATCACATCGGACAACAAATGGCCTCATTTAGTGAACTTTGGAGACGCACACAGGTGACTGATTAGTTGAAGAACTGTATGTGAAGAAGGTGTGGAACGCACTGAATCAACTGAGTAGCAGGATCTGGGTGTTGGCCAGAACGTATCAAAAGACTCCAATAGGTTTTTAAGGTATTTATTCACAACTACGAGGATGGGCAATAGTCAAGGTTAAGACTGAGTTAATCAATATGAGCATCCAAATATAAAGCACTGTAAGGCAGTAGTAATACAAGCTTACAGGATACAGTGTGTTCTTTTCTAATCAGAGCCAGAAGAGTTAAAAAAAAGTTCAAAAACACTGTGACACATTTCCAACCGACATTGGGAGCTGATTGTTTTCTTGTGATTGTTTTCTCCTCTCCGACTGAAACTCCGACTGATGTGACGTTGAAACATGTTCTTAGCCACACTTTTAGATATGCGTGTGTGATCATCAGACAAATTCCAAGCCGTGCCCCTGTACCGAAAAAACCACAAAGGGTGGATGATACGTGGTGTTTTAATACCTGTGCTCTGATTCTCCTGCAGACTGATCCCCTCTCCGTCCTTGTCTGTAGTGCACTTCCCCGAGGTGTGTTTCAGTAGAGTCCAGAGTACATCCAAGTGCATAACGATTTGTCCCGCTTTGAGGCGCTGATGTATCTCCCTTCTGCATTTCAGTCCACTAATCTGGTGGACTCAAACGTGTCAGAGGAGGAAAAGATTCGTGCTGTGGTCCATCAGTCGAAATCTTATTACCAAACGAAGGAGTCAGTACTATTGCCTCTTTCTCTAAGTGACTTGACTGAAGTCACGTGTGTTCACAGATGAGCGCGCAAATGACATTCACTACTGTTTTTAAGTGATGTCCATTTGAGTTAACAGTGAATCCCAGAAGTCTGAGTCCCCAAACTATGTTTGCCATCACTGTGGGCAGCCTGGCCACCACATTCAGAAGTGGCCCACGCGGCGGGTAATTATCACCGATCCTTGCAGACACAATCTTGCGGGGCACAGGAGTAAACGTCACATGTCTGAACCTGCAGGTCAAAGGTCAGGACGGGAACGCTCCCAAAAAGATGTTGACCTGCCACGGCATTCCCCAGAGCTCTTGCAATCACAAACGGGCGGCTTTTAAACACCTGTCTGGATACAGGGAGGGGTAGGGGCATGGGGAAAAAAAGGAGGATCCTTCCTTTCTTCCATGGAAGCAGCCAGAACTGGAATTGGCGCCCTCCGGCCCGGATGAGCTGACGTGCTGCGTCTGCGAGCGGCTGATGGCGTCCGCGGCAGTCACCCCCTGCTGCGGACGCGTTTTCTGTGACGACCCCGAGCCCTTCCTCGCTCTCGCTCGCCGTCAAACGCTCAGAAAAAACACGTCAGCTTCCTCCGTTTTGTAGTTTCAGGCATCAGGACCTGTTGGAGTCGGGGGGAGCACTTGTGCGTCGCCTGCCAGCGGACTGTCTCCCCGGACGCCATCGTCCCCGACCTGGCCCCCCCGACAGGCCGTAATGAACTTCCGACGCTACGGCCGGGACAGCGGACGTGGGAGGAACAGACGCGGACAGAGGCGGGGACAACAGTTCCCGGTCAGGGACACCCCCCTCTCTTCTTCCCCACCATCGTTGTCCCCCATCAGAGGACCGTCATTATCATCAACATTTCAAAGATAACGCTTCAGCCGTGCAAAGTCCCAAGTCCCACGGTGACAGAAAGGGGACTGTACGTCAGTATGAGCGGTGCGCTGTCAGATTTAAGAACGGGGTCACCTTCCGCCACACATCTGTAAACACAGCTGTCAGGGCACTGACATCAGTCAGTCGGGAGACGAGTCTGAGTGGCTGAGCAACAATGTAGAATCAACTAACATGGAAATGAGAATAAAAGGTCACTTCATTTGGTAGACCTTGCTGGTCAAAGGCCAGACCCTCGTTGGATTTCCAGAAATGCCTCAATTCTTCGTGGCCTACATTCAACGAGGTGTTGGAAACCTTCACAGGTTCTGGTCCATGACATGACAGCATCAGGCAGCAGTAATAGTCAGGGGTCCAAAGGGTGCCAAGAAAGTATCCCCCCGCCCAATTACACCACCAGCACCGGCCTGGTTGGTCGATCCAAGCCTTTCTTTCGTGTTGTTTACGCCGCCATCCAAATGTCGCAGCTCAAATGGAGACTCCTCAGACCAGGCGACATTTTTCCAATCTTCTCGTCCAAACTCGGCGAGAATCGCAGCCTCCTTTCTCCTGTTCTCGGCTGTCAGGCGTGGAGCCGGGGCGGTCTTCTGCAGCCGGAGTCCATCTTCATCAAGGCTCCACGTGTTCTGAATTCAGAGATGACTCGGCGTTCCTCGGTCGTAACGAGTGGTGATTTGAGTTACGGCTCCCTTTCTCTCATCTCAAACCAGCCTGCCCGACCTCTCACATCATGTGACGCTGTGATGGAGTCTTGGATCATTGCCCACGGCACCCCTCTGATCGCTTGAGAGTGAATCGAGCTGATGATTGGCAGCAAACAATCTTCTTTTTGTCTTTTTTTGATGCTTAAAGGCAGCTGCATAAAGACAGGTTTCTAGAAACACTCACTAGGAACCCACTCAGCTTACTCATCTCCTCTGTGTGCGTGAGCAGACGTTCTCTGTCATGAACTTAAACAGGGATATAAGTCCCCCACGGACGACATTCCTCACGTTCCTTCATCAAATTAAGGCGGACATTATTTCTTTTGGATGATCTGATTGGACGACTGTGATCATGCTCCCTTTCCCCACGTCTGACTCTCGGCTCAGCTCAAGATTTTGAGAGAATTATTCATGTTTTTAATCACGTCACGTTGGGTGGGTGTAATTCCCTGGAGGTGGGTGTAGATCAGATAAGTTTAATTAGTGGAAGAGGCAGTAGGTCCCTGTCTAACTGGGACAAGAAACACTGATCATGTACTGATTTTTAGCTTGGCTGCTTTTACAGATTGAAATGGGCCATCAGAGCTCGTACATCTGCAGACTCCAGTTAGAGTAACAAGATCACCCAACCATCCTGGATGTTCTCAGATCAAGGTGTCAAACTAGAGGAGAATCTGGGCCTGTCACCAGTTAGTTTCCATACAAGTCGTTTTACTTTTGCCATAATGGATTATATCCTCTATTTGGCCTTGGAGCTGAGTTAGGACACCTGTAGGTCACCTCTCAGCACCGACCTCTGCTCTTTGACCAGGGTGAACTGGACAGCCATGCTTCTGCTTCTCTTTTAAATTATTTATCGATGTTTATCCTGTATTTGTGTTGTGTCTTGTTTAATTTTACGTCACCTTGTTCTGTCTGAACAGCACTCAGATGAGGTTGTGTTGCAGCGATGAAGTCGAGGACTGTGAGTCCTTTTTCCATTAATTTTCATTATAAAAAAGATTATATTAACAGTACAATGCTCTGTACAAAAGAGTGAATTATAATCCATCCAATCCTGCTTCATGTATCACATTTATGACCCCAATAAGAAGCTATCCCTAGAAAATTGCCTCCACTGTAATTAGTTATGATACATTTCCCCTTTTGAAATGTATGAGAATAAACAGAAAAACAACCCATAAATACGACCCCTAATAATAACAATCGGGATAAAGTGGGAAATGGATCAGGCGAGCTCTTGATGAATCGTTTTTAAATTTATTTCCAGAATGAAAGACAAACGATAAATTAAACTGGACTACCTGATATCCTCCCTCCCCAGACAATGTTTTAATGTTGGGCTGTCTTGTGGCTGCGTAGCTACCAGATAAATTAATAGTGAGGCCTGAATTAGGAAAATAAAACTGCCACAGTAAAGAAAATACACGTCAGCTCCTCTAAAATGAGAGCTGGGTCTGATGGTCACATCCAGCTATTATCTATAATGTATTCAGTAAAATGAATATATCTGGCTCTGAAGCGTCTATTTTTTTCCTTTTATATACGTCCTGCTAACGGTGCAGCAAATGCCAATAATAATGTCGTCATGGCAGAAGCTGAAGCTCTCCTCGCTATAATGCAGCCCCTATAAATATCCACATACTTCGCCGCATCACTGGACTGTGATTATTTCTTTTCTAGTTAGTTTGCCTCATTCTTACTCAGCAGAGACCCTGGCAGCTGCTTTGGGGGGGGGTCGGGGCTGTGTGCATCTTGGAGAGGTCATTAGTTCGCCTTTGCAACACCACGAACAATTACTCCCAATAAACATCAGCCCAGCTGCAAGAAAGCTGCCATTTTTTTACGTTTTCTTCTTTTCTTTCCAAGAGCTCTGTGCATGTGTGTGTGTGTGTGTGTGTGTGTGAGTGTGTGTGTGCGGGCGTGGGCGTGTGTGCACAAGACAAAGACTGATATACGTCTGGCACCTAGCAGTGTCTCATAACATCATTTATTATTTACTTTTAAACATACATTTCATGAGACGTCGAGGGGAGGGACAGTGTAGCATGCACCACATTTCCATAGCAGGCATATGATCACAATGCGTTAAGAAAAACTATGTACAGCAAATAGCAGTACGATCAATGATATATTGGTTTTTTTGATTTATAAAATTGAAAATATGTGTATTGTTATAGCCACACTATACAGCAATTAAAGCCTCTTGTCTCCAACACACACACACACACACGCGCACACACGCACACACACGCGCGCGGCAATCGTTTCAGCTTCGATACGTTTCAAGAATAAGAGCTCACGTATTTGTTTTAACACTGCAATAAACACTGACTCGATATCTAACATCTGAAAGATAGTTTTTTTTATCATCGAAACATAAGAATACGCGCACAACAAATAGCCGATTGCATGTGTCATTTACACAGATGGCTCCGTATGTGGCAAGCACGATTATTTCAGAGAGTAACGTTGGGCTTTTCTCCGCGAATCGGGGAGGGGAAGGAGGGGGGGGGCGGATGGGGGGGCGGATGGGGGGCGGGGTCGGTACAGACTTTTTCTTGTTTTACATTCACTGATTTGGAGGACTCCGCAAAAGAAAATGGAAATTCCCGCCGACAGCCAACGTGGCTTCCAAAGGGAGGGGCATCTCAGGTCGGCCGCTCGGCACCGCCTCTCCGGAAAAGCATCTCTTCGCCGCGTGGTGCGCGTTCTCCTTAACAGGATGAGGTATTTGCCAGAAGACTAGGCCTCGCTCGTCTCAGCAGTGCAAAATCTTAATGAAAGCCTTCCTGAACTCCACGTTGAAGGTGGTGTAAATGATGGGATTCACGGCGCTGTTCACGTAGCCCAGCCAAGTGACGGCATTATATATCTCAGCGGGGACCTTACATCTCGTGCAGTGGGTGTTCAAGATATGGGTAATGAAAAACGGCAGCCAGCATATGATGAATACACCTGAGGGTGGGAGAGAGGGGGAGAGAATCAAAGGATTACAGAGGAAAAGGCGGGCGGAGCGGACCCGCGGAAACACATTATTTCTGCTAATATCGCTGATTGGTCAAATTAAACCCAAAGGTCATCTGCTTCGTTGCTCGTTAGAGCGAGACTGGAGGGCGAGGATTCATTGTTCCACGATCTCTGGGTTTTTGTTTTTTGATGGGTTTTTTTTTTCATTCTTTCCCGCCTCGGCTTTGTCTCCATTCCCAATTGTTCCGGTCGCGGCCACCTGTTCTCTCTCACCTGCCGTCTCCGCCCCCCGTCGCCCCCCGTCGCAGCTCCAGATGCTGTTTGCTTGTGTTTGTCTTGTAAATATGTCTGCCCCCCCCCCGTCTAATGAGCATCAGCTCCCGAGCGTTATACTACATCATTTGCCTTTCTGTCGTCTCTCTTGGCTCCGGTCTTTGTTGTTTTAACAATTTTCTTTATTTTTTTAGCCATATTTTAGTTCTTTTTCTAAAGCCCATCATCTTCCGAGGGGCCGCTCTCTCAGCTCCGTACCCTGAAGAACATCTTTGCACCGGTCTTGTTTTTCTACTTCTGGAATCATCAACGCTGACATTAATTGAGATCCCTGCAGTTCTTTAATAATTTGTCTTTGCTCTTCGACGCTGTGGCCGAATTCGCTCCACTGGCTAGAAAATATCTCTCGTCCAATTAAAACCATGTTTTTATCCTCTGTGGTTGCACTGGAACTTTTGGTTCTATGAAACACTTTCATGGGCTTTCCTGTACAGAGAAGTGAGGCTGACCTGAATGCACCGCTAAAATGCGACTGCCGCGTCTTGATTATTTCCGTAGGTTGCATCACTGCTTTCCTGGTCTCCAAACCTTCTTCTGAGACTTCTCAAAATAATTGAAAGCTACAGAGGAACCAAGATGGCTCCTTAAAACCGCAGCTTGTGGTGAGTCATGAAACAAATGCTTAGATTTCAGGGGTTTGAACAGAGCTGATTGGTAATCGCCTCATTTGCATGTCCAGACTGTAGTAGGGTTGGGGGGGTGGGTGGGGGTGGTGCAGACTTACCGAGGACAATGGATAACATCTGGGTGGCCTTCTTCTCCTTCTGCTGGGAGATCTTCCTCTTGCTCATGGTCTTCAGGGAGGTCTGAGTCTTGCCGTTGCGCAGGGCCACGACGGGAGCCGGGTTCCCTTGAGCCTCCTTGGCCGGGTCCCCGTTTTTCTCCGATCGCTGGCCCTCCTCGGGGGGCGTGGGGGGCGTGGACGTGGGGCTGGCGTTGGCTTTGGTGGACATCAGGAGCTGGTGGCTGGTGGCCGGCGTCTCTCCGAGGGCGTGCTGCTGCGGCGGTGGAGGCTGTGGCTGCTGCTGCTGCTGCGGCGGAGGCTGCTGCTGCTTGTGGCTCCCGCCACTGTAGTTCAGTTCGTCCAGCTCCAGACCTTCTTCATCATTCAGGCCGTCTTTAATGAATATCTGCGGCCATTGTAAACTTGATTTCAGTTGGTTTATTTTAATGAATTGAGTTTATTGGACAATATAGGTTGTTGTTTGGAGAAACAGAGGGGACTTTAGATGAACCTTATCCTTGGTGGAGTCATACACTGCATATATTTATATATTTTCTTGATATTCCGGTAATTGGTTGCTTCTTTATGTAGACAAAGGTCAAGTCAATTGGATTTTAATTGATTCAGCATGCATTAACTGTGTAATCAATGTAGCTATCTTAATAATGCATTTCTTCAGCAGGGTGGGAATTTGTGGAGCAACGTTTGTATGTTTGTTAGTGTGTAATTAGGCGTAAACGTGCGTGTGGAAAGTGACCCAACACCACTCGGCTGACATTATATAAAAAACAGGCACACAATAACGAAGCATGCAACCTGGTTGCTTTAGTCTGTGACTCATTAGTACTGCCTCAGCTGTATGCACAGACCAACCCAAGCAAAAGTCAATTAATGCATGTACATGTCTCTGAACACACACAGACACACACACACAGACACACATGCATGTTACACACTAATTAAGGAATAAGGAGGGGATGCAAACTGTGATAATCCTGTTTGCGTGTCGCCTAAGACTGGTCGAGTCAACGTTGGTTTCCACTCTAATGCTCCAAACGTGAATAAGCACCCAGGCTCCTTCGGTGTGGACTAATGTTTGGTCTGCTCTCTGGCACGGTGAAGTGTTTGTCGTGAACCCTCTTGTCCTGACTTGACCTTGGCTGGCGGTGCTGGTAATTATGCACCGGCGCTCCTGGGAGCCGGGGCTCCGCCGCCGTGACGACGGACAGCCTGGTTGCAGTGCAGCTCTCTCTGTCTGACGTTCGCCCTTGGGTCTGCGGGGACCGCAAAGATCGTCTGACACACGCAGAGCCCCTTTCGGGGGCTTTCCCAATGGTGAACGCCCCTACCTCCCCTTCTCCTCCTGGGCCTTCGGTACGTGCAAATAAACACATCAAAACAGGCTTCTGACAGCTCGGGGCTCTTCCTGTAGGGGGGGGTGGGGCAGCTTCTTTGCCATCTAACCTCGCACCTAACCCACCTAGAGGATTTGTTGCCCAGCCGTCTAGTTTTTAGGCGCTGCCTTGTGCAACACGGACACTCAGAACCCACCCGAGCATCCTCTTCTCGCCTGCTGAGATCTGATCTGTGCTACCGGAGCGCGAGCGCAGCGCAGCAGGTGCCACACGGGCTTCCATACGGGAGTGCTTGCCATTCATAAATGCTGCGCGCTGCTCCTCCGCTCAGGTCTCCTCCACCAAAAGCCGCGCTTTATCTCCAGGCAGCAACTGTACCTGATGAAACATCCATGTAATGTCACTGCTCGCACCCGCGGCGTGCTCCCTGAATCTAAGCAGGAAACACATCAGCCTGGATGTCAGACTGGGCCCTGGCAGCCATAACTCATCCCCGTCCTCGCCCTCGTAGGTGGGGGAAGCGGTTAACAGCCCGCTCGGCGTGTTTGTCATTGCGGATCGCTGAGGCGGAACAGCTCTGGTTTGGGGAATTCAGGCTTCACCCCGTCCACCTTCACCCTCGCCCCTTCCTGGTTTCCATCATCGCCTACTGGTCCCGCTGTCACTGGTTTCCACTCCTGGGAGGCAGGGACGCAGCCTCTCCAGGCAACAAGATCCAACTGCAAACACAGACACGTCCGCGACAACAGCGACGCACAACGCTGGCTCTGATTGGCCGCCAGCACCCACCCAATCAAAACACGGCACAAACAGTGAACTTGGAAAGCAATTAGACTAAGCTCAAAAATGTGGTTTTTGAGTTGGAATTTCAAATACAGATAAACAAACGTGCCCTCCAACACCATGGCACGTCGCCAGGTAACCCACTGAAGCCTCGCAGGAGTGAAAGCGATTTTTAAAAGGCTGTTAAAAAAGAAACAAGAAGAAGAAGAAGAAGAAAGGAAGAAGAGCACTCACCACTTTCTTCTTGTTGACAGGAAAACTCCCATTAGACTTAACAATCATGGTGCACAACCTCACATCCTCTGGATGAGTGCACTTATCCTGGGGTTTAAAAAAAAAAAAATAAAATAAAAAAAATACTGGCGTCAGGCAAGGTCAGGTTGCAAAGTCAAAGCGCAGCTGACAAACGGCCTCTCTAACCAAAGGTCCCCGCTGTCGTACGGGGTCAAATGAGGCGGCATCAGGCGTTGGCACAGGAGGATGTTTAGCAGCGCGCTGACATGGCAAGACTGTAATTTCCCCAAGGTGACACGAGTCCCCGACAAAGAACGTTGGGAAAACCGCCTAAAACATAAAGGAACACAACATCGGCCACCCTCCCTCTGTCCGCCGCCCTTTCTCATTTTCATTCTCTGGAGATGCTCTTCTGGGGCGGGGGGGGGGCATCAAATATTGGTGCCGCCTTTGATTTAAAGTTAGCTCTCTTTTCTCTTTTAACCCTCTGTTGTTTGGTCCGGTTTCTCCTCATAATTCCGTGTGGATAGCACGTCAGACGCGACCAGTGGAAGTCCAATAAACTGACGCGCTTTGATTTAATGAGGTTTTTCTTTGCGCTACTGGTTTGGCGCCTGTTTACATTCTGCCCCATTAGGTTTTTATGGGCTATAGTTGATGCCCTCCTCTCCTGGGCCTAAATATATATTCACACACACACACACACACACACACACACACACACACACACCCATGCACCGAGCCCACGCATGCATGAACATGAGTGATTCCTGAGCGGGAGCGCTTTGTAGCATCCCATACTGCTACGTATTGTTCCAGTGAAATTGATGAGCACAAAAGCAGAAAAGGTCCACCGTAACTAACGTTCTGTGGCTGTTTTCTCTCGCTGTGACGTTCCGGCGGATCCGAGATTGCGATTAAAATTGGTCCCCTGAGCGGAGCCATTTATCACGTCAGTTTAAATAGGAGGAGTAGGGACACACAAAGACTGCTGTTTGTGCAGATGAGCCTTGACCTTTTGATGTACTGCGTTTGGGCCCTTACAGTACGGAGTTATGTAACACAATGCCTGTCCAAAAGCCCTGGAATTGGCCTGGGAATGTTATCGATTAAAGGTTCATGAAGAAATGAGACTGAGTCTGCAGTTCAGCCCTTGGAGAACAAAGCTACATATGGTTTTATCCAGTCGGAGGACGTTTTCCGTTCCCTGCTCAGGCCCAAAAACAGAACGTGGGGTGGGGGTAACACTTCCTCTGAGTAGTGCATCCATGTATATGTGTGTGTATGTGTGTGTGTGTGTGTGTGTGTGTGTATGGAGGGGTCAACACACTGACCTTCAGTGAAGTGGGGACGACGTGGTCGGCGGCCTGGCTGAGCCGCTGTTTGGGTTTGGTGTTGACGCGTTTCCTGCGCTTCCGCAGGACCACGTAGATCTGCACGTACACCAGCAGGGTGATGATGAAGGGAACGTAGAAGGACACGATGGAGGAGTACACCACAAAGGCGGGGTTGGCGATGACACAGAGGGACTCGTCCCGAGTCGCTGTGAAGAGGAGCGGAGCGTGCATGAGCATTCCCAACTGCTAAGCTCTCCCATCCGTATGTGACATTTAAAATAAAAAAAAGATATTTATCAAGTTTAGAGGCAGTTATTAATAATTATTAATTTTGGTCTTTAATCATGTTCTGAAAGGACTTTGGGGACATTTTAATGGTTCTTGGAACATGTCCTTTCATTCTTTGGCACAACTATGTACACACTTGAACACAGCTTCCCGTCGACGCTCTTCCTGCTCCCGCTGAAGTTCACTGGTCGCGAAGTGCTCGTTTTAAGCGTTTGAGAGGACCCCCCCAAAGCCAAACACTGGAGTTCCTATTGAACGGACTTTAAAGGGCTGAGTCGAGCTCAAACGTGACAGGATGTGAGCTACGCCAGCTGGTTCAGCAACGAGCCTGAAATTCATTATTGGGAACTTCTCGCCAGTTTTCAGCTCTCATGCTGTGTTCGGGGAGCAGTGGCTTTGTGAAACGGGCACCAGAGGACCAGGAACCATCTCAGAGGTTGGTTTATAAAGTTTGCTGGCAGTGTGGCTTGTTCTTGTTTTAGCCACTGCTAATCAACTTCTGCAAACGCGAAGCTCGGTAAACTCCATCGATGCAGATTTTAAGCATTATCACAAATCCTGGCACACCTATGGAGATGTCAGCGAGCGTTTCTAACTGTAGACGCGTGTTTACAGTGCTGTGAATACAGTTGAGAGTACAGTGAACGCATCACGAAACTCTTTTTCCGAAGGCTGCGGAGAGGTTCGCGATTCTCCGACTCACCTGTGTTATTGAGGCCAAACAACAAGGGACACGATATGGCAAAGGACAGCACCCACACCACGGAGATCATGACTGTGACCCGCCTCCGGGAGCTGTAGCGAGTGTTGTACAGCATCGGCATGGCAACAGCCGTGTAACTGCGAGGAGGGAAGAGAACAATAGTTAGAAATAGAGTACAATCATACAAACATACAGTCGCCCTTAATTGGTATGGAAACGTAGGCGCCACCCCCCCCACACACACACACATTCACACACACACACACATACACACACTCTGGTATGAGTTTGGACTGGCTGAGAATAGAAGTTTGCCAGGATGAGGAAAATATATGTTTGACTGATTACACGTATTTCGGTCCACATGCCGTGGATGTACGGCCAAGTGCACATCCAGCGCGACTGGGGGGGTGGATGTGCACTCGGCTGCACAACGGCTGCACGGTTGAATCCAAGGCGAGAAGCGACCCAGCGCCGGGGAGACGGAGACGCGTTGTTGTGTGGGGAAGCGCTTCAGCCCGCGATGATCCCCTTGATGAGGAAGAGCGAGGTCGAGGCAATTCAACATCCTTTGTGTGGACGTTTAAAGTAAAGAATTTAAAAAATATATATATTTTTAACCCCAAGTTTAGAATGAAATGTACAGTTCCCCGAACATAGATGGATTACAGCTGCCTGCAGCCTATTGTACAGCCGGAATGTTTCGCTGTTCTGGCCTTGAGACTGAGAGATTACGCAAAACGTTTGTACAGTCGGTGACAAAGCCATTAAAATGACCAGTAAGTGGCCACTGCACGTCGAGCTGTGACATTTATCAAAGGTAGAATCGCTCTCGTTGGCATTTCTTTGGCCGAAATATCCCCGGCAAGGAGCTACGAGCGGTCACGGCGCCGAGATGTGCGACCTCCCGGCATCGCGTGGGAGAGCGGGCGGAGGGCTCACGCCCAAAAGCAACAAGCGTCTCCGCCTTTTGTCACATCTGGTCCCGGTTCGCCTGTCACGCCAGGCCACAAAGTCAGAGCTGACTGCGTTGTCATTGGCGGGGGAGATAAAGACAATGGTATTAAAGACGTGATGACAGGACACGCCCCCGAGGACCCCGCCGGATGGTGAAATATTCAGACACCCATTTACCATTTTCTGCTCCAGAGACCTTAATGGCGTATGTGGAGCCTGACAGGGTTTCAGCTACGTTTACCCCCGACATACATGCGCTTTCCCACCGCCGCCCTAAAACTGGCCGCAGCCCGAAACAACACACGTATTCAGAGCTTCATTATCAATAGGCCATCCGTAAAAGAGTCTTTCATGAAGCAGAGAGGAAGAAAAATGAAATTCCAGCCTTCCTTGAATGTTTTTTTTTTTAACTCTTATCAACAGATTCAAGAGATTTAGAGGCCAAACCTGTGAACCTTCGCCTAGTATGAAACAGGTCAAGAGTGCTTTATGCCATTACATTCAGAACCCTTTCAGAAAGTCAAGGCAGAGGCCACCACCGATAATGGCCCTTCTGACGAGGATGACCCTCAAGGAAATTGTAGAATAGATGGAAACGAATCAAATTTTTTTTTTTTGTTTTTTGTTTATTTTTTTGTTCTCGAGAGCTGCAGAACTTTGGGAGCTGCGTCAAGAGCTGCAGCCACAAAACAGGTTTCCTCTCAGGTAACATTTCAGTCATATTTTCAGCCGGTCTTGATATAACCAGCCTGGTGTTAAAAGTGGCGTTTGTCCAAACACGTCAACCTGTGTGGCTGTTATCACTGTCCTCTGAAATGTTTTACTCCCCGTTGTGAGTGAGAGCATAATGTGGGAACATCCTCTGGTCCACTCAGACAACAGTCTACTCTTGGCAACATAATTGGAGTTCTGTTAAAATCCATTTGGCAAGTGTACACGTCGCCTCCCACACGCCGAAGTCGAGCCGTCTTTGCTTTGTGTTCCTCGATAAAAAAAGACCACGGGCAACTGTTGGGGCTGCTAACGCATCCACGTTTCTGCCAAGTCCTTTTTCGGTGATGAATAACTGCGGAACGCGTACAAAAGTAGAGAGATTTCCAGCTTGGAACTTTTCAACATCGGCACCGGCAGCAGCGGGAAAGTGGTCCTGACCCACTTTTCACAGCCTTCACAGGCTGGGGACCCTTGAATAACACGTAAATATTAAATTTGCTGCGGACTAATATGCAGCCCCATACACACCCATACACAAACGCACACACACACACACAGGAGACATGTGCCTCCTGATTCAATCCCTCTGCCACCAGGTACACCGGGACCACGGCAAATATTTATGTCGCGTGTGGACGTCTGATGGAAATCCAGTCAGGTAGAAAATCAAGTGCAATGAAATCAAGGTGGAAATATGAGGAATCTCTTCCACACCTCATTTAGAAAAGCAGCTTTCGAGCTTTCTCCCCATGTTCTGCCTGTGGCAGTAATTCCTTTTGCTCTCTGCTGAAAGGCGGGCCCTTCAGACGGGCGCTTTTTCACCGCTACCGAGGTGCTGCCATTAATCATTCCTGTATTTATTTTTGGATACGGTGATGAATCCGGGACGAGGGGAAAAAAAATACAGGTGTTTGGCGCCTTAAATAGATAATATAATTTTTATACTTTTTTCTCGCTGTGAGGAACATCTGAATAACGAATTCACTCAGGTTTACAGGTCTAAACAGAGAGAGTGCAAATCCCTCACAAACTCGAACTCAACCAGTAAAAAAAAAAAAAAAAAAAAAAAAAAAAAGATAATGATATTTTAAATTGGTTATTTATTTGAAATGTCCACGGTTTCCCTTATTTATCTGGGTGTCGGCAGTCATTTTGAAATTGAGATTCAAAGTGGGATTTTTATCAGGGATCTGATAAATTGGTTCAAACAGGCTACACAGCATATTAGCATTTCAGCAAATTGATTTGTTCAGCTGCATTATTGAGATTGCATGATTGATTTGTGGATTTAGCGGCTTTAGCTGGAAAAGGCTGCAGATTCATTACTCAGAAATCGAGAATGCACTGAAAATGTTAAAAAATTAGATGTTAAATTTATGTATTTTTAATCACCAGGATAATCAAGGACAATATTAATGTTACGAAACTGGTGGGGCCAACAAAGAAAGCATTAAAAGGCGTGCGTGCGTGCACAAGCGCCTCAGCTGCCGTGCAATTTAAGTGTAGCTGTTTACCCTCTGCTATTCAGTAGATAAAGACCTCCATTAAAAAATCCATGCAGGAAGCATGACGGGGAGGACAAACAACCTGTGAACTCACCGATCAATGCTGATGGCGCAGAGATTGAGGATGCTGGCAGTGCACATCATCACATCCAGAGTGACAAAGATGTCACAGTGGATCTTGCTAAAGCGCCACTCTCCCACCACCTAAGAGAGAAACACACCATCAAATGGCAGCTTACAGTGACAGTCAACACGGCACTCGCTGTCCTTTCCCAAGATTAAGCAGCGTTATTTATATATTTTCTTGTCTGTTACGGGGAACTGTTGTCTACTGTGGGACAGCGCGGCTCTGTGCGAGAGGCAGCGCATATTATGCTCATAAAATCACTTTTTTATGCGATTGTCATCGTTAAAAACCCGCGCTCTAATCACATTTTTAATTCACCCACCCCTTAAAAAGACTGATAAAAATCAAGCCCAACACTTTCAATTGCTTTTTTCTGCTTAAACATGCATTTACATTGATAGATTTTTTATAAAACAAAGTCAAGGAGAAAATAGAAATGTTAGACTAATTAAAAAAAAACAACCTATAACCATTATAATATGATTAGGAAAGCCACTTCTGAGGGAGAAAAATGGGCAGGAAATAACTGTAAATCAGGATGATAACCAAGTTCTGTGAGGGTTGAAATCTCTGGTGAATGATGGCGAATGGATGCATGTAGGATGGATAGATGAAGGAAGGATGGATGTCGGAGGGATGGATGATGGATAGATGAAGGATGGATGGATGTCAGAGGGATGGATGATGGATAGATGAAGGATGGATGGATGATGAATGGATAGATGGATGATGGATAAATGAAGGATATATCATGTTAAAGGTCTAATATAAACCATCTTTATATCCTTTTTTAGTTTGTAACTTTCGAAGACTTAATATTTCATGTAGTTTTATACTCACATTATTACATTGTTTAAGCGACTTTAAACCCAACGGTAGTTGTAGTTCTGAATGGCAGTAAACCAAAGAAGAACTCTAATCCCAGGCTCCTTTTAAGAAAGTTGCAAGATCACACCTGAAACTGCACTTCAGAGTGAATGCGCGCTCACATTTTGTGCTTTCGGTCGCCTTGAATCTGTGATTCAGCGGCGCGGCACCTTTGAGCCTCGGCGTGACGTCACTGACACGAGCGCGAGTGTGAACACAGCTGATTAACACCAAGCGCTGTCAGCGGCGTCTCGGGTCTGTAGCCGTCAGCCGGAGTCAGGATTCAGGCGGATTCGTCTTCCTCCGTTTCTGTCTGGTCTTGTCAGACCCCGTGATGAAAGATCATCATCAGTGATGCTCTGACACATCTGCTCCCGCCCACCATGTCTGACACCGCATCTGCCCCCCACCCCCGCGACACAGGAAAGGGTAAGAGATCCGGGGGCGCCTGTGATGCTGATGGGTAACGAGTTTAACGCCGCACAGGTCTGTTCGTGTCAGCGAGCACGTGGGATTAATGCAGAGTAAATTGCCCTTAATAGCCCATATCTACAGAAACATACTCAGTGAGACACACACTTTCCTCTCCTTCGTTCTATTTCCCCTATTTTATGCGTCAGTGGTGGATTACAGTTCTATTGCAAATCAGACCTCATTCAAATTCTGGTTTCGTTTGCGGAGGTGTTTTAAAGTCCACAATTCACTTAAACTGGATTAAGATCACACCGACATGCTTGGACCAACTCCTGTTACAACGAGGTCCACTGACATGAACCCTATGCCAGGTTCTGCATAATTCATGGTTCTGACCGCACCGTTGCAACATTTTCAGGGGAAATCTCAAAATCAAGATTATGCCATGAAATTGTGCATAAACATCTACTGACTAACTTTGGGGGGGGCACGTGTTTACCTGTAAACCTCCGATGGAGGCGATGCAGCACCCTAACCCACGCAGGTAAAGGTTAACATTATAACCCCGGTTGTACGAGGGATTTCGGCTATTTTTTTTTTTTATCTGCATTTAATCCATGGTGAAACCTGAGTAAACAAACAGTTTATCATGGAGTATCATCGTCTGCCCAACACCTACACAAGACAGACGGGTCTACGGAGCTGATAACATTCCTAGACTGCAGTCAGACTCCTCTTTATCTCAGATTTTCGGCAACAGAGTCCCGAGTTCCTCGTCTTTTATAAAATTGTTGCTCTGAAGATCAGTCACGTCTGACGGGTAGCCGAGGCCGCAGAATTTAATCTTAATTCAGCATTTAATGCTAAAGGGCAACTTCGTTGCGTCACGGCCGCAGTTTGAAAGTTAAACGTTTCTAATAAATCGATTCCCTGCAAATCGCCTCCTTTGCTTCCACAGTATAATATATGGAGAACAATTATGTTACATATGCTTTAAAAATGTTAATCTTTAGGTACTGAAGTGAGAGATCTAACACTTCAGCTCACATCCAATCCTCGGAGGCTCGACTCACTATAATCAATTCCAATGATCTTAATGAAATAATAGCCGAGACGGTGCTTTTTATGAGAAAATTCAAACGTGTCCAAAATTAGCAGGCCACCGTTTACAATTACATGAAATCCATAATCCTCTTCTCACATTACTGGAAATCCCAGTCATTCCCATGTGGGATTTATTCACTTTTCATATGCCTGATATTAGGTATCGATCTGAGACGATGACTGCACGGATGTAGAGCGCAGGGCCGCGTTGTCTGACCCTCCGAGCTGAAACTTCTGCGCGATGTAAGCTTTTACTTTCGCCCGGTACATCTGAAAATTGATCCGCCGTCGCGGCAGCTGGCGCTATTGATCCGCACGGCTTCCTCCCGCTCGTCACATTGTTCCTGTTCCATATGGAAATCCCTGCAGCCGCCATGGCCGTGGCGGCCGCACGGAGCTGCGTTGGCGCGGCTGTCATGTATCTGTCCGTCAGCTGCTCGGGCGAGGATAATAATAAATTACAAATACAGGAATCTGCCGCAGACGGGCCGGGCAAGAAAAGCAATGGCTGTCAGTTTATCACCGTGGCAGCTCAGGGTTGAGAAACGGCCTCCTAGTCTAGCTACGACGGATGTACCGTAATCTGATTGGGGGACAATCATCATAATTCTCCGGGACATGGGGGGGGGCTGAGACGGAGATTGCTACTCGAACTTGCGAGTTGTGGTCGGGAGTAAACGGGGAGATAGACTTAAGGAATGGGCGGCAGTCAGGGGATGAAGGCTTCCGGACTGTTACTGATCTGACAGACGAGAAACTCGTCCCTGTGCCAAGCTGTACTTTTACTTTTGAACTCTTTAAAGAACTCTTCCCAACCGCCTGAGCTGGTTGCTGAAACCCCGTGAAGCACGGGTCCTCCCAACAGGCACGAGGGTCTGATGCACGCGCGGAGGTATCGGATACGTGTCTTACATGCATGTTCCTGCTATTGACTCATGTCACCCAAAACCAGGATCCATAGAAACGGGCGCATTGAGGCTGTTTTCATGTGTAGAGTGCACTGGAAATGCTACTGATGTCTGTGTTTCGGCGCCGTGTTGTGGTATTTTCTATTTATTTCTCCCCTCTAAATGAAAAAAAACTCGCTTTGTGGTGGAAAAAATAACACACTTAACAACACATATTCTTGCCTCCTCTTATAGCGCCATTAAGTTTTTTTTCCTTTATATTCCACGCTAGCGAATAAAGAGGGAGAAGAGGTACGTGCTCAGAAATAGTGTCAGCTCCACATGTCCTTTGTCTTTTTGTGTGTGTGTGTGTGTTCTTGTATTTGGTACATACTGAGTACAACAATACTCATTGCACCAGCAAAGTTGGTTTAGGACACCATTTTAGGTTAGGGTCAGGATGGTTAGGGTTATTGTCTGAGTAATGTACTATTGCCTATGAAAGTCCCCACAAAGATAGAAATATGAGGATGTGTGTGTGTAGGGTTAGGGTTACCTCCAAGTAAACGGCGCAGGGCATCACCAGCGTGGCCACCAGGAGGTCAGCGACAGCCAGGCTGACTATTAGGTAGTTGGTGGTGGTCTGCAGGGCCTTCTCCCTGGACACGGCCATGCACACCAGCACGTTGCCGAAGACGATGACGAAGATGAGCAGGGTGAGCAACATGGCGTAGTAGTTGTAAGGGTGGCTCTGGTCTTTAGCGGTCTCGTTGGAGCTCCACGTCCCGTTATCGAAGAGGCTGTCATTGTAGGCATACTGGGTAAAGACATCCATTAGCTGTGAGTGATGACGGCCAAGAACGGGCCCTGCAGAACAGAACACGGGGCCAGCGGCGGGTTAAATGCAGCGTGGACGTCTGGATGATGTTTACAGTAACAATCACAGCAACTCGGGATAACTCATTCACTGCGCCGCGGCCGACGACGGGAGCAGCGTATCGGTCTTCTGTTGCACCGCCGAGGTGATGAAGAGGCTAAATTACACACAACTGGGAGGACAGGAACTACATGTCCCCGTGGTCTCATCACACCCAGATGCGCTCTATTATTAGCACAATGACATCTTGATTTGCTATCGCTGGAAATTTATTGTCACATTTGAGCGATTTTCTTTTTGAAAAGACAATGAAAACAATTTGGACACCAAATAATCACTACACCCAGTTTTGCTCAGATTCATTACACTTGCACTTGAATAACGTACACCTCTGAATTGTGAATTCTGTTTCATAAGATTAATTTAGACCTCCCCATATACGTTCATATGGTTATACATATGCAACTTCCCTATACAGTCTTTCTCTGACTCGCGTATTTCCACCCACTGAGTTCTTTGAAGTGAGTTGGAGACAAATCCACATGTGCAATTTTGATTTTTGGGGCTTTTCCACCTGCAGGCGGGCCTTGGAGGGGCGCCACCCCTCCAAGGCCCGCCGCAGAAATGTGCAGTGCACGGCCAGGTGCCGATGGGAGTGGGTGGGCATAGAAAAAAAATGTATAAGAACAGTTTTTGACTTCTCAACCCAGCAGTTTCGGTGCGAGACGGCGTGCGAGAACAGTGGAGCTGCCTTTTTTCTGACAGACAGGCCCCTAATTAGCGGCATTGTGTTGAAAAAAAAAAAAAGAAGAAGCAGCCTATCAGAAGAGGCTTGATGTGTCTTTTGTGTATCAGTGACAGTAACAGAGCAATCTGGCGGCTATGGTACAGGAGGATTTCTGACGAGGAACACAACTAAATGCACTTTTCAATATCAAATTATTATTAGTTTAGATAATAGCTCTGGATAAAAAACATAATCAGCCATCACTGAAAGTCCTGCTGCTATATTCTCCCTAAAGATCACACTTGCACACCACTAGTTGTTTAGTACTGATATACCTTCAAGACATTCTCCTCAAATCTCATAATTCAAAGATTCAATCAGTTGGTCTTAAGCAATAAAAAGTGTACAACAGACTTCAACTGCTGTGGTAGTGCACTTTCCTGGTTTGGATCCAGCCTATCTGGCCGTTCTTCCAGGGTGTCGAGGTGGGCTTTTGGCTCCTCCCCAGCTCTCCACTAGGGTTCCCCAAGGATCGGTGTCTTTCCCTCAGATGAACCGCCGGTCTTGGATAAGATCTCTCTCGACATATCAGCATAAGCACGCTAAAGCTCAGCTCCTGGTTTTCCCAGCCAATCAATCCATTCATCCCAACACTGACTTATTGACACCTTGTCTCATGTAGCCTCAGTCTGCCAGTCAGCCTTATTCAACATCAGAAAAAATCCCCACCTCCCGCATCAATTACTCTAATGTCCTTCTATGGGGTGTGGTGAAACTTCAGACGTTACCTCGCTGCTGATCCAGCTCCACTGGCTACCTTTAGCTGAGTTCAAGTCTCTTGTGCCGGCCTACAGAGCACTAGATGCACCTGCTTCCTCTGCAACAATCGAGCCCATGCTACCCGTCGTCCGCACGGCAATCTAGACTATTTTCATACCTTGTTCTCTGATGGTGCAACGACCTTTCGAGCTCTTCCGAGAGCACCCTCTCTCTTATCAGCACTTATCTTTCTCCTCCTATCTCTTCTCACCTCCTCTCTCCTCCCCTCCTGCTTGTAACCTTCTACTGGCAGCTGCACTTTTATCAGGTAGTTTGGAACTTTAAGGTACTATTATGTTCACATAGGTCTCAATTGCATGGTGTCAGTTGCTTTGGACCACTGCTAAGTGACTGAATGTAATTAATACATTGAAAGATATTCTGAAGGACAAATAGATTTTGAATCCCTTTCTTCCTGCAAAGGTCGCTCTCCACACTGACCATTAATGCGCTGCTACGTGATATGACCGAATTTTAAGAGACAGGCAACGATACAAGCCCTTGTGCTGAGGTTAGTGGTGATGTTCGAGCAATATGAGGGTCATCTCTGCTCATGCTGATGCGAGCATGCTGAACAGAGTGCACTTGACTGGTTTTCTAAGCCTTTCATCTTTGTCTCCATTTCCTCCCCAATATCAAACTCTCACATGCTCGCATTTTGCAACATACACGGAGAGAAACTCTTAATGTCTGTTGCCAAGGACTCAACAAGAGTCCTGAAAAGAATTTTCCTCCAGCACTGATTTGATTATTGCTTCTACGATATCCTGAGTGTCTTGGCTCAGAGTTGGCTGTCTCGGGGGGGTCACCAGTGCGTGCTTTGAGGGAAAAATAAAGCTAAATAGTGATAATATTGTATTGTAATATTGTATTATTGTGCCCTGAAACTGAAGGAGCAAAAGACCTCAGTTCACCGAGTTTGTCGGGGAAGCGCAAAGTCGACTTGCATCACCGTTGTGTCCAGCAGACAGCTTAATTGATGACCAAAGTTACCAGAGGAGGGCAGAAGAAAGCCTCCACACACGCACAATAGAGATGAAGAGGAAACAGCAGGAGGGCAGAGAAGACGAAGAGGAAGAGTGCTCCTGTAAAGATGCAAGCGTTGCTCTGAGGCAGCACGCTCCGCGTTCGCCCCGTGGATGCCCTATGCTGTCTAATCCCATTTATTTCCCCGCTCTGCCTCCTCCTTTACTGTACTTCAGACTGCTGGAACTCGCGGACCCGCTGGTGCCAGCATAAAAACGCAATTCTCACATGCCTCTCATTCTTGCGTTGGTCTTTTTGTTTAAAAAAGTGTCTTCCTCCACAGTCGGGGCGCAGGACGGGGTCAAACACAACGTCCCTCTTGTAGATATTTGAAAATGCTTTTTGATATTCTGAAGACAGCTGTGAAGAAAAAACTCACTTGTAGACAGAATGCAAAATGAGAAATGTGGCTTTGGTGTTTCGGTGTTTTGTGTAATCTTTATGAATTCGCTTTGTTGTTCTAATGAACAACGGCTGTTGTATTAAGCGCGTGCTTGGCTGTAGGAGTCTGCACACATGTTGCCAGGCTGATAATGATGTTTTGGTAATTAGAGTTTGCACCGTCTTTGCGTATTTGTGGAGCTCTCTCAAAACTGTTTAAGACTTAGCATGATAATCAAATTCAGAAAGAAAAAAAAAAACCTGTTTAACAGTTGCCTCCAATATCACCTCTTTGCTAAAATGGATCACTCTTTTGTGACATTCTCTAAAGTTCAATTCTTGCCTCGAAGGAAACCATCTAAGTAAATAAATCGAGAGGATCTTTTTTAAAAAAAAAAAAAAAACCGAGAGAGAAATCAAACCAGTACTCTGTTATCTCGGATACAACTCAGTTTCTCATCTCAGCGCATGTCTAACTTGGTGGACTCGTTGCCATTAGTCAGAAAGTTATCTAGCTGGGTGTCCTTTGAAGTGCTCCTTCTCCTGCTGTGCAACACGCCAGTGCAGGAGCGAGAACATCCAACTTCTGCTTCCCTAATAAACCCAAGGATCGCCTTTTTTTTTTTTCCATAAAGACATGAAAAGGTTCCTGGATTAGTGTCGCCATTACTTATGGGAATAGGAGTGCTTCAGCAGGTGTGAAATGAAAATGTGACCCTCATAAGGATGTTACTTTACTCTAATTACTCATAAGTATTCATGACAGTGTACGCTCATAATTACAGTCCAACTGACTTATTCAGTGCTCTCAGGGCATTTTCAGAAACTCAAATTCTCTCAGACTTGCGTTAATTTTTAGAAGGATTTACACTTTATTTTTTAGAAATAATTGCAAAGCCTCAAGTTCCTGCTTCTAAACTTTCACATGTTTCTACTCTGCAGTTAGATCCCACCTGTGGTTAATTGGGTTTATTGGAGATATTTTGGAAATATACACACCTGTCTAGGGAAGGTCTTACCCCTGATAATATTATAGGTAAAACACATCATGCAGCTTAAAGAACCGCCCCTGGTGCTCAGCGACAGGGCCTCCAACGATCTGAAATAGACAAACCAGGAATGTTACACAGAGTTGGCTGAGGAAATGGTTTTAGTAAGCAATAACAACCCAAAGGTGACTCCATCTGAGCTCAAGAGACCATGTATGTAGATGAGAAAACAACCCAGAAGCAGCATAAACTGGGCCAATTCGTGGCACAAAAAGGAAGCCCACATCTGAGAAACTAAAATTACACTATTAGTGAAGTACATTAACGTGAAAGTAAATAACGGCCAAATCATTTAAGTAGAGAGCAGGTCACAATTAACTGATTAAAGGTCCACTTAGACTATGATAAGCCAAAAGTATAAATGAAAGGTAACACCGAGGGTCAGTCATGCATGCAGTGTGTGGGTGAATAGAGGAGAAGGTGCAAACCAGAAACCTCTTTCAGTCTGGAAGCAGCAAATCTGAACACACCCTTGGCCAGTCCTTAAATCCCCTCTAGCCACCCCCCCCTCCCCCACACCCACAGGTGAGGTAACTTGGTCTGACGACCTGTCGCAACCTAGAAACACCACCAGCGATCAGACAGAGGGCCGGTCCGTCACGAGCACAGAGAGGACAGACAGAAGCTTCTGGTTGGCGAAAGATACTTGACAGCTCCTGAAGGACTCTCAGACTGAGAAAAAAAAAAAGAGATTCCGGTCTGATGAAACCATGATTGAACCAGCTCATCACCTTCTCAACAGCATCCCTACGGTGAAGCATGGTGGCGGTGGCTTCCTGCTGAGAGGGTGTTTCAGTAAAGTACTTGAACCCCTGATGCAAAGCGCTAAAGAGCTCAGACTAAAGGTTCACTTGAAGGTTCACCTTCCAGGACTGGTTTGGCAACAACTCTCTAGCAACAAATTTAATTGCCACATTTGCTGCTATGGGCTGTGTTGCAGTATTAAATCCAAATATATTTAATAAACTTTGGTTTAGTAATGCAATGAAATACTCCCTCATGCAGGCTGTGCAAAGTACAACAGGACAAGAAGCATCTGTATAAATCATCACACACTGTTTCTTACTCATTATAGCCTGCTGACCTCTGACCCCACAAACCCTCTCGGCTCCAGCTTTGATTGCTCATCATCATACATATAATTGCACATTGATGTATGTATTTGATGTATGTGTCTATTCTCTCCCCCTTACCACCGTTGCTTGTTGGGGGTCTGGTTTGGCTTTCTGTAAAGAACCTAAAGACAATTATGATGGTACAGACACCATATAAATAAAGATTAATTGAACTGGTTTATAGATGCGTGTACTCGATTTTGGTAGGTAGAGTTTGACTAGTGCAATTTTTGGACAGAGAGTTTAGGTGATTCATACCACTTTGCTTTGGTTCAGAGCGGCCGGGTTGAATCCACAAGGCTGTGATCAAGTAAAACAGTCAGCGGGGGGGAAAGATGGGGGAAGCGGAGGGTTCCCGGCGGGTCAACGGGTCAATAAAAGTTAAAGATATCTACCTGAGCGAGCCTTACATCGATCCGACAGAGAAAACACCAGAGAAAACCCGAGCTCAAACGGGGAGATCCGCGCGGATTTCGGCCCACCGTGACACTAAACGAGTGTCTCTTTCGCTGCTTGCTTTGCTTAAAAAAACAAACAAACAAACAAAAAAAACCTGTAAAAAGCGTTGGTTGGTTGTACTGCGTGAGGCGAGATGTGCTAAATTTGACATATCTGAATCCTGACAGTGCCTCTCACCCGCTGCAAAGCTGATTTGACACATTTTTATCATCCTAGAGCTGTAACCGTGATTCCACCTGGGCTGAGAGGACAAGCTGTACATGAGTGGACATAAGGACTCTTCACAAGAACCCAGAGGCAATAATTGGTTGGGAAACTTGAAGGAACAGACTTTCACTTCAGAGGAACCTGAATCATGTAAATGCAGGCAGATTAAAGAGGTGGTTTCAAAGTCCCTTTAGAGAGCTGTTTAAAGGGGGGTTAAAGGGTCTTTATATTAGCCATCATTTCAGTTAAATCTAGAACAAGAAGGGAAAGAACTCACACTGAACACCGTGAAGAAAGAAAAAGAGCTTCACAGCAATTAGCTGCCAAATTTTGCTTCTGTGCACAACTGGGGCTTTAGCTTCAAAGCGGAGTTTACAATCACAGCCAGAATGTGAATCGACCCCGAGGGCACTCCTCGCATTCTGTTTAGACAGATGTGTCGGCGAGCAAAAAAAAATAAAAATTGAAGCGCCCCGTGAAAGCGATGCTAAAATTATACAAAGCTACAAAGAATCTGCTGCACCCACGGCGCCGTTTACTCGACTAATAAAGAGGGAATGCGCCTCCTTTAGTTTGGCTTCCCTAATTTTGGATGTTTTGTGGCGCGTTAGGGATCCAGCGCTGAGGGAAGTGTAAAAATTCGGAACAATAATGTGTTTTGTTTCTGCCCCAGCAAATATAACAACTTTAAGACAAGAGAGTCACGAGAGTCGTTCAGATTTCTGTCGTGTGAAGGCTAAACTGATTGGTCCCGCCTCCTGGTTTGTTACCGTGGAGATGATCCTCACCCCCATCACACGAACAGAGGTTAAGCTGGCTGACCAAAGGTCTGCAGATATGTTATGTATGTGTGTATTTTAAAGGTGGCTGATGGTTGATCCCTTAATCCACAACGTTTCTTCCGGCTGTGCAGAGACGGCTCCCTTTACCTCTCTCGTACCACCAACTTGCAGCCCGCTGCCTCGTCCCTCCCCTGCAAATACGCCCGCATTTTCTTCTGCATTTGCACAACATAAACTGCACTGCTCAGCTTGTGTTTAGCTCCTTTCGTCTTTGGATTACGTTTTTTTTTTTCTTTTTGCTGAAGCGTGTTGTCGGGCCTGGGATGTGCTGATTAGGGCTGAAACACCCTCAACCAGAACAAGTGTGCAAACTCAGAGATGCTGTCAACATTCATGTTTAAATTAAAGGCTCGACTGTTTAATCGACGAGGTTGGGCTGTAAAAATGTGTCCCAAACAGCTCTGTATCACTGAATCTGTAATAAACTCTGCTGCAGGAAAATCACTGCACAGTTTATAGATAGTGGGAAATTAATGATTATTAATTTCTACTGTGAAAATCCACCAGAAGATAGATTGATAATTTGAGACAAAAATTAATGCGGAAGTTGATTATTTTTTAAGTTGTTTATTTACTGTCAATAAATACTCTTCTTTGTAGACATAATTACGCAAACTCTACCTGTAGACTTGTTAGGATGCTCAGTGATGTTGGTATCAGCTGGTAAAGAAAGCTATCGTCTACCATCGCTCGTCTTTTGCTTGCAAAGTTGAAAGAAAGTTCAATATTAAAGCTGCGCAGCACACAACCGATTGACTTCTAAGTTGATATCAAGAAAAACAGTTGTTAAGGATGGATTCATTTAATCACTGAGAGAGACAATGATGACTCCCTGTTTGTGCCACTGCAATCTAAAATGAAATTCAAGAGTACAACTGATGCAGGTTCAAACCAAGACGGCTGGATCTATTTTAGGCTCTCAGTTCTGTGGAGCTGAGGAGCATCGCATGCAGATTAAAGAGCCGTTTCCTGCCAACACCGTCATAAACGGGAAAACTGAGCGCACCTCTCGGTCTTACAGTCATTTAGCGACAGTTGCTAATCAAATTGTTGGCGGTAAACCCTTAAATTTGGAGCAGGCTGTCTGGGTTTCTAGAGGGTGAAGGCTGATGTAACTAGTGACACCCAAACCGCGCCGTTGTTCACGTCGACGGACCACAAACAGCAGCTGGAGGTTCGGCTCCTCGTCGTTTACCGGGTTAGACAATAGCGGAGCCACCGCCGAGCTCTGGTGAATGGCGAGCATTTGACCTACGCTGGGTGTAATCCTTAAATAGCCTGACCTCTCTCTCTACCCACAATCCCTCAGTCTTACATCTAACCACAACCTCTTATTCCCAGGTGACCCCAGCGGTGATCTATAAAAGCGAGAGGCATTATCTAGCTCCCCTGGATTTCCACAGTAGCGACAAGGCTTTTCTCCGCAGACTGGCAAGCTCCCTGGAGTCGACCAGCAAAACCAGATAAGATACACAATTGGGGATATTAGTATTAGAGTCAGGTACAATCTGGGTTGTTTTTTTTTCTTCCTCTTAGAGCCTCATGTGAGTGTTTTACCAATTATTGCAAACATGATTTGTAAAGACCGTAACAGTCCTCTTTTAAAAAACAGGTTTTTACAATAGCGTGATGGTGCCTTGTAGCGGTGGTTCCATTTCTGTCTTCATTTAAAGGCAAACCTCCCGTCAGACGCGGCGTGCAGGCGCGCAGACGTAGAAGTGAGCAACCGCCCCAGCGAAGGCCGAGGAGGCATATTTGGCGTTCTTTTCGTGCGGCATTAAATCTTCCTCGAAGCCGGAGAGGAAGCGAACCCTTAAGCTGATGGCTCTCTGTCAATACTATTAGAGGGTTTGATTTGGCTATCTGATCTTTGTCTTCATCCTAATGAGTTTTCTATCTGCCCTGGCCCTCTTAGTCGCCATGTTGAAAATCACCGGTGCTGGCAAAGTCGATGGACGAGCCCCCCACCACCACCCCCAACACCACCACCCTCTCCTCTGCAGCAGTAAGCCACCACAGCCTGCAGAGGGTGTGTGTGTGCAGTGACTTTAAATCCCGCTCCTCTTTTATTCTAATTATCTAATTATCTCACAGTCATAATTATTCGCTCTTGTTCGAGCGATTAAAGGTAGACTCAGTTTACCATGGTGCCATATGGAAAGAGTTACTGAATATACGTCAGAGGGAGTCAAAATCTGTTCACGGAGCAAAGAACGTGAAACAGCATCAAAAGTTTGGAGGAGGAAAACTTGTGGGGTCGTGGGGGGGTTCATTGGGGCGGGGGTGATGCTAGGGACGGCCTTTAGAGGCACTGAGGGGGAGGCGCTCGCCGAGGGATTACTGTCAGAAGATGAGGTGAAAGAAAAACATCAAGGAAGCGTCGAAACTAAATGAGGTGTGGGGGAGGGAGAAGAACTGATGACCATGATGACAGAGAGACCTATCCCCAAGGCATCGGCATTGTTAACATCAGGATGCAAAGTTTGTTGTTGTGGGTTCTGTGGGTTGTTCCGTTCTCAAATCAAGGGGTGAAGAGCGATAGAGCAGCCTGACAGAGGAAGAGGAAGAGGAGGAGGAAGAGGAGGAGGGGGTGGGGGGGGACTTTGGTGGCCTCTAATAGTCTCATTAGGTTGTAGGTAAGCTTGAGCCTAACAACCAGTTGTGTCTCCTGTGAGGCAGCGGGCTGCACATTGGCTGATTTACCATTAAGCATTACACACACAGGAATAGAGGCAGAGGCACACACACACACACACCCACGGGCACGCACGCCATCTGAGCTCACATTGATACAACTGCTGTTGTCAGTCTGGAAAAATGAGTTGTAAACAAAATGCATGCTCCTCCATCCTAATTCATAAACAAGCGTCTGCTGTCTTTCCCGAATAAATTAAGAGTGGAGACAAACGGGAAAACCGAAAGGAAGGAGGCCCAGCTGCCGTCACCTCCAACAGCCATGCGTCGCGTACCCCTCCGTGACTTCCGCCGTCGCACGGGATTAATTGGCGCGTCAGTCAGTCGTTTTGCTCATATTACGTTGGCTTTCTGTCTCCTGGATTCACGGCCATGGGCAGGAAGTCAGGCGGGAGCAGCAGGACAGGTTGGACACCAGACAGGGAGAAGCTTTCCTACACATCACCAGTTATTAGAGCGTGACGGCTGTAACTGCGGTAATGATACGGTTCACTCTATCATGCGATGTCTCATTATGTCCTCCCTCAGGTGGACGCAGCAACCGACGACGGCCCACTCGTTCTTCACTTCTGGATTCAAGGGAAGAGATGGATCAACCCTGATGAGACCTCCCGATTTTACGGACCAATTTATCATCAGATAAAGGGAAACTGATAGCCAGTGTGTTTGTTTCAGCTGCGCCGACTGTGTTAAAGTGCTAAAATATCAGTTTAATCTCTGTCGGCAGCATTTTTTCTTCAACTTTTCCCACACGTTCACGCTCAGGTGCTGATTTAATGAAGTCTTCCTAAACATGGAGTGGCGTTCCTGACAGTCGGAGTTGGGGTTGCCATGGTTGCCTGGCGCAGAGATACAGTCATGGCTATTTGGGTTCAGATCAGGAAGTGCTGGAAACAATCAAACAGCGAGGGGTTTGTTTCATAACGAACCGACCGAACGGCATAAAATTCTGATGGAAACTTTAAAGGCACTTTTTTTTTTGTTCTCGCACGCAGCGAGCAGAACTCTCAAAAGAATTTTTATCTCCAGAGTTTCTCAAAAGGACAGCGCGTCTAATCTCCTATATTCTTCCAGCGAGGAGGCTGAACTGGGCAGAGAGCGAAATATGTGAGAGTTGATTTATATCGCTGGTCTTTGTGCTGAAATATAGAGCATTCGTCCAACAACGTTCAAAAAAAAAAAAAAAAAAAAAAAGCTTTTCTGCTGTACTTTTGCAGTATACATACAAGACTGCAGCTTTGAAGTGATCGCTCCATTAGTTGAAGTTATACAGTTGTTCGAATCACCCATGAGGAGATTAATTGGAGAAGTAAGGAGAGTAATTGCTCCCTAATAAGTGGCCTTCCACCCTTAGAGAGCCTGTGATAACTTTCACTGAGTCTGGTGTTGGATCCCAGTCGGGGCTCGGACTCAGACTCTGTTGGACCAGTTTCCTGCTGCAGAACATGAGGGCGCTTGAGGTCACATCTGGACGACCGGACGTTGATCCAGAGGCAATAATCCGCCCATCAGGTCCTGGAGCCCCAAACCATCACGCTCTACCATGTCCGGCTGACCCAAAACCTTCATAAAGTTTCACTCTTGCCTCCATTATTTCCCATAAGTCTAAGGGATCAGAAGGACGGATCTCTGACCTCTTCTTCGAAGGTTCTCGTCTTTTTGTCTTCAGTCTCCGTCTTATTGAACCCCAATCCCTGACCCTAACTGTCCTCAGATGCCTCTCCGGGTTCTTTTGCGACATGCTCCATTTTGATGGGGGGGGCTCCCGGGGCCTTTGCCCATCATTCCAAGTTTCCTCCATTGGTGGATAATTGCCCTCTCCATGGTCCGCCAGAGTCCCAGAGCCTCAGAAATGGCTTCGTAACCCTTTCCAGACTGATAGATGTCTCGCCTGTGATGATGCGATGCTTTCTGAGATCTTTCAGCCTCCACTTCGCCTCAGAGGGTCATCAGTTGGTCTGGCAACAGTCCTCAAACTGAGACCGGGCTCAGTTTTCCAAGTTCAGTTTTATGATTTTAGAAAACATACACATACACATTTTCAACACAGGGCCTGGAAAGTTTGGAAAATGAAATCCAATCAATCCGAGTTTATCGGGTCTGAAAATGTCGAAAATTTGCCAGGTTTTCATTTGTAAAGAATCCATCACCAATTACTTCAGAGCTGTGTTCTTTAAGAGATAAGCCTTTGCTAAGAAAGCATGACAGTGGGCACCAATTCATCAGCGCCGGGACTAAAAGGTCATACCAATGAGAGGCTCCATGCTCGCTTTGTTCAGGAAACAAAAGAGTCTCAGGCTCGAGGAAAATGTCACGGAAACCGCCACTGAATGTCTTTTAGTGAAACCTGGAGTTTAATTTGGCGTTCGACACGAGACTTTAAAAATTTAAAAAATAAGAAAAGGAAAGAAAAGAAAAAGTCCAACGTGACTCACGAGTCAACTCCCAACGACCTTTCAGATTTTGGCCTTTGAAACATTGAGACTCGCAACCCAATCTCTTCAGTGAGTGCTGTGGATATGTTTTCCTTCCGCTGCTTGGAATTCCTCCTTTTACCTGCCCCGCTCATTTATGGAGACGTTCCCGAAAGGACTGCCCGTGTTGACACACAGCTCGGTGCAACACTCCTGTGTGGATTTGGAAGGTTTCTAAAACATGGAGGTGGGACTTATGACAAACATGAGCAGAAACCACCAATTAAGATTTCCTGTGTGTGTAAACTTCACACACACACACACACACACACACACACACACACACACACACACACACACACACACACGCCCTTGTTTTTCTATCTTTGTGGAGGCTTTCATAGACATTACCCAGGTCCCTACCCTAACCATCACAACTAGCGGCCTAAACCTGACCTAAACCCAATTCTAACCTCAATTTTAAAACCAGGTAACTCTCACACAATCCTGTGATGTTGTAGAGACCAGCTAAGATGGCCCCACTTCACTAAAGCGTCCTCATTTTCTAGTGGAATGAGATGTGGTACCCAATAAATAGGAAATGCAAGGATACACATGCACACAGGACTGATGTCCTCTGAAACCAGAGTCTAACTGCAGTTAAAACATTTTCACACCTCAAGCGTGTGTGTGTGTGTGTGTAAGTGTGTCTTCAAATCAATCATTTTGGATGCATTTTCGCCAGACAGAGCTCCAAATGTGTTGAAGCGATCTCGTTCTGCTTTTAACACCCGGAACCACTTTATGTATTTGCATGTGGCTGTGTTCTAAGTTTTAAAGTGAAGCACCATCATCTCCATTTTGAAGGCTAAGGAGAATGCACACAAGCTCTGAATGCATCCTCAGAAAGACACAATGCATCACCCTAATAGTGTTTTCCTTCTCTGTCTCCCGTGTTTGTGTTATTTTCTTTACAGATTTGGACAAATGATGATTTATCTGTTGTGGCTGCTTATCGTGCTGGTTGCTTTAGGGGGAAAAACAAACTCAGTATGATGTCTGCTTTTTACAATATATTGTGACATGTTCTACCGAACACCAGGTAAATGTATAGTAATAGCACTTACCATGTATGCACCGCTCTATGTGCCCATTCTAAGCACTCACATTAAAAGTGTGATAACGAATGCAGCATAATTGCCGCTTAAGCAATCTATACATTACAGCAACAAAAAGAGCCACAGATGGCAGCAAATTACATTGGCAGTCTGATTTCAGGGTGTTGCTTATTAATCATGAATAATGCACCATAATAAAGATAAACAGTGTGGATCAATAGGTGGTGTGGAAGCAGAGGGAATGGCAGAAGGGGCGACTGGATGACATGTCTTTCCCAGCATATGTAGCCGGAACATGGAGGATAACCAGATCCTGAAGGGTTTGGTATTGGCTGCTGGACCTAATTGGCTCCTCCACTCCTTCAGTGATCTCACTGGAAGGCCCGCGGTCCCCGGTGTGTACATGCTTTTGACTCAGAGATGGTTCGGGGACGGAGTGAATGTAGGTCAGCCCAATACGTTTGCTGGGAGCCAATACAATTAAATGATTTACCTGTCAAAACACAAACGGATGGCCGTTTGAGAGCTGCTTTCCATGTGAAATTCACAGGAGCCACAGGACTGTTGTGGACGTGCACGAGTGTGCAATTTTTATAATCTTGTACCAAAATAAAGGGCTCGTAAAGCTCAGCGGAGCTCTGTGTTGATCACGTTTTCATCCTTTCCCAGCTCCCTCTTCTACTTTCACGGCCGGGCCTTCGAACGCAAGGGCGTGAAACCTTTTGAATTTTTCAAGAGCATCTTAAATTACACGTGTCCGTGAATGCAAGGCAGATGATCATCGACTGTAAAAGCATTTCTTTTGTAAATATTTGTTTTCACTTACAGTGTTTAATCATTCTGTTCTCAAAGATGAAATACCCATCCATATACCATATCAAACCTAAAAATAGAAGTGTTTCATTTTGCTTTATTGTGTGGCTTGGATCCTAGTAATCTACTGTGGACCTGCTTCTCATCCGGCACACATTAAAGTTCTGAGGTGTCAATTTAAAAATCACAGCATAAATATGACCTTAAAATATCAATCCACTAAAACTGAGGCACAAATCTACATGAACAGGCAATTATTTGCGTTAGTAATTGAATTCAGGCTGTGAATTTGTGGTTTGGTAAATCATTCTCTCTCTCTCTCTCTCTCTCTCTCTCTCTCTCTCTCTCTCTCTCTCTCTCTCTCTCTCTCTCTCTCTCTGTCTCTCTCTCGGGAACGGTGCATTGGATTTAAATGTCACTATTGGCGATAATCATCTTCCTTACCTACTTAAAAAAAAGAACCCTGCATAATCCCCCAAGCAAGCAAATCAGTGGTAACATAGATCTGCGCGCTTCTCTAACGGATTCGCGTTTTTGCGCGCGGAAGCCGTCTGCGGAACGCGTGGCTGTTGATTCAGTGAAGCTGTCAAGGAGTCACACTTGGAGGGGCAGCCGGGGGAAGGTTGTTTCCCCCACGACGGAGCCGAGCTGTATGCAGATGCAGCCAAGTGGCCGCGCAAAATGTCACTGAAGCGTCCACTATTCCGCTCGCTCCAAAACGACCTGATCATTCTTCTTCTTACGCGTTTTGCAAGACAGGGACAACCTGATATATCTTTATTTCCTGACGCCACGTATACCCACCCCTGCTTACGGACCAGCTGCTCACTTGTGAATCCTTATTTTCTTCCTTCAGCAACAGCTGTTCTTGCCATATCAACAATAACGGGGCCAGTAAACGGTAAAGTTCCAGGGCCTGGACGCGTTCCAGCCTGGGGAAAAGCTCCCCAGCGTCGCCAGGCTGAAGTTCAAATCCCAACAAGGTCACTGTAGCATTTTCTGACGGGAAACTGCCACTCGCCTGCCAAATGCACAGAATGACGCGCGGTCGCTTCGCACCGTTCAGCCGTGGTGAACTTGCGAAAGCAGCTCAGCGCTGATGCAAGACGGGATGAGGCGCGCACGAAGCGCTGCCTCCGGACAACTCAGCAGAAATAACACCCTGAATGGCACAGACGCGTCTGAAATCCTCCGCGCAGCCGGAAGAGCCGCGTTTGCCGCGCCGATTACTGGGAGAGGAAGATGATATTTGCACGCCGATGCTTTACGCTGAACGCGGCACCAGATCGATAATGTCAACAGCCGCCGTTGCGCCTCTCAAAGACTTCCGAGGCGCGTTCTGAAAAGCGTGCGTACAAACGCGCGTTACGGAGACGCCAAAACAGTCTGGATTCAGCTGATTCACCTTGAAAGTTACGACGAGGTCTCTTATCCAATAAACTGCATCACCTTGATCCTCATTAGGTGACCAGGACCAGCACTACCTGGTGAGTGAAAATGCTTTAGTGGAGTCTCTTTTGGGGCTATATTTAGAACGCCTGAGCCGTGAAAAGGGTTTTGTTTTACCGGGTTCTTCACATTACGGAGGGGGGAGAAAGGGGGTTATCTTACCTTCACGCCATAAGTTTGACTGAATCTCTGCTTTTATGCACGCCGACTGGTAAATCCAAGGACATCCACCGTTAGCTCCCTGTGGTCTTGTTTTTCCGTGCACATTGTTTACTCTCCGCGGATAAACCGAGGCGGTGCGGCGACTCCGGTGCGCGGCATTTCGTAGATGGTGTGAGGATAAACTGCGCCAAAAGGGGCCAAAGAGAGAGGACGTTGGGCTACCAAGAGATGCTCGAACTCTTTTCGATATCAGACCGCCGTCCTTTCATTCTTCAGGAATCTTTGGCTTCAGTTTGGAGTGAGAGAGGCGAAGACAGGGCGTCCGCGTCTGGAAGCTTTACGCACAGAGTTCCCTTCGCCAGTGACTGAGGCAGGGGATGCGCGGAGTGTGAGCAACTATGGAAAAATCAAGGCGGGGTTAATCGACAGAGATGTGTGTTCGTTCACCGTCCCCGACACGCGTGAAACCCTAAATTACATTATTTATCAACGCTGGGCACCGGCTTGCGTCACAGGCTGCGCTTTTTTTGTGTGTGTTCGCGGATTAAGCAGAAATATTAAATTCACGAGATCTGTCACAAACTAACAGGATTTATGATGTGGAAAATGATGATGGTCATACATATTCAAAGGAACGGGGAAATTATGGTGGAACCATTATCCACATTATTACTCCTTCCCAATCTTTATGTTTTTCGGCCACGGCTAAATGTTTTTTTCTTGGAAACATGTCCACAAGGATCTGCTGGAATTCATCCCTACCATGAGATTAGGAACCGGTTTACACTTGGGATATGCTGTGAATGCAATCAGCGTTGCCGGAATGGATGAAAAAACAAAAACAAAAACAAACCTGTTTAACGGAGGCGTGCATCAAGACGCTATCTGACACGAATTTCATTTCTCAATACAAAACCACGGGAAAATCAGTTTCCCAAAGGAACAGCCTCGAAACAACAGCTGAACTGAGGAGGGGCAACATTTCATTAGTGCGTTATAGCCTGACACCATTTAATAAACTAACACTTCACACAAAGTAATGGTAATAATATCCAAATAGTATGTGGCATATGGTAATACATTCATATACTTTTTGCCTGAGTGTACTTCATACAGCTCTGCAATTCACGTCTGGTCCTCTGAGATAAAATCACATTGCATTTTTGGGCTTGGAAGTGTGAAATTGAAGCTATTAATATTGGGTTGCTATAGTTCCTCCGCATCTGCAGGAAGACCACACATCTTCAGAACAAAGTCGTGCTTTTCTAAGCTTAAGGTCATCACTTGATGCAATTTTAAGCGGGAAAGGAAAAGCTACAGGTTTTAAGGGACGCCTCTACAAAATCACAAATAAAGCCCCATAAAAAGTTAGGCCGCTCTCGGAGTGGCACCAACTCCCCCGAGTTCACAAATGATTAAATAAAGCAGCCTGTTAGCCAAATAAATCAATGTCTCTTCATCACACTGAAACATATTTCTGCCAGGGCTGAACAGCTCCTCATCATCCTGGTAATCGCACATCCTGCCCAGACGCGCTTTGATGCGCCAAGCCTCCCCGCCCCTGTTGGGCCCGCTTCATCAAAAAAGCAAGACATCACGCCGGATCCGCCACCAAAATCTCCGCGAATCAAAGTCTCACAACTCTTAAAAAATCATTCAAAAAGTGTCAGCAGCGGTTTCAGTTCCTGTCAGCTCTGCCGCTCTTGTATTTTTTTTACAAGTCGTGACGCTTGATTGCTTCATGCTGCCACGTGATGTCACGGGTGACTGGATATTGATTTTTTCATTTTATTATTATTATTATTATTATTATTATTATTATTATTATTATTATTATTATTATTTTAATGGAAGGAGCATAATCGGGGCACCAGGGGTGGGAGGTAGGTGGAGAGGGGGCAGCAGTGATTTTAGCTGGGACCAAACAGTGTCAGTCAATTTACTGGTCAAAGATTTCCCCAAACGCACCACAGTAATAACGCTCCTCGTCCAAGTTTGGGAATATTCTCTTCTCTCGTTTAGCTTTGTGATATTAGTCCAGGTTAAAGCTACCTGCCGGGAGCCTCCTGATGGAAGAGACATCAGCTGGAATTCCACTCATACTCCACGTCTGACTGCTTTAATCTGGGACAGTTCAGCTAGGCTATAGGGACGGCTCCCTATAACATCCGCCCACGGCTGGCCCTGGGATCCCTGCCTCCTTTCATGCGGAGCCAGAGGCAGAAGTTCCCCCTGCTAAGCCTCTGACGGCCCCCTTCACCCTGGCGCCTCTAATTCCAAGAGACTTCAGGAGATACCGGGTGATGGTTTGGCGCCAGCCTCTCCGTCCAACCCCCCCACTGGGAATGTAGTCCTCCAGGATTTCTGCCACCTGGCTGTCACTTCCTGTGTCCTTCTCCCCCGTCGATGGCAGCCTCCGTTGGGGCCCCGGCGACGAACGCCTTGAAGGGAGATGACCAGAGCGCGGTGGGAAGTCTTGGGGAGTTTGCGTCAATCTCTCGGGGGAGCAGGCAGTGTAGGTCAGAGACGAGGCTCCACTCAGTTCCTCCAGGATTGGCCCCTCATCAATGCGGGGTCTTGGCTCTGGGAGCGGCGAATCTGGACGGCGTCCTTTCCTTTCCACACCTCAGGGAAGCGAAAAGAATGCCGGACTGGTCGGGAAGCTGGTCTCTTGAACTCGACATGCAACATTCCGTCAGCGTAGCTTCTAAAATCTCCTGGGAAAAAAAAAACGAATGCAAGTGGGCGAATCAACACTCCCGCTCTTCTCCTCACTCCACGTAGGAGTCCGTGAGAAATTCTAAGAATGGAACAAGTGGCGAACGACACCAAACCCTGGGGGGAAACGCTGACTCTGATAATAGAGTGTGTACAAATAATGGCCTGGTCCTGACACAGGAGCCATGAAGGCACAGCCGGGCGAAGATGTGGTCAGCGGTTCGACGGAGGATTCTGAACTCTTGTCTTCATCAAGCGCGTTGGGTTCCGAGCACTTCTCGTGCCAGTGCTTTGCACATATCGAAGCGCTGTGCGTGGTGTGAAAACAGGGAGTGAGGGCTTCTTTTTTTTTTTTGTTCCAAAAATAACATTTGGCATCGTAGGAAGTTTTAAAGTCGAACAACACAATAACGAGTATAATAATGAGGATGTCAGCTGCTGTGGTCTTCTAACATTATTAAAAAAAAAAATTTATTTCATTGTTTAACATGATTCTCTTACTTTCAAAAGAACATCACGTTTTTTGATCCAGCACAGAACATCACCTTTTAACCCCTCCTCTCTGAGAGAAATCAGAGAACTTACCCTGGATTTTGACAAAGCTTAATGGGATTCCACTGAAATTACACTGGAAAAAAACAAACCCTAAATGTTCCCTGAAAATCGACCCAGTGGGGGGGGTAGTACTTTTCAGATTTCCCAGAATTCCTGAGGGGCGGGGCTGTGTGCTGATTGGTGCAACACAGGTGCAGACCTTCTGTGTTTAAGCCAGTCATTTATCCTTTGATCATTTGTAAAATAGGGGAAAGATAAAAGAAGCTGAGCAGTGGAAGGACGGCAGCAAATTTGGGGAATATTTGTCTTGAAATGACCAAGTTTGTGGAAGAATAACCAGTAAGTGGGTGAAGTGAAACATAAGGTACACGCCACCATACAGCAGATTATAAGCAGCTGAAGGACCATGAACCCTGAACCACTGCCCCCCCACACACACATCATCAGCCTGTTTCTAACACATTTTTCTGCAACTTTAATGATGCGATGGAAAGAAACCATAGACCGGTAGTTCTTAGAAATGTAAGGCCTTTCACTCTGCTCATGTCTTTTAGACTGCACAGAAGGCAGTGTCTTCTTGATGTATAGCAGAAGCATTTTGCCCCCCCGCAGCAGCAGTTTGGGACCACTTTACCTCAGATAGCTGTAGCACAGCTCGGGACATAACGCATTTCGCGACACTCAGAATCCTCACTAGAGTTGAAATATCACAGATTAACGCCAACCCAGGCCGAAATTTTCTCCAGCGCAAAGCGGTCACCTGGCAGGAATGGCTTTTCTCACTTTTATGCTCTTGTGGGGACATTTCTCACGTGGGAATCGGAAGCTGTGTTTAGATCCTTTCTTTCACACATCCTCGGAAGCATACACCCATGCGGCACGCGCGCACACGCTTGCGCATGGTCCCCGGGCTTGTAGGAGGCACAAAGCTGTCTATATGCTGACTGCCATGAGGCAACACTGAAGCCTGGTAGTGTCTGATATGGATTCCATTAAGTGTCCTTGATGACCGGACCTTCCCTGGACACAAAATAAATCATAGCTGCTGCGTGGCTTTGAGGCAGGACATAGGAGGCGTTTTGACGATAACAAACTAATACAGGGAAACGGCAGCATCAGAGCTGTAGTCGCCTTACCAACGCCCAAATCAATCTGCAAATCTGCTTCCTTACGGCTGGAATAAGGTGGATGATGTGGAAGACTGGGGGCAGGGTGGGGAAGCAAAGAAGAATCCCCCCTGTTGTTTTTCCCGTTTGAACCTTTTCTAGATTTCAGTAGAGTAGAGCAGTTAGACCTGCCACCAGGGGGAGGTAAAGAGTCTTTGGGGACTGTTGACATCGTTTAACCGCTGCAGGTGAACACAAAGTCACGTCTTTAGATGTGTTGACCTTGAGTTTGCCCTTCGCTCTCCCTGCATCGGTGCTTGATCTAAATATTGATGACGCAGTCGGCTATTCTATGTCCACTTTGTTCTATTCTCACAATGTTGTAGGCAGAAGTCAAGTGGAAAGTAATTTCCATTTCGAAAATGGTGTCATAAGGTGTCGTGAAGAGCGGGTGGAACGTTTCTTGTTCATTCACAGCGTCTCCGCAAACGCGCTGAGGAGAATTGCCTTTCAGCTGCAGATTAACTGCTTTCTGTTGGCGGGTGGCCTTTAGGCGTGACCTCCGGGCTTCTGCGCACGTGAGCGAGATGGGAGGGAGAGAAAGAGCCGGAGAAGGCACCTCAGCATTCGAAACATATGGGAGGGGAGCCAGCCTACAAGTAGAAGTAAACAAATCATGGCCTAATTACAGCAACTTATTACTTCTACTCCAGCGGCCTGAGACACCAAGGGCAAGTCATGATCTAAGCTACCTGCAAAGTGGGAAAAGAGCTCTCTTTCTGCTTTTTTTCCCTTGCTGCCCAAGAGAAGTTTGCTCCATTGTTAGGGTATTTTACTCTCAGTAGCCTCTGTGTCCTTCATATATTTGCATTTTAATACAGAAAACAACAGATACCATCCCCTAGTATGGAGTATTCTGAGTTCTCCAGATATCTTTCTTTAAAGATATCTTTAAATAATCCTCAGTAAAACACCCAAAAGAAATGTTTGAAAGACACATCAGAAAACGTATTTATTTTGAGAATGCACACAACACAACCACTGAAAAAATTATGTTTTTTAATGTGTTCAGTGCATAGCTTATAGTTAGTAGATGGGGGGGGCACGTAGAAGAAAGTAAGCCTGGGTTTCAATATAGTAGCTGTCAAATTTAGAAAGAAGCTCTAAACTTCCCCCTTAGTTGACATGCATCCACAGGGGATAACCCAGAAAAATCTCTGATACGCGCGCAGCATCGGCGGCAACAGCAAAAGCGGCGGCGCAGCAGGGGGGGGCGTGCCAGGAACCCATGTGATCCGGCACCAGCCGTGTTCTGGTTCGACACCACCTGGTCGGGGCTCTCGTCACCTTTCCCGGGGGAGGCCTTTTCTCGTCCCAACCGCAACATTAGCTCAACCCGTGAGATGAGAGAGAGAGCGCAGACGCCCCGGGCGGGGGGTGGGGGGTGGTGATGTGAAGTTAGCAGCAGGCACCGATATTAAACATGAATGAAGAGGCTGAGCAGAGCGCAGAGGAACTCGGTGATTCGGGGTGGGGGGGCAGCCTGGCTCTCATTACGCTGGGTTTTATTTTGGCACAGCCTCCGCGCTTGTGCATCCAAAACCGCAAGGCGTGGTAGATGTGATCCAGATACCTCCAGGTGTACCGACAAAGAAGATCCAGCCTTGAGTGAGTTTTACCCCGCACCATTCTTTTTCTCTTGATCTCTTTGTTGGTTCATCGGTTGACCCACCCACAAAACACGCAATGGAAAGGATAAAACTTAACGAACCAGCCCTGAAACCAGTTGGGTTTATTTAAGTGTTTTTAGTATGTGTATGGGCTTGCTTAACTTTTTTTTTAAAACCAAATATTAATTTGATTTATCCTCAAGCAAATTATTCATAGTGGACATGATGGAGGAAAGATGGAGCCAGTCTGAACAAAGGATGGGGATTCTCCTCACAGGCTTTATGTTTATTTAATAAGCTTGTTTAAATACAATTACAACATTTTCATGCAACGCAGTATGGAGCTTCACATGAGTCATGCTAATGTTGTTTCACCGTTTAGACTTCAATCATATCAAACGGTAAAGTTCTGGAGACTTCAGGGGAGTAGAAGAACAGATGAGTGATATAGGGGGAGAAATATAGGAGGAGGAGGCTATGTGAAAGAAGAGCAGGAGGCATGAGATGAGGAACATGCGCGGTGGTTTGAAATATTATCATTCCTTGCATAAGTTCCCACCCAGGCCTCGTTCTTTGTGTGGAGGCATGTAGGAAGTGTGGCTTTGTCAGAGCTGGGAGGACATTGAAGAAAATAAAAGGCCTGGAATTGAAGATTCAAGGGCAGTCAAGGCAAACGCGCAGGCGATAGAGTTGATACGAGTTCCATTTGGCTGAAAAAGCGGGATTGATCACGTCAAAGGGTTTTTGCCAAAAAGTAAAGTGTTTAGTTGTTTTCGAGTATCTTGTTTTCTCTAATTAAAACTGCATTCGGTCATTTAGATTGATGCCAGCAACTCTAAAGCAATACAGAGAGGGAAAAGGACTATAAAAGCCTTTTAATGACAACCTTTATTCGTGTGTTTTTCAACGCTGTTATCAGATATCGTTGTCCTTTACGGACCGACGTTCAGGGTCACCCATCAGAAGTTATCATTAACCAGTGAGCAGCGTGTAGGTGTCAACAGCCAAAACCAGTAAATATCTCATTCCAGACTCCTGAAATGAATTGGACAGCATGCACTGATGAAGGAATTAAATAATAATAAAAACTTCAATCATGAAATGATGGGCAGCCCCCAGACACGCTGGGAAATGCCAAATAAACACAGTAAAAGGAGAAAGCAGAAGAGTCAGAATATTTACATTTAACTTCGTTTTGCTTCAAAGACACTCTCCGTCTCAGTGGCCTTCACCATCATGTGAACTGGAAACCAGATGAGCTGAGCGCTCAATCACCTCCAAGGCCTCAGACGTACGTACATCGACGCAGAGACGTCTCTGGGAGGATGATGCAGCGCGGGGGAGGAGGGGGTGGGGTCCATGAACTTATGCGATTATCAGCCCAAATCGACATGATTCGATTTTTCACTAAGCTCTGACATTTGGTCGACAGGAAGGAGTGCGGGCGTGCATCAGAGCGCCTCCTGAATATTTAAACTGAGCGGAATTAACCCTGGCACGCATGCTCTGGCCTCTCCCGCCCAGATTGATTCATTATTTTTAACGCTAGTCCATTTCGCTTTGTGGCTGAGAGAGCTGGGGGAGAGAGAGAGAGAGAGAGAGAGAGAGAGAGAGAGAGAGAGAGAAGGGCGGGGGGCACAGCGCATTCTTTGAAGCGCAAATTCACATGAAAAATAACACCCAAACTTCTGCAAGTCCCGAACTTCCAACGGCGGCCGCGCTCTGCGCCGCTACGTCCGGGTCTGTGCGATTACAAGAAATGAAAAATAAATGAGGCGGCCTTCCGTCCGTTCGGCATCGGCACCGCGAGTTAACGGGGTTAGCCTCTAAATGGAGGAGGGAGAAACAAACGGCCGGAGAGCAAAGCGAGCGTCAGAAGGGAGGAAAGACGAGTATATGGGAAAGAAAACCGATGGGCTGTAACTGCCAAAGTATGCAAGCTCAGGTAATGAAGGCGGCCAGAGTGGAAGTACCCTCAGCACAAAGAGGAAACGGATCTTTATTTTAAAGAGGTCAACTCTCGACTGTAATTGGGTGCCCATGAGAGGAGAAGTGAGTCTATGATGTGATCATTAGTCCAAGTGTGGATGATTCCCCTTGACTGGGAGAGCAGTACGGGAGGAAGAAAGAACAACAGGCTGGAATAAGAGGACAAGTACGCCCGAGATAAAAAGAGTCTCGCTTATTTATTCTTTTGCCATTCGCACGGGCGCCGATACAAAGAAGGCAGGAAAGGGAGATAATGGTCGGACCCGACAGACGCGGGAGGAATCCAAGAATAATCTGATGCCGGATGCGCGCTGACACCTCATCCGCTCGGCTTTGAAGAGGAAAGGTAGACCGCGCCGATTCGTCTATGTCAGGCGGACCTGCAGGGAGCATCTGGAGCCGACAGTGCCGCATCGCGTTGCAACGTGAGAAATGGGGCCATCGGTGTATCACCGCCGCGCCTGAACTCAGGTTGGAGGACGGATATTGTTTGGAAAACGGATGGGCGCAGATAAAAGGGATGCGCCGCTTCCCCCCGCGTGCCAACTTCATTTGCCAGATGAGCGGCAAAGGCTGCAATTGGGCGTCGAGACGGAGAACCCCCCCCGGGCCAATCGCGTCACGTTTGTTAGTATAGAGTGATGGAGAGAAGAGCAGCAAACTGCTGCCAAGTGAGAGCGCAGTCACTCCAAATCACATTTCCCTTCGCCGGAATAGCAACTGCGGATCGGATCGGACAAACGCGCTTGGTCACGCGGCGAAGGTCACGGGAAGTTTTTGCTTTCTTAACCGGTGCAGCTCGTGTTTAAAATCCCTTCCTCCGTCAATCGGAACACTGGCTAGGTTCGTCGCTCGGCGGAGTTGGCACATTTGATGGAGAAGGTAGAAGGGAAGCGGTTTCAGTCTAAGTTGCAGCAAACATAGGAAGGTTCACTTACCCACCACTGACTTATTCAGCCCTTCAAACCCCTTTGTCCCCATTAGGGATGACGTCATGCAATCTACTCATTCTATTAAAAAGTTATCTTGCTCTCTCTCACCCCCTGGTGGTAGTCTGCAGAACATTAATATATATCGTTGGGTGGGGAGGTCATGCTGCATCGCCACTTCATGGTCGCTACTCTTCATCACCCAGGAATAATTTTGCCTAATTTGTGTTCAACCTCAGCCCTCACTGTGCGTCAACGCCTCGTGCTTGTCTCGTGTCTCCGTAAAATTAAATCACCGCATCATTGACTCACACCAAAGGTCGCCTAATGCGCAGGGTACTGGTCTGTAGCAGGAACAAGCAGGGGCTGAGATCAGCAGCACCCGAACAGCACATAAGCGCCGCAATCGAACCACCTCACTGTGAGGCGTCGGCGCAAGCCTCCTCACCGCTGCGCACGCCTGAAAAAGACGGCGTTTATTTATTAGAAATATGACATGCCACATCCCGTGAAGATAATCGCAGCGACGGGCAGCTGAGGAAGAGCTGCATTTTCTCCTAGCGCCAACAGTGAGCAATTTAACTCAGAGGAGTAAATACGACCTGAGAGAAGGCAGCTTGGCTGCAGGTATTCTTTCAGAAGGTGCTAATTTCTGCATACCGGCGTGTGTAATTTGGACCATACGTGCAAGCCTATGAGCCGAGGACAGGGACGTTTTGAAGAAATAATGATAGAGTGAGGGGTAATACACAGACGCAAAGAGAAAGCGCCTATCTATAGCTCTATAACCGTGGCATCAGCCACAAAAGGGGTCGCCCTTTACCAGGGCGGTCTCAGACCTCCACTTGACCACCTCCAATTAATCAGATGTGAGCCAAAATGGTTTATGTTTAGCCAAGGTTACCATGGTTCACCCCGCAGGTGCCTTTACTAGAGCTAATGGTTTAATTTATGCCTGCGACTGTGAAAGCATGGTGAGCGACATCATATCCCTTCTTGGCAAAACGGGAAAAAAACGAAATGAAAAGAAAAACCCCGGTGACAAAGCAGAGGGCACGAGACCCCTGTGAGCGTGTCGTCAAAATGTGTGAATGACGGGAAAACGAACGAGTGCGTCCGTCATGAACAGGTCGCTCCGCACATTTCCACCTGAAAGTACAGGGAGTGTAACTGAAGCATGCACAGTCGAAGGCCACACATTGATTTTGGTGTCAGGGGTAAAGGCTACATGCGGCGGTTTAGACTTACGCGCTTACATTACGGCGTCGCCCGGGCCCCTGGGCCCCGGCCCTGTTAACCACCTTCTCCTTAGTAGCAAGAATTTATGGCTGCACAAACGCGCTTCCATAGCTCTGCTTTTAGTCGCCTCCCCGTCCTCACCCGTCCTGAAACAACTGAGAAGCTGTGATCTGCATTTACATAAGGAGCATGGACCAGGCAAGAGCTCTCCTTGCCCAGGGTGTGTGTCTGTGTGTGTGCGCGCGTGCTTGAGTGTCGTCTCCTTTGACTTCTTGAAACGCATCCGCGGGCCACCTACATATTGCGTGTTTGTCCGTTCAGCCCGTCACCCGTTAAAAAAACAAAACAAAACATCACGCCGCTCTATTGCTCTCTTCGTCCTTCGACTGATTTGTTTTACACACCGTGTTTTGTGTTGGGCTCAAACAATGAACGCGTTAACCCAGATTAATCTGTTCGCATGATTAATTCCATTAAAAAAAAACGGTACGTGCGGAGCTTGCACATCGAGGATCGGGTTCTCCTCGCCGGTAGAGGCAGCCTGAGCAAGATGGACGTCGGTCGGAACAAAGTCCGGAACACTCAAAGACACAAAGTAGTCCAGTGTGTTTCACCAAAGTCACAGTACCACTTCAGTGTGAACCAAAAACTAATCTGAGACACATTGGCAATGCTGGACCAATGCTGGAAAAAAAAAAAAAAAGAAAAACCTTCACGGAACACCGGGGGCTTTGTAAATGTACAATTACCAAGTGGAATATATAAAAAAGAAGACGGAGTGATCAATATCGTGAAGGACACGGCTTTCAGTTGTATTCCATAGTGCATGATAACTTTTTTATGATACCTGAACAGTTAAAGGTCGTATCGATGTTTTTTTTTTGTAAATCCAAAATTGTCATTTATGGGAGAAGAATGGGAGGATAGTGGAACACAGTAGGTTGAATGCAACCTACTGTCCATAAAACTGTCCAAAACAAACAAAGCGTTCCAGCCAATCAGAGGGCAGGAGCGGGTTTCTGCACCAGTCACTTTTCATGGCGGTGAAAGGGAGGAGCTTCTTTGTTTTGAGAAGAGAGGCCCTCTGATGAATCTGATTAGAAACCTGGCCTTTTGTTTTAATGTCGCACGGGAGCCCGCAGTGGCGTCTGTCAGTCGTCTCGGAGAATCCCTCACCGGAGCGTAATGGCGCTGAAGCGCGGCGGCGGAGAGGATGGAGCGCCTTCAAACTGCGGGGGAAAAAGCTGCCGACGAGGCGACGCGGCGATCGCGCAAGCTGTGCACCAGTCGTGAATAACACGGTGAACGGACGCTACAAAAGAGACATCAAAAGTCACCCACGGTCTCCGCTCGCCCCGGGGGGGGGCAACGCAGCTTTGGTCTCTTTGTTTCGGAATTAATTCAGTTACAAGTGCCACGACACTCCGCGCAGATGTCATACCATAAGTGGCCCCAGCTCCCGACTCTCATTTGAGAAACAACTTTTCCTTTTTTTTTTTTTTTTTTTTGCACTCGCCGTGCCTTTGAAATATTTAGTGGTGGAGTCTTTAAAGGGAGACGGTGTTCAGCAGTAGTGAGGACGTAGGAGGTCCAATTGTGGGTCCTCGTGTGTGTGTGTGTGTGTGTGTGTGGCCACGTCTGAGCGTGTTCCGCCGCGGCCGGTGACAGAAGGAGGACTCTGGTGTTAAAGCGTTATAGACAGACCTTCGCAAGTGTCACAACCACTTAATGCATCCGTGTATAGGTGGATATCAAGGGCAACGTCCAGCTCGGGCGATGCGACGCACGCTTCCAGGGAGCGGCGAGCGGGCAAGAGCTCTTCCTGGGTTTTTCCAGGTTCAAAGTCGGTGCGCGGCGAGCACGGCGGAATTTAATTAGGCCTAAATGTTTCTACGTCAGCGATGTCCTTTTGTCCTTCGCAGTCCTGTAAGTGGGTTTAAAGTGACGTCGGGACCTCGCCGCGCCGCGCCGCATGGACTCTGTGACAAGGTTTACAATCGCTCTGAAGTGATAACTGTTCAATTCTCACGTTCTTGAGGAGCATCTTTGCCCTTGGCACAAATAGAAAAAGTAAAGCGGAGACGATTTGATCGGATGAACAACAGCAATGAGGATTCCTCTTTAAATCTGAGGCCAACACTGTTTCACAATGCAACATTATCTTTTTTTTGGGGACCTTGAACACAACCTCAGGTATGCGATTCCTCGGTCCTGTGAGCATTTTTCCTCGTGAAATGGTGGAATAGGTCCTCATTGATTTGCCATCCACCATCAGTCATGGCTCACAGTTCTCCTGAATGGTCTAATTTTTACCTAAATGTTGAAATAAATTAGAATTATTGTTTTGGCATGTGGGGTAAGAATTGCCATAAAATGCCACGGCAATTAACTGCATGTCGTTATTTCACTAAGTATATAAAAAAAACAAACGTTTGGACATCTGGACCTTGTGACTTAAAATGTCTGCCGGCGTATGAAAATTCTGCAAGCGCAAGTAATTTATGACCACCTCCGGATGGGAGCATACAAGCCTATCAGCTAGCATCGCGCCAGGCTGTTGAAGGGCTCCACTTAAGCAGCTGGAGATGTTTTCGCTTGTAAACACCTGGACGTTTGTTGCTTGGCGACAGGCAAATGATAAGCATCGCCTCAACCCCCCACCACCACCACCACCACCACCACCACCCCTACTCTCTCAAGCCTCAGTGACTTCGAACCCAGGCGCAGCTCATCTGCCGCTCGCCCTCGTTCTCCGATGCTCCCACCAACCCCCACTATAGATTCCGTAGAGCTGTCAGCCTAATAGGAACTTGGCCAGCCATCCATGGGCTTCTGTCTTTTTCTGTAGCATCTCCTGCTCCTGCTCATCTGCTCCGGAGATCTTAATTCCGCACATATTCCTGGATTTATTTTTTTTTTTTACTTCTTTTTTATTATTATTCCCTGAGATTTCCCAGATTAAATAAAGATGTCATTCATTTTATTCCTAAATGGGTTTCTAAGAATCTTCCAACGCTGTAAAAACGCAGCCTAGTCATAAAGTGACTTCAGTCTGCCTGATTCATAGAACTACAGAAGCCTCAAGTGCCTCCATCGGTGCTGGCACGCAGAGATTTATATATGAAAAAGAAATAATTATATTTGCAGAAGGATGAGCTGCATGAGTGTGTCGACCTTCAACGGGAAAACGCTTGGCATTGTTATACTACTCAACAAGTTATAACTGTTAACTGTTCAGGTTTTTTCTTTCTTTCTTTCCAACATAATGACAGTAGACAGTTATTATTCTCATATTATTAAAAGCAAAAGTGAAAACAAGAGGGTTATGGCTGTTTAAATGGCTGTTGGATTGGAGCAGAACCCCCTGTTATTTGCCGAGGACTCCGTAAATGTTTCATCTATATTATGAGTGCATAGCCTTGTTAGGTACTCCACCACTTTTCTTTTGCCGTGTGGCAAAATAGTGTGATGGCGCCAGGCCTTTAGGCGACGAGGGTGACGGTGCGGGACGCTCTGATTGATGGAGCAGATTTGGCCAAACCCGATCACACCCAAGTTCCTCCTCTGATGAAGAGAGCCTAAACGAATCCTTGCTATTCAAATAAATCAAGGTGGGAGGATGTCAGGGGAGCGGGACCGTTTCAAGACCTTCGCTCCTCTATGTTCTGAGCCTTTGAGGTAATTAATTGCCCTCAAGAGGGCGCCACTTCCCGTCAAAGTCGTCGATAATTGACTTTGATTCGCCGCTCGCCGCCCGACTCATTATAACAATGGCCGGCATTTGTCGTAATGATTAGGTCGTATTTTTCACAACAGAAGAGGAAGAAACAACAGCTGCTCTCAGGTGTCAGATTCGACCTTTAGCATTCCTGATCTTACACTTCGCGGGCCCCGCCGTAACAAGACGGATGATCCCGACATCTCCAACTCCGCTGCTGTTTGTTGTCTGATGTTCTTCAAGGCATCCCGCTAACGGCGTGATTTGCATTCTTTTTCATCCCTTGTCTCCTGTCAAGGTGTAAAATTTATATTTGCGCATGCACAAAGGTTAATTGGTTCAGGATGGCTTTGGAGAAGCAATTTGTCTCCGACTATCGGGAAAGCCTCGCCTTAGTCAAGGTCCACTCAATCACACCTTTTCTTTGCTGGTCTCCTCAGTTTCACACAACAGGACCTGATCCAATTTGGTAGGAATCTAATTCGCTTTATTTATTCGTTCAGTTATTTCCACGGCGCTCCAAATGTAAGGATCTACATTTGTGCTGCGTTGAGGTTCTACTTCGGGGGAAAAAAACTGTCTTGTCGGTATCTACTCTCCCTTTGTCCTCTGCTGAATTGGAAGAGTTAGTGCTGCATGCATGTTTTATTCTCTCTCCTCTGAGCATGAATCTTTTAGGCTGATGTTTTAACTTCATTTCGAATGAAACAGCATTTGTTTTCTGGATTCTTCTGTTTCAATTTCGCTGCCGTTGTTGCTGTACGTTGGGTTGCATTAGTGACTTTCTTCCTTTGTCTTTTCCTATTAGAAGATACTTGCTACGATATCGCGATATCATTCACGCGCACACCTGTGCACACCGACCAGCATCAGACCTCCATCACAGTCTCATTAAGGCGCAAAGGTCTGGAAATCTGTAGGTCCTGGCAGTCGTGTGGATGTTGATTTGACATGCGATGAAACCCCCTTAACGATGCCTTCAGGGCCACGCACACCCACTCGTGCCAGTAGCTGTGCACCAGCAGGGTAATGTGACCTGCCATATTAGTGGGTATGGGTGTGGGTGGGGGGGGGCTGTCCATCAATCAAACGAATGATCGCAGAGATATGTGATGGACGAACTGGAACCAGACTGGGAGCAAACCCGACCTGCTTGTTACTGAAGATACTGCACATTCTCCCACGTGTCCTTCAGTGGTGTTTTATTTTGATGTCCTGTTGAACATCTGTCCCTCCCTGGAGCTTTTGTGGGGGGGGTCGGGCCTTCACAGGTAAGGCATCACAGGGAGTCTAAATCTGGGGTTACCTTCACTTCTTCTAACGAATGATCCCCACGCGGAAGCTCGCAAACGGAATCTTCTCCGGACAATTCCGCCCCACTTCTCTGATGGAAATGGAACTTTCTTCTTTTTAACCCCCCCGCATCTCGCTTCGTGCCCTCATAGCTTCTTCTTGCGCGTTTGACAGACTCCAGATAAATGACATTAGTTGTTCCCACAGGTCCTCGGCTATGGCGGCGAACGTGTTCCTATGGTAGATCCAGTCCACGTGGCGTGGTTGGGCTATTGATCCTGGCTGTTCATTAGTTGCTGATTTAAATTATTAGTTAAGTCACAGAGGAACGGTTGCCTTCATCCCTGCCAAGCTACGACTCTTAATCATGTTTTATAGAGCTATGATTGCGTAATAAGGCGAACTCATCCTCGAAATCCTGAGCACCCCTACATCATTCATCCTGTTCACTGTGTTAATTGATCCCAGAGGATTTGTGGGAAGGAGTTTTGATTCAAAGTCTTCCCTGGAATTTTTTAAAGGTTTATTGTCGACATGATAAAAAGAGAACATTGAGTAATTGAGTCTGTTATTTATTTATTTTTGTGGCCCATCTGTAACTCAAATCGAATCTTCCAGCATTTGAGGGGATTGAGGACTCGAGTTGATTGGGTCCTTTTGATCCGCAGCGCCATTTCAGAAACTTCCTGAGACGTTCATTCATTCCTAAAAAACGAGAGGTGAGGAGCATGCTTACGTGTTTAACCTTGAGGTAAACTCAGATTTGTCACACACGGAGGCGGTCTTCTCAAGGAGGAACGATCAAGGGTCAGGGAATATGTTCCCTCTATGTTAATACATTTTGTTTATAAAGCACTTTTCATTAGGTTAACCAGGTGAACAACAGTGTCCAATCTACCTACGTTTGTGTTTATCGGACATAATAGTTGGTGAAGGCCTTTTTTTTTTTTTTTTTCCAGCGGCGGCGGAACAATCTGGTGCTGAAGGGTGAGCTGGCAACTGAGGCGAGAGGCTGAAATCGACCCGGCTCGTGTAACGCTCCGTTTTGTGTCTGTTTTTTTTTTTTTTTTGTGTGTGCATGTGTGTGTGTATGTGTGGGCAGGCTCGGGTGTGGCGAAGCACGGCAAGCTGTGATTTAGCACTTCTCTGGCAGCCAGGTGTTCATTTAACTAACAATAGCGAGGGGACGTCACGGCAGTGCGCGCCGGCCCCGCGCTCTCATCACAATCTCGAGCGCGAGGCTGAGTCGCGGGCTCGCTCCTGGGTCTGACTTGTAAATGGTCTTTTTATTTAAGGCCCCCTCCCTTTGTCTTGCAAATGAAAGATGCCTCTTGTTTGAAATGCAGGTGAATGAAATGGAGGGCTGGATGATGGATAGCTGAAATGGATGCTAAAGAGGAAAGGTTGTGGGGGGGGGGGTCTCGTTCAGTTTATGTTTTGGGGAGAAAAGAGGCGAAAATAAAGGAGGTATCTCACAAGGGCGGTGGGGTGGAGTGAACCTGTTCACAAAACACTTGTAGAATAATTGCGTTTTGTGAAACATTTGGAGACATGGTGTTTGATCTACTACATGAAATCACTCTTGTGAAGGAAAACTAGAGCTCCCAGTAGGTACAAAGGATTTTTTAAACCTTAATTCATGAACTCCCTAAGTAACGTTACTCCCTAATGTACTAAAATGTACTAAACATCCTGGTTGGGGGTCATGGGACAATCAAGTGACTCTTACAGGGAGTAAGCTTTTAAAATGGTGGTGTCACTTGCCTATACAAGAAGAGAGACTTAATCTTTCTTTTTAAAAAAGCATGTTTTTTCTTACATCAAAGGCAACTTTAAACACATTTAACAGTTCCAGAGCTTCAGTAACATCTCTTATGTTACATTTAACCCTTACGCCCTACTTACATACATAACCATCCTCTAAAATAAATGAAAAATAGGCAAATGGTTGTTGCTTCTAATGTTCACAAGAAAAGCAAAAAGAAGAAATAAATTACTTGTGAATCTAGTCACGTTTGTAGTAATATGAAAGGGGAGAAGGTACTGAGTCGAACCAAACAATGTATGATGTAAAATCTATGTGTTATGATTTGCTTTTTGTGTTGTTTCTCTAAAATTTCACAGTTGAATATTTTCTGATGACATATCTCAACGAAAGTAACATAAAAAAAAAAATAAAAGGCAACTGTGTGTTATCAGGCAGTAAAAGTTGTGACGTTTGTGATTTCTAAATAATATATTCACCACTGACATTCAATGGAACCTATACAGTATGAACAATAAAAGACTAGTTTCTTGTGTATGGTGTTACCCCCACGAGGTGGGTCTGGGTTCTTGAACATTGACCCTTATGCTGTTCACTGGACACTTTTTTTTGTACCAACCATGTAGTATTAAAGATGGCTTCCATTCATTAATTCATGCATTCATTCAATCATTCATTCATTGTTATGCATGGATATTTATTGTATGTTATGGCTCTATATTGTAATGTGTGGTTCTTGATTGTTATGTATAGATATTTGTTGTTATGTATGGCTCATTATTGTTATCTATGAATTTTTATTGTAATGTATAGCTCTTTATTGTTCTGTATGATTTTTATTGTTATGTATGAATCATTATTGTTATGTATGGTTCTTTATTGTTCTGTCGGGCTCTTCATTATTATGTTATAGATCTGTATTGTCATGTATGGCTCTGTTTTGGGATGTTTCCAGGAGCCTCTGTGGAATTTTTGTCCAAACAGAAGAGTAAATCTCCCTGGTCGTCCACCAGCTGATGTTTACAGCAGGATTGACATTGATTAGGCAAGAGGCTGTAGCTGAAAGAGGAGAGAGGAGGCACGGGAGGCCGAGGTGGAGGGTTTGTTTAGAGCTTTGCGGACAGGCTACAGGTATTAGAACCAGCTGAGCAATCAGTCGATGCAGGGAGCTGTAAAGGATTTCTACGTCGAGCCGGGGACCCGCCTGGTGCTGCGTTCAAAGCCCGCGTCTGAGGAGAAACTTCTTTATTTCACGAGTGTCATCAAGGTCAAATCCACAGAGATGGCAACACATAGAACAGACGGTTCCGTTTCAGGAATAGCGCCACCTGCGTGTCCTCCACAGCTCTGAAGGTCACGGTGTTGACAGCCAGAGAAAACTAATAAAAGCCAAACAATAAAAACTAGATTTGTGATTTATAAGGAAAAGAGAAGACATGCTGGGTAAGAAAGGCCAAGGTGGATTTGAGGATTCATTCTACATTTGCGTGTAATGCCACGCGCGGTGTCACACGAGGCAACCGGCCCGAATCCCACGTGAGGGAGCGCAGTAAAATCCACAAACTACAGGGCTTCACGGGTCTGCAGTTACGCCATAACTGCTGACAAAGACTCTGCAAACACTCAAACGAGGGGTTTCAATTTCCTTTAACCACTGACTTTGAACTATAAGAGGTCAGAGGTCAAACTAAATATAATGCATATTGATTCCCACTGTGGCCGCTGGGAAGTTTGGCCAGCGGGAGAGGCAACTGATTCCTGCAGAAACGGAGAAAAACCCATTTGAATTCATAATCAGATAAGTTTAAAGTCCAACCTTAGGAAAAAAGAACAGATCATTAACTGGCTTGGCCCTGAATAAAACCAGTCTGGTGATATATGTTTATTTCTAACAGCTATTAACTTTCTGATAAGCCCTTTAAATGTGCCATAATGGGGACCGAGTGCAAATTTCGCACCATCTCGTGTGTAAATGTGTTATGGTAATAAAGTTCCTAGAAGCCTTGAATATAAACCGCCGCATAAGTCATGTTCTTAGCACATTTTAAGGATATAGACAGGAAGCAACTGTTTATCAGGCTCGGGAAGCAAACACACGACACATAAAACATAAAACTTTGGTGACTGGTATTAAATCTAAATATAGCACTTACAATTCAGGGTTTACTCTCGTGGTCGGTGTCATGTGGGTGTTGAGTCTGTCTGCGGAGGGGGCGTGTGTGGGCGTAGGCTTGGTTTCCGGTTTTCCAGATGGGCACACCTGGCTCGGATGGTCTCATCTCTCTCACCTGCCGACCATTACCTCGTCACCTCCGCCCTATAAAAGCCCTGGTTTTCCCGTCGCCCGACCCACAGTTTTCCATGTGGTAATGCTTCCGGCCAAGTGCACCTAGTGCTTCCTAGTGTTTGTTCTGTGTTGTTCCTGCTGACTTTGGGTTTTGTCTTCTGCTTCAGTCGCCTGTCTGTCTGTCTGTCTGTCTGCCTTCCAGCCCGTCCGTTACCTCAGCTCCCATTCAGAAGACGAGCATCGACGAGCTCGTCGCTGTTTTAATAGACACCCTTTGAATTAGCCTACCAGTTTGGTAATCCTGACACGTTGTAATGAGGCATGTCTGTAAAAATATTGTTCCAAATGAGCGCGCAACGCAGGGCGGTGATGTGTTTTTATTAGTTTCATTATCTGCCTGACCTCGCTGGTCTCTGGGTTTTATGTCCTTCATCGCCGCCTCCTTCCGTCGCTGGAAATCTGAAATCATCCATGGAAACGCGTTGGTTTAGTCGACACCCTCCTGCCGCAGCGCGTGAAGTGTGTGGAGATTTATCATTTCCACCTGGTGCGGTTATCTCCGAGGGGGTCTCCGCGGAGGGAAGGGCTCAATCTGAAATGTGTGTGTTCATTTTCCGAGGCTTAGAAGGCTGGGGAAATTGCTGCGGAGGGGCCCCCGCTTTTGTGCAACATGGGGGCCCTTTAGAGCTCTGAAAAGAAAAAAAAATAAAAAGTCCCTGAACACAGATGTCAGCAGACCTCCCCCCCGAGGGGGGAGTGGGTAAGGAGAACAGAGTCAACACGGGGCCAAAGATTCCCCAAATCCAGCTCTTGGAATGTGATGCTGAAGCTCTTGGAATGTGATTAAGGTAATTGATGACCCGTTTCCCAGGATTACCCCCGCCAGTCTAAAGGCTCCAGACTGGAACCAGAACCTTTAACCCCCCCACCACCACCACCACCCACCCGTCAAATGGCACTGTTTCGAGTCCCACCTCGGCGGACCCCTGACATTAACGTGTGTTGGCAGAGCGCGCGTTACACTAGGGGGAGACAAAGACCCTGCATAGATGGACAGGCCTCACGCACCGCTTGGTAAATAATTGAGGCTCGTGTCTCATGATGGTGGCATGAAAAAGGGCTGCAATCATTGCACGCGTTCTGGGAGGGGGAGGGGGAGGGGGCGTGGTGTACGGCATCGAACGTCAAACCCCTGTGGTTTAAAAATAACAAACGCATGCTGGCTCCTTTTTTTTCCACGATCATTCAGTCGATTCTTGTCAATGGGGATCTTTTTTTTATTTATTTTTTTAAATCCGATCGGCCGTTTTGCGTTCGTAGTCTGGAGTCGTCGCCGCTGCGCCGAGGCCTCGTGGTTTGATCGAAACATCTATTCCGCATGTAGAATGTGGGCCATATTACTGGGTTGTATCCTGGGGGAGCGACGTAACAATAGAAAGGGAAAGGAGGGAGAAGGAGGGAGGAGGAGGAGGAAGGGGGGTCAGAGAATCGCACTTTCTCAGGAGGGCTCAGAGGCATAATGCGATACAGTAGGAAAGTTTATTGGATGTGTCTCACAATCGATAACCAATTTATAGGAACTTGATGGAGGGATAAGAGGTGCACTTGTTACTCTGTTGTCTCTACTGTAGCGATGACCTTCCTCCCCTTGTGAGAACTGGTTCCGTTTAGGGAGACCCCCCACCACCCCCCCCACCCTCCCCCGCTCCCGGTTCTTCTGGTGACAGCCCCTCTCGGTTTCCCCCATCCGCTCATTCATTCATTCATTCACTCCCCAGCACGGCCCTGACGGTCGTATCTGCCTATACGGTCTGCCTCGCTACGGGCATGCCCGGGGGGGGGGGGGTTGCTATAACAACAGCTGCTGCTATATCCGTCGCTGCTACGGGTCACGACCAACCGAAGAGAGCAATCCCGTCTCCAGGCTAACCGCCACCGCCCGCCCACCCGGCCCGAAATCCGCGCGCCGTTTCCCGTAAGGCCCCGGGGAGGCCGTTAACGAGAAGGACGGGGATGCGGAAGACGCGCCCGCCGCTTTCGCAAAGCGGATGAGGAGCGGACTGGCTTCCGCTGGCAGGGCCGAGCAAGAGAGAGAGAGAGAGAGAGAGAGTGGGAGAGAGAGGCTCCAACACAGGCGGTCAAAGACGTGGCTTTTAATGCACAAACAGCAGCATCACAGCTGATATGTGAGCGAGCGAGTTACAGCACACACCACATTCTACTGAAGCAGACAGGAAGTGTTCAAGAGTCTTCCAATAGGGGGGAGCCCAGCAAGGGTGTAGATTAAAGACGGGGACGCACGTCTGGTGGGCTATATTTGTGTCGCGGAGCGGTGTCGGAGGGAGAGGTGCACCTCAGCGCGCCACACAAGCTCAAGGTCCTCCCTAAAGAGCGCGCCGGATGGGACTGAGGTCCACGCGGTCGCTGAAGCGGAGCAAGCTGAGGTTGTGGGAGAGAGGGGGGAGGAGGGGGGGGGGCAGCAGTCCGTCCTCCTGGGTGGAGCCTGTCGACGGGCCGGGGGAGCATCAGTCCTCGCTGGGGGGGGGGGGGGGGGCGCGGCCCGGCTCGGATCCTGATTGTCGGGCGCTGACATTCCTTAGTGACGTTCCGGTCGCTTTATTTCTAACAGGGCGTCGCTTCTCTCTCTCTTTTTTGGGCGTCTGGAACAAGGTGAAAGGAAGGAGAAGGGCGGCGGGAGACAAAGTGAGCACTCGGGCACGTGGTCGGCTCCTCGGGAGACCCAGTCCATACACGGAGGAGGGGGGGGGGGTCGGTGATACAGTGATGCTGATATGGCGGTCCCCACCAAAAGGTCCTCGGCTCCGAATCGGCGATTCTTTAATACCTGGAAAGGAGGGAGAACACGGTCCACCTTATTCAACGCATTAGCCAGGGGGAGCCGTATCGGGAATACCGATCGCATGAATGTCGCTTGGAATTCAGAGGCTCGACGACTGCGTCGAGATTACCAGAGCGCAGTTGAAAGGCTTCATATACATGCAAATGCCAAAAGTATTGTAGCGGCCTCTAATGCGCCGCCTTCAAATGCGGAAACCTCGGAAGCCCGCGCGGAACGTATAAGCCAATGACGGCAAGCGCATGCTTACAGTTCCTTCGGGAACGTCGAGACAGATGAAGAATGAGTGATTATGCGGGACCTTCCGTGAATGAAAGGACGCTTTGATGCGTTTCTGAAAGTAGAGACGGAAGGCCGTGAAGCAACAGGACACCACTAACGCTGCGAGCGAGAAACAACCAGACAGGAGGAGGAAGAGCGTGGATGACTCGGGAAGAGGGGGGGGCGGGGCTGTGCACAAAAGTACCGTGTCAGTGAAAAAGAGCTTTATTGGGTAACAGGAGCGTCCGGCGCGGCTTTCTGCTCGGAGGGGACGGCTAGGTAGTTCGTCCTGCGGGCGAAAGAGAGAGACGTCTGAGAGCAGGGACGTCCAGACCAAACGCTGACGGATCACCAACACTCTTATTGCTATTTAGGGAACGCCGAGGCCATGAAAAATGCAGGAGGCGCCGACTTGAAGGTTAAAACCGGCACTTCCCGTGTTAACGCTTCCGTCGGGGGAAACTGCGTCAAAGCAGAAATAAGAAGAAAGAAGTGTGGTTTTCCTCCACGGTTTCTGCAAATCTTCCTTTTGCTGTTTTTTTTTTTTTTTCTGAGTCAGTAACGCACACGAACGACGGTGGTTAGGCCACTTCTGCTTAAGAAGATTAAGTAGAATGTTCGCTCGTGGACCACTGAGCTGTACCGCAGCGGCAAGGGATGAACTCTCTACTCAAACTAAGACTCATTATTATTTAACCCACTCCTGGCTTAATTGAACATTTGATTGCTGCAAACCTTTAATTCCAAACGCCACTCATTTAAAACTGACCTATCGGTGGGCAGGATTCGGTCATGTGACAGCTGCACTGTTTTTTCTTATTAATTATCTGGGTGGAAAACACTCTAATGTGCAATATTTTAAGGGATTTCAGCTCAAATTCAAGCACGCTGTTTTATTTGTGGGTTTCTTTTAATGTACTTTTGGTCTGCAGGGCATAAACTGCTAAGACGCCTGTTTTGATCAACGGAACAACTCAGTCAGCAGCATTTAGAATAAGTGAGATCTGTCGAGCTTGTGAGAGACAGGTGGCTGCGGCGGGAGGGTTGCACCTGCCGATGCAGGACCAATTACCTCTCTGTCCGTCAACCTGTCCCGATCTCTTAACCCCTGTCCTGAATCCCCGCTTGAAAAGCTTTGAAGGCGTCTAAGGGTTGAAACCCCAAACACTGACGCTGTGAGAGAGAGAGAGAGAGAGAGACATAGAGAGAGAGAGAGAGACATAGAGAGAGAGAGAGAGAGTCGGGGCCTTCCTGTAGCACTTACGCGGCGTCCTGCGCCTGCTCGTCCGACCTGGAGATCTTCCTGTAGCAGTAGACCATCTCCACCAGCAGCCAGGAGGTCAGGAACACCAGCAGGACGTACATGGTGATCTCGGAGTAGAGCGCCGTGGTGTCCTGGCTGGCTGTGGAGCACAAAAAGAACAAGGGGAAAAAAAAACCAAAAAAAAACAACAAGCAGGGAGCATGTTTCATTCAGAGGGAATCCAACTTGGGAAATCTTCCCGGAGAGTCATGCTTTTTTGTTAAATGCATATTTCTGATTTAGGAAGGAGTGCTGCAGGTTATGATGATGGTGGATGACAGTAGAGCCAATGAATGTGAAGGGCCCATGTGGAGGGTTTTTTTTTTTTTCCCCTTTCTCCTCCCTCATCAAACATTTAATGTCGTTGCTCCTCACAGTTGCTCTTCCCATCAACAACCTGCCAAATTGTTCCATCAATGCTAATAACTTCTCGGGAAAAGAAGAAAAAAAAAAAACCTCCGCAGGGCTTTCCTTAAATGGGATGTAATGGATGAGGACAGTGGCTCTCAGGGCACGGATATGAATTCCTTGGATAATGACCCGGTAGATACGGAGAGGTCATTTAGCTGTTTTGGCGAGGCCTTTAAAAAAAAAAAAGCTTTTCTGTCCTCGTGATTCCAAAGAACCCGTCTTCCTTCCACCAGCCAGAAGCTGACAGCGGGAGTAAACAGGTTCCAGATCCTCAAAAACCTGAGTGATCGTCTGGAGCCCACACACACACACACACGCACACCCCCACAGCCCCTCCCCCTGTGAACCACTGCGACTGAGAGCGCGCACCAAATTCCACAGAGCCCGCTGAGCAGCTTACGCGGGCGAATCCCGGCAAATAGAGGCTGTTAGTGTCACCTGACACCAGGCGGGGAGCGGAGCAGATGCGTCTGCGGCGGGGCTAATCCGTTCTTTGCGATATGGACATCGTTAAAAGTAACGCGATGCCTGAGCTGTAATTTACAGCGCGCTGGCTGTCGGCTTTGTGAAATTTGATCCCGCCCGTGGGCAGAATGAGAAAGAAGAGGCTTCACTTTGACTCTATAGAGGCACAAAACTGTAGAAAAGTTCCAAATTCCTCAGATTGGTGACCGTGAACCACGTGCAAGAAGATTCGCTGTTGATCTCACAGGCGTTCTTTTAGGTTGCATTGAAAACATACATTGGCTCTTGTATGTTCAACTCTGGGTGGAAAGAATGAGACACATTCAGCAAGCCAAGCAGATGGGAAATACTTTACCCCTCCTGTTAGGCAGCAAAGTAGCTGCTTTGAATAAACCTCTTCATTGCACAGAAGAAAGCTTTGACGGACAATAAAAGCAGACAGAACACAGGATGCGATCATTTCTCTATAGTGCAGTCGCAACAAAGGGGAAAAGACGTCAGCGGCGGCTCGCCCTCCCTTCGCCTGGTTAAAACAGGCTTGGTATGTAAAAGAGGGAAGCAACGTGACCTGAAGAACCTCGCCGAGCGTTAAGGGGAGCGTCGAAGGGGTGCAGCAGGGCGCGGTTAAAGGGGGGTGAACGCGGTAGTTTAAGTGGGACTGACAGAGGGGAAAGGAGGTTAACTGGACCAGTTATACGGGAAGAGAGAGGCTAAATGGAGCGGTAATCTACTGAAGCGCCGGCACTTCCTCCTGCTGCTGCGCCCTTTGGGCCTCTGTTTTTAGGCCCGCGCGATGGGAGATCGGCGGCGTGGACAGGCGATGCGCAAACAAAAGGCTCCAGGGCCCAGAAAAGGGACGCTTCACGCTCCGGCGATGCCCAATGGCGGCGATCGCAACGGGGAAACCGCCGACGCCGTTGTTTGCGCACGAGGCGTACAGGTCACGGCGCCGATCGACCGAGTCCCCAAGAGTGCGACCAAGTGTCAGATTTGCACGTCTCTTGGGGGTTTTCTTGTTTTGGTGACCTTACTGACGTAACGGAAAAACCAAAAAAAAGCGCGTGAGAGAAGACGCGCGACAGAACGCTCCCGGGCGCGAACGCGGGGCCGATGGGCGCGGGAGAGAACGGTCAGTCGCACCTTTCTCCTTCACCCTCAGCTTGATGTCCTTGGTGATCAAAACCGAGGGCGCGAAGAAGTTAAACTGGAATCTGCGGAAGACGTGGCACTCGTAGACCCCGCTGTCGTTGAACGTGACGTTGAGGATTCGGATGGAGAGGTCCTGCAGGTCCTGGCTCCCGTTCCAGAAGAGACGGCCCTTAAACGGCCCGTCCAGCTCCATGTGGTTGTAATCCTCGAACCTGTATATCTGAAAGGCAGAGGCGGCCGGGGGGCGGGGGTTGAAGCATGGCGGGCAGGAAGGACTCATCGGGCGCTATGAGATAGCCGGGACCTACGTGAGTCTTGTTGGGCGGGACGTCTTTCTCCTTTTGGGGCATGTAGTACCAATCCACGCGCGTCCTCGCTTTGATCTCCTCCCTCTTCATGCAGGCGATGCATGTCAACTTCATGGGTTCTCCCAGGACTGCTTCCGTGGCCGACGGCACGTCGACGCACACAGGCCGGCTGACGCGGACTAAAGGGAAGATGGTAGAGACATTAGCCTCTCTTCTCTAATTTCAATGCTCTGGAAAAAAAAAACCAAGTCAGAGACAGGTCATTATCGATATTCAAAGCAGAAACTTACAATTGGGGTAATTATTGGGGCAAGGCTGCTGTTCTCCCCCATCATTACTTATCTACCACAGTTGTGTTTTTGAGAGAATTTGTCTTTCATTTTCCACTAAAAGGAGGCAGCTAAAAGCAGCCGCTGCCTGACTCATAATGGGAGCAGATTGCACTTGCTTCCCAGCTGTCAGACAGCCAATAAAAGATGATTTGATGCGGTTATTCGAGACCCAGCTGACCGCCTCGGAAGAGACACAAGGAAAACAAAGCTTGTTAAACACAGTTCAGGGAAATTCAACGTGGACGTTTTCCAGTCGCGAGAGGGTTTGAGGCCATCGAGGCGGGCCAAACGGTTCCTCCCAAGCTACGGGTCATATTTCAGCGAAACCTCCGTGCAACTTCCCTGCAGACTGGAGAGTCTAATACTGAGAGATTAGGCAGCGATAAAGGCCTCGGCATGAATGTGAGAAGGATTTTGGAAATGCAGGAAAACAACAGAAGAAAGAGGTAGGAAGCAAAGACAGGAAATCCAAAGATTAGGATGGGATGGGGTGACTGTGAGGGAGACCTGTGGAGATTATCAACACAGGCGAGACTCCAAAGCGAGTGAGCGCACCACATGGATGTCTTGAATGTGTGTCACTCTTATATAACCAACCCCCCCAGCCCCAGGCAGACAGTGACAACATTGATTCTGTGTCACTATTTCCCTTTTTATACAAAGGACTTGTGAAATCACAGGGCGAGAGAGGAGCGGAGACAGAAGGGAGCAACCAAGAAAGGGTGAAGCAAAGGAGAGGGCTTATTCGCCGGCCTTTTATGTAGCATATTGACGTGTTTCACTGAAGCGTTACACATCTTTGGCATCAGTGGGAGTGAATTTCCCATCCCATAAAGCACTGCTGACTCCATGGCTCCAACTGGGGAGAGACGCGCAACGTTCACAGACCATCGGACATTTCGATCTCCTTTGCGCACTCGTACTTACCGAGGGAAAACAGCAGTGCCAGCGTGTGCAGGTGAACTCCGGTTTGAGTCACCATATTAAACCCTTTCCGGAGCCGCTTGCTTTCCGAAGCGACGTTCGAGTTGAGTTCTCCGATGGAGGCCCAGGAGTTGCCGTGGTGCGTTCAGGACCGCGGACAGCGCACGCAGCGAACTTTCCTCTCGCGAGTGAAAGAAAACCAGAAAAAAAACCTTGAAACCCGATTTTAAAAAAAAAAAAAAAAGCAACAGTTTAATACAAACAGCGGGGACGACTTAAATGATGTTACGGAGTCTTTCGGCGTTCATTCGTGAACTCCACTTTTGCGGTGTGCTTCGTGGACACGCCGCCCATCGTGGAGGGCGGGGGTGGAAAAAAAAAAAGAACTAACCTCGTTATTCCGTCCGGTCCCTGAAGTAAACAAGTGAGCGTCTGCTGCGTTCAAATCTGCGCGAATCCGTCGGGAGCTGACGGAGACACCGGCGACCTGTGGAGCCGCGATCACCACGTCCGGCGGCGGCTGAACCCCGCCGTTTTCCCGCCTCAGTCAGCGCGAATATTGATGGTTTTAACGGCCCGTTCCCACCCCCACCCCCCCCGACAGATTGTCCACTTTTCCAGCCGCGTCTCAGTGCCTTTATTTTCCAGCAGTCACTTAACGCAGCCGAACGCCTCAGCGCGCATGCGCGAGTCACTCCCTGCGCAGCGAGAGGCTCGGTCCTTAATGTTTTGTACTGTTCATCATGCAGCTTAACAAAGCATCACATAACATCATGCATATGTAGAGAAAACTGATTTTTCTTTTAACAGCACTTGAGAGAAAAAAAAAAAACCCGTCTGTTACTTCTTATCATCTCTGCTCAGGTTTTAGCACTCTCAAAGGTGTAGGGAGCCGAGGCCCTGCTCCTCCAGCAGCATACAGCGTGCAATTTAAAATGTAGATGTCAATATTTGAAACGACTGCATTAGTGTTTATCATGCATGCACACGGGAAGATCTATAGTGTTGGTTTCCAGCAGCAGTGAGGCAGTCGGGGGCCCAACCCAAATAAAGCAATGACCTGTCTTCTGCAGGTTAGTCTGGGAAAGGGTTTGACCTTTTCTGTCTATATTTGGGTGCAAACTCCTCCAAGTCGCTACGGAGGAACTCAGACAACCTAGCGGGGCTGCTTTCTCCCTTTCCTCTGTTTTTAAACCCTCCTGCCTTGAAACAATAAGAAGCATAAAGGGCAAGGGGATCTGGCATTAATTCAGTTACAGGGATTGAGTGAGTCAGATTGAAACCCTCTTTGTATTAGAAAGAAGGCATGACTGCTGGACAGTGTAATTATATCTCTGTTTTCTCTTCAATTCTCTCCATGACGCCACGATTTCTCTTCGGAAAGAGAGTAAAGGATCAATGATTTAATCTAATCAACTGGTTGGCTTCTAACTATTTCCGAATAAAACCCATCACTGCCGTTCTTGTTTTACCTAAGTATATGAAACAGTGACAGAAGGAAGGAAAATCATATCAAATGAGCTTGGGGAAAAAAACAAAGTTAAGCTCCATCTGGCGCCAAACCTTTTTAATCTTGAGCCATTGTATTTGAGGCTACACAAAGATTACACGTTTTTGTGTCTTGTAACTCGAACCAATGCAGCTTTCGTCGCACGACCCCGCCGTGCCCATCTCGCGCTGCTGTCTGCGTCAGGCCGCCACTCGGGGAGCCGAGTAAAATGTGGCAGGCCTGGTTGAACCACATCCCGCAGATAAGGAAACCATAGCAACGGCAATGCAGTGCCATGGTGACGATACAGGAGGCCTGCTCAGCGACATCCCACACACTCATTAGGACATCAGGGAGCCTGCGCTCTGTGTCTCTACAACAAAACAAGACGGATGAAACGGTTTTAAAGCCTTTAAATGTCCTTTGTTTAGTTTTTTTCCCACCTCGTGTTTAGATCCGACGCGCGCGTTTTCTCCCGATCAAAAAAAAAAAAGACATCTGCCTCAAAGTGTGGTGGATTAGAGAATGGATTTGACGTAAAGGATTCTGTCGGAGAAGCGCAAGCGCGCGGCGTACAGCTACAGCATGGATGGTGTGCGTACGGAGAGAGCGCTGGACTGCGCGGGATTCCTCGAGAAAACAGTGTCACGGGCAGATTTCTGGGGCTTTGGCGGGATTTCAAGATTATAACATGATTACAGCCAGCAGCCAGGGATGAAACATGTTGGGAGCTGAAATGTGAAGCTCATGGGCAGCTTTAAAAAAAAAAAAAAAAAAAAAAAAGACTCTTAATGCTACAATTTGGCGAATGTGGGGGGAAAAAAAATCCCTTTAAGCCATCGTCTATGTTCCTTCTTGACGCCATTCTAGTTCTGATTCGAGGCACCAGAGCAAGAATAATGTTGTAATACCTCACAGAGGATCCAGCGCGGGGCTCCAGAGTGGCTCAGCGTGGATGCGTAATCTGTGATGCCACGTCCCTCTGAGGTCTACGCACATCAGCGGCACGTTGCAGCTAATCTAATTGATAAAGCGCGTAATCCTATAATAAACCCCCCATGTACGCCCACAGCTGCGGCTGCATTCAGACTGGGGGGGGGGGTTGGCACACGCTGCCACGTTAACGCTGATAGTAAGTGAAGTTGTTGTTCCGTCTGACCTTCTGATTTGGCTCTCAACCCCACCGCAGAAATACTCAGTTTCTGTTGGGGGGGGGGGGGGGCAGAAGCCTGACCCGGAACTGACCCGGAAGAAGAGACGCGGCCTCGCCGCTGAAAAATTGTCGATTTTCTTTCACTTTCCTGAAATCCGGAGATCGCGCATGAATGCCAGATGATTGCGACGGATTAGACGACACAGCGTTGCCTTTTTCTCCTTTCGCTGAAGTTTATTTTCTCGATTAGAAGGCGTTAACGAACAGGCGACCGCGATTGACCGGGAAACAAAAAAAAAAACGATTTGGTGTGTTTCCGCGAGTGTTCCGGTCTAGCGGATTCCCAATCATTAGAGTGAGCTCGGAGAAAAACGCTCATTATCTCAGCCAAATTCCTGGATCGTGAGCGGACAATGGGCGAGCGCGGAAGTAATCGACGCGTTCAGGTGTTTTGGTTCAGTGATTCGTGTGATCGCTCCGTCGGCGTCCGTTTTCGGTGATCTGCTGGCGGTGCGGAGCGCGGTCCTCTGACCTCGCGTCACTGCTGGAGCTCCGGGGGGCCTGAAATGTGACTCTCGCCCATTACAGCTTGGTTTCTTTCCTGGCTTTGGCGGGCTGGAATCCCGTCCTGCCAAAGGCCGTCGGTGGGACTGCCGCCATCCACGTCGGGAGGCTGCCCCCGCCCCCGCCCCGCCCCGCCCCTCTCGACTGCGGCCCCCTCGCCCCGATCTCCTGGCTCGCCGTCGCGCTGCTGGCGCCGCTCCATCTGGCCTAATCTGATTTGGAGCTCGTTGAGGCGACGCCATACATGGCGCCTCTTCAGCTCCAGCAGGGTTGTTCCATGACCGCCCGGGCCCGGCACGTTCGCCGGGGCTGTCTGTTGGGAAGCGAGAGGATCACGGTCAATATACGGCCGAAGGACGGCGGCCAGTAAAAATCATCCACGCGCCGTTACGCAACGACACGGAGAAGATGAATCGTCTTTAAAGTTAGCAGACAGCTCCGTCGTATGGGTCATCAGTTACAGGACGCCTTTCATTCCCTGCTAATTACCACGAATCTGCTGCCAGCGCTGTTCTCTGTCACTTCGGACGGCGAGGCCGCGCGGCGGTCCCGCTGAAGCTGCACGCTCAACTGCAAGAACGACTCATTTAAGCGGTCAATTTCCTCCTCCACAAAGGTCGCCTGCGAAGAAGGACGCGACGGCGCGGTGATTAGAGGGCAGCTTTCGCGCTAGAAGCACTTTGTGGCGAGGAAGAGATACCTGCATGGGTGTCCCCTGGGGTGGAAAACCTGTTTATACGGCACAGAAATGCACATTTTTAATTATAGAAGAAGAAATGCATCCATCCGTGGAAGTGGTCAGTGGGTGGGGGGTGTAAAATAAACCCCAAACAGGTCGCTTTTCCATTACAGGAGACACACACGCACACATACACACATACCATTCACTCAAATAATTTCGAGTCCCCAGGCAATCTAACGTGCTTTTTTTTTTTTTTTGGTCTATATGATAATTCACGTCAACCCTTCACATTAAGATGCTCCACACTTCAATTCTTGCGAGTGATTCATTTCAACTGTTGCAGCGGCGGAGGGAGGAAAAGTGATTACCATGCGACATTATTCAAACTGAGCTGACTGTAAAGCCAACGCTCGCTGAGCAGCTCTGGCGCTTATTGAAATGCTGTCATTTCCATTTAAACGGTGTGTTTACAGGGATATTGGACCATTCTTTTTTGGGGAAAAAAAAAAAAATCAGCTGTGAATCAGGAAAATCCAATCTGTTCCAGCGAACCATTTCATCTTTGGATCACAAATATGTGTCCCTCCTCACTTTACATGGGAACCTTCCCGGAATATTGGAACACCGTCAGCGGGCCGTTATAAACCATCGCCGGTCACAACGAACGTCGACGTTGTCTCCGCTTACCGCTGTCGGGGTCCTGGGACGTATGTCGCTTGAGGTCTGCGATGAGCTGTTCCAGCTGGAAGCGGCTGTACTTCTGAAGTCTAGACAGCAGGGGACAGAGGATGAAACTTGAAGAAGCGCCCCCCCCCGGGGGGTCCTCACCCGACCTGCTCTGTAACAGGCGCTCGGTGAACCGGCCGTCAGCCGGCGCCGTGGCGTCGAGAAATTCCTCCGCTAACGAGCCGCGAGGTGCATCGGGTCCTGACTGGGAAGTGGAAGTCAAAGCCGTCAGCACGTGGACGCGAGGGGGGGGGGGGCTTCAGTGTGATGAGTGACTCGGGCAAAGTAGCGCACCTCCTCCCCGCTCCGTTCGAAGGAGAGGGCGAACAGCTGGAGGCCCATCGCCGAGACGGCCTCGCGGAGGGCGTGCGCGAACCGCTGCGGCTCGGACCCTGGATCAGCAGAGGGACAAGCGCTTCTGAAAGACCCTTCGGTCGCCACAGGTTGACCGTTCACTCCGCCGTCGCGTCACCGCGACACCCGGGCCCGGTCCGGTCACCTGACGTCACGTAGGCCATGGATTGCAGGACGGTCGCGAGGAAACGCCCCGCGTGGCCGAGCTCCGCCTCCGACAGGTAGAGGATCTGATTGGCCGCATCGAAGTGAAACTCCCCCCAGCGAGAGGCCAGCGGAGCCCCGCCGGGCGGGGTCGGCGAGACGGGAAGCGACTTGGCCGGGAGCAGGAGCACGGAGGGGAACGGGGGGCAGTTTGCCAGCCACCGCATCGCCCGGCAGCCGAACAGGAAGACGGCGGAGTGGCGGGGGGAGAGCCTGTCCGGCGGGGTCGGGATAAGAGGGCCGCCGACGCCCTCCTGCTCGGGGTGATCGGGCTCTGCGAGGGGAGAAGAGGCATCTCAGGCTTTGATGCATTCAAACGGGCCTGTGTTGATCGCGCTGGGGCACCGTTGTGGAGGCTCTGGGAGGCGGCGGCGGCGGCGGCGGGAGAGTCCTGTAAAGAGCGCCGTATGTCCTGCAGAGTCTTAAAGAGCGGGGATATGCTGACCAGCTTGGACAGGTCATGGTCACTTATACAAGGGGGCGCACTCCTCGAAAGGTCTGCCCAGGAGATAAACAGCCCACGAGAGAGAGAGAGAGAGAGAGAGAGAGAGAGAGAGAGAGAGAGAGAGAGAGAGAGAGCAAGACACTCTTATCTGCTTCAGAAAAGGGGAAAACGTTTGGCAAAGTGCGCCCCTCACCGGGATCGTGGGAAAGGGCTGGCTTAGTCACGGTCACCGATGACAACTGGCGAGAGTTCAAAAAAAAAAAAAAGAAAGAAAAAGAAAGAAAAAAAAGAGGTTATCTCGAAGGCTCCGTTTCCTCCATCCGAATAAGCAGTTTCGCGAGCTTTACCCGTTCGCTGGACGCGTCGATGTCGGCGTGGATGAACCCGGAGTGCTGGCCGCATTCCGCGGTATCGCGGGGACCGGGCGCGCCCTGGCCCTGCCACGCCTCGGCCGTCAGCCGGCATAGCGCGGCTTCCACCGACCGGAGGACGTCACTCAGCGACGCAGCCAAAGCCTCGGCTGAGGGGGAAGACAAGAGGGGGGGAAAAAAAAAAAAAAAAAAAACAGTTAAAATGAGGCACACGTGCGTGCTCGTGTTTGATTGGTTCACACTGCGCTCGGCTTTAATGAAGGAAAGCTGTTGAGTGATTTTGTGTTTTAGTAGTAGATTACACAAAACATACGATAAAGACTTTATCTCAGCGTGATGGATAATGCGCAAAGGAAAATCCAATAGAGTTTGGTCTGGGGCCACACAAATTGGATCCTTTGAGCTCATTGATTTAAGAGGTCTGCAGAGTTATATGCTCTCCTAATTACATCTCGGGTTCTTTAGTAAAATATGCCAAAGGCGAAATCAGAGCGGAAATCATACATAGGGTCCTTTTTGAATCGCTTGGAAATGTCTTATTCTAACCACGCATCTCCACATGGTGGTACCTTGAGGATCTCTGTGCGCTTTGTTGTCCGCAACTGACTTGGAGAGCAGCAGTTCCCTGAGAAGAGTCAACTTTTTTGCGTCCATGGTCTCGAACGCGCTCTAAGAAAGGAGAGAAAGGATTTGTCCTGCTGACGCGCGGGGAGAATGATCGGGTTCCACCCGTGACAGCGACAGCTCACCCTCAGCGATTCGGCGTGTTGGCAAATGTTCCTGTAAAATTCCTGCATGTCTTTACGGTGCTGAGCCAGCTGGGAAGCGATGTGGAGGTTCTGATCTTCCAGCTTGTCATAGAGGGTCCTCACATTGAACTCCTCTAAATCACAGAAAGCTGACAGACTTGCTAAACGGAAGGCAGAAATGTCTGGATCACACAAAGTCCTTAAAGAAACACGCCACAGTCTCAACTTGAGGAATTAGAAAGGAATTCTTTTGAACTGCTGCTTGAAATACAAAGCTTTTCTCTTTCTTTTTTTTTTGACCTAATAAAAATTCTCTTCCGGTCTCTCTGGCTTTTCAGATTGTTGTCGATACTGCGCGCCGTGGATGATAAGTTTGTGAATTGAAATGCACAGCGCAGCTTGAGACCTTGCGATACTGTACTGTAGGTGCAGCATTTCATTATTAAAGTGCGATATTATCCATTTCCTTTATCTTTAATCAGAAGAATGAATCAGCTCCGTGGTTATGAGGTTGTGCATGCTGCTTGTTTAACAGCTCTGCAACGTGAGAAACCCAGTCCCACAGTCATCTCACACTTTAGTGTAAGTTGTATTTTTGTCATAACCATCAAGATTGAATGAATACAGTCAATATTAAATAATAGTGAGTTTATTTACCGACTATGCCTGCAGTAAGCTAAGAGGATAAACATGCTCGAGGCTCTTTTCTGTGTGCATTTGTCATGAAATCCCATGTGTTGTGTAATTTTAGATATGCCATGTTGGGGAAAAAAAAACAGCTGTGCAGCATCACACGGCTGCACGTGTCATCGTCGAATCCCAAGTCTTCCTCTATTTATAAAATCCCTATTTGCATGTGAGAGGTGCGTCTATGAAAAGAATGCTCATTTTAGGATGTACTACAACATTTTCGGCCGATAAGAATGACACTACCTCCTTTTGAAAGTGTCACTTCCTCACACTCGGCTCCCTCGCCGACGCCGCGGCTGCCCAAGACGCCTCCCGTGCTTGATACCACCGGGCTGAAACACCAGAGTAAAGGTATGAATTTATAGTTTACGCTGTCAGACCGAGTAGCGTCAAGGTTAAGCTTTCAAGTGAGCTCCATGTAGAATCAGCATTTAAGAGGCACACATAAAGGACAGCATCAGTTCTGATGTACCCGTCTCCGCTGCACACACACTCCACTGGACGGAAAGGCTCCCCAAGACTGCGCCACTTTGGCTTTGTCCTCCACTGGGAGGCGAGTTTGACTTTGCCGGGTCGCAGAACCAGCACCGTGACGGTCACGACCACGACCGCGACCAGCAGCAGGCTCAGGAGGCCTGCAAACATCCACGGCATTCGTCAATTCCAAGCAGGTGTAAGACACGAGCATCAGCTGGGCCGGTGGCGGCGCAGACCTGCTATCACTCCCCAGTCTGGCAGCAGGTTGAGCCTGTGCTGCTTGACAACGCCGTGCCTGACCAGCTGCCCCGGGGTCATGGGCTGGAAGGCCGAGGACCGGGGGTCGCACTCGGTGCCTTCCTCGCTGACGACCACCACCGCAAACCGCTCTGGCACAGCACTGTCCACAAGCACGTACTTCCCTCTTTCTGAAAACGCGTGGGCAAACCTGAGAAAAGGAGAGGAACGGTGAGATTAGAGAAAAAAAAAAATCAAAATCCACATCTGGGACTTTTTGTGCCTTATTGACCCACGAGCACCTGGTAGAATTGAAATTTGTCCCCTTCATAAGTATTTCCAGACGCCTGAACGCACCAAAGTCCCAGCTGGGGTTGCTGTTAAATAAGTGGTCTTTCTGATACACCGGGAAGTGGCTGAACTGGCGGTCTTGGGGGAAGAAAGTGATGTCAGAAAACGATAATACGGAAGTACGGTCCTGAGGCGAACCCGCAGTACCGGTGTGGTTGATGGCAAGAGCGAAAACGAGCAGGTCACCAGTGGACACACAGATGATAGGGTTGGGGATACGAGGAAGGGCGGCTACATCTGCAGGATCCTCATCTGTGTCTCTCCTCACTCTGGGTTGGGCACCAGTGACATGCCCTGGCTCTAAAAGGGAGGTTAAATATTATGTTTTTACTATGAAAAGCAAATGAAAGGAATCGCTGCGATTCATGTCAGTCACCTGACAGAAACCGACTGATGACGTCTGCACGTGTGGGAATCCATCCAAACACTCCTTCTGAGTCAAACTGAACTAAGTGGATTTTCCCAATGCTCTTTGCATGGATATCTGGTCCTAAAACGTCTGTCAGAGTCTATACATAGCAGAAACACACAGCATGAATTATCCAGCTGCAGCATCGTAGAAGATGGCAGGAAAAAAGATCAATAACTCATTTCGATACTGTCAGATTTCAGGCCGTGCGTCTGCATACGCGCGGTGCAATAAATATAAGTGATCAAACAGTGGCATGTAAAGTCCTGTTGGCTCAAAAGTAGTGATATGGCTAAACAATTACTGCAATCAGAAAAAAGAGAATATTTGTGAGTATTTTGATAAAACTGTGACTGAATATCCTGTTAAAAGCCAGGCTTTCAAAAAACCAAGCTTCCTAAGAGCTGAGAGTGGAAAGGCATTTTGGCAGCGTCTCTATCGTACTAATGATAGATTTGTGCTTATTTTTTTTATCTGCTAGTTGCAGCTTTCCCAAATCCCTCCTTGTGCAGATATTGAGTGGAGTTGTTTAAATGTGTAAATCCGTAAACTTGTCGCTTCTTTTGTACCCAGACTGCGCTGTCTCTCTCTCCGAGGCTGAGCAGCAGGCGTCCATCCTGGGAGAACCGGCCAAGAATCCGGGGAAGCCTGGAGAGGCAGGTAGTGTTGCAGAGCTCCTCAGCGGAGACGTAGCGCTCGCACCGACATCTGAGGCGTCGGGGGACCAGACAGAAAGACGCAAGATCTCAGGTTTTTTTGTTTTTTTTTAACAAGCGGCCGCTTCATTTAGAATGACGAGGTAATTAAAAAGTGACAGTCACATGCCCATCTCCACATCCAGCATCCCTCCATGTGGACCACAGGTGACATTACAGGAATAGAGTGTTGGTGATGCACATTCTCTGGAAGCTGCCAGACGTATCTGTCCAGTATCACACCGTCGGTACACCTGAAGGATATTCATATCAGCACACATTCAATGCGATCTGTCCTAATTCACAGAGGTCAAACATAAGTCACACTATTTCTTCACCATTCTGTGAATTGTGTGGGCAAATAAACCCTTTTTTTATGTTTATTTAAACATGCAAATGTGTGACATTGAGGAGAACATCTACTGACCTCGGGTTGGCAGTCAAACACACTGTCAGAAGTAGAGCTTTTGAAATCCAGCTCATTGTAGAAAATGAATCCAGTTCTGCACAGACATGAGCCATCCGAGTGCTGGAACGCTCGATTTTTACCAATACAGGTACAAGATGGGGAGCCTGTGAAAGGCACGTGTGACCCTGAGGGGTCTCCAGTTGCAGAATAATTACACTTTTGGTACTCTGGGTGTTATTTGTTTAGTAGGGACGGACCTGCTGGTGAGGTGGAGGAGCTGCCGCAGGGAAAGCATGCCTCCTGAGCGGGCAGGTGGTTGAACGTGTCGGCTGGACATGGGTGACAGTCACCTCTTATCTCAGCACGAGTGAGGTTCCCAAAGGAGCCAGGAGGGCAAGGTGTAGGCTGGGAAGATCCCATGGGACAGATGTGTCCCAGAGGACACGAATAATTGTTGTAGTGTTCTGTACCTGATTAACACACACACACACACACACATTAGTAAAAAACAATATTGCACACATTGTGTGGGATGACTTGTGGTACCTGGGGGGCAAAAGTAACCAGGAGGACATGGGATGCATTGTAGGAACCGGGATAGATATGGACGATAGGTGCCCTCCTGACACACTCGACAGCAGCTGTTTTTGGCTCCCCTGACCCCACTGGTGTTGACAGGCATGGAACCCCCTTCACATGATTTCATGACAGAGCTGTTGGCTGGACAATAGTAGGGAAACGGACAGCTGTGGGCAGAGTAAGAGGGTTATTTATAAAGTCCATCCAAATCCATGAAGTGCCTGCTTTATATGCCACTCTTATCATCTTTGATCTGTCATCATCTCACAGCTGTTTGGACGAGTTGTAAGAATAGGAGCCTTCAGGACAAATATAACCCTCGGGACAAACTCGGGGTTCAGCAGTTCCAGTTCCACAGTATGAGCCCGCTCTGCACAGCCTCTCTGACACTGCACCTGAATAGATCAGCGACATATCCCTGTTGCGGCCCATCACTGTGGTCCTTCTGCAATGTGATATTCAACAAAGTCAAAATCAGGCACCTACCCATTGGACATTCATAAGAAGCTCTACAGGGGATCCCTTCCACATTGGGCTTTCCTGTAATTCGAGGATCTGGGCAGAAGGTTCCCCCTGCACACGGTTCGCACTGGCTGGGTGTAGCTGCTCCAGGAAGGCGCCTCTTAGTTCCTGCGAGACAATGGATGGGAGGTCCGGACCCTGTGCACCAGAAACCTGGAGGACAAAGGCTTTGGGTATAGCTCGTGAGACCTGAAAATGCATTCAAGTAGAAATAAAACCATCAGATATATTAGACACTTAACCCAAAACAACAACAGGTAACCATTTATTTCAGATCAGACAAAGAAAAGATGAAAAAGACGTTTCTGTTTCTGGAATGCATTTGCATAAAAGGAGACTTGTGTAGCATACAGTAAAGGTTTTATGGGTATGGACTCACAGTGGAGCCATCCCACTTTATTGCAAACACTCAACTTGGAGATGCATGAAGGCAGGTGAAATGAAGACAGTTGTAAAATAAATGAAAACCCTGATGGTTTTTTTATATGTTTGACTTTGGTGCGTTCAGGGAATAATCAATTGGTGCTTGCAGGGAATAATTTTGTAGAAGAGAATAAAATATAAAATGCACAGTCAATCAAATGTCACTTGTAATATTATTCAAAAGGCTTATAGGCTACTGTGTGACATGCCCGTGTTTCAGACCTGTGCTGCTACAGTGTGAACCAGGAGGACAAGGCAGGCAGTCACTCTTGCTACCCGCTCCGGGGGAGGCTCGATATGTGTACAGAGGACACGGTCTAGGCCCTGCCCCCCAAGTGAAGTCACTGCCGGGAATACCATCACAGTAATGACCAGCAGGACACAAACGGATGACCGGATCTCCTAAACACAGAGAATTAAACTATTTAGGAGGAAATTGTTTGATTTGCTTCGGCACTGAAAACATTGTCGTTGAGGGATTCATTTTTAACAAGGACACATTTGTCTCAATAATATGCAGTTAATCTTACATGAGCCCAGAGAAAGTTATTATTGCACTGTGTTTCACTGAAAAACACAAAATGGGCTCTGTTTCTGTTTCATAGGTCTGTGCTCTGGTGAAACGTAACATTAAGACCTCACATCTGTGTAAGGCATTTACTGTCCTGTACCTAAAACAAAAAGATTCTCACCTTTACAATCATCCAAAAATTGGGCTTGGTGCAATTACAACAGTCTGTGTAGGCTAAATCCTGGCTAAGGTGCTCTGTGTGATCACACACTTTATTGTTCTCTATGCATTTGTGTGAAAATCCCACTTAATAATACATTAGTTTATCTCCCTAAATAAACATCACACAACATTTTCAAAATTTTCTCCACATAAGGGTGTTTATTAAAGTATATCCTTAAAAACACTTATCTCTTCTATCCCTGGAAACATGAAATCACCCAATTATTATTAGTTCAAACCTGGTTTACACCAATGCTGAGGCGGGCAGTGCAAGCAGTCACGTATGCTGGCACCTCCTGGGGAGCTCCGGAAAGTATTTGCTGGACACAACTCAGCCATCTTTGTTCCCTCCAGACAATAGAAGCCTGCAATTCATAAATGTCACAGTCCAGCAAAAGCAATGAAAGACACAAATGTTAAACATTTATTTTTTTACATTGCCTGCATCGTTTACCCAAAGAACGCGTCAGAGTTCTTGTTTTTTTTTTATTAAATTGATGCACGGTACCTGGTGGACATGGACCAGCACACTGCATGCCCCATTGGCATTGGGTCAAGTCTGACAGTGGTCCCTGGGGGGTAATATCTGCACTCCCAGAGACACAAAGATAGCCTGCAGCACATACACCCTGGATCTGACCACCCCTGAGCAAAATAAACAGTTTATTTTTAAAACCAGGAGATGCTGACAGTCACGACACCATTTCTAATAGTTTCCATCTCTCTTTCCCCTTACATATGTGTGCCTGTGTGTGTGTGTGTGTGTGTGTGTGTGTGTGTGTGTGTGTGTGTGTGTGTGTGAGTCTGTGTGTGTGTGTGTGTGTGTGTGTGAGAGAGAGAGAGAGAGAGAGATATCCATGACTGTTCGAACATGACCGTGCTTTCTGGGTCATGAACATGCACAATTCTCTATACATGTGTATATATTTTTAAAATGTACACACAGATCTATGTCTAAGTTGTCATGGGGCAGTGGTGTATTCACCTGCAGAACTTCCCTGCGGGGCAGGGTGAACACTCCCTCTCTTCGTGTAGGCCTCCTTGGTTTGCCTGTGTGTATGTCCCATTGGGGCAGGGCTGAGGAACCATCGTGCCTGTGGAGTGGAAAAACTAGCAGCGTTTTAGATATTAGCATTTGTACAAAGTGATTATTTTTGCAGTCCACAACTAAACCATAGCAATCCAGCTAAACATTTCTTTAGTTATATGGCATAGTTGGATAGAAAATATTACAGTTTTTGTAGCACCTGCAGGGCAGAATGAGTGTGGTGGACAAGGCGTGGGTTCTCCCACTATGGCTTCTTCACAGTAAAATCCAGGTCGACATGGGATGCACTTATCTGAGCCTGGGTTCGGCTGGTATTCCCCTGTGGGACACGGTAGGGCCAGAGCAGAGCCTTCAGGACAGTAGTGGCCCTGTGAGACAGTGCAAGTAACAAAGGTACATTGGAATCGTGGCTTTTAGTGAAAGAGGGGAAAAATGGGATGGAAGTGAAAAGGAATAGAAAGAGAAACTAAATCTGACTTACCCTGGGGCAGAGGAATGTATACGGAGTGGTTGAAGAAAAGTCAAAGGGGCAGTAGAAACCAGCAGCGCAGGGGCCACTGGGCCTGGCCAGACCTTCAGTGGAACAGTACTGGCCTGCGGGGCAGGAGGAGCAGCTCTCCATCGACCCCCCGCCTGGGACAGGAGGACAAGCGTGCAAAATCTGACTGATGCAAACATTACACGGCAAGTCTAAGCCAAAGACTACCTGTAGTGTTCCGTATACTGCCAAGTGGACACGGAATTGGGGAGATGCACCCTGCTGGGCAATAATGGCCCAAAGGACACGGGCCATTCTGTGGAGAGCTGTGGGAGCTCGGGGGTGCTGGAGCTGTGGCTCCACCTTGGCAGAAGAAACCCTGCAGGCATGAACCTTGAAAAACGCACAAATACGTTAATTTGTTTAAGTTTTGTCATTGTGTCTGCTGATATTAGCATCTCCTCACCTTGTGGTATTGAGGAACCCAGTGAGCTACAATACCGTCCAGAAGGACAGGGCATGCACACGGAGACAGAGTGGGCTCCTGTCTGGTTGCTAAACGTTCCCAATGGGCATGGCTGAGGCAACACTGTCCCAGCAGGACACAGATAACCTTGGAAAACAGCGCTTATTAATTATAAGTTGGCTTTGGCTTCTTTGCACTGCAGGCTACTGTATATTCTACACTGTCCTCACCAGCTGGGCAGATAGAAGGTTCTTGAGTGGCCGTGGAGGCGCACACGGTGCCTTTGGGGCACGTTCTGCAGAATGCAGCTCCGGGGGCAGGACTATAAGTGCCAGGCTCACAGGGCACTTCCTGTACGGACCCAACAGGACAGCTATGTCCCTTAGGGCAGACATAGCCGTGGGACCCATCAGAAGGAGTGGGACTGGAGCTGCCACCCAAACATACATATCTGCAGGCGACAATTAGGAGATCAAAACTCAAATCACAAAAACTGCCACAGTCGTTAAAGACAATAAACCAACAAAACACTTCGTTTGTTAGATAAAATGTTGCAAGGATGTAAAAAAAGTCACCTCATATCCCAAATGTAGATTATTACAGAGAAACTGAGTGTAATAAAAAATAACAAATAAACTTAAAATCTGAACTACTTGCAGAAAGAGCATATTTACTTCTAATCAGTAGATGGAATCAATCTCCTGCTTCAACTGACTTCATCAACTGACTTTTTTTCCGGTTCCATTCTCCTATTGACATCCTGAAATGCTCCCTTATATCACACTTAGGTAAATCCTAAACACAAATTGCTTAAACAAGTTTGGGAGGAAAACTTTGCCCGAGACCTCAGGGAAGATGAAAAATAGTTGGCTTTATTCCCACTCTATTATACCTAAGTAAAAAATGTCTCAAAGCAAAACAAATATTTTGACTTTCCCCCTTCAGCTCAGTCAAACCAATGAAGTCAAGAAAAAAGCCTAAATCCTCTCATCTGAAAAGCACACAAGCATAAGTGTTTACCCAGCGTGACAGGGGAGAGCGTCTGAGAGCGCTGCTATTGCGGGCCTGTCACAAAACACTCCAGAAGGACAAGGCAAACATTCAGCCTCCCTCTTCAGTCCCTGGGACACAGAAAGAGAGCCTGGGGGGCAGGGGAGAGGAGACGCAGAACCAGGGGGGCAGTAGTAGCCGGGAGGACAAATATGGGTTCCAGTAGAATTCCCCTAGAAAAGACAACATCTAATGTACTTTGAAAGGCAAAATGTCCTAAAATATGCAATCTAAACCCTGATTACAGAAATTAGATGACAGCTGTAAATGCCTCATAGTGAATAAGTCATCTTAAAGAGGAGTGATATGATATTAAATGACTTTTATATGAATATTTTATCAGGAGCATTTCCCACTGAAATAACACCATCCTTGGAAATACAACAAATATTTCTCTTCTATATATATGCGGTGTGAACAGCACCAACAACATTTTCAGAGTGAAGTCTGAGTAAAAGGGAGCTAAGAGACATTCCTATCACATTCAAAGCTTGATGTAACGGTAAGATCTATTCACATAAGGCTGAAATGTTTTGTTATTCTCGACATCTTCCTTGAACAAAGACCTCCTGCCGAGATTTATCGACATGACACACAAAAAAAAAGCAACACCTGATCTTCTCTGGTGTTAGGACTGGCTGATCCAGCGAGACAGTAATACCCTGCTTCACAGAGTCCCGTTGGCTCAGACAGACCAGATTTGGAGCAAAACAACCCTATTTGATACAACAAAGAAATCGCTTCCTAGTATTACAAAAAACAAACAAACTGTATTCAACTTTACAGATGTAGTCTACATCATTGCTTACCAGCCGGGCAGGACAAGCAGCTCTCAGGAGTAGAGACTCCGAGCTGGATCTGGACAGTTCCAGGTGGGCATGGAAATTTCCATCCTACAGTCAGTCCAGGGGGACAGTAGTATCCAGTGGGACACAGTGCAGGCTTCGCGGTCGCTTCAACTGTGCCAGAAAAGGATATATTAATATATAAATACATCCCAGCATGAAACCAATCTACAGTAGTCACCCTTTGTTCCTATCTCAAAAATACCTTTGACCTAAATAATTCATTATCAACTTTATTTTCCTTTCAAGTGTCTCACCAGTGACATTCACATGCAATTTCACAATCAATTTCATGGTGTTGTTCTAAAATAATAGGCCATAATATGTATTGTTCTGTATATAAATAGAAAATCTTTGATATTGTGGAAGATATAACAAATCTATGAGCATACTCCTAAAAGCTCAATATGATATCCACATAGAGGACATTTTTAACATGTGAATTTCAGCCCTATCAAGAAGTAAGCCAGCTTTTCACAATCCGGAAAGTGGAAAACTATTTGATAGGGATAATGGGAAGGATTTAACTTAAAATCCACTTCCCAAAATGATTTTGAACGATCTCCAGGGAACTACTTTGACTTTGTTCTCTTCATTAAAATCTGAACATATGCGCCCGTAAAAACCTTGATTATAATCTAACCTTTACTTTAAGCTGTTTCAACAGCACTGCCTTTACAATGATGCATTAGGGTTGCAGTATGTCTGCTGCCAGTCACGTCCTACCTTCACAATAATGCCCTGGGGGGCAGATAGTGCAGTTGTCTTGATGTGTGTTCCCAGCATCGGAGCTAAACGTTCCTGCAGGACAGGGAATGGGAGCCAGAGTTCCACTGGGGCAAAAGAACCCAGCGGGGCACAAAGTCGCATCTGGGCTGGTCGCTCCCCAGTCACAATAAAACCCTGGCCAGCAAGTGCCTAAAGAGAAAAATGAGTTTAGGTTATCAACATTGAAATCCATCTCAACATTGACTTGACCTCCTACCTGCTCTTTGTCCCCGTTGACAGAAACTACCAGGAGGACATGGGGATCCTGTCCTGTTGTCAGTGGGTTTTGGAGCTGTAGCGCCCATCAGACAAAGAAAGCCCGCTGCACACGGGCCCGAAGGCTCAACCAGACCCTCAGATGCACAAAACTGACCAGACGGACACGTTAGACACTCGCCTGCAAACAAAGATTGACAGCGCAGACCTCAGTCCAGACGGCAAAACAAGCTACCTGTCAGGTGAGATCACTCAACCAGCATCACAGACGCGTGCACACTGCTGCAACTTTCAGTCCCTTTAGAGTGAACCTAGTGTTTAATTTATTGTAATGTTTATTAATATATATGCATATATTGTATTTTTACCCATGGAGGTCAGACCCTGAGTTGGGCTATAGGTGCCTCTGGGGCAGGGCAGAGGACGATGATTTCCAGGACAAATGTAGCCAGCTGGACAGGGCAGAGGGCTCGAACTCAGCGCCCAGCAGTGGAACCCTGGAGGACAGGGCTTGCACTCTGCCTGCCCTAAAAACTCCTGGAACCAGCCTGGTAAAGACATTAAGCACTCGTGACACTCCCAAGAGGAGATAATGCGTGCAACATTATTTTTTTTTTATAACTTTTGCATACCAGGAGGACATGGTTTACAGTCATGTTTGCCTTTGCCTCCAGTCTCATTTTGGTAAGAGCCGGCTGGACAGGGTGAGGGTACGCTGCTGCCCTCAGCACAGTAATGACCCACAGGACACATGCCTCCAAACATACTTGATCCTGGAGTGGAAGACTGTGATCTTTCCAGACAGTAGAAACCTGGGAAAAGCACTTTATATCAAGCATTTGCAAAGGTAAACGGCATTAGGGTGCACTAGAAATGAACTCGGTTATAAGGCCTTTTTTTTCTCCTGACCTGGCAGGCAGGGTCCAGACACCGCAGAGAGGCCAGGCTCTGAGCAGTAGAAGCCCGGGCTGCAACTACGACACTGAGACTCATCTATGAGCCCTGTCTGGTCACTGTCAACAGATTACAGATTTGTTTTCAAGTGTTGCTGTCATACTGTCCACCATATTACTAGTAACAAATCATAAATTGAGACGGATTCATGGGAAAATATTAATTGTTATGCCTTTCGCCACAGTGGTATAGATTATATACTAACAATTTATAATCTAAATGAACAGTTTTAGAAGAAGAATACATGTACCTCAAAGGTTGAGTAGAAACAGAAAAATAGCTAGATATATACCTGAATGTTCCTTTTGGACATGGTTTTGGTACAAACGTTCCTACAGAACAGAAAGAGCCAGACGGACATGGGAATCCACCGGGACTGTCTAGTGGTGCAGGTTCAGACGCTCCCCCCACACACACAAACCCTGCAGCACATCGGCCAGTGGGGATCGTCTGTCCTTCACATAAAAGAAAAACCCCAAACAAACCTTAAAATGCATTTAAATAACCTTTACAGAGGTGCTTCTTTTGGCCTCAGAGAGAAATAAATTATAAGTTGAAATTGACAGGCTGGTTATATTTTACCTATTCCTTTACAGTACATGCCAGGGTCACACAGCGAGCACTGCAATTTATCAGTCAGGCCTGATGCATTCCCATAAGTCCCCGCTGGACAGGGATGTTGATTTGCTGATGCACTGGGGCAATAAAACCCTCTTTCACATGGGACTGAAAGTGTCATACCTGAAATACACACAGTGAGGAATGTGTACTCCCAGCTGTTACGCGCTTTCTCCACCAGTGGTTTATCCTCAAGCTTTACCTTGATCGTGACAGTAAAAACCAGCAGGGCAGGTCTCGCAGCTGCCCTGACCTCTCCTGGGTTGGTAGCTTCCTGGACGACAGGCTGTCTGGCTGACACTGCCCTGGACCGTTAAACAGCAACAATTGCATTGATTTTAGTATGTTTTACGTCTGGGCACTGGAATGAATCATAAACATAATGAAATAATAAGAGCACAGAGGGGATAACACCACCGTGGAGTAATAAACTTTTCAGGAGAGAACAAGAGCTGAGAAAGATAACTCATGAAGGTACATGACATATAATGTTGAGGACTCAAGAATGACGTCATCTTAGAGGCTGATAGTGGGCAGTTTACCTTCTCACAAAAGTGTCCTTCCGAGCACACGTGCTGCTGCGGTCTGTCGGAGGTCTGTCCCTCGGGACAGTAGTAGCCTTCTGCACACAGGTCGCTTGGCTCAGACGCCCCCCTCTGTTGACAGAAGTGTCCCGGAGAACAGAGCTGGCAATCCTCAACCGAGGCTCCACCTAAAAAACCTGTCAAACACACCATGTGCACCGTTACTCCAAGTTAAACCTTAAACCCACTGTGTGTCCTTTAACACCACGTTCAATTGAAAAGCATTAAGGGAAACATTAAAATACATCTCATCTCAACACCAGGCACATACTTATATAATTCATAAACAAACACAGGAGAATTCTAATATGATTCTTGGTTCCTGCTGCAAGACAGGAATACAATTATGCAAATAAATCACCATGTGTCTGAAAGTTATTCGTATAGACCGAAGGGGAGATAAAGGCTTCAATTACACTCTGTCAAATTTCCATACACCACTAAATTCAAAGAATGACACAAGCTCACATCAGAATGTTGGAGGAAAATTGGCGCTGTGTGCACAAAAAGGAGATTATAAGTGTATTTCAGTTCAGCAGCACATGTCTGATCGGTCCTGTCTGATTAATTCAATAACAAATCAAAAGAAGAATAGTGAATTTGTATGCCAGTGATATCCAGCTCCACCTCTGTCTTGGTTATGAATGAGTAAATGAAGGAGCAATAACTCACTTTTCATTGTTCCGAGAGGGCAGGGCAGAGGAAAAACAGTCCCAAAGGGACAGTAGTGTCCAGCAGGGCAAGGAGTGGCGTGAGGGTCTGAAGAACCCCGGGGGCAGTAATATCCTGCGGCACAATCCCCAGCAGGGGCATGGAGGCCAGTCCAGTTACAGTAGAAACCAGCCTCGCATGGCTGTGGAAAGGCAGAGCCCATGGGACAATAATAACCTAAAAAAAGCCAGAAAATACATCAACTTTAGAGAGACTAGAAAATCAATCAGGATTATTACCGCCCCAAACGGTGAGATAAAAGATCTCAAAGTCAGAACTTTCTATGTCAGTACAGCCTATTTCCCAGAGTTCGGATTTTAATTTCTCAGGAAGCTGTTATTGCTTCCAGGGATGAAATGTACGCTTTGCTGGTCTGATATTAGCTGTTAAGTCAACGCTGCGGTGCGATGCCCGTCGGCAGGCAACTACCACCCAAAATATTGAATCCCAGCGTTTCCGAATTTTGGCACAGCGATATTAAATAATATAACACGTACATAAAAAGAAACCACTGTAGCAATTACAGTAAATGGGATTCGTCATGAAGCAAGAAGCATTAAATGTTTGCCTGGAGAAATGATCAAAGACTCTCAGAGGGAGCACAGGTTCAGTGTCAGAATCACCCACCCTCTGGGCAAATATCTCCTTTGTAGGAAGAGCAGGTATAATGTCTGCTCCAGAGATATGGTTGCTGGTGAGTCACATTAGGGTCTGAGTTTGCCCGTGGCGCTACCACATCGATCCAGGCATCTCTCCCTATAACAGATCATGACAGAAAAGGCATGAAGGTGTCTGAGATTTCTATGTCTTACAGACAGAAAAACACCTTTTGGGTACCGAGGGGACAGAAAAAAGAAAAAAAAAAGAAAAAGATATATAAAAACAGGTATTTCAGCACAATGGTAATTTGCATCATACATTTAGAAAAGGTCAAGGCACTGGCATTTATTAACTCACATAGAGGCATTCCATTTCGGATGAACCCTTAATGTTAGTGAAAAGTCAAGAAAACATAATTACCAGAGGAATTATTGAAGCAGTACAGATGATGCATCCTGAAAGCGGGGGTGATTTTTTTTGCGTAAACCTCCAGGATCTCACAAATACAGCCGATTAAAGAGGAGTTGGCTCGGGGTGTGGGGGTATCAGCACCCCCAGTGCAGAAAAAGCCAGCAAAACATAGACCTATCAAGGAAATCCATTTAGATTCACCTCTTTTGACAACTCAGGTAAAAATACAAAACAATATACTGTATGCATTGAGGGGGCTATAATTAATGAAACATCAAATTACTCCCCCACCCCCCCCTACCTGTAGGTTGTGAACTTCCAGGGCTGAGACAGTACTGCCCTGGGGGGCAGGAATGGCACTGAGAGAGAGCAGAGGCTCCAGGTCTAGGAAGGAAGCTGCCAACAGGACAGGGTCTAGGTGACCCACTACCCTCAGGACAAAAGTGACCCATTTGGCAAACGTTCCCATAAGGTCTGGAGACAGGAGACGGTTCAGAAGACCCCAGGGTGCAGAAATATCCTGTTTTGGACAATGCAATCAGACATCTCACTCCAACGTGGCAGTCGCTGGGCAGGATTAAATAAACTGCGCTGTATTTTCGAGATGAGCATGATTTCATGGTTCAGTATGCTGGAGTTGTTTTCCTCTGTATTAGCACTATCAGACTATCAGACCTGGGCTGCACGGTCCAGTTGGCTCCGTCAATGCACTGTCATTGCAGAAGAAGCCAGAGGGGCATGGGGAGCAGTCAGCCGGGGACATCCTGCCAGCTGACAGGCCGATGGTGCCCAGCGGACATGGGGATGGTACAGATGAGCCCTCCACACAGTAGAAACCTGGACACAGTAGCGTGTCACATTCCACAGATAAAACACAGATGGCCTTTGCTTATTTGTGCCCATTTGACACCACTATACAGATGTTTTGTTTGTGTTACCCCGCGGGCAGCTGTTACACTCGGGCTGTCCGGACAAAGACTGGAAAGTGCCAGAGATGCAGACGCGTGGCTTAGCACTACCACCTGGGCAGGCATGGCCGGGCGGGCATTCCCAATCTGTGACACAGTTCCATAAATTCCACACCGTCAGCAGAGCAGGGGAAAAGTTAATGTTATGGATAATTTATGGAAGCCACATTGGAAAATAAGCAACAAACTGTCATTTTATGGTTTCACGCTGAATGAAATGCTTTCTGACTGCTGAAAAAGCTGAAAGAATGATACTCACCTGAGGCCTCCTCTCCACAGTGCCTGTGCAGCTTAATGCACCTGTTTCACAGCATTAGCATGCTGACAAATATGACCACTTAAATGACCATGAATGATAAAGTTGCAAAGTGTGATGTGACAGGAACTTGTACCAAATATGTATAATGACACTTCTACATCTTGATGAATTCATTAGTTAAGCAAAGTTCATCAAGGAGGTAAGCTGCTGCATGATAATAACATGCATCTCGATACAATGCTTGTAATTTGCATCACTTTGCCACACAATTAATTTCTCTTCAAAGAGTTTTCCATCTCTTTAATGAGAATGTGCAACATTCGGTGTGAATGATGCGCAGCATTAATTAGTATTACTCAGTTTTACATCACTGAACATGAACGTTTTCTAAAGTCAGCAAATTTAGTCGTTCTTGGTTGGCCCGTTTTGGAATGAAAGTAACACAAACTGCAGAAGACCATGTGGTTCAATCCCAGAAAAAGTGCAGCGTACCTGGCTGATGTGCCGTGGATGATCCTGGTGGACAGAACCACCCAGGGGGACAGAGAAGGTCGACGGACGTCTGAGCCCACAAGGGACAGTAAGAACCCGCATAACAGGCTTCACACTCAGCTTCGGACTCAGCTGCAGACCTTCTCAAAAAAGTACCTGTGTGGACAAGAGTACTGGTCATGTAATTAAAATGATTTTTTACTTTTCCTCTTCCTCTCCTTCTGTTTTTGTATGTCCAAAAAAAAGGGAGAGAATTAAGGTTTTATTGCCTCACGCATAATATACAAGTTACCAATTATTTAATAGGTTAAGTACCAATCTGAAAAAGATGCCAGGTTTAATGGGCTCCTAATGGATTTTACAACTTTCTCTCAGTTCTGGATACATAAACCAATTACAATGGACCTTCGAGAGTTTTTATGATACCGCAGTAAAATCTTGATCAGACAAGTAGTGTAATTAGGAATAAAAATTGAAAGTGATTTCAGTAGTAGCCTGTTGCCTGTTGATGGCAGTTTTTGACAGAAGTTTATCTGAAAAAGGAAAAGATATACCTGGGGGGCAGGGCTTGGGCTGTGAGCTGCCTCTGGGACAGTAGTGACCTGTGGGACACGCGTCTCCATGGAAAGTTGGGGTTTTGGATGATGTACCTCCTGTGACCAAAGCAGCAGACTTGTTATTGTATTTGTTTCAGAAACAAAACAATGGGATTTGGAAATTGTTCTAGGTAGACCTCTTGAGCAGGCAGCATGCATAAATAACATTTCTAAACCAACCCCAACCAACCACAAATAACATTTTTTTCTCTCCTAACACGATATAAAGGGCAAGAAGAATCCGCCAGTCACCTGTAGCATTACCCCAAGGAGTTGCTGTTCTAGATCCCTGCGTGCAATAAAATCCTGGGTTGCAGGGTCCAGATGGGGAAGAAAGGCCAACTTCTGCACAATAATGCCCAGGCAAACAAACCTGACAGACCTCTATGGAAATTCCCCCTATGGCAAAAATGCATAACATCAACTCATCTCATTTGTTGAATGTAAATTTAAAAACAAAAATGCATGAATTGGGATTTGGTGAAACATTTGTGTTTCCACTACATTGTTTCAGGGAGGAAAACTGAACTGATGATATGACTCAAACTGCAACGGTTTCTGCACTCATCATTCAGTCCAAAATCACCTTCAAATGAGTTGAAAGTCCCAACAGGGCAGGGAATCATATAGACGGTTCCTTGGGGACAATAAAATCCAGCTGAGCAACGGTGTCCTGTTGGGTCCTCTTGTGGCTGAGCAGTAGCAGAACCTTGGATACAAAGGTACCTAAGACACATAAACAGGATGAGAAGAGCATAAGGGAGGTTGAACCATAGACCAGGCAGACATAATAAACTGAAAATGGGATGTTACGCTTCTCAGCTATCGGTGAATACGATTAGGGGGCTGTTCGGATGGCCTGTGTTTACCCAGGAGAGCAGATCCCAGTGGGCGCTGCCAATCCAGAGGAACCACAGTATCTCCCCGGAGGGCAGGGCTCGCAGCCTGAATGATTGGACAACCCCATCTGCCTGCTGAAGGCACCAGCTGGGCATGGGAATGCTACACCAGACTGTGTTCCTATGGATAAGTAGTGAATAACATCTACAGATGGTCCAGAAGTGAACATCATACAGCAATTCCTATGGTGATTACGCTCTCTAATGACCATTTGCATAATCAAAAAACATTTTCAGTTACAGCCTCTTTGCAGGACATGCATTACAGGCAATTAATCAGCATTTTGCACGCTATCTAACTGTTAATGACATTTACACTTTCACAAGCATCTCATGTACACAATGGGCAATAACATCATGACATTGTAGCTTTGTAATTACATCAGTATAGATGTATATTGTCTCATACCTGGAGGGCAATAGTGTCCTTTAGGACACAGCATGGGAAAACGCGTCCCACTGACAAGCCCAGTGTCTGTGTCCACTGATCCAGGGCAGTAAAATCCTGCTGGACACGTAGTACAGTCAGCCTATAGAAGGATACATCAAAGCCAAGCTATTTATTTGTTTTAATTCCAGGTATACAGCGAAATGATACAGTCACTATCCCGTGGCATTTTAAGACATACAGTAGATGCATTTGTTGAAAATTAGACACATAACTTGAACACAGACAAAACTATCTGAAAATAGCTAAACCATTTATGAAAGGTAATATAAAGAAAAGGTAAAGGTGTAACTGTGCCCTGATCAAATAAAAAATAAAAAAATAAAAATATATATATTATTAGTTTTGTGGTAACTGAGAAGTAATGTATCTTCTTTACTGCCTCAGACAGGTGGGGAATTGTGACCACTATCCTTTTGGAAATTAACCCGGTCTATTTATCCTCATTTTCTGCACCTGTCCAGATAAATCTTGGTAAGTCCCCGGTGGGCACGGTACTTGTCTGTCAGACCCAGGTGGACACATGTTCCCAGGTGAGCAGAGAGCAGAGCTCTGCAGGCTGCCGTTTGCTCCACCGGGGCAGTAAGAGCCCGCTGGACAAACATGGGAAGGGAGAGAGAGCCCCCTGGTGATGCAGAGAAAACCTGCAAAACCACATGAAGCAACATCACAGCAGTTCCAGCGATCATCGTCTCTATTAAGTCCGTGCTTTACTGAATAAATCAGACTTCAAGGCTGTGTGAATACAAAATAGCAATAAATATTTGCATCATCAAGATTAAACTCGATGTATATCAACTGCTGGTTAGAATAAAAATCCTTTCTTCTTCTAATATCATTTTGCTTGCAAATAATGCATGCAATTATATACATAAGCAAAGGAGGAACAAGTCAATACCTGCAGGACAAGGCAGACACTCGGAGAGATGACTACTTCTGTTTTTGTTGTTGTAATATCCTACGGGACAGGGCAGCGGTGCTGATGACCCCGGGGGACAGTAATGACCTTCAGAACATGTTCCACCTGATGTTGCTCCATCATCTGCTGTGTGTGACCGAGCCCCAGAGGTGCAGTAATAACCACCGCTACACCGGCCCATGGGGACTGCTTTTCCGATAGAGGCACAGAAGAACCCTGGGAAGGTGGGAAAACATGTCTAGGTTTACACGGCGAACCACCAAATTAAAAATGATCGTTGTATGGCGTGTTAATCCAAACACCTGCGCTATTTATTCATCTATTGTACTTTCACTTCAAGGTCATAGTAGGCATCTATTTAACTCTAACCTGAAAGCAACTCATAACAATTAGCAGTAAATAGCTGGTGACCTGGAGGGCAGGGCAGACAGTCCTGAGGTTTTGTCATCCGAGTGTGAGGATTTATGGTTCCAGCTGGACATGGATATTGGTGTTTGGACCAGGTCCCCGGCGGGCAGTAATGGCCCACCGGACACTCATAACTTCTCATGTGAGAACCGTTATATTGGCTCGGACAGTAGAAACTATGCAGAAAAGATGGGAATAATTAAGGCCATAGTATGATATTGTTGCCAATGAGGCATGAATAAAACATGCAGTAATTAGGAAACACATGTAGTGTGCGCAGATAGGTCCTGCTGCAGTTATTATATTTTGTGTTTTTTTAGTAAACTGAGTGTTTGCAGCGCAGAGCGAGTTGCTGGTAAAGTTTACCCCTGGGGACAGGCGCTGCAGCTGGCTTGGCCTTCTTCTACACTGATGCTTCCCAATGGACATTGCTGAGGAGCTCCAGAGCCCTCGGGACAGTAATAGTCTAGTTGTGTAAAGACAAAGAATCACAAAATGAAGCACACTCAAGTACACACGCTTACAATCCATGGGGATGGGGTTGAATGTCTTAACTCAACTGAGCAGCTGCTTAGGTTTAGCCCCATTAACTCGAAAGACCCCTTTGTCTACCCAGGCTTATGGGCAATTTAAGCTTTACTGGGAGGTTTAAATGGTCAATTTTTTATTGTATTTTGCGCAAGACTATCAGACTGTCCTCATCGAAACCCGTTTTACAAACTGCTTTTCTACAGACTATCCAAATATCTCTCTGGCAAATCTCAGACACAGTTGTCTGCCACAGCATCTGATCACCTTCTGGACACGGTCCACCTCGGCTGTCTCTCAGAGGAGGGTCAGGGCGATCTGCACCCTCCAGACAGAAGAAACCTTCCCAGCATTGTCCTGAAGGCACCAAGAGTCCCTCAGCGTCACAGTAGTAACCAGGGAGACAGGGCTGGCACTCCTCCTGAGAGAGGGAACGAGAGCATAAAGACATAAGAGGCGGGGAGAAAGGAAGAGAATATAAATTTAAAAAAAAATGACTAAACCTAGTCTGTGGAAAATTTTGCCAATGTTTAAACACTGATAAACCAACTGACTGACATGCATTGATTGTTCTTTCAAATCTTATTTGACAACATAATTCATTCTTAAAATGTCTTTTCATTTCCAACATTTGCTTTTAATTTCATCATATAAAATTTTGGGCTCAAAATATGACAACTTGAGAACCTGAGACGCATTCATAAAATGCTTTACAGTCCACTAACTGCATAATGAGTGCAAAGTAAAAACCATTTTCTCCATACATCAACATTAGGTCTCAGAGGACAGAAAGCAGCAGCAGCCCCGTGGTGAGTTTAATGAGTACACCTGCAGCTATTTCAATATATAGGAACAATAATAATTGCAATAAAAATAATATGAATAGCTAATTTGAACTTGTTTTTTATGGATTTGTTGTATATATGGATTTTGTTGTGGTGCCACAGAATGATATTTTATTCCACTTCACTGTCTTAAACCATGCAAAAATTTTACTATGCCACTGGACTCCTCTAAAAAGGTCAACACCATGGAGAAACCTGACTTAATATTTGGATTTGGTTTACAAGCAAGAACTGGCTGTAAAAAGGAATGCTTCTGTTGTTTGTCATTTGATTTGATCTGCTTTTAAAGGGATGTGATGTTAGCACATCAGTAAATGATGAGAAAACTTTAGTTAGTGCATCAATGTCTTCATTTGAAGGACTTGTGAGTGCAACAGTGAGTCAAATTGACCTGAGAGACTAATTTGGTGAGGTTAGAGAAGGTTCCACGTGGACAAGGCCGAGGAAGGATGCTGCCTTCGGGGCAGCAATGACCAGCAGGACACGGTCCTCCATCCCCTAGTGAGAGACACAAGACCAACAGCTGCAGCTACTGCTGAAGAGCAATGTCAAATGCCAAGTTGTAAGGGTAATATTTGAAATCACTCATACTCCTAAAATAAAACAGTGCGGCATTATCATAGTGCCCTGTGCAAAAGTGCACGATGATATGCAAAACGGCTCACCTTGAGCGACTACAAGAGGCTGTGGAGATGTGTTTCCATATGTGCAGTAATATCCCTCCTGACAAGGGCCACTGACAGTTGTGCTGTTTCTAGATGAGCAGTAATGGCCCCCATCACACTGCCTGCACTGAGAAACAGACCAGTAGCCTGGGTCGGGACCATAGGTTCCCTCTGGGCAGGACCTCTGGTTAAACCCCGTTCCCTCTGGGCAGTAAAAGCCTGCGTGAAACAGCCCCGAAATTAAGCAAACGTGTTGCATAATGGCTTCAATTTAAAGTTTCTTGTTCTTTTAAGCTTTTAGAGGTGCTTTAGAATTAGCATACAAATGGAGAAAAAAAAATCCAAAGTGCTTTTAAGTGCATTTAAAAAAAAAAAAAAAAGGCAAACCTGCAGGACACAAGTACAGAGAGCCAGAGAGACAGTACCAGCCGGGCAGACAGGGCTCGCACTGAGTAGCATGTCTAACAGCAGCAAATGTCCCTGGTTTACAAGGCACAGGTTGGACCGTTCCCTCTGGGCAGTAGAAACCTTCAGGACAAGGTCCCCCTGTAATTCCATCACTGGGAGTGGGTGTGACAGCTCCCCCCACACAGTAATATCTACAACGGAAAAAACAACGCAAATCTAAAAACAGCGCCCCGTTGTTCGCAATAAACTCATAATCATATAAACACTGAAGACGATTTGAGATTCAAGTTCCTAGTCTTATGTACCCCCCACCGCAGGGTCCGGCGGGCTCGGTGATACCAACAGACTGGCAGTAGAATCCTCCCAGGCATGGTGTGCAGTCCTCCAGGACGTGCAGACCTGAGCCGTTTGAAAAGCTTCCTTCGGGGCAGGCCAAAGGAGCCGTGGTGCCTTAAAAAGGAAGACACAAAAGACAATCCGTGTTCCACATTCGGACAATTTAGAGGCCGTTGAAAGTGTTTTAAAATACTCGGTGAATAAACCGAATTTCTGTGATACAGAATAAGTGAGAGCTACCTACTGTTGCATGCAATGTTGCACATTTCCCCCTCAGCGGTGTTTTCAAAGCACGGGTCACTGCTCAGTGCCAAGGGGAAAATGTGCACATTAATTTGAAGAAAATGTCATCAATAATGTATGCTGTGTGAGCTTCTCTTAGACAACCAAATTGTAATTTGAATGAAAATAACGTGACCTGTACATATGATTGCATGTTATTTTAGAACTGAAATAGTCTCACGCTGTATAAATATGTATAAAGCAGTTTTTTGGCCTTTACGAAGGCAGAATTGCAGTGGGAGCATGAAAACATCATTTAATAAATGTGGACTCAAAATCCTGACCTATTTCACTCAGTAAATATGAATAAGTCCAGTCGTATTTCACAGGTGCTGATGGAATATTGCTGTAAAGGACATTAGGCCAAACTCTTCTTACCTGTGTTAAAGCACTGTTTTATAAGCACTGCATAGCTATGCAAATTTATTTTGATTGTTCTGGTGTCAGCAGATGATATTTTGGCTAGATTTATGTAATGGCTATGTCAATCGCAATGTCTCCGCCAGAAATCAGCCACTGTGACAAATCTAGAACAAATTTTATGGCTATTTATGGATCGACTGTACAAAACTTGCATAACGGATTCGTGGTTGCACTGACGATGATATAATGAGTGTCACTGAGTCCATTAGTACCTTCAGGGCAGTAATGACCAGGAGGACACAACGAGCCTGATAATCCGTCCAGAGGAGTGGGAGAGGAAGCCCCACCTTTGCACCAATAACCTGCATGGCATGGCCCTGAAGAGGAGACAGCCCATTCTTATCGAGTCCTGTAATTCGATGCATTTCCAACAATATAAAGCAAATTTATTTCCTATTTCTCACCTGCGGGCTCTGCTAGTCCCGCAGAAGGACAGTGCTGTCCAGCAGCACATGGCATGCAGTCAGAAATGCTGTGAGTGGCCTGTCTTGGGTTGAAAGTGCCTGTGGGGCAAGTGTATTGGTTGGGCAGGGAAGTGCCTGCAGGGCAGTAGTGTCCTTTAGGGCAAGGTCTGAGCAGAGAGGCATTAGCTAGTCTTGAATCACAGTAGAATCCTTGAAAAACAAATGCACATTCACAGATTTAATTTGAAACCTGAAAGCTGGAGGTGGAAAGAAAAAAATCGAGACATGGTTTTCATTTGAAAATACTGGTACCTGCTACACAGACAGCACAGGCTGACTGATTCTCTCTGTCCTGATATGTTCCTGGCGGGCACGGTTCTGGAGCTGCACTACCCTGTAAGCAGAAGTGGCCCGGAGGACATGGCAAAGCTGTATCCACAGTCTGACCGGGGGGACACCAGTAACCTATCCAAATGACAACAAAATGTGTTATGATATGAAAAGGAAGCATAAACAGTACGTATATGATATGTGAACTGACCATCACTACAAGGCCCGGTTGGAGCTCTGAGACCCGCTCCTCCACAGTAAAACCCAGCGGGACAGGGTTGACAATCAGCCTCATTGGTTAGACCAGACACAGAGGAAAAAGTACCCGCCGGACACAACTCCGGCTCTCCCGAGCCCTTGACTGCAGAGGAGAAACTTGGACTAGTGATTCATTCATCCAATCTTTCACTGCTTTCACATGCCTATTCTGGGCTGGGGGGCACAAAGACAGACTGCGCTGCCAGGATGTATTGGAAGAAAAGTGTGGAGCCATCCCACAGAGGTCAAAACAAATAAATATAAGATTACTCATAATCAGATTACTCAGAAGCATACATGGATATTTTGAGGGAGTAGAGTCAAACAGTGTCACAGCTGAAGCTACTTAAGATTCTATACTGGTCTTATTTTGATGTCCCTGCACTTTAAAATGACATGTACTGTAGCAAAGTCAAATGCACTAGTTCAAAATAATTTGTTATGCTCTTTGAATATAAGGACATTGCAAGACATTACACAGTCTTACACTAGACTGTGGTACACATCAGAGTGCATTGGAAGGAATAATAAGGGTCCAGACTTGATTATGCAGTTATTATCGGGTTTCGAAACTTTGTTGGGAATTTGTGGATGGAAATGTATAAACCTGAACCTGCAGGCTTACCGCAGTACGTCCCTGGTGGGCAGATGCTGCCTGTTTCTCCATCTGTTGGTCTGGCTTGCTTGGCTCCTCCTGAACAATAGTACCCAGGGGAGCAAGGACCCACTGGCAGAGCCAAGCCTTTTGGGCAACATAAGGTTGATTATTTGTATTTGATGTCACTAAAATTTCTCACATCTGTTGCTCAAAAAAAAAAAATATTATGTCAGCTTCCAAAAATAGGATTGGGCTTTACAAGAGTTAGTGAAGTTTAAGGATTCTGAGCTTACAGAGACCTGTGGGGAAACTATGACGTAGCCTAGATGCACGTATTTTCCAGATTCTTATGTCATGCTATGTAGATGTTTACATGTTCTAAATTAGAAGGGATTTGTGGCATTAGAGGTCAGTTATGAGCTAATAAGTTATCAGTTTCCAAATACCTGACATGTTACAGAAGGTTCCAGGTGGACATAGCAGGGGCTCTGGACTCCCTAAAGGGCAATAGAAGCCCACCTGACAACGCCCCCCTGTGGAGGTAGCCGGACAGAGGCAGTTGGCGTTGGTGTAATTGTCCAGGTCAAAAGGCTGGGAGTTCCACGCCGCCGACACACAGAACCAACCTGCAGGAGGCAGAGCGAAGAAACAGTGACGTACCGATGTTGTGACCGCGGTCTGATCCTGTAGTGCATAAACACTCTGCTGCTGACACGCAGGAGAGCCGCCGAACGCATCGCATGGCAACTTTGTCGGCACAGGGTGGAAAGAAGACAATTAACAGGACAACGAGAGCAGCATTACGGGATTAATTAGCCGGGTTGCTGCTGCTCTGTCTTTCTGGAAGGAGAGGTAAAGTGATGTCTCAGGAGGCCTGAAAGCTGCAATGCCTCACGCTTAATCTACAATCTCTCCTCCTTCTGCTCCTTCAAGATTTCAGACTGCTTTCAACTGATTTGCTGGCCGCTAGAGACAAACAGGATGGCAGACAGAATGAAGCCCTGACACTGACCAACTAGACCGTATTGCTGTAATTGTATCTTTGGAAGAGAAAACAAAAACCAAAAAAACAGCACAGAGACACTCTTACTGACCAGCCTTGCACTTTCCAGACACTTTTGTCAGTCTCTCCTTCTCACAATAATGTCCTGGAGGACAAGGAAGACAGCTGTCCAGACTCTGAGTCATGGGCTCTGGGTTGTAGTATCCACGAGGACATGGAAACTGCGTGGCATGGCGTGTACCTAAGAGTAAGATTCCCATGATTCTGACTCACTGATTAACTACATGTTCTATAGGTTTTATGAAAAAAGAAACAAAACAAAGAACATTGGTCATGTTTTGCGGATACCATCAGGGCAGTAGAATCCAGGGGGGCAAGGAAAGTGGGTGAACTGGTCAGTTTTCCCTGCGCAGTAGTAGCCTGCAGGGCAGCGGGAGCACTTTGATCGGCCAGTGAGGTTGGAATAGGTCCCGGCTGGGCAGGGCACTGGACTTGCACTACCCTCCGGGCAGTAATGAGCTACAGGGCAAAGTCCGGCTTCTGAGCCTGGAGAGGGAAAATATAACCATTTGAATTTTAATTAGGGAGATTATGAATGAGAAGCCCTTATCATGATGGAGTCTGTAAAATTGATTAATTCAGTAATCATCCACTCAAAAAAATACCCCCTCGCACATTCGGTTAGGCTGCATTAATCAATGTTACTTCCGCTTCTTCCTGATTAATTCTGTTCACACATTGTGCACTAGTTCTGCCCTTCCCTGTACATTGCTGTATATAATTTTCAGAATAAAAACAAGAAAACAACATAAATAATCTTTTCGCTTTTTTTTTTTTTTACCTGTAGCTTTAGTGTCTCCACCTTGACAATAAAATCCTGCCTGACAAAGTCCAGATGGATAGCTGAGACCAGCACTGCCACAAAAATGACCTGGTGGACATGCTCGGCAGCTAAAGATGTCCATGAGATAAAGACTGAAAATACAGACACATACACACACAGACAATATTTACATGACACATAAAACGGGTTGATTGCTGTGTCGTGTGACACTCTCTATATTCTCATGGTAAATCCACCTGTCCGAGTAGGTTCCTGGTGGGCAGGACTGTGGTATACTGGTCCCCTGGGGACAGTATTTCCCTTGTGGACAAGCTCCTCCCACTCCAGTGCTGAAGTTACCGTCAGGGTTTGGAAAATTGACACCTTGAAAAGTTGCAATAACATAATACAAATGATACGAAGACTCGAATAGCTCGAAGCACACGATTCTGGGTCAGCTGATCTCCCATGTGTCCCTTTTATCATGATTAGGGCAGGTATTTAACCCCCCTGTTTACCTGGTCACTCATGACCGCTCCTTGCTGCCTCTGCTCTTTGCTTTGATGCCCATTTTGCCTCTCTGTGCTATTCTGCTGCTCTGTGCTGTCATTTGGAGCTCAATCTCACCACCTCCCCAGTGTCTGCCTGTGGGCTCTGTTTCTTTCATCCCTCTGGGGGGGTCTGCTCTTCATTCCCTGTAATGTCTAGACAGATTATTATCAGGGAATGAATTCATAGACAGATCCTGATGCCAAACCTGCTTCTATGCCTGTTCCTTTGTAGCTAAATTGATGCTCTGATAAATTTTGGAATAATTGTGTTCAATAAAGTTCTTGGTTTAATCCAGAGTTTTCTGACTGAATTTAGTTGATAATAAGAAAATGATATAGTTCCTATTCAAGCATTGTACCTGCTATGCAGTAGTAGCCAGCCTGACAGGGTCCAGTAGGTTCAAACAGACCCCACTCCTCACAGAAGAACCCTGGTAAAAGAGCATGGAAAAACTGGAATGGCACTAAAGAAAGCGTGTAAAATTACCATATCTTTGTTTTTAATTCTGCCAACTGGTCATATAATATGTTAAGTTCAGTGCACATAATGTTTGAAGAAAGATGTAGCGTGCCAGTGCGGCGCCAACAAAGACAACTGGATGACAACACTCTCACCTGCTGGACAAATAAGGCACTGCTCCACTTGGCTGAGGCCAAATTGAGGACTGTACGTGCCAGGAGGACAGGGAAGAATCCCCTCGACACCTCCACCGAGACAGTAGTGTCCTGCGGGACAGAGCTGGGCACCTTCTCCTGACAGACAGTAGGTGCCAGTGGGACAGTCTTCACATGCTCCAGCTCCTTCGATTGACAAACAAAATCCATGAGTCGAAGGCAAAGTTCTATGTCGAAAATCCCGATCATCTAAATATTAAATTAATGCTCTCGACCTGTTGTGTTTGAATGTGTCCCGTCTGGACAGACTACAGGGTAAGGCGAGCCCATGGGACAGTAATGACCCACTGGACAAATGTTGCCTGTCTCACCATCAGTGGGCATGGCTACCACTGCCCCTCCTGCACAGTAATACCCTAAAAAACCAGTAGATTCAGGCCAGAAGATACATGGTTCACCAGTCCTTAATTTCTTTATAAATAACAGCATTTCAAGCGTGCATATATTAATTTAAAAACATGACAATTAAGCCTCATACCGGCTTTACAAACACCAGAGGGCTGGCTGAGTCCGGTTCTGTTGCAGTAGAGTCCTGGTGGGCAGGGCCAACAGGAAGAAAAGTTTGGGGCTCCCACGATACCACTCCAGGTTCCTAAAGGGCAAGGGTGCTGCTGGGGAAACATGGTTCCTGGTGGACAGACAAAGCCTGCAGAACACACATCCCCAGTGGCCATGGCAACCTGTGAGGAAAGCAGCTAAATGTGTCAAAATTCTATTCACTGCGACTTAAAGGTTCAAGATGAAGTTGTGGGCACTTTGGAGCTGTCATTAATTTCCCACACACTCCCGGCAAGTTCTTTTGAAATGATATATAATTTATGATGAATAATTATGGGATGATTGGCTTTGACACAACCCCTAAAGTGTGTGGGAAATCAGCAGCTGTCAACCAGTCAGATATAACTTAGAAAACAAACGGGACATTTACACAGTGTTTCACCGATGCAACACTAATGGAGATAACGCCGTTCTTACCGGAGAGGCAGTGGAGGCCCCTGACGTACAGTAGTGTCCTGAGTTACAGAGACCCTCTGGCTCAGAGAGGCCCGCCCTGCTACAGTACCTACCAGCCTCACACGGCTGGCAGTGCTGAACGACAGTGCCACCGGGCTGGTCTGAGTATGTCCCCTGATTGATCAGATGTTATCATTATGAGACGACAATTATGCAAAACTGGCTCGTAATTCATGCTCATTAAAAAAAAACTCATCAAAAGAACTAACAAGACTTTCTTGGGACAAGGGTAAGCTAAGATCACTTGAGGAGGACACTGACCGGAGGGCACGATCGAGCAACAGAAGACCCAGGAGGACAGTAGTGTCCTTTGGGACACAGTAATGACTGAGGGAGGCCGCTTTGGTTGCACAGCCTTCCGCCCTGACACTCCACACACGACTGTGCGCCTCGACTCTGTAAAGCGCAAACAACAGAAACCTTATCTTGTGTTTATCCAGTTTCTAATTATTTTAGAAAGGCATATTGCTTCATTCCTACCGACTGAAAAGTGCCTGGGGGACATGGTTGGGCCCTTGATGCCCCCCCTAATGTGTAATGACCCTCCTGCGCTTCATTTTGAACAGGTGAGGCTGAGCCCCCGGTGCAATAAAAACCAGGAAAACAAGGGCCGGAGGGTGAGGTGTTATTGTACCCTAAACAATAGAAACTGAGCAGCAGAGAAAGGGAAACATTTCCACAAAAAAGAGAGTTTTAAATTTGAGATACAGATGATTAATCAATGCAATTTCTGTAACTGAGTAAAATGTATGACTGCATCAGTGTTCAGCCTCACCCTGGTGGACAGCTGACACACTCTTCGGCTGCGCTGAGGCCAGTGCTGTTGCTGAAGGTGCCCTGAGGACAAGGCAGAGGAGAGGAGGAAGCCGGAGGACAGTAACTTCCTGCAGGACACAAACCGCCAGACAGCCCATCTGTAGGAGTCTAAACATAGATAGCCATGTAAGGGCTCAAATGTACTATTTTACAGTACATAACATTTTTCACACATGACTTTCATGACTCATCGCATCAGTGTGTTTGCACCACCTTTAAGAAAATATTTGTTGCATCACTTAAGGACAACTGAAGCAATGATACTTTATGGAATATATGCCATGGATAAAATGTAATTACAATAAAAATGTTCACAATACAAAATCATTTGCATACTGCAGACTTGGCTCCCTGTCTGCAGTAGAACCGCTCTTGACAGCTTCCTGACGGCTCCGAGAGTCCCACACCACTGCAATACTGGCCTCCACCACACGGGGAGCACTCAGACCCATCACTGAGAGCAACGCGTGAACCGTACATCCCTTCAGGACATGGCACTGGAGAAGATGTACCTTCTGGACAGAAAAAGCCCTATTACAAAGAAAGAGAGAGAGAGATGCGTTTCTAAAGATGTCCAGCATCACATATGCAATAACTCTGTGTTTTATCCATAAATGTGATTTATTCCAACCTTTGGGCACATTAAAGGCATGGAAGTTCCCAGACCATCGCAGTAATGTCTGGATGGGCATGACACACACGTCTCTGCACTGTGGCCAAGTGTGTTGTTTCGATATAGGCCAGCCTGGCAGGGGAAACTGTAAGGAAAGCCGGTCCCTATTGGGCAAAAGTGCCCATGAGGACACACACCTGTCTGAAATCACATGCATGTTTCATTTCATTTCTGTTCTGTGTTGAAAGGATTATAATACTTCCATGTGTTGTCTAGTTCTAGAGCTTACAGGGCTTGTAATTGGCTCTTCATCAGGATTCTGGGAGAAGCAGTAGCTTCCCTGGGGACAGTAGACACACTCAGCGACATCACGCAATCCAGGAAATTCACTGTACGTCCCATTAGGGCAGGGAATAGGATTTGGATCCTGTCGGGAAGTCACATTTAATTAGTTATTTATGGTTTCGTTTTAATTCAGAAATCTGGTTGGGTGACTCACGATGCTCCCGCCAGGGCAGTAGAAGCCTCGTGGACAGAGGGTGGCTGACCGCTGGGGGTCCCTGGCCAAACCCTGAGAGCAGAGAAAGCCTGGAGGGCACACCATGACACTCAACATGGCTTCCTCGCTCGTGGTCTCATTACTGCAGTAGTGGCCCTTCAGGCATGGAGAACACTCCAACGAGCCTTCATCCTACACACGAGATAATGTGAAGGAAGATTTAGAGGGATGAAGTCAAATTTATTGACAAGTATGGGGGAGGGACACGGCAGAATAAGGACTGAAAACTCAGCTCTAATGTGCTTTTACCTACATCACTTTCTGGCATTTACAGATACGCGGACGATGAGTAATATAAATCACATACATCGGCGTGGGCTCCAAAAATAGCGAGAAGCAGAACGGATGGGAGAGCAAAAGCCTAAAAGAGCGGCTCTGACAAACGGAGCAGTCACACCATCCTGCGTTAAAGATGAAGCCTTACAGAAAAGCTGCCAGCTCCACACACTCTGGGGTTGACAGTGGCGGAGTGGGGACAAAAATAGCCAGCAGGGCAAGCAAAGCAGTCCTCCAGCCTCTGACCTCTTTTCAGATTGCGAAATGTAGCGCTGGGGAAATAAAGAACACGTTGAGGTCCAATAAATCATGCGGAGCACCTTCCATTTTACATATAAAAACGCTGTCAACATTAGCATCCTCCTTATTAAAAAGCCCTCCGCTGACATTTGACAAGCCAGTGGTCGGTGCTCACGGTGGGCAAGGTGAAGGTTTCGAGGTGCCCTGCTGACAGAAGGAGCCTTCAGGACAAATCAGGCAGTCTTCTCTGCGCCTGTTACCCATTTGGATGCTGTACATACCCGCGGGGCAAGGAAACTGAGTGCCATATGCAGTCCCTGGTGATGCAACATCAAAATAGTTATATTCACACTTCTTTCTACACACGTGTAAGAGAAAAAGACATCTTTGTTAAATTGAAATTTCACAGAGAAAGATGTCTATTTATATTTTTATACAAATGCAGTAACTTCTAAAAGCTCCTCATCATGTTACTGTGATCTTACTGTGAACCTATACTTTAAGTGTTAGGATATAGAGGCACGCATGTGTGTATATATATATATACCTTCCGGACAGAAGTGTCCAGAGCTGCATCGGCCTGATGGAGATCCAGATCCAGCTAAGCAGTACCAGCCCTGTGGGCAAGGCTTGCACTCCCTTTCTGTTTCCAGTCCAGTTTGCCCACTCCACGTCCCCACAGGACACTTGTACTGAGTGGGGAACATGGTTCCGGGTGGACAATAATGCCCTGCAAAGCAAAGGAGCGGCGGCCGCTGGATGCCTCCAGTTCCTTGTAAATGAAAAGTGATATATTGCTCAGTCGGGGGAGAAAAGATAAAATCTTGTCTATTACAAAATATTTTATGGAGATCGCATTTAATCTTGTCACATTCAGCTAAAAGCATTCACTCTGATACTATAAGCTGTCTTTGACAAAATAAATGGCACCTCGAAGGCATGCATATCGTGCTGGACACTGCTGACACTGTGAGCGGTCAGTGAGGTCAGTGTGACTGCTCATCGTCCCTGGAGGGCAGGCGTTGGTTGGCGCGTTGGGTTTAGAGGAACCGGGGGGACACACAAATCTGTCAAGATTGAAGCAGACTGATATTTACTTAAAGTGCCCGTGCATGCTCGAGTTACAGATATAAAGAGCTTACTCACCCCTCCATGCAGTCCACATCCGGAGCCCTCAGAGCTACCTGCGTGCAGGCCTTCCCGGCGTAACACTCTCGGCAGTCCGCCATCTCAACCTGACCCTCTAAGGGGTTAAAGGAGCCCGCCGGACAGGGGATGGGGTTGCTTGTCCCCTCCGGACAGTAGAAACCAGCCAAGCATTTGAGACAGTCTTTCACACCTGTAGGGAATATCATGAGGATTTCAGTCTAAATGATGCCTTTTTAGATTCGACCTGATCAATTTTCAAAGGAATAGGAGGATATTTTTCATCCATATGTTGCAAAACTGACCGACATTTTTATATAACCACTGAGCCTTGCCAAGGTAGACCGCAATAATACCATCACAGTTTATGTGAAGCTGCAGAGGGATTAGAAGGATGTTCCAAAATAACAATTTCACATGGCAACTTCAAGCCTCATAAGCATTATATGCTGTGGAAAAATCAATAACTCTCAACATGAACTAAAGCATGTAAAAATAGACACTGTACGGCACTAGTGATACAGAATGTAACCTCACTTATTGCTCCTTGATGAGGTGTGAAGGTACCAGGAGGGCACAGGACTTCCTGTTCCACACCAGCAGGACAATATCTTCCCCGAGCACAGGGCAATCCAGGCCCAGATGAGCCTGTCAGATCCACATACTTTATGAGGGGACTGGAGCAGTGGACTGGAGTCCAAGGTAATCGATCCTCTGTTTTGTTTTTTGATTTTTTTTAAAAATACTCCTGCAATACGAGTGCTAACACTTGCCTGCAGGACAGAACCATCCTTCTTTACATCTCTTACAGGCTGCCCTACTTGTCTGACCCAGTTGTTCCCCCGCTGTACCAGCTGGGCAAGGTGACCCATGAGGGGTTGCGGTGCCCTCTTCGCAGAAGAATCCCTGTGGGCACAGGAACTGGGAGGTGGGTCTCTGGGAGGTGGCTTCCAGACAGTAAAAACCTTGAGAAAAGTACCAGATAAGTTTAAAAGAATGCTCCTTCATGGGCTTACCTGTTTACAAATTGACATTCCTGAACATATCAAAGATGTATAATATTAAATATAATATAAAATGGAATTCTGGACATCCAAAATAGTTCTGTCATGAGTAATAACCTGCCTGCAGGACAGATTGAGCAGTCTCGTAGCTTCTGCAGACCCTCTTGAGCTCCGTAAGTCCCTGCAGGACAAGGCAAAGCAACACCCCCCACACAGTAATAACCTGAGGCAAGAAGAAACATTGGATTCATATTAGGAAAGCAGGTTTTAAATATAAATGACAGTCGGCAGCATAAGACACTGACCTAGTGGACAGATCGCACATGTCAGGCCTTCCTTCACGTCTTTGTACGTCCCTGGACGACAGGTGACAGTCGGGATGGACCTGATGGCCGGCTGGCTCCAGCGAGGGGCTGTCGCCGGAAACCCTCCGCGCAGCAAAGACGAGTCATTACAGCCGCGGCAGGAAGTCTGTCCCGGCGCAGAAGACCGACCGAGAGGACAGGGAAGTGGCCGCGACGTCCCGCCGCGTGGACAGTGACTCCCTGTGGCAGGCACACAATCGTTCTGGCGCTTTCAAATCAGATTTGTTTCAATTTTGACGTTTTGACCTTAACCTGCGGGACACGGCAGACACTGGACGGTGCAGACGGTGGAGTAGAAGCCCGGGAGGCAGTCGTTACATGAAGTGTGATCCAGGTTGGGTTCCTTCCCAGGGCCACACTAGAAATACACAAGACATATAAAGAGCGCCAACTTTAATGATTTCCAAACACAGAAGACAATTTTTGGAAGAAACTTTTCTGCCAATCGGGTTTCTTCTGTCACGTTTACTTTGATGGGGAACCCAGAAGTGCAGACTGAATCTACGGGGCAGGAGAGACACTTCAGGACTCCTTCTGGAGAATGTTGTCCCGGTGGGCACAAGGAGACGGTCCCGTTGTCTGGGTCGCACTGGAATCCTGCGGGACACAGCCTGCAGTCCACTTTGTCTTCTGAACTGATCAGACCTGGAAAGCAAGGCTGGAACATACAGGCGACTCACTGCATTGTACAGCTTCATGCAATCGAGAGCAGCTCTTTACAGCAAGACACGCTTTGAAATGCGAACTTTATTACTAAATTGTGGTAAATCAGGCCGTTACCTTACAGTCACCGATAGTGATTTTCCCAGTGTAGAAGTTGAACGTTCCTGGTGGACATCTGTGAGGCGCAGATGCTTTACCGGGACAACTATGAACAAAATTTGAATTAGGGACACGGGGGACAAAATCAGCAGAAAATAAACCATTTTGTTTTATGAAATGTTCAAGTTTGCGCTTAATAGATGACAAAAAAAAGGCCCATCATCCGTGTCAAACTTACTAATGACCAGAAGGACACTCTACACAAAACTGCTGGGAGAAATATTTCCCTTCCGGACACACATCCACATCTTTACCCAGGTGGTTTTCTGTGATCCCTTCAGATGATTCTGGTAAACATAACTACATGTAAGCCCTCTTGTCATGACTCTAAGTGTTTGATTGTGTAGCTGGCAGCCCTCTTACCTGAGCTGAGTCCACAGTGTGTCAGCAGCAACAGAAAAATCCTTGAAACTGAAAGACACAACAGACGGGTTGGTTTCCGTGAGCTCATTCTCAGTAAATCTCTGCTGTTTCTTGTTTGCGTTGTTTCAGTTTGGGGCTGTTTGATCAGCACTGTCAGTAGGGAAGACTGTCCAAAAGTCTGAAAGTTAGAGGGATTTAGTGACTGAAAGTGTAATGTGAGCACGGAATGTGATTCCAGTGCGATTGCTCTGCTGATAATGGCGTGCCGCGATGCTCCGTAACAGTAGCTTCTATTTCCATTATGCATGAGCATGTGCAAAAGCTAGCCTAGATATGGCCTCTCTGTCACTTCAGTTATTTATGTTGTGTATAATTAATTCAGGCGTTTAAAAAGACTTTTAAAAATTAAAAAGATCTAATAAAATAATTGGTTACTGGAATTAGATGAATTCATCCAGAAAGAATGAGTCAACCCTTCAGAGGTCACGGGCATCCAAAATATTCGGTTCAAAACAGCTCATCAGACACATTCTGAGTGAGAGCAGAGAGTGAGCTGGGGTACATCATGTAGGCTTTGCATTATTGATGTTTAAATAAAATGGATCTGAACATCCTCATGTGTTAGACTCTCTTCAATTTCTGCTTTCAACACAGCCTCGTGGTGCAGGAAGTCGGTTGCTACAAGTGGAAAATTATGAATTATATGGAGGCAGCTTTGCTTTACGCTTCATACCACTTCCTGGGCCCATATGCAGGATTTGAAAAAAAAAAGGGGGGGGTGTTGGTTGGTATTTCATTTTGCAGGTGCATGCACCACCACACTATGAGATAAACACAGCACTGCATTACTTTGAGACATCAGAAGTTATAAAGACAACCAACAAACGATGTTACCGATGATTTTCTGTTTCACTTTTCTCCTTTCATCTATATCGAAAGGTAAAGTATATTCAAATTGGGATAACGCTTAAATGCTTGTGTTAAATAAATGTGCTAAGATTATGATCTAAACCTAATTTGTGTTTGATGCAGTATTTTTAAGTTTTCATTAAAATGCACATTTCCTTACCCTTTCACAGGTTCCGCACACACAGGAAAGTGGAACATGCAGGTTGATGTGTTGACTGTAGCTTTGGGGGACTCCCTTATATTAAACTGCACCTACAACTGCACTATTGGATTTGTGCGAGGCTGCTGGAGTAAGGCGTGGGACAGGTCAGGCTGTTACGGGACAATATCTAAAACAAATTGCACAGTTTCCCTTGATCTGCCAAACGTGACCACGGAAGATGTCAACAAGAACTACACTTGCTACACGGAGAACACAGATGATGTTCAACTTCTAAAAAACACTCAGTTGACTGTTTTACTTCATCTGCAAGGTGGACAATCTTTAACCACAGCAATATTGAATTGCAAAATCTTAGCAACAATGTAACATTTCATATAAATCCGTGCGTTTCTGTGTTTTCAGCTCGAACCACAACCCTGTACCCACCTATACTAACATATGAAATTGAAACTAACAACGGTGAGATTGATTCATGGTATTTATAACCTTCAGTATACAAACACACAACATTCTGTAAGTAACATTTATCGCAACTATAATCTTAATGTAATGTGATTTTACATTTTCCAGCTTCTGTACCCAGTAACCCAAAGGATGATAACAAAGGTGGGTGGACTTTTTTTTTCTTTAAATCTATCAAAAACATTTTTCCACTAGAAAAATGCAAACTACAATTTCATTTTTTTTTTTTTTTGGTATTTTACCAGGCGAACTTACTGGAATTAAGGCTCTGGCCTCAGTTACCATTGCTGTTGCCACGATGCTTGCAGTATTAGCAGCTTATCTCTGCCTGAGCCGCAATAAACAAAGCTGCAGTTGTAAAGGTGATTACCAAAGATTACACTTTGGACAATGAGTTTAACATTTTTAATATGTATAATATACATCATCTTATAACAAAATCTTCTTCTTGATATAACATATGTTGCAGGGGAGCCTGGTGTGGCTTTGACAGAGTGAGTGTCAATATAAAGGTCATTTTCAGAAAGCAACATTACAGAAACAAATTAATTGACTTATTTCCTTTTTTAGTGCACCACTGACTTTAGACACCGCCACCTCACCGGCAAAAGGTAATCAGATTATAAAGAAAAAAAAAAATTGAACTCATGTAATCTGATTAGAGCACATCTTTTCAACCCTGCTGTGTTCTCTGTCTGCTGACACACAAGGTGAAAGAGTGACTTTGAGGATTCCTACCCCAGGTAAGATGAGCTGTGGGGCACCAACGACACCACTTCACGGTCCACGCTGCAAAGACAGAAAGTTATTAATAGACTAAATCATTTCTTCGACCCAGACAATGACAGTGACACCGAGGTTCCATATGCGGACATCATGATCACTATTCGTGGAGTCAGTACACCTGAGCTCACTCAGGTTGGTTACTTGTCTACCGAAGAAGGAAAAGAGGTAAGGGAAAGAGATTATATGTTTTACATTATAAGTGTTTAGTTTACTATGCCAATACGATCATGATCACCTAAGTTGCAATGCAAAAAGAGGCATACAAATAATGCATAACTTATCACCATGAAACTCACACGCTCAGAAAAATCTAATTATAAAAATATAATAACCCATCATGCATTTTGCATGACCTGTCCTACATGAGCGCAATCTTGAAATGTAAACATGTTATCCTTCATGTATAATCCAGTGAATAATGTATTTATGTAGCGGGACAATCCAACTGTTAAATGATTCATGTGAGAGTCAGGGAAAGAGTTGTGCCCGTCTGTTCCTAACATTCTCCCTTTTTTCTCCCTCCTCCAGTGGTGGAGAGATGAATCACGGTGTCACCTGCAGGCTTCACGCTCAGCTGACAGACTCCATCTCCCCCAACCCAGAGAGATCAGCCGCAAAATGAGCACCAACTCTGAGTACGCCATCATCACCTACGCCTGACTGCTGTTGCTACTAAAGTGGCATACATATATATATATATATATATATATATATATATATATATATATATATATATATATATATGTGTGTATATATACATACACACCTCTGTATAAATGGATATATATGTGTGTATGTGTGTATATATGGATACATATACATATATATACACATAAATGTGTATGTATACACACATATATACACATGCATGTGTATATACAGACGCACAAACGAGATGTGCTCGTTGTGTTTGTAATGTGTGGTTATAATGAGTTTGTTTCAATAAAGCTGTTATTTCCTTTCCCTGCGTTTCACTCTGCCGTGCCGGTGATGTGGACTGTTGCCTAGCAACGGCTGTCAAACACGGCGTTATCCCAAACACTGACCAAGGAGGTACAAAGGTACTGGTGGTGAATAAAGGTAACAATCGCATGTGTTTTGCTTAACTCATATCATATTTTTAATGCAACTAAAACACATATTATTTTGCCTGCGCTAATTTGATGTTTTCCGGTCCACTTTAAGGGATGTTTTCAAATCATCGAGTTTCTCGCTAAATGTAGCGTAGGCAACTTTTCGTGTAGGCAACTTTTGTCTCGTCAAAGCGAGTACGGACTTTTTCTGGGGTTGTTGGAGACCTTAACGCTGTTTTGGACACTGGCGTGTCGTTCCGCCGTGAGTTACTGTCCTCATCCACCAGCGGGTGTTGCCGTGAGCTCCTCCCCGCCTCGGAGCCCTCACAGGCGGCCAGCCTCCCCAGCAGCCTCCCGCTGCGGTCCCGCAGACCCGCTTCCGCGGCGCGCATGCGCGGAAACCCGCTGCCAGCCTCATTCAGAGCCAGATGCGCATGTTCGTGGTTCTTCACTGTCACGTTGAAATAAGTCGCTAGTCACTCTGTCTGTCAGCCCATCACAGCAAGTGTGTGTGAAATCCAAATGTTGGGCCAGATTAGTTCTGCGTGCTTCTGCATGATATGCAAGGCCATGTCTTAAAATTTTAATTTTCCCCTTTGAATTTCCACTTAGGTTCTAATATTTTTAGCACCTGTTTTAACTATATATGTATACCTATTATTCAGTTGACCTATTTTAATTGTTACTGTGTACCTCCATATAGTAACTTACTAGTTAACAAGTGAAAGAAAAAAGGTTGTGCTTGTCCTATAATTTAATAGAATGTCAGTACCTTTCTCCAACACTCACCTGCGGGTCCCACGAGGTTTCGGTACCATCTTGAATGGTCTTGTCAGAGAAATCCTGCGAGACCAGCCTGAAGATATTCCCAAATATGCTGCGCAGTACTTCAGTTCTCTTCTCCAACAAAGACAAGGTAACTGAAACTTTGTTAAAATTAGATAAATGTCATTTACTGATGTATTTAATTTGATTATTTTAATAACAGAGAGTGGGATGGATCCTGCTGAGTGGGCTGCTAGTCTGGAAGATAGATATTATGATATGAATACATTTAGAGACACAGAGGTAACAGATTTCTATACTGTTTTCAGCACTATTGTGAAAATAAGCATATATGATTTTTTGTGTGATTGTACACTTCTGTTCTTGTTTAATTACCAAAACCAGGTCCCTGCTACTGAAGGACTGAGTGGAACAAAGAAGACTACCCCCAAGTGAGTTCCAACATCTCCCGTTTAAAGCAAAAGAGAAAAACCAGGAACACACAGGGACCACAGTGAAAGGGACATCTGAGGAGAAATTGAGAATAAAATGGAATTGAATTGAAAAATAAATAATACATTTATAAAATAAAATAATATATGTCACAGGCAAAGTTAAAAGATTTTTGTCCATAGACACTGTCATTAATAGTCAGTTGAAGTGTGTCTTTTTTATCTGCACTGATCACATCTTCAGCATATGGTAGCTGTTAATGTGCGCTAACCTTTAAAAGGGTGCCATTTTGAATTGTGAGAAAGTTATCATTAAAGAATTCTCACAATGCTCATAGGTTATGAATCATTTTAAACAAGCAAAGGGCAGATTTGCAGTTTAAGAGGTGCAGGAGAGCAGCAAAAGGAAAGGCACAAGAAAGCAGAGAAGTAGCTGTTACTAAACTTAATATTTAAACAGATTTTCTGCTTGTCAGACTGAGCACACTTCACCAGTTTTTTTTTATGAACTATTTAGGGAAAAATCCCAAACTGGGGAAGAATCCAGTCATTCAAGAGAAGTCTCGAGTTTTTCCGCCATCCAACCGCTTGCGTGTGAAGGCGCTAATTTAAGTGCAAGTGAAGAAAATGAAGGAGAAAAAGACGATGTTACAAACAGGCACACTCCAACAGACAAACTTTATGAAGGGGAATCACTCAACAGGGAACTAGACACAGACGAACCGAGTGGTGCAGCAGAGCAGGACCCATCAAGAACTCTAGATTCAGCCGACGAAAAAGACATCAGTCATGTGTCACATAAAGGTGTAGATCATCCTGCCTCGGAGTTCACCGGAATTTCATCAGGCTTTTCAGAAGATGTGGCCTGTGCCTCATCTCCTACAGCTGCAGAGGATGAGGGAAGTGATCAAGAGGAGGTTCTTGGTAAGGATCTAGTGGATTCAAATGAAACAACAGAAGCTGAAGAACAAGCAGAGGTCTTTCCACATTCTGGAGTTCCTGATGTGGATGTATCTGCAGCAGACGTTGAAGTAAAAGAAAGCACCACGGAAGGCAGCGCTGCTACAGATGACAGACAGGAAGGGGATGAGAAACCCCAACATGAGGACACGAGTTTTCCATTAAGCCAAAATCTGAAGTCAGAAACTGAAAGACCTGAGGACGATCAGCCAGATACAGACGATCAAGCGGAAGCAACAGAGGGGATGGAAAGATTACAGACTTGTTCTGAGGAAACGCATGAAGAATTCAGTAATATGGAAGGCAGTAATACACATAAAGGCGACTCATTGGTTGAGGTCAGCTTTGAAGATGTTCCAGAGGCTCAGGAGATCAAAGAGTCTGAGGAAAGACAGCCAGAGGAACCAGATACAGTGGAGATCTTGCAAACTCATATGGAAATGCCGCCTGTGGAAGAGTCTAAAGAAATTGCTGCTGTGGCACCAGATCAAAACGTATCAGTTACACAAGGCCGTGGTGAACATGAAATGGTGGGAGTTGAACTGGAAGTTAACTCAGAAAAAAAGGAAATGGAAAGTCAGCAGGAGGTACCTGTAATGAAGGAGAGGGTGGATACAAATGACTCTAATTTATCCGATGAGGAGGATGAGATGGGCGAAGCTGATAAAGTTGTCAGCTCATCAGATCAGCCCACCGGCGCGATAGAGAAAGTTAACACACAGCACGAGCAAGTGCACGAGATCTCTTTGAAAATGAGTGAAGGTGAATCCCAGCAGAAGGATGCCAGCTTTGAAGACGCTGAGCCAACAGACGTGCAAAAGGGAGACGAAGAAGACGATTCTCAACAATGGGAAGGTGGTGAAAATCAGTCAAATCAGCAAGCAACCCAGTCGAGTACTTCAACTGGGGCACCGGAGACAGGGACTGAAACTTCACGCACAAGTCCCCAGCATCTGTCAGAGGGGGACAACGGAGGCCAGAGAACATCTGTAGAGGCAGAGCGAGAGGTCACACTTTCAGAAAAAGAAGCATCAGAATCCTTAGAAACGGTAGGGGAAAGAAAGTTTGACTCTGGGAAGCAAGAGGACAGTGAGACGATGTTTGTCAAGGACATCGCCAGCCCAGATCCACCAGCTGATGGGGGAGAGAACGGGCATTTGGAAAAGGACACCGCAGGGCCTGAAGACGGAAGCGGTGAAAAGGTAACGCGTCTCAAAGAACATTTACGACGTTCATGGGAACTTAATGAATGGAATCCAGATGAGGATTTCATTGCAGTTAAAGCATCAGATGTGCACATATAGCAGTCTGATGCTCCCATTCCTCCATCAGGTCACCTATAAATAAGCCTATAAAAAGCCTGAGTCTGATCAACAGCGGCCCTTGTTCGTTTGTCCCTGCGGACTCTCTGGGAGTAGCTTTTTGCAGGTGCATCTCAAAAGAAGTTTGTTTTCTCGATTGGTCTGCGTTACGGTATAGTTTCAATGACACCAAGGGTCTTATTTGACACTGTATGTGTGTCCACGGCTGCACGCTGAAGGCACAGTAAAAGTGTGGCTCTCTCATCAACTCATTCGCCGTCCTGTCTGCGAGTCGGCACGCCCCCCTTCCTTTGATTGGAGCCCAGCGTCCCAAAAGACAAGCGAACGCATCGTCCCACGAATTAGATCTTTAACCTTTGCGCTGCCGTCTCCGTTCGCCTCGTCCAATCTGTCTGGACAAACGCGGCTGCAAATACACAAGGAGGGAGAGCCGGGAACGGCTACCAAGTGCGTTACCATGGTAACCCCTCTCCACCATGCACTTTCTCTTAGTGTCATCATGGGATTAATAGGAGACGGTGATGCCGATAGTTGCTATGCACCATCTGTATCAGCGACCTTCCTTCAACTGCACCGTGTGACTGTTTAAATTGCTGAACAAGATATCGTTCTTCGTGCAACTGTCTATTTTTTTATTTTTTAGAGCAGGGACAATTCAGTTCAGTTACAACAAAGTAAACATGCAGCAGTCAGATACCCTGCCTCTGCCACATGTTCCTGGGATTTTTTTTGCTTAAGCATCACAGGCGTGCCTATTATTTCATCACTTGTTCAGTCCTGTGTTTACAAGTAATGACGGATAGTGCTGTAATAGCCTGATGACAAGGCTAATAAAAGCAGAATTATGGCGTCATGATTGATTTCGGGGAGCTTAATTAAGGCAAATTAGGCAACAGATTGATAAGGCAGGCCGGCATAGTCAAATCGAGCGCGAGACAGATTTAATACATCGCTTAGGAGCGTGTTGATGTCATGTGTTTAACTCATCTAAATGGACGTTCTGTTTTTCTCCATCTTGTCTGCGAGGCTGGCAGAGGAGTGTGGGCGGCTGTACCAGCTGGGATCAGAGGGAGGGAGAGGGCTGCGAGTTCTCTCTGCCTCCTCTCTAATAAATTTATAACACTTCCTAGTGTAAAAGAGCCCAAGATATTTACGCTACGCTATTAGCAGGAAGGGGAAAGTCGGCAATAATTGTAGTCTTTGACCATCTGGCTTGTTCATAGTGGGCTGTGTATGCAGGTCATCTGCTATTTGTGGAGGTTGATTGTTTACTAGTGGCAGACAGACTTGTGATCTTCATCTTGGTCTCTGCTTCTGTCTCGCAAAGCAGCCACTTTTCGCCTTTCTGATTCGTTTATTGCATGTTTCAAACTTGGGATCCCCGCTGTGGGCAACATCGTGGGCTTGTCTCTTTGTTTAGGCTTATCTCGGCAAATGGCAAGGTCCCTTAATTGCCCGGGATGTAAACACGGGAGGTCAGCAGCCTTAATGAGACTGGAAAGACGGAGCACATGCTGTCATGTTTGTAGGAGGTCTCTGTCTCCCTCCCTCCCTCCCTCCTCCTCCCCTCGCCCTCACTCCGACTGTATATCTCTCTCTCATTCTGTGCATGAGAGGGTGTTGCTGAATATACAGTCATTGTTGGTAACAGTCGGCGAGGCATCTGCATTAAATCCGCGGCGCGTTTGCAGAGGGCTTTTGCTGCGTCCGCGTAGAGCCTCGAGACGAATAAGTCACACCGGGTCAGCACTGCTGAAGACGGAAGTCGGCTCAGAATAAGACATGGACTGCCACAATGTGAGTAGATGCTTTGGAAAAACTTTTTTTAGAAAATCCTATTTTTTTTGGGTGGCTTTGCTCCAACACATTTGCTTTTATAGACCAATGAAGTAGCTGGATTCACTGTAACTGTGTCGTGCTGTGTTTGTTTATGTCCTTGCATAGTAGAATGCCAATAGTTCATTTGAAATAATGATGCTGCGCACTAATTAAATGGGCTTTTCATAGTCTCTTAAGCTATGTGTAAAATTCACGAAGCTACGTAGCTTTAGTGAATTTTACGCACATTTTAATTGCGAGTAGAAACTTCAAGTTTGTGTCAGATTAGGTCTAAGAGCTCTGAGGAACTACCGAGGAAATCAAAACAAGTGGGTGTAGACGGCAAAAGGCTCTACATCAGACAGACGTATCTGCTGCCGCTGCCGCGATAGAGCGGGGATGTGGCTGCTCAGTGAGCAGTCAGACAGCGAGGCTAATGAATGCAGGCTGAACAGGTGGGTGGTCACACTCCCACACCGGAGGGGTTTCACTGGAGCTGCCTCGCCGAGCCAGTGGGACGACAATAGGGGCTGCTCTGTGGGCTGCTTTCGCATTCAGCGTCAATCCGCAGCGCGCGGCCGTAGGTGACAGGTTCCGGCCGCCAAATCCGGATCCCGCGTTTGCAACAACAGCCCTGGCGAGGTTCCACTGACACTTCACGACAAACCAGAACGTCTCCGTCCGCCCACCACCGCGTGTCCACTGGGACGGAGGACGGTGGATGTGTCACTGAATGAGCTCTTCGCTGTCGACCGCAGCGGCTTTGGAGGTTTTTTTGTTTGTTTGTTTGTTTGTTTGTTTTCTGCTGGCTCATCCGTATCGACCTGAGCCGCAAAGTAAGAAGTTGTTCTTTTCTTTTGAAAAAAAAAAAAAAAAATTACCATTCTTGCGCAGTCCTCGGTTACTCCCACCGGAAAACCAGGGGGAGCAAATCCAGTCCAACCTGCTCTCCTCCCGTGAACAGCCTCTGTGCTCCGGTCTTCTTCAGCAGGAGGATTGCAGCAGGCCCCAGGAGGAGGAGGATATCATGGACATCCCCCTGGACGACCCCGAAGCCAACAGGGCCGCCGCCAAGATCCAGGCCGGCTTCCGCGGCCACATGACCCGTAAGAAGTTGAAGCCGGAGGACAAAGCGGAAGGGGAGGAGGTGAGCGGCGCATGACAAGACTCGATGAGGGTGTCGTCATCCGCGGCTGCTGTAAAGATAGAAGCAGACTCCTTCTGGAGTTGTAGGAATGTCAGGTAACAAGCGGTGAGCTCAAACGTGGGGATGCAGAGGAGCCGCGGTAGCATTTTCTGATAGTCTGATCATGAGTGCCGCCACTTCGTAAAGCCGTTCGAGGGGCATGTTTTCTGCTTTGTTTCCAAGGCGTTAATTGACACACACATCTGTAGCCACTTTATTCTCTAAGAAAAGAAATGTTCAAAAGTCATACATAATTGAATGCTCAGATTAGAGCCCCTCATGACTTCTCCTGAGTGTGAATAATGCAGTACATAACAGAGTGACTAATTGAATTACCCCACAGGGTCTCCAGCAGCACTGTTAAATGGGTTATAACCGCCTTCGCCTCCAGAAATGCTATTAAGCCTCCAGAGGCACTTCTGCCAGTTTAAATTGAAAATATACACTTTTGTTCTGCTTTTATTCATTTGAATGAGCAGCCTGTTTTTTTGCCCGCAGTGTCGACGGCACATTATAATTGGGAGTGTAACGTGAGACAATAATCAAGAGGCCTGTGTGAGTTACACAAGCTTTGTTTTGGATTGTAAAAACTTTATTACATGACAGTCAGCTGAACGCAGGTTTCGGAGAATGAGGCGAGGCTTCCCTGTGAATGGTTCCCAGTAACCCAGTTGCTGGGTTAGTGTATTTATAGCTCCAGGTGCACGAGGCACAGTATACGCTGCAGAATTAATGGACCTGTCGGGCCGGAACAGAGCTATACAAGCACCTCCCGCTGGGGGAGACCCCCTTTTTCACAAGTGACAGAAGGGTGGGTGGGGTTTAGGCTTTTAGGCTGGGTCACATGCACTTTACAGTATTCTTTAAACAAAACAAATATAGATCTTTAACCTTTGTGCTGCCGTCTCCGTAAATATATAGTTTTTGTTTTTTATTCCCATCTTTATTGAAATTCCCATTCTTCGTTCTCTGTTGTCTCCACAGAGACAGGAGGATCGGGGACAGTAGAGGGGGACAACTCATCCGTGCCAGGGCAGAGACGCCCCCCCCCCCCGTCCTGACCTGGATGAATGAAAAGAAAGAGAGGAAGCTAGGTAGCGAGAGGCAGCTGGCTTCAGCCAGCTTTAGACACACCTTTTCACCCCCGGGTGTCCTTTTTTTTCTTTCTTTTTTTTCTTTTTAAAATCGTTATTTAATTTCCTTTCTGACTGAAATTATCACTAGACGAATGAGCCGACTACTCCGAGGGCGTGCTATGTGGATTTTCGTGAACTTTAACACTCCTCTGCTTCTCCAGCAGTGCAGATGTCTTTGACCCGGAATTTGCAAATCACTGCATGTACTTGTGAAACTTCTGCTAGCGTGCTAGTTTTTAGACGATGATCTGTGAATGTGAAAATGAATGTCCTCTAAACGCTAAACAGGGCTTACTTCGGATCGATCAGTCCACGCCATCTGTGTACATCAGCTTTGTGTAAGAAGTGGCTTAAAAGGCTTAAATCTGTTACCCTGCATTGTTTCCTGGTGTGCTTGTATCATGGTTACTATTACTACCTATTTGACTCGCTTACAGAAATAATTAAAATATCACTGACAAGTAGCTATGTATGTCCTATTTATTCAGTGATTGTACAAGCCTGGTTTTACCTTTCAAGCATTTTCTATAAATCTGATCTTCCAAGACGGTAAGCATGCAGTAGTTACACCTCCTTCTTTTTCTTTTCTTTTGTCCTTATTTTTTCCCCCCAATTTGAGCTTGTGAAATATTGCGCTCAGCCACTGTTTTGATGGGGTTTTTTGACTTGTTGGCTCACGTGTTGGAGTTTGCACAGCCTGAGTCCTTTAAAGTTTGCTGTCGTTTGAATAAATCCGCCAAAAATATCCGCTGCTATGTCTGCATGGAGCTTTCATTCATTCGCGGGAGGGCTGTTCATAACATCACAGCAGATTTGGAAACCCAATCAAGGAATCCCACGTACAGAAGAGTGCCTTTCTGATGTTTACAGCTGTAATAATAATAATAAGTGTTAGTGATTGCTTTGAATGTGTGGAGCATTTATCTGCTTTAAAATCAAATGTTCCTTTTACAACAGGTGCTCAGCCGCGTCGGTGGCTCCTAATTTTGCGGGAAAGTCTGCTGGAATCACAAAAGAACAACCATTTTTGTCCTCGGTTTCGCCCAGGCAGTCTTGCTCGCTTTATGAGAAAAAGGCTCGAGCATCTTCAGTCTCCCAGCGCTCCCACTCAGCCACCTACACACATCTGAGCCATACCGCTCTCTGCACAATCTGCAGCCGCTCGCACAGGAAACAACGCGGGCCCCCATCCCTCACAACCCACTCAAGTCGCTCGTTTGCACTGTCACCGCACACACACACACACACACACACACACACCCAAAGTGCATATGGCGCTGCGGAGACAGCGACAGCAGAAGCCTCGCTCTCTTCTGCTGTTGTGCAAACCACTTCCTCCTTGGCCTGATGTTCCTCCTCCGCTGCTCTGTCATAAATATCCACGATGGGTTTCACATTCTCTTTTCTCCCACCCGGTCCCGGGGGGGGCCGTGGCCACGTTCTCCTGTCTCTTTAATGACTGTGGGTGAGCAATCAATAGCATGCACACCTCCAAACATAGCCCGACGCCCACTCGCTGCCGGAGACCCACTCCTGACAGCCAGGGAGAGGAGGACGCTTCCCTCAAAGGGGTCCCGAGCACCATGCTGGTTGGGGTGGTGGTGGGGGGGGAAGGGGGGGTCTTTATTCTCCCAAGTAGAGTCCAGTCCATTTTTCCAATCTTGTTAAGACGGACTACTCTGGAAGCATGTGAGAGCTCTGCTTGGCTGGTTTGTTCTCCTCTTGTCAGTAAGGAGGAAGGCCAAAAAAAAAAAAATCCTTGTGGTCTCCTGGGTGATAATTAAAGATGAAAAAGCGAGGGCAAGCAGCAGGGGGCGCAATTACGTGTTTCCAGCTGTGGCATCTTCACGTCGTGTGCTTCATTTTAGGAGAGCAGCGCTTCATTTTCAGAAGAGATTAAATCTCTCTCTCTAAAAATCTCTCTTTTTTTTTTTTTTTTTTTTTTTTTGATGCTCGGGGGCTGAACACATGCAGAATTTCAGAAGCGATTTTTTTGTCTCGACTGGCGCAAAATAACATCACTTCAGGTCACAAGGCCTCCTCTTCTGGCTGCACTTCAGTCATCTCAGACCTAGACTGGATAGAACCACCCCCCCCCACAACCCCGATTTAGAGTGTGTTTGAAAAGAATGGATAGAGGAAGAGGCGGCGCCACTTTTGCTGAAAGGGCAGAGGTGGAGGGGAGAGGTGCAGCTTTGATGGCCCACTCCACAGATGACTAAGCCCGGGAGGGGCCGCCTCGGTCGCTGTCTCTTTCTGAATTTCCAGGCTGTCAGACAGCCATCTATCCTCATGTGTGACCTCCCTCTGTTCTCAGAAAGCTTGAATAATTGAACAATATATCAGAGCACTTTGACGCCATGTGTGACTGCGATATAAATTTTTCGCAAAAAGACAAAAGTTGAAGATAATTCATCACTTTTTGACGAGATTAATAGAGTACAAGGTTGCAAAACTCCCCTTTTTGTGCCTACGTGAAGCTTTTACGCCCCCTAACGGACAGCGTAGGAACGGCAGCCCTCTTCTTTTCGTTGCCCATGTTACACGAGTTTACGCTCACGCAGAAACCTGGAACACGCTCACAATAGTGCAGCGACAAAGTTCCTCACAAATGAATCAGTTTCTGTCCACAGCAGGGTTGTTTGCACAATGATGAATTGTGGGGGTTATTGGGAGGCTCCGGTCCAGAGAGGAGTTCGCACAATGTGTGTAAAGTGGGCCAAAGGAGGGGAGGGGGTAGGAGTGGTGTGAAGTAGTCCTTTCCAGCGGGAATTGTTTCAAAGTAACTTTCCTCACTATTAAACATAACTTTAGGTGGAACTAAGTGGTCGACGCTCATTAGGAGCCTGTTTGTGTGAATTGAACGTGGAAGTGCAGGGGAAAGAAAAAGCTGATCCACACTGTCTCACTGTCTGTGTCACGCACACACACACACACACACACACACACACACACCCACTCACACACACAGAGTTGGCTGTTGTTGGCTGCGGCTGGGGTGCTGTGAGCAGTGTGGGGCTCAGAGTGGCCCCCGGCAGAAGCCAGAGTCTCAGGCAGCAAGAGTCCGTGTCGGGCTGCAGACGTGCTTGGGTTGGATAAACCATGCTCGCTGAGCGGCGGGAAGACTCTGCCCAGGACACAAGATGAAGGCGGAGAGGAAGACCTCCTGCACAGGCGACAGTTTTACTGACATTTCGTCGCCGCTGACGATCTCCGGCCTCCTCCTCCTCCTCTTCTTCACAGGTAGGACCACTTGTTTGCTCCGTAGAGGTTAGAGGGGGAATTAAACGACCCCCCCTTAAACTGCCCCGATTTCACATGACTATTAAAAAATGTGTTCCACAATTCCAAAGAAACTAGATCCTCAGTGGTCAGTGACACTTATTTCCACATGTGTGACACATCAAATCAACAAAACTCCAGTTTGTGTTCTTCCCAAAGAATCCAGGTTGAATCAGAGATGTTTTTCTTCATGTGGTGTTGCACAAATTGGCCATTTTCACAATGGGCTCATTCATGAGGGGGGCACTCTTCGTGGCTCAAAGGAATCTGGAGTGTCCATTGTACACCACCGAGGAGCAGGTGATGCATTTAAGTGCGACGGCACAAAGTTTGTTGGAGGTCTTTTTTTTTCTTTTTTTTTTTTTTTTTTTTTGTGCGGCGAAATTAAGCCTCAGTTAAGATGATATCAAAATATATTAAATTTGTGAGTTGAAGCAAAAGCACGCTTGATTTTTTTTCCCCCCCCACCTCATTGGTACCACGATCCCAGTTTACCCAACAGTTTTCGTGGAATCACTGGATTCAGTGTCCATCCCCGACCTCACCAGCCACAAAAGCTCTCTCTCTCTCTCTCTAAAGCCTCGCTCGCTCTTTTCGACCGAGGAAACCCGTTCCAACAATTATGCCCTTTGTCTTATCTCCTTGGCAACCCCTGTCAGGCAGACCAAATAGTTACCACGGCAATGAGGCGATGCCTCGCTAACCGCCTCGCTCGCTCGCTCTCCTCCCTCTCCTGAGTTAACTTCTCCATCGCCGAGGCCGAGCAATAGGACCCCCCACCCCCTGCCGTGAACAGTAATAACTCTGCCCCAGGTCGGTTTCCCCGACAGAATCGCCCATAAAGGATAAAATGCGGCTCCCTTTGTCAGACCTTCAGCCGGCGTGACCACGGGAGCTGGAAGATAATCGAAGAACACAAATCAAAATTAGTCCGCCGCTTGTTCTCCGTGAAGGGGGGGGGTCAATGAAGTACTCCCAGTGAGAGCTCCACCCATCCCGTGGTTAAAAGACCTGCAACAAACTGACGCACCCTCCGACATCGGTCTCCGGAATGGGATTCCAGGCCATGAGGAGATAATCCTAAGAAGGATTAATGTACTTGGGATGCATCAATAAGTCAAGAAGTTGTTCTTCTTGGATGAATTATTTACACTTCTACTCCAGCAGAGATGTTTCTCAGTTTTTTCACGTTGCAGCGACCATCAAAGTGCTCCGACTCGACCCCGCGTTCCCTCGTCGACCAGGACGAAGCGAGGGTCTCGATCAAAGAAGCGTTCTTCGCGTCTCCCACGGCAATGCGAAGGCCGGGTGGGTGGGTGAGGGGGGGGTCAAAGGTCGCTGGCAGCGGTGGCACACGAGCGTGAGCGTGTTAGACTCTGACATCATGGTTGCGGCACAGATCGATCCCTTCGGTACTTAACCGGTTGCGGTAACGCCGTCCTCTTTATTTCTCCGGTGAGAGGCGGTGAGACTGTGACTGAGGCAAGTCTAGCTTTTAGGCTGCAGGCCTCGGTGGGCCGATGGATCAGGTGACGGGGCCACCGTTAAGGGGGCCTCCGAGGCTCCAGAACAGCGAACACAGCATCAGTACAGTAAAACTAGTACCGTATTTACCAGAATAGAAGTCCCTCCAGGGCGTAAGTCACATCAGTCAAAACATGCGTCACGAAGAGGGGGAAAAACCATATATAAGTAGTAGTGGACTATAAATCACATTTATTTAGAAATTAATTTCACAAAATCCAAGAATAAATGTTTGATCTGGAAAGGCAAGTTATTCAACTACATTATAGCGTGGATAGATGAATAGGTGTTTGCTACGTTACCGTAACACATTAACAGTTTTCAGCTGCACAATAAAACAACAAATAATCAAGAACACACCTGAGAAGCTGAACAGGAGAAATTAGAATAACGAGCTTGTGAGTCCAACAGGGAAGTTACCAATGAACAAGTTCACTGAGCTCATGATCTCACTGAATTCTTCATCCTCAATGTATATGTTCACCTACAAGTCTCACCTGAGTATAAGCCAAACACAAGCCAAAGTAGGAAAAGAAGTGTTTCTTATAGTCCAGAAAATACGGTAAATAGTACTGCATTATTGGTCTCTGTTGTTTGACCCTGTGACCTCTGCCCCCCAGGTGAGGTTTCAGGGGTGAATGTGACCAGCCAAGCCCAACTGGTGAGGGGCACGGTGGGCAGGGAGGCCCTCCTGTCGGTCAGCTACTCCTCCAGCAGCGCCGACAAGCCCGTGATCAAGTGGCAGATGAAGAGGCCCCGGGAGAAGCCCATCACCGTGGTGCAGTCCATCGGGACCGACATCATCGGGAACCTGCGGCCGGAGTACCGCGACCGCATCTTCGTCTTCGGGAACGGCTCCCTCCTGCTGCACAACCTGCAGCTGTCGGACGAGGGCGCCTACGAAGTGGAGATCTCCATCACGGACGACACCTTCACGGGAGAGAGCCACGTGGAGCTCACCGTGGACGGTGGGCGGGGCCTATCGCACCTGTAGGTACGCCCCCCAAGAAGGCCGACTAACTTCTTGTCTCCCCTCCCCCAGTCCCGGTGTCCAAGCCTTACATCCAGATGATGGCCTCGTCCGTCCTGGAGTACAGCGAGCACTTTCACCTGCACTGTTCCCACGACAACGGCACCAAGCCGGCCTATGGCTGGCTGAAGGGGGGCAAGGTGCTGAGCAACGACACGCGGCTGCGGCTGTCCCACGACCAGAAGGTCCTGACCATCTCGCGCGTGCTGATGTCGGACGACGACGTGTACGCCTGCAGCGTGGACAACCCCATCAGCAGCACGAGGAGCGCGCCCGTGAAGCTCACCGTCTACAGTAGGTGGCGCGTCGCCTGGGAGGGGGCGTGATGCGTTTAGGTGCTCGGGAAATGTTCAGCAGTAAAAAAAAAAAAAAAAATCACCTTAATCCCATTTTAGATATGTCGAATTTCAAACATTAGTAGTGAGGACATGACACCCCCCCTCCTCCACACACACACACACACACACACACACACACACACACACACAGATTGGGTGTGAATAGACAGTTACTTCTGAAGGGGGGGGGGGTGATGCTGCGCCTCGTTGGATCTGAGTCACACTGACTTCATTTCTGCTGCACTGAAACATGCAGCGGTCCAGGACCCCCCCCCCACCATTCGCATGCAGGACGAGCAGCACAAAACCTCCAGCGGGGCCCTTTGTGTGCAACTTTATTGCAGTTTATTCATGCAAGTGTAGTCGATGGGGGGGGGGGGGGGCATGAAAGAGACATGCAGAGTAATCAAATGTGCCTTTTCAAGATATTCGTGACGCAAACCTCTTTCTTTCTCTCTCACCCCCTCTCTCTCCCTCTCCCTCTCACTCACTGCCTCTCCCTCTCTCCCGCTCTCTCCCTCTCTCTCTCTCTCTCTCCTCCCTCTCCCTCTCTCGCTCTCTCTCCCTCTCCCTCTCCCTCTCCCTCTCTCTCGCTCCATCTCTCCCTCTTTCTCTCTCCCTCTCTCTCTTCCTCTCTCTCTTCCTCTCTCTCGCTCCCTCTCTCTCTCTCTCCCTCTCTCTCTCACTGTGCTCCTCTCTTTTCGTGGCTCTGGTTTAGGAAGGAGTTCCTTATATATCATCCTGTCCACCGGTGGAATATTCCTCCTGATCACCCTGGTGACGGTTTGTGCCTGTTGGAAACCATCCAAGTGAGAACTTGTTTTCTGTTGGGGTCCCCCCTGCCCGCCCCTCTACTTTTCCTCTCTTTCTCTCCTTTTCTCCCTCTTTCCTCCTGGACAAACATGAGCAGAATGTCAAGTAGCTCTTCCCTTTCTATTTAAAAAAAACAAAAAACCTCAATATCTACCTTTGACCTTTGACCTGAATCACAGCGACTGTTTCCGTTTCAGAAAGAAACATCGACCGGTCCCCCAAAGAGCTCCCATCTATATGGAGCAAACCGAAAACGGATGTGAAGGTGGTTTCTCAAGCCCTTACTTACTTCAACTGCAGATAGAAGTCAACATGAACGTAATTAAACGAACGTGTTTTGCAGTTGATGTGGTCCCCAAACCATCGACCCTCAGTCGAAGAAGCCCGATGCCTCTTTACGTCCTCAATGAGGAGGTGATCAGTCCTACTCTCTTCACATCTGTGTGCTTTAACATTTCATTTGCATTCATTTGTACCACTTGACTAAAGGGCTGAAGCTGACGAGAGGTTAAGCTGAACAATCAAAAGCTTGTGTTTTCTGTTTTTTAGGGCCCGAGCACCGAAAACGGTGCAAAGGCCCTATTGTATTTCTAATGTTTTTTTTATTATTATTTTTTTTGTTGTTTTTTTTCTTATGGTCCCAGGACACCCTGGAGCATTTGGAAGAGTGCTCCGGCAATGCTGTCAGCCAATCAGAACAGAGCATCCCCGCCGCCTGCGCGCCGGCTCTCCCCGCCGCCAACGGCAGAGGCGAGCGCCCCGTCTGGTCGGCGCCGCGCAGGTACCCCCGCAGCCCGTCTCCGCTGTCCCACCCCCTCACGCACACCTTCCCGGGTCCGCTCCAGCGCCCGGTCCGCTCGCCGGCTCGCTCGCCCGGCTCCTCTCCACGCAGCTTCAGCCCCATCAGCAGAGCGCGGCCTCCGGCTGGAAACCCAGGCGACCGCCTCGGCGCGGAGGCCGAGTGTCCGGAGCCCTGCGATCAGGTGCAGAGCCCCTCACAGCAGTGACCCCCTCCCTCCCTGCACACATGTATGTTTTCATTCTGTGATATGTAAAGTACATGTATAGTTTACGTGGCACCGTGAGAGTATTTGTATTTGATGCACTAAGACGAGTTCACCTTTAGCTAACTCTTTATTTATGTATTCTTCGATGTCTATGCACACTTCTCGGCAACTTTTTTGATGATACCTTGTCATATGAAAGAGCAAATCTGTATACAATATGCTGCTGAGGCAGCAAACTATTTTTGGGCTCTGGTAAAGCATATATTTTGATTAAGATTTTGTGTTTTTCTTTGGAACAATTAAACCACAAAGTGTATTCTTACAACAGATAATAAAAAAAGAAAAAACTGTTTACAGAATCCGTAGTTTGGCCTCAGTTCTGTGAAGCTGCAAAGGATTATTTTAGTCTCTCTCCCTCTCACGCACGCACGCACGTACACGCTCACACGCAATTGTCCATGGGATGCGCGTAGTTCCATTATTCCCCACTAGATGTCGCTAACCTACTTCTGGAATAGTTCATGTCTGTCCCCAGAGGAGTTTTGGTTCTTTTTTTTTAAATTTCCCCTCCAAACTACATGTCTACAAACTCGTTTTTGTGTTTTTATACTTCATCAACACACAAATAATGTATTAAAAAAGTAACTTCTCTTCATGTGCGTGAGAGAAGTCTCTGGCATTTGAATCAGTGAAATGTTTAAAAAAAAAAATTCTTCTCATGCGAAGCTACAAGTTAACCTCGTTTAAGAGCGTTTAATTCCCACCATGCACACTACTACACATCTTGACTTTCCAGGAACATTTGCCCTCTGATGCCTTTTTGTACGGACAGCTAGATATACGCACCCAACTACATGGTGACATTACATTTCTTAGTCTACTAAGAAACATTTCTTAGTCTACTAAGAAATGTCGAAAAAGAAGTAGGATGTGATAAATTGCGTCCAGCTGTGAGATACAAGCATGTGAATCATAAATGCACCGCAATACACACCAACTGGGATGAGTCAGGGCAATTGTCTGTCTAATTGATTCCCTTCAGAGGTCTGGCTGGACGCCTTTTGTCATGAAAATCTGCACCATTTTAAAGGGCTTTAATCCTGAAATGTGCTCTCCGTCACTGAAGGTGCGGCGTTCGTCCGTCTGGGTCTCTGTTTGAACCCAAATTAATTCCTCATAAATATACATGCTGGCATCATGGAGACACAGAGGTGCGGCCTACAAAGCCTGTAAATCACACCCGATCTAAGGAACATTCATGTCAACCCCCCCTGTTTGATCACATGTTTTTTTTGTTGTTGTTGTTGTTGTTCGCCACACGAGCCCATCCCCTGTTTTCCACCCTCCCGAGGCAAAAAGAGAATGACCCAAGGCAAATCAGACTCTGGGGAGCGGGATCTGCACACGAGGAGGCGTCCGCGCGGGGAGAGGTGATGTCGGGCGCTCTCCATCCAACGTTAATGACCCTCTCCTCCGCAAGCTCGAGCCTCCTCACTAACACCTGCGGGCTGAGGTGCAACTCCCAGTTGTGGTGGTGGGGGGGGTTATTAAAAATCTATTATCTGGCCCCTGGTGTCCATGTCAGGGGCCTCAGCATGTTGAACTGGCCTTTTGGCTCTTATATAGAACACTCAATACTTGGTACTTCCCCATTTTAGATTGTCAGGGAGCGTCGAAACATGTAGTTAAGTGTGATGAAGTAAAATGGAAAAGAGTCTATTGTGCTTTAAAAAAACATATTTATAGTTATAGATGGTTATCTATTTTGGGTTTAATCAGATATTTTTTATTTATAGAAAAAACTAAGTGTTCAAAGAGGCCATTGACTAATCAGATAATGTGCGGCTGCTTCCGTGCAGTCATCAGCGCATGAGTGGTCCTGATGAAGGTGCTGGCGTTAAGGCTAATGCCTGACGCCTGTGTGGCTGCTTTGCCCTCCGAGCGACAAGATCGGATTTGCGGGTAGGTGGACCGACGGCCGAGACATCCGGCGAGGCCTCGGCAGGGACCGTGTTTCCGTGCTCCGGTTAGATCCGAGCGGGTTTGAGTCTCTGATGGGCTCAATCCGACAGGCTAAAAATAAAACGCTCTTGGACGTAGGGCTCGAGTGCCGACAAAACCATCTGCTGGACCTTAAGTTGACAGTACAAATCAACAAGTGGGCACACACACACACACCCATACACACACACACAGAACTACACACTTAAATAGACAAAGACTCAAACACAAAAGGGAAAAAGTCCATTTGATTCAAAGGCTATATAGTTAGTCATGGAGTCCCTTGGTAAAATGACAACTGAGTGCACCAATTAGTGTTCTTCTCTTCCACCGAAGGCGACCACACCCCCCCACTCCCCCCTGCTCTTAACCACTGCAGCCTTAATCTGTACCGGTAATAGAGTTCGTATACGGTCAGATGAAGTCATGATGCTTCAGGTTTTCTCAGTAACGCCGTCAGCCCGTCTCTGATGAGCCCATGACCCCACAATACCCAGCACAGATCTTCTCCATGGCAACCATCCCCTTGCAACCAGTAAATGCACCAGTTGTATCCGCATCAGGCTCTTCCACACCCCCCCCTCCACCTCTCCATCAGTACTTTTTCCTCCCCCTCTCTCTCTCTATCTCTCTCTCTCTCTCCTTCTCGCTTGGATCTCCCTCTGCGTGTGTGTGTGTGTGTGTGTGTGTGTTTGTGTGTGTGCGCGTTGGTTTCTGAGCACGTCTGCGTGTGAGTCAGCTGCAACCACCAGCACCTGAGACATCACCTCCAGTTCTCCACAGGGGACGGGAAGCTGCAGCGCTGACACTGTGAGTTAAACACATCCGCTTTGTGATTATTTCTGTCTGCTCTAAGACCGTCGATTTGACAGCGATTAATCCAGGACCTCGCTCTTTATAAACTGATTTTCCTTTTCGTGCATTTTCCCTTTTGTTTAAACTGACCCCTTGATGCATTTTTGTTATTGCGCGACCCCCACTTTGCGGTTCTTGCTGGTGTCCTCTGGCTTCGGGCTCATCGGGGGTTTGTCTGTCTGAATCTCCCGGGTGTGTAAGAGAGAAGAGGGAGGTCGACATGGGCTCCAGCTCCTCCTCCTATGCTCCCAAATCCATTTACCTGGATGTCGATGGGAAAGTTCAAAAGGTGGGTCCGAGAGTTTATAACGCCCACTTGCTGTTATAAACTCAACAATAACACACCTCAGTTAACACAAAAGTTGGTTTAAGTCAGAGCTAAATTAAGATGTGATGGTCCTAAATTAACCTGTTTTTAAACCTAGCCCCCCCAACATTGATGTCTGCCACCCTGCAGATGTGAGGGAACCCTAGCCAAGGCTTTATTTACTGGTTCTTCACCAGAGACAACATTAATAATTGTGCACGCCACAGACGATCTGAGGCCGGGACGAGGCGTTTCAGTCTCCCACGCTGGATTTCGGATTTATCCTGAATCGCAGCGTGACGGTGATGTAGAGGGCTTAAGTAGAGAGCTGGCCTTGACACATGTCTGTTGAAGAGCCCCCCCCCCAATCCCCGGACCCTCGGCCTGCGCGGGGCTGAACATGTGTCTGCCACACCTGCTCCTGTTAGAGGCGCGGGGGCTTCTGCAGTAGACCGCTTCCAACCACCCAGAGGGAGTGTTAATAACCGCCCCCGATGGTGAGAAATACTCTGATTGCACTGATGCTCGATTAAACCTTCCTCCTTAGTCATTTCCCAGCCAACTTGACCTGAATAGAATGTGAATCAAGCTTCCTAATGACCCCCCATGACGCGTGAAACACAAGCAGTGTCTAACTCCGAGGGCTTTATAGGGGAAACCAGTGCAGGTCTTTTCTCTGGAAAAAATGAGACCGTCTTATTCTACTGTACCGTGTGTAGATGTAGTTAGTCCTGGAAAAGGGGGGAAGCTGTTAAAAAAAACAATGTTTTCCCCCCACTCAGGTGGTGTTCAGCCGGCACTGCAGCCCATGTGACATCAAAGAGCTTTTGTGTTCCTCGTCTAACATTCCCAGGTTTCCTTGTTCATTATTCCCTACACGGAAACCAATCCTCCTCAGGATTGGTGCGATTTATCTTGATTACATGCGATTCCAGAAAGGCTAAAAAAAGGTGAATTTCTTTTCCTTCTGTAGGAACACCGCCATCATGATGGTGGACCCAGAGGGAGCTTTGGTCTCCATTGATCCCACCATGCCCACCAACACTCCAAAGTAAACAGAGACTGGAAATGTACATGATTTTTGATGAGTTGGCTGGACAGTGATTCTCTGATTTCCCCACAGTTCCCTGTACAAAGTCGTCCCTCTGTCTACTGGTCAACTTGGAGGTGATCCGCCCGACCCTCCTTTGCTCTCATTCCTCTAATCAATGTAGATTTCACTGGTCCAAATAACTCATCAGCCCTTTCCTTACGTCTGTAGACAAGGAGGACATGTTCCAGAACGTGTTGTCCCAGGTGGCTGAGCAGTTCAGCAGGTAGCGTCGTTATTTATGTTACGTTACGGGTGAAGCCGCCTCGCCCTCACACATACCTCACACACCACTTGCACCTGCAACTTTCACTGAGAGGTTCACTTGGAGACCCTCAAAGAAGCTTTTCAAAGTAGCTTTTAGTGCTTGTTTCATGGTTTAAGCTGCACAAAGACGGGAGTTTTCCACATCGTTAAATGTTGCTAGTGCTATTGCCATCGAGATAGATTAGTGCTAACAGCAGACATTATTGTGTTTTTATTGGATGTTTTTTTAAGTGAGAATGGATGCAGTTAGTAAAGTAAGGTGTGGTTTAATGTCGGGCTGCACTTCAGCGAGCCCGGTGGCCCTTTTGGCGATGTCCCTGACAGCTATACGTGGTTTTGTAAATCAAAAGTTGGGCCGTTTTGTGTAAATTAACCATTTACCATATCATAATTTCTGAGAAGTCGCCAGGATTTTATTTACTGGGGTGAAAAATATCTGATAATTTGTGCTGTTTGCATTTCCATCACACCTCAAATTTGAAGAAAACTGACCTCAGGGAGTTGTGACAGTTTTACCCTTATTCATCTTATTATAATCTTGCTTAAGTTCCTTTAACTTTTCATTGGTTTTTAACGCGCTTCCTACATTTAGTACAGACATGGGCCTGGACTTTGACATGAAAATTTGAGCAAAGTGAAGATTGTAGAAATGAAATAAAGCCTGAAGAGTGTTCCACCAATCAGTGTTCTTCAGCACGCAGCCACACCCCTCGGGAATTCCAGGAAGTGTGAAGTCCTCCCGCACTTGTTTTGTTTTTCAGGGAAGGTGGAGGGTGGACAGAAAGTTTTTTCTCCAGGTAATTTCAGTGGAAACGGGCTGAGGTTTTTCAAAATCCACTATAAATGATAAAGTTCCAGTGGAAAAGAAGCTATTATCAAATTTTCAAAAAGAAGGATCTTTTAGATCTTTAGAACTAGAGCAAAGCCACGAGGCATCATACGGTTGTGAGTTTCTGTTTTCTGAAGGAAGGAAGGGTATCTTTCATCGTATTTGTGCTTCACGCCTCGTTACGCGCCTCTTTTTCCTTCTATTCTATCATTTGCCTTCATCTCGCAGAGCGTTCCGCATCAACGAGCTGAAGACGGAGGTCACCAACAGGCTGGCCATGCTGGAGAAGAGAGTAGAATGTAAGTGGTGCGTCACGCTTTGAAAAGCGCCGCGAGGAGCCCCGCATCTGTGCTTCCGGGTCCGCCGCCGGGGGCGACCGTGGGCTGACTCGTCTGCTTGTTCCAGTGGAGGGACTGAAGGTGGTCGAGATTGAGAAGTGCAAGAACGACCTGAAGAAGCTCCGGGACGAGATGACCTCAAGAAGCGGGGGCAGGTGAAAAGAGCAGATTTGTCGCAGACGAAAAGCAAAGTCATCGAATAAAATGCCGTTCCCGTTAAATCCAGAGTCAACTGTCCGTGTAAATACAACTTCTCAGAAGACGGGAAGAAGGTCACTCCGAGACGGGACGTCCCGAACTACCCAAAGGTACTCCCGCAGGCGCACCTCCGGAAGGAATTCCGTGGTGTCCTAGGGTGTATGATGACTGGTGGTTTCCCTGGTGCAGTACACGCTGTCTCAGGAGACGGTCGAGGCCCTCAAGAAGCCGACATTCGACGTCTGGCACTGGGAACACAACGAGGTCTGCTGATCTGCCCCCGCGCGGGAATTCCGAGGCGACTGACACCTCATCCCTTCCCTTCCCTCTGTGGCCTCAGATGCTGAGCTGCTTGGAGTACATGTACCACGACTTGGGCCTGGTGAAGGAGTTCAACATGAACCCCATCACGCTAAAGCGCTGGCTGGTAACGAGCGAGCGGCGGAGGCGTGGGCGGGCGCGCTCCTCTGACGCCTGACGGGTAAAATCTCTGTCCCACAGCTGGCCATTCAGGAGAACTATCGGAACAACCCCTTCCACAACTTCCGCCACTGCTTCTGCGTCAGCCAGATGATGTACGGCATGATTCACCTCTGCAACCTGCAGGTGGGATCCATGCTTTTCTCACAATCACGTCAGGTTTATATTTTTGTAGAGAAACAGGACATTCCCAGCCCCTGGGACCGGGACCAGCTCCCGATTAGTCATCCCTTTTGGAATGATGATGTTCTGGGCTGCTGTTTTTATAGACCCACAGTATTTCCCTCTTAATGGAATCAGTCAATAAATAGCTTTATAAGATAGGTTGTGGTCACTCATTAGATTCAGTGGTTGTTTTGAGCACCCCTCATCTGCCCTTCATCCTCCTCCCCCTCCTCCTCTTCTCCAGCACTAACCCATCGGCACACAGCCGATCATCCTTAAGGGAACGCTGAGATCATCTTAGCATCGACACGTGATTTCCGCTTCTTTCCAGGAGAAGCTGACGCTGACGGACATGGGAATTCTAATGACAGCTGCTGTGTGTCACGACCTGGACCACCCCGGCTACAACAACACGTAAGGCTCACTTTTCCGGGCCGGACAAGGTCGAGAAGGCAAAAAAGCAGACGGTCACTGACCCCCGGTATGTTTTCCACACCCTCCTCCCAGTGAACTGTGAAAGTTAGCTCAGTTCGCCCACCCCAGGTATGAAAACACGCTGATTTGGACGATTGTGTTGGGAAAAGTTTAGGCGGGGGGGGGGCTTTCCTACAATGGTGGGGACTTTCCTCCAATGGCGGGGACATGAACTCAACGCCTTCACCTTCCTCGTGCGTCTGCCAGGTACCAAATCAACGCTCGCACGGAGCTGGCGGTCCGCTACAATGACATATCTCCCCTGGAAAACCACCACTGCGCCGTGGCCTTCCAGATCCTTTCCCTTCCCGAGTGCAACATCTTTGCAAACGTGGACCTGGATGCCTTCAAGCAGATCCGCCAGGTGAGGGCGGGGGGGGGGGCGTAAAAAAACACTTTCAGGTACCGGACTGAAGGTTGTTTAAATGTCTCAGGGACTTCTACTGAATGCTTCCAGGGTATTATCACCCTCATCCTGGCCACGGACATGGCCAGACATGGAGAGATACTAGACTCCTTTAAGCAAAAAGTGGACAACTTTGACTTCACCAACGAGGAGCATGTGACATGTGTAAGCGCGCTCGGGGCTCGAATGGCTTGAACGTGTGGAAGGTGCTCAGAGCGTTCTCGTTCCAGCTGAAGATGGTTCTGATCAAGTGCTGTGACATCTCCAACGAGGTGAGGCCCACCGAGGTGGCCGAGCCCTGGGTGGACTGCCTGCTGGAGGAGTACTTCATGCAGGTGAGACCCCCCCCCGGCCCAACCCCCCACCCCAAGTCCCTCTTTACCGAGATTCCGCTGTCTTCCAGAGCGACAGGGAGAAGTCCGAGGGCCTCCCGGTGGCCCCCTTCATGGACAGGGACAAAGTCACCAAGCCCACCGCTCAGATCGGCTTCATCAAGTTCGTCCTCATTCCCATGTTCGAGACCGTCATGAAGGTAGGGTCGGCCAGCAGTCAGCAGTCCGCTCGGGCCGAGGCGTGACGCTCTTGTCACCTCCAACAGCTTTTCCCTCAAATTGAGGAGATCATGGTCCAACCGTTGAGAGACTCCCGCGACCACTACGAAGAACTGAAGCAGATCGACGACGCCATGACCGAGGTAGAACCCATCTATCTATCCATCTATCTATCTATCTATCTATCCATCTATCTATCTATCTATCTATCTATCTATCTATCTATCTATCTATCCTTCATCTGACTGTTTGTCGGTCCGTCTATCTATCCATTTGTTTTCATCTATCTATCTAGTGTCCATCATCCATCCATCCATCCATCCATCCATCATCTGTCTTACTGTCAGTGTTGTCCACCCTTTATCTATCTCTCTAGCGTCCATCCATCCATCCATCCATCCATCCTCATCTGTCTATCTGTCTATCTTAACTATCCCTCTGTCCCTCCATCCATCGCCTGCCTGCCTGTCTGTCTGTCTACCTGTCTGTCCGCCTGAGACCGTGGCCTGTAAACGTGGACTACTCGCACACGTCGAGGGGAAGAAAGGAAAAAAAAAAAGTCTGGCTGCCCCATTTCCACAGATGTGGAGAAACCCAGAGACAATGATCACATCCTCAGAAACAATGGTTTTGCTGGACCCATGGCAACATATCAGTCACATGAGGTCTGCAGTCTGGAATCTGGGTCAAACAAGATCAATATTACCTCAGCCTTAAACACTTATTGGTCCGAACTTGCTCCAAGTGCTCCACACTTGGAGCAAGTTCGGATCGGAGAAGGGTGGAACTCTTCAAAAAATGATAAAGCTAAATAAAGTCCAAGGCTCAGCTGGACAACAGTATCATGACATTTTTAAACTAGAATCCTCTGACCAATCTCCAGTTTGTCTCTCATTCCTTAAAAACAAGAGAAAATTAAAATGCAGGTATTGGAAGTACCGAATAACGCTACATCTGAAATGAAACCTGCTGGGTACTTTATTTGTTTGCATGTGGCAACGTTTTTGAAATGCAATTTTCATTTTACGACCAGAGGGAAGCCGGAATTAAGCCTGCACACGCACGCAGCGATCGCAGTTAAAATAGCCACAAACTGCTTTGTGCTCTAAATTTAGCTGCGAGTGGCTGCCAGTTTAGATTTGGGGGTTTGTCTGTAGGTAGTAAAGGCGACGACAGCTTTACAAGACGCTGACGCAAATAGACCCGCGCGGCGTAATTGAACCGTCGTTGTTTTGGGGCCGCATATTCCGCTTTGTGCATTTTGTTTTCACACACGCACGCGCTGCACGGGCCTGTCAAATTTGCTAACATAAAGGTGTATTTTTTGTTCAATGAGGCACAGAAGAAAAAAACTGAAAATATGTCATTAGGCGGGAAGAAGAAGTAAGCTGTGCAGTGAGTGAGTGCAGTGTTATCTGTGTAAGTAAAAGCTACCGGCGTGTCTTTGGAGTGTGGTAGTATGATGAATGTCTCTTCTGTCTGCAAAAGTCAAACCTCTTCTTTTATCTATTATTATTATTATTATTACTATTGTTTAGATTATATTTTTTTTGCATGTGCAGCACTCTCATCACTTTCACTTTCATTTTCATGAGACTATTAAACAGGCCAAGATTAAGATTAAACTGGAATCACATCAAAATGTGAGTTTTAAGGCTGATTTGTTCATCATGCACAGGCAGGATTATTCTGTTTCCCCCCGGGATGCGGTTTTTAGCACCATTGCCTCGACTCTACTTGGTTTGGGTTGTTTTCCATGCTGAGAACCACCTCGACTCGGGTGGGATCGTCATAGGTGAGACATTTCGCTCATCCAGTGGAGCCCGATCAGTCAACTCAGCCCCCTGATGCCCGCCTGGTACCAGGTCCACCACTTAAACGGGGAACCCTAAAAACCAAGTAGATCAGAGCGGGTGTCCATGAAACTTTTGTTCAAGGGGGGGAAAACAAGGTGATGAGAGTGTTGCTCTTCTTCCTTTCCAGCCTGAACAATGACTAAAACCTGTTCTATCCCTTTAAATTCTCCAGAGTTAGAACAAAGCTCCCTCTCTAGAGGCTTTGATTTCCCTCCTGGCTAGCAGGCGATAAACCATCCAACTCGCCTGACACCCGCTTCCCTTCTGTTGCAGTCTTCATTTGTGCTGAAATTAAGGAAGGACTGAGGCCTCCTTGAAGACCTTTCTGCGACATTCCGAGGACGACAGACGGATCGGGAGGGAACGAAAACAGACCGCTTGGCTACACGCTGAACTAAATTTAGGCACCACGGAGGCATGTCTTGACCTTTGACTTAGACTTTTTGCACTAAATGTAACAGAGACGGACCTTGTGGCCTCTCCGTATGTGTATGGCGTTTTATTTGATTGTTCTTTTTCATTTAAAGACACATTTTTGAAGGTAGTGAATCGTCCCTTAAGTACAGAAAAAGACTACATGGACTAAAAGCTCAAAAAAAAAAACAACAGGTTTTCCTGTAAATGTGTTTCTTCCCCTATTATTTTGTTTGTAGAAAAATAAAATGCACCAAACTGGAATGTTTTTACCTCACCGTAGCAAGAACTTTTTTTTTTTTTTTTTTCAATGAAATAGTCCATTAGGAACAATGTGGCTCTGCTTTATCTTTTCATTTGGCGAGCGTAAACAGTGATTAAGGAATCACCACCACCATCACCATCTACACGTGGTCTCCTAAAGGAAGAAAAACACAAAAACAGCTGCCCACATGTTCCAGAAAGTGAGCTGAGCCCTGCCTTCGCCCATCTTCCTCTCCACATTGCGTGACAGCAGGTTTCTTTTTGTGTGTGTGTGTGTGTGTGTCTGTTGGTTGGGGGGGGTGGTGTTCGATTTACAGGTTTGTTACCCCGCAGGCATCGCCCTGACGAAACAGGGGTGCAGTTAATTATGAAAAGAGTTTCTCAGGTCACCGGTGTACTTTTATTACAGCATGTTACTGATCCTGTCCTTGCGCTCGAGCACGTTTATGAAACGCTCCACCTCGGCGGCTGCGACGCCTCGCGCGGCCCCTTCATCTCCGCACATCAAAGGGCTCGTGGCTCCGAGCGCGCTGCTGAGCAACGGGTTTGCGTATTAAAGCTGCAGCTTTAATTAAAATCCCTGACACCTGAAAACGCACGATATGAGGCCCTTGGGGGGGGGGGGGTTAACGATCACTGTTGTTTCAGCCGTGGTGACGTCTACCTCCAAACAGCTTCCTTTGAAATCTGAATAAGAAAGTCACAACATCGGGCCCTTTTATTTGGAGGGGGGTTCGTTCCACTGATTCACGCTGGAAGTTGCTCCACACGAGGTCAAAATTCTAGAACTGTGTCAGTTTTCCCTGCAGAATATCCCCGTTGCCACCCGGGCTTTTATCACCGAATCAGGACTTGGAAGCACAAGGGAGAAAGTTTGAGATGCGACCGCAGCTCATCAGGCTGGAAAATCATGTGAGAGAATGTTGATCTCAGCTGATAAAAGGCTGAACACAGGCCCCCGTCTGTTGTGTCTGCGACGTCACGGACCCATCGACGAGCCTGTTTTGACTTGAAAGCAATAGAGGCAGCCACACGCCTCCCCGCCAAAAGCCTTTCATTTCTGGTTTTGCATTTCTTTGCCCAAGAGGCGGCCTTTAACATCTCTGAAGGACTCTTTTTTTTTTTTTTTTTTTTTTTCTTAAAACGGGATGAAAGTTCCGCGAGATTCACATTAAATCATCTCCCATTTCCTCCGTTCCTCCCTTTTTTTTTTTTCTTTCTTCCCCCTTTCCCTTTTTCTCCGGCAACTCAGACAGCACCGCGGAGAATTACTCCCAGCGTGAGCGAAGGTAAAAGGCCATTGTGTGTGTGTGTGTGTGTGTGTGAGAGAGAGAGAGAGAGAGAGACAGAGAGAGACAGACAGACAGAGCGAAAGGGAGAGAAAGAATTAAGTTCTGGCAGCGGGAAGCCGCGAATGATCCATGGCCTACTTTCATGGGAAACTCGCTAAAACAAAAACACATGGAGTGGAATGAATTCTGACCGAAGCACTACCTGCTTTATTGCCTCCCTTTGCCCATCACTGGGTTATTTATTGCGTGTTTTCGAGCCCCCTTTTTCCACGCGAGCAAACACGCACGCGGACAAAGGCGCGCTTGTGGACGTAGCGTCCCTCTCGACTCCCACGTTGGAGAATGCGCCGTCCCTTGTTTGCACGCCGGAGTCAGGCGACGGGGCAGATTTACTGAAGGCACTTTACATCGCACACGAGAATGGCGAGGGGGGGGGTCAAAGGTCAGAAGTGAGAGCTGGCCTCGAATAGCCCGCATTTTTTGCTGGCACTATTAGTGGTGTCCGCTTAGCCTCCTTTTCCCCAAACCTTCGTCTCTTCCCTCTTCCCTCCCACATTCTACCGTATTCACTGTACGATTGTCTCTTTTATGGGGCCCCTCCCTTCTATCCTTGTATTGTTGCCCAGTCATTAAAAAACCCCCCTTCCAAAAACTCACAAGTTCTTTTAGAGGCTTTTATATTTTTTTCTCTTTTTTTTAACGAGGCAAAAGACCTCACACATTTTTGCCGCGAGGCTTAGGCACACCTGCGCTACAAGCTTCAGATTTAATGCTTCCATAAAATGCTATCAGCAGAATACGACTTGTTTAAGTGGGGAAGCGGGGCTCCGCAAATTCCCTGGAATGTGGCTTTTAATATCACTGCCGCTGGTGCACCTCCAAATTTGAGATTTTTCTTGGATAGTTCCCCTACTTTAATTGGCCGGCTGGAACGCCTGCGACGGCGGCAAAAAGCGCGGTCGTCCATTACGATATCGAGTGTCCGCCCCGATCCGTACAGTTTGCTCTCTTTCATGCGGGAAACGGCGACGTTAGCTTGAGTAAACACCGAAAGATCGCGTTTCAAAGGGCGCCGCCGCCATCGAGGCCGCTTGACTTCAAGTATCAGTTTCTAGCAGCATTGAGAGGGTTTCCTCAGCTGCTCATGGAAGCTGTATCAGTTTCTCTGTATTGTTTATTATCGGCCGTATTTACACTCTCTGTTCTTATTTAAACAAATGTGCTGCTTTTGTTTGTTCTGATTATGCAAGAGGCGAACTTTATACAGGTTATGCGTCATGGGTTTTTTTCATCTATTTAGTTTTTGAACTTAAAAAATACTCCGTTAACGGTGTTTTTTTATCGTACAAGGCCATTTATGACCAAACTGGAGGCACGTACGCAGCAAAAAAAAAAAGTTGGGCAACAATAAACTTGCTGCGTCCTTTCACTGTAGTCGAACTCTTCCAACTAAAATTACAATAATCGCCACCATAAAACTTCATATTTTGTCCAAGTTTCAATTTGCAAGCTTCCAAAATCACCTTTTGGAGCTTTTTTTTTTTCTGGAGATAAGCGGGCAAACATTTCTTCTAGCAGAGGCCATTTTCCAGTAAACACAAAAGAGCTATGTTTAATTGCAAATAAGAGCGGAAGGGGTTCCGGGATTTCATTTATCTGATCCCGCTTCCAGACCCATTCACTCAGAACGTCAGGACAGAAGCAGCGGGCCCAGTCTGGCAGCTGCCTGTTGGAAATGCTAATCCCGGGGAATGAAAGAAGCCTGACTATTGCCCAGGCCTCAACATTGGTTTGTTTACAGCGCGTTAATCTCCGGCAGGCATCTTGCTTGCGGGGCATAAGCGGCCATGACGCGATTGAAGGCGCGTACAGCAATTACGCCAGGCCCTCGTCCGCCTGAATAGCAGTTCCGATGACAGATGGACACGCTGACAGGAGTCCGGTTACCAAACCACAGCAGCGGCTACTCCGCAGTAATCCCAGTAATCTCTGTGCAGATGCTAAAGTTTGCTTTCAAAGATACTAATCGCTGTAAATAATTTCCAAACTTTCCATCTTCAAATCGGTGTTTTTCTCCCCCCGCTTTGCCAAAGTGGTTTATCGGCCACCGGGGGCAGCAAAAACAGGCGCAGAGAGCAAATGACTGTTTTTATTTATTCTGTTGCTGTGGCATTCATCCTGGATTACCCCGTGTTTTAGCGACCGACTGTGTCTGTGAGTTCAAGTGAAGCAGCTACGGCTACCTCGTAAGAGCACAGTGAGCAGATGGAAACTACTTAAGATGGCATTCCCATAAACACTCACTCAGCACTCGAATGGCAGGGCTCTCAGTTTAAGGTTGTTTTTTTTTTTTTTTTTTGCCCTCTCCCAGTTTAATCTGGAGTGAATCAAGCCCACATTGCACCATGTTGACTGACAAAATGCCTTTTGCAAAGTTCTTCCCGACAGACTCGGAGGGAGTCCCAGCCACCTCTTTCCGGGCATCCGTCTCCTTAGCGCTTTCGACCGCATAACCGCACGCTCCACAGTTACAAAAAAAAAAAAAAAACACCAAATAACTGCATTTTTAAGAGGCTACACGTGGCTCAAGCAAGAGTCGACATCTTGTGTAGCGAGAAATTAAAAAGAACGGCGTTTTTCTCGTTAACAAATACTTAGACCAATTTAAGGTCATGAAAACACGCAGCTAGGATTAAAAATGTGTTAAATAGTAATCTGTAATAAATACAACTACAACGAAGTATCCGCAAACTAATTAAAAAGGGGGTTTTTTTGCGTGTCCTGCAGCTCTTGGCCAACAGGGGGCGTTCAGCATCCCCTGTTTTGGGAGTAACTTTTTGATTACGCACTTGAGGCTTTTGCCACACGTGGCATTGCCTCACACCGGCCCAGTCAGAATTTCCAAGTCATCCAGGGCCCAACCCATCATAACCAGTACCAGCCCCGAAAACCAACGGTTGTCCTCCCAACCGCCTGCGGAGAACCAGCGCGATTGCCCGTCCAACCTTCGACGAGGTTTAAATAGTCCGGATGACACGTTGGACTGCCCGGTCTCCGTGGAAACGGGCGGACAAACACGCACAAAAAGTTACAGCGACACTGCTGTTTGGACAACATCAGATATTTTTCGTTGAAAGCGGGCTTGAGGGGGGGGGGGGGGTAATAAAAGCACCTACACGTTTTCCTCTTTCCTGTTTTGGGTGATCACTAATAATTATAGGGTTTGCGGCTATAGGCATGTGCCTGTAGCTCACATGTGAGAACAGAATAACACATTGTACTTCTGGGACGTCACAAATCTGAGCACACACAAGCGCATATGCTCACTAGTCATCCTCTTGTGCTTGTCCAAATCGGTCACGATGGCGTACCTCGCGGCATTCCAATAAATCCTCAGTTAAATTTATGGGATTTGACATGTTAAGAAAACTGGACTACACCCTGGACATCATGTGAATTACATCAACAAATTCAGCCTGCGTTCCTTTAAGATATGACATTTCTGTGTCACTGTACGTCAGTTTTCTGAGCCGCCCGCCAGCCCCGCTCGCCTTGAAAGAGGTCCAGGGTTGGAATTGATTAATCGAATACCAGATAAATCCTCCCTCTATCCTTGCGCAGATGTCCGCTAAGTCACACTTTTACGAGAACAAGACTTTTATCAACGCCGGCCAATAAAGCGAGGCGCTGGCCCGGGCGTCGTCTGGCTGAAGGCCGCGCGCTATCAGCTGTAAAGCGGGTGGCCTTCAGCCAGACGACGCTAACACGCCGCAGGTCAGCGGGAGGACCCGGTGTTTCCAAAACGGGCATGGAGCTTTGGCCAGATGCGTCCCCACATGTTGCACGGGGAAGCTGCTGCTCTCCAATTACCCAGGAGTCTGCATGCAGCACATGCCGAGTGTTTGTGTGTGTGTGTGTGTGTGTGTGTGTGTGTGACCTCTCTGGAAGTGAGAGAGAGATAGATAGAGACAGAGAGATAGACGTAGCTCCGCCCGCGCTATTAGATAGCAGCTCCGACCTCCCGTAACTGGGAAAGATAAATGATACGTTTCCTTCACACGTGTTTAACGTTGGATTGCCTTTCATCTGCTGCTGGGACTCTGCCAGGAAAGGGCCTCATTGTGTGGTTTCATGCTGCCAGCTATAAGCCCAAACCTGTTTATTTATTTGCACAATCCAAAAGAACCATTTTTCCTCCTCTCTCTCTCTCTCTCTCTCTCTCTCTCTCTCTCTCTCTCTCTCTCTCTCTCTGTCTCTCTGTCTCTCTCCCTCATTAAGCAAATGGGACTTTCCACCAAATACTTCTGGAATTAAAGCAATTGTGTGGCTACGATGCTTTTCCTAGAGAGGCTGCCGTTAGGATTCCCTCTCCTTTTGGTGGGAATATTGCAGTCTGAGATACACCAATCATTCTGACAGATGAAGTGAATAACACCTATTATCTCTTCATCATGGCTATTAGGGGGATATATTAAGTATTGAAAAACTCAAAAAGCCTCAAGGTGTTAGAAGCAGTAAAAAAATGAAAGGGGTTTGACAATGGGCTCAGAGCATCTTCACATGCTGCTCTTGTGGGGTCTGCAGGGGTCAGTGTCTGTCTAAAATTGTCCAAGAAAAGGACACCAGTCATCGGGGGAGTTGCTCCAAAGGTCCGGGTTAGGCCCAAACCCCCGGCAGCAACGGTGGGAAGTGTGTACTTCAAAGTACGCAGACGATCTTGGTCCTGCCATCAGGACGGATGTTCCTTTGTCCCCCACTGCTGCGCACCGTCTGCGCCATTGGACAGACACCGTGTGGCCTAAACCTTTCGGGATAACGCGCCCTTCAAGGCAAAAAAAAAAAAAAAAAGGTTCAGGAATGGATTGAGGAGCTTGATCAGGAGATCGGAGTGTTAACTTTGCCTCTAAATTCCCCCAGATCTCCGTCCAAACAGGCATCTGTTGGATCTGCTGGACAAACAATTCTGATCCTTGGAGGCCCCGCCCCCCTAACCCGCAGGTCTTAAAGGCTCTGCTGCTAACATCTCGGTGTCAGATACCTCGGGACCAGTCGAGTCCAGCCAGGATCGTGCTAGAAAGGCCGCTGTGATCTTATACCTGATCGGCGTAGGGAGTCGACGTTCGTCTCTCCTACTTGTTATTAGTGCGACAATAAAACACAAAAAGCTCGATCCGGAAAGATTTTTGTTTTTTCTTCATCGCGTCTGGGTTACATTCACAGTCCGTCAGTAGCGGTGTTCCTGTGCCATCCGTGTGATTACCGCTGGCACCAGGGCGGCTGATGTCATCACTAACAGGACACACACAAACCTGTTGACGTCCTCCCTCCGGATCTTCATTATAGTTCTTGTGCAGTAGGTTTATTTCTACATATCATGATTAGCTCTGTTTTGGTGTGTTTATTAGTATTTTAAGGGTCAAATCTATCATGCAGGCTGCATTTTACTGCCCTGTCCAATAAAGTGTATCTTATCATCCATGTAAAGTAAACAAATCAATAAAGTAATCTCTTAGATATAGATGGCCCTATTTTGTGCCCAAGAAATGGAGAGAATGAAATATTCTGTGTGTATTTAGCGTCAATAAACTTTTGCATTTCATGCAAAACGGACAGTAAATTACAGTGCTATCTCCCCATTGCCTCACCTCCAGCCCGCTCCTTTCTGGCTCTCTTTTTCTCCATGCGAGCCTGTGCTCCAAAAGCGTTACCGTGGCCCCAGAGCCCCACATGTGTAAGGAGATATCTCCACCGCCGGCAGACGGCGGGGAGTTTCGTGCAGCAACCGTTGTTGCTCCAGCGCGGTGCAGGGAAAACAGTTTAGAAGGAAGAAAAAAGAACTGGGCCATAGACATGAAAATATCATCAGAGGATTGGACAGCAGCTGGATTTGAGCTCCTGCGAACCTTCTGTAAATACTGCACACACACACACACACACGCCCATACGTGTCCTTCTATCTTAGTGGGGACTCTCAGACATAGTGTGTTCCCCTACCCGTCACCCTAAAACTCAAATCTAATCATAACCTTAAACAAAGTCTTAACCTTCAAACAGCCCTTTAAAGTCGTGAGGACCAACCAAACAGTCCCCGTTTTGCTGGGTAAATGCATATTCACACACACACACACACACATATACACACACACAGTGCTGGAATCTGACTGAAGTGGGATCAGCTATATCGACCGCTGGGTTTGGCCCGCTCCTACTGGTTTTAATCGTTCGACGGTCCTGCAGAGGTAAAGGATCACGCTCTTGTTGCTTTAGGAGGCTCTCCGACGCCCCGACCCCCCCCCCCACCCAAATACCCGCCATCGCCAAGGAACAGGGCTCTCGTTTTCAGGGAGGATCACAAAAGCAGCGGTATGGGAGCATCGCCGCATGACTGCATGTGACGGCAGTCAGGCCGCTAATGCAAATATTGTCTTTCTGCGTCTGGAGGTTTCAATTATAGCTGTTAAAACACGCCGCAGCCAACAGCAGCGGTTGCTACGGGGGGGGGGGGAGAAAAATAAAAAAGAACTCTATTAGGGCTGCAGCAGTCCCCTGACAATTCCGCTTGTTCAAGGGGATCCGTGCAAGTCCGCGCAAACACACGACTGGAATGCAACATTATTACCCCGGCTGCAGTCAAAGTCAAATACCTCCCAAAGAAGCACGACCGTAGCTCATCAAAGGGTGCGAGGAAAAAAAAAAAAAAACAACTTTGAAAACGGGAAAAAGCGGGTAATGGTACGACCCGGGCCGGGCGAACACGCGGCTTCGTACTTTCCCATCAAGGCCACTTCTGACAGACGGGCGCGCATTAAAGGAATTCCGCGTGAGAACGGAGCCGAGGGAGGACTCGGCGTCTGATAAGGGAGCTCCGGCAGCTGCGAGGCCGGGCTGAACAAGCAAACACGCCGAGAGGGTCTGACCAGACAGGAACGAGGTGGCTCCTTCACAGGTTCTGCCTTTAGGAATGCAAACAGGCCCCCCCCTCCCGTTTCACCTGGAACCTTCTGGATCTCGTGGCCCATTCAAGGCCCGGGAAGAGGCATCGAGATAGGGACGGCGGATAAATCAAGTGGACACAATAGAAAAGAGAAGAGGTCGTGATTGGAAGGGGACGTGCCCAACGCGGCCTCTCCCTCCCTCACCCCGGCGTTTAAGAGAGGGAGCGTCGAGATCGGCGCGTCTGTGATTGTAAAACGGCGTCGGGTTAATCATACACTCCGCCCGCGCCGCTACCTGCGACCGCTTTCACTACCCGAGGGCCGACGCCGAACTTTGAACCCTGGCGCGCACGCGTGGGCCAGGCCCCAGATCTTCTCTTCCAGGAGGAGTCCCGACCAAGACGGGATTAAACAGCCGAGGGCCCGGATCCACGGCGCCGCGGGAGTGTTTGCGCGACCTCCGGGGACCCGGCTCGGTTCACCGACTAACGATGTTTGCTCTTCTCCGCAGCCTCCGTGTTTGCCCCCCCCTTCACTGGAGCTACCGGGAGGGGGGCAGGGGTCACTGGCCCCCCGATCATCCGTCGGAGATAACACTACCGCTTTGGCGGCATTGAGTGCAACGCTCCCCTTCACGGCGTGCACAAACCACACACACGCTCACAAAAGACACACTTTCTAATATGAGCTCTTTCTTCGGATAGACCCCCCCCCATCCTCTGTGACAGTTCTTTCCACCTCACAACTGTCAGGATCTCACTTGAGGGCATTGTAAAAGCAAATCAAAATAGTTGGAGGGATATATGAGCTTTTTTTTTTTTTTTTCCCTTTTCCACCCTCACCCGGAGCGCGTCGATCCTCCATACGTTGCCTTTAAAGGTAACAATTACCTGATAGATTTATTTCAGCCGGAACTTCAGGCGATCCCATAAAAAAAGAGGATGTGAGGGATCTTAGATACAGCAGAAAACTGTCAAACCGGATATGAAAACCATCTTTTTTTTGCGTGAGTTCACTGTATTTATAGTTTTCCTTCCTTAATTTTGCATTCAGCGACGCTCCGATCTACCTGGATATGAGCTATCTACAGCTATCTGCAGTTTTTGTGCGAAAAGACTTTCCACCAGGTACCCGCTTCACGTCCCGTGGGTCTTTTCAAAGCCAGGATCTTCAAATCCTGACATCTTCCTCAGCTGCGAGTATTATTAGTTCAGGGACTCGCTTTGGAGTGCAGGAGGATCACATGAGGCCGTTAAGGGGGATGGGCAGAGTGTTCAGGGGGTTGTGTGGCTTTAAGAGTTTACTACCACCTCACACACACACACACACGCACGCACGCACACAACAGAAAGTTTGGAGGCCAGGCCAAGCAGTGGGATTCCGACGGGAAAGGAAGTGACGGGAGTGCGTGGATCGCGGAGGAAGAGAAAAGAAGACTATCAACACAAAGCTGAATGAGAAGCAGCGTGTGTTCGTCGGAGAGCCGCTTCAAAGTTGGAGGAGGAGGAGGAGGAAGGGGGGGGGCGCAGGCTGAGAGAGAAAGTGCGCACAGTCCGCGCAACAACAGCGCCGGAGCGGCGGACTTTGAATGGAAGCGAGCGGGGCTTCCAGAAGTGAGAAGCAGAGATTTTAGTGACGCGGCTGTCGTTTGATTCCAACCACCGTGCTCCTTATTCACATGGAAATCGGTGGCACACGGGGGGAATCACCCGGCTCCGTGACCTGTAAATTGTAATCCCGCTTTGAATATGAAGGAAAAGACTTTACGCAGGAGCCCCGGAGGTAGTCGGGGGGTATGAGCGCGGACTTTTCCCCGTCTCCCCTCGTTTTTTCTTGCAGTCTGCTTCAGCGTTGCGTTGTTCGGGGATGTTTGCGAGTTGCGCCTCGGCGGCTTCAGCTCGGATCGTGGCCCGGCTCTGCGCCTTGGTGCTGGTGGTCGCGGCGGGGCTCGGCTCGGAGCTGCGCGTCCGGGTCCGCCTCTCCGACGGACTGGTGACCGAGGAGGTGTTGGAGGCGGACAGTGAGAGGGACGCGATATCTCTGGAGTTCAAGCAGGGAGATGGGACCCTCATCACGTATGTGGCGGACTTCAAGCAGGTGAGAGGTTCGGGTGCGCCTTCACGCCACCCTTTCTGCCTAAATGATAACATATTTTGGGGGTGGGGGGGGCTAGATCTTCCAGCCAAAAAGTTCTGACACCTGAGTACTCTCATTGTCATTGAATCAGTAAAAGTCTCAATTTTAGATTTTTTTTTTTTTTTGCGGTTGTTTCTTTGTTTTTAAACTTTTATAACAATTCAAAAAAATCGTCCCATTGCCTCCCCGGTCCCTCCTTTTGTGATTCACAAACCTAATTTCAGAAGGCAGATTCGGATCATGGGACAATATGAGACAATTGTGGCCCCTGTGTCTTAACGAGACTCACATTTCCTGCCGCAGCAAATCTGAATCATGTTTGCCTGGGGTCTGTGTGGCGCTGCAAGCCCCCTTTACCCCCCCTTACAGCTTCTATCATCTGACCTCCGATCAATGTTCCACCTTCCTCCGGGGCCGGAGTTGCCCCTCGGGAATGATGTGCAACAAATCCCAGACATCCCCGAATTCAGATGGTGCAGCTCGAACAAGGATGAGGTTTCAGGGAGGTCAAGACAACTGCTGCTCATTAGGTGACCCCCCCCCACCATATTTAGCATTCTTCTCCAAGGGGTCATGAGATCGAGTGTCCCTCCCTAAACGGTACGGCGTGTATGATTTTGTGGAAAGGCGATGCTGCACCACGACCTCGACGTTGGGGAGGAGGAGGGGGGGGGGCTGAAAGACAACTGCTGGGCAGGGGGAGTTGGGGAGGGAGGGAGGGAGGTGGGTGGTGGGCTCACAGAGGCATGCGTCCGTGATGGTTGGTGTCACACAGAAGCTGACAGCCCCGTCAGATGTGCGGGGAGGGGGGTGGGGAGGGGGGGTGGATTTACCAGGATTAAACGGGCATGTCTGACCTTTTTGATCTGCCCGTCTGCTTCACTAACCAAAACAGCTAATTTCTAGTTGAAAGAAAAGAGCCCCCCCCCCCAATCATCGTCTACAGGCCAGGGTAAAGAGGCGCCCCCCCCTCCCTTCCACACCCACCCACACCCCTCCACCCCCCCCCCCCTGGAAGAGCTGGATGCGGCGCGTGCACGCAAACTGTGCGCATATGGTTTTGTTTACTCAAAGGAATCAGCCAGCAGAACATCTGACATCAGCTCACTTTTCCGTCCCTCGTTTTTTTCTGCCGACTGGCCCTCCCCTCCCCTGCCCCCCCCGCCCCACCCCACCCCCTCGATTCCGTCCTTCCTGTCCACATTTTCTCCGGCACGTGTTTTTCTGGCGGCCTTTGTGCGCTATCTCCCCGAGATTTATGGAAAGTTGGACGCACTGTCGCTTCCAGCTGCCGCCAATCTCCACTCCAGATGAGTGCAATGGGGGAGAGAGAGAGAGAGAGAGAGAGAGAGAGAGAGAGAGAGAGGGGGGGGTTAACAGGGATGTAAAAGCTGGAGGTGTATCATTAACCAGGCAGCCGAAGGTGGAGGTGCCGACCGTGCCCTCGGAAAGAGTTATTCCTGTTTGTAATCGCCCCCCTCCCAAATCTGAGCATCCTCAGACGGCGGCTGTCTCTCGGCAAATCCCAGTCCCAGTCCCAGTCCCCCAGTCCCCGGACCGGTGGATGTTGGATCCATTAGACCCCGTCAGAGGAGGCGTCTGCTGGGTGCCAGACGAAAGTTTAGTCAACCTTATCCCAGCCGCTGAATCACTATGAGTATCTGTGTGTGTGTGCGTGTGTGTGTGTGGGTCTGTGTGTGTGTGCGTGCGCGTGTGTGTGTGTGTGTTTTCAGGATGATTACGTTCCCTCCGAAGGCACGTAGACATATGGAAAAGATGATGAGGCTCAGCTTGCTCGAAACACCTCTGTCATGTCGAGTAACTCTGTAACATCGTCTTTAAAGGTTAACCTCCTTTTTTTTTTTTTTTTTTTTTGGTAATGAGAGGCAGCCGTCGTAGGAGTCGTAGGCCCGTTGTTATCCGCTATCGGAGCGTATACAGCTGAATCTACTCAAAGTCATGTGGAATGGCTGCAAGCTGTTGGCAGTAATACCCCGCAAGCATGTCTCCATGTCAGCCTTCCGCAGTTGCAACACTCGAAGGAAAAACCTGGCGCGACAAACCTCCAGTCAAAGTCTGCACCATTCTTTAATTAATGTTCTTCAGCAGCAAGAGTCCGATATAATCCCGCGGCTTTGGATTTCATGTTCGTGCCCCCACCTTGAGGGGAAAAATGGGGACGCCTCGTCTATTTGGGAGGCTGCTTTCGCGTCTTTCCAGATGTAGAAGTTGTGCGGAGGAAAGGTTCGCCTCCGGTCCGAGCGGTGGGCTCCATCCACGCAGGAATGCGGGTGACATCACGGGCCTCTCGGCCCTCAGCTGTGTTTAGACTTTGGGTGGGGGGGGGACGCCACTGCGTGTCCTCGTGCACGTCGCCCTGGGTGCGAGACGCGGGGGCGGATTTTCTTTGGTCGCCCTCTTTGAGATTTTTCTTTAAAAAAAAAAAAAAAACGTCCCGTTTCGGCCTTCCACAACACATCAAAGCATTGTCATCTGGAGAGTATGAGTGTGTGTGTGTGTGTGTGTGTGTGTGTGTGTGTGTGTGTGAGACAGACGAATGGCCCCCGCACTGCTGATGGGGCAGCAGATGTTTGATGCTCTCCGTCTCATCAAGTGGGCCTGGCTTTCGTCGTCCCCCTGCAACGACCCATGACTTCATCATATTCTCACCTCACCCGGATGACCCCCCCCCCCATTAACCGAAAGGTCACCCCCCCCACCCCTAATGTACATTGCACGCGCCCTCGCCGTAAAACGACTCGTCACACGCCCCCGTGCGCTGCGTCAGCGCCGGGCCTGGGGGGGTTAGCGGGGCAGATGTTTTCAGTCTGCGCTCTCCCCCTTTCCCATCATTCTTTATTAGCCGTCGAGCAGAAACCTCCCGTGCGCGGGGAGGCTCGTCGAGAGCGCTTGTGTTCGCCAAATGGAGCAAGCGATTGTTGCCTCACGCCAGGCCGAAGCACACACACCCCCCCCCACCCCTCCTTCTTTTCCTTTCCTTTTATTCCCCACCCCCCCCACTCCTCTTGGCACGCCTCGCCTCTTACTCCACCCCCGAAAGCTCAGCTCCTCTTCGTCACTTGCACCAACTTGTCAAAGTCTTTCCTAGCAGGTAAGTGTCACCTGTTCTGGGAAGCCCGCCGTCGACCCCCGGGGAGTGTGAGTCACGCTTTCTGACCCAGCCCCCCCCCCCACCACCGCCCCCGCCACCCCTGGAAAAAGTGTTTTCCTTTCTTCTTTCTTTTAGAGTCGCGTAGCTGTCGCATTTGATCAGATCCCCTGACCCCGAGTGCACCGGCGCTCCCGTTAGGCGGTGGGCAGCACTTCTCGGTTTCGCTTCTGGCTGGTTTTCTCGGAGGGAAGTCGGAGGGAGCCTCGCCGCTTTCGCTTCCCGGGGAACTCTTTTTATTTCGGTTGCGAGGGCCAGGTGAGCCGCGGGGTCGCGGCTCAGGCGGGAGGGCCTTCTGGAGGGGTCGATGCTCGTGCTGCTGCTGGCTTTTGTTCACCGGTGACTGCAATCTCAAGGGGGGGGGGGATGAGGAGGAGGAGGGGCTTTCTCCGCCAGCGCTCCTCCGAGATCCCTCCTCGACCGACCCCGCCCCCAACCCCTTTGGCCTCTAGTGGCCTCTGTTGATGTCTTTATCCTTTATCCTCCTCCCCACCAGCAGAGCAGATGTTCATCGGCGATGCTGCTGATAAAGGGGGGGGGGGGGGTGCTCATTCTGAAAATCCCATGTGGAGTGGTCGCCCTTTGGGACGGGGATGGGGCGGCGAGGGGGGGCTGCACTGAAGAACCTCTGAGCTGCTGTCCACTTCTCTGCTCAGCTGCTGTGACCCCCCCCTTTGCTTCACCAGCAACAGTGGCAATACGAGTGTCGGGAAAGCGTTGCGTCGTGGCCTCGCCCCCCCACCCCCCTCCCCTCGGGGCCCTTGACTCCGGCGAGGATCCAGACGCCATCCCGACGTGTTCGGGTGTCTCCGTAATTGTCTGCAGGTCCCGTGCGGGTGCTTGGTTTCCTCTTTGAGGTTTTCCAGTTTAATTCCCGTTTAATCAGTGGCTGCCCCCCCCCCCCCCACCTCTTCCAACACCCTTTTGTCTGGACCTCGTTTTGGGAGCGATCCGAGCCGAGGCCCCCGGTGTTGATGTTCGCGGCCGCTGCTCACCAATTTGGACGGCCCAGGTGTGACGGGCCCCAAAATGGGACTCCGCATTCCTGCCTTTGGGAGCCCGTGTAATTAGCTCCAAGTCCAGCGTTTCTCGGCCTCCTCTTTTGTCCCCCCCCACGTCTCCCTGTGCGATCTTTAATCCCCCCCCCTTACACCTGTGCTCTTTCACTGGGGCCAAGGGGGAAAGAAAAGAAAAAGGACACGTTTGCGCAGTGGAAGTGATTCATGCGCCCCCGATGAGTCACCGGAGCGTGGCCGCCCCGGCGGTCATCTCCGGCCAACCGTCGGACTTATCGGCAGCCGGGGTCTTAGAGGGGATTGTGGAACAGGAAGGAGCTGCAGCTCTGGGGATCGCTGCGTGTGGAAATCCGTGTCTGACTGTCTAACCATGCGTGCTGGTGTGAGCCGGCGCTCCGAGAGAGATACGCGCCCGTTTTTCAGCGGGACTTTTCCTCCACCGCCCCCCCCCCCCACCACCACCACCACCACCACCACCACCCCTCATTGGAGAAAAAAAAAAAAAATAAGCCTGTTATTCTTGCAACCGCGGGCATTCATTGTGCACGTTTTCACAGCTAGTTAAGTTGCGCACACACGCTGAATAAAATGCGTCTGGCGCGCTTGGGGTCGCCGCTGCAGCGGCAGCGTCGCTGTAAATGGCGCCCTTTGAGCGCCCTTGAATGGGCTTTTGTTCGCATCTTAAATAACCCGGGCCACCAATAAAAAAAAAAAAAAAAAAAAACGTGAGCGCCGGTGGAACCGGGCCGCCGCCTCGCCCCAGCTTTAACAGGGTTTTTTTTTTTTTCTCGAACGCATGAATACCGGCTTGTGTTTTTGGCCCCCGTCCCGCAGCGGCGGTTCCTCTGCGACCGGGATAAGCCGCGGCTGTCGGGGAACGATGCAGAGGAATCTGGACTGGTGCAGATTATTTATAGCCGTGCTGACATTTACACAGGGGAGGAGAGAGAGGAGGGGGGGGGGGGGGAGAAAAAAATCCTCCGGAGTGCGCTGGTGCTTTTGATTATGGCATTACCAGTCTTTTTCTCAATGGGGGGGTGTAGGGGGTTTGGGGGGGTGTGGGGGGGGTGAATGTCACTCTTTTTAATGTCAGTACCTGGTGATTTCCAGTAAACGCTGGTCTGCGGACCTTTAATCGTGCGTCGGCCCCAGCCTCGCCTGGATGCGGAGTCGGTGCTTTTCTGTTCCGATGAGCGTCTAGAATTACCCCTTGGCGCGTAAACGTCGGTGGTTTCTAGTGGTTGCAGCGACGGTAATTCTGCCGCAACAGGATGCCCGGGCCTTTCCGGCTTTCCCCGTCCCCAGAATAAGCTATTATGTGTAATATCCCGTCGTCCCGATATCTTCCCTCCCCATCAGCAGTTCAGCAGAGTTCCCATGTTTGGAGTGTTGTGTTAAGAAAGCCGCCTCCTGGTCGGTTCCGAGCGCGCTCTCTCCCCGTGGTTGTCATCCTAACGACCGTGGTTGCAGCTTTGATCGTTGCTTTGCTTTCTTCTTTCCTTTTTTTTTTTTGTCTCCTCCTCTCTTTTGATGTGTTTCTTTAATCACATGTTGAGCCCGAGCGCGCGCAGATGTCGAGTTTGAGGTGAGCAGATGAAGTCATTGTTGGGGCCTTTTTTTTTTTTTTCTTGGGCTTTCTGGACGAACGTGACTCCTTAAAGCACAACTCTAGTTTATTTTGGGGTTTTTAATGACCACTATTAAATAAAATTTGAGGGCCACTTGAAGTAGATGACGCAACCTCTCTCGCGTCAGTGCTCTAAATATGAAGCAACCACAAACCAGCAGCTCGATTACCTTTACCTTAGTTTAGATCGTCTGACCTCATTTTAGTTCGGTTTGACTAACATGCCAGAAAAACCCATCCGATGTAAACAATGAGTCTGTCGTACGTCTGATTTGATTCATATTCCACATTATTGCTATGTTAATTTCACCAACTCAAGAAAATACTCAGAGTAAATCCTGGAAATACGAGCCATATAATTCATCTCAGCCCCCGGTGGCTGACTCTAGAACACTTATGTTAACATTTTAAAAGGAAATAATCAAATTTAAGGTTTTGAGGCAGCAGCAATAGTAAATATTCAAATCGTATTTTCAGTCACAGCCTATTTGGTTGGCAATAAACACAGTCTGCTTACAAAGATCAGAATGACTTATGGTGAGGTTACTTGGGATATTTAGCAGACGATGTAAAACATTCTGGGAATAAATAAGCATAATACTGTGGTTTGGGATCTATGCAGTCCAGCACGAGAACGCAGGAGTCGGGATTGAAAGCACTCTTGCTGATCCCTTCTTGTGTCAAATGCAGGATGGCAGATGTGGACAATCATTAATCTGGACACATAATGACATCGGGGGGGGGGGGCTGCAACTTTTGCACTTTACCAGAAGATCCAAAGAGCTGCTGGGGCTGCGCGACTTCTCTGTAATTACCCGCAGGGCCCTGGGGCAATTCAGTGTGGCTCACAAGAATGCCCCCCCCCCCCAATTTTTTTTCCGCTCTGTCCCTGCCCACACACACACACACACACGTTACATACGCGGCGGCCCAGCTCGGGGCCATGTGTGCAGCATGGGAGGTCTCCCAAGTCGTGGCCCGTGCGTCTACCAACATCTGAGGACGAGCGGCCGCCTCCGCTGGGAGTCTCCCCCCTCTTCCCTCCCGCGCTGGCCAAGTTTATTCGCGTCCCCATCTGGTCCAGACGTTTTGACCGGGAGCGCTGGCTCCTTATCAAAGCTGGAGAAAACTTTGGAGACCTTGAATTGTTTTTTTTGTTTGTTTTTTTTTATGTGTGTGTGTGTGTGTGTGTGTGTGTGTGTGTGTGTGTGTGTGTGTGTTGCTGTTTCAGTCCGCTTTTCACTCACAGCAGGCGAGCTTGTGGAAAGACCTTAAGTCAATATCAAACCAGGCCGTTGCATCAATAATTGCTCAGGAAATGGCCACTCCAAATATCAAGTGGTGTCAATGATTGCTCTGTTTCACAAGATCCTGAAGGGGGGGGGGGGCGTGGGGGGTGGGGTGGAGGGGGGGCTGGCAGGGGCTCAAAACCAAAAGTCGTTACTGGATGAGGAACCGGTTTTGATGGGGAACACGCAGCGCGAAGGCCCTGAACGCAGGCGGCATTCAGGCACACTTATGTAAACAGGAAGTCCCCCCTCCCTCCTCGCCCCCCCCCTCCCCAAACACTCACACAGGTTATCTCTGTGCTGTTTATCTCTCATCCTGCTCGAGCTGCGACCCTCCAGGCCGTTGACTTCAGACGGGAGTGTGAACGGTGGAGGAGGGGTGTGTGAAGACCCTGGAAGCGGGAGCCAAAGTGTGTGTGTGTGTTTTGGACTTGCCGCATAGCTGAAATATTCTACTATCAAAGTGAGGACATTTTTGGCTGCGTCCTCACAACTTCAAAGGACAGTTTGAGGGTCAAGACCTGGTTTTAAAGTTGAGGTCGGAGCTGAGTTTAGGTTGGGATCGGGAGGGGGGGGGTCAGTTGTGATGGTTGGAGTAAGGGGCTGGGGAATGTCCCCGCAAATATAGAAACACAAAGGTGTGTGTGTGAGGTGGGGGGTCTGAATGTGAAGACTCTTTTCCCCCACTTCGGGAGCTTCCCATCATGCTTTGCATGTCCTGTTTATGGCCTCGGCGATGGCGCCAGAACTCTCGCACGCTTGCCAACAGCTACAAGTGTGTGTTTGTGTGTCACAGTTTTCCGACTGTTGAGCACCGAGCAGCCCGATAAAAACGTCCCTATCTCTTATGGCATGTGTGGGCGGGGGGGGGCTGATAAGCTGGTGGAGGACCAGGCCCCCCGAAGGTTTGATTTGACAGCCTAAACACGGGAGGGGAGGGGAGGGGAGGGGAGGGGGGGGGGGGGTCTGAAAAGGTTTGCAGATCCCATAGTCCCATCAAGAAGCATATTTGCATGATTACGCGCTCAATTAACCCCCCCCCCTTCAGCCGCTCATCTCCTCCCAAATGTCTCCCACAGGATGTGAAGATATTCCGAGCCCTCATCCTGGGCGAGCTGGAGCGGGGCCAGAACCAGTACCAGGCCCTGTGCTTCGTGTCCCGCCTGAACCGCAACGAGATCATCCCGAGCGAGTCCATGGCTCGCCTCAGACAGGTGCGACGAGGAGGGGGGGGGGGTCAGGGGTCAGGGGTCCGGGGCGCCGCCGTAGAGGCGTTCCATCCGCTCACTCTTCCCCCCCTTGCAGAAAAACCCGCAGGCCATCCGCCTGGCGGAGGAGCGGAAGGGCCTGGATCAGCTGAGCATGAGCGTGGCGGTCAACCTGAGCCGGGCCTCGCAGCTCAGCTCCCACATCCGCAACATGTGCAGCGAGGCCCGGGAGGCCGTGTACACCCGCGAGGCCGACGTCAAACACTGGCTGGACAGAGGTGGGTGTCCGACGCAAACACCCCCCCCACACACACACACACACATACACACCCCTCAAGATGCGGCGATCGGAGGGACGCGCGACGTCACCGATATGAAGAATTTGCGTGACGGTGCCGTTGTGGGGGGAAACAATGTGGCGCGGTCACGGTCCGCCGGGTGCGCCGCGCTTACGTTTGCATGACAAAGCTCCTCTCACACACACACAGACACACACACACACACACACACACACACACACGCCCCCCCCTCTGCTCTGTTTGCCCACTCTGCTCAGTTGAAGTATTTTAATTGAGCGGCCGGGCGGTTCGCATAACTCAGCGATGCCCTCGCTTTTGTCCCCCCCCACACACACACACACACACACACCCTAACCCATGCACACACTCTCACCCCCCCCCCCTCCCATTTCTGTGTTGCAGGGGTGGACGGCTCCGCGTTCGAGATGCTGCCGCAGACGGCGGAGGCCCCGGGCTTCCAGGCGTGCCACGCCACCAAAGACATGTGGCAGCCGTGCCTGTGCACGTACGGCCTGCGCCTGGAGTGGTACCCCTGCATGCTCAAGTACTGCCGCAGCCGCGAGGGGGGGGGCAAGGGCTCCAGCTACAAGTGCGGCATAAAGAGCTGCAGCAAAGGCTACCACTTCACCTTCTACGTCCCCCAGAAGCAGCTGTGCCTGTGGGACGAGGAGACTTAGGGAGATCCGGGACGCTGGAGAGACTCTCCTCCCCCCCAACCCCCCAAAACCACCACCACCACCACCCACCGTTCAAAGTAAACACGGAAAACACTGGACCTCAGTTTGTGTGACAGTCAGTGAAGCTATCTCAGGTGGGTGTGTGAGTGTGTGTGTGTGTGTGTGTGGGGGGGGGGGGTTGCAGATGTTTCAGCTGAAAACTGGAAGCGAAACTTTCAAGGAAGAGAGGTCTTTGCCAGGAACTGGTTACTTCTGTGCCTTTTTTTTTTTTTTTTTTTTGTGTGTGTGTGTGTGGGGGGGGGGGGGTCGGAGCCGTTGACTGATGCCAACAACAGTAACCTCTGGAACAAGCTGCTCGGAGCTCAGACGGCGCGTTTCTGCTCCGTCGAACACCAGCGGAGGAGCGACGGCCGGCTCCAGGGGGGGGGGGTGGGGGTGGTGGTTGGGGGGGGGGGGGCACGCCCACACAATCTCTGTGCTGAAGGAAAACGTCGACGCCGGATTTGTCTCTCAAAGTCCTGTGAAATTTTCAAAAACTGTCTAATCGCCAGCCAAAAGGGCCGTCCCGACCCGCGCGCGACGAGGCTCGTTCTTCGCTGCTGGCTTTATTTATTTCAGTCGCTAGGTGAACTCATGGAGGACTATTTTTGTATCTTAAACCTCGCATCTTCAACTAACCTCAGTGGATTTATTTTACCCCCCCCCGTGATAATTCACACGTCTAAACTTCAGGTCGTCATTAACAAACGCTTGTATGTTAGATGAGCTCTTTGTCGCCCTTCCATTTGCCAGTATGAACATACCAAAGTCAGTGGAAGTGCCCTCCTAGACCTTCACTGGGTGGATGGAGCAGCCTCCACCCTGTTTGGGGGGGGGGGGGTGGGGGGTTTGGTTGTCTACACCGCCCCCTTGCGGCCGCTCTTTTGCTCACACACTTGTGCCAGAACTGTGGTTGCTGGTTTCTGCTTGACTGTGCCTGTCGACACTTAAATGCCTCTAATTTATGCATTAGATGATTTTGTTTTATTATTATTATTTCGTGCGTAATTCAAGGAGCACTTCTTGAATCATTCGGACCAAACTTCATTTCCTTCTGCCTGTATTTTAGAGCGACAGGCGGGAAGTGTAATTATGATCGTCTTACCTCCACCATCCTTTCAACCATATCAAGTGTTCCTCTGTGTCTCTGTGTTCAGATAACTAAAGAACCAAATGATTGAAACACTTTTTTTTAAATTTTATTTTGGTGATCAAGTGCCTTAACGTTTCCCGCTGATGTATTTACTATTGTAGTTGATTGACTTATTTTTTCTATGAAAGAGCTCTGACTATGATGTAAAGAAGTTGCCTTAAGAAGAAACTGAAAACATAACAGATCATGTATCGTTTCAAGTGGTTGTGTTTTACACAAACTGTTTTAATAAAGTCTTTCTTTGCACTGCACCCTTTTATTTTCACTATTTTTAAAAATTTATTTAATCACTCAAACACTGTTGACTTAGAAGCTGTGTTTTTTTACTCATTTGGACCCAAATGGAAATTGAAGTACAGCAGTAAGAGGACGTCAAGCATCGTGGTCACGGCTACTCATGTGCAGTTTCTTTATGTCTGGTTTTATTGCCATAGTTGCATGCCATTTGCAGCATTTGTTGCCCTTTGGAAGTGCAAAGTAAACTATATACTTTTCTCTTTTCTAAAAAAGGGAAAATCTCAGTCGAGTGTGATTCAGATCAGACATGCAGAGCATCAGAGGGATTTCTTGACAACCCTTCCACAAAGGGAGAGCGGCACAACCAAAGCAACGGTGTGCACCAAAGTAAAGCGGAATAGGAAAATTGTAATACTGACTGTATGTTGGAGCGAAGTAGAACTGGTCCTCTTGCTAAAGGGTGGCACGCGTAGGTGTCTTGGGTGTTGTTTTTCATGGTAAAATAAGTTTTTTAATAGCAAACCTATCAGTGGGATACATCGGTGTAGTTCGTGTATTCGGCCACTAGGCGCCGCTGTTCTGCGCTCCCGGCTCCGGAGCGTCTGCGGCTCCGACGCGCAGTTTTCCTGCCCGCGTCTGGAGCCTTCCATCTCCTGCCAGCTGGCTCTGGCTTTACAAACACATCCTCCAAAGACTAAAGCTCCACGCCTCGTCCCATTTGCATGCGCGGCGGCAGATAACGCCGTAGGGAAATGACAGGTCCGGGAGACGGAGGCGGACGGAGAGAGAGGCTTTGTCGGCGGTCGGTGGAATCAGCAGCACGCATCGCCGCTTTAAAACATCCGTAGACAGCCTCCTCTGGAGAGAAACGCTCCGTCCGCACCTGCCACGACGAGGACGCGGACACATGCGCTCCAGCAAGGTAACAAAGCGCGTGTGGACGTGTTATAATGCCCCATCGGGACCTGGGTTAGCCTTTTAATGCTAACGTGCTATCTGCTGGATTGGTGCGTAAATGTCTAGGGGGGGGTAAACATCTACGCCGTGAGCTCGAATTCGGATTAATCTCTATTCAGCAACTGCAAACCCGTTCATTTTATTTATTTATCTTCCTCAGCACGACCTGCATGTCGAGGTTAAGCGCAGAAACTGACGCAGATGTAAATAAATGCGTAAAAGTCTCTCTCGGCGTGATCAGTAAACCCCCTTTAAAGCGTCGCGGGTTTGATTCCGGGCTTTTCAAACTCCCTAAAACTGCAGTTTCCCCCTCGCCAGAGGAGCATATGTTAGGTCGCAGTAAAACAACAGAGGAGGGTGTGTTCCCCGTTGGAACCCTGAAGACACAGAAACACACTTCTGATGTCGACCTTGAGCCTTCTTCTTTCATCTGCTTTCTTTCTTTCTTTCTTTGATTCCCTTTCACGCCCTCCTTTACTTCTTTATTTGCAGCAGGACCCAACCCCCCCCCCCACCACCACCACCACCATCATTTCCAGCAGTGAACGGTGCTTCTTGGTCCACCTGCATCCTTTTTTTCTCTCTGTTGTGATCTGAGTGTCACCCAGCTTTAAAAGTTTAAAGTCTCCAGCTAACCCCCCCCCACCGTGGTCTGACCCTCTTGCGCAGCAGAGACGTCCCCCTCACCCCACCGCATCCTTGGCCCTCCAACTATAGCGCCATTATACTTCCAGCAAAGGCAGAATTGTTGGCGGCTGACAAAGGGCGCCGTCTGTTCCTACTGTAAGCGGTATAACGGAGCGGCGAGCGCCTCGGCGCTCCGGGTAACGCGATCCAGAAGTTTTGGAGGGGGGGGTAGGCGGGAAAGCCCGCAAGCTCCTTTCGATCCGCTCGCCCCTCTTCGGGGCTGTGTGCGTCCGCAGAGGGGAGGATGACGGCGGCGGTGGCGGCGGCGGCGGCCCTGTCGCTGACCTTCTGGGCCTCGCTCTACTGCGTCCTGTGCGGCGTCAACGGCCACCGGGGCCACGAGTGGAACTGTCGCCTGGTCACCCTGCTGCACGGCGTCCTGGCGGTGGGCGTCACGGCGTACATCGGCTACGTGGACGGACCCTGGCCCTTCAGCTACCCAGGTGAGGGCGGGGAGTTGGGACCCCAGGGAACGCTGGTGGTGGTGGTGGTGGTGGTGGTGGGGGGGGGGGGGGGTCGGATGTTAACTCTCTCTCGCCCCTCAGGGACGAAGAACACCCCTCTCCAAATCGGCGCCCTGGTCCTGAGCCTGGGCTACTTCGTCTTCGACATGGCGTGGTGCGTGTACTTCCGCGCCGAGGGCGCCGTCATGCTGGCCCACCACACCATGAGCATCCTGGGAATCCTGCTGACCCTGTGGCTGGGGGAGTCCGGGATCGAGGGCTGCGCGGTCCTGTTCGGGAGCGAGGTGACCAACCCGCTGCTGCAGACGCGCTGGTTCCTCAAGCAGACGGGGCGCTACGGGACGAGGCTGGGCGACGCCGTGGACGCGCTCTTCGTGCTGCTCTTCGTGACCATGCGGATCTTCGTGGGCGGGGCCATGCTGTACTGCGAGCTGGCGTCGCCCAGGCCCAGGTTCTTCATCAAGTGCGGGGGCGTGGCCATGTACGCCCTCTCCTGGGTGTTCCTGGTGGACATCGTTCGCTTCGCCGCCAGGAAGAGCGAGCGGTGGCAGAAGGGGCGGAGAGCCCAGACGGAGATGGCGGGCGCCAACGGCCACGAGAGCAAGAGGGACTGACGGACGCGCTTCTGGTGGAAAAAGGCGGAGGTGCTCCTACGGATCCGAAGGACCCCGGAGCCCGAAAGGTTGCAGGAAGGCGCGGAGCGATGGTCGGCGTTCGCTCGCTCCGCTTGAAGGGAAACCTCGTGCAAATCTAGACGCATTTTTAACTACGTGAATGACCAACGGGGGGGGGGTCACTTTGATGGGGTTTAATGGTGCGTTTAATGTTTTCAGCCAGCGTCGGAGTTATTCCTCAGGGAGATGAAGCCATGCCAGGACGTTGGAAGGCGAGCGCGCGCGCAGACGCTCGGTGAAAAGGTTCCGTTTCTGAAGTCTTGCCTTTGCACAAGTCCTCAGCTCTCCAACGTTATTTAATTGTGCTCCGACACACCGGTTTAGTTTTAAATAAGTCATTTACATAGACGTTTATGGGTTAGTGTTGACTTTTGAGGTTTGCTCCGTTTGTGTGTGTGTGTGTGTGTGTGTGTGGATATTCGAGATGTTGCGATATTTAATTCAAGGATAGTTCTTGAACATTGTAATTTTAAGGGGTTCAGACGTCACATGCACAGCAGGTTTACCAGACTCTCCTTTTCACTTTCTTACTTCAGGCGTAGTTGTGATATAAAAAAAAAAGTCTCCATCCATTCTGCAGGGTTCCAAAAGTACCGCCGCCGTTGTTATACGACCGTCACCCTCATTCCCCATTCAGTAGAAATATAAACCATCATGTGCCTTAGTTACCTGAATCTTTTTAGCGAATTTCTGTTGTTTTGTGTTTTACTGACAAGCCAACTTTGCTTTAAAAACATTAATGAAACATTTCCCATGTAAGTTTCATGATTTGCATTTAAAATCATGTGTAAAGGGAAAACAAGGGTCTGTTTTAATATTGAAAAGGGGTTTTAATATGTTCCTGGTCTGAAGTATGAAGTGGAAATAAAGAAAATAAGATGGATTTGCATCAAAAAAAAGTCTGCCCTCAGTTTAACTGCAGTTCTGCCGAGTGTCCACCTGATGGCGACAAATCATAAAAAACAAGAAACCGGAAAATAGAAAACGAATGTGAAAATGAAGACTTGAGCGAAAAACCAAAGCAGATTTATGATGGTTCGTGATTATAATCGACGCGTCCTCACACAATCTGAAATAAAGCTAATGCAAACAAATACGCTGCTACTAACATCACCCATCAAACATGAGTGTTATCGAAGGGGGAAAAAAAGAAAGCCAAAGAAAAGCGTGGATCTTTTTCACTTTAAATAGGAAAAAAAAAGCCACTTTATTGTGAATGAACGCGCGTGATTGATGTGATTGTGCGTCCTGAAGGACACACAAGAGTCCACGCAGGCATTAAAGCGGCGTCGCTGGTCTGCTGTCGTCGTCCTTGTTGTTTTTCCCAGTTTTCCAACTTTACTCTGAAACTGGAGTTTTTTTTTTTTTTCCCGGCGGAAGTGCACGCGCTAGCAGACGGAGCGGCTAGCTGGCTAGGGCGTTGCTAGCGGGCAGAAAGTGGGACTCCGGGCATCTCCCCGCAGCCTTTAGGTCCGTTTGTGCGCCGGGAAGAGGCGGCGGCGGCGAGGGGGCAGGAAGAGAAGACGAGGAAACGCGAGGAAACGCGAGGAACGGCGAGGACGTCCGCGGCGTTTGGGGGGGAGGAGGGAAGCAGAGGTCTGAACTTTCCGCCCGGCTAGCCCCCCGCTCGCGCCGCTAGCCCCCTCGGCTCGCGCCCGCGGGGATCCCGCCGACCAAACGCCGAACCCCGGGAGTCATGGAGCCGAGCACCGCGGCGCCGCGCTAACGGACCCCCCCCCACCCCCAGAGGAGACTCTCCGTCGGGGGGAGCCGCATCACCCCCCCCTCCTCCCCCCCGGGGAACCGATGCGGGCTCGCGGGCGCTTCTGGGCGGTTGTGCGGCTCGAGCGGCAGTTTGCTCCGTCCGCGCGCGACAGCGCAGCGAGCCGAGCGGCCAAGTTCCTGCCGACGGAGCTCGCCTGATTTTGTTGAGGGGGGGCGAGGACCCTGATTTTGTTGAGGGGGGGCGAGGACCCGAAGCGCGCCCTGCTGGGTCTTGTTCTGCTCTTAAAGAAGGTTTGACTTTGTTTTTTTTTTGTTTTTTTCGAGGGGGTGACCGAGCGCGAGACGCTGGCGGAAGACTCGCCGCAGTGATTTTTTTTTTTTTTTTTTTTTCCTCCTCTTCCTTCGTTAGCGCGTGAAACGGCTCTTTTTGAAGTCGCCGACCCTCATGGTCACGAGCGAGCCGACCCCGCAGCCGCGCGCGGACACGTTTCTGGGAATAGGGAATACCGACCGGGAAGCGGAGGAATTCCCAGCATCTCTGGAGCTCGTCTGAGGAGCCCCCCCCCCACACACACCCCCCCACACCCGGCTGGAGGCGGAGGACGGACGGGAACCGCATCGCCGGGGATCGTCGGGATTGTTTACACGGAAAACTGGGATGTGAATGAAAGCAACAACAACAAAAGGGATCCATCCAAGGAGCTCGTGCATGCACGACAACTTGTGCCAGCTGGCGAAGGGTATTTATTGTTGCCAAAATACTGCTGCCGGAGCGGGATATCATCTGACTGCAGAGCTAATACGACAGAGGCCCCGGCTCATTTTCCATAGATCGCCGCTGCCCCCGCGATCTGAGAACTCCAGGCCGGGCATAGGGAGCAGAGAGTAGCGTATTTATTCCCCCCGGGGTCTGGACGTGCCTCGCAACAGCCTGACAGTAAATCTACCCCCCCCCTCCACCTCAGAAAAATCCCAGAGAAGGACGCATCAGGAGACCGCCTCTCTGGAAAATGTTAATCGGATATCATTTTCTGCAGAGCTAGAACCGGAAGCCCAATGAGTGACACACAGTCCAACTTCACTGACAGGTACAGTATGTCCTCACACACGCCCTGCATGCTTCCAGGTTTGTGTCGGGGGGGCGCGCCCACTGCGACGGCCGTCCTGGAATCTGATTAGCGGGAGAGGCAGCAGGTCTTGACGGACCCTCTGCTGACCTCGGCACGGCTGATGGCCTCCACGTCAGACGGCAGAGAGGAGGCCCGAGCCGCTCGTTGGACCGCCCGGCCGCGATCCCCGAAGCCTGTCGGCGTCACCGCCGCCACTAAGCCTTCAAAGCGAACCCACACCTATTAAAACGATCCCGGGATCTGGGACAAAGGCGTTTGCCCGGTGAAGTAATCACCTTATCCGAGGGCCACTGTCAATTTAAAGATTGGACGCCGTCCCTTGGACTCGCGGGGTCAATCGTCGGCTGTTGTCGGGCGGCTTTGCGAGGCCGATTCTGTCATTTGTGTGTCGGGTGGCAAAGGAATGGGTTTTGGTTCAGGATTGGAATGAGGTGCGAGGCCGTTACGTCACGTACCTGCGGAGGGAGCAGACCAGGGAGCATCGGAGAAGGGGCTTTACAGCAGCTCTGAACCCTCCCCACAGCCGGGGCACGGGCCAGAGGCTAAATCCCAGCCCCATTTTATACCCCCCCCTCCCCCACTGTAATGATGGCACCAACTGCTATGATGGTGCAGTTTGATTCTCTTTCTCCTCTTTAATCTCGCTCCGCACGCGGCACCGCTACCGACGAGACCGGCGAAGATGCAGCCGTTCCGTCATCATAATAAACAAACCCATGTGTCTGAAGCAGGCAGATAAGTTTGGGAAAAAATAATACCCCTCGAGGCTGTTGGAGCCGACCTGCGACGGGTTCGGTGCAAATAGAAACCATTATTTATATGAAGCACGTAGCCGTGTCGCCATCGGGGAGAAAACCTGATCAAATTTGACAACTTCGTTCTGAAAACACAACATTCTCGCATCCAGAAACTTGTAAATAGCAAAATGCTAAAAAAGAAAAAAGGCAGCCGAGTGGAAAAACAGGCCCGGTCTGCTATTTGTCAGCGGTGATGGAAAAATAAACAAAAATGTAAGCCCCCTATTTTTTTTTTTTTTTTTTTTTAATTTGATGCTGTTACCATGAATCAGCAGCTGGGTTACAGAGAGATGCAGGCAGTAAGAGCTTCAGTAACGTCGTCCATCACTTTGACGTGCATCCCCTGGAAATGTTGTCATCTTTATTTTTTGTCCATTTTTCCCATCTGTCATGTTAGGTCATGTTTTGAGGAGGTTTAGGCCGTTCGCTACCAGACTGAAGTGCTTTCTTTTGGTGGTTGTTGGTTATTAATCAATACCGGCGGTCTCTGTCTCGTCCTCGAAGCTGAGGACGTGTCCCCCCCGTCCCTGTTTTCTCTGTCTCGGAGTTCGCGTCGTGGCCTTTTTGTTTCTGCTCTGTTGGTTGCGAGCGCGGGGGTGGGGGGGGGGGTTGCATCCAGCATCTACTGGGGTTGAACCACGAGCAAATGGGTCAGTTTGGTGTGCTGTTACAAGCTCTTTGTCCCAGAGTTCTGCTGATCTCCACTTTTATTTCCCACCCCCCTGAGGCCCTCCCCGGGAAGTGCTGCTAGTGACATCACTGGGGGGTAAACAATAGCTTCCAGTGGGACAAACTGGCATTCCGCTTTGGGCTCTTCCACCCATCAGGTACATTCACAATTTAGAAGGATGCTGGAGTGTGTTTGCATCAAACCCCCCCCCCTTTTCTTTCTTTCTTTCTTTTTTTTTTTTTTTTTTTTTATATAAATCCACCCCACAGCTCGGTCTGTTTGTATGCATCTCCTGTTTGGGATATGTCCATGACGACGCGGTATTCCCTGATGTGGGCCCAGCTACGTCAGCCGCTCCGAACGCTGCATTTAAATGAGTATCCAGATGTGATTTAAACCTCTGCTCCGAAGTGTAAGCAGGTCTCACAGTTCAGAGCAGAGTGCCCGAGTCACAACAAAGCGTATTTATTCAGCCACTCAAGTTTGGTGCCTGTTTCGATTACAGTCTTCAAATAAGCCGCTGGACGGCTTCACATCGCCCCGTGCTGCTAAATTGCTGCAGTATTAATTCACCATTTGGTCATTAGCTGCTGATTGAGCAGCCAGAGCCTGGGCTTGTTTGCTTGTTGAATGTAAATGAGGACCTTAAGAAGGCTCCGCTCACACTTGGTTGTTACTTTGGCGGACACACGCCAACTTTCGCCATCCCCCGACCTGATTTATGCGCCGTCGGAGCTGCGGCGGTAGCCGGACCCGGACGTCTCGGTCAGCAACGAAAAGAGTGAATCACAGCAAATGTGAGCTACCACACGGAATGTTTGGCTTGTTTCCCTTTGAGGCCGATCAGAGTCGTCCTGTCGTCGGATCCGCGGTCCGCCCGAGCCTCCGCGAACACAAATCGTACAGAAGCGAGAAGCAATCCCGGGATGCGCCGGGGTCACTAATGTCGGAGAAGCGCCGAAGTCCGGATTGGTCGGTGGGCTTAAGCTGCATGGGTTAGGGTCCGCCTCGTGAGGCTGATGCTTGCGGACAGCCTCTACGGTCGCGGCCTGTTATCCAACAGAGCTCCAGGGCTCAGGCATTACTTTCACCTCAGCAAAGACACGAGAATAGAGAAAAGGGGGACAGGGCTAGAGAGCTGTCTCCGCCAAATGTCACGTCTTCACGCGGACACAAAAGAGTTTTGTGGCCATAAACCAGGCTAATGACTTCGAGCTAAGCATATGATGGCTGAACAATACGTCGCGTTATATTAACTCATCAGCCGCTCACTGCACGTCCGATTTAGAAACGACCTTAGCGTTAGCTGCACGTGAGCGCAGACAGATGTGTGGACTCGTCTGATCTGATTTTGGAAGTCCTCTCCAGTGCATTCAGTGCTCGGATGTGAAAGGGGCTTTTGTGTCCCGGGATAGGCCGCGCTGTGGAGATAGACTACTAACACTTAACATAACACTGGCCTTTTTCAGACCACCGACACACGTTTCAGTTTCCTGACCAGAACACGTTCTCCCAGCACCTTCAGTCAGCCTCCGCAGCTAAAAAAGAAACAGAAAATCTGACAAATAAGGAGATTATCAGGCACCGAATCACGGTAAATCCAGGTTTATCGCATCCACAACAACCCAAAAACCTGCGAGGCAGCGGCGCGGCATGTCGAACGACTGCTTTTCTCTTTCCCATGGCTGCAGGACAGCAGACAGCTTAGCGTGAAGAAATGTCTATCCCTTGGACCTCATGTCAGGAATCCTGATGAGGTTTATTGGGGCAGAAAGGGCACCGTTTTCCCCCCCGAGGCTGTAGTTTGAGCTCCAGAACTATTGCTCTTGCCTCGCAACACACCGCACCTCTGTGTTCCTATTTCTGTCTCACACGCTCGCTGCTGGCTTTCTTTAAAATCACACACAGGAGGACGTAGATACACCGCTAAGGTCACATGTTAAAGGAATCTCTCTCTGTCTCTCTCTCTCTCTCTGTCTCTCTCTCTCTCTCCCTCGCTCTCGCTCTCTCTGTTTTGACTGGTTTTTGAGGGTGTGTAACTCGGTGACATGCTAACTGTGTGTTTGTGTTAACCCACATTGTGTGACTCAGGTACACAGATTAGATAAGTGTATGCAGGCTGCAGACATGAATCAGGCTGTTGTAGAAAATGTATCATTACTGCGCGGAGATGGAATCATGACTGGGTTTTAAGACTGGCTGAATGGCTGTGAAAGCAGTTATTACTGGGTTTAGGTTTTAGGTTACAATCCTACATAAGGTTTGTTATTTCTATTATCAATTTGACTAGTCAACATCGTAAAACGCTGAATACAAATGGCCAAATCTCTTAAATACACAGAGATGAAGCCAATAAAAGTCTGTATATTTGTTTTATTGGTAAACGCCATTGAGGCTGTTTGCTAAAATCTTGTATTTCTGGATGTCTGGCTGTGATTAACTAACGAGAAACCAGTTAAGAGGCTGTAGATTGTATTTCTATGCTGAGTGTGTCTAATCCCTAAAGTGAACACACCCGAGCCATCTCTCTGTCAATCTCTGCAGCCCACAGGCGACTCCCTAAACTGTCCATTCCTCTCCCAGTCTCAACAACACCTGCGCCGTGAACTGCGTCGCTCTGTTTCTGGGAACAGACACGCTAATCTCCGCAGGTCACGGTACAATTTACGACAGCAACAGCTCCGTCTTCCACTTTGAATAAGTTCAGATCTCTTTCCCCAATTCTAAGAGGAACAGAGAATAACCTAAAGTGCATCGCAGTACTTTGCCTGACGTGGTCTAGTTTCTCATTGTTCCCCGTTTCCTCTCGCTTTAGTTCAGGGAGATTCCTCCTCAGAATTAGCTGGCAGCGCCGCTCTCTTGGGACCGTTCATCACTGTCCTTTTTACTGCATTTTTCTCTCTCCCAGCCTGGTTGCGGTCCCAGGCCCCTCTCGCTGCCACTGTTGCTGCAGTTTGGCCCCAGCACTCACACAGTTTTCCATCAAAACACCAAACCTCAATGGAGCATTCAAGCCCAGGCCCGCTCCGCTGCCGCCCCTCCCTCTCAGCCCACCCCGCTCCGACTCTCTCCCTCCCCGCGAAAGTAATGGCCCTCTCCAGGAAGAGATCCTCGCTCAGACAATCCCAACCAGAGCGCGACAATTAAACCAGTGGATGTAAAATTGATTTATTGCTGCATTAGCTCCACTAATTGTATCGTTCACTTGTTATCAGGGAAAAAAAAGTGCTGCGGCAGCGGCGGCTCTCCCAGGCTGCTTATTGATCCATCTTGATTCGGCTAATTGACTGAAAAATTGTGTCACATCGAGTCGCTTTAACATGCGGCGGGTTCAGCGGGATTAGCTCCGCAGTTGCTAAATTTCACCATCAAAAGGGCCGAAACGATCGTCCGAGACGCTCGCTACAAATTACCGCTTCTCACTGGGTAAATTGGACAGAAAATTCCCTCCCTCAGTGCCAACTAAAACACCTATCCTCGTCTAAAAGGCACAGTAGCTTAAAAATGCCTTAATGTCACCCACGTGCGCTGCACATGCAGCACTCAGAACAATTTAGGTAACTATTCTGAAAGGTTTGAGTCACACACACACACACACACTGGCCGAGCTGCCCCACGAGACTCCACGTGCCAGAGCCGGAGCCCGACCCTTCTTCCGACGAGGCGACGGCGCTAAGCAGCACGCCTGAGTGATAAATAGATAAACAAACAAATAAATAATAAATCCGCCGAGTGTAAACGTGATCCCAGCAGCTCAAGGGACCCTGCTTGTAACATATGGGGGAGGTCCCGAGGAGCTGGCAGATGGCGTCCAGGGGGACCTCCTCCCGGATCTTGAACGTCGTATTACTGAGCCCGTCGGCAGTTTTACTTTGCAGTGGATTCAATCACACACATACCCCCCACCCCCCCGTAGCTGCTCAGTTGAATTGAGGTCAGGGGTATACTTTCAGCCCACGCGAGGCTGAGGACCCTCTACACCAGCGTAATGTCTGGCTGTCGCACCGAGGGCCGTCATGATAACAGTAATGAGGGGACTGTTGACAATGATCTCCGCTGCCCTCCACTCGCGGTTCTGCTGCAGGCAGCATAATGGCCACCAGATTGTATTCAGACTCTTCCGGGCCCGTCACGTGACGGTGGCGAATCTGCTAATTCTGGTCCTCTTTGGCAAATGCCCCAGAGCTTGGCTGTGAGCGCAGGACCCCCCCCCCCCCTCACACACACGTAGGATCTTCAATCCTTATGCCACCATCATGGAGGCAATTTCTGAATATTTGTTCTGAGTTGTGCACGAGCTGCTGGTCATTGTTGGTAGCGGTCTGGTAATTGTGTATCTTGTGGGTCGCTATTGTGCGGCGAGGAATACACCCCCCCCCCCATTTCGCCTTATACTGGCTCCTGGGGTGCCTCACAGTGACTAGCCACACGAGGCTCTTCCTAATGTCATTAACTGGCCCGCCCTGCCCCCCCCCCACCCCCCACCCCCGCCCTCGCCCGACCAGGAACCGGAATCTTCCATCATCCATCACCATCGAGGACAAACGATCGAAGGATCCGCTTTTAGCCGCGTGAACGCTGGAGTCACAGACGGGCTGATGTCTCCTCCAGCCTCCTGCAAGTCACGTTTTCACTTGTTCCTCTGTGATTAACCAACATAGGCCCACTCAGTTCTGCCTTCCCCGGGCCTGCGCACGACATGTGCACACATGTCTCGGTTCAGCGTGTGTGTTTATGTGCTGACTTTTCCATCCCTCCGACACAGAGGTTTTTAGGGAGTGTGCTACTTAAACCTTAGCTTTTTTTTTTTTTTTTTTTTTTTTTTTTTTTTTTTTCTGCTGTAAGCTCTGGAACTTATTACAGTTTAAGGCGCTTGTATAAACGGGCCTTTCAGCTTTTCCTCCACGACTCTGAATGGGACACACTGTCGCCAGCACAGTCAGAGTTAATGTGGGCTAGTTAGCCGTGAGAGCTCCCCATTATGGATGACTGGCGTTACTCGCCACAGGTAGCATGTTCTACCCCTCCTAAGCTTTTATGTATTGCAACAAAGCTAAGGTTGGGAGTGTCAGCGGCGTGTTGGGAACGTCGTCGAGCATGGCGGACGCCGGGGTATTGGCCGCCGCCATTTTACGCCGGCGCGTCCGTCAACTCGTCTGTTTGGTTTTTATTTATCGTGCGCGGAGTCCTGGGTTACAAAGAAGCGGAGAGCCCGCGTGCCTGTGGTCAGAACGCGGTTTATTCAACCTCTGGCCCAGCTGCACGGGAAAAAAATGAAAGGTTGCAATTTCCCCTACCTCATGGTTATCATGACATCACTGAGGTGCCCTTGAGCAAGATTCTTTTACCCCGAGTTACCTCCACGCCTGCTGACTGTCGCTGGGAAGAGCCAGTAGGATGGCGGGGGGGCTTCCCTCGGAGAGAACGCAGCCCTGTTGAACAGCAGTAATGAAAATATATTTAAGATTGTTGGGTTGATAAATGAGAAGAAAGCGGTTTTAGATGCAGAGATTGCGGGTCTGGCTGAGGCGGTGATGTTTGCGAGGACAGAAGCCGCAGTGTCTGTCCAGATCTGAGAGACAGAGGACATTTGACCTGGAAACGGCTTTTTAATCTGCAGCTGAAGAACCGCAACGCTTGATCAGGATTATCATGTTTACCACTGTATGACTCTCAGCCGCGTTCACATAAGCACAACTTCTTCTTTTTTTTTAACAGCAAAAGGTCAGTTCAGATTTCAATACCAAACTGATTCTAGTTCCTTTTATTTTGCAGGTTTCCCAAGAAAGCTAACAGGTAAGGTTTTCTTTCATTTTTTTTTATTTTTTTTTTTCATATTTCATTAAAGAGAGATAAGCGCGTCCGCGGTTAAGTAATCCACACAGCAGTTGTTGGCACACACAGATTTCCAGAGGAGGGAAGCGGGCCAGGTTTACTGCTGTGCTTCACAGTCAGGACTTCAGAGTCTGAACCAAATATACAGCCTCCCCCCCCGTGCGCACATATGCACAGAATGAGGGACAAAGGGGTCCCTTTTCTGAGGACGGCCCATCACAGACTTTCACTGTGAGCAGAACAGTGGCCTTTCACTGTTGGGGCCGGTATAGGCAGAGGCAGCCATACATACTCTCCTGAGGTTCATGCAGGAGCAGCAACCTGGAGCACCTCCTCTAGGACCATCTGAGCTATCAGAATAAAAATCAGCTATAAAATTATCAATTGCATTTCTTGTTGTTGTACTTTCTGCCATCTTCAGAGGCTCCTCATGTAGTGATGCTACAGAAATATTAAAAAGAACCTCTTATATCTGTATTTTAAGCCTAGTCAGATATCACCATCTACAGGAAATAAATACACATAGTAGCACCTTATAACTTTGAAAGTATCCCAAAAAACGTAAGCATTTCTTTCATAGTTTAAAGCATTCTATATTCATGTTGGTGCACAATGTTCAGGACCGTCTTTCTTTTTATATTATATTTCTCTTAAAATGGACTATCTGATGGCTAATGATGTATCTGACAGCATATACACAGTGTGAATGTAACATACATGTTGATCTGTTTCTCTTCCTCTAGAACCAGCAGCATTCTCAGTAAAGACCACCCTCCAGACAAGAAACCTAAAAGTGACAAATCCTCACTTAGCTCCAATGAATTTGACCCTACAGGTAATGTCCAACGCTCCCATATTTACGTACTTCTTCTTTACTCCTCCGTTGCCCTCTTTTACCCCTGGTATAGTTCAGTACACTGGTCCGAGTGGAGCATTTTTTTTTTTTTTAAAGGCATTTCACAGACGACATCCCTGAGCTCAGTTGAAACAAGGATGCTCATGTCATGCTACTTTCTAAAGCGCTGGTCCTGGCTGATCTGTTTTACGAGGCAGTGTTGCTCCGTGCCCATACCTGTTGCTTCATGCGGCTTTGTTAGTTCAAGTCAAAGCCAGTTTTACTCTTTTTCAACGCACAAAGTTGGTCCTAAAGTGCGGGGGTCCAGTCAATCCACGTCTTCATCTCGGCTCTACCTTTTCACCATTATTAGTACAGAAACTGAGCTGAGCCGCACTGATTATAAAACCATGTCGCTGGTTTTCTCTAAACTATGCAGCTCTGCAGCTTCAGCACACGGGGATGGGGAGGAGCGCCATTCTTCCTGTTAGGAGTCACCATCAGATTGTTTTCATGCTGCTATTTTAAGCCGAAAAAAAAAAGTTACGTAATGTGACTTTATTACCAGGTGTAAAGGGGCCTTTCTGTTCCATTTACAGTCCTATCTCTGACTGCATCAGTGTGTTTCAGTGCCTCCTATATCTGCCCCCCTCACACACACACACTAATGAGAACACACTCTCATGTAACAGTTGTGTTGATGATGGTGTGCTGGATGCACAAGGCATGCTGGGATGTTGAAACATGCAGTGTGTATCTTCTATGTTAAAAACCTTGTGTGTGCGCGTGTGTGTTCTATATATTGAGTTTATATTAGCCTGCTTTAATCTGCCGCATTTGTACACATTTTAATCCATGAAGCGTTTAAAACTCAAAACCATAATTAAATATATCTGCAGCCAAAGGGATACATATTTTTTTTTATTGTACAGATATAAAAGCATGCTAAAAGGTGTGTGAAAAAGCCATTTTCCACAGGCAGACGCGAATAATGTGACGATGCTCTCTACTGTTTATCTCAGATCAGGACAGTATGATTTAAAGTACGATTGAAGCTTTTGTGTTCAAAACAAAAGGGAAAATTCTCCGCTCCACACGCTGGCTTATCTCGCAATGACGCAACGCAACATAACTGCGACGTGCGTGCCGTTACACAAGAAATGCACTTTATTGTGTGTGTCTGACGTCTTCTTTGCCTCTCGTTTCATAACTCAAATTTGTGTCAGTAATTCCTGCATGCTCTCTGTTTCTTCATAGCAATCTTAAGTTTGCATGCCCAGTTTTTTTTTTTTCCTCTTCATTCTTGTTTTACAGCGTCTTTAGTTAATTGGGATGGTCAGGAGTTAGTCAGATGCTCTCCCAGAATCTTCTCCAGGCTGTTAAGATTTTAAAATATCCTGTGCGCGCAGAGATTACTCCCAGGCCATCAGACACTGATGCCGCACATAACCTTCCAAACTCAAGTCCTGGAAGTCGACACTGTGGCCGTTACTTCACATTTCCACCAGGTGCACTGGAGCTAGAGCCGATCCTTTCCACAGAGACTGTGTGGAAAGAAAACCTCAAACTGGTGAATCATGTCTGCGTATAAAAAGCAGTCAAATGGGAGCAAAAGTCACCAAATCATCAAGTGCTTAATACTCCACTTCTCATATTCTCTGCATGGCAGCTCAGAGCTGCGGCGTGCACTCAAATCTGGCGGAAATGATGCCACCGGCTTTAAATTTATGAAGTATTTTATGAAATAATTTCCCAGCTTCGTTGCTTCCATCGCAAATTGCTTGTTTAACCTGTCTGGTGTTGACAGATGTGATGAGAAAACATCAAATTTAGTTGTTATTGCGCCACAACTGCTTATTAACCATGACATCATCAGTCACAGTGTAAGTATATTAATGCCAATACTCAAACAATTCCAGTGTCACCGCAGTATTTCTGCTTAAACTCCCTTTTTCTTTCTGCCCTAGAACATTATAAAACCTTGAATCATACTTGAAAAGAAAGAATGTGGTTTTTCTTCCTGTGAACTCCTGGCCATTGTTTTTATTAAACCTACCAGTTTGTTCATTTAATTTTTCTTCCTCCACGAATGCTTCTCTCATGATTTTCTCCCTCCCGATTTGTGTTTCCTTTCCTCGGTTCTCGTTTCGTGCGTATGTGTGCTGTCTGCGTGGTGGGGGCTGTGGGGCAGAAGCTCTGGTGGTGCAGAAGAGTGGCAGCAGCAGTGTGCTAGCAGAAGGAAAGCCTGAGTCCTGTGGTAAGACCCTCCTGCTCGTATGGCTGGTGTGACAGCTGCGTTAATACGTCCTGCCCGTCTGGGTGTGAAACCGTCACTAGATGTTTGTTGGTATCACTCAAACGCAGCTCCACTGTGGGCCTCATCAGGTTTAAATCTGAACACATCAACAGATCTCACTGGATATAAAAGATAATTTATTCACAGAATATTTATGTGTATAAAAAAAATCTATTTAATGACATGCATTTATGGTGTGGTACATCATAATAACATGCCTGCTTTTTTAATGTCACATTTACCTGAAGATTGATTCAAGTTCCATATGAGAACATGATTCATAAAGCGGCGTGAAGCAGCTGCCAGTAACGACAGTTTCTGTATTGTCTAGTCTCTGTCTAGAACAGAGTTTATCAAGATAATCTCCCGCTGACACATTTAACAAAGCACAGATGTGCCCTTTGTTTTGGGGCCGTCATCTCTGTTAGATCTGGTTTTGCACCAGTTTAGAACTGGTGCAATAAAGCAGAGCGGCGCGCAGAAGTCTAAAGCTTTAAAATCAAAAAGAACAACAAATATATGTGTGCGTGTGGCTGTAATGACCGAGTGTGTGGGTTTGTTGTTAGAGAACATTCTCCCAAAGGGTGTTGATCGCTGATGGGCTGAACCATTGAATTATACATTAGCTTTAAAAGGATTAACCTGATCATTGATCATGTCAACACTCCTGCTCCTCGAGATCTCTTAAACACTGTTGAGTGTAGAAGACAAACATCTAGTGGTTCTGCGTTAACCCCTATGACCTCTTCTCTTTCGGTGGTCCCCTTTTACACGGTCACTGTAAAACTTTAGAATTGATCGGAATATCAGCCGAAGGGGGACAAATGTCTGCTCCTTTAGTCTTTCCCCCGGCTGAGCCTCACGCCTGCACACAGCGGGAGAGTCCCTGTAGCATTTGCACAGATGTGTAAGTTGTTTAAGAGCGAGGCAAAAGCGGCTAAATACAAATACCTGAGCGTCATTGAGAAAAGCAGTCGGCGTTAATGCCACAGTCTACGGTCCGAGAGACTACCAGGTATGAGCACTTTAGGACGCTCCTGATGTGTGCTGCGTGTGCAAACAGACAGGAGGCTCTACTTCACTCCCATGCCATCCCTCCACTTCCCTCCCCCCTTTCCTTCAGCTCTTAACACCCCCTCCCTCAAGGTTTTGCCTCCTGTTAGCTTTTTTCCACGTATGGACTGCTTTTCCCTCTCCCCTCACAGCCACAGCCCTCCGCTGACCTTATTGATTAACACGTCTGTGACTCACGTGGAATATGTCAGTTTGTTAATAGTCATATCTATAAACTAGCTTTTATTAGTAAAAAGTTGAATGATGTTTTAAATAGGAAGTGACTTTTTCTCATATGCTGATGATTCAGTGTCAGTGATTCACCAGATAAACTCTAATTTCTTTTGCAATAGTAATGAGCCTGAAAGGTTACATTCCTCAGCTGAGACCACAACATTACCAAAAGTCTTTGGCAGGTTATTTTTAAACACCAACTCAGACAGAAGGATCCCAGAAAAACACAGAAAACACTTGTTGATAATGTACAACTTTACTTTTAATGGTATTTTCAAAATATGTCAATTCTTTATTTACAGCACAATGGGATTATTGGAGATTACCACACTATACTGACAACAGTGTCCCAGACTGCTGACCTGTGTTATCTGCTGTTACACGAGGTTTTTGCTTTTTCCGATGTCCTGAAATCGTTCGGGATCCTCCAAATATGTGATCCTACAATCAGTTGCAATACATAAGCAAACAGAGGGGCCTCAGGCCGATTTTTGGACCTTTTTTTTGTTGTCAGACAGCCATTTTGAACACATTCTTTATTGTCATGTCTTCTCTTTGTCATTGGCAGGTCTGGTCCAGCGATGTGTGATAATCCAGAAAGATGAAAATGGCTTCGGGCTCACTGTCAGCGGTGACAACCCAGTGTTTGTGCAGCTCGTCAAAGAAGGTGAAGGCCGGTCCACAGATCTAAAACGAGTGTTGCATCCTCATGCCACACAGGAAAGATAATGAATCTTTTATTGCCACTTTTACTTTCTGAACAGCAGCTTTTTTAATCAGAGCTGTATTCCTTCATTAGCTTTCGTGTGGGAGGGTGTGTTCTCGCCGTGCACTACTTCAACTCCCTGCAGGCAGCAGGGATTTGTATGTGTGTACTGTTCTGAGCTCTTCTCTCACTCCCACCAGGCATTGTGGGTATGCCAAAAGTTTGCTCGCTTTTCTCGTGAGAAGCAAGTGTTTCAGATGCCCATTGATGCCGACTTTAAATGACTCACAGCCACGACAAAGAGCATATGTAAAGAAGCCGACAGATCACATTTGTTAAAGCATCTCGGGGACAGTCTTGTTTACAGAGTCAGACGGACCAAAAGGTTGGTTTTGGAAATGTAATTAATAAGCATGAAGCTGAAAACACTTGGTGGTTCACCCATTAGCAGAAAGAAGAACTATTCAGATTCTTTCTGCACCGTCATCGGTGCACAACAATCCCGGTATGCCTCTCCATTTGGGCTTTTGTTACTGACTCAACAAAGAGCAACCTACTTAGTATCATCTGCATAATTTATACAGCTGATTTTGTTTCATTTCATGACCCGAGAGACAAACAAAACATCTGCACCATCGGCTTTTCTTTTGGGGGATTTGGGGAGGACCAAATGCTCTCTAAGCTTATGCTTGACAATAAAATATATACCTCTAGACCCTCAATTGTGTACTTAAAGCAGGGTTTAGTAGCACAAACCTGAAAACCTGAAATGCACATCGTAAATAACACATTAGTCAAACTGTGTTTAGCTGACAAGCTGCTGACTATAGACTCAGCTGTGCTTCTCATAATAACCTGTCCTGTGCCTTAATCCCTTTGTTTGGGGAGTAGCTGCGAAACTGGTCCTGCTCCAGATACAACCAGCTATGGGCTCTGAAACATCATGCAAATGCTCGTTCTTGCATCTGGTACAGCCTGTATTTAAATCGTATATGCTTTTTTTTTTTTTACTTTGTCAGCATCACAGCTAGGTTTTCACTTCCTGTCTGCACCTCTTTTGTTGCTTTAATGCTCTTTTTACCTGTGTGTTTGCCAGATGGGGCTGCTATGCGGGCAGGTGTTCAGACAGGAGATAGGATTATCAAGGTATTGTGTTCATTTGCTTCAGTCTGTTTAAACTTCCTGTTCCAGGGTGAGCAGAGAGGCTCGAGGCTGCCATCTTCTGGTCAATCACCGTTTCTACTCTGTGGGATCGGCATAGAAAATGATGTTACCGATGACGCTTTCACGGCACCTCTGTTGTCTTCCAGGTTAACGGGACCCTTGTTACACATTCTAATCACATCGAGGTGGTGAAGCTCATCAAATGTAAGTCCTTTTGTCCCTTTTTCCTTCCTTAAATGACATTAAACATGGAACTGACACTTTATTTATTTGTCCCACGCCAGCTGGCTCCTATGTGGCCCTCACAGTTTTGGGCCGTCCTCCAGGCCTCACCCAGATACCTCTGTCTGAAGCAGAGTCAGAAATGTTGGGTCTCAGTATTTCTTCTCCAAACTCCCCAGCAACAGAACGCCCGTACAGTCCTCAGGATCGCTTCTCTGCTCAGTCATCATGGGTACAACACGTAGCTTCTTTATATCTGCTGCTTGCCACTCTAACTTTAGTCATCATTGGTTTTTCTTCATCTGTAATTTTATGTGTGTGTGTGGCTTCTTTTCCTTCTTCATATTTTTACTCTTTCTTTCTGTTTATTCTCAGGATGAGACCAACAGTGCCTGCAACCAGAAGGTCGACTACTCAGTAAAAATGCTCTCCAGAGAGCAGCAGGAACTGCAGGTTAGGATAGAAATCACCATTATGGGTCACTTTATTTTGTCTGGTCTGGAAATGGTCCTTTTATTCCTCGTGTCTCAAACCACTACATGAATCAGATGAAAAGCTCGGTGACTGGCTCTGTGTCACATGCTGAACTCTCTTTCTGCATGTGTCCTTTTGGAATTTGCTTTGTTATGCAACTGCCATTTCTTCTGCGCGTGCCGAGTCTCTGAAGTAAGATGGGCAAATCTGAGTGATCTTTGAGTGATCAGCCGACTCTGAATACAGACGGCCAACAAGTTTGTAACACACGACCACAGCTTGCGTTATCTCACTTGTTGACATTCAGATGTGTTCAGACTGCAGTCACTTTGAGGTGTACCCACCTTCAGGTTATCTAATCGCTAGTTATTGACCAAAGCACAAACAAATCTAGAAACTAAAGGCAATCTTGTGACCCAGACTTTGGATTAGTGACCTCCCGGTCTCTATCAGAACAGCTGAATCTGTGGAAAACAGCTCTCGAAAATTGGCCAACGTCATCTTTTTTTCTCCCTATTACTCATATGATTCTTGTTTCTGTAATGTTGGGATGATTATGTTGTGTTTGCTTCGTGTTTGCGGTCATTGATTTATTTGACCCTATTTTGGAGAATGGTGGAAAAAAAACAATAAGCATTGTGCAATTTAAATGCAGTAAGTTGATTTTTTTTTTTGCACATCTTTCCCTGTGTAGGGCATGAAGGAGGAGTACAACAGAAAACTCTCCCCTAAACTACTGAAAGACATCCAAGAAGATAAAAAACACATTCCTCAACACGGTCACCTCTGCAGGACCACGGGTGCTACACAGGTACCTCCCTCAGACTCTCTGCCTCCTCAAAACTGAATACAGAATTAGAAACTCTTAACAGCGATCTGCAAAAATCAGGGGGTTTTTTTTGCGTAATTTTGTTCAGCTTGGAGAGTCAATCCAGACAACCATAAATCCCAGTCTTATCAAAGGATCAGGCTTTCCCAGTGGGAATATTTTCTGTGTCTGTGTACAGCTTATTTAACCAAAAACATCTAACAAATGTTGTGATGCATGATTTACATTTTATAAAGCTGTCATCATACTTTATGCTTATGTGATTCTGCAGGATCCTTTTCAAGGTATTGACACAGACGATGGCAGCATGTTTGAGACAGAGTTCTCTCCCACCTCTAAAGGAGACAACAACACAGATTTGTCCTGGACCAGCACTCCCGTGAGTCCTCACCTATTAGCACAAATAAAATAAAACATTATTAGCCTTCCAACTTCATGGAATGATGGGGAAAAATAGTATGACTTGACTGTAAAATGGATTGTTCAGTACTGCAGACAGACCCGACAGGAGATAATATTGTCTTTGAGGAGCCAAACTCCGTGAGGCTGACACGCTGTTCCACTCTGCTGTTCCACGTCTCATTTTCAGATGTCTCGTGGATTCGGCTGCAGCTCCCCAGAGAGCCTCTATCCAAAAGAGTCATCCTTCCCCAGCCCAAAGAGCACTCCCAGAAACAGCCTCAACTCCTGCCACTCACCAGATGCAGAGGACACCACTGACCTGGTAGCTGCTGACACTCTTTTCAACAGCGGAGCGACATGAAGAGCATTTCATAACACTGTCTTTTTCACCTCCTAGGACTCTCTTTCCCCAACTGCAGTCAGCAGTCCCTCCGTCTCCCGCGTCATCTCGCAGATCATTGGAGCTGAGGATGATTATTTTGATTCAGACCAGGAGCAGGTAATCATAATATCTAAAATGCACTAATCTAACGCAAAGAATCCAAAATGATCTTACCAATGTGTTCCCCATTGCTTCAGTCAAACGGCCAGTGTAACAGCTTTAACAGCATCGAGCAGCTCAAGTCTCGCCCTGCCCACCTCGCAGCCTTCCTCCACCATGTAATTTCCCAGTTCGACCCTGCTCCTGTGGTAAGACCCCAGTTTCTCCTGCATTCCCAGACTTTGTTTTAAATGCAGACACCACAGTGCTCTGATTATTTCTTTTTAATCTGTTTCCAGCTGTGCTACCTCTATGCTGATTTCTACAAGCAGACCAACTCCAAAGAGACCAGACGGGTGTTCATGGACCTCCACAACTTTTTCATTGATCGGGGAGCAGTACGTTGATTGTTTCACCATCTGTGCTCTTAAACCTAAAAAATGAATAATTAGCCGAGCAAAGTGTGACAAATGTGTGTCTTTAACATCTGTTGATACAGAATTTGAAGGTTCCTGTTCCTGATTCCATCTCTGCCGATCTTGGTGAGTAGTGCGTGCTGACCTGTATTTACAACCACTCACATTACGTTGTAGCACCCTTGTGCACTCTAAATTAAGATGACAAGAAATCAAACGGCCATTTACAACCTAACATAACACAGAAATAAAATACTCAGACATGGCTTTAAATCACATTTAGTCAGGGTTTGAAGTACAGATGACTTTGATTGTGGCTGTTATTTGCAGACCGGCGACGGACAGAACTGATCCCAGAGGAAATAAACAGACAGCTTGTCCAAACGCTGCAGGACTCTCTGCTCCCTGACATCCAGAGGAACCTCGAGGATTTCAGGTAAGCATGCCAATTCAGAGTTAAGAGCCACTGCGGCTGTGGGAGTTTCAGAACTGCGCTCAGCAACGTTTCCTCGGCGACCATTGGCAGTCTTTAATTGTTGGACTGTGTTCGCACATGTAGGCAGAAGCGCAGTATGGGTCTGACTGTGGCGGAGGTGGAGCTGTCCAGACTGGACCAAGAGAGAACCAGAGACCGCGTCACCCTGGAGCGAGAACGCTCGTACGCCGAAAACATTATCAGCAAGATAGAGGATATACTGTAGGTACCGCTTAAATGCGAACACACAAACTACTGTGGTGCACAAGAGGTTGATCAGTTGTTCAGTTCACTGAGCCTGAGGGTTTTCTTTTTTGTGCAGGTTAACTACACAGACAACAGAGGAAGAGAAATGGTAAGCAGACATACCATTTGACCACCCCTTTCACTGATTTCCTTTTCAAACCATCTGTGTCTAAGATTTTATTGTGGATTTGAATAGATCAAGTTCATTTTTTTTTTTAAACTTTGTGAACTGCATATGCCTCAAAAACAGTATCTTGTTTTGTTGAAAATAATGAATGCCCTCTTTTCCCCCCACTTAGCACTACAATGCAGTATGTCATCTATACATACATGAAGCACCTTGGTGTGAGGGTCAAGGAACCTCGCAGTCTGGAGTCCAAACGGGTCCGGATCAACTTTCTTCCCAAGATCAAGGTACGTAATGGTAACAACTGCACGTTCATCCCTCTCTCCCACTTGATCTCTAATGTATCTTCCTACTTTGCATCATTTATAGAAAAGCATTAAAACAGAAAAGGAAGGAGAAGAAAAGAAGAAACCCAGATTTCCCAGTATTCTCGGACCTCAGCGCCGACCAAGCCGTATTGAAGCTGCACCAGGTGACTGATGACTTCTAAAAATACCAGAATTATCTGAAATTAAATCATTAATGAGCCATAAAGTTTTTGACACTGCTGCGGTCTCCATTCTCAGTGAGTAAAGCTTTGGATGGCCGTCCCCGGCCTCAGAAACAGCTGTCTCAGCCCACGCTTGGTGCCAGCGAACACATGGAAGCCGGTCGGCTAAGAGGCAGCCAATCAAGCGAAGGCCCGGAGCTGATTCACTCCACGTCTGTCAACACTTCATCCCCCAACAGCGCAGCCGTGAACTCGGACAGCAGCCGAGACGCTGACGCGAGTAAGCCACTTTTTCAGTGAAATAACAGCACAAAGAGCGAGAAATGGGTTTTGTAAACTTTGGCTTGTCGTTAAGGTGGGAGTCTGACCTCGGGCCCCTCCAGGATGAGCGATGGCCTTCAGCCTGACCCACTGGAAGGGTTGCCGTACCCTCCCACACACTTTGACCTTTACAGCTTGGACCAACTGCAAGAGGAGGACAGAGAAAGCGACAGGTGCATTCACGTCACAGTTGGCCTTTGATGTACATCTTTTCACGCGGTTCTTTATTTTAAACCCTTTCTCCTGACTTTATTTTGTAGAGCTCATGAGGGAACACCAAAAGCAATTAGAAGGTGAGGATCATTGGTCATTTTGATATTTCTAATTTAAAATAAGTGAATATTATTGCTACAAATTGAAATGAAACAAATTGTATCTTAGGTTTGAGGGAATAGGCGGCGCTGATGTCCAGAGCGAGGATGACCAAGGGACCGACTCCGAGCACGACCCCCCATACTGGCAGCAGCTGGTGGGACGGGAGGTCCTCGCAGGTCTCATGCCTCAGGAAATCAAGAGACAAGAAGTCATTAATGGTGAGCACATGCTCCAAATGTGTTTGCTTGGGTTTGAACTAGACCGCCCTTGAAGCTGCTCTACTCTGCTCCCCAGAACTGCTTTACACCGAGCGGGCGCACGTCCGAATGCTGAGAGTTTTGGACCACCTTTTCTACCAGAGACTCTCCAAAGACGCCATCCTACCTCCTGCTGACATAAAGAACATCTTTACCAATCTGGAAGAGATTTTACAACTGCATGGTACACACGCTTGCATCATACCATCCTCAAGTCGCTCAGAAATTGTGTATATAGTTTCAAAAACAAGGCAGTATGTGTCGTTGATGCTATACAGTATTGAAAAAGAGTGCACACAGCGTCATCACCAGGGATTCTTACATTTTTCTAGCACACTCACATTCCATCCTTTGAATTTCAGTTTCAATACTGGACCAAATGGCAGCCGTTCGGAAGAGAAACGAGTCTTCGGTAATTGATCAGATAGGAGATGACTTGCTCTCCTGGGTGAGTACACTTGTCAGACTAAAATTGCATTTTCCTCTTTCAGACATTTCCCCGTATTGAATAAATTTTATTATGATTGATGCAGAGTGGTTAAAAAAAGAAAAAGGTACAGCGCGGAAAGAAATGAGATGGTCGGCCTGAAATGACTTTACGGTGTAAAAAGTGCCGATGTTGACGCAGGAGATTCTTCTCTTCAGTCCAGTTTTCTTGTTATGTTCACAAAAAGTGTACGTGTGTAGTACGGGGCTATTTGTTTCTGTCTTCACGACGAGAGCAGTGAGCACAGCCTAAATCTTGACATCTCTGCATGTTGATATCAACCGTAGCGCTGTCTTAAATGTTTCTGGGGGGGCTAAATAGGGTAAACAGCACCCCCCCCCCCCGAGGGTCCCATCATCGATCCCATTTAACCTTAAGCTGTCTCCTCTACAAGTCAAGCTAGGCCCCCTTCTGGGACTGGCTGTGCATTGTAATGGTTAAATATAAGACATTTCCATAGCAACTGCCCTTGACCTAGATTAAGTAGGCGTCTTTGCTCTGCCCCGTCTTCGGCTGGGCTCGTGTAGTTCAGCGGGGGAGAGGAGGAGAAGATCAAGCAGGCAGCAGGCACCTTCTGCAGTAACCAGCCATTCGCCCTGGAGCTCATCAAGACCAAGCAAAAGAAAGATTCCCGCTTCGCATCATTCGTCCAGGTACTGGGAGTTTGTAATGTAGAACCAAAATATGTCACGCTGATGAGTTAAACGTCCCGCACGCGGCCGTAACGGCGGGCTCCGGTGAGTTCATTCACCTCCGCGGCCACGGTTACCTACGCTCAGTCACACTCCGCTTTATTTTATTGCGTTTCAGGAGGCTGAGAGTAACCGAGTGTGTCGCCGACTTCAGCTTAAAGACATCATTCCCATCGAGATGCAGCGGCTCACCAAGTACCCCCTGCTACTGGACAACATCGCAAAATATACTGGTACTGTGGAGCCGTACATTTGAATGAGGGATCTAGCAGCCACTTTGTCCACACCACATTTATTTTACAGTCGGTGCAGCCTAGTGTGCGTTAGTATTATAGAGATGCTTTAAGGTTTGGAACAACTGTGTAGTCCATCATACCCAGAGGCACATTTTCAAACATTACAGCAGGTTTTCATCTAAAGCTCAAAGCCTCCTGACTTGATTTCTGGTGTTTGATGGCCACTCTATATGCTCTCTGGCCTTTCCCATACATCAGCCTGTGACCTTTATTAACACAGTTAAATAAGTGACCTTTAATGGGCTTCAGATCAATGTAACACTGAGAAGTAACTCAGCATAATCCAGGGAAAGTACCTAGTTTGGCATTTATCATGTAAATTTATCACAATACAGCAGATAATGGTGAGCATCAAGTCTTGGCTTAGAGTGAGGAAGAAAATAAATGTCGAGAAACGTCTTGTAAAATGCCTGGCTTGGTGAATTACGGAGGCAAATGGAGAGATGACCGGTCTAATGGTTCTGAAGCACCAGTGCGCACCCCCGGAAATGACTCAGCCATTACCAGCTCTGTCATTTTTTCCTTGACTGGGGTCCCACACAGGGAGGGGTCTAACAATAAAGTGTACCAGCTGTCAGGGGATCATCATGCCCCCCCTCCGCTTTATCATAATTTTTGGGGGTGGCGTTGCGTTAATGGACAGAGGAAATATCAATTTCACGGACAACCTCCTGCAGGAATAACGAGGCGTTTTTCCGTGTTTGATGTCCCAATATCTATCAGACAACGCAGCGGAGAAGGACAAAGTGAAGCAGGCAGCAGATTGCTGTAGGAAGATTCTCAATCACGTCAACCAGGCTGTGAAGGAATCAGAGGACAAGCAGGTGTGGGGTTTTTTTTTTTTCTTTTTAATCTCGCTTCTGCTTTATGCAGTCCCTGAGACCTTGCCCCTCCGTTATCCTGTCTCTTCTAATTCTCCCCCCGCTCTCTCTCTGCTCTGCCACAGTTTATTTCTCACCTCCTATTTTGCAGCCTAAGCCACAGCTTCCTTTTCAGGAGCATATACTTACCCTCTCTCCAATGTCTCCTCTTCCTAGCGGTTAGAGGACTATCAGAGGAGATTGGATCTCTCGTCCTTAAAACAGACGGACAACCCAATGATCCTGGAGTTAAAGGTGAGTTATCTACACAAACCTTTTATCTCCAGGTGAAGCCCAATTCCTTTTCCCTTGTACGTGTAATGTTGGACCAAAAACTGTTAAATCGGCTCCCCCGAGCAGCAACAAGTACCTAACAAGTGTCCGCTGTTTCTCCCAACCAGAACCTGGATCTAACGAAGAGAACCATGGTGCACGAAGGGCCGCTGTCCTGGAAAGTGAACAAAGACAAGACTATCGGTGCGTGACCAGCGCAGCTTGGGCGTTTTCTCGCCAAGCGTTTTTGACAGAATTGAAAGTCCGCCGCCGTCTCCCATCAGAACTCTACACGCTGCTCCTGGAGGACATCCTGGTCCTGCTGCAGAAGCAGGACGAGCGCCTCATCCTCAAATGTCACAGCAAAAACCTGACGGGCACGGTGGACACCAAACACATCTTCAGCCCCATCATCAAGCTCAACACCGTGCTGGTGCGCCCCGTGGCCACAGGTCAGTCAGCGCCCCCGCCGCCCGCCTCCCTCTCCACGCTCTGGTGGTTAACCTGCGGTGTCTCTCTCTCTCTCTCTCTCTCTCTCTCTCCCTCCCTCCCTCCCCCCACCAGACAACAAGTCCTTCTTCGTCCTGTCCATGTCAGAAAACGGACCACAGATCTACGAGCTGATGGCCCCCACGGTGTCCGATCAGATGACGTAAGCCCACAACCCGTCAGAAGCAATCCCGCTCCGGCGGCGGCGGCGGCCGTTAATCGTCCTGACGGAATAACTCTTTTGTCCGCGCACCAGGTGGCAGCGCCTCATCACCCAGAGAGCAGACGCCATGAAAGTCAAACCACATAACGTCATCCCGCTACCGCAGACCGAGTACGTGGCCTTCAGCTCCGGTTTGATCCCTGCTAACTGTCCAGAGCTTCTATAAACACATGCTTCTGCCTGTCAGGGGCGAGAGGGACGGGGTGGAGATCATCACAACGGGCGTCTCCAGGCTGATCAGAGACCCGGACCGCACGTCCACCGGCAGCACCCAGTCCACTGGTGAGAGAGCGCTCCCTCCGCTTTTCCCGCGCGGTCGGATCGGAACGTTCTTTGCCGACCGAGTCTTTTCGCTGTGTCGCCTCCAAGACAAAGAGAGCAGCCCCGCCTCCAGAAGAACGATCCCCGCCTCCACCACCTTTGTGGAGGAGAAGGTGGAGGCAGAGGAGGAGGAGAGGCGATCGGCAGAGCCGGAGCTTCCTCACCGAGTGTCCGAAGACAGCAAAGAAAGGGACGCGTACGCCGCGTTCCCCTCCAGGGCAGACGAAGCCATCAAGACATGTAAGCGGGGGAGGAGGAGGAGGAGGAAGAGGAGGAGGAGGAGGAGTTGGGAGGGTTTTTTTTTTTTGGTGCAAACATCTGCGTGTGACCCCTCCCACAGTGGCAGCACTGAAGCAGGTGTTGGTGACCCAGCTGATGTCCCAGGAGGCCGCGCAGCAGAGCAAGCGCTCCACGGGGCCCCGCCTCCTCAGGACCACCTCCCTGCGGACCCCCGTGGACAGCTGCGCCCGCGTCATGGTCCACAACGGCTCCGAGAAGACCAGCCCCAAGCTGGAGGAGGCGGGCCAGGACCTGGGCTCCAGAGACAAGGGCTTCTTCGACACCCCCGAGGACTACGGTAAGTTGAGCCTCTTGAGGAAACGTGTTCAATCCCGAATGACACCCCCCCCCCCCCCCCCCACGCCTTTTCTCGATTCTCTCAGCAGGATATTTGGTGCTGGAGAGTTACGGCGGTCCCGGGGAGAGCAGCACGGACGACGACATCCTGGCGGCGGCCAAGCACCTGCGCTTGGCGCGGGGCTGCGGCGCCGACCCGTGCGGCAACTCCCGATTTTCCTCGATACCGCAGGTGGGCAGCCTCTCCGCCTTCAGCAGACAGGTTTTGTCTCACCTCCGGAGCCTCCAGGCCAACCTCAGCTACCTGAAGGTAATAAACACGGACACCCGCGCGACCCGTAAATGAAACCCCCCCCTCCCCCTCCCCCATCTCACCGTGGGCCCTGTTCGTCCCCCAGGACGTGGAGGTCAAGTACAACAATCTAATAAGCCAAAGGTCAGAGAGGTCAACAGCCGAAACGGACGGAAGCAAAGGTGACACTGCATGAACCTGTGACTCACAAATACTGCTGTTTGTCCCTTCCCCATCCATCAACTCTTTTTTTTTTCTCCCCCCACTCCAGATAAAAGATAGTGGATCTCTGACCCAGCCTTCTGGTCCCAAAGAGGAAGCGCCGAACTGTCGTCATGCTCTCACTCCTCGTGTCCTGGACTTTTTTTGGACGCCCTATAAGCTTGTCGTCTCTGCTGAGACCCCCCCCCCATTTTTTTTTTTTTTTTTTTTTTTTGATTCCACCGCCGTCACCCACGATTGCCGCGGAGAGGCGCGAGCGGAAACGTTTGGGGGCGGGCGTGGGAGGGGAGGAGCTCGACTCGTTGAAGCCACACCCCCTCTCCCTCAGCACAAGGCAATCAGGGAAATGGGACTGCCCTCACCCCCACCCCCCCCCCCTCTATAATCTAACACCCATTTTCCCCCAGAACTCCCTGTAAGAAAGAGAACTTATACCAAAATGTACAAAGATGTGTGTTTAGAATATATATATGAAACACAAAAACGAGAAAAGGAAAATTTTAAGATAATGTATTAAGATTATTTTTTTTTTTTTTTTTAATCCCAAGATGTATTTATTTTCTCTCTCTTCATTTTTTTTAAGTGTCTCCCACATTGCTTGCATGCTTTTGGCCTTGGTGTTACTGGTTTTTTGGCTGCTTTTCCCGCCGCAGACATTCAGGGTTAGTGTGTGAGTGTTGAGTGCACGCTAGCGTACGAGCATGCTCGCTTAGCATACCCTGAAGAGACGGCCGGGACATATTTACCCACGAATAGAGGCCAGAGTTGCGCTGGCCACGGCTAGATCTGATCGTGTTAATAACCCCCCCCTCCGACTCCCACAGAAACGTGTTCAAAGTCTGTGATTTCAGAGACATTCTAGGTCTGACGTCAACTAGAATGAAGAGTCTGGAAGAAGGCTCGGATCTGGTCCTGTTACATTTCTGTAACCCCCCCCCTCCTCCTCCTCCTCCTCCCTCTTCTCCTCCCCTTTTTCTGTTTCCTGTGAACACTTATAGGTGTCTTCCCCCCCCCCGTCGCCCCAGCGCTGTGTATGTCACGCGTCCTCGACTAACGCGACTCTACGAGGAGGAAGCGTGCTCCCCTCTGTGTCAGCTTCTGACAGAAGCGCCGCTTCTCTTCGTTACCGTAGGCGACCCCCCCCCTAACCGCCTGATATTCTAATAATGTCATGAAGTTCAACATATACTGTTACAATGATCGATTTGGAAGTTTATGCTTAAGTTTAATAAATAAATGGTGCCATGACACATTGGAAAAGATAAGCCTCGCCCGCCTCCGCGTCTCTTTCTCTGAGCCCCCCTCCCCCCCCCAACTTCACCCGCTGTCATTTCAGCTGTAATAAAAAAATGTCGCCGCCACGGTGAGCGGTCAGTAAAACATTTAGCCGCAACCGTCGGGTACTTACTGAATGACAGCTGAGTAATGGAGGAATGATTGAAGAGCATTTTCTCACCTAAAGCGCGCCGGGAAAGATCAAGGACGCCGGAGCGTTAGCTGTGATGGATGGATGGAGGGCCTTAAAAGAAAGGAGCACATCCTTGAATTCTTGTTAAAAACCTGCGATATTAATCCATGAACTAAATAACCAAGACCCCATTTGTTCTGGTTAAATGATGGTTTCTGTAGATTTAAGGTAATCTGCTTCAAGAACATGCTGTTCAATTTAATACTTGGAACTAGATTTGAATTGACCTTTGACCTCAACGGCTTAAACCCGTCCTGATCAAGGACGATGGGGATGCTGTTGAGGGATACCAGTAGGTGGCAAACTTCCACCATTAAACAAATTCATCAGGACCCGCCCTCGGAGCTGCGATGACGTCATCTTTTAAAGGACCCTCCCGAGGATGCTTTGATTCTCCCAGATTAACTCGCTTTGATGATCTGGTAAATATGTAATCTGGAGGTGTTGGGGGGGGGGGCAGATTAACCCTTAAAAAACTCTTTGCTGGCCTCTGACAGGCTTCACCACCTGAACAAGTCACATCAGGAGATGGGGGGGGGCGACATGCTCTCCACCCCGAGGGGAGGTGACGAGAAGCCAGACAAGGTCTGAATGGTAAAGGATAGGGCCTAATGGAAAGGAGGGATGGAGCTGGGGGGGGCGGCGGTAATTGATTGTCTCGTTTCTGCCACACGCACCTGTCAGCGGGGCTAATTGGAGTGGCGAAGACAAAGAGGAGAAAGGTGTCAGTCACATCGAAGCCTTTCCACAAGGGCGGTTCGTGTCAATCTCCGGGGGAGACGAGACCCCCCCCCCCCACTCGCTCAGAAAGGAGGAAACGGTTTCATCCAGCGCGGGAAATAAACTGCACGTGGCACGCTTTTGCCTACTTTTAGAACCCGCTTTGCTCCCCGTGAGCGTATCAGAGGCTGAAAATCTGGGATTTGATGTTTCACCCGATGCACAAGAGGGTTCGCGCGGATAATTTTGGATGTTGTCACGGAGCTTAATCCCCAGATAAGGATGCTTGACTAAATAACTCACCTGTGACAGAGGAGGGAGGGGGGGGGGGGCCAAAAAAAGAAAAGAGGATTTCTGGTGAGAAGCTTCTGCAGACAATCGACGCGATCAGCGGGGTCGCGCGGGGTCACGTTTAAACTCGGTGAGGAAAATGGCGGTTTCTGATTCCCCGCCGCCTCTCTTCCTGCCATTAATCACCGGCAGGTTGTGCGGATGCTCGTCACGGGCAATTATGATTACTCAAACTTGAGAGAATAAAGTAGCAGCTTTTTTTTTCGGTCTTTCCTGTTTCTGTCAGACCAAATCCACGTTTAATGGCGAAATAAAGCCTGAACGGAAGCCTTTACACCCCGCTGAGGATTTCCGGATCCATTATTTTTTTACCAGCCTTCATATCTGATGAAGGACAACTGATGATTCCTTGTAACGCGCGTCGCCTCGGTTACAACCTGCCCCCCCCCTCGGCCTTCCCTGATTGATTTTCGCGCCGCGTTTCTCCCGCTCCATCGAGCAGGAGCCAATATCGGATGGATTGGCGCGAAGATCGAAGCGCTGATGAATCCATAGACTCTCTGGAGTAATCACCATCTGGAATGGAGCATTCCTGTATTCCGGTCAGGAATTAGGAGCTCATCCAGAGGCTGGGAATCCTCCATATTGTACCTGTAATAAAGATGGATTTGACACTGGATGGGCTTTGCCTAATTAATCTGTGTGTGTGGGGTGGGGGGGGCCCTCCGGGCGAGCCAGCTGGCAGGGAGATTCCCGGTTCATCATTCTGCACATTCCAGAGGGTTGTTAAAAGTGACCCGCGTCCAACGGAGGGCCCGACGCGGTCCAAGCAGAGCGTCTGTCCGGGCTGGGTCCCACCTCAACAAGGAGAACGAGGAAAAATACTGGAACGGCGGACGAAAGCAAAGACGTTGGAGGCTTTAAGTGGGTTGACGGACATATGGTTGGAGTCCGCCGCTCTGTTTGTGTCCCCCCCCGGGCGCTTTGTGGACCCTCGGTTGGAGTACGGAGCGACCATGAATGGAGCCGTCGTCGTGCCGGAGCGGGCTGAACGCGATCAGTTATTTATAGTCGTTAATGTAGCACAGAAGGGACGCACTCAACGGGGCCTTCACAAGTTCCAGACCAGGCAGCAGCAGATCTGCTCACCCACCAGCCATGCCTGGGAACGCTGGTTTCTGCGGAGGTACGAAGCCAGGTTAAATAAAACTCCTCCTCCGGGCCCTTCCCGAAGATATCTCCCTACCTATGTCGGGAATCGTCAACAATAGTAATCGATATTTGGCATCAAAATCTCAAAGCCTCTCAATCCGAGGGTGCAGAATCAGCGGATTCTTTTCATTTGTGATATGAGTTCGGGCCGAATCGGGTGAATTTGAACCGCCGGACTGGAACGACCTCGGTTTCACATCCGTCCGCAAGCTAAAGCGAGCTGAAACGCGTTAAAATAAGCGCACACGGGCGTTCCAGACGGAACCGCGAGGAGGCTTTGGGCGCCGGTCGTGACCCCTGACTCCTCCAGATGTATTTTAAAACAGACTCGCGGTGTCTCACGGTGGCATAAACGCCTAATGAGCATCTGCGGTCCAACGGTTACGTAACTGTTACATAAGAGAACACTGTGTGGGGTATCATCCTTTATTTGTGAAAAAAAAAAAAAAAAGAAAGAAAAAAAAAGCCCGCTGCATGTACAGTCACTCTCCTGAGTCACCGGCTGTGATTCACCGGCTCTTCCCTGCGTGGTGCGTTTCTTACCCTCCCTAATTGCGGCGTGGGATCCTGCCTGATGAACACGCTTGTTTCGGCGCCTCTGCCGTGGCGTTCCTTTTCGAGCCTGAGCCCGTGATTGCGGCCTCCCGCCCCGTGGGCCCCCCCGCCGTGTTTAAGGCGTGAGCGTGAATCCAACATGAGCGCGTTTGGTTGGGAGTGACAGCTGGGCCTTTAGAGAGGCGTTTGAGACACGAGGACATTGTGTCCCCACGGGGGGGGGTGGTGGTGTCACATGACCCCCCCCCCGTCTAATCCCGTTATCGAACCGGAAAGACTTCTCCGACCCCCCTCCCTCCGACCCAGAGCCTGGCGTTGAGTTCGAGCGCAGCAGCGGCGATTTTGAGCAGCGGCGTTCCTCGCTCGGCTTTCAGGACCCCATCCCGGGATGAGATAAGGAGCAGGGAACTCTCCTGCGGGATGGATGCCCAGAGACGGCGCCGGGGTCAGGTGATTTAATCTACCTGACAAGGCTCTGCTGAGCGCTGATCAATAATGCTCCGATTCTTTTGTCAACATCAGGAAGGAACGAATCCATTTGAAGGCAAAACACAACAACTCGGGGGAGCAGCGGGAGAATCTGAGCAGAATGAAAATGGGCTTTTTCTGTTTGGTTCATTTGTTAATGTTCTCCCCGCGGGGGCCACCGGGGCCTTTGACTATTCGGCGCGGGTGGGGGCAAGGGGTGGGGGGGGGGGGGGGTGGGGGGTGGGGGGGGGGGCAGCCTCCCGCATCGACTCACCTGACAAGTTTTTGAAAAGGGCAGAGATTTCAGGGGATGCTAATAATCCCTGGAAGGGCCTGAAGGTGAGACGTCTCTCAAAAGCCGCTGGAGCAGAAGTCGAAGCCCAGTCACGACCACAGCCCGGAGCGAAGGGGGGGGGATTGGGGCCCAACGGCCCCCGCTGGGAGGGGCGGGGAGCGGCCGAACCCCCCCCCCCCCCTGCTGAGAGACTCCTCACTGATAATGTCCCACCTGAGATCCGGATTAAAGGAGCCTCGGTCTTTCAAACAAGGATCGGATCCACGTGGGATTTGTGACGCGCTTTCACCTGTAAAAACAGCCCAATCAACCCCCCCCCGCCCCCCCACGACTGTCGTATCTTCCATTTTTAGGGGGGGGGTCAGGCTGAAAGACCAACGGCTGGAGCAGAGGAGTCCAGGATGGAGGTAGATGAAGATCAGAGGGGACGTTGTGCGTCAGCGCGGAAGCTCCGCAGGTGGATCCCCCTCGGAATCTGAGCCGACCTTCCTCGTTCGGGGTCAGGGGTCATTTGTGGTCGGATGGATATTGCGCCCCCCCACACACACACACACACTCCCCCCTATAGGTCAGCAAAGGTCATTTTGGCCTGCGTCATCTGCCACCGCTGCTTCTACGATCTTTCGACTTAAATCCAACGTGACCGCGCCGGACGACTTCCCTCGCCATCAACAACAAAAATCTCGCTTTTGATCTCTCTCTCTCTCTCTCTCTCTCTCTCTCTCTCTCTCTCTCTCTCTCTCTCTCGCCCCCGGAAGAGAGAAACGCCCCTAAAGGACGGGATTTATATACCAGCGTCAGGACGGGAGGACGCGTCTGCTCAGGTCGGTTTTCCGAACCAGAGGGAATTTCTTTTGAGCCCCTCGCTCAAATCCCGTTGAAATCCCTGATCCCGTCGAGGGGCTGGTGTCGTTTTCATCCGTGCGGGCTGATTGATTTTTTTTTTCGCCGTCGCCGGTCGATGAGGACGGGCGGGGCTGGAGGGAAAGGGCCACGTGAGCGCTCTAACGCCTGGTGGCGTCCCGAGGCCCCGGCGTGAGCGATGATGAAACCCCTCGATGAGTTTAAAAGAAAAAGCGCACCTAATGGCTGCTCGCGCCCAGTGCGGTAAGGTAATGGTGCGGCGCAAGCGTCCACACAAAGAACCTGCTCGGAGTCCTCCAGGGACAGCACCTGACCCCCCCCCACACACACACACACACACACACACACACACACACACGGCTCCAGCGACCGAACCACCAACCTGCCCCTCTCAGACCTTAAAACCTGCCTGAGGGATCTTGGCCGGCTTCCGCGGACCCCACATCACTCTTCTTCTGCTCTTTATTCTTTTACAAACCCCCCCCACACACACACACACACACACACATACACACACACTTTCTGCGCCATTCCGTCTGGAAGAGAGCCAGGGACGTTCTCGCTGAGGTCTGACGCAAGCGCCGGTCCCACCAAGCACGACCATGGGGGAGCTTTGGAGATGGGGGGGGGTTTGGTGGTGGTGGTGGGGGGGGTTTGGTGGTGGGGGCGGCTAACACATGGACACGTCAGCGGTGCACCAGCGGTCTGAATCACAGCTGATGAATATTTACTATCAGGCCGAAGCGCGTGGGGAGGAGGTGGAGGAGGAGTGTGGGGGGGGGGCAGGAGTGTCAGATAGCCGGGGGCTATGATCAATCTGTAACCCAAGCGGCTGTCAAGGTGAAGGGTCGACTCGCCACGCGTGTGTAGACGCACATATATGTGTCGGCCTCTGACGGGCCATCCGTCTGAAGCGCGACAGCAGACGCAGAGGCACAACCAAGTCAAGCACCCCCCCCCCGAGAGAGAGAAGAGAGAGCGTGTGTGTGTGTGTGGGGGCGTCCTCCACATTTGGTCTTCTGCTCATGCTCGCCTGAATAATCCGGTAACTCCAGAAATAGTACAACATCACATTTTCTGTGTAAACAGTGATTCATATCCCTTCACCGACCCCCACACCCCCCACACCACCACCCCAACCCCCCCACCCTTACTTTTTTTTTTAAAACCCTCCACCACCATCAAGGCAGCGGCCGCCTGTCAGAACGCCATAACCAGTTTGACCCAGTAGCGGGTCATCCGGTAATAGATCCTCTGAGTCCTGACCTCTGTTCCATCCCATCGGGGGGGGGGTGTTCAACAACATCGTTGCTGTAGGAGCTTGATGTGCAATAATGCTGCGATGTCACACGAATGCCCAAAAGCCTCCCACCGGGGTGTTCTGCACCGTGCCATCGCGGTATCGCTCGCCATCGCCGTTACGGCCGATCATAAACTGGCCGTGCCTCGGCGGCTCCACATTTCCGTTCGTCCGAACCGTAACGTGCGCACGTGTCACTCGGGGGCCATCTCATAAATAATAATAAAAAAAAAGATCATTGCAGTTATTATTGGTTGGGATTACATTTTTGACTCCTGGCCTGTTTATGGCCCCCCCTCCCTGCCCTCCATCAGCTTTTGTTGTAATCCATCCCATTATCGCCCCCCCCCATTTTCATTTTATAATCAATAGTCAGGGGTCGGAGGTCAAACACATAAACCCCGTAGCCTCTCGTCTTTCAGAACCAACCCCTTTTGGATTAAATCCCGTTCCTCTCCGGTTCGACGTTAGACTGGGAATGTCGGGCAAGCCCGACCTGAACACAACGCGCAGACCGCTCGTACGCCGGGGCGACTCCTAGAGCCGCCCGGGCGCCGCGGCTCGCCTCCAGCCACAAGCGCGCCGTGAAGGGGCGCCGCGTGAATCTGGAATCGCGCCCGCTCACCTCTGGGCTCACATCCGGACCAAACAACTCCCGCACCCGCAGCCCTGCGATTTGCACTTCAGACAGGAAAAAACCACAAAAACAAACAAAAAAAAAAAAAAAAAACGCAGGTTGAGTTTTACTCGCAGCGACGTGACGGAAATGTACTTGTTTGGCGTAATTGGGGAGGGTTCGAGGGCAGCAAGCTCAAGCAACCAGGCCGACGGAATAATTGCGTAACGACATCGCAAAAGAAATCATTTTTTAGCATGCGGAGCTCACAGCGGGGCAGGAAAGGAACCTCTCAGGTTGATAAGGGACTAAAGGAGTCGATGCCAGAATAGCTGTCAATAGCGTAATGCTCTGAATGCTAATGAGGGAAATTGCTGACAATCCTTGTTCTGGTTTGTCAGTGAATTTTATTCCCCGTTAGAGCGCGTTGCCAGCTTTCTTTCGATCAATAAACCCGTTGGGAAGCGCGCTCTCCCGTTCTCCCGCTTCAGCATAAACGTGTCATCCGCCCGCCGATGCTACTGGGGGGGGGGGTCGGGGGAGGGCCCGCCGATGGTGACCGTCCTCGCGCTGGCTTCGACGCCCTCGCCCGGGCGCGGAGTCGATGAGGCCTCGGCGTCGATTCGCTCCTGAATTGCAAATCAGATATGCCTGTGCCTCAAGTCTGACGAGTTTTTTGTTTTGTTTTGTTTTTACACATTTGCACTGACAGGACTTGACCGTAAGCTCTTTCGGCCCTTATCTCCAAATAAAAAAACACACAAAATAAACAAAAAAAAAACAGACTTTATATCTTAGTTTATTTGAAAGGGGACGATACAGTTTCATAAAACACATGATTGCACATGGTTAAAAGAGCCCGAAAAGGCTAGTCTTCATCTGGTTAGACAACAAGGTGAGACACTTGATAAGGTGCTAAGATGACAAATAACATGCACAGAACAAAACTGTGGGGGGAGCACAGAGCAAACAATACCTACACAATATAATACAAGAAACATGCTCAAACACTGGCTATACAACTATGAGAGAACAAGACATCAAAGCACATCACAACATAACTTTGATGGTGCCTTTCTGAAACTCTGCAACGCTCCCAAATGGCTCATTCCCCAATTGTACCTGCCACATGGATGCACCCCCCATCCCATTTCACATTAGAGGATGAGCACAACTGTGACACCGCCTGGAAGGAAAACTCCGAAATATCCCGGTTTATTTGACTTTATTACGCTTTGGGTTTTTTTTTGTCTTTTAGGGCGACAAACCAGTTCTGAGAAAGTTCCAGCCCTCTCACCATTACGTCGATGGTCAAAGAAATGGTAAAAAAAATTGGCAAAAATGGTAAAAAAAAAGTCATTTTTGTCTTTCAGTGTCCCTGGAATCCAAGAATCCTCCTGTGTCTACTGGGAAGGAGCGTGAGGTTCGAGGGTGACGGCGCATTCCACACTCCCTGTCACACCTGCTGGAAATGAATGTTTAAGGCGCCTTTGGAGAGCACGGGCTCTTTTGAAATATTTCAAAAGAAAATCTCCTTTTCACACCTTTTTTAATTTTTTTTTTATTTTTTTTGGGAATGTGTTCTTTTGCGAATGAATGTCTGGTCAAGAAGATTTGAAGCTGCAGCCAAATCTTGCGTAACCAATTCCAGTATCTTTTAACTATTTCAAAAGCTAATTGCTGACGCAGAGGCCTGGTAGGGAGATTTCTTAGAGAATTGTGTTCCGGAACGGCATTCCGAACAAGGAAAAGGTAAATATGTCCATCACAGACTTTCTGTTTGACCGTTTCAGCATCCCTTTGGACCGTTTGCGACTTTTTCCACCATATTCTTCGTATTTTGGGCTTGACCCCTCGTGACCCCCCAGTCCCAGTGCTGAAAACCCTGGAGTGTGCAGAAGTGCAGACTCTCAGAAAGCGGCCACAGAGGGCTCAGCGTGAGCCGCGAGTCAAAGTCTGACAGTCCTAAAACCAGCCGGACTTACCAGGAATTTGCCTCAGCATCAGCGAGTCTACGAGGACGGACATCTGGATTATGCCTTCCGCAGCAGGAAAACTGAAAAAACCCGCAGGAAAAAGCACTGGAATCATTTCTCTCGGCCCCTTCGTGCGTCTCTGTTTGGTTATGAGTGACGTCCGCTCTGATTCCGCGCCGTGTCAACAGGAGCCGACTTTTAGTGCAATTCATCAGCGGCGTGTTAGCGCCCAAATTCGTAAAGCAGCCAAACGCCGCCGTCGCCGAGGCCTGCGATCCTCCCGGGGGGACCGTCTCTGAAACGAAAATCAACCCTCATCTGGCGTTACGGGCACGGACGCCCCGACACGTTTCCATTCAGGCCAGTTAATGGAATGTCGACGCTGTTTTGGCGCCACTTCATTGAGTCCCCCTTAAAACATGCTGATTTCATTTCTTATCAATAATGGGCTGTAAATTACACCACACGTTGCCGACTGCATTCCGGCCAAATTGCATTTGTGATAATGCCCTTCAGGAAATCGCAATTCTGCTGCGGTGTTTGTGTATATTAAAGGATAATTCATTCATTCACCCGTTGCTCCAGAGATGATAATAAAACAGGCCAAGACAAACCTGCAACCACATGTAATTTCTGCAGCATATAGGGCTTGGGGGAGCTGCACTCCAAGCACACACACACACACACACACACACACACACACACACACACACACACACACACACACACACACACACACACACACACACACACACTGGAAAACCTTCCCCTGAACTGACAATGTTTCTGTTGTGTCCATTGGTTGGTGAATGGATGCGACACGACTCTCAAGGCAGGTCTTTGTGATGGCGCCTCGACTGTAATACTCCCTTCTTTCGATGATTGGTGGGCGTAGCCGAGGGTCGGACCTGCGGAGGTGAAAATGTCAAGATACTTTTCTTGGCCGTCGGCTCCATCCGCCCTCACCTTCCAATCGACCTCCCGGTGTTTAAACGCGTCCAAATCCCACCTCCGCCGACCTCCACTGTGCTTCCCCTCCAGTGGAAACTCGCCGTTTCTTCCCAGGGCCCAAAACGCTGGTGACCGACCCCCCCCTGGACAGGTGGGCCCGTTGGCGGTCGAGGAGCAGCGCAGGTGCGTGGATACAGCGTGACCTCATTAAATCCCCACCGGCCTTGTCAGATGTAAAGGTGCAGGCCGAGCGGGCTGTGCTGTGATTGGCGAGAAGGTCAGTCGGAATTCTCAGCTGCGGGGCTGTCTTGTATGCTTCACCTGTTCCCCAGGAAGGGCCTGGTTCCTAACCCGTCTTTCCCCTCTAATTGCCGCAGCAACCCCAGCACGGAGGGTTCAATATCGCTAAAAAGGTTTCCGACCTGCCCAGAGGGTCTGCATCAATCTTTAACAGATTGCATGATGTGATTTAGACTGTGAGGACACGATCTTTACTCCAAACTTATCGTTCTCTCTCTCTCTCTCTCTCTCTCTCTCTCTCTCTCTCTCTCTCTCTCTCTCTCTCCTCTCTCTCTCACACACACACACCCCATCCGACTGACAAGACTTGAGCTGCACCTCAGTCTGGTCTGCATCTTTGCACCGGACCGCAGCGAGCCGCAGCCCGGCTGCTCTTCCCGGGATCTCCAACATCCACGTCCACATGATGTAAAGGAGCGGGTCGTCCGCAGGCACGGAGCGTGTGTTCCGCCGGTCACTCTTGCAGCACGCAGCGATCCTAGCCGCCCGGCTCTTCCTCTCGCTTGCGCGCTCCTCTGACTGGTAAACCGGGGATGCAGGATGCGCAGCGGCACGGGCATCGTTAGAGGAGCCCCTCGCACGGACCCTCCACTTCAGCAGCTCTGATCAGATCACCAAACAGCGCAAGTGGGAAGAGGGCAAACGGAGGGGGATCAAACTCCCCAACTCCGCGCGTTTTCCGAGGATAAAGTGGAGGCTTTTTTTTTTTCCAACAGTTTTGGGGATGTAACGGGTTTTTTTTAAAAAAAACTGAAGCTACTCGTCCACCTGGAGCTCATTCGAGGCAATTTCTCAAGACGTTGACTGTTGCTGATTTTTAAATATTTTTTTAATTGTTTATTTTTGTCGACCACGCGTTCGATCCGGTCACCAGTCCAGCCGGAGCCGGAGAAACTACACAGGAGAGGTGGGAGAATTGAGTTACACCGCGATCGCTTCTGCTGCAAAACGGCGACGTCCCTGCGAGCAGCCGAGACCCGCCAAGTCAGAGAATCTATTACACGGACGATCAAAGGGAGGCACGCTGATCACCAGGTAAGATAATGAAGTTTTCAAGACCGAATGCGCGTTGGTGTGTGGCGGGTTGGAGCGTGTGCGTAAAAGGGGTTTGGTGCTGCGTCAAGAGGAGGACTGTTGCAGCAAGAGAGCGAGCTCCTGCTACAGAAGTTGGCACAGGGATTACCATTCTACCTGCAATGAAATGATCATCCCTCCTGGTCTGATTCGGTCTATAAAAAGCTCCGCTCCCCCACCCCTCTCTTCCCTTTCGCGGTCTTATGCGCCGGATGCGTCCCCGAACTCCGGGTGCACCTCAATTGTTGCATGTTGCCGGATGGAAAGTGCCCCCCCCTCGCTTGCGCAGCGGCAACTCTCAGTGCTTTGTAAACTGGTCGTGTTGAGGACGTTTCAGTCGTGGCCCGAGGTTGGATCGCGGGTTTTCGGATGGAAAGCGCTTACTTTGCGCGGAACGATGAGCGCCGATTAATCAGCGCCTTTACCCGCGACCAGCCATTGTTTACAGCCGGCTCGATGCCTTTTCGACTTGACTTCGCATCCCCCCCTCCCCCGTTAGATACAAACAAGCAATCATTTAAACATTATTTATCAGGGAGATCGCGCACTGGGCCGATTTGGCGCCGCCTTGTGGCTCCGCTTGTCTGCCCTCTTCAGCTTTAGTTGTCATTTTGAGCATTGTGTAAAACCCTTTTCGTTTATTATTTCATTGATTTAATTCGCCGTGAAGTGAAACATTACCATATGTCGTAAACGACCAACAATAAAAACCTATAGATGCCGTATTTATACCTAATGCACAAAAGAATATGGCAGTCAACACGTTAATTTGATATATAGGCAACTATAAATTAAAGGCTTTTCCTGCCTGAAGCTATATTGTATTCCAGTCATAAACGTCATGCTTTTATGTATGCTTGGCTTTCTCTACCTTCTGATTTAAACGGGAGTATAGAATATTTGTTTAGCAATTGACTTCATTTTGTGCAGACAGAAGGAACATTTACCCCCGGGCACAGGTTTGGGTCTGCATCGTTACCATGGTACTATAGCGATGACACGACTCAAGCGCGAGTTGACCAGGTTTGGTAGCCACGGATCACTAATATATCTGCTTTCTTGTCATCAATCGGACACTTCATCTCCATAATCAGCTGCATGTTCGTCAGCTCAGCCGCGGCTCGCCTTTTCAAGTCCGCGCAGCGTTTTTGGTGCCAAGTTCAACAGCTGCTGTCTCAGGGAAACCCGGGAATGGGGGTCATTTTCGACCGGGTTTGTTTGGATGAAACCGGGAAGCTGAGCAATCGAAACAGCAACTTTGTCTTTAACAATAAAAAAATAAAATAAAATCACAGCGGGGCAAGTCGTGGCTCCAGGCGACGCCTTCGCGGACATTTAGATGACGTCAAACTCTATTAAAACACAGAAATCATCAACCACAGCCAGACTTTACAGTGCGATATGCGATTTCTCAGTGAGATTTAAGGCCTGCCGTGGACCAAGTCAAACTCTAAAAATATAAATCTTTGACTGTAAAAGACTCATACATCTTCGTCGAGTTTTAACGATCATTTCTTTTCGAGGTTCGGTAAACACATCAAACGCGTGACGTCGGGGAAGGAAAAACAAACGAATTAAATTATGACAACACCTTCGGCGTCGATACAAGTGAGCCTGCTTTATTCTCTTGTTTATATGGTAGGGAAATTAAGTCGTTTCACGCCAGTCTTATTAAGCTTAAACTGGTCTTGGTACATTGTAACGCTTAGCCCCGGGGCATCGTAGCGGCCGCTTCAATCGGTCAAAGGTCAATTGTGCAAAAGTGGGTTATTAAAATGATTCCAGAACGCTCATGCAGACGCGCAACTGGGAACAACGCGGGCAAATACACTGGCTTATTATTATTATTATTGTTATTATTATTATTATTATTACTCCCCTGTTGAGCGTCAGCTTTATTGACGTCATCGGTAGACCAAAGGTGGAAGCGAGGAAGCAGCAGGTGTTTCCAGCGGGACTAATCAGGGCCGCGCTCCATTCACCTGAGGCGGGCAGTGACGCAGTTCAGCGGCTCAACCTCGCTAAATGGAGCCAGTTTCAAAGGTCTGCCTTTACCTTCACGTCTCAGGTAAACCCAGGACCTCAGGAGAGCGTTAAGAACTCTCCAGCATCTTGCAGGCGCCGCTCTCTTTGTGGAACGCATTGAAACTGTTCAAACGTCTCCCTAATATGCAATTTGAGTAAGCTCGGTTAAAAAAACAAAAACAAAAATAAAAGCGCGCAGGGATTTTGGGCTGTTGGTGATTTGGTGGCGCCGTGCGCTTTGCCTGACGTGCGCAGCTGTGGATGTATTTAATGTGCTCTTAATAGAATGCCGTGAAAGCGCAGAGGGCCCCGGCGCAGCCCGAGCGCTCTGCAGCATCTGGACAGCACAGATAGAGCGAGTCAGCGTCCCAGGCCAGCGGCGGGCCCGCTCACAGCCCCGACCCCCGCAGCGGCCCGCAGGTACAGCCTTTCTTTTCCGCAGATGTTCACGCGGCGTGCATTCGATCAGAAAACCCGCGGCTTCTCTTTCAACTGTCCCGTCTGCGTTTGTGCTGAAGACACATGGAGCCGCAGATGTTGGAAGATTACCCGGTGTCATTCTGCGCTGCTGTGTTTTTCGGTGTTCCTTGGGAATTCCATAGCACTTTTTATTTATTTATTTATTTATTTATTTATTTATTTATTTATTTTTCCTGGCTTCAGTTTTGTTTGGACAAGCGGTGTCCTCGCTTCACTTAGTCGCATCTATTTATTTGCTTGCACACCCCAGAGGTCGCTTGATTGCTTTGCAATGTATTGCAAACAGCTCAAGTGTTTCAACAGGATACAAAGTAGTGATGTTGACAGCTGGGGTACCTGAAGAATACATGGCAATTGGGTTCAATCTACGGCCAGTTTTTCCATTACATTTAGGGTCAGCACTGGTTCACTGTTGAAGCAAAGACACTTCATGCATTTATGCTCTTTTTCATTTGTTCCGTGGTTTGATCATCAGTCACTCTTGTCCAGAAATGTCCTCACTGTCCAGTTAAATTAACTTACCATTCGCATCGGATGGTTCGGATTTAATAGGTCTGTTGCTTGGCAACATTTAGTTTTGTGTGACAGAGCAAAGACGGTATCTTCTCAGGTGTGCGAGAAGGGAATGAGCATCATGCAGGCAGACAGTGATTTGTTGGGCTCCGCAGGGGGCTCCTTCCATCCGATGTCATAATGTAATGTCAGCGTTGGCAAAATTGAGAACGTGCACAGATATACTGGTTTCCTCTTACCGACCTCCCACAACAATAACCATCTATGCAGGTTATAATGAAGGTGAAGTCACTCTCATATCAGCATTTTGACACCCATTTTCTGTCCTAAAGTTATTCTAGAACTTAGATAAAAAATGCACAAATCCATTTGTTCCAGATTTCTTATTTATGCTGCAAGATCAGAGCTTTCTTTTTAAACAATTTGGATCACCGTGACCAATAACGTTTAGTCTGGTCCTTTCTATTAACCACAGCCATGGAATCAGAATCAGCTTTATTGGCCATGTAATTGCAAAAAAAAAAAATACAAGGAGGTTCACACTGGCTGAGCTGAGCTGTCTTGTACCCTATTAATGTAACATAAAATTCACTAAAGAACAACACTTAACCCAACACGGGTGGCATAAACACAATAAAAGCATAAAGGCTGCGGCGGCCGCTTTAGCCTCAGTCCAGACTACTTTTCGGAGCACACACCCCGCACAAGTCATCAGTCAGGCAGGGGACACAGCTCATAAGTACAGGTTAGAGGTGCCCACTGTAATTTGCACGTCATTGTTGAGCACTTGAAAACTGGAGACAGACTGGGTCCTGAGGCCCTCGGTCAGAAACAGAATAGGGAACCATTTCGCTGCGGGGTGATGGCGTTGACGGCAGCGTGCCGTGCTTGGACCCCGCAGCTCTAAATGTTCCACGTCAGGCTGCCATTTTAGCCGACGTTATTTTCCGAGCTGTTGGATTATTGTGTGAAAGGTTAATTCTCATCATCCGCTCTCAGGTTCACATTGACGGAGTAACAACCGCAAGTCCTTAGAAAGTGTTTTCTGTAGTTAGCGAGATGAAACGGCTCGGCCGTGTGCTGCATCTGTCCTGCTTCATTAAGCCAGCCATCATAGCAACATGCTCGCACTTGTGACCTCCTGCTCAAACACACTCAACATGCAGAGGATTTAAATATATTTTAAGCAACAGATGGTGTGTTGTGGCTCATCTGAGGTAGTATCCCGTTTCCAGAGGTCATGGTTAACACATTCAGGTGCCATTTGGACTGTTTGAGTCATTTACTCAAGGTTATATCAACATTGTCCTTCGCTCGACAAACACGGCGTCCGAGTGGTTCTCAGGTATGCCTACATTAGGGGATTAATCTTTGTCTCCCTCATTTAGTCTTTAAGGCACATCATGCTCCATCCACACACACCCAAGAAGTCAAGTGGATTATTGTTGGTCACTTTGAAAACATCTGCCAACATATTTACTTCAAAAATACTATGGGTCAGACTTGCATATTTTGCCTCTTCTTTGAGTAAGCGCCAGCCTGCACAAACATGATATTTCATCTGCGAGGGTCATTTGCAATGTGCTGACAAGAAAAGTGAAGTAAGATTCATGGTCCCATTTGGCTCTGATCAATTGATGGATTGAACGTGGGGCCCAACTCCTCAAAGTTGTGAAGGTTAACCAGCTGGTGTACATCCTTCCTTCAGCCTGTGAAGCCTGTAAGCCGCAGCAAGCAGACATGCAAAGCAAATGCGCGTCGTTTTGGTAAAATTTCATGTGCTCCATGGGTAGGTTGCCCGAGACACTTTACAACCTAATCATGCACACAAAACAAATGGACTCACAGACACACTCGAGGTGGATTTGCAAATGTCACTGAATGTATTGTGTGGTGCACAATGTGACTAAAAATACAGAGAAATCATCATTTTATTTTTTTTCTCTTTTACCATTAGTTGATTACTATGCTATTGTCTGTAAATGTAAGGAACGTTGGTCCCGATTGACAGGATTTACATGTCAATGTCTTATTGTGAATATGAGTGCATGTGGGCTAATATAGCTGCTCATTTACATATAGAGGCTGTGTCTGTTCCAATATTAGTTTTTTTAGTATAATATACAAATGCAGAGAGCAAGTTATATGAGTTATAATATATAGAGACGAGAATAAAAGTGAGTTTCATAGCCTTTCTCCTCAGTGTGCCTCTTTTAATCAGTGTGCAAAATAGGGGATATTGATCGTTTGTCTTGGACAATGAAGTAAAGCTGGTTGCTCACTGAGGTCAGCAGTCAGGGGCTGTTCATCCATAGAGACACCGATTACCCTTTAGGCCAGTGTTAATGTGTGCGGAACGTATCATTGCCTGCTGATGAGGAAAGACGTGTCAGATAAATCATCTTTTTTGTTGCCTGATCAGGTTAAGTTTTACAACAAAAAACAGGAAATTCAGTTTGTAAGGCTGGGGATGTCTGAAGGATTGGAAAAGCTCTAGAAAAACATTCAAAATGAATTTCAAGGAGGTTTTGCGCCTTCTGGCCTTGAGACGTTTCTAGAAACCTTGTGCTAAGTGTAACCATGTAGCGCTGCCGTCTGCATCGAATCTACTTGACAGGAGAGGGTCAACAGTGACATAATTACCCGATTTATTGCAGAATCATGCCACAGTGTGGTTCACCAGGTTTCCCCAGTGTGGTGTCCGTCTGTTGCTCTGAAAGTTGCAGGTTACATAGTGCAGGCAGAAAAAGACCACTGTCTTTAGATAGATAGATAGATAGATAGATAGATATCAGGCAAAGATATGAGCCATATACATTCATACATGCATGCATGCATGTATGAATGCAGTCTCTCAACAGAGGGAAAACAATCTTAGGTCAAAAATCTGTATGTCCCATACGTCATTTTCATTCATTTAGACTCTGGTTTTATGTTTTCTGTCCCCTGAAGACATATTGACTAATCATATTAATCTATCTGTCTAAGAACTTGGTTAGAATTGATCTTGGAACATCAGCACTAAAGCCTCCCATCTTGTGAACCAGCTACTCGTGCGCCCCCCTCCCCCCCGCTGTCCTGTCTGCCAGCCAGCTCGGTTGGCAGCCTTGCACTTCACTTTGATTTGTGAATGTGAATTTTATCAAATATCAATATTCTCTTTTGAATCGTATCCAGATGGGCATTTTATAGTGCTCCAGGCGGCATATGGGCTCTCGGTTGTGGCCTTTCCGGCTATTTTTAGACTATATCTTTTTCCCATCTTTATGCTGTTGCATTTAAAAAATATATAAAAAATAAGTGTTAGGATAAATTGTTAGGATGCGTATTGAATGAAATCGTAGTTTGAGTAAAGCAGAACTCTCTTTAGCATGTCTCAAGGTTGTACTGGGCTACAGTTGTGTCTACAAGTGAATTTGTCAGTCCCCATAGTGTCCCACATTCTAATGTTGCCACTCGAACTGCTGTAATTTGTCTTGTGAAGGTTTCTGTCGCTATGATTTGCCAAGTGGGCCAAATGTATTTGGTGAAGCGCCCATCGACTTTTTAAGTCTGGTGATACGGAATAGATCTTTTTCTCCCAATCCTCCTTTCCCTTTGTCCTCCCTGCTTTCCTCTACATAAACTATTTTATAGCAGATTTATCATCGATCGGTTTACCTCAGAGATCACTTGCCATCCTTGTTAAGACGATAACCATTTCACGGTGAGACTGGGCTCTGCTGGGGCCCTCTTAATGTATACCATGTGCTACGTGGCGCTGCGGTCACCCTAATTGGTTAGAGGAGGTCACAAGCTGCACATCTTCTCTCCTGAGCTTGATTGACACAATGCAGAAGGGGACCCCAGTGCAGAGGCATTGCGTCCCAGTCACATTGTAATCATGATCTGCAGGCCAACGCTGATAAGAGATGTAAAGGTGATAATGGTTCAAGGACGACGTCCTTGCATGGCGGCCTTGGGATTACTTCTCCTCTCAGCGCCTGACCGGGAGAGTGAATATATCAATTTGAGACCTTCAAACTTTATAAATACATATATTATAACTAGTGTGATGGATATAAAATCGTTAGATGTAGGCAGTAACTGGTAACCAGGGCACAAGTGTAGCAACAGTCATGTATATAAAGATAGCCCATTTAAGATTTGTCTACACAGGTTTTATTACCTCTTTTACACATATAGAACTGTGCTCCCACTAGGAGTTAGAGTACATGTCAAATATGTGTTCAAATACAAATCTCACTTTGTATTCTAAGATCATATCACACATTTACAGATAATTTTTCTACATTAATGGCCCAATCTTGTACCGTTTCCCGAGAACAAAATCACAAAAGCTGGGCACATGCATGTCTTACTCATGCAATATGTGGAGTGCAGGAGTGGCACGGACAGCTCTAATTGTGTATAATCTGGAGGAGGAGTAGGTGGAACTGTGGAGGCTGTCTGTGAAAAGGAACAGAGAGATGCTCCTTTACAGTGTGACCACCGTGAATGGAAGTGCACAATCAACAGGTTTTTCCAAGAGAAACATAACACATTCTGTTTGAATACAGCTTCAATGTTTATGGATTTTTCCTATGTCGCTTTAATTCCGAAACATACTCAAAGACACTTTGATATACATATATACAATATGCTCATCCTTTCAAAAGAATCCTCTTCCTGCACTACCTGCTCTTCTCTAATTAATTCATGTCTTTCATTAACAGAGATGAAGCTAGAGATTAAAACGGTGCTCTGAACATAGTGTAATCAGCTGCACGCTCATACTGATCACACAAGTAGACCTGCATGGGGGGGGTGTTATGCTGAACCCCTCGGTGTTGAGTCTCAGTCCCATAACGCAACATTTGCAGGGAAAGATCATTCATCTTTAAAGTACTACCTTGTTTGACCTTTTCAAGCTTGATATTCATGAGTGCATGACTAATTCTTATCTATAGCCTTCTTTAGGTAGTCAGTGTTGCATTAAGGACGGTGTGGCTCACTTACACTGTGCCTGAGGCTATCTAATTATTCTTTTTATTTATTTATTTTCACAATTGCACCATGGTGGCGAATGCTGTCTGCTCTCATAATTGCCGACTGATTTCTTAATGACTTTAATTTAAACTTGATTTAGTCATTTTGTGTTTATAGCCACTTTTATTGAAAACACTTCATAAAGATTACCGTAATATTTTAGCATCAGTCATTCGATTTAAATGATATAACTTGAATCACCAGAATCCATGTACAGTAAGGTAACTGAAGCATGTTCCTTTTATTTTTACTATTAATAATTATTATTATTTAAGGGAAAATTGGGTTGGTAGCCTGATTTCAACTTGTACCCTTAAGCTTTCAATCAGAAATGAGCCTCTTGACAAAGTCATCTGTACCATCTTTGAAGCAACTCTGTGGCATTCAGTCCAGTGAAGGTCATTTCTTGGATTTCTGATTTCACTCCAGCTGAAGTTGGAGAAATGTCTGTCTTTTGCTGATATTGATGGTTGCTGTAGGTATAGAAATTATGAACTCTGTGACCATTTTCTTTGTGTGTAACGAGAACCAAGACGGAAGGATTTTGGTGTCTCCATGGTCATAAATGTTTGAAGAGCTCTCGTCTAAAGCACCTTTAAAAAGTCCCTTTATTATGAGGTAATTCCTCTCAATAAGTGTTCTGTGTTCATATCTTTGGAGACTCAGAGGCCCCATCATGCTGTTTTAAATGTTTTATTAAAGTGACTACACTCTCACTTGATTTTGGTAATACCAAGAAATCTACGGCACAAACAAATTGGAGAGTGTGTAGGTGTTTATATCCTGAAGATTGCCCAAGAGTCTTGAGATGAACCAGTGTCATCCAGCATCATGTTTTTTGGTCTTTAACAGTACGTCAAAGTAACTTCAAGCTGTCGTTTCAGTGGAGATGTTGGGTTGTTTAGATCACCTCCCTGTTCTCATCTTAATTGGCGTAATTAGTTCAGCTGAGGGAGGGAAGGGGGGGGGGGTTTAAAGCTGATGAGTCCGTTGCAGGCAATTATCGTCGTGTCCTTCCTGTAGCACACTTATCTGCTGATGGGTGAAGATTGGGATCAGTGAAGTGGCAGCCTGTTCCAAACCTGGTATGCAGCGTGGACTCCAGTATTGATTAGAAGAGGTGAACTAGGAGATTGCAGAGAGAAGAGCGAACATAGATGATTTAGATAGTCGTTTACTTGTTTTGTACTTTAGCCCACAGTTGCGTCCATGGTGGTAGTAGGCTGCATATGGGAATTTAGTTTAATTGCTGCAAATCACTGTGGTTACATTAGAATTCATCAAAATTGGAGACTGCACTGTTATAATAGCATTGTGTAATTTTCATCTAAATCTCATGTCTCTTCTTAATTGAGGTGCTGCTTGGCTTACCTACTGTGCACAGCAGCACTTAATTATTTTTATGTTTTTTGTTTTTTTTTTAAACTCATGGAGCAGCACAGCTGCAATATCTAATGTTGTTTTACTTGTATTTAAAATAATATTAGCTTGGAATTATGATATCTTCCCACTGTTCTTTGACACTGTCCCCCCTTCCTCTGATGCCCCCCTCCTCGCTCTGCCACACAGAACCAAGCACTGGACCTGGGGGTACTTTCTTGGTTGCTGAGCCCACCCTCTGAAACTCTGCACCTTTATACTTGCATGACTCTTCTGATCTGCCCACGTTCAAAAGACTCAAAAACTCACCTCTTCAGCATTGCTTTTAATGTCTGACTGCTTTTACTTCATTTTCAATTCATATGTTGCTGTTGCAATTTCATTCTTTTTCTTTTCAGACTCTTGGAAAACGCTATAAAAAAATAAATGTATTATTATTAATTAACACGGTAATCGCTCCACTTTTGTGTTTTGAACTAAAAAGAAAACATTTCAATTGAAGTATTTATGAAGCAAGAGAGCATGTCATGAACATCAGTCAGTGCTTCAGTGGACATTTTAATGCTGAACAGTGGACTGAGATAACTCGTACCCTCAGCTTGAAAGAACAAGAAAGCTCTGCTCTAAATTGCTGTACAGAATCAGCTGTCCATGTTTGCCCTGTAAACAAATGCTTGGTTCTGAGTGGGCCCAGATTGATGTGCAAACATAGACCATTGCACATGCGATTAATCCCTTAACCATCTGAAGTCGGCCTGTGAGCCACATCCTGGTGTCTGTGCTTCTTTATTTTATATTCTCTGTCTTGCGCTCACCAATCCATTTAGCCTTTGCCCCACTGTTACCAGTTGATTTAGCCTCTGTCCCACCATGGCCAGTCCATTAAGAATTAAAGCACAAAGAATCCACTTAGCCTCTCAAGCCTACTATTAACAGTTAGCTTTTGTAAAACTCTTTACCAGCCAATTTAGTTTCCCTATCGTCCTAAAAAGACACTGCCATTTTCATAAAAGAAATGTTCCTGCTCATTTAATAATGATCACAATAAATTTAGGGGCACAACTCTATACAGATTTAAGATTGGCATAGTTTATATTAATTTCTATATATTCAAATTCAGAAAAGCTCATGTTGATTGCCCTAATTTAGCTGTAAAGCTTTAGGTGTGATGTCAGTATAGTGTGATAGAAACAAAATGAAACTACAAGTGTGGAGCCAATATCTTTCTACCTGCTGCTCTTAGTCATTAGCTGACATCTCATTTGAGACACGCCAGTGGAGCTTCACGCTGACCTCTGCTCTGATCATGCTTGTACGATTAATTGCCGCAAAGACTGACGAAAAAGCTGCTAAAAAGTAGTGAAATTTAATTAGCAGTCAGACTTTTTTAGGCATGGAATGAAGCGCTCAATGGTAATGTAAGAGATAGAAGAAAGTCATTTTACACTCGCGCAATTGGATTTCAATCAATTTTACACATTTTAAGACAAGCAGACAAGAAATCTGAAGAAATCCCAGCATTCAGCATAATTCAGTTTATCTGTTAATGCAGCTTCCTGTGTTAACAATGTTGTATGTTGTAATTTCTTCTGTTGTACAGTCACAATCTAAGAAAGAAAATTATTTGTATTGTAATTGTAGAAATGATTAAATGTCTCAAGTTTTGCAACAACAGCCCGCTATGCAGAGAAATATTCTTCAAACTCAGTGATTTCCGTTAACATTAATGTTGCCCATTAATTTGCCTGAGTTGATGTAGATAAGTGCCAGCTGTCAGCATGCAGATTGAAGAGTATTAAAACAAATCCAACAAGTCACATCGTTTTTGAGACGCTATCACTTTAGATTAATTCGGCTTTGCACTGCAGTGTCTTTTCAATTTTTAAATTTCCAATATATATATGTCTTGAACATCAATGATACTCATTTTTCATTTTACCAACTGTGTCAGACTGTGTCACTGATGGCCAGTGATAAAATTTTGACTGAAACTCATTGACCCTTCAGTGTTAATGTTTTATTGTTTCTTCCTTATTTTGACTCGGTTGTTTCTTGAAGCTACTCTCACTCTTCTGGGTGTCTCCAGTCAGAGGCGACAGAACGGCTTTTAATTAACAGGAGGCTCTGCATAATAAGATAATTCTAAATAATTAATTTGCAGAAGCCAGGGGTGAATCAATGCACAACTAGGCCCACGGCTTGTGACATTTCAAACCCTTATCAAACTCTTTCTCAATTGAAGGTTAAGCATGCACTATAGGTGAGAGAGCGCCCGATCACGCTGACCCAATGATTCGTCTTCTCTTCCTCCGATGTTCCTGAATTGGCTTTGAGTGTGCCGTAGCTTTGCTGTAAGTGGTTGGACAAGGTGACCCACGCTGTAGATCAAACTGCCAAACAACTGCTCGGGGACAGGGTCCTGCCCGCCTGACTGGATGTCATTTTTCTCCATTTAGCCCCATCTCGCACCTGTAATAGGGTGGTGGTCCACATGAATGCTCGTCGCTCCACTGGGATAGAGCCATGGTTCCACTTGTATTGCTCTGTCATTAACGGCAGGAGTCAAACAGATTTTTAATACTTTGCTGGCATGACAGAGCACTTGCAGATTTTAGATTTCTCTACTTGCTTTAACAAAGCCTTGAGGGAACCTAAATAATATTGCCCCAGTAATGGCAAATACCACGAAATCTAGGCGTATTTGTCATACACTGGTATTGCTCTATTTAATGTTTGATATCAACATACAAACTTATTTATTTTCATTCAAAACTGAAATGTTCACATTTAGCCCTTATACTAACAAGTTCTATCTAAATGTCAAAGCATGCACACACATTTAAAAGCCCAATTTGGCTTTATACATTAGATTGATTTAAAGAATTTTCTCATAATCTGAGGGAAAAATTAGCACTTTGAATATTGGGGCTGGTCTGCACCAGATTTGATTTTAGTAGTTGAATGTGACAGAATCTCTTTTTCATCAGCCCACAGTCAACTGCTGAAGCCCACACCATGTCCGCCCAGTCACACATGCACGCACACACAATGCACAAACATCCTCACAATGGTTGTGCCCACAAGTACGGCAGCACATTAAGGTAATGAGTACTGCAACGACTGTACAAATACGCAGGTAAGCAATGTTGGGTTAATTTTAGATTTAACTGTAAATGCTGCTCATTACATTTAGATGCCATTAAAGAATAGTCTCTCTGTTGTCAGCGCAACTACTAATTAAAGAAGATAAAAAGGGGGCATATCATTATTTTACTTTCACTTTTTATTTATTTATATGGCACTTTTCATACATTGTGTAATGCAAAGTGCCTCACAGATGATAAAAACCGCAAAGAAACACAGAAAATCCAACATTAGAAGAATAAAAACGCCATAAAAATATAGAATAGAAAAGCACACACACTCGTAGACACACATGCATACTTACATATAGACAGACACTCAACACACACCCCCGCACACACAAGCAAGCTGAGACATGGCCGGGCACCGAGACCTGAGACGTGGAAGGAAGGGCATATCATTATTGCCTCTGTATTTTGTGTTATAACTTTTTATAATTACTTGTTAAAGTAAGATTAGATCACGAAAACAACTTTAACGCTGCAGCAGTTCATCTGACATTTAACAGTTCCAGGAGTTGAGACCTTTTTATATTGCAATAGAAATATTTCCTGATTATACCAATTATTTTGATTAGATTTCATAAATCTAATAATATGAACCTTTTCTCGATCACTGAAGCATGAGGCATGTTTGTCTAATTTTCTTCCTGACTATCCTACGTCTGAAAGATTTTCTGGCTGTAGAGACATCATTATCATTATCATTGGTAACTTCTGTCCTTCTGTCATTTTCTAGCTTCACAGAACACCTTGATTTTTATTTCATTTTTTTTTATTTAGGGCCTTATTTATGATGACATAATGTTTTTGACTGCATGTCCCAATTACTTTGCTATTCCCATTCATCAACCCTTTCACATCAACTACGCTGACCTCATGACTTCACCCAATAAGGCATGCATTTAGTTCTCTGTGCTTTGGTGACTAAATCAAGGACACATTTTTAAACTTTAAACCTCTCTGGACACTTGCAAATGACTGTTTACCACCTCCAACACCAGAACACAGTGGAGCTCTTTATGTAATTCTCAAACAAAAATCAATTCTTTAATCAACCCCCATCCTTGGCAGCAATAAAATACCATTCCATATATAATCCAGGTCTGGGTCACTGAGGCAGCAGTTTCAGGAACCTCAAACTGTCCTCTCTCCAGCTACTTCACAAGGTTATCCAAGGCTAGATGGAAGATGTAATCAATCCAACGTGCCCTTGGTCTACTGTAGGGGCTCCTCCTGGCTGGAGATGCCTCAAGCACCCTCCTTGGCACCCTGAGCAGATGTCTGATCTACTTCCACTAGCTCGTCTTGACATGGAGGAGTATTGGCTCTCCAACTGCTTCTTGGATCTCTGAGCTCCTCCTGAGGCTGAGTCCAGCCGCCTTTTTAATGAAGCTCAATTCAGCCACTTGTATTTGTAATCTTAGCCTTGTGGCCACTAATCACAACTGACTGTAGGTGAGGGTTGCAATGTGGATTTACTGGTATATTTAGAACTTTGCCTTCCAGCTCAGCTTTCTTGTCACCATGGGATACTGGGACAGCACCCACACCACTGCAGAAGCTGTACCCATCCATCTGTCAATCTGAAATTCCATTTTCTCCTCAAGAACAAGATCCCAAGATACTTGAACTTTTCCACCTTTGGCAACAATTCTTCTCTGACATGGAGTTAAAGCCACTCATCAACCAGGACTCAGTCAAAGCTCCTCCAGAGGTGGGAGGTGAAGGACATTCTGACAGGTTCCTTTGCAAAGCCTCACTGTTTATATAGGTCTGCCAAATGTGTGCTTCAATTTCCCCTGCCATCTGATCCACCTCTCCTCCAGGTGGTGAGGAGTTGACAGCTCTGCTCGGCTCTATCACCTGGTGTCCTGAGCGTATGGCAGCGGATCAGCTGATACAGCCGGGCAATGGTGTGGCCTGCTGATTGAATTCCTCCTGTTGGAACATTGTCTTTGTTCAGAGAACCTCTGAATTGAGTCAAAGAATCAAACCCAAAAGCTTTACTCTTTTTAAAATTATGAAACCCATGGCAACAGTCAAGATGTCATTAAATTGTGTGTGTGTACGTGTGTGTATGTGTGTGCGTGTGTACGTGTGTGTATACGTGTGTGTGTACGTGTGTGCGTCGTGCGTGTGTGTACGTGTGTGTATGTGTGTGTACGTGTGCGTGTGTGTGCAGCGTTAATGAATGTGGATGACACAATTGCTGCTATCCTCTGCTTGAGCAACATATTTTAGTGATTACGATATGTGCGCTGTCAAATGAACAAAATTAGCTAAAGTTGAACTGCATTTAAATTGGTGATTTTTCTTTTTCATCTTATTGTGAATGATAATTAAAATGGCTCTCCTCTAATCAAAGCTCTTCGTTCATGAACTGATTTGTGCTTCATTTGCCACTTTCTTTTTGCCATTCTATTTCCTTATTGGCATCAACCTGAGACCTAGACCCACTTCTTCTTTTTGTATAATTTATATATTTACCCTCCTGCAATTAACAGGCTAAAGTGAAAAGGCGAGAAGATTTTTGACCGTCAGCTGAGTGAATATTCCAAATGCCAGACACGACCTCAGCACAGTCACCAGTGTGAATCATAGTGCACAGACTGCAGCAGATCATGGAGGGCTTGTAAAATGCAGAGGGCAAAATGAAGGGAACAAAATAAAGGAGAATGCTGGAGGACATACCGATTCATCAAAGGAGTTATCTTCTAATAAGAATTAAGTACCACAAGGTAAATGTCCAGTAGTGGTTAAAACACCCTGACAGAAACCTCTAAATCTGGCACAAATAACAGATGTAGGTATGTGTTGATGAAGTCTGTAACTCAGTTATGCTCAGCAACCAGGAATGATTCAGAGATTTACAGCAACAATCTTACCCAGATTGTTTTCACACCAAAGGACTGTAAACGTCCTGTACCGACTGTAGTCAGCACATATGTGCTACAGCAGATAATGATAGATATTTCAGCTCCATCCGTGGAGGCATACAATTGTAAGGTGTAAATTCTACCGTGTCGGTGCAGCTTGGATTGATTGCACCATGTCTGGCATAAGAGCAGTAATTAGATGTTCCACATTTATATATTCTCCTCCCCTATAATTTGATATTCTTATGCCTGTACAAGCAAAAACAAAGGTGTGCATCTTTAACGGTGTCAGCCAGACCAGCTCTGCTCAGTCCTCCTCTCTCTTGCTGTCTTTTTCTTTTACACACAAAGATAATCTGATGTGTCTGTAACGTCCTTGTCTTTTCGCAACAATGAGATTACACCAACTTCAGGCTTTTTTTTTTGCAGCAGGAAGAATTTTAATCCTTAAGTGGTGAAGATCGCTTTTGGAGAACACAGAAGTAAAGCTCAAGGGATGTAGATCAAATTTAAAATCGGCCGACCTTGTTTGGGTTTTGACAAGATAAGCCTCCTGCCAATATAACATGATGCGCTTTTGGTCAGCACGAGTGAACACATTAACAGTTTAAAACTTTGTGCTCAATCACAGCACTTTGAATATGTTTTTTCTGCAGAAAAGCTCCTGCATCCACTGTTATATTTTCTGGCTTTACTTTAAAAAACATAACTTAATGTGAATAAACCAAGGTAAATACAGCATTTGTGTGAGTAGGAAAGGCTTTGAGTGAATAGGAATTAAAAGAAAAGCTATGTTAAAGGTGAAAAATGCAGAAAAATTAGAATTCTATTCCAGCAAGGGGTTGGAATTGTTTACTCTAATTAGGTTGAAATGTGAAGCATAAAGAAAGAGAATACTGAGCAAGGTATACATAGGTTTTAGATGTAGACTTCAGAAGATATTGTGTTTGTGATCATTTCTGCCTCTAAACCCTTCTGAAAAGTGATTCTAGGACTACGGACTAATTGCTGTAATAAAATCAATCAGAATTACTACCTGCTTTAAAACCACAGGAAGCTCAAAATGAACTGTGTATAACAACTGTGTGACATGTGAAAGGATTCACCTTCACAGCTGCCAGTCATTTATTTCCAGTTGGAGGTGTGCTGGCCTTAAACTGTCATGCAGTATTTATGTTTAATGTGTTTCTCTCCTTGGGTGCCTGTCTATATACAGACTTCATTGAATCTCCAATCTGTCAGTCGAAGGGAATACATCTCCATCATCAATAGTTTCTGCAGAGAGAAGCTCGATCTCTTCACAAAACAATGTTCTCCTGGTAACGATTTGGTCGAGACAGGTCTGAAATTGCATGTAAACCATTTTAAAACCATATTGGGAAAATGTCACTTTACTTTGAAGGGTTTGATCGATAGTTTTCAGAATTTTCTACTCCACACACCAGGGCAGGACCTCATAATTGAAACAACTTTCATGGATTTGGGTGTTTTGTGGATATTATTAATCTGATTTTAACCTTTGACTGTTTATTTTTCCAGCTGCTGTCTCTTCAAATATACCACAATCATAGGTCACATAGGCCAAGTCTTTATACTTTGAATATAAGTTTATCCATATACATTTAACCCAAATTACACAACAGATTAAGTCTTTCATTTCTTTTATAAAAAAATATTAGGTTTGATTTATCAAGAAAGACTAACTTTTTTTTTTTTTTTTGAAAACCTGTTATCAAAGGTAGCACCGGAAAAAAGGACTGCTGTGTTCTGTAAATGGAGTTGTTGAGAACCTGCTGTGACTAGGGGTGACTATGGTCAGTTTAGATAGGAAATTATTTTTCTCTGTTTCAAACTGGTTTTAATTGAAGCCTTGGGCAGAGCTGCAGTTGTATTTGATTCGACAAATGTCTGGTAAAAATATGTTCCTCTAGTTTTCATTTTAACAAATATAAAAATCACAGATTAATCAATCATGTGTTCATATTTGAAAATATAGATGTATGTGTGCGTGTGCATGTTGATGTGCATCACTGTAGGATATGATTGACATTTTCATTTCACAGTAATGAAGCTCTGACACTATTTAGACACAATCACAACATCGCGGATGTTCTGGGATGTCGGCAACAGCTAACAGGTGAGTGGTGAGCTGAATCAGAGGATGAATCTTTGCTGCAACAGTTTAAAAGTTGTTTCCTTCTTGTTAAATAACCTGAAAGTTAGGGAACTGTTTGCTTAATCGAAAACAAGCAAAGTATTTCCAATTATGTAGTTATAGTGGAGACATACTGCATGCTTCCTTTAACAAGCCCACCACACTTAGCATCTTTCCACTGGTAATTTGCAAGTGTTTATATGTTAAAATTGGCACGGCTTTTAACATGTTTGGGGAAAAAAACAAAATATTTGCAGCAGATTAATTTTTATGCGACTGTTTTAAAACTTTGTAAAGCTGATTTTGTGTTTGCCTATAAAGTATCCATCCGCTTCTCTTCCAGTTGCTTGTCCAGGTCCAGGTTTTGAGCCTGTTACATCTTTGAATTATTTTACACTAATGTAAATCACATTCAATTAGATTTATAAATTAAATCACATTAATAAATAAGCTTGAATTTGATTTGAATTTTGATCGCTTTGAATTGAACTGTAGACTTGAATAATACAGCTTGCATAATATAACATGCATAACATAATAAACCTCTTGCCCAGATCCATTAAATCAGTGAAACATCAGAAGGTAGTTTGATGTTGAGAAAACAATCCATTTAGCTGTTTCATGTCCCCTCTTTCCAGTAACTCATTTACATAAAACTCTGAAAAGGTAGAGTCACTCAAGTTATATGAAGGTTGTTGGTTTGATATCAGGACCCCTGAATACAGTAACATCATAAAGTAATGTGGCAAGTCTAAAAACTGCCAGCTAACCTGAAAGGAACATCAAGGTTCATTTTTTTGAAGATACTCTGGTGTTTTATTGTACTTATTGGCATAGAATTATTCATCTTTAATCCTTATTACTGCTGCTTTTCCTCTCTTTAAAATGTTAAAATGATCTCACCTGGTACTTTAAAGAGTGATCCTGAGCTTTAAAGTGATCTATTTCCTCGATAAATGTGATGAAAAGGGAAAGGGGACAAAGCAAAGACAGCAGGTCGAGACTGATGCATACTCAGACATGCTCTCTTTGTTGCAGTTCTGCATTGTTTAGTTTCCAATTGTTGGTTTGGTTGTTCATTGTTCTGCCCTGGAATCCTATAGATTGCTGCATATACTTGTGTTGCCTCTTTGTATGCATTAAAGAGAGCCTGATCAATGTAAATGGAAATGCTGGGAAAGATACTGTGAAATAAATTAGAAACTGTAATTCCAAGTCTTTGGGCTAAACTAATTAGTACAAGGCAACCTTTGTGCATCTGTCTTTTTTTGTTAATTATGGCCCACACTATTAAAAGGTTATATATTTTCTTGTCTTGAAAAAAAAGAAAAAAACTTCAAGACTTTTGTGCACCCTTTGTAAAGAACCCAGAGGTTTTTAGTAGGGCAAAGATCTATTTGGCCTGTTATACTTTGATTTAGTGGACTGGCAAACATTTATGTCCTAATAAAGGGTTGCCTGCTGACCTTTCTTCTGACTCCCACAATTATTCAATCCAGAATAATTAGCAGAATACTTGATTTGTGAAATAATTGATGGTTGGTGCTTTTCTGCCAGCTGCCATCCTGCAGGTCAGTGCGGCCGACGAGGCCTGATGCGAATGTGGTGGGAGTGACACAACCCTCCCACAGAGAGGCAGAAGCAGCAACAACAACCAGTGATTAATCCCCACCATGGACCCACTAATGATTTATTTATTTGGAAATTACAGAGCCCTGGGAGCGCTGGGAACCATTGATAATAAAACTCAAGAGTCAGGGGAAGGTATTCAGAGATTTAACGCTTCTTTCCCAGCTCAGTGGTGATTCTGAAAACAAGTCTGCGTTTACTGTTCACTGCACCAGTTTTTTTTTTAATGATTTATGATGCATTTTAAGGTTTGGTTGAGAACCTTTTACTTTTTTTCACATTTCAAAACAATGTCAGCTGTAATGGCCTTGCTCTGACCTCATGGTGCCATGAACAGAGGAAAAAGGTGTTGATGTGTCCTCAACAGCTAATTACTATCACTTGGAGCAGTTATTTGTTCTTCTGATCTAAGCTACATATTGTCAGGATGTCGCAGATTCTGGGAATGAGCAAGCTGTGAAATGATGGAAGGAATGAAAACTTTAAACTATTAAAATCATTTTCCTTCCTATGGGATGGTGTCACATGACAAAGCTGCATGTCGGTCTCAGCCTTTTATGAACAGATATTTTTATAAAAATTAAACTTGCAATTCTACGATAGCCATTTCATTACCTTTGTATCTGTTACTTTTGTAAATTTCCGTAATCTTTGCTAATGGTCTTTAATTTTAACAATTCAAGGACGCATTAGGCTGAATATGTCTTGATGAATTACAGTCTAATGCTGTCTTGCTTGGTCCTGCTTTTTTTGTTAATGAACCATTCTTTGCTTTGTGATCCCTGCTATGCCACAAAAGAAGAAAATCAAACCGAGACTTTGAATAATACTTTTTGTTCAGTTGATGCATAGAAGAACAAAATCAGGCAGCCGATGTGGTAATTGCGGTCAGTGCACACTTCTCCCAGTGTAGTTTTATAGTTACATACTTTTTTTTGAGTAGGGGAATTGCGTATTGTGATGGTTAGTCAACACCCATTGTGTTTTTCCCCATTTCTTTTATTTTTGCTGTATTTATTCTTGTTCTTTGCACTACACAAGGATACTTTCTTTATAAGATTTATCCTGCACGAAACCTAATTGTGAATTTAATGACTTTTTAACGACTGCATGGAAAGCCATCTTCCATCATGCCAAAAACTATTTAGGCCTGCCAAACAAAAAAAGAAACCGTCTTTGTTCATTTTCCTATTGTAGGCAAGCTGCAGCATGCGGTCAAAACATTAAAGTGTGGATCAGATGTTTAATTTAGTGACCTTAATATCATTGACACCATTATCTGTGATAACACTCCTACCGCTCTTCAAGAAAATCCCAGCTTGCAAACAGCTCTTGAGGCTGCTTTAACTGCTGACTGTCTGTTGGCATGTGCATTTTTTGATTTCAGTGTTTTGCAATCATCCAAGGAGGGAGGGAAATGGGATCCATTCGAACAGGAGGAGAACATTGTTGGTTTGCAGATTGTAATTGGGCTTTAGGGCGAATGTGAGTGCATATTTTTATAGCCTCTTGGCAAGGGTTAAAAAGAAGAGGCATCCTCAGTGGAACAATTATTTGCCCTGACTAATCTTGGGGGTTTAATTCATATTCAGGCTCACAGACACCCTCCTCTTTCTGCACCATCTTTTATCACTGATCCATTTCACTTTGTTTTTCAAGTATCATCATTTGCTTTCCTCTCTCTGAGACTCTCCATTCTGTCTCTGACTCTCTCATCTAACTCTCATTTCTCTCCCTGCCTCTCTCTTTCCACGACCCTCCTTCCCTCTCTCCTGCTTTCCAGCCACTTCACACATGGGCTTACTAACCATCTGAGGCTAAAGGTGAGGGTTTGCTACTTGTTCATGGCCTAACTCTTGGGTTCTAATCTGCTTAATGAGCTGTGAAATCTTCTTTAATAAAAGCGATGCAGAGCTGGAGAAGTGTTAGTTTAGCCTTCTCTGTGTCACTACCAGCCTTATCATACCACGATTATTGTAATAATAATAATAATAATAAAATAATAATAATAATAATAATAATAATAATAATAATAATTATTATTATTATTATTATTATTATTATTATTATTATTATTATTTCATAGTACTATAATAGAAAGTGACTCTGATCAATTCAAGGAACCCTCATTGATGAGGTTTGATCAACCTTTCACTGAAGTCAGCAGGGAATTAATGACTGTATCATTACTATTACATTTAATTTATAAGTTTCTGATGTAAAGTAATCGCTTCTTATAAAACTTGCCCAATGTAGAAGTCATTATTACTAACTTTGTGACTGCACAGCGTTCTTTCTGTGAGTGAAGTATGGGCAGATGTTTGGTCATATCACAGCTGTCATCATCATATATTCTTCAATTTCCTGTGCCTGATTAATGCGTTCATCATGTGGCCGTGCTGTCATCAGACAAGCATTTGAAATTGATTGGGTTCAAGACTGCCAGTGCCATATGCTGCAGGAAATGGAGAGGAACTAAGCAACACACATACACACACACACAAATGCACATACACACACACACACACACACACAAATCTTTGTCAAATGAGATATGTGCTGTATAACTGTGTAAAAAAAAAAATTGGATGTGGATCTACAGTAATAAAAATAATCAACTCCACAAGTACACTTTAACAGCATATTAACATCCACGAAAGTTGTCATTTACCACAGCTAACTGGATTAATACACAGGAAAAACTACTTTATTGACCTTTCTGAAAACTCAGTTTTGAGTAAGTTCATCAAAATCAACCGGGGAGAGTAGTTATTACATTTACTAAACAGCAAACAGCCCCAAATTAAATTATGCAAATATTATGGTTACACATTGAAATTACTACTATTTGCATTATCTTTTAAATGTTATTAGACAGTAAACACCTTCTCTCCACAGGATTGCTCTCTCATGTAACTTTATTAGAAATCTACCATCTTTTTTCCGACAGTGTTGGTGTTCCTAGGTGACCTTCTGTTTTTCTCTCTACAGACCTCTCAGACATGATGGGTTTAATATTTCTATCACATTTATCCTTTACGACTGTGGAAAATGGCAATAAATTTTGTAATTGTAATGGATATCAGTGGTTAAGTCAGGTGCTCTCTCCAGGTGGAAAAAGCTTTTCATTGCCGACACTTTTATTTGCAGCTTTCATTTGTTTTTTCTTCCACCCAACATTCATTTTTCAAAGGCTTTGTTGCAATTAATTTTGCATAACTCGGTTTAATACTGTCTAAACTCTGGCTCTCATCCCAGGCCAAATGGCTCATTTTATGATGCTTAAGCCAAATGAGCACACGCAGGACATCTTTTGCATGTTAATGATTTTCTTTTTTAATAACAGTTTCTGTCTAACAGCTGCCTCTAACCCACAGAACATTATACCCATTTTAGTCTCCAAACTTTTACCCTTTTTCATTGGAGTTGACACACTAGCACTGTTTATTGCTGACAATAAGATTACAGTATATGGAAAACAACAAACAACTAAAAAGACTCATGTAAATACGTTCCAACCCTGCTCTTGTCAGGTATTTACCACTTCAGTGGTCTCATAAAGTTTGATAGGACTGTCCAAAGCTCACTTTTTGTTAGCAGTTTGATTAAGGCTGTGCACGAAAAGAGGAAAAAAACAAGTTCTTTCTTTTTTGGCAGCACAGACAGGGGTCAGAGCAGAGGGTGAGGTTGCAGTAGGCCTGTCGGTCATTTTTGGTGTGTCAGTTCAGAGGGTCAGTCACAAAATGTCCACTGTGTCAAATTATTGGACACTCCCTCTGCTTTTTGAACAGAGTTACAGCTGCATGTTTGCTGTTTTTTTTTAGTTCCAAAGTTATTGGCAACTTCAAGTTAAAAATCAAACTAAGAGGATGAAACATGGACGGCATGTACCACAATAGGTCAGACTTGAACTGTTAAAGAAGATACTAATTCTTCAGAATTGAATGCTGTTTTGTTAAAATAAGCACAGTTTTGATGTCCATACACCTCAGAACAATGAGAGATTTGTGATTCAGCATGTCAAACATGGCTTTAGGTGATTGTTAGTAAAAGTAAAATTAAAATGTTGTACATTGTAACTCCAACATTCCTACTGTTGCGTAATAAAAACACAGTTTTGGCTGGAGGGTCTGGTTAATAATGAATTCAAGCACTTTAATTGATAGTCCTGTAAAAAGCTGATGGCATACATTTAGTATTTTAATTTCTTAACAGCCATTTAAATGGTTTTGTGAAATCAAACCACATCAAGATGAAATTAAACCTGTTGATCTCTTGTAATGTGCTCTGATTGCAAAAAAACGAGATTTTACAGCCTGGAAATGTACATATTCCTCAAACACTTATTGTTCTTATTAGTTACTAGATAACATAAAAAAATGCATCATCTCATATTAAGATTAGGTACATTCAGAAACAGCAGGAACCATATTTATTCAACACATATTATAAATAAAAGACCATATTTAAATATGTTTGAATAGAATCTGCAAAGTCACTGCCCAGTAGGGAATGGGTTGGATAATAACAAGGTACTCTGTGTGATGTAGACTAGATCCAAATTCTTCTTTTTTATTCCACAGGGAGGTCTTTGCTTTGCCTTGAAGGTAGGAGCTGGAAATGGCAGAGGCCCTTTTTTATTGTAATCAGCTGAATTGCTTTGGTAGGAAGATCAAGTACCAGTCTCTGGATATAGAAACATGTGAGTTGTAATTCCTTGTGACATCTTGAGATACTGTTCTTTCAAAATTAGCAGATCCTGTCTGAATAGATATTACATAAAACTGCACTCAGGCCACTTTCTCTACTGAAAATATCATCATACTGTGATATTGGAAACAAAATAATGGAAGGCAATCATTTCAGTTAGATTTTTCCCTCCATATCCTTACATATAATGTCATCAGATATGATTACCTTTTTTAAAAAAAATCAGATTAATCAGAGGGTCACTTTAGATACATTTGTACTAATCATGATTAAGAAAGACAGGAATGCAGAAAGACCCTTGGGAGAAGGCAATATATAAAGTTTTATTTAAATATAAAACAAATGGTGTCCAGGTGCAGCCTGCCAAGCCTTTGTAAAGCCCATGATATTAATCGATCAGCAGTTTTTGTGTTCCACTTGGTGTTGTTGCCAGTTTGTCAGACTGATTTACTGAGGTGCTGATGTTAGCTGAGGGGAGTTTGGGACGAGCTTGTACCATACCAGGTTCTTGAACCATAAAGGAAAGAGTTTTTAAAGAAACGTTTGCCTTCTGTGATTTTTGATGGGTTTCTTTGAATGTGGGTGTAAACAGTAAACGAATTTCTTTGAGTTACTTTGTGCGAGTGCTAAATGTAGGGCAAAGGCTCTAAACTCTCATAATCTTTATATCTATAGTATTACTACCATCTATATTACTATTAAATATACCTTTATACTATATTATACAACTCTTATGGAGAGAATATACTTTACTCTGATGAATGTTCTACTTAAATATGTTTTGCTCTGAAGTTATTCTAACAGCAATTTACCTTCATCACAATCTACTGAATCACAATCAAGATTAGATTAGAGTTTGGCACTAATGCTCTGCACCGGTTGACATTCTTCCTGTGTTGATGACATTACCATGCAACTACATTTAAATGCAGAACACATCTTAATGCTTCTAGATATGGAATGCATATTTATGAAATTGCATTGTTGCTCTCTGTGTGTACATAGTTGCTATCACCAACTCTCCATATACTTCATATGCATATATGCCTACATCATTGACCTTTCAGTGTGTAGTTGCTGTGTTAAAAATAGTTTGCCCTTCTTATATAATGTGTTGCTTCACAAAATATATTAATTTGCAATGTATTGTATGTATTCATGCATTTAATGAAAACTAGGACAGCGGTGATGGATTACAAGATGTTGGCTAATTCTGTGTGCCTTGCAATGCAGATGCATTGCAGAGGCAGGAATTCCCAGCCGGCCCACCAGTAATACTAATACAGAACTACTTTGGGGCCCTTGGTCGCACACTCATGATGCACACATGTGCACTTTCATTCAGGACTAATGAAACAAAAAATGTTCCACTTTAACATCCAGAAAACTGGCTTTTGTAAATTCCTAAAATTATTTTTGTGTTGTGATTTTCAACGTGCATTTCCTCCCACACCTTTTCATATAGGCACCAAAATACACCAACGCAGATTCCCAAATAAAAAACGTTTTAACATCTTTGAAAACCCAATGCTATCCCATGGGATAGGCATCCAACAGGTTATGCATGTGGACCCCTGATGTCTCACAGCTACGCAATATTCTCACCTAGAAACACCGTTCAATCTCTAGACGCAATTCAGAGTCCTGGTAAGATGAAACAGCATTCCGAGACTCTTGAGTCTGAGTGTGAAGATACACAATTTTAAAATACCGTAGCTTATGTCTTCACATAACACAGATGTTAGAATTGTCATTACAGGCAGAAAAGCAGAGATCAAAAAAGAAACCAATACAAGGACACAGAAGCAGACTTTGTTTTACAGACAATGTAGAATGGAAGTGTAATGGAAACATGATGCGATTTCTAAAGATGTGAGTCAATGAACAGGAGTGTGGTGCTGGTGGGTGGGTGGCTGGGCTGGGGGGGGGTCAGGGGGGTGATGATTAATGACTGCGTGTTGAATTTAACCAAATGTCATGTGACTTGGCCACCTCTACCTTCCTACAGCACCTCTTTTTTATTAGCCTTAGGGCTGTAGAACCTAGTGGGTAGTTGCGTGTTTTTATACCCAGGACACTGCAACACTGCTGCTCTTTAATATAAACCATGTTGTTTTATCCTGTGTGATCTATGCGTCTCTATATATTTGTTTTAGGACACTGCCTCGAGTACATCCAAACTTGAGTCACTGTTATTAAAGAAATAATCTGTGAGTTTCCCCCTAAATCTGTTGAGGTTGCCGTCTTGTGAGTCTGCTCTTTGTAACTGAAATTAAAAAAAAAAATTTGAGTAATGGTTTCTCTTACTCACTGAGAGCATCAGTAGATCCAGTAGATGGTCTGACACCCTCATCATTAAACCTCCAGATTCTTTCTGACTGTTTGCCGTACTTTGTATCAAACGCGGACAGACGCTGAGACACCAAATATTTTGTGAGGTAATTGTCTTTCTGCCACAGAGGTGGTAGCCTACAGTAGATGGATGACATGTATAATCTAGATTATCTAATGTTCTCTGGCGTATCAACACAGATGCCCAAAAATTGTGCTGACATTGCCTGCAGAGCAGCAACGCTCCCTTCGGTGTACACAAGGTGAAAGCAGCGGGGGTTGTACACGTCCCAGCGGAACCTGTCTCGCTCATTCATAACTCTTCTGCTTTGGCAACACGGAGATTAATGTGCACTGACATCAGTAAGGTGCCGATGCGAGGTGGACTCGAAGTACCGAGTCTATTTAACATATGACAGGAACTGTCAAATCACCGTCCACACCACCCAATTCCAGTTCTCAGTCACATCACAGAGGGTCTTTACCTGGGCTGGGGTCACGTTGGTGCTCTTATTTCAGGGGAACCTTCAGGCGCTTAAACAAATGTAATAACGCACCTGTTTCTAATAGGAACAAAAATGATTCTGAATTGTTGCAGTGGCTTTTTGACTTTAGGGTTAGGGCAGGGGTCGGAAACATTTCTGGCTGAGAGAGCCATGAAAGCCACATATTTTAAAATATATGTCTGTGAGAGCCATATCATATTTTAAGCACTGTAGACGTTAAATGTGTGAATTTTCAAGTAAGACCAACAATTTAAATAATATAATAAGTCTCTTAATTCCTTATTTTTAGCAATGTTGTTATACTGGACTTACCAATAATAGTTAATATACTTCTTATCAATGCAACTTCTGGTGCTGCATGATTTTGCTGCTGCTGATGATTTCAAAGTGAATGTAGCATGTGGTGTCTCAAAGTGTCGCTTTATATTTGACCGTTTCATCGATTCAATTTTATCAGCGCATATTAGACACACTGCATAACCTGCTCTCTCCACAAAGGCATATTCCTCTGTCCAGTCCTGCTGAAATGTACAGTACCCATCATCTTTTTTTCTTTATGCCATCTTCTTAGTCAAAAGGGTTCACCCTGCATAAATGAGCTAGCTGACTATTTCATTAGGGGGAGGGGAGTTTACTTCTTGACCTCACAACAACTTGTGTATGCAGCTGCATTATCCAATAAAAATAAGAGTTTTGAAGTCAGACCCTCCCGCACCCCGAATTACAGCTGGGATTGGCTCCAGCCATCCACAACCCCGAACAGGTGCTGTAGAAAATGGATGTATGGATCAAAGAGGAATTACTCATTACTTATCCTGTTAAGAAATGTCAGCTAAGACCTCTCTGCGAGCCAGATGCAGTCAGCAAAAGAGCCACATTAAGCTATAGGTTCCTGACCCCTGGGTTACGGCTGTGCTTGGCCTCCCTTGGCTCCTGTACAATTAACATTTAAGAAAGAATGAATTAAACTCAAATATTTCTATAATTTATAGTATCATATTTGCATTCGTCGGATTATTTTACTCAGTTGTGGTTTTATTTTACACAGTTGTAGGATTGTTTTACACATTTTTTGTAGGATTATTCATCACATCTTCTCATTCTTGCTTGATAGACACCAGAATCTTTGAACCCATGAGACAGCCTCATTGAACAAATGTCACATCTCTCCATTGTCTTTGCTACTCTTAACCATATACCTGGGTTGCTTGGCCACAGTAATGATGCTTGACTCCTGCATCCACAGATTCCCCCTGCAGTGTCACCCATTAATCTAACCAATGAGCACACCGTTGCAGCCCTTGGAGGCACACAGTCCCATAGTCCTCACTTTGGATGATGTACAGTAGCTCTTATGGGAAATTATACCTTATGTGTACATGTGGTCTGTGCTATGGTGAAATAGTCTTTGATTCAGTTGAGTGTTTATTTAAGAGCCTTTGACAGGAAATTGGTGAAGCTCACACAGATACATTTTTATACCCTTACACATTTCTGCTCAGATATCCCATACTTATTATATCACTTAGTGTTGAGTTGATTCAGTGAGATAAACCACATTCATGTAGGAAACCGTTATATTAAATAATGTTGCTCTTTTGAATGCTGTTCTGCTTTTTTCATTGCATGGAAATGATAATTTAACCGTTGCAAGATTAATCTATATGTGTAATTTAAAAATCGACTGTTTCAAAAATGTCATAATTTTGTCAAATCCAAGTAGAAATAATGATATAAGACATCATCAGAAATACTATATCCATGGTGTTTATTGATGAAATGTACTGGCTGTGCTGATGTGTGTTCCACTCGAAGAGTGGAAAAGGTTCTTGTAAATTGTTAAATAGATCTACAGGCAAATATTGTGAATGTTAAAGACGAGTCCTTGCCTTGAATTATTGCCTCCATCTTGTATATCAGCAGCCGTTCCAGGCGAGTGTTTAATTTCAATTTCAATTTCAGTGTGATTATAATTTTCTCCCTTAAGAAATAGCTCTTCTTAAATATTGATACCATTTCTATACATAATCTATTAAATATGTAGCATTTAACTTATTTAACATTTAAATTTCATTTTATACCTTCACATATAATTGAAAACCATCTTGAAACCTTTTACATCTGACCTGTGAATATAAGTCAAGTAGGCAGATGCCCCAGCGGGTACAAAGCTTATTTGTTGTTGGTTTCCTTAAGCTAAAATGTCATAAAGGCTTAATTTCAGAGTGATGAGCCTTGCTTTAAGTGTCGGCAATTAAATTTCCTAACCATCTGTACTGGCAGCACTTTCCGTGCTGTGGTATGCTGGTGTAGCTTTAATGCATCTATTCTCCCCCACTTTCTCTTCCTTGTTCTGACAGCAACAGGAAACTAGTCTGTGGGAAGTGAAGCTGCACAAAATCCAAGACAGCATCTCATTATCCACTAAATAGCACCAGATTAATTACAATGACAGTGACAGATGGCCTGTTGCTGGATCATTGAAATGGGACCCAAGGGAAAAATGCCATACAGGTATTCACTAAATAGCTATACAGTACATAATCCACACAATCTATAGATAAAACCAGACAGGAAGTGAGACAGTGAGGCGTGTAGCGAAGGCATAGATAATATGTAAATTTGAATAAAGAAAAAGTAATTTCACATGTCTATGATGATGTCACACAAGTCCATAGGTGGCATTTTAATTGTAAACCATCAAAGACAAGTGTATAATATGGATACAATGGCAGGGAGAGAAGTAACTGGACCGTCATTAAATCATTGCTCTCGCATCATGAAAGTTTATTATTTGTTTGTACCTGTTTTGCACAAAGCACCCGTTTCACCTTTCAACATGGTGGACTAATAGATAGTGCAATTATTTGGCTTGTAATTTATCTTGGGTTTGTTGCAGTGTTTCAATTTCATGTTTGGGTGTGGTGGATGTCCTGAGAGTTTGTGAATGGTTCAAGAACACAACACAGTGACAGCGAGCAGCAGTGTGTAAAGATTGTGTAAATCACATCTTCATTACAGTAAAGCTCTTGCAGTCACAAGCCTAAAACCATTGTGTAGACTAGAAGATGGACAAAAAGCAGCTGGACGGGAGTACAAATGCAAATAAACCATGGCCACTCTAAACTTCATAAATATGCCTTGACAGTCTAATTGATCTGCGATCGAAGCAGATTGTAAAACATAATGGTTTTATGTTGTCTGTTGTCAAACTGGCTTCCAGTATTCCTGAAAGATAAATGATTTTCCTTGTCCAACCCCAGCACACTCAGTGCTTCATATTCAAACAGGGTCATGGGTGAGAATTTTGTGTTATACTTTGCGTATTTTACTCCTGTATTATCATTGCACTTGCTCTTATTTCTTTAAGTAACGCAGCAAATCAGCAGGAGTGATCCCTATTGTGTTACTCATTACCAACCGTTTTATGTTCCCTGGGCAGCTACTGACCAGAGTGCTGTAAACATTTAACACTTAAAGTTGTCAGAACGGGTTTTACTGCCAGCAGTTATTGTGCTGTGGGAGTCGTAAAGTTTTTGTCTGAGTATATAAGCACATAAAAATCTGAGATGAACTCCTCTCTTTTTCTATGCATTATTCATAAGTAAGTCATATTTGAATGTTTTTTGATGTTTAATATTCCTGGAACTGTGAATGTTACTGTGGTAAAATGATAATCTGTGGTTTCTCTGCAGTGTGAATCATGGTTCAGTCTCCACACTAGTAATTTTCTCATAAATGAAGAGTAAACATTTTAAGAAGACACAGAAACTTTTACTGCTTCTGTGCAACATATCCATCACTGTATCCATGCTCCCTTCTTCTCTGTTTGCCTTTCTCTCCAGTATTCCTTTTCTTGCACTGGACAAATACCACTAAAGCTAATGCATCTCAAGCCAGATGGGCCCCTACACACAGCATATCTGCAACTGCACCCCTTTTGTAAACATGCTACCTATAGTCTCTGTCCCCTCAGCTTCACAACAACAACAACAACAACAGACATCCCACCACTGCAGTGTCATCAGAGACCATTTGAGAAGAGGGAAAAGCATTGGAGACAGGTCTGTGCACCCTGGTGCTTCCTTATTTCTAACCACCACACCGGACAGGAAGTGCTTCAGCCTCACAAACTCAGGCCTATCTGTAGGTCATCAGGGATCCAGGAGACAGTTGATCCACAGATACCATCCCCCTCAATATAAGTTATTTGCATTAGAAGACTTGTTTGTGTCCAAGGTCAGCTTCTCTTTCTGCACTGGTAGCTGTGGTGAATTGCCGCGCATATTTGTCCTTGAGATCTCCTTTCCGTCACAATCGACATAATAATTTTCCCTTTAGAAAGTCAAAGGCAGACACACAGGGTTATAAAGGCACGTGAAAATGAGCAGTTACAAAGTGGAGGTTTGCAAGGAGCTGCACTCTTGAGGCCGTATGGCTTTAAATGGATCTGAAGGTCATGTTTTTCACATTTATTATCAATAATTTATTATTGCCAAACATACTGTTGTGTTTAGAGAATCATCAAAGACATCTCAGAAATCTCATTTACGTTGGGGATTTTATTCTCCTTTCCAGGTTTTAAAATGCAATTTTGATTTTTACTTTATCACTTCACTAGAACAACACTGGGACATCCCTGAAAGTTTTAATTTATTTGGAAATAGACAGTTTATCAGGCATTGTTTTTAGAATAAAAGGAAATAAATTATATGCCACTACACCAGGCGAGTTGTTTGATGACTGCAGTGAATAGCATATTCATTCTGTTTGGTTAGAAAGTCTCATTCATGGGGAGCATTTTACTGAAGATAGGTTGGTTTACAGCTGATTTATTTGCACTGAGCTTTTAGATTTTCCTTATCTTTGCATCTCCTCTTTTTCATGTGTTCAGAATGCACATCACATCTGACGATCAATCAGAAGGCAGTTTAATTAATTTTCTTTTCAATCAAGCTGTCTCTCGGCTTTGCCATTAACCTATGCATGCTGAAATATAGATACAGCTCAGTCTGGTCATATTTTCATTAATCCTGTACAATGGTGTTTGATGATGGATGATAGAGGTCTCTAAAACGAGCACTACAAAAACAAAATGAAAACCGCCAGATGTTTTAGTTTTACTGCAACGTATGCAGTCTTTGAGTACTTATCAGGCTGCTGCAGCCGTAAAGGTACATTTTATTTCAGATTGGATGCATATTGGAGCATTACCACTTGAGAAACCGTGAAAGGGAGACGAGTGCATTATAGTGCATGTTAGAGATGTCCACGCTGGAAGGTTTTTAAGAGCAATGCCTGACCTGCTCTGCTGAGGCTAAATGCAAATATGAAAGAGGACCATGTCTAATTGAAGACACGTGATTACGAAACTATTTCTTGCCTTACAACTCCTGTGTCGAGGACAGTTAGAGGTCAACTCATGCACATTAATGGGCAAGGACACACGTACTTAAAGGGTTACCTTTATCCAGTAACTGCTCCTGTGACTCTGGCATCTCCTCTACATGTGGAGCAAGAGGACATTAGTTTTTGCAGAATTTCAAATAAATTATTTATTTCTCTCTGATGATTCTTGGAAGTGCAGGTAATTACAGCATGGTTCATCAGTAAGGAATAAACCTTTAAAAATGGTGAAGCTCATTATAGTTAAGTGAAGACACTGATTTTAGGCAGTTAGTGTCAAGAATGACATAATCTGTCATCTATAATACACAAGATTGCCTTAGTAGAGCTGCAGATATATACATGTATTAGTTCAAACTCACATAATGATGTTGGGAAAGTCATTGGAGATTTTAGTTGTACTTATTGTGAACTCTACAAGTTTAGCTGTAATGTTCCAAGCAAAAGGAAAGAAAGGTAAGTTAGTGCATGACTTTGATAGCAGACATCTGTGATGGACCTATTTCAGTAAGAGGATCCATCTACTCGAGCTCCTATGCAAATACATGGAAATGAAACATAAAGCATTGCAGGCAAGAAAAGAATTATTTGTTCTGGGGAGTGGGACCATTTATCAAATAAAATGTGATGGAGTGGCTGTGAAAGGCTCAGAGAGGTGGAGATTCCAATGAATTTCATTTGTGGGGCAGTCAGCAGAACGCCTCCATAACTGAGACCAAAAAAAACAAAACAAAAAAAACCCCCAAAAAACCCAGAAAGAGTTTACATCACTCACAAGTGATTATTATCATTATCGTAATCATTATAATTTTTATCGTAATTATCATAGTGCTAAAGGGAGCTATTCTTTAATTGTAATGATTTTCATTTTAAAGTTGTTGACACAATTATCAGCCTGTCCTTGAGTTTTTTTGAGTTTTGGAAATGGAATGGAAAATGCAAATAAGTGCATTTCAGTCAGCCAACTCTGGATTAAACCAAGAACATTATTGCACACAACTATTCACACAATTAACAGAGCATCAATTTAGTAGAAACACTTGCTGACTTTAAAAATGTTAGGACATCCACTTTAAAGTGGAGCAAGAGGATGTTTTTTTAATTTAAATCTAAGAGGAAAATTAGTAGCAATTCCTCCCCAGCAAGCAAATATACCACCAGAATTTGTGTGACACAACAAATATATCAACATGTCCAAATACCATCGGAAACTCAGCCCAGAGACTGAGGGGGAGCATTAGCTGCGCTGAAGTTGTAAGCACCAAAATCTGGCCAGTTGAAGGAAGATCTAGTAATGAACTACACGCACCAAATGAATCCACAAAACCATTAAAGAAACCCTTCTAACGTCTGACTATCAGCAGTAAATGTACCACGGTACAGTGGCAGTAGATGGACCACTAGGTGGTGGGTGAGCATCTACAGTTCTGGTATAGTTTTGCAATATAATGGCATGGGATTCATTCAACTGATGGTGGAATGTCTTAGAATGACACTTAAGCAATGAGGATGATTGTGGTTGGAAATTCATGAATCAGGACCAAAAACAAAGGCAAATTTATCGATTAAAGTCACCAATTTTATTGTCTCTTTGGAAATTAAACTTGACAGATTCTCCATGAAATGTTCTTTCTTTACCAGAGCACAACCATAATATCAAAACAAAGCAAGTTTAAATAGCTGTCTGCTGAAATAAGAAATAACATGCAACTATGATTTTACCTTGTTTAACATGTGACATCACAGCAACAGATCAAACAAATGCAGACATCTCAAAGGAAAGTATGACCTATAATACAACAGTTAAAGTGGAGTATACTTAATTTATTGGACAGTTTTGACATTTGCTCCCTCCCTAATTATCATTGTCAGGTTTAAGGAGATTGGAGGTTCTCTCTTTATCCCTTTTTTATTTCTATAAGAAAAAATTATAGTCGATCAAATTTCTGCTCATGTGAGCTCTTTTAGAGAAGTGAGTAGTTCTCACGTTCTGTGTCATAGTTGTACCTCTCTGCGCAACTTCCTCACACCATCCCTCTCCTTTGCTCACCAAAAAGAGACAGGAGACTGTGGAGCTTTGGAGCACCTGTTGTGTGAGGTGTTTGAGGCAAACCAGGATGCATCAGGCTGGCTGTGTATGGTAGATCGGGAGTGTGATCATTGGTGGATATGTACGTATGAGCCTGTCCTGCTGATGGTGATGTCTTGAGTTGGAATGTCTCTCAGTAATGCAGTCCTAGAACTGGTCATTAGGAGTGTTTATGTCGTCGTGGAACTGGTGATTTATACAACTTCCAGCTGGACTAATATTTCTGAAAGAATGTCTTGAACAGGGTTTGCAGCTGGAGGCAGGAACACTGCAGGAAAATTGCTTATTGTTTCCACTCTATTATCAGCCCAAACCTATACAATGCTTTAGCTCTCTTAACATCTCAACATGAAAGAAAAGTTTCCCACACTCTCCTTTCTTATTTAGCGGTCTGTTGTCCTTCTGCCTTTGTCCATTTCTCAAGGAAAGTATGTCATCGTTCCGATGTTTCACCGCAAAACCATAAATCAACACACTCTCAATGACTGTATTATTGTTCAGTTTGATATTGACATGTGGCAGATTCCTTTAACGTTACTATAACAACCAGCTACAAGCCAAATAAATGTCTTACATGTGGGTTGATATAATGAGAGGCCAACATTTTGATTGTAGTTCTGTCAGAGAAAGAAAAAAAGAGAAAAACAAAATAAATTCCAAGAAAAGACATGTTTTCAGAAGTTCAAGTTCAATTCTCTTTGAATCTTACAGTTCAAAGTGTCTCTAGGTGCTTTACAGAAACCAAGAGGATGCTGAAACAAGCAACATTGGCGGGGAAAAGGTTCTCCCTTTTAACAGGAAGCAGGACCTTGAGCAGGACCATCAAGAAGAAGAACTCTTACAAATACCAGCCAATCAAAGGCTGCATTCTTAAATACACAAAACCCAAGGTTCAATAAAGCAGAGGATGAAATTGTAAAGATGGTTTGTTCCCACCTAGCGATCTAGTCTCTAAAGTGCTGTTAAAGCTGTGGCGTTGTTGAGGTGATAGACATGAACTTACTTTTAATTCTTTTTCTGAGGCCACCAGAGGGATTCCACTATCAAAGAATCAGCCAGTCAAAGTGATTTAAAAAGCTTTTCATTTTATTATAATTTCTTATTTAAATGTCTCTTGATGCATTTGTTACGAGGCTAAACTCACACTGGTTATGCAGGAAGGCTGATGCTCTGCTTGGCCTTCTGTGCCCACCTGACACAGTCTTGACTGGTTTTAACGGTTTTTTTATCTGCATTGAGAGAAACTGAGAAATAACGGCATGTAAGTCTGGTGTCTAAGTTGGTTTGGAAGCCAACTTGTAGTGAATAAATTAAAATGAGACAATTTAAGTGAGTTTATGAAATTACATGATCTCTTCATTGAAGGTCACAACTTGGATGATGTAACTGTCTGTCAAAGGTTGTCCAGTGACTGGTATAAGAAGTATAAGTTAAATTTCTCCCTTTTGATTGTTGCCTTTCATTTCAGAAGATCAGAGGAGCCTTTTTTGTTAAGTGTGAGTGGGATGCAGTCACTGCGGCTTTTTGAGACATTTTGGTAAGAACAGCCCACGGGCCCGAGTCTCGGGGGGCCCTAATAGCTCGGGGCCCTAAGCAGTTGCCTGCCTTCTCTGTTCACGAGCCGTGTCTCTGCACATGTCCACATTAATGTCAACTAAACAGGATATTAACTGTGCTGCAGCAATGATGAAAATAAATTATGCTGTGGCCTCCACCCATCCACCCACCCGTCCATCCACCCACCCATCCATCCATCCATCCATCCATCCATCCATCCATCCATCCAAACCAGATTGAATTAAATCATATCCCATCAACTGTAAAAGAGCCAGAGCTCTTAAATCTGAATCACACACACACAAACACACATGTGTACACCCACACATGCAAATGTGCGCGCCTATGCGCACACAAACACACACAGCACAGTTGACCATTATAACAATATTAGCTCATCTATCTGGCCTTGCTTTGACAATTAGAATCTGGGCTGTTCTCCTCATTCACAGACTCACTGCTCAGGCACTCTTTGCTCTTGGCCATTTTCTGTTTGGACGAAGGCTGATTAAATTCCAGTCACTGACATGTTGCAGTAGCAGAGGATGAGGCAGAGGAGGCCGGGATTGTCATGACTGACTGCAGGTTCACCCTCTTTAATCTCCAGAGTATGGTTCTGAACTAACACTGCAATTCCTGTCAACAGAGGAAGAACTTGCCTGTTAAACATTAACACTACAGTATGGGCGAGAAAGAAAAATGTAAAAGAAAAATCCTGCTTTTGCCAGAGTTATTCCTCTCACTGTCCCAGTGTGGTGAGTTGATGAGGAACACTTGTTTTGTTTAAAAAAAGAAAGACCAAAGATGTACTTTCTTAATGTTCGTGTCAGTAGTATGATCATTACATGACTATACTTAAGTATAGTTGTTTTAAAGTCTTGTTCACAAATTGTCAGTATCATTATGTTGTCAGCCACATTATATTCCTCTTTTTTCAATGCTATTTGAATACTGAATCAATTCTCAAAAGCTCTATTTAGAGTAATACACTACCATCTATTTTTAAATGGAAAAAAAAAAAAAGGTTGCTCATTTTCTTAGATTGGTCACGTTAAGGTCTTTTCTCCAATTGTTCTGAGATAAAAGAATGTTTGAGTGATGCCACCAGACTATTGGTGCTTTTGCACAATTTCTTGGCAAATTAAAAAGAAGAAATATAGCTGATTCAATAGAAGCATGCTCATAACATGGTTACTTTCGTTCAACGATGTGCTTCTCACAGGAGGTTAATGGAGATTTGTCAACAGTTTTTACTTTGCAATAACTGTTTTCCTGCTGGTTATAGACTGAAGTGCATTACTAATCACGTTAAGCGTGGACCAGTATATCTTAGAAGCTACTGTTTCATGTTATCGATAGTTTTTGGCAACACAGTCATATGGTGTTTAATACGTCATTTCTACTGTTAAAGGCTCTGACATGCTGTCAGCTACTGAGTGAATGTAAGCTCATGTAATAAAACTTGTGGCTACAGGAGCGATGGTCTGATTCCTGTTTGTTCCCACTTGCCGAGAATGGTTGCCATTGTGTTTCAGTTGAATAAGTTACCGACATGTGGCAGTGGTTTTTGGTTTTTTTTGGTAGTTTTGACCACCAGGGTTACATAAAATGTATTCTACACCCCCCTTTTGATTTGGCTGTTTAATTATGTTCTGAGTATGGTATTGTGTCACAATCTGGTATCAAAATAAAGAAATTCTCACCCATTTCTCTCATATCTCTCTATATTAGTCTAAGTGACACAGTAATTCTATTTTCTGCCCAGAGTCGATGTTTTCCTTTAAATAATATTGACTGTTAACTGTAGTCTTTGGGTGTGAATCAAACATGCGGGGTCAAGTGTTATTTGATGATTGGTCATTGGAATAATCTCACACTTTCACTGGAAACCAAAGTGGAAATCTGCTCAGTCCAGGCCTCCTTATCAGCCTCTCCTCAGAGCACAAATCAAATGTGGGAAAGGGTGATCGTGGGAGAATATGTACTAACTTGAAAAACAATTTCCTCTCTGTCAGATTTCAGTGAAAAGTTGTGCAGAAAGTCAAAAGCGTAGCGTCTGAAAGTGCACTTAACTCAGTCGTTTATTTGCTCAGTTGTCTGTTTCGGGTCATGTTTTGGAAAAGGGAAAGGAAGATATAAAACTGGCACAGATGCTTTGTGAACTTTAGCTAGATTTATATCAAAAGACGTTTTATAGGCCTGCGTTTATGAAGCTCTGTTTGCCTTAGTATAAAACATAAAGCATTTTTATACTCACCACATCTTTATACTCAATATGGCACTAATCACCACAGCAGCAGATTTCAATAATTTAGATGTTTTTCATCATTGAGTTCTTCATCTAGAGCTTTAAAATCCAATCTATACTTGGTCATATTATTGATTCATACATGCTATCACGTTATTGATCTTTGTCCTGTCAGCCTTTTACCCAGGATATCAGCAGCTGCTGCACTCTGGACACACTCAGGACTGTACCTTTTAGTCTGAAGTACAGCATGAAACATTACATTTTTGCTGTGTCTGTTCTGTTAGTCCGACAAAATTTTTGGTACATTTTTGGTCTGGCCAGAGATATTCTCTGCCATTCATTTTCTTTTTGTTATTCTGGTGCATCAATAAACATGTTGGTCAAGCAAGAAAAATTGCATCTAAAATCTGTCCAAGCTCATTTTTGCAAGTGACATGTCAATTATACCAAATTTGAGCTGGATTTCACAGGCTTACTTCATCTACACCGTAATTCAATTAGTGTGAGACAATTCACAGCTGAGATGATCAATGGGATGGAATGAGGGAGGACAGAAAGACAGATTTGATTGAAAGAGATAACACATCGGCCATTGAAGCCGGCGACCTTTGAAGTTCTAAAGAGATTCAGGTAAAGAGAAAGTGTCAAGATCTGGATGCTAATGAACTCTGGGCCAAGTGTTTATATATGTATATATGAGGTATTGTTATCTTTAAGATCTGTGTGTGTGTGTGTGTGTGACTTGTGTTCATAGGAGGACCTGACAAACTGAAGCTAAAGGTTGACTTTGCAGGTTTAGTCGGAACATTTCTGTATTCATCACACACGTTGGTAGCTAAGACAGGCAAAATGAGTTGGGGAGTTTATTACATGCTGCAGTTCACTGATACACAGAGCAACCTCTCTGCCCCCAGGACACATTGAATTTTATTATTTCTTCCAGAGCTGAGCTTTCACTTCACAAGTATTTTTCGATGCGCATGCAGGCAGAGACTCTTGAGCTTGGGACAATTTCCTCGTGTCATTTCAAGGGGAAAAAAGTGATCATCTAAGTGGAAATAGAATCACAGAATCGTTGGTTAGCTGATTGATTTGGCTTTTCAGGCTAAAATATATGTCTACATTTCAAGTCTTGGAATAATGTTTTTTTGGTTTGAAGACAGCCAACCAGAAGGCCTCCCCAGGCCTTCTCATTTAATGTGTGTTTAATTGTGTCTCTTTCAAAATGGAAAATTAAAAAGACTCAAACATTTTGTTTATCCATACAAACAAGACATTATATGTATTAATGGCCAGTCTCTGCCTATCGGAACAGTCTTTGTTTGCCTGCGTGCGTGTGCGAATGTGCGTGTGCATTCTTAATGATGACTTAATTTACGACCTCACACTGGAGAAAATGCAAGGGCACCTGGGACAATAAAACATTTTATGCATTCATAAATTACACTCAATTGACTTCATGCAGCCGCCACAACAGTAGGTCCTTCCTCTGTGTCAGCTCGTCACGGCCAAGCATCTCATCAAAAAGTCATTAATGACTCTTTTTTTTTTTTTGTATCAGTTGGCTGTGGTTGACAAACAAGTTGGAAATAACCAGACTAAACAGCAAACTGAAGGAACCTGCAGCTTCAAGTCATCCTATTATGGCTCTACACAATCTCTGACACCATAGGGAGAGAAAACAAGCCCGAGAAATATTAAAACCATGATGCAATAAATGTAATACTTTATTATCATCAGTTTGTAATAGAAAACAAAAGTTACCTGTTCATATTGAAATTAAATTGAATATGAATGATGATTTATTTCATTTTCAGTCAAGTGTATTTTGTAGACAGAGTGTAAATGACTTTTTATATTAGGGAAAAATAGTTTGGGTGATATGACATCCTTATGAGAAATGTTTTCATTCTGCCTTTTGAAGACGGCAGATTTACTTCGAGTTTGTAGGAATAATATCTGGCTGTCTGCATCATGTCAAACACCGCCTTCCTTCACTATTCATTAAATTACCTGTTGGCAGTATTAACGTTATCAAGCTTTCCCACCACAGTACATTTTTAGAGGATTATTACACTGCTGTCGAATATATTTGTAAATTATGTATATGCCTGGGTGGCCACAGGGAAGAATCTTGTAGTCCAGCCATGCATTATAAATACGAACACCTGGCATCCTCTGGTAAGGTTAAGCCAGCAGCATCCCAAGTTATGTTGCTTTTGTCATTTTGGAAACTTGGTGGGGGGGGCAAGGACACAGTCTCTTCTTGCAGGACAGTACACCTCAGGAGTTCTCCATTTCTTGAATGTCCACAGCATTACATCATCCCTGTGAGAAACCAATATTCAACTCCGTCATATCACAACGTCTTTTCACAGTTCCCCATCCGCCGGGAGATCTCATGCTGTTTCATTACATAATTTTTTTTAGGAGTTTCTCTCCACGCCTAAATCGTTGTCAAGTTCAAGGTCAATATTGTCCTCTTAAGTCTTTCCCTGGGGTCACAGTGAGCAAATAGGTCATCCCTGCTGGCTATGAGAAAGAAAGTGAGAGAGACAGAAACGGTGTGTGTGTGTGCGTGTGTGCGTGTGTGTGTGTGTCTGTGTGGTGGGGGGGGTGCACAGCTGCTCGCTTGTGTGCCGAGTACAGAACTGATTTAAGGCCCCAGGCCACAGGAAGGGGGCTGCTCTGCACTCCAGGCACGTCCCTGTAACCAGCAGCAGAGGAAGCACTATTGCCATTGAGCGGCCTCGACTGCAGACACCTAAATGAGTCTGTTTTGTCCTGCAGTGGTCAACATGGCGGTCCACTGCTTACTCAACTTTCCAAGCTCTTAATATGCTCTCCTCCTGCTGCTACTTCATGGTTTTAGTGTTGCCTTGCTAGCCTCAGTGTATTTAGGTCCCCACACTGCATGTGTCACCAGTGCACTTTATTTGTCTTTTCAGCATATATATTTTTTTGCCTGTATAGTCAACGCATAGTCCACACCATTACTGTTAATGAACAATTGCTCCCAGGCTGGTGCTATACATATGGCAACAGGTGCTCTTTTAAACTTGATACAATAACATTTTTTTTACTTTAATTGTGGAAAACTCCATATTTGGCTGGGGGAAAAGTCCAAAGGGTTTTGATTATGCAAGGGAACAGCCCTTTGGGATGTTACATGTTTGATCTTTGAGTTAGATGTGTTGCATTGCTTTGGAAAGTTCCTGAATAAGAGCCATGTCACAGCTTGGCTCTAAATTGATTCGATCCAATGTCCATTTGTGGGAAAACAGAAGTGAATTGTGATAATTAGACTGTCAGGTCCACATCTTCACCGAGGCGTGTCTCCACCACATTATTCAGAATCATGCTGTTGCACTTGACATTTGGACCGTGTTCTGTGCCAAGGGAACTCTGGCAGGAAACATTTCCATCAATAATGCCTGGTGCTCATCAGAGGTGCTGAAAAAATATTTCCATAGACTTCAGGTCCAATTTTACCCCAAACTGTCTGAATTAATCAATTGTTTTGCCTTTTCTCTTCCTGTTTATTCAAAATCACTTTTATACTTCACCATTTCTGGCCATTCGATACTGGTGTGATGTTATTTTCTGACGATTCTTGTCTTGTTTGGTTTAAAAAAACAAACAAAAAACATCATTTTTAATTCTTTCACTGTTTTAACTTTTTACTCAATGCCTTTTTTCGCTACCTGGGCTTGATGGAGGAGGTGGGCCCGTATCAGTGATGGTGAGATGACAGCTCGTGAATTCCCAAAGCTTTATCGGCTCCCTGCAGCCCGCCTGGCCAGCTCACCGCCGCCTCTCATCTCTCCCGTGTGTTGTATTGAATATGGCTCACCAATCGGGGTCACTGCACAGACTGATAGGAAACCATATTCCTTCATAACTGGAGGCCAAAGGTTCATTCTTTAAAAACAGCAGCAGATGGCAGGGCTGAACATTTGCTGACTGGCAGACCATGACACCCTCTCATCTGAACATCAAGAAAGGAAATACTTTTGCAAAACTTAATGTTTTTTCCAGATGTAACATCTTCAGTCTAAGCTTTGGACCTCCTGCATTTATGTCACGGTTGTTCATGTCTGCAAAACTGCTCAGCAAAAGTTTAAGTATAAAAACATGAACGCTTAACACATTAAAACATCTATATATCTGTCCATCTTGCCATCATTTTATATCTTAAATAGTGATTCAAACAGGAAACTAGGAATATCTGAAGGTTAGTCTTTGTTCGCACTAAACTTCTGACATAAACAGCTGACACGATACATCAAATGTTGATAATGATCTGTAGCTTCAAGGCTAGGATCAGTGCTAATGTGTGCCTGTCATACACAATATATTGACAGTGGAGCCCCTCAGAGGACGCGTGCCAATCCTAAATTCTGTATGGTGGCTGACTGTTATTGCAAGTGTATTTCTCGCTGAAAATGCATAGCATATGTTGGAGTGCAGGGATATTGTACTGCCCTATAATGTGCAAATAAATCACAGCCTTCCTAACGCATCACCTAAGCTGCAGCAGCAAAGCATTTGTCTCTCATCCTCATGCTTGTCCTTTCCCATCCCTATAGGGATTGATGGTCATGCCAATGTATAAACAGAAAAATCCATACCACTCTCTCAGCCTTTCCATGTCACATTGATTTCATGCTAAAATATGAATCTACATGTTTGCAGTGTTATAGTGCAGCACATGTTTAGGACTAAATCATTTTTAAAGCTCCCATTCCTTCCTTCCCTCCTGCAGAGGAATGTTAAATTAACACACACACACACATACACACATATGCACACAGTTTAGTACAGTTTGAAGGTTTTCTATTATTGCAGGGCATTTTCAGCCTTTATTTGATAGAATCACTAGAGATACCGGAAGCATAGTGAGGAAAGGGGAGATGACAGCAAACTAGATTTGAATCAGGGTCATTCAGCTTTCTTCAAGCTTTTCTGCCCTTCCTCCCAGCATGATACTGCCACCACCATGGTTCACTGTAGGGATGCTATTGGGCAGGTGGTGAAGTGGTTTCCTCCACACACGATGCTCAAGATTAAGGTCAAAAGTTCAAGCTCGGTTTCATCAGACCAAAGAATCATGTTCCTCCCTGTCTGGGGATGAGGAGAGGCTTCTGTCCACTGTGACTGGAGGAGTGCTGCAGTGACGGTTGATCTTCTGGATCGTTCTCATCCACACAGAGGGTCTCTGGAGCTCAGCCTGGGTCTTAATCATGTCTTTTATTATGACAGTTTTCACCAAATTGCTCAGTTTTGTTAGAAAGCCAGCTCTGAGAAGTGCCCTGGCTGTTTCAAAATTCTTCTATTTCAGGCCACAGTGCTTTGGAAACCTTTTTGTAGGCTTTCCCAGACCTGTGCTTGGATATAATCCTGCCTCTGAGCTTTGGAGGCAGTAAAACTGTAATATGGAAACATGGAGAATGCATGTACACATTATACACCTTTTAGTACAACTGTAAAGAAGCTTAGAGAATCTTCTAGGTTTGGGGGGCTGATAAAAAAGCAGTACAATTTCTCTGCATATCATCCTTTTAAAATCCTTCTGTGCACACAGCTCAACTGTAGCTCCCATAGTGCAGATTTACAGTGCATTTTTGTGTGTTTATGGGTTAACTGTAGCCACAGGTTACAACCTCTGTGTGGTGTTTGTTCATATAGTTGAATGTCGCTTTTTTTTTTTTTTTTTTTTTTTTTTTTTTTACTGTATTTTTAATACTGAATCACAAAGCTTACTTATGTCGTTGCATTTATTGCCCTGTTTCGTATTTACATCTGAGCCCCAACCTTTTAAAGATTGAAGACCATGAAACACGACTATTATCCATTTTTCTCAGTCTATTGTGTGGTCTAGGATACTAGTGCTACCGGCAAGACACCAGATGAACATTTCACAGGGCTTTTGATTCTGTGTGTTCCACCTGCAGGTCTAGACTCTTTCATGTTGTCTGGGCATTTTTCTCATTCAGTATTTTAGGAAACATAAGAATACACATAAAAACTCAAGGCTTTGATCACTGGTATCAGTATGTTTTTTTTTTTTTAATGAAAACAAATGTCTATATATCTGCGTTACTCCACACAGCAATTTAAAAACACAAGTTCTAAACGTCGTCAAGGCCTTTTCCAGTTTGTTTATATCTGGTACTATGATGGCACAAAATTGATTTATTAGTTATTTGGCCATATCTCTTATGACAGGAAATCGAATCGGGACATTTGGTTTATTCACCCGTCTCAACCTATAAACCAGAGAAGAATGGAAAGACGGAGCAGGAGCGGAAAGAGTGAGAGGAAATGAGATGGAGTTCAAGCTGAGGGAACAATATCCTTCCTGCTAAAGCTTAACTTATGTCAGCATTGTGAAAGGTTCTCCATTATTCTTTCTAAAAACCTCAAATCTTCATTCCATTTAACCTATTATTCTCTGAAAATTGTAAATAATCTTAAATGACACAGAGATTGAATGATATGCATCAGTATTTATTCATTAAATTCAATTACAGCTGAGAAAAACAGGATCTCAAATATAACATTTGATTCAATACTGTAGCAGTACTTCTGCTGCTTATCTGTTAAAGACATACCGTACCAAGAGCTCCTCATCTGTAGGTGTGTATTAAGGAAGTTCTGGCCCATTTGAACCACCTGTGGTAGAGTATTTTTGCTACTTTCACAGTATTCCTTAAAATGAAAATGATCACTATCTGTGCAAGCACTGAGCACTGAGGGACTCAAATGAAATCTGTGTCCACACTAAAGAGTACAGAAGCAGATAACATTCACAAACACCAGTAATATGACGGCTGATGTAAACACAGAGATGAGGGTTTGTGACTTTATTTAAAAGGTATGACAGTATATCTGAATTTCATTTAAAGCTTAGAGCACAGGAAAAAAAATCTGCCATCAGGATTTCTGACTAACCTGGGGAAGTATTGTTTTCTGTTTTCTTCTGACCTTCAGTTATGATTTTGTCACTATGCATATGTGGGATGGACACAACAAGTTCTCTGTGATGATTATTCCAACAAAATAATGCAGAAAGGCCTAGAGTTGAAAAAAATAGTCCACAGAAAGTGATTACCATCAGGTATGAAGAGCAGGAAATGGGAAACTACTACAAATTATCAGCAGCAAAGAATGCATATAAAATGACCAAGTAACTTATGAAAACGATAACGGTAGAAATCAAGCTTGCTCTGAAATTACGGTGATTCATCTGCATTGGGATGACGGAGACCAAGCAGAGAGCCCTGATAAAGACAGGACTGCCTGCCAGAGTACATTCAATTATATTGGCCTGTATGAAACCAAACTTTCTCATCCTGTTTCCATAATGCCTGTTACAATTTTGGGTATGATCATGTGCGAATGTGAATGCACAGACAAGTAATGCAATTTATATAATAGGTATACAGCACCATATTGTCAAATGCAGCATGTCAGGGTCTAAATAGGGTGCTGACAATTTGTCAGAATAATTGGTCAGAAAAGCTTCCTAGTTGCTTTATAGGGAGGATTAATGAACTCTCCCCTGACTAAGAGTTTTAATTTAAAACAGTGACATGACAACAATGCTCATCTTTGAAATGACATTTACTTTAACATTTAAGGGGGTAAATGTCTCAGAGTGCTTGTTTTGAATTCTAATGAGTTTCAGAAGTGGCTCAAAATGTTGCTGAAATGAAGACCATCGACAAAATGGGCCTATAGAATTCAAAAGACAAACTTGGTGTATGCTGAATAATAGCTTGTCTCAGCGTTGGTAAAATAGCTGCAGAGCCTGGTGCCTGAGCAGAATGATTTAGAGTTTGTTCTGAGGTTTCTTTAAAAACCGTGTCATTTATTGTCAAGAGGCAGAGCAAATCTTGGCATTTTGCAGTCTGAGTTGCTCCAGTAAGCCCCCGTGGGACCCTAGGGCTACATACAGTGAAAGTGATTCACTTTCTTATCATCCAGCCATTCTCTAACTCCATAACCTCATCTTTATCACCTGTTGCAACTCAGGTTTTTCCTCCCACTCTTTCTTTTGCAGGATTCCGGGGACAGCAGATTGTGTGCGGGATGAACGTGCTTGTGTAAGAGTCAGCATCACTTTCTACCTGTGTGTGACAGGAGGAGCAGGTGACTGCTACAACCACCCAGACCAGACAGTCTCCTGCAGCACCATGGATTAAAGTCCCACACCCCAGAAGATCAAAGGTAGGACAAGAAGTTTGGTTCCCAACACTCACCTGCTCTCGTCAATGAGTGTATAAAGTGAATGAACAGAACTCTCGAGCTCTCATGCTGAGATCTGCAAGGATGAAGTAGTCATGGCTCCAGAATAATAATTTTAACAGTTACGGTAAATAACATAACTATAGAGTCAAAGTTACATGAAGCCATAGTCAGTGACAATAACCTCTTTCCTTTTTTTTTTTTTTTTTGCTAAAATGAAGATTAAATTAAATTTGAATTTCTGGTGTAAAAAGGGAAATCTTGCATTCAAAAACAGGTTTTTGTAACTCAGAGCTGTCTTGGTTTTATTTCATAGACCATTATGAATAAGAAAGTGCTTTTCATCATCACAAAACATTTTACTGCACCTTCTTCTGGCAACAAAAGCTGACAATTACAGCCATAATTCTGAAATATTGTGCAGAAGTGGGTTTTCCTCATGAAATTTTTTCATCCCAGAGGATCCTTGGAAACAGGAACAATAAAACCTATATTATCTGTTCTTTCTTTTCTTAATAACATGTTTTTGTAGTTTGTATTTGTAAAAGATGACTAGAAAAGTTTAAATACAGTATGTTAATTACATTTTCATTTGTATTTTCTTAATATATATTCATTTACGTAATGGTTGGATTTTTTATATTCGTCATTTTAATTCTGCTCTGCAAATCCTTCAGTAATTAGAGGGTATAAAGATGCTTTATTGGAGACTATACTCAGTAACAGGATATGAAGGATTTTATGTGTGTTTGAATGTCAGTCGGAGAGGCTTTCCTTCAGTGTCTTCCTGCTGTGCTTGGATAGATAGGTTTCCACAAAGCATCACAGGAGGGGTTTATGGGTAAATATTGAGGATCTAAGCCATCAACAGACATTCTCAGCATGAGTTATATGGTGGCACAAGGCAGGGTTTCAGAATACAGATTTTTTTATTGTAATTTTTAGATTGCAATGGAATACCTCTTTAAAGTCTTAAATCAGTTTTAAAGCATACATTGCACATATTGAAATGTTGTTTATTTTAGTAGTAGTTTATTAAATTATATTACCTTATATATTACTTCTAACACACATATCACACACACGCACAAATGCACTCACACACACCTACCTAGGAAGTAATATTACTTTTTTTGACCTATGTCATATTTGTTGGCAGTTACCAAAAGATCTCATTTAAATTCTTGTTCAGGCCAGCACACTTTTAAAAATATTGTTTTAAGCACAGCAGAGCTCCAGTTGGTTGTGAATACAAATGCACAATGCACAGTGTGCAGTAAAGACGCTGGCTGTCTCAGAGGCGGCTGTGTTCTGTGAGATCTCAGACTGACAGAATTTGTCATTTCACTGACTTTGGCTCAAGGAAACGGTTTCGGGGAGATTTTGATTGCCCACATGTGCAATCTTGCATGGGATGCAAGTATTCAATATCGCTTTGGTGCAGATGGTGTATTACGGCCCCTCAGTCTGTGTCAAAATTGCCACAGGGTGAAATCTTTTCCTAAGCCTGAACAGAACTGCGGAACTGTCGCGGTCTGCCATGCTCATAACATTTTTTTTTTGTGCCTGATTAGAACATCTTTGATGCCTCCACCATCGCCTGTTGAAAACGCTTCATCACCTGTTTAGCAGAAACTTATTGCACGTCTGAAACCCTTCCGAGAATACGTCAAATGTCCTTTACAGCATGAGTACCCAGAGATTTGTGTTCATGCATGCATTTAAAGACTTATTTGAGGTTGCGTTGACTAAATTCAGCAGTCTTCCTCAGTGTGCAACTGCCCGTGTAGCCGCTGGGCTACCTGCCTTTTTTTTCCTGGCTGCTCCTGAGAAGCAGAGATAAGGCTCGATGATGTTTGCCTGCTCCCGAGAAGATTACTGAGGTGGTCAGGCAGAAGGGCTCTGGCAGGCGGTTACGGTGTTCAGTAGGCCAATTAGAACCCGTTTTTTGGGATGCCTAAACTGACAGCAGCACCGGCCCGGCCTGAACACCATCTGGCTGCTTTAGCCATCCTGTTGCTGGTGGGCAACACCTTGAAACGAAGTAATGATACTTAATGTCGGTGATTACTTTGAGTAATGTAGACTGTAACCTCTTAATAATAACATAACTGTTGACAACAAATCTGGTTTCTAATTTGCCCGTGACAGCATTGATTTTCTAACTTATGATGTTGATAATGTTCTCTTGACTGTAACTGTAAAAGGTACAAAAATAAGAATGAGGTTCAATAACCACTGCCAAAAACGTTCAGGCTAATTAAACAATTAGACTGTTTAAATGAATGTGAATAACAATAAAACATAAATTATAGTTGCTAAAAATCATTAATGTAAGAAATTCATAGAGGTTATGAGCACATTAGAAGAGTTAATTGAAATAATTTATTAAAACCTTTTTGGTTAATTTGGAAAATCCTTTTACAAGTAGGAGCAGTAAGAATTAAAAGGTTTATGTGTGTGTTTGTGTATGCCTATGTCTTTTGTGCCATGTCTATCTTTAGAGCTACAGGCTGGATACATATGATTAGAGCACATGGTCAGTGTTGAACTGTCTAATTACGGCTTCTCTTGCTTCTGTGATGAACATTTCATAGGCCCATCGCACCAAAATTACTGCTTTTGGTCTTTCATTCACAAGGCCAGTGCGAAGGTTAAAAAAAGAGAAACGAGCTAAAACTGTTGGTGCCAAAGAGATCAGTTTTATAATCAAGCTCGTTTCATGTTTTTGTCAGATTTGTGCGTCTCTGCAGAGATGCATATTTTAATCAGAGACTGTGCAGAGAGAGTGGTACAGCCAGTGTCTCATCCTGTCTCATTTTATACATTAATTTACATCTTTATGCCCTCTGTAAATGTGCCTTTTATTTGATTTGAGCAGTTTATTATAAATACTCCACACTCTTGTGAAGATTTTTTTTCCTGTTGTTGCCTTAAAGAGAAATTTGAATTTCTCCCACCGTGTGGTTCACACTGCGTGTCTATAAGCTGCCCAGCATCACTCCAAACCTGGCTGTAGAAAAGACGGACAGACAGACAGACAGACAGACAGTAGGAGGAGAGGACAGGGGATAATACGTGATTCAAACCCTGTAAGTCATGGCTGTGCAGCACCTTTTGAATATGGGAGAAAGTGTAGAAGTGCTAAGAGCAGAGCACCAGACTTTTTAAAGGTGAGGTACAGCTTATGGAGTTAGATCGGTGTGAATTAAACCGTGGAAACACGACTCAGCCTCTCTGACTAACAGATTAGCAGAATGACTAATGGCAGCTCAGCTTTACTATACTCTAGAAGCAGCCGCTCAGAGTATGTCCTGTACGATTGTTTAACTTCAGTTAATTCTCTAGCATGGATTCATTGCAGATGGTGTTGAACAATGGGGAGCACTGAAGTCAATGTCAGTGGCTGCATTCAGTCATCTCACAGTCAACCTAGTGCTTTTATTCTTTTGTTTTAGCTAAAAGAAAGCCATGTATTTTGTTGCCATTATCCACTGCTTTGTTGGTGCACTGAATGTATGTTTTAAAAGACCAAGAATAGCAACCTGTCTGCCTCCTCTGTCACTTATAGAACTGTTATTTTGAATGTACACTATGTTTTCTAGTGTCGGGGTTTGGAGCTATATAAATGATTTACAATGTGTCCCCACAGCACAAATACACAACTTCATAATTCAGTCTGGAATCACTGGATATATATTACTTTGTTGTGGAGAACATTTGATCTGTAGAATAGCAAAGACTAAACAAGAAAAGGAGCTGAAACTATGAGAGGAGCTCAGCTGAATCCATTCTGAGGAGAAGCAGAGCTGACGAGAGAGCCAGGATCAGGTTGACAAGCGGTTTGGGAAGTAGAGAAGGTGTGCGCTGGGGGTTAAGTGTAGTTCCTGAGCACTGGTGAAGGTGAGAGGCCATATGAGACACCTGGCTAGTGGTGCGTAGTGAGGGGTGGTATTGTTTTTGCTTTTGTAGAGGTATCTAATCCCATTGCAAACTGGAAGGACCACTGGTCACATTCGGGCAAAAAACTGGCTGCTGTCGCTGGGTGCACTGCCTGATTGATGGAACCACTTTTCCTCTTGAATCTAATAAGAGAACAGTGAGGATTTTAGTTGGATTGTGACAGTCAGGTGGCATTGGGGGCCACGGTCCTGACAGTCATCTCTTCAGTAGATTAAAACCTTTGGCACCTTTTGTAATCACTGGCTCAATGTGGCTGATACAAATAGATCCTGTAATTGGATGTATTTAAAAAAAAATTGAGATGGCCTAAACATTTTCCCAAAGGACCAAAGCAGTCCTATAGAAATACTGAGCATGGTTTAGTGTGTGCAAAAGTAGCACCCATGTAATAGTTTTAAACTTGATTTATAGCCAAAGTTGCCGTGCCTGTTCGAAGTGCAATCAGGGTTTGATAGTGGTAATAGCAGCAATATATTACCACAGACACGGTGAATCAGGAAATCACTCACAAGTAGAAACATAATTATGCTTAAGGAAAAGTTAGTCTAAGTTCTTGGAAAGTGTACTTGAGCATTTCTGATTTATACATGCGAACAAGGAGGTTTAGTCTGGCCTGAGTGAGACGGAGTATCCAGACAGAGCTCATTGCATACAGAAGAGGTAGAGACTTTATTACAGTCTGTTTATGCCTTAAAATCAGGGTATTCGATCTGGAGCTGGAGCTTCACAGCCACTTCCTCAGTCCAACACGGGATGGCTGCCTTGGTTTTCCATTCCACCATGGTATCACTTCCATGTCAGCGTGGGCTTGATAACAAGGGGGTCCAAAACTCTCGTGACACCGTTAGTATGTAAACACAACTCATTTTACACCTCTAATAAATGTTTGTTTTGTACTGTTATATATACTGAAATCATGATACGATAAATTCTTTATTACATTAAGAGGTAAATTTCAGACTGTTTACAATGTGCATAATACCAAAATGCAGCAAGACTTCACCGAAAATAGCCACAACTTATTATTTTAGTCATCTGGCCCACTTGGGATCAAGTTGTGCAGTATGTGGCCACTAAAATAAGTTTGACACACCAGCTCTATTTTCTCTCTGTGTCCATCAGGAAAACACTTTTTCTACAGTATGTGGAAAACTTCTAGCATATAAGTTGTGATGTGTATTTGTGAATTCTTTTGTGTGCATTCCCATTAGTCAGCCTGATCAAACTCCACACACCTGACCTTCCAGTCCCGCCATGGAAAGGCAAAACCCTTCATGTCATGGTCAACCATTTCTCCACAAAAGGCCATTTTTCAGACTTTGACTCTCATTCTCGCCATCTGTCCTTTTGTTTGCTGATCGTGTTGCGACCTTTTAAAGCACATCAGCTAGAAGAAGAAACCATTGCTGAATGCACAGTTTCCCATGACATGCTCTCTTTCTGTAAAGTTTTATTTCTGTAATTTCTCTGACTTTCAGACGTTCTTTCATTAAACTGAACTGGCACCATCTGCATATTGTTATTGGGGTGGTTCCAGTCATTGCTTTCCTTAGTGGGTGCATCATAAACAGGGTGGCATCGTGTTCTGTCTTGGCTGGAAGGTTTATTCTATCAAAACAAAAGAATTCTGTCTTTCCTCCGCTTACAGAAATCTTGAACAAAAAGTGTTTAACCAAGACATCTATAAACTAAGTAAGATGTACACCCTCCTTGGATTTTCAAACTCTCAAACTAATACTATACAGAATTTTCACTCCAGCAGTCTCTGTACCCTAAATCAAACAGCACATTTGTATTCAACCTTGTCACTGTTCACACTGCAGCAATTTGAGAGCTGGGAGAAATGAGCGCTGGCCATGTGTCATATTTTTCTGCTCTCGCTGGGCTTTTAGCTTCCACTGATCCATGAACAGTTCTCTGATGACACCACCAGTACAGAGAATCTCTGCTGCCAAAGAGAATAGAAGTGAACTGTTGAATAACCCGTGTTTGGCCGTGAGTGACAGGTCCTTATCAGACCTCTCACTGGCTAATCAAAGTTGAAAGGGGGTCAGGTAGAATTAAAGAGTAGCTAATTAAAATGTCCTGGCAACATGCCAGTGCCCATTTAATTTTCTCCCCAAGCTCAATTTAGAGCGGACACAGGTGAGAGAAGCAAGGAAAGGGAATAAAGGTGTTCACAAGTGGAAGTTCATCTGATAATTTTGGAATTGGTCCTGATTTAAAAAGTGAAGAGCAGCTGATTTCCGTGTGAGTTAGGTGAGAATGCGTACCTGAAGTCCATTGAACAGAACCAAGCTCCAGGCAAAAAGAAGCAGAGCATGGAGAACCACCATAAACAGCGCAGCCTTGTTCACACAACGCGTCTCTCCTGTGACCTTGTTCAAATCTCCCGTTTTCACAGCCCGTTTCAGATCTCCGGCTCTGCACTCAGTGGTGCACATTTCCATGCGCACGGATGTTTGTACAGCACATCAAGGGTGTTTCTTAGGTGGGTTGGAGGCCACCCCGAGATCTGCTACGCAGAATCCACCCAGAGGCTGGGATTTTCTCTAAGGATGCAGTTGGCGTTTTTGAATTTTTAAAAGCAAATGATCCATTTGCACACAAAAATATCAGCAAGAGAAGAATAATTGATCATCTATGGTATGTGCGTGGATGGAAAAAACAGCATCTGAACATGAAAAAAAAATAAACCATGAGCCTTCAGATTATCCAATAATCGCCAGCATGTTTCATGTATCTGCGTTTCTCTTACACCAGTTTTTATTGTGAAGGTGTCTGAGGCTGACAGACACCGAGAGTGAATCAGCCTAATGAGAAGCCATGCTCCTCGGAGGAAATGATTACCTCAGGAAGAAAGGCATTAGATTGATTGAGGGACTGTGTCCCTTAACGGCACTGGCAAAAACCAGCGGCACCTCACTTTTCAAAGTGTCAGACTTGCATCAGCTTGAAAGGATGGGTGTGTTGTACCACCTCAGCTGTATAAAACACATGCTTCATACTTAAAAGTGCATGTTTTCAGGCCTTCGAATTGCCCTTGCATTTGGTGATCATTCAAAGAAAGCCAAATCTGTCACTTATATTCCAGATTCCTTACTTTTTTGCAGCATTGAGCTGATATAAAACATCTAAAGCTTGATTTTTGAATAACTGAGATTAATGATACAGCAAAGAACAAGTGTTGAGAGACTCCAAGAACTATTAATCAGCTCTACTTTCTCTTAAAGATGGGCCAAGATGAGTGCACTAGAAACAGTTTGATTTGTGTGTCCACTCCAGCATAATATAACCTGGGGGCAGCCATAATAACCTTTTTCCATCCATCCATTTTTCTACCATTTAGGCCTCGTCAGAGGGTTTCGGGGGAGCTGGTCCCCTGGTCAATCACAGGGCTGACTCTCACAGTCTCAACCTAATCACCAGTTGTGCTTGTCTTTGGACTATGGGAGGAAGCCGGAGTACCTGGACAGAGCCCACGCAGGCACAGGGACAACATGCAAACTCCACACAAAAAGACCCCAGCCTCCATCCCAACTGGGATTTCAAACTGGAGGCCTTGCTGAGAGGCATCAGTGCTAACTATCACACCACTGTGCCACCCCATAACGTTTTTCTTCAGCCAAATATATTTTTTGTTTGATATGATGGATTAAATATATTAGCAATGTTTGATTTAGATGTGCTACAGGCTTGAGCTTGTGAGCATTGTCTTCAATTCGATTGATTTTGAGGAGGAGTCTGATAATTGTCAGTCACAACGCCTCCCAGACTGATCACCACTTTGTTACTAGATGGAGTCTGACAACAGAGTTGTAGGTGTTATTCACACAGTGACATAAACTTCAGGAACACCAGAGCTCTTAGTGGACTGAGGGGGGGGAGGGTTGTGATCAGTGAGTGTGAGGAGGTGCAGCTTTAGGGAAAATTGTGTGATCATGTAAAGCGTGGCATTTTATGGTTCAAGTGGTACACCTCTTATAGAGCTTAAGAACATAATGCAGCCAAAACAAAGCTACTGTTGGTGTAAAATATATATAATGACTAGCTGCAACAATATAACCACCTACTGGTGAGGCTGCTGTCCTTTTTCACCACAAGCCAGAATTAACGTTCCTGGTGCTGATCTTTTTCTTCTGCTTTTGCAGAAAAAAAAGAAAAGATAATAGCAGGAAGCAAGGAAACATATGGATGGCAATGTGCCAAGGGATAAGTGTAAATTAATGAAAAGATGGTGGAGAGTGTGAATGAAGTCATCCTCCGGAGTGGACTTCTTTAAGCTCAAGGTAAAATGTTATGTGCACTTCTGATGCAGCAACAGAGCCATACACAACTGTTTCTGGTGAGAACAATGGTTTGATGACTGATTCAGAGCCTGGATTATGCATAAATATCTTGTTTTGGACTTGGTTTCTGTTCCAGATTCTCAGTTAGTATGCAGATTGGGCTCTGGGTTGGATCCCTGGGGAGGGCAGTGCTGAGGCCACGGCTTAACTCTGGGATTTTATGATTCACCTTCTTTCAAATCCCTCCTCTCTATTGATACTTCATATAGCAGATGTAATGAAAAATGTTGCTGCTGCACATCTTGCTGTCAGCCTTTATCAGAGAACATCATTAAAGCAATGTGTCAACACTGAAGAAAACCAAATCTATTTTTAATGATATTGCAGCATGGAATAACAAAGCTGAGCTTTTTAACATTATGAACTCTGGTTTGTTTCTTCCATTTTTACATCCAGGCTTGAAATAACAGTTTCAGATAAGACCCTTGATTTCTCCATGGAAATAATTATTACAAAGCCTATTATAGTTCATTTGATTTCAAAGCCAAATTAGGCTGTTTTATTGATGCACTTAACTGAAAAATAAAAGGCAAAAATCATTAGCTAATAGTCAATTGTGAAGCTTTTCTGGAGCAAAACTAACATCTACTGAAAGTATTTTGATTGGTCATAAAAAAACAAAAACAAAAAAACAAAAAAACAAACTTGTCTCTTGAGGGATTTTGTCCCATTCTTCCGTTGCAAATTGTTCCAGTTGGTCAAAATTGTGTGCTTTCTGAGCATGAACATTCACTTTGAGCACCTGCCGCAGCGTCTCAGTAGGATTGAGATCTGGGCTCAGTGCGGCTCACTCCAGGCTCTTGGCTTTGGTGTCCTTGTTCTTGCTTTGGGTCTTTATTTTGTTGGAAGACCCAGTGATGACTTAAGCCGTGACAAAGAGCAGATTTCCTCAAATTATCCCTCAAAATGTGTCGGCATAATTTGTTTTTTTATGACACCATGCGCTGGAATAAAGCTTCCACTGCCTGAGGCTGCAAAACAGCCCCACAGCATGATGCTCCCACCAGCATCTTTGGCTTGGAGGTCTCTTACTGACATCTCTGACTATTTTTCTATCCAGAGTTCAGTCACGCCTAGATCTGTTTCTTACAGAATTTGTTTCTTTGTACTTCTCAGTTGTGGAGCAGCTGTTGTAGACATTGTAAAACACTGTAAATTGGCAGTATAGCCATTAATTTGACCTTTGGTATGGTTAATTCATTGAAAGCTCAGGCTTGTGAGGAAGTCGTTTGACTGTACAGAGGCTATTTGAAAGTTAATTTGGTAATTAAATATGTATTTTAAATGCAAAAATGTCCAAAAGAACGACAGTATACCAATTGCTATTAAATAACACTGGTGAATGCTTGAGTACAGGCTTTTACCAATGATGCAACCATTGGACAGTTACAGACTTTTTAGGGCCATATTCCTCATTTCTTCGAGACACACCTCATATTCCATGCTTCCATCTGCTGCACCTTTTTCACCTCACGGATGACAGAAGGCTTTTCACTCCAATTCTATAATTGATTGAGTTGATTGAAGATGTGGTGTCGGGGCAGCAAGGTTATTCTGCAAAGCAATTTAATATTTTTTTCCTTTCTGATTAGATTTGAAGTGCTTTCACTTTGCAGAGAAGCCATCTTTAAAAATAACTTTTCTTTTGTTCTGTGCCAAACAACGCAGACATAATGTCCTTGAGTGTCTTAGGTGAACAAAGGCAAGTGAGATCTCTCTGATATATTAGAGTTTGTATCTCCAGTTCACTTTCTTGACTCTCGTTGCCTTTCATTGCCTCTTCCTGACTTTTTTTTGCCTCTTCCAACACATACGCAGTGTTTTGTTTTCAAACTCAGTGCTATTTTTAGAGAATTCGCAATCCACTGCTTCTCACAGTCACTCAGATAAGTGTTGAGTGTCAATCTGAGGTCAAATTTAAATTTAGTTTCTTCACTTGTTTCACAGAGGGCAATAGATGGGTGTCACGCTTTCACCATAAATCCAACTGTTTTCAATCTCTTGTCGCCTTTTCTGACCTAGACGTGAATACTGTCCCAGAAAATATTAATTCTCCACCACTGCATAACTGAAAATATTACATTTAGTCATGTTGGATGGATGGATGGATGGATAGATGGATGGATGGAATTTTGGGGAAGAATGTATGTCAATTGATCTTTTTGAATAATAATAGGGTGATGAATTAATGTTTTAATTCTTTAATTCAGCATATTTGCTGTATATCAGTTGTATATTTGCACATGTTGTATTATACCAGTCATTCAAAGATTGTTTGGTGCATTGGTTAGCATTGGCCAGGGGCTCTTTACATCATTGATGGATGTTTTGTGAATGCCTGTCTTTTTACATCATTTCTCTGTATGTACCCAGCTTTATTTAGATTAAAGCATATGCCTTTTTAATGTTTTGTGAACATCGCCTCAAATCAGCAGTTACAAATCCATTGAGATTGATTTGGCAGGTTCAGTCTAGACCTAATTTAGGAATTGATTGTCTTTCTCCACTGCTCAGTTTAATCCACATTTATCATCTGTTTCAGTCAGGTTACATTTTGTCAGAGTTCAGAATGCACCTCTGATCATCCAACACAAAGGGCTCTATGAAAAACTGGAGACAAAACTGTAATAGGACATAAAAGGTTTCCTAAAAGAAACAAGAGTATGGAGAGGTATGGAGTTGCTACAAAAGCTTATAGTTGTCCTTTCATCTATAGATAATTCAGAATCACACCAAACCGTTTTAGCTGAGTCTCTCCCATCTTTTCTGTTGAGTAGGTCGGACTGATAAAAACAAAACCCAAGGCCATAGTTAGGGCTGACGTGATGGAGTTAAACAGGCTTCCTGAAATGATCTTGAGTATGAGGGCCATGATGACTGCTGAGGTAGTGCCTCTGTCAGATATCTGTTTACTCTTATCTCTATAATAGATGACGACAATGATGGAGAAGCGCCACTTGACAAAGCAGTCATGCCTCAGCACTTTAAAGAGCATGGCAGTCAGGAGACGGTAGCCAGTATGCTAACGGCATTCATCCGTGCTTGTTCAGAGCGATTGTTTTGATCCGAAACGATATATAATATATGTGAAACCTACAGCACAACCACAGGGGAGTGATTAACAGCTACAGCTGATGGAATGTAACATATGACATTTTGGTGGGATTCTGCATTACGTCAAAGTTGATATATTGGGTGAAAAAAGCTCTCTAGTGTCAGGAAATCCTCATGAATTTTAATGACTTCTCTCCTGTCATTGCTCATAGGGTCACTGCCTTTAATGTAATCTCTGAGTAATTTAACATTAAGTTTTACCCTTAATTTAATTTCCATTCAAGATGTCACTGTGCTCTACTGCTAATTAGGTTTATGTTAAAACAATAAATCTTGATGTCTACATAGGACTTTACAAAATTTACATTATTCATTGTGGCCTATATCCATATGAACTTGTTTTTGTGACGCTTAACTCTGACTCTGTATTCCAAACCTACTTTTGCACTGCCTGTGTGAAAGAGAAAGAGAAAGCTCCAACACGCTTAAAGCAAAGTGATTCACAAATAAAAGCTTTCCGTTATTTATGTTCCCTTCACTAAGTTTATGATGCTGTTAGGTGGTCATGATGCTATCCCCTGTCTTATTTTATTAGTTGTGGTTCTGTGCCGCATTTTAATGGATACGTCAAAGATGTTTCCTCTTGGCAATGTAACACAGCTTATTCTTGAAGCACTGTAAAACAGACCAGTAGGGTAGGTATTGCAAGCAAAAATATAATAAAAGTGCAACGTTTTGTCACATACATTATAAATGCAGTTTTTGCCCAATGGGGCATCAAACAAACCTAAACTGGTATATGAACGCTTTTTAATTGACAACTTCCCCTCAATTGTGTCCCCCAGATACAAGGTGTCCATAGTGCATTAATTGAGCATATTAGGATGTACTTTATTATATGTAGCATAGCATCGTTATGTTGTAAACACCTAGATGCTTGTGGGTGTCACCTGATTAGTGGCATGGAATTAGCTCTTATAAAATTTTTATTAATCCATCATTCATATTGTACTGCCTTATCCCTTAATGGGGTCACTGGGGGCTGGAACCTATCCCAGCTGTTTTCATGGTATACCCTGGACAAGTTGTCAGCTCATTGCAAGGCTAATACGTTGGACAAACAATACTACCCACTCATCCTCTCATTCACACCCTAGTCCCCAATTCACCCAAATGCATGTCTTTGGACTGTGGGGGAAACCAAAGTATCATGGAGAACGCTCACATGGCACCCAGAAAAAGGATTCAATTTTGTTGCTGTGAGTAGTAGTGCTCGACAGCGCTACACCACCACGCTGCCAAGGCTATGATATACGTTCTTGTACGTAATGATGGACATTTATTATTACCTGTTGTGACACCTTTTGTCACACTTGTTGCAGAGATCATGTACTTGATTAAAATGCTGCGTCCAGCTGATTTTTTTTTTTGCCTTACATCATCAGTTCTTTTGACACACAAAAGACTTCGACTTCCTTGGCCAATGTGCTTCATTTCAAGTGTGAAATAACAAAAACGATTGCAGCAACAGTGACGTGTCAGTTACAATTAAGATATTAATATTCATTGTGTCTGCTGTCTGGCTTGGTCGATGGACACATTCATATTTGTTTTTGCTGTTACTGGACAAATAAAGGCGATCACCTTTCAGTGGGTGAAGTCGACGCTTCCACAGAGGCTGTGTAGTTTTGCCTCAGTAATAGTCCAAATGTCGAGATGGCCAGAATGGGTGAGAGTACTCTCCGGATATCTAAATGCCAAGTGTGGGTTGTGTTGACTTGGGCAAAATGCCATGGCTCTCTATTAACACTGGGAGTGGAGTCATTCTCTACTTATCCCCAGTCTTTAATTTCTATTCTAATACCATAGAGGCCAAGAAGTGACTCAGAATTAAAAAGATTGAATGAAATGTAGTAAAACTGGATGAAAATTAAGCCTCTTTGCTGAAAAACCACACGTGTTGTTACATTCTTGTTATTTAATACACTATAAACTCCACCAAATCCAAAATGTGTTGCTCATCTGCTTGTGTTTGCTAAGAAGAAATGTGCCAGAATAAAAGGATAAACAGTCCTACACGCAGAGGAGTACATGTGCAAAGACTCCCACATAAAGTGATAAGATTTTTATTTTATTTTTTAATTTTTTTGTGAAGTGTGACTTCAAATGGACACCGCTGAACACCGTGCAACTTGGTTTTCCACACAGCACAGACCTGTTCTCTTAGATCATCGTTCAACTGTTCTCCCATGTGGTCACAGCTTGGAAGAAATGCAAAATAGCAGCGTATCAAAGCAGAGAAGGGCAAAGCCTACTGTTGTCATGAAGATGATTTTAAAGAGTAAATGTGCCTAAACTTTGGACCTCAATGCTAATTTTCCTAGCCATCATTGTTTATCAAAACCATCTGGATGCATATAATTGACTGGACATTACTGGATGTACTGTTTCTGTTACTATATATGTTGGAAACACTGAATAGTAATGAGCTCATCCCATATAACAAGATAGATACATTTTATTTTTGCTATTCACACTGAATCCAAAGTCGGATTATGTGCTGCCATATGCATAATGAAGGAATGTACGGAATATGCAGGGAATCAAACACATTTTATACATACAGAACATATATAAACACTCAATCCTCAGGTGTTGTAACACTTGGTTTGAAATATAGCAGGTAACTAGGTTTATTTTACATTTGCTAAAAGAGGATTCAAAAATGAAAATGAAACTTTTCATCTCAACGACCTCCGACAGTTTGATCAGGTCTGTCCAGTTCAGTACTTGCCAAGTCATTAAACACTTGTCACAAACAAATCAATACAATATCTCTCTCTCAATATGTTTGCAGAAAATGATGCACTCCAGAGAGACAGCTTGGGGTTTCTCTGTATCTGCCAGCAGTTTTGGTGTCTGTTTGCACTGCTGGAGATCTCTGTATAAATATCCCTCCCCTTCTTCATCCTCAGGTATTTGGGCACTCATGCTTAAATGCAAATCATTAACGCCCTCACTTCCGTTGCAAATTATTGTGGATCCCACGTAGACTCCTACACTATAATATGACTTACACCTCCCTAGAAATGTAATTAACTGACTTGGCCACCCACCCTTTCACTATGTATTTTCCTCCCGCGTTTGTTTCATTTCCTGATGCGACTGGTGGAGAGTCGAACCAGTCCACTGATGCAGCATTTGCACAGCTTTCAAGCCCCGCCAGATAGCTGAAGGAGTAAACACAGAGTGGCATAGACACACCAGTGTGTTTGGAAATGCCTGCTACAGCATTTAGCATGCTTAAACCCCACATCTAGCCCATTGTGCAGGTAAGTTTGAAGGAACGTGTGGGAGTAGGGCCAGTACTTACTTCTGATACAGATCATGCAGCTTTGGCTTTTCTTCCTCTTTTAGAAAGACCTTTATTCCCCTTTTAACATGAGGCTGAACTATTTCAGAGGAATGACAGCACAGAAATTAGGTGAAAAGCATAATTATGCATAATGATTGGAGTGATTTTTAAGATAATCACCCTGCACCCTTTTATTCCTTTCAAGTGCTGAGTATCAATTAGACATGAATAATGTCTTCAAATGTGAAAATGGATAAATGTGTGCCATCATATCCATCACTCAATGTAAGTGCTGTGAATACTGCCAGGCTTTCTTTGTAAACACAAAAAGTGACGTTTACAATTAAATGGAAAACACCCTTTTTGCTCATTGGAGAGCACATAGCTTTAGTCCCTGTGATGAGTGAAGATCAAGAACATTTGTGAAGGATAGAGATGGAGGCAGAGATGCAGAAAGTCGGGGAGGTCATTGAAATGTAGACAAGCTCTCAGCCATATGCTGCAGAAATCAATCCCAGCGTAACAGATGCCAAGATCACTCGGAGCAGCATTGTTTTACCCTTTTGCGCTGCATCACCCCCCGGGATATTCAAGATGCCTGTCCTCTGTAATGAGTGCAGCCTACAGTACCAGCACATGCTTTTCACAGATGCTTTCACACCTTGAAATGAGGTCTGCCTTTTGTGTAGTTTTAGAGGGATATAATGAAATTTAGCCTGGAGGAGATAAACCATCATCAGAGTAGAATGGAATTACTGTGCAAAATCAAACATGCAGCATCTCTCTTGATAGAATTTATGTTTCCCTGAAATATGTTGAAAGTCTATTGACAGTAAAAGGACAAGAATAATAATAATAAAAATAATAATATTGTTGTTTACGAACTTGCTCAACAAACTTGTACTGATTTTATAATGATGATAAAAATAATTTCATGTCATGTATTGTAACCTAACTATTTATCTATGTCAGACTTGGCTAGTTTCAACAATATAATTAAGTCTCCAGAGTATAAAAGTTGTACTTCATTCACACAAAAGCAGATTGCACCACTTTGTCACGAGAGTAGTCATTAAGCTTCTTCAGATAGCAATGCTATACACAAATATTTGTGTTGTCTTGTCTTTCAGTCTTTATAAAATTCCATGGTGCTCCTCATTAATGTGTGCTGTCTTCACTGAGTCAGAACAGGCAGCTCCAAAAATAGAAAATCAATATGTGGCCAAAAACAAACAAACAACAAAAAAAATTGCACTGTGGAGGCCCTCGATAAACAAAAGAATGTGTGGGAAATCCTGGACAACTTGTGCCATCGTGTTCAAATACCAGTGATGCCAGTGCCCTCATTGTGTTCACATTTAGATGGATATTACCTTCAAAAAATTGTTCATTGTTTCATCATTAATAGTCAGTGTTGACCCTAAAATCCAGGATTAGCTGAACAGATGATATTAGGCATCAATCTTCCTGGAGTATTTGTGGTGATTTATGGCAAGAATGGGGTGGTGGAGGAAGTATGCCCTGGAGAGTGTGTGTGTGTGTGTGTGTGTGTGTGTGTGTGTGTGTGTGTGTGTGTGGGGGGGGGGTGAAAATGAACTGAAGGTTACATGTGAGTGAATGAGAGGGACCCACGAGGGAGGTTGATACTGGTGGAAGGATGCTGAGGATGGAACTCCCAAGAGAGAGGAGAAGGCAGACTGTAGCAGGAGGTGTAGGAGAACAGTTGGCTGTGTTGACCCCTGAGGGGAAAAAGAAGAAAAAGTGATAATGTGAATTCCAAGCCTTTAAATAAATATTGTATCATAAGATATTCAATTACTGCTGTCAAACTTTCTTTCTTCCTTTTTGTCCTCCTTTCTTTCTTAGCAGCTCAGTTCTAGTCTCCTTGTCTCATCTTGATGTGTCCTGGTTGTGCCTCTGAGTCTGGATAAAAACGCATCCTGTTCAGGTGCTTTAAAAACGCATCCTGTTCAGGTGCTTTAACCAGCTCAGATGGGGAGTATTGCATATTGAGATATCTTCATGGATGTCACTCAGCCTCCAAACCCAGACTCCCCCAGATAAAACACATTCGTCCTCTTGTATTCACAGTCTCAATCCTTTAGTGGCTTTCTATAACTCTAACCACAGGTAAGGGTCAAAATATAGACTGGTGGCTAAGTTGTCAGCTTTGTCTTGGCTCAACTCTCTTTTCACCAGATCACACTATCTGGTCGTCTGTAAGGAGAGGCACTGCAATTTCTCAATCCCTCGCTTCATTTTTGCTTCTCATGTGAACAATACCTTGAGCCACTTGAGCTCCAGTTTCTTCACTCCAGACCTGAAGTGGGCAGGTCTCCATTTTCAGCTCATAGTTCTCAACTTCTCTCACATTAGTGGCTGTAGCTCTCATCAGGTTTCATTTCTTTCAAGTCTCTTCAGCACAAAAGCCAAGTGGAAAAGTGGAAAGTCACATTCGACAGTCATACACAATAACTTACACCAGGTGTGTGTGTGTGAGTGTGTGTGTGTGTGTGTGTGTGAGAGAGAGAGAGTGAGAGTGTGTGAGAGAGAGTGAGAGTGTGAGAGAGAAAGAGAGAGAGGGATGGCTCTCAGTTTAGATGAGCTGTAAATTGCTTTCTGCTGTGACTGTTTTTGAAACTGTGATACTGACTATTGTGCAGAGCTGAGGCCTTACTGTACAGTCACAGCTCTGTACAGAGTGATAGTGGCTGTAATTAAAAGCTAGTGGAGCATTCCCAGTATTGCCCTTGGATGTATTGCATCCTGAGTGTGCCGAATGCTAGCGAATTGCTCAGATATTCAGAAAATGCTGCAGATGCATTTTTTTCCAGTTGGATGAAAGGAAGACTTTTCCCAGCAGCTCACTGATTTTCATGTTGACCCAAACTCGGATTGATGAGTTCTCATTTTAACAAAGGCGTTTCTTTCTCTGAAGTTCTCCATCTCTATCTGACGTGCACTCACACTGACCTTTAGTGGACAGTTTTGGAGAACAGTTGTAAAATAGTGGATGTTAATTTTTTGGATTTGGTTGCTTTATATTACCTGTTGATTGTCAAATTTGTCATAACAAAGGGGTTTGTTATCAGTGACTTATTTTAATATTAATTTAACACGTTTGCAAGAAACTGTTACTATTTTGCATAATACCACATTGTGAGATTAATATTAAATGGTGAGAAATCATTATATCTTGTATTTTTTCCCTCTATAGCCATTCTAAGAGGAGCAGGTCTTACCTGTAGATATTGTTTATTAATAAAAGATCACCATTTCTGTAGTGTGGTACTTTAAACAATGTTAACTAACTCAGAATAGCCAGTAAACATGTTCAGATCTTCCCACATTACATGGATGTCATCAACTCTGAAGATAGGTTGTCCCCATGTGCTCCTCCTCCTGTGTAGATTCTTAATAATTTAAGTCTAAATAAACTCTTGTCCCTCCCTGTATGCCAGTTGAGATGTGTTTCCTCGCTGATGATCACCTTCCTCTTTAATGATCTTTTTGCTAAACTCCAGTGCACATTTAGGCAGTTTTAGGTCTGTCTGTGTGACACATCTTAGCCCAGTAGAATCAGTGGATACATGCAGTATCAAGTGCATCCTGAACTAACAAAAATGTTTGAATTTATAAGCATGGTAATGAATGATCTATTTGTAAAAAAAATAAAAAATAATATGCATAACGGATTCATCCGTTAGTGAAAACACTGGGCAGATGGTAAGATGCAGAGTAACGTGTGCCACATTTACAAGAGTGCAATAACAGAGCAACACGATATTTTCTATTTTCCAGTGCTTCAGGCCAACGTGATCATTAAAATGGTAAGTAAAAAAACCTAATCCCAGCCCTTTGTCAAAAAACTGATGATGAATCCGCTGTATAGTTCACGCTCCCTGCATTTATCTTTCTGAGGAGCAGTGAAAAACATGCTAAGATATCATTATTATGTTAGGTCATCTTCTCTTCAACCCCCAAGAGCAGCTGTAAATCAAGGACAGCCTAACCTCAGAACACTCTGTGAGGAAGCTAATTGAGTGCCTTTCTGCGGCGGGGCTTCATTAAATTTTCTTAACGTGAATATCAAATTTGAATATAGAAGTTTATACAGGCGTCCTTGTTCACCATCCAAAGTTATTCAATACGACGATCCTGCATTTAGACAGGATCACCTTGGTGAGACGGCTCCCCAGAGAGGGATGTGGCACTTAAAGGTGAAAGTTCTTTGTAAATGATATGCAGTGCAGGACAACGGTGTAGGTGCGCAGCACAACAGTGAAAATGGGGAGAAGAAAGGGCGGATATACTGAAAATAAATGTTTTGGGTCCACTAAATGGTCTCTGGAAAGTGGGCACTGAACAAACACCTTTAAGCTGTGTTTAATGAAAAGTGGAGAAACCTTAATCAACTTTAATCTTGATTAAGAGCCATCGATAATGCAGGAGAGGATTAGCAAATTTAATCCCGAACTGCCGGATGAAGATTTTAATCCTGCTAAGATTAATGCACGTGAAGATTGTAAAGATTTATTTAGTCAGTTGTTGCCACAACATAAAACAAGAGAACCACTGTGAAACTGGATCCCAGCAAAGCAGAACCCTTCATCGCTGGGATGAATAAACAGTTTCCTTTAGTATTATTTGCCTCTATCATGTGAAGGTGCCCACTGAAGTACAATTTTAGCTGTAATAAAAATAAATAAACACAGAAGTGATGTGGGATTACACATGTTTCTGTAATAGTGCTCAGCCCTGAAGCTGCAATGTCATATCTACTTTGCATAGAATTAGTGACTTGAGTTGAAGATTTTATCTTTTTTTATCTTTTTATTTTTCTAGTATATGCATTTATGAGCTTACAGAAAGGTTAAGCGCAAGCGCACACACACATACACACAAACACAAACGATATAAAATGGTTGTTTGTGTGGATTTTTTTTCCTGATTAAATTCCCTTTACTGCGAGTTGGTTTCCATCCCCCAATAACAAGCTGGAAAGTGGAACTGGTCCTACACCCTTGCAGCACACAGCACGAGGCAAATGACAAAGCAGACTACCTGTCTTTTTTTTAATCCTCCTCCCTCCCTCCACACTTCTTCCACTCCCTTCATGTTCATTACTCCACATTATACATCTTCCTTGTCCTTCCTCCTCGTGTCTCTGATGCACATCGCTGTCTTGTTACTCTCTGGTGCACAGTCGAATGGTGTTCTGGCTGCGGCGCAGCCGGTGCAGCTAATCATGCTGCTGTAGGGAACGCTTGTGCATAGAGCCAGTGTGCAGCGATGTTTTAGATGCATAAAGCCATGAGTCACATGCAAGACAATCCTGTTATGCTTCAAAGGAAATCCTTACAAGACAATTGGCATTAAAATATATTTTTTCATTGATGGGATGCATTTTATAAAAGCTCAATTATTTTGAATCCTACGATGTTTTGAACAAAACAGGTTGTGTTCCTTGATGCCAAGTATTAAATGTAAAGTAGTTGGTGCCTCATAGATCTTTGTTAGGCCTGTTCTTTGTCAGATCGACCAATGCTTATTTCAGCACCCAACCCCCTCTCCGCTGTTCCACACCACGTCTCTTCACTGCAAATTTCACGTCAGAAATCAATGACTTTCTTTGAAATTTTATTTCATACGCACTGGTCTGCAAATATAATCTGACAAATCCAACCAAATAGTGACAGGTGAATTTTTATATGCAGTGATTTATAGCTTTCTCCAATTTTGGGTAGAGCATGAATGGCTGCATAAATATTCATGCTTTGGTTTTAAAGCAGATGTGCAGACACGGTGTGAAATTTTAGGAATATTGATTTGTGCTGGTTCCTTGCACCTTGATGATGCACTTTTCATATCTTTCATCACTCAGAGAGCTTTTCTATCATGCATAATAATGCTGTTGCTGTAGGGTATAAAGAAAAAAAAAAACATCTTAAGACTGACGTCATTGTATTATGATTTTTTTCAAGTCTGACATTACTTCATTAAATTATGTAAAATATTGAGTTAGGTATAGTTCATTACAGTATTACTTGAACCATGGTAGTTAGTTAGGTAGTTTTTGGAGTGGTTCTTTTATCGAATATCATCCAAGTACATGTTCAGCCCAGGAGAACATGACACATGCACAGTGACTCTTAGAAGATGGACAGGGGAGGGAGAATGTATGTGCAGTTCATTTAATGACAACTCTGCCACAGGTTTGTGCAGGAGGAGCTTGGCCCGAGTCAAATTATATATTATCACAGTCATGCAAAATTCTTTTCTTGTAGCTGTAGAATTTTCCCCCAAACTCTGATTTTACCATTAACATATAATAATGATGATACTGTCATCATCATATTGACTTATATCTAGCCTGCTTAGTTACAATAAGAGTGTCATTTTTTGTGTATAATAACAACCAATGTTATTCAAGCATGTTTTATGAAGAGCAGTAAAGGATCTTGTTGCTTTTTGCTGTGCGCAGCATTTGGCTCCAGGCGGCATTTGACGTTTCCAAATGCTAAACGCTTCACCGGTGGAGATGGGCCTTTATTGTTGAGACTCTGAAAACTGAAAGAAAACAGCAGAGATGCAGAAAGCGATCAATATAGGGGCCGAGGGAGCAAGCGTGATGTGTTTTTATTTATCTTTTCTCGCATATGTATTCTGTTAAGTGTGCAGCTGCTGTAGAATGTGTGGAAGCTGTATTGTGGCCCTTTGCCCCCACTTTGATCTGTCCCTTCCTCAGAGATTTCAGACAAACAGGCGGTAACCATCCTGCTAATGCGGGGCCAGCTGAGCTGAGCTGTGTGGGTGCCACCTACACTGCATGTTTCTCTCTCTATTTTTTTCCTGCTTCAACCCCCCTCATAGGTTCCACCACTGAATGCTTACCTACATAACATTTCATTATTCATACACTTCCTGAATATTTGATCTTATAAGGGAAGATGGTGAAGTAGATGTTTTATATATTAGAATAATGATTGAATAATGAAGAATGAATTACTTTAAATGTATTGCAATGTTTTATAGACATAAAAATGTCCAACTGTTTTTGTGAAGTATTTATGTCTTGATTTGATTACTTGCTGGAGGAAAACATCTTCTTTCTCCAGTACAAATAAATATGCTCCTAATATCTTATCAGTCTCAATGATAGAAAAAAATAATTGTAATCTATTACAGATGAACTGTTGATGAATCACATTTAAAAAAAAATGTGCTATATAATTATTTTGTGGTAATCACCAGGCTTTGCTTCTGAACTTAAAGCCCTGATTAACAAATGCTAATGAGATGGTAGTTCGAGCTCATAGATGAAAAGAAAATTCCTCCTGGTTACCAATCACTGTGTACTTATTAATTTTACCTTCTTTTTTTTTTGTACTCAAACCAGTGGAGCTCTCCTTGTTTTGTTTTTCTCCCGCTTTACTCTGTTCAGCTCCACTGCCCATGTTTGAATTGCCTTTTAAAAAAAAAGAAGAATCATCTTGCATAAACACTCATTTTGACAGAGCTATTTAGTATTCATGGGCCATTTAAAGAATGTACAACAGAACAGGTATATCCATATCGTTCTTTCATTATTTTTTTTTTTTTAGTTAAAGAACCTCTCTACAGAGCAATAACCAGAAATGAATTAACTTTGGCTTTATACCTCTCTGTGTTCTTGAAGCTTCCTGTCAGACCTGAGATAGCGCCCCTGACATCACCAACCATAATCCCCAGCAAAGCTACACCTCAGGGCACACTCAACCCAGGCCTCAGCCTCCGTACTTTGACTGCTGCACTAGAGTGGCTGTTATGTACGATCGCTAAAACAACGAAAGCTAAAAAGGTTCCCCATCATTGTCAAATCCGTCAGCTCCTTGACCATAAACAGAAGCAGAATGAAGATGTCCAGAGCAGCTACACAAGGTACTTGTCCCCGGCAGTGAAGACAGGAAAGAGTAGGTGGGTGTGTACACCCAGACCCGGCCTCTGTTGTCCACCTGCAGAGGAAATCAGTAAGAGGCTCAGAACTTGCCTGCAGCATTTGTTCTTTGTTCTCCTACCACCAGTGAAGATGTGCCAAACTTTGAAAACGCTGACTATTACGCTGAATAACATTTTCTTTTCCCTGGAGCTGCAGCCCATATCACCAACCTCCACCCCATTCCAACCGTACGCTGTAAGCACTGTACCGTTTATTGCCGCATTCAGGTTGAAAGGTGGAGAGTAAACCATAATACGTCTTCTGATAATATTCAATGAAGGTGACGCATTTGGTGAGAATCTAGCAGGAATATTTTTGAAAATGAGGAAAGAAAATGGGTGCGTGGGTACATTTTTCAAGTCATTGTGATTGACAAACAGAGTAATCACACGATAATCACAGTATGTTGAGACATTTAGAGGGATTTTAGAAAAAAATCTCAAAGTACCTGCATCCCAATTGAATTGTTGTAACTCTGAGTACAGCAAACCCACATCTGATGTTTTCTTTTATAAGCTGTGGCTCTGCCGATACAGCAGCCAGACACTTATTGGAAGTGATTAAAGCGAGCTACTGAACCTTAAACTGCTCCTCTAAGTAAAAACATCTCTTTCTGTTACCAGTGCAGGTAGTGACCCTCTGTCCCAGACCAAAACTGCTCCTCTACCTTCAGTAGTTAAACAAAAGAGAAACACAGATACAAGTCAGTTCAGCATAAAACAGCATGCTTTCATTTTGTTTGTGGAACAAATATAGAATTAAAGAGTGCAGTAATGTTGCGACATGCACATTGTTGTGAAGAGACAACCAGACACACCTACTTGGTGTCACCCATTCACATGACAGAACAAGGCCACAAACAGCTATAATATTAATCAAACACAGTTCAATGCAAAAAGGGCTTTTTTATTTTTAAATGCAGAGCAATTTGCACCTTCATTTCCCCTGCTTTGCAAGGCCACATGGATTTAATGCAGGATTTCATGCAGGATTAGCCCTCTTTAGATTAGCTTTCCTCCATGTTACCGTTCAGAAAAGTTGCAGATTTTAAATGCAAGGTAATGTGATGTCATTTACACTGTGGTGTTTCTATTTATGGTCATTGTAAGAACAGGAATGAAAATAAGAACATCACAAAAAGAGACCACAAAATAGATCCATATATTTTTAGATTCAGTGTTATCTTTTGAACTAGACAAACAGGAACAACAAATAGTGAACTTTGCATTTTTCATTGTAGTAAATAAATCAGCTTTCCTTTCTCTCCCTAATGACATCCACCTCATATTCAACACATTCAATTAGCTAAATGGCCACGACTGAGGGCTAATGTGGAGAGACGGTGCCAGGGACAAAGCCAGAAAATGCTTGTAGCACACCTTGGCCATCTGATGACAGCAGCCACTAGGCCAGCTGGGCGTTCATCTGAGAATTTAGGTTAGTGTATTAAACTGATTGGTTGTCACATAGAATATTTCAGATCTATATCTCATATCCAGACTAATGTGTATGAGGCAGGAGCTGTCGGATTCATCATCAGAGATTCACTGCAGGGCTTCACCTAAGCTGGGTTCCATAACCAGCTCAGTGTAAATCACATGTATGAATAGATAACTGTATGGGGGGGACCCCATGGTTCCTCTTTAGGATGCCTTTTTATGTATGTCTGCATCCTCTCCATTGTTGTCCTCTCCTTGTCTTCCTCTCACGCCATGCTCCCCTTGGTGTCTTCTTTACTTGTTTCCCACTCACACACCATCTTGGCTTCACTTTGAGCATGTCTCTTCATCATATGTGAACCCCCAACCCTCTTCTCTTCTCCTCACCTTCCTTTCAACTTTTAAACTTTTCAACCTCCCTGAAGGCCACAGACCTGCAACATCCCGATTCATCAATATGTCAGGGCCCTGCCCAGGAGCATCATCAGTCAAACACGGGTGCTAAAGACATGTGGAGATTAACCCTTTAATCTACGACTGATACAATCGTAACTATGTCAACACAAATCTTCTGCCCATGAGAGGAAGGATCTATTTTTTGTTTTGGAATAGTGAACAGAAGGCTAAGTGCTCCTGTACTAAACACATTCTCTTCACTTCAGCTTGAAGAGAACTTCTTCTGAACTGAGGAATCCTCTTTGACAAGAGGTGAAATGTCTTTAAGCTACCAAAGAGTCCAGGTGACCTGTTTTAAGTTGAAGAGAAGAGTCCTTCGACCTGGATGACTGAGAACATTCATAGACTTGTGCACATACTTACAGGATTTTAGAGTCAATATCACAAAAGAAATGCAATGATAGTCCCAACCAAGGGCAGAGCATAATACACCGACATGTCGCAAAAGATGAGACGAGGGTTACGATCATTGTTCTCTGTGAGTCAACAGGTTCTTAACCCTGGAATTAATCTATATATTGTTGACTGTGCGGAGGAGCTAACCTTGAAACTCTCTTATCTACGAAGATCTTACCCTTACCCCGACACGCACACAGCTCTGGATTTAATTAAGTGAAGTAATCCCATTTTTGTGACAATAAAGTATAGAAACCATAGATCACCTCCTCTCGCATGAAATGAATTACCGTGGAAATGGTTGTGTCGTTACCAAAGGCTTTGAAGAGGCTGCACAAAGATTCTGAGCATTGCCTCTAGAACCTCCTGCTGCTGTAAACAACACGCACCTTCCAAGAGGCATACTTTATTAATCAGAAAATTAATCTTCCTTTTGCTTAAATTGGTTGATAAAGGAGGTGCAGCAGAAGTTATATATGAAGTGTGTGCTGTCTGTTTCCTGCCGATGTGTAGGTGTGTGTTCATAGCTCAGTATGTTAGTGTGTGTTGGGATTCATGAGTGATGAGCCCAGTTACCACGGTAATGACTCCAGCCTCCCTCAAAATTATTGTTGATCTTGAAAGATGAAGAGTATTTCAACAAGATCAATGGGCGAGAGCGTCAAAGGAAAGTAACATTATCACGTGTGTAATGGCAAAAGTGGCGGTCAGAGTGCCCACACTGCCCGGTCAAAGTGCAAATGAAACAGCAGCGCAGCTAATGCTGAAATAAATTAGGCTGCAGCTGTGAACACAGTGTTGCAATTGCAACACTGAACATATCTCAGAATCAAGCTGGTAGACGCAAGCATTGTTCATAAAAGAAGCTGGTTCATTCAGAGTCGCTCTGCAATCATGTAATATAAGATAAGATAAGTTAAGATATACTTTTATTGTCCCCGTGGGGACATTTTTCTCCAGGACTCTGTCCAGCAGCAGTTTACAGGGTAATAGGTCAAATAAATAAACTAATTGAGAAAGCGCAGCAGTGGCATACTTCACAGAAGTAGATATACATATGTACAGAAAATGTATAAATAAATGTGTACCTCAGAAAATGTACCGATGTTGCAAAGATGAGTTGTTGCACCATGTAGCTTAGTGAAAGTAAAAGATGTCGATTTACAATGTACAAATGGTGGGTTTTTGACATTTTGAATGCATGTAATGTGTGCAGGATTACAGGTTGGTTCTGCTCTACTTGACCAGGAGGCTCTGATTGTTCTTGATTTTAATGTGCACTGTCTTTTTTTTCCCTCCAAACATTATTATTATTCATTTAGATTTATGAGTGATTTATGAGTGACTGAGCAGCTGCCACATTTCCCCGTACATTGAGGTCTTATTAGTTCCTGGAGGTCTGTAAGTCATTAGTGCATTTAAATTACATGCTGTCTATATCAAATATGTCAAAAAATGACACTTTCCCTGAATCAAATTCCAAGTGAGTATGTTTAATTTGAAGTTTTTAAAGTCTTGTGCTTCTGATTACTACCAACTTACTCCATTCAACTCTCACTTGACTCACTTGATCCTTGTATATTATTAAGTTCCACACCTATTGATCTGTAAAGTGTAAATCTTTCATTATTGATCTATATTTTTATGCTGAATACAGACACTGAGCCATTGCCGATGCACAGTTGGCCCCTCAAACGCTCACATCCATTAACCGGCTGTGAGCCGCGACACAGACGGGTTTAAACCCGTTATTGTTTCTAGCCAGGCTGCCTTGATGGATGACTAGCATGCTTGCTTAATACGTGGCCAACTCTAAGTGTACCTCAAGAACTGTGTGTGTGTCTGCGTGTGTGTGTGTCTGTGTGCGTGTGCATAGGGGATTGCAGCTGGTTGGGCTGCTTTTCATGTTCGATTAAACCCATCGGCGGTGCTGTGCCGAGTTAGTTAATTTTAGTCTCAAATGAAATTGAGTCACGTAGCAGTTAGGACTTGAATTTGCTTCTTTTGTTATTCAGCCGCAGCCCCGTCTTGGTCTAGTTGTGGAATTTTTTATGTTAAAAAAATCCCAACACTCTGCATGCCCATTAAGTCAGGTACACCAGGCTCTGCTCTCTCACTCTATTGCAGAGTCTGCATCTCATTGTAGAAAGTTAGGAATAAAATTAAGCATTAGCTTTAATGGCATACCCAAAAAGTATCTTCTTGGCTACTAAAAACTACAAACATCAGAAGTATTGGCAGCTTTTACTCCTCACAATTGATTTTTTTGAATCAGTATATGCTCTTTTTATTCCATTTCTCCTTTTCAGACTGTTATTTACGGCACAACACGAGGCCCCTTCAGCTGGTCTTCTGCTGTGGAAGAGATATCACGCTCTTAGTGTATTATTAATGTGATTTGATTTCACCTACTGACATTAGCTGATGCCAGATTTTCTGGATAATTTCAGGGTATGGCTGCAGCTAATGGAGGGTGGAAACAAGCACAGTTAGTGCCAGCACTGTCAGCCTTCTACAGCCCTATTCGAAAGGAGGGAACTTGGATGTGGGGCTATGGAATGATTCCAATAAGAAGCCGTGTTAACTTTGTTTTCAACTAACAACAGAGAAAACAGCATATACGAATTTAAACTTAATACTTTGAATCATCCCAAACAATTCTTTTCTTCATTTTCATTTGCAGTTTTATTGACCTTCTTTTCACCTTTGTTCGCAGTTTTGGGTAAATGAGTTTCGTACCTGTAGGCTATGATTGTAATTTGTATGAGATTTTAATATGTAGCTCATGTCCATCAAATAGGTTTCTATTATTTATTTAGCATGACCAGCTTTCACTTTCCCCTCTACATTAAGGCCTTATTTATAAATCATGGAAGGTCTGTAAATCATTTGAGTTTTACACTGTTGATGCCCAGAGGTCAAAGAATGAGATATTTGTGAGAAGGAGAATGTTTGAAATAATATTTGGAATATATCTACACATTTTTTTGTCTTGACGCTGCTTTCTGCTAATTTTACTCCATTTACGTTATTTTTTCTGAGTCATTGGGTAAAAAGAAAAAAAGAAAAGAAGAACAAATGAAAAAAGTCATCATCCGTCATCTCTGTGTCTTTGCACAACCAGAAAGATCTGAATGTGCTGCCTGCTGTTAAACTGTAAAGGTTTTAAAACAAACTTTAAAGCATCCATCTACAGTATAATCTTTCCAGCTGATCTGTATTTTTACAGACACTGAGCCGTTGCCGATGCACAGTTGCCCCCTCAAACGCTCACATCCATTAACCAGCTGTGAGCCGCGACACAGACGGGTTTAAACCCATGATTGTTTCCAGCCAGGCTGCCATGATGGATGACTAGCATGCTTGCTTAATACGTGGCCAACTCACAATATATCCACCTCAAGTGTTTGTGTGTGTGTGTGTGTGTGTGTGTGTGTGTGTTGTAGCTGCTCAGAGTGCTCATATTTGTACTCAAAAAATGTCTGTACCTTTAAACTTCCACAATCAAGACACACGCACATTAGGCTGATTGGAGTCCCTAAATTGTCCCCACGAGTGTGTGAGTGAGAAATGCATTGGGCGGGTGACCTTTTCTAGGGTGGATTCCCGCCTTTTGCCAGGTGGATACGCTCCAGAACCTTATGTGACCATGATTAGCAATAAGCAGCAGAGGTTAAGAGAAAATGAATAAATGAATGTGAATTAGGACTCACTCCAAGCCCTTCTTGATAGACGAGCGTGCCATTTCTTTTGCTAAAGGTTCAACTCTTACCTTCACGCAGCCCCAGCATATCAATGACACCTCTGAAACGTGACGTTGTAGCTGACGTTATGCCGATAGAGTAAAATATTGCTGCAGCTACGTAGTGATGAGTTAATGGGAGAAATGATGATACAAACCTCTTGGCTTTAGGGTTTTTTTTAATAAATCAGCCTTTTAAACTGATTAATTACTTCACACGTTGCTGTTTGTCCACATCCATTGTATGGTTGAGCTATTTTTGCTTTGCAATTTTGACTTTAGGCACTTAGAGATAGTAGCACACAGAAAGATGAACATTTTTCAACAACAAAAATCCCTTCAAACCCAAGGACTTTGTTCATTATGATGTTTCCAGTGAAAAATGATTTGTTGTTGAAGAATTTCTTTTGCTATTGCTGAATGTCCTCTTCTCCACAGCTGAACTGGCTGCTGACGAGTCCCGAATGAGACAAGATTTTGGATACAACCATAGTTAGGGTAAATATGGGGCTTTTACAAGGAAAATGGCTTATTAATTTAATTATAGGCCTTGTCACCACGTTCCCTCATGAATAAGGAAATAATTGTTGATGTTTTGTGAATTTCTGTCAACTTTCCATATGGAAGCAGTAGAGATGTGGAACATGTGTCAGGCCTACCTGACAACCTGACAGTGACGGCTGCTGGATCAGGGGAGAAATCTGTCGTGACTCAGAAAGAGATGGATTTTTAAATCAAGTTTCCTTTTCCTCCGCTGCTGGGAGCTCCAGAAGAACAGATATTTAGGCTATAATGCTTCCTGTCTACTTGTCGTTATGCCTCTCCCCGCCTGACTCTTTGTTGCCCTTGGTGTTGCACTCTTGTACAACATGATTGAGGGTTTATACTCCCCTAGAGCTTTCTGTGGGTCTGAGTCATTTAGCACATGGGGTGAAAGCCATTACACACACCAACACAAGGTACTGCAACCCATAACCAGTTCGACCTGTGTGTGTGTGTGTGTGTGTTTGTGAGAGAGAGAGTGTGTGCGCACGCACACGCACAGGCATACTCTTGTAAAGATTATGTTGGTAATTGCATCTCTTTAATTATGTAATGAGTGTGACATCAACAATAGCTTTCTAGTAATGCTGACAAAATTAACATGTTGATCCAGATTAATTATGTAACCGATTGCTGTGATTAAACATTTCGACTCATATAATGCATATAAAATGCAAAATTACTCAAAATTCCCCTTACTGGTGACTGACTGTTGCTCCAATGCTGTATGGCAGCATAACCAACTTAAGATGGACAGAGTTTAAGGAACATTAGGCTCACACAATAGTTTGAGTACAAATAACACTAATATGTGTACAGTATAGTATGTTGTTGTCGTAAGTATCTATCCTGCTTTAATTTCTTGGCACTCAAGAATGTATGAGACTGTTGGTTACGGACATAGTGAAGGGTCGTGCAGTATAGTACCTTGAAGTGTGCAGGTATCAGGGTTGCAGTCATTGATCTATGCAGAGGGACTTTAGCAGTGTCTGAGGTGTGGGGGTTGTGTTCTCTTTGACGCTCGGTTATTTATGTGAGGAGATAACCAAAGCAGATAATTTTCAATGAAATTTGAATATCTCAGATGATCAATTAATGTGAATTTGGATTCCTCCACTGTGGTGATGTTTATCAGGGAACTGCTTTCCATCTTCATTTTGAACCAATATTGAATTTTAATGAGTCAGAATCTCTCATGAATAAGCCTTTTCCCCCTTCTTGAACAGAACAGTGCATCCCCCAACCTTACATTTTCGTGTCACTTTAGTTTTATTTAATAAGCTGCGCCTGCTTGCATAATATTTTGGGGGGGATTTTTTTTTTAAAATATTCTGAAATGTCTCACAAGCTGAATTCCACATATTAATGGAAATTGTGTTTGTGTATTTTTCTGTCAGCTTTTTGATCCCACAGAAGTATAAGAAAACACAAAATATTAAAAAAAGGCAGAGACATATTCCTGTGCTGAATTTATTTAGTTTTAGTGTTTTTTTCCATTTATAAACTTGTGACCTTTGAGCATAGCTGTCTTTTTTTTTCTCCTTTTTTTAATAAGGACAGCAAGTCAAGTCACGGGCAGAACAACAAATAGACGTTATTGCTTTTTTTTTAAAAAACTCAGTTCACATACTGCATAAAATGTTCTTTAAGAGGCTGTGACAATCAAGATGTTCTCTAGGTGTTTTACGGAAACAGACCCTGACCCCCTGCTTTTTAACAGGAAGAAACCTTGAGTAGGACCAGGCTATTATTCACTGAAATTGCACACAACATTGCATTCAAAATGTGGAATCTAATGTCCCACTTGCTAAACACCAGTATATATCCACAACAGACCTTAATCAGATTAATGACTGTTTACACCAAAGTACACTTGAACGTCACAACATTTATATAGTGCTACAATCATTCTCTCTGGCTCAGCTATTACAATTGAATGTGCTGACATGTGAGTCAGTGGAAAAGGAAAAAGAAAAACCAGTCATTGCCCTACTGCGTAGTGAACACCCATCGCCCATTCAGCTAAAAATAGGACTGTGAAACTCAAATGACATCTTAATTAGTCTGAGTGGTAGAGTGCGTCAGGTGCTCTCTGGCATATCACACTCAGATGCTCGAATTCATTTTCCAGTCGTCACCAGGCTTTTGTTTCTCCAGTCATGGAGACTGCAGAGATGTTGGTGTTAATAAAGTGTTGCTGAGAGGCAGACAGGCTGTTACAATCCAGGTCATTCCTGGTCATGTGGATAAACGTTTGAGTTTCAGCTGAGTTCATTGTTTTAAATGCAACTTTCTCTTTGAAGTAACGGCAAATACCGGCCAAAAGAAAACACAATATTTTGCAACTTGTGACAGTCTCTCCTGCCTCCAGAACACTGGTCGCACATCATGAATTTCCATCTACAAGTTGCTTTTGTGCCAGTTCTGAGACTCCCGATTCGCCAGGACATGAATATATGCAAATGTGTGCTCTCATTATGCGTTTGACTTGCAGCCGCTTCCAACTGTCACTTTTAATGGTTGATTTGCAATTGAACTACACAATGTTTGATGTTTGATTGGCAGTTTTGATATTTACATTGCGTCAACTGTTGCACTGACGGGCAAGTCGAGCCGCCGTCTGCTTATCCTGCCCTGTCACTTGTTTTATCTCCCTCACCTAAAACTGATGGCAGAACCCAGGTGACGTCACGATCCTGAGTGTCACCCTAAACTGGTGATGTAATGAAGATGATGAGAGATCTTTCCAGGTGTTAACAGATGTAATTTCAGGAAATATCACAATAGAATTAAGTGTATGAGGGATATTTCCACATTGTCCCTGCAGAAGCACGTTTTAAGAGTAATTTAAGATCTACTTTCATCAGTATGATCGATCTTTTGACCCTTTGTGACCATTACATCGTGACCCGGGTGGATTGACATATTTCACACAATGGAATGTGTTCATTCCATTTCAAAAGGCAACAGAGATATTTTTAGATGTTTTACTCTCAGGGGCAAAAAGAATGCCCCGGTGTTTATGTTTTAATATTTTAGAGGGATTTAATGAGGCTTATATACCAATATATAGGCTAATAACTCCTGATTGCCTCAGGTTGTGTCACAGGTGGCTGGTCACTGTTTATGGTGAGGGGGTCACACCTTAACTGGGCAGTCCCCAGAACTGTACTGTCATAAAACACATCAGATTTTAACATGCATGTTGCTTTTGTACACACCTCTCTGTGTGTTCTAATAATATTATTGTGTCTGTAAACACACTAATGTTCCAATCTTTTTTGTCATTTCAACCCATTGAAATTGAGGAAATCCAAAAGACATCTTCCAATAATGCCTTCACTGCAAATTTCGGCATGCACAGCAGCTCTGAATATTTCTGTGGATTTTCTGCTCCTTTTCTGTTTTTAGTTGCCGACCATATTTTCATCACAGTAATAGAAATTTAACTGTAGGCTTTATCATCCAGGAATTCTCCAAGTTTCTAAAACCTTGTCTGGAAAAGCTCCCGTCACACTATTGTCATCTGATTTCATCTCAGCACCTGAGCCTGCGCTGTGTTTGTAAGCAAAGAAACAAAAGGATATTCACAATAGCTGGCTTTTCCATCCCACAATCCTCAGATTATTTATGTATTGAGGGTGGACTTATCCTGAAAATGCAATGGGTATGACTCAGCAAAAAGCGGTCCGATTCCTCCTGAGTCCATCTATTCATGCAAACACACAGGATAGGTAATCTCTGCTGTATTTCCTTATGTTGAATTTAAAGGTTGTTGGGGATTGTCAACGCCCAGGAATGATCAACAGAATTCCTGCATGCGATGCTGATCTCATATGTTGTGATGGATTCTGTGACATCACCCGTTCAGTTTAGGAGACATCGCCTCAAGTGTACTGGTGCTAGTGTCTCGTCCCTCTACTTGTACTGCATTTGCTGCCTTCTCCTGGTAGCTACCACTGTTCTATCAATCTGGATCTGGCACACCCACATAACCTTAGCAATCCTATTCCCCACCTGTTTTTAAGGAATCCCTCATTTTGACCCCAGACAGGGTACAGACATCCCAGCAAACGATGCCAGCGAGGCCATCTACTTGATTATAGCGCTGCGTGTTTGCCGTACGTGCCTGCGTCTTACACCTGGCTGTTACGTGCCTGACTCTCTCAAGGGTAGTGTGGGCTGGTAGACCCCAGCCTGTATTGATCTTCTGATGAGTGCCTGTTCTTGTGCAGCCATCATTAATGCCTCTGGGCTGTCTTTCACTGCTCTTCTTTCTCTTCCTTTCTTTTCTCTTCCCTTTACTAAGCAGGTCCTTCCTGATGTGCTATCAGATCTTGGTTGTTTCATCCTGTATAATGGCTCCAGTGCTTAATGGTCCTCCTAACCTCCTTTCTCCCTCTTAGTGTACAGTTCCAGAATACTCTGAAGCTCCCCATCCATTGTTTGGAGCTTTCTTGTCTGGCTTCTGTCTCTTCCTTAAGTTGTAGAGAGTTGTCTTTAGCTGCTTGTCCTCTCTGACCAGCCAAACACATTTATATCATCCAGATAATTCAGATGTAGATCCTAGTGATGATAAGTAAGTCAAGATCTCAATCCTGGGCAGTGGAGGTGGCTGAAGGTTACCTCCTGCAAGAGATTCAGTTCCCCACTACCAGCTTTCTGCACTTGTATGCGATGCATGCATTTTATTTTGTTTCATCAGTTATCGACAAGTTGTTTTTTTTCGGTGCTTAAAACACACTGCACTTGACTAATCGGTCAATGGAGTGCATCATAAGAGCATAGGCTGTGAGGAATTTTCAGTGCTCATTTAATTTAAAAATGGCCCGTCTCTTCCTTCTGTTTATTTGGTTTTTCTTCTTCTTTGAGTACCTCAGGGGAAGACTTTTGACAGCTGTTGTTTGCAGTGTTCCTCCGAAAGGTCTGAGAAATTATCTTGATGTGTTGACAGTCCTGTCCAACTGTTCCCCAGGCCTCTTCTGAGCAATAACCACTATGATAGTCTTTAAATCCAAAAACTATTTACAGTCCATAAAATATGGTCTTTCTTTCTCACAGCTTCGGAATTTAGACATGTATATATGTGTCAATAACTACATACACAATACAGAACTATGATCTGTGGCTCCTGGATGCTGATGGTCCATGACTCCTACAGCACTGAGGAGGTGATTGGCTGTAACTCTGCCCTCCCTCGAGGACTTGTGCTCCTCCTGGATGTGAGGTGGGTAGAAAAGATGTTAGCCACGTCCTTCCAACTTGGGCATTAGCTTCTGAGCCACTCCTGTTGGTTTGTTTTCTCCCGTTTACCTGTTTATACATTACATTAATGCACTATCCTGGTCCTCTGGTGGTGCATTCAATACTGCAAATATATTCCAATACTCTTCACTAACTACAGTCTCCTGTGATTTGAAAACTTCTTTACATCGAATAAATTTGCATTACTTTAACTTTGTTTTCCCTCCTGTTATTGTATATTTGAGTATTTTATGTCTCATTCTAGTAATTGTATTTGCTATTGAATTATTGTCCTGCAGAGCACATTCTTTAAAGTTGTCTTTCTGGTATTTCTATTTTGTTTTGCATATCAAAGATTAAAATTTTAAATAGCAGATTGATTATTTATTACTATAATAATTTCCCTTGATTTACCATTATCCTTATTTCATGTCTTGGCTGAATTTACTTCCATTCGAGTTATTCCTTTCAGAGTTGAAGAAGCCCAAACGACATGAACATGCTGTGCTCTCCGACACAGCTGTGTACAGTGACAGTCATGTTTTGTGCTGGTGTCAGTGACTGACATGGTTTCACACGTACACGCTGTACAGACTTTTCCTTGACATTAAAAAAAGAACACATCCTGTCTTCACTGACCCATCATGGAAATGTGACTATGTTAGCCAGATATATCCAAGTCAACAAATAGTTAAGATCTATAAATTGTGTTGTATTCTTTCAGTGTTAGAATTTACTTTTTTATAGAGTTGTTTAAGGATGTTAAACATTAATATTGATATTTCAGATCTTTATTGTGCTTCAGATGAAAGTGAAGTGGAAGTGGAAGCTAATGTTAACCTGAACAATGACACACTACTAATGCAGTGATAAAACCATCTATTCTACACTTGCAATCAACATTAGGATGAGATGTTTGTTGTTTTCAGTTGAGTCTGAAGATCTAATGCAGATTTGTCAATTTGAAGAAGTCAGTGTGCAATTTGAGGATGCTCATGGTTCAGATTAACGCCTCCAGAAGACTCTCACCTCATTTAATTTCTTATAAATAAATGTAATAAATACACAGTTGAATGGTGGATTTACCACAATTACATTTTAACGTTATCCTTGTACAAAAATACACAAGAATATATTATATTTTATCCAGCTGCGACACTTTGACACTCAGACCCTCGGATAAATATTTAAAAAGAAATGATCTCACCAACAGTAAAACCACTGCATTATTCTCCTTGAAATACATTGATCTGGCATTCATGCGTGCAGCAGCGAAAGCCTTTAACACATTCCGACAGTCCAATGCTCTCCAACGGTGCATCAATAAACCCTCAAATCAATTTTGCTTGTATCACAGTGAGGTTACCGCGCAACAAAAACGGAAGACCACGGCAGAGGTTAGAGTGTCGATCAGGTGAAGCAGCTTTTATTGTGCACTGGTCAATGTCCCTTTTATAAAATAAACACTTACTGTTACTTACCTTTGTTTGGTCACACTGGCGATAGCTGTTGTCACCACAGCTGTTGCGTCATCCTGGTTAAACGGTTGTCTAATCGCTGTGTGATGCATACAGCAGCTAAATTATTCATGCCTCCATTTAAACAGGTTGAAAACTGTTTTGCTTTCACACTTGCAGGAGGAAAACAAACAGGAAAGCGGAACTTAGAGTTTTAAAAGAAAGTATAAATAAATAAAACTAAATCAAATTGAACTGCTAAAGTGGCAGAAACCAGGAAATGAGAGTCTATTGAGCTGGGATGCTGTCTTCATGTTTACTTCTGCATGCTCCTCTAATGTTGAGCTTTTGTAGGGTGAATTTGGAAAAAAATAAGAATGGTCATACATATGCAGGGAGCTTGTGTAACAAATAGAACTATTCCAGCTGCTGCCCGTGTCTGACATAGTGTTGCACTTGGAGCAGTTAGCGATGCTTTTTGAAGTGTGTTCTTTCATATTTATTTCATTTACAGTGATTGCGTTCCTGTTTCATGGTTCCTTTTTGTCCTTTCAAAAGGTTTAAAAAACTGTACTTGAGAATTGGCTAAATGCACCTTCCTCGTTGATGCAGTCCTTTGAATTAGACCTGCAAATTGTTTCTCACTCATCATTTGTCTCTGCAGCCACAGCTCAAGCAAAGCATCAGCACGTTATATGTCAAAATAAATAAAGAGAGGCATGTCACATGGAAAACCACATTCCAAATGTCCTTACTGCTGTTTATCACTAGTTCTTTTCACTTGATTAGTCTTACAGAAGACATTTTACTATAAAACATTAGCTGACTACAAACAATAACTATGAATTGTGGCATATTTTTGCATGTGTAGATGTATTTAAAGCTGGTAATCACATCAGGCTCAGGTCTGGCTGTGCTCTGGGGCCCACACTAACATCTTTAAATCAATCCAATAACAGAGAAGTGGAAGACAGCTTCTGGGGAGGCCAGGGGAGAGGAGACTGCATGCAGGAAAGGAGCAGAGCATGTAACAAATCAGACCAACAGCCAGCTTCCAGAACATCATTCTGATACAAACAGAGTGCAATTCATTAGTTATCTCGTTTGGCCTTCAACTCTGTGCTGCACTGAGTAAGAAAGGGGCACTTACACAGTGAAAGCTGCATGCTGTCCTTAAAAATACACAGCAGCTTAAAATTGCATCACATCTCCCAGTGAGAAAGATTCCCAGTGAGACCAGTGACATGAAGAGCAGGCGAACTGTGTTTGTGCAGGTTAACCAGTGTCCTGCACATGGGGTCCTTTCCTGGTTGAACATGTATGAAGTGTATTTTTCCATTTCGTCTCAGGTGGCTGTGACAGGGGCATCCCCGGGGCAGGACCCATGAGGATTCATAGAAGATGCTCACAGCCTGGGTGCTTCTGCTCTTCTTAGCCATGTTGGTGAGAAGCACCGCTGCTGGCCCGCTCTCCTTCAGAATAGGTAAGGACTGCCACAAAAGCAAAAACTACAGCACATGGAGGAGTTGGGGAAACGTGAGCTGCACGGTTACCCCAGAACTGTTTGTCCCCGTGGTGTCTCCTGATACCGACTATGACATTTGCTGCTAAACCTGGTGCCATTTATTTAACCATTAAGAGTACAACTATAGATATTTATGGGGATTGTTTTTCAGTTATTATGAAGCAATGCTCTTTACGAACCTCAGCCTCCTCCTGCTCATTCCTTCCACCGAATAGTTATTTTACCCTTTTGGCGTTTTAAAGCAAATTAGCTTTTGGTTGTCATGGCAAATCGAACCTGCAGTTTCTGGCCTGCTTTATAGCTTTTCTCTAATTGACATGCTCTAATGCAGCAGCGGATGGCATCTCGAATAAACAGCAACACAGCCGCAGCTCTATACGGAGGACTTATTTCCTGTGTATACAAAGTCCTGCGTTTGGAGCTAATAACCATCTGCAACAGGACAGTCTTTCATCTCATATAGCTGCATCCCTGTTGATAATTAGGCATTTGACTTGTTTTTCCTTTTCCTCTGATTTCATCTGTGTACACCATTAGCTTCTGTGTCACTGCACTAGCGTGTGTGTGTGTGTGTGTGTGTGTGTGTGTGTGTGTGTGTGTGTGTGTGTGTGTGTGTGTGTGTGTGTGTGTGTGTGTGTGTGTGTTTGCATGTGTTCCTGCAGCAGAAGGCACGGGTATGCACAAGTGCACACACACACACACACACCCAAACACACACACACATCCTTGTATTTCTATCTTTGTGAGGACTTTCATAGACATATTGTATTGCCCAGCCACATAACCTAACCCTACCCATCCCAATTATTCCCCTAATCCTAATTATAACCCTAAACCCAATTCTAACCTCAACCTTAAAACCAGCTCTTGACCCTCAAACAGTCCTTTGAAAGTTGTGACGACCAGACAAAGTGTCCTCACTTCCCAAAAATTTCCTCACTTTGATAATAGAATGCAGATTTTGGTAGATGTAGCAAGTACAAGAACACACACACACACACACACACACACAGACACACACACAGACCTTGAAACACCGCCACAAACTGCTTGCTATTTGCACTCCAGGAGATGATCTTTAGCCTTGCTATCCCTGGAGTCTTGCTTGGCGAGTATAATGTCAGTGTCTGGCCTCCGAATGTATCATTGCCAGAAAACAACCTGCCACCTCTGCCACACGCATAACCATCCGGCAGGCAGCAGCAAGTTCGGAGCAGGTGAACCGAGGAACGTATTGTCATCTCTGCCGTGGGCTGTATAATTCTTGCATAAAGCTGGCTTTTAGTTGTACGAGAATTGCCACGCCTGATATGTCTACACGACCTGCCAGGACGGGAAAGTTTTACTGCTGTCATTTGAAAGTTTTAGGTCTGTGATTACCTGACAGTGGGATGTTGAATTAAAACAGTACTGCATATATTTGACACATGCAAGCATGATCTAAGCAGTGCTAAACATTCCTCACATCACACCATTCACCTAATGTGCATGGTTTTCTGTGTGTTCTTTTTCAAATTCAGATAGGAAATTGTCAGTGAATCCCACTGAATACTTCCCTGATAGTGTGCAATATTCCCTCATGTTATGAACACTAATTATAGGCAATGACACTGTACTCTAAGAACTGTGCATGTGGTAAGAAACAGGCTTTAGATTTAATTTCAGGAAGTTGTGTATTCCCTCTTGAATCTGAGCATAAGGATTAATATTGATCGCAACAGAAAAATCTGTTGTAAGCTACACTTAATATCTCCACAAGCAGACAGAATCACCCGTGATGTGGTTTTCCTTCTTCCTCATTAAATAGACAAATGAGCTTTAAAGATTTCCCACGAGACTGTGCTGGGGAGACAAAAACCCTGTTTAATATCTACAGGCTAGGACTTGCTGAAAAGCCACATCCCCACATGCATCAACCCGACAGATGAATAAATGTTGATATTTCTTTATGTAATATCCTGCTCAAATTGCTAAACATATATATATTGATTTGTCTTCTCCTCTCCTCAAAGACAGACATGTGAAGGTGTTTTCAAATGTCAATAAACATGTACATAAATAAAAAGTAACCAAAATTGTTAAAATTTACCATGGCATAAATAATCCTCTTATTACATCTATATAAGTGAATACTCACAAATGCCCAGTATGATCTCTCATCAACTGCTGAATATTTATGTTGCTCAATCTGGTGAAACATTTATCATACTAAATAATAATGAATCAAATCCATTATCTCACAGCAGAGTAACAAAAACGGAGCGTAAACATCGATGCCTCTCCTGCAGCAAAGGCTATAAATCCTGCCCGGGACTGCAGTAACACGTAGAGCAGAGGCGCACAAGAAAACTTAATTCATTTTGCTGATTTATGCTCAAGTGCTGCTCCTTTATTTGTGGATTTGATTAGTTGGCGTGTCTTTCACGGGGCTGGATATGAGCTCAGCTAAGAACCAACCTGACAGGCTGAACTTTTCCACTGCTGGGGCTGATTGTTTGTGTGATTTGAAGGTACATTAACATCTGCTCCAGATGCTCTATGCTAAATGAAATGTTTACAGAGATGGCAGTGTATTTGTTTCTTGGGAAATTAAGAGAGTAAGAAACGAGTGCAGCTCAGCTATGAGCTTGTACTTGTAGGAAACAGAACTGCTTCTAAATGAAGCTCAGTGGACTGACCCACTGATATATTATTTCTGGTATTTCTGAACTTTACACAAACACTTTAGAGCGTCGTTGAATTGTGAAGGTGCTGGAAATGCAGAATGTCGAGAAGTCAGATCTGTCTTTGCATCTCTGACAGAGGATTCTCAATGGGCTCAGAGCAGCTGGATCTGCTCTCTCTGCAGTATAGATGCTGAGCATGCACATCTTTAACCAGCCCTTCGACACTCGAGCTTTTACAGGCACAAACGGTTTATCATCACACCAGCAGACCGTCTGGACAAGTGTCCTCACAAACTGGTGTTTGTGCAGATAATAACAGTCCACTTTAGATGCATTTAATATGTTTACATCTGCATGGAAAGCTGCTTAACTGAACTCTTATCTCTGTCCCAGTATACATGCACTGGGGTGTCAAGATTTATAGTTAAAATAATGTCGCATCTGCAATGGAGGATGACAGTTTGAACTCTTTTAGCCCGTTGGTGTTGGGCAATTTCCAGCTGGCCTGTAAAAGTTCCAATCACATTAATCGGGTGTGTCAATCCAACTTTAAAAACTTCGATTTCATGTGATCGTTTAGTTAGAAGGACTGTTAAACAGTAAAGATCTGATGTATTGAGGCTTTCTCAACTGACCCCTGAGACCATGCTGTCAATTCCCACAGTCCAGCCTGGCATACACCGCTTAAAGTGACTCATTCAAGATGGATGCTGGACCTGACCATTGATAAATCAATGTGTCCCTACATCCACTGAGGTTTATTTTGCCCTCAGTCACTGTTGACCTCAGTAAAATCTAATTCCTTTAACTCACCATTACTGGAATAGTGGGGAAGCTAGCACGTTGGGCAGAAAGGTAAGGTAAACAGCTTTCAGGGAAACATAATGTGTCGCTTTGACAAAATCCTTTGAAATAGATATTTCAGTTCCTCTGAAGTGGAATTTCACATGAAACCCCCTCATGAAATGTGCCAGCATCTGAAATGATGCTTAATTTCCCTGTTTTATAAAGGTATTTTTGTGCATCACTTGTTATCATAATAACTTTAAGAATATTGTACTCAAAGTAGTCTAAATATATTGAGCTGTCACATCTTCTTGCCTCCGTATTCTGGTTTTCAGAAAAATTTCCCTTTTTTGGTAAATTATGGCTTATTCCAGGAAAAGTGACCCTAAAATTACATGAAAGCAATAAAACCCAGTTCTTTTGAGGCATGTGAAGCCCTAAAAGTACTGTTACAGGGGCATAAACAGCTAAACTATTTACCAGCATGGCCTTGAGCCTGGATTAGGGACACAGTGCCAAACTGTCATATACATTTTGAAGGTGTGGGCGGTCGTGGTCAGCAGTGTAAGGCATCTGGGGAGTGTACTGAAGCAAACAATCCTTCAAAGGTTTCAGCTGCTCAGTCTTTTTCCTCAGGTGCCTGTAATGAGGTAATGAGGACATATTAAAAAGGGGGGGAAAAAGCTGTATTGATTTTGTGTGTGCCTGGAAGGAGCCATGATAACTACATCTGAAGTTCAGCCATTCTTTTATTTATTTTGGTAGATATGAATTGAAGTTTTGAATAGAAGGCAGATAGGAATCTGAAGCCTCTTTGGCATCTGAAAGGAGGCAGAGTTTATGATTAATCTGCAAGTCTTTAATTATCAGGACAGGTGCTAAGACTAATCGTTACATTAATGGCACCAATGGCAGAGAGGAGTGATGCTCTGCAATTATGCACACTATTTTGCTGCTACATTTACCACATAAATTATTCAGTCATCTGATAAAATCACTGCACATGCTTGTGTGTGTGTGTGTGTGTGTGTGTGTCTGTCTGTCTGTCTATACACACGTGCAGCCTCCTAAATGAATACATCCTGACTGAGCAGTCAAATTTAAATCAATTTCGTATGTGCCAGCATACGTGCTTGTCATCCATATGGGGCGTGTTTCGCTATATCCTCAGCTGAAAACACAGTAAAACACTGCTACTTCAATTATTAACGAAGCAATTACAGGCTGCTGTGTGGTATTTAGACCGATCAGGCAGTGGAAGACACAAGCACATTGAGTAAAAACAAGAGCATTAGAGGATGTTAGATCCTAGATAGTGAAAAGTGAAGTTCATCAAGCGTGACATTGTAGAAAGGAATCACTGCTGTAGTAAATGGAAACGAAATATAAATGTCAAAGTAATTGTAGTGTGGGTTTCCTGTTAAATATATTTGACTGTGACCAACTTCTTTAAACTCAATAGTTTCAATAATGTGATATGGATCTATTAAATCCTGCTGAACGGTGGATTTGGACAGTAGTTGGTCATCTGTGTGGTGACACAGTTTATCGATAAAATTTTATGTACTTTTCTTCTTTCTATTTAATCTACCTTGACCTAGTAGTTGAAATTCTGCGATGCAGTATTATGAAGACTAATGTACAAGTTTTTCCTTTTATTCATCCCATGTCTGCTGCGACAAGGACATTTTTTTGTTAGCAGAAGCTGTTTTTATGTAGCAGATCCTGACACTCCTCATCCATTACAGTCAGTGATTTGTGGAGAGAGTACTGCTTTTAAATAGGATTAGCAGGAGTAATTTGATCATTTGTGATTGATGCAAGCCGCAACCTTGGTATTGAAATTTATCTCCCTTTTCCTAACCTGTTTTTTATTCATAGCACGCTTGCCCCGCTGCTGTGCTAACACCTTTGCCTCAAAGTGCTCCAACGTGTTTAGTCACGAACAAATGTGCGTCTTGTACTTGCACGTATCCCTTGAAAATATATAAACACAGAACAAAAGCAATGCTTTGCTTTTTCTATCTTATTGCGGCAGCCATCTGAGGGAAAAAGGTCTTTTGTTTACCAGGTTTTGATTAACGTAGCGCAACATGACATCACCGCAGGTAGATGAGAATACACAGATTTAAGCATCAACAGGCGTCTCAGGAAAGGGTAGGATAGGTATACTTTAATCATCCCAACCTGTGAAATTACAGTCTCCTGTCCTTGCTATGTTTTTCTCAGTGGACTTTTTTGTTAAACTGGCACCTATTAAACTTTTTTTTTTATGTTCGCTCATATTGCACCTCGTTACTCCATGGCGGTGATAACATCTCAGATGGCTGCAGCAGTCAGTGTTTGTGTGGCCTTATACACTACACTATGTAACAGCTTACATCTAATGAGCTCATAAATGTTGTTTTGTAACCTTAGGTATGAGACAGACGAATGTGTCTTTTGTACATTACATGATAATGGTGTCATCATTGTGAATGATTGCAGCAGTCTTTCTGACATGTCTATATAAATAAATACACAGGTTTCATTTGTTTGGCCATCCTCCTCCATCCCACTCTTTTTGGGGACAAAATAGCAAATTACTGCTTTTAGACTATTACAGGAAATGTCCTCACAAGTCTCTAACCACAACCTGTTATGTTGCAAGGCACTGGGAGTTTTGAGCAGATGGGGGATATAATCACACCTTTTCCGATTCTGAATCTTTAAGGAGGTCAAAGAAGTTGCACAGATGCCAGGTTTCTGTCAGGTTTAAAGATTATTCATATTCAGAGCGCATTTGAAATGGAGTATTGAAGACAGACTAAATAGGAAAACCTTGACTAATGAAAAACACCCCATGCTGGCAGGAGCAGTCAGAGCAACGCTGCTGAAGTTTACCTGCTTTTCTTCTGTGCGCTTGATTTCAGCGCAGTGTAGTGTGGAGAACTAAATTTTGATCTTCTGTTTTCACAGTGGGGGGGCAGCTGGGGGGTTGATAGGTGCGTCACTGCATGTGAGCCAAGTGACGCGGATTCAGTGAGGAAACTCACAGTAAAGTGCAATCCAAAGTTCAGCCAAACACATTAAAGTGTCATCACTTTAATGGCACAAGCATGAACATTGTAAGAAGACTTGGGTCCTGTCAGTGGGGTTCCTGAGTAACCTTCTGTGCATCTTACAACAGGATTGAAGATGCAACTCCAACACATTTTGAAGGCAGCTGGTGCATTTACACTTTGATTTGGCTCCTAAATCTCAGTGTCAAAGGCTTCTTGTATCTCATTCGTTTATTTTTTAACCTGCGCGACCAAATTATCCACGCACTCACTCACCAGAATGAACATATGGAGATCCTGTTTGCCCTTGGCTGGAGAACCAGCCCTCCCTCGGCCCGTGACTCCGCCAGTCCGACCGCGTTACGCCACATCTTTGATCAAAAGCACGGTGAGTCGCCTCGCAGCCTCCTTCTCCAGCTGTTGTGAAGCTCCTCACCTGATCAACAGCCTCGGAGGAACAGATGCCTCACGCGTCCCTGCGAGGCTTCTTATGACACCGTGTCAGCAAATATGCATGCATACAGTCACCACTGTAGTTTTATTATCTTTATGTGCAATCTGCACATAGTCTAGACATCTATTTATATTGCACTGCCCATTATTAATAGCTAATTGAAAGAGTGTAATTTGCCAGATTTTTTTCTGAGGCAAGGGACACTTGCTCAAACTTTCCATAATCCTGGGAGCGACGTGATAATGGGCTTCCTCAGTTTGACAATATATGATTGTTCACTGACAACACTATGAGTTATCAAGTGTGGGAAAACCACATCAGATGATGTTTTGCCCTCAATTATTTCATTTATAATTTAAATGTGGTTTATCAATTCCAGAATGTCAGAGACTGAAAACATAACTCAGCCTCAGACGACAACATTTTGTCAAGGTTTTGTTATTTATCATTCAAAAGGTCAAATGCAAAACATGATACGATAAAATGAGTATTTAAAATACTGAAGTTGAAATTAGAGTTGAAGGTTGGAGGACAAGACGACTGCAAATATGAATAATGTAAAAGAATGCAAGTAAACATGGTGTCTTGTAGGGCAAAATATGTTTTATTTATGACATATATGAGCACAGAAGCTACAAACAGAGAAATGTCTGTCCTATAGACAGACATGTTTTAAGTTTAGCATTGCAAATTGACTCTGACGAATCAGTAAAGGCTTAGAGAAATCATTTTAAATGTGGGACCACAGAGTAACCAGGACTGATAGACTTAGACCAATGTGGGATTTTAATAGGTTTATTGGTCGTACTGAATTATAATAAAACCCAGTCTCGTACTGTCTGAATAAGTAAATAACTAATGCTAGAGGCAAATGTGTACATCCGGGGTCAGTGAAACACAAGGGATTGATGGATTAACGAGGTGGAGCAATATAATGGACAAACCACAAATTAAAAAGGAGGACATATTTGATTTGGTTGGCACAAGCACAATTAAACACAGAAGCCACTGTTAACTATGTAGGGACCAAAAACACTATTTTCACTGTGCAGCCAACTGTGTCACTGCCTTTGCACGCAACTCAGTCCTCGAATCTGCAGCTGAACGTGAGCGCATGTGCGCACGCCTTTTCTGGTCTTCATCTTAAGCTCCGCCACCGCTTGGGGTCATGGGGGCCTTCCAGTTTTCCCATCTCCTGGAGTGAAGTCCCGCCCACTCTTGGTCTGTCCTGTTCCCAGGTTTCTTTTATCAGATGCATAGACACCTCAGGAGATCCCCCAGGGGTGGGAGTGGTCCGTTATTATTGTATAGAGCAGCTATGGTGAAAACCTGATGCAGTTGGATATATTTCATGAGCTCTGGCCATTTTTGACACATTCAGGTCACCTTTAATTCTATTTTATGAGTCTTGGATGTCACTTCAAAAGGAAGCCTCATTCCCATAGTAATAAGGAAGCACTGTCCTCTATTTGGACCAGTACAGCAAAGACAGCTTTAAGATGGTGGGTTATCCTGTCTGCAGAATCAGAAGGCGGGGGACTCCCTGGTGGTCACGGTGGAGAGGATGAAGAATCCACATACGCGACCACAGACAACTTTTGGCCCCAGAGGTCACGTTTGTTCTCCCAGGAGCTTTATTAGAGGAGTCTGGAGGATCTTTTTGGGTGCTCTTAGATAGATTCTGCCCCTGTTCAATGCCCCACCATTCAAGTGACGTCTCCTCCTCCTCCTCCTCCTCCTCCTCCTCCTCTCTGTGGACATCCTCCTATACATGTTCTCTAGAGTCTGCTCAAGATTTTATTTATAGTCTCATGGTTTATGGTTTTAGGAACAGTTCTGTATCATATAAAAAGGACTCCCTCCACTTTCCTCCTGTCTGTTCAGAGAGAGAATACCGCCTGGTACCATAAAATGAAATAACAATTATGTTGTCTCCTTATATATAGCATTTGATTGTTGTCTTCATGATTGAATTTTACTGATTAAATCTTTTTTTTTGTCTTTATCTTTTTTATTTTCTTCTGTTATCTTCTTCTTTACCTACCTTTTGATGCCCACGTATTGAAAATAATATCAGATCATGCTTATACAGCGTTTAATTGCATGGCACAGCCAATGGAGCTGATTGGATCAGATTTCCTTTGATAACTCACTGTCAAGAATCTGAGAATTATTTCTGTCTTGACAGATGCAAAGCATAAAGAACATCAAAACAATCAAAAACTGACAGAAAGTATGACGAGTGTGGAGTATGGGGGCATGTTGAGAGCCCCCATACTCCACATACAAACCCCCCGATTCTGGGCCAATTTATGTGGAGTTTGAGTTTGGTTTCATCTTCTTTTGTGATGGATCTTCACAGAAAGCACACTTTCAGCCATGCTGCTGCCCATCCTGTTGAAAAGATGATAATAAAAAGTCAATATAACATGTGCAGTGGCCGTCTCTCCGAGAGTCTACACATGAATACATGCCATCCTATTAGAGAGTGAACAAGACCAAGCAGGGGAGAGGAAGATAAATGACAGAGCACAAGGTTATTAATGTACTTTTTCATGTGCTGGATCATCCAGGAGAATTTCCTTGAAGCAGCAGGATGGCTGGGGTTCCCCCCGGGAGCTCCCAACCTGTTTGAGTGGCTGAATGATTTTTTTTTTTTACCTCCCAAAAACGCAGAGCTTTGCATCAATATCTGTCACTGGCACAGGAGAGGCAAAATGTGGCAGGTACCAGGAGGTGAAACCACTTTAGTCGTTTCCATGGAATAGTATGATATGTTATTCATATGGTATGAAGTCAGACAGCCAGGATATATGTTTTCAGGCTGTCAAAACCTGGCAACCTGAGGGTGGTCTGCCTTGTTTGGTATTTACTTTACTTCACGCAAGACTGCATAGTGCATCTTTAATGTGGTACCTTTGACTCTTTAGCTTTTTCCTTGAAAATGGCTTCAGAAATGGGTCTGCGAATTACTCTGATGTAGGAAATTGCCTTGTGCCGTTGCTGTGAGCTATTTGGATGGAAAATATGGAAAAATAGGGAAAATCTCTTTCTATGAAGGTAAAGGCCCAAAATGTAGGCAAAGTAGCTTCGATTGGACCAAGCAGGCAACAGTAGTGCCAGATGCAAATCATTTAAATACCGCTAATACATTAATGGCAGATTCATGACTGATGGAGCTGCTTTTTTTTTTCCTCAGCTTAGGTTCAGGAACTGTAGAATTATACTCATTTCAGGCTCTCTTGGTTATCTGTGTAAACAGTCCCTGTTGATACACACCCAGGAGGTAACACACAGTCTTTTCCTCATAGTTGGCATCTTCTTCTTTTTTCTTTTTTGCTATTACTGCCCCCCCCCAAATCCTTCGAGCTGTTGAAATCTGTCAGCATGGCAGACCTGTTAAGGGAGATGTGCTGACAGACAGGTAATCACACCAACAGAGACCTGGAAGTCCCCTTGGAGTGGGCCGTCTGCTCGCCTGCCAGTCCATCCACTCTCCTCCCTCGAGTCCAGAAGTTGAGATCACCGTTGTTCTTTATATATATATATATATATTTATATATATATATATATATTATATATATATATATATATATATATATATATATATATATATATATATATATATATATATATATATATATATATATATCAAAATAACTGTCACTTCCTCATCCACCGTGTCACCGTCAATATTGTCCTTGTGCCAGAGACATCATGCTGTGACAGCCGGCGACCATCTCGCCACCCTTACCCTCCATCATCCATCTGTCTGTTGCTAATTGCGGCAGATCTGGGATTTTATATCTATCGTCTCAAAATTGTTGCCCTTTGCCATTCTTTTCAATCATAGCTAATCCTCTCTAATCTTTTTTTCTTCTCTTTTTCTTAAAAATATTGTAAAGAGATTAAAGGTTTGGCATTGATTATGGGTTTTACTCATCTTGTGACTGGTTTATGTGATAAGATATTTGCAATAACACTGGAATGCAGGTATGCTGATGTTTAGCTATTGTTGTCTGCACTTCACATGCAAAACGCACTTATTCAATACTTTGGTCCGTATATTTCTGTATCTGAAGTCTACCTACTCTGTAATCATCAGTTTTCACAGCTAATTCAATGTTAAGTAAATTGCTGTAGTCTGTAAACATGTCAAACCAGACATTCTGAATAGAGCTGTGAATGTGGTGTGTGTAGACTCTGGCTGCACTCAATCCTTTCTTTGTTTTCAACTAAAACACATTACTAATCTTTAATTTAGATATCAAGGAATTATGTTAACTAGAAAAGGAGAATAACATGCCACCTTTAAAAATTTGCCTCTCCATGATCCTCCAGCAAATTTAGAACCTTCATCAAAAATCAAAGAAATTGCTTCAGAAATCCACATTCTCTCTCACGGTGTGTTTGGGAAAATATTAAATTATTAACACCCCCAACGTACGAACTGGAGCCTTTTAGCATGCGATAAACAGATCTTATTTGACTCCAACCGATTTCAAATGTTACTGTCTCAGCAGAATTTCATTTCTCGTATCCTCACTGCTTTTTAATATGTCTGACAACACAGAAATCCCCCACACTGCGAGGTTTTTAATACATAAATATGTCTTGTGGGGTTCTGTTGCCAAGTTCTAAGTCTCCATAATTAAATGCATTTTTAATTAACAAAAGTTGCGCTGAGGTAACAAATCCTTTCTAAACTGCATTATTAAAATACAAAACGATGGCTGTGAGGTAGCGGCCCCCCTTCTTAGTATTTCTGGGTGAATAGATGCCCCGTGCGCCTGCTGCTGGTGACTGGTAGGATTAATTATACTCCCTGCTGTCTTTCCATGACAACCCTGTTCATTGTCTTTCACCGCATGTTCTGAAAGAACTCGGCGTTTATACAACTGCTGAATTGTTTCCCAGCAGCGCCTGAGAATGAATGAGCTTCTGTCAGCATCTATGGAGTGTTTGGTAAATAATAATGTGACTTTAAATGGACACTTCACTTTCGGAATGTTTATCTTCTGTCCCTTTATGATGCCGCTGGAGCACAAAACGGATCTGTCTATAACTGCATCCAAAGGTGCAGTTATAGACAAACTTATCTTATCCAAACTTATCTTCAAATTTTTATTTCAACTTGAATTGTTAAAAAAATTTTGAATAAAGATTATAGAGTTAGGTCTCTTCATTTGTTCTAGACCACCACAAAAAACTTCTAGCTTCTATGGTGGTGGTGAGTTGTTGTTATATAAATGTCTTTACTGGACACTCTAAAATCATCAAGTGTAAGGATCAGTCTGTCTACTTACTGTTTAGTTTATTTTGTCTCCTGTTAGCTGCTGCATTCTCCCCCCCTCTTAACATCAAACTACCTTTATGTACTCCACATGGGTTTCATTTTAATCTGCTGTCGGTGTCCTCGACTGGTTCTGGTCTGTCACCTTGGTGATCATCCATCCATCCATCCATCTTCTACCGCTTGTTCCTCCTTTGGTGATCACTCTTAGTTAACTTATTAAACTTTATTAAACTAGTAAAACATTTTATATTAATATTTCCTTTGGCAAGAGATACAGTACACGTAAATTACACACAGTGGCTCATGATGTTACTATGACAGCGTGTCAATAACAGAGGCATCACAGTCATTATTTAACAGGTAAATCAAATTGCACTTCAGCAGTTATGTCAGGCAATAAATGCGGTGTGGTGTACAAATTACACAGAGAGTGCCATGACACAAACAATTTTCCCAGGGTTTACCTGCTACTAACGGTAATGCAGTGTGCAGCGGGCCTGTAATGTGCTATCAGAGGTCGCAGAACCACCCAGAAGTTATCATCATGTGTTATCATCTGCAGCAGCTGTTTTTGTTTTTCTTACTTCTTATTTCCTGGGAATGTGCACTATTTCATTTCCACATCATCACCCTCTTTTTGATCGTGACAAAGAGATGGGCAGACCGCCACTACGGTTACGCTTCAAGAGAAGTTCATTTTCTTTTATTTATTTTTTTATATACCTTTTTATATATATATATATATATATATATATATATATATATATATATATATATATATCAATCGATGTCATCAGGTGACGTATTGTCATCATCCATCCAATCGGGCGTTTTATCAATCATCATTAGCATGTTACTCATGTTGGTCCAATGGCGTGCTGATGTCATGGTCTGACCCAGCAGATTTGTCCTCCAGATTCCCTCATGTCTGTCAGTTCCATCTTGTCAGGAATCCCTAACAGAGTAGCTGCCACGTTATGTTTGGGTTCTTTCTTTTACGTTCATTCTCTCTCATTACTTCCACACACAAAGATGAAAGATCACGGGCTTTTCCCTTTTTGAACTGGCTAAAGAATTTCTTCATCTCTTCTCTTTCCATTTCCGTTGCCAATTATAGTAATTGTTAAATTAATTCTGTAAATAGCCCTGTTTAAAGTCTAATTATTTATTCATTAATGTCATTGACAAGAGAAGATAAAACTGCAGCTTTAATATGCAATAACTTTAACTGGCAGAGACTCTGCCTGTGTGTAATCACATTATATGACACCAGGAAATCAGGTTCTTGTCGCCAGGTCTTTCCTGAGCAGCTTCTCTCATTACTTTAGACGCCTTCCCCAGCACAGGTTGGCCTGACGGGATTGATTAAAGTGCAGTCAGAAAAGCGGACAGATTGCTTATGCTATAGATCCCGCTCAGAGCGAATGAAAGGGCAATTAGCTGAGCGCGACGTGGGATTTTTGTCAGCTGACACGTGTGTGCGAGCATGTACGGCTCTTGTGCGCGACAAGGCGCACACGGGCGCGAGAACACGACCACGCTGACAAATGCACGGGCAAAACCTGGCGTCGCCAAAAGCTGAGACGCACACCGCTCTTCAGAGCCTCTGCTAATTAATGTCAAAGCCTCCATAAAGTATAAAATGTTTGTGAAGACGCCAAACAAGTTTGTCTTTGATTCGCATGCGTTCTGCACAAGTTAAAAACCCAAGAAATCACCAACAATTAGGCTCTTTAGTGTCTTTAAAGTAAAAGGAGAAAGATCCCAGTTACTTTAAAATAGCTCCTCTGAAGGCTTAAGAGTTGCTCTACAGTTGGAGACATCTGTAGTTTTGTTGAAATAAGAGCATGGGAAGCTTATCACGGTTCGTCTTTTAAGAGTCAAGGCCGCAGGGTTTATGTGAGCGGACTACAGGACAGGTTGCTCTGCTAACGAGCTCCTTTGTAATTTTAGTTTTTTTTGTAAGGGCATCCAAGTGCAAGGCCGGGTCCATAGTGGCCCCATGACTGGAGCTGTCATTAAAGCTGATGTTAAACCTGCACCAGTGCACGGCTCCGTATCAGCACTGGCACCATTTCAAGGAAACGCTAAGCCGATCCCTGTTGAACAAGGTGAGGTGGACTAATCAGCCAGCTGAAGCAAAATAAACAGACCTCTAATAAAGCTGCTAAAGTGAGTGCCAGAATATGGCAAACTATTAATCCTGCCCAGCAGTCAGCTCAGCTCTTAGAAACATGGCGTCCTCTACTCTTCTTTCTATTGTGGCTCGTCTGTTTTGCCTGTATTCATTTTTCTTTTGTATATGTTTTTTTTTGTCCCACTACAAGCCCAGTGATCCAAATCTGATTATTTTCTGTTGGAATCAAATTTGGGTCAGTTTCATATCAGTCCATTCATCCATCCGTTGCCGGGGACTGAAGCCCATCCACCTTCGTATGTGGTTCAAATCAAATACAGATCAGACTTTTTTTTTTTAAGCCCTCAGTCTGAACAGCACTGTGACCTGTATCAGAATTCAGGATGACCTTGGCGTCACTCACGGTCGATCTTTGTCACAATGATGCTCAGGCAGGTTTGCCTGGAGAAGCTTTACAACAATCACAGAGGATGGGCAGCGATAGCAGTGGTCAGTGGAGGGTCAGAGAGGTAGAGGTAGGCACCTGCAAAAAATAGGCTCTGCATAAATATCTGGTTTGTGACCAGCTTAGTGACTTTTTGCAGCAGTAAATTCGGTTTATTTATTAACTCTTCAGTTAGAAGAGTTAATAAATAAACCGAATTTACTGTGTAGCATCTGGAATGATGTCAGTTTATGTTATTTGGTGAGCTTCGAAGGGAAGAACTTGATAATTTACATTTCTTCTTAATAATTAAGCATCTGGAAAAGTAAGATTTGCTTTAATGGGTTCAGTCTTTTACTAAGATGTGATAAGAGAGCAGTCGTTCATGTAATCTGAATACGAGCATTTATTCTGGAGTTCACCAGTGAGAATGGTTTGAAATAAAGCACACTATCCACATACTTGAAATGCATTTATTTGATCAAAGGCCAAGTGCCTCTGAACTATTCCCCGCTTCCCCTATAAGGTAATGATCCCCCCCAACCAAAGCCTGTGAGTCAGAGAGACTATTACCATTAATTATAGTGTACAGTTGTTGGAGCGCTAGTTCATTTGATCTGCATTTAGCACTCGGGTTGATGGAAAAGAAGATGCAGCCATTGAGTTAATGGAGAAGCCTGCACATCCTTCAAAGAATAATGAGCTTTTTACCCTTGACTGCCACTTCTCCGGGGTCCCTTCAAGCTGCTGTATGCTCGTCACAAAAAAATCACACCTCTTATTCAGCAAGTGTGCGTCAGCTCTGTGTCAGTGGTGGGCTACAGTTGCCTCAAACCCATCTTAGATGGCTTTTCCACTCAGTAGCTGCTTTTTTTTTGATAAATCCACATTTTCACAGGGCCACCTCTCCCACATCCTCAAGTCTTCGACCGCTGGTGAGAAAGAGTAATTAGTTTCAGAGTGGCAGAGGCAACAGATATGTTGATAAACTTACTCAATTTAACTCAAATAAACTTACTTCGCATCTGCGGACTACGGCCAGTTTTCATCCCAAATGGCTTTATTTGCATTTTCAAATATAGTTAAGGGTTTTATTCACGCCTGCAGTCCCCAAACAGACTTTTTAAAGTAACTTTATTTATGGCACACAATTTATCTGTTTAAAGGAAATGCACATAAATCCAGAAGGTGTCAAGTTTTAACATTTTATTATTGTAAACTAACCCTAAACCTACTTGTTTGTCTGCGACCGGTGAAGACATTGTAGTTCAGGAAGATTAATTTGCACCTCTGCTGGAATTGTGCATCCATAAGGGGTCTCCAGGCCAGCACCACATTTTTGTTTATTTGCAGAGACTTATGTAAGGAAATTATACATAATGACCAGCACAACAAACTCAGGACTCAAATAACACATAAGTACCACACATTTTCTTCTCTGTCAATCGTCATGGAAACATGATGCACTGCCAGCAATGGTGACGTCTGAACATGGATTGTACTAGCTGAGAATTGATCCAACGTATTGTTTTTTTTGTCTCCTGGTGCAGGGCTGAAACACCTTTAGATGGCACGTGTGTGCTTGTACGCGTTAAATAAGAAGTATTGTGGAGCAGTGTGTTGCTGACTGTGGTGGGAGTCACGGTCAGCCTTGTGCTCTGCACGAACCTCTCCTTTCTTCTCTCTTTGAGGGTTTTTAACCTGGGCCTCACATTTTTACAAAAGCATCACCTGCGCCTCACTTGAACTGCCTCCAGCAGCGTGCAGCCGTCCGCGACCTGCAGAATCTCATTCCACCTCAAGGCTGCTGATTGATTGGTTTCAGGAGATCACAGGCGCTCTGGGCTTTCCTGTGGAACATCACATTTACTTGTTTGGAGGCTGTCGTTTACTGGCCATCAGCGGACGCCCACTCCTCTGAGACCGAGGTGTCACGTCAAAGCCTGCAAATGATCCACACACATGCAAATAGCCAATACAACAGAAAACACAACACAAACACAGAAGCTATGCGGCAGATTAGATCACTTGGTACGGTGCCACAGGCCTGGTACATGGGTGCAGGTCTGCTATCTGTTTTACATTGGAAAAGTGTAGCGGGGTTTTATTTCTTTTTAATGTGAACGAAGCAGTCAGTAGTATCTACATCAGAGCTTTTGAATCATATTATGCTAGATTTTAAAAACCCTGTTAAACACTGTGGTTTCCACTGGAGGCATGACAGCATGGTGAGAGTGTCTCTGAGCTGTTCTGTGTTCCACTCTGCAGAGATCATGCCTCAAGTTATTTTTCTACCAGACCAGAACTTCTCGCATGAATTCTTAAGTGAATCTAGTTAGTTTACAGCACACTTTGCACCAACTGTGTGCACATACATCATTAGAGTAGGCAGAATTCTATGATTATTAGCACTACCGATAGATGGAAGTTAGAAAAACAATTGAACAAAATTAGCTGAATCACCATCTTTAAACGCTGGTGAAGCTCTGCTGGAGGAACGGCAGAACTCTGACTGTTGTGACTTGTTGTCCAATAGTTGCAACCGCGATAGATACAAACACACAATGGATGTTCTGTTCGTCCTGGGAATGATTGTCCACTGGAAATGTACATTTGAGCTCCAACTCTTTCTCTGCATGGCCCGACGCCTCCACAGACATAAACATTCATTTGAATGTTTGCCACTGAGTTCAAAAAAGCTCTTTTTTTTGTTTCTTTGCAGAGTTTTGATTTGGCTCGCTGTGGCTTTAGCTCATGAAGATGTCAGTGTGTGACTGCATGTCTCTCCCTGGCAAGCTAGACTTGTTTATTCAACTGTGATTCACGGTGTGAAAGGCTGATTCAGACATGTCCCAGTTCTGAAATCTAAATACTGCTTTGATAAGCCTTCTGTCCATCTGTGGTACAAATGCTCATTAAGAGCAGTGTAACATTTGATCTTTGACCCTTGTCCACAGGTTGCAACATATAGAAATAGAACTGCAGCTAGTTAGCAGCGTTCCTAACCTAAAATCAGGGGTTTTGTTGGAAAATTACACATTTTTCCATTTTAATGAGAAGACTCATGGTTTATATTTAGACGCTTTATAATTGGCTTACTCTTGCATACAGATTGTTTTATCATTTTAATGCTTCTGTAGTACTTGTTCAGAGTAGGATCCTTCAAATGCAAATGTTGTGATTAATGGAAGTTGTAAGCCTGTGAACACAACACAACTACCAGATGTTTTGATATGTTTACCATTTTTACGTACTTCCAAGGCTTTAAAGTGTTAAACTTTGATATTCAAGGCATCCCAATCAAGCATTAATTGCTATGTTTTGCACGCCAAAGGCACAGAATGTGTATTTATGAATACAGATGGCAGTTTGAGAGATGATGTTGCAGCTTTGCCATTTTCATGTTTTACCGTGGAGCATCTTGTAAAATCTTAAGGGCTGTATTTTAACAAGTTTGCGGAGATTGCGACAAGCCCAGTTTTGTTTGTCACCCAGTTTTATCACACTAACAAATGGATCTTGCACCAGATGTGGCCCCACGTGTCTGTAAAAGGCAGATTCTAATCTGTGGCTATTGCGAAGACACATTATTTATCACGATCACTAGAAGATCACTTTTCAAGGTCACTACATTATCAACAACGGAACCATCACTTAATGAAAGACCAGGCATGAAGGTGTGTGGTTCAGAACACTGCAAGATCTCTTAAAACTTACATTAGAAGACCATTTATGTCATTTGGATACAGGTGTGCTTTAGAACTGGTTTTAGCCCGTGAGCTGACAGCAGTGTCACCAACACTGTGAAATGTCCGACCTCATCCGGCTTCATGTTTAACCTTAGCTCGTTGTCCTTGTTTTTTTCTTTTGTTTTTTTTTAGCTTTTAGCTTTCAAGACGTTCAACCATTCCAGACCTGTAATACCATGGCCTATGTTACATAATATTAATTCCCTCAAAATAGAGTGAGTATTTGAAAAACTAATAATAAAACACTTCTGCTGAACCTTCAATCATACCTTCTGATCCATTTGTGTTTGGCTCATTCTGGTCTTATGCTTTATTTCTGAGTGCTTTATTTTGCTTTTCTTCTTCTTTGAGCTGCATTGTTTCTTTTGTTGCAGCATAGCATTTGCAAGGTTCCAAAGGTTTTATGCATCCAAGCTTTTTTTAAAAAAAGCAGTCGGCTAACATGAAGCAGCCCTCACCCTTTTAGAAGAGAAACAAGTGCTTAAAGTGTGTGAATGTATTAGCAGCATACACTACTCTGGAGAAAAGCAGCAGGCTGATAATGCAGCTACCAGTTGATTAATTCTTATCTATTCTTTTTTCTTTTCTCACAATCCATTTCACCTGTCTCTGCTTCTCAGCTGCCATCCTTGATGACCCAATGGAGTGCAACAGAGGGGAGCGCTTGGCCATCACATTAGCCAAAGAAAGCATCAACAGAAACACCAACCGCTCCACCACCGGCAAGCTGGAGGTGGATATCTTTGAGCTGCTGAGGGACAGCGAATATGAGATGGGGGAAACAAGTAAGTAGCGCTGGATTCATTCCACTGTCTTGTAGCTCAGCAGCCATTGTTCACTAAAAAAAAAAAAAAAAAAAAACGAAAACATCCAAAATCAATACAGGATGAGACCTGTTCATGGAAACAACACGACACAAAGTGCGGGGTTCCATTTTCAGTGACACGTCTCTTTTTTCACAACCCCAAGAGCTCCACCGGCATCACTTAATCCATGAAACCAGTGCTCCTCTCAGCACAGCAACAGGAAGCCGCTTTATCTCCTTTGCCTGGTTTACTCCAAACGCCTCCTAAATGTGCCTCCTCCTGTTTGCGAGTGGGCATATTTCGGCGAGTGTGTCAGGTGCCAGGATGCTTATTGTGCGCGTCTGTGTGTGTAATTAGAGACAGGGATTGGATTAGGGATGGATGAGTGGTCACAGTTAGATGGAAACATCACACACACACTACCTTTACCTTCCCACCGTTCCAGTATTCTCCAGCTAATCGAACACATCTGTGGTTGATTAATCTGATTGTGAATCAGACACATGAACCCTGAGCTGTCGTGTACACATGACGATGATGTCAGCGTGTCACTTTTGGGAATATTTTATCACACACGCCCAAATACTCCAAAGATTTAGCATTTTGAGCCTGCAGATATCCCGGCCTGTCATTTCGGTCCTGTTGCATTTCTTGCTGCCTGTCACTCTGTTTACTTGTCTGTCTCCAACCATTTTTCTCTCTTTTTTGTTTTCATATGCAAAAGTCTGTTTTATTAACAACTCAGTCTCTCCCCCCCAAGCACCCAAATTCTCATAAGGGATTGGTTTTAGTGATATTTTTCTTAAGGTCTGTGACACCAGGGCCGCTGGATAATTGTTATAAAGTGTGACATACATTTGCATTCTACACGTGTTGACCCCCCCCCCCCCTTCTCCACCCTTTCTTCTCTTCAGTGTGCCAGATCATGTCCAAAGGTGTGGTAGCCGTCCTCGGCCCCTCTGCCAGCCCAGCTTCAAACTCCATCATCAGCAATATCTGCGGAGAGAAAGAGGTGAGTGTGTGCATCCAGCTGACTTTTCAGCCCCTCTACCATGTGAAGCCACGTCTTCACACAGCAGCCACAACTCCAGAGGCAGCAACAATGCTCCTTGTTAGCTGCAGTTTCTCTGAGGGGGCTGGGGGATGTGCCGCCTGTGTTTATATCTTGTTAGTAAAAATGATGAAATACCCCAACAAAGACATTCCCTCCGTTCCATTCCTCCTCAAATCAAAGCACTGCTGGGCATTTTATTTCCTATCATTAGGTTGGAGCAAGCCTGTCACACCAAGGCAACTCAGTGTCTTGGAGAAACAATGACAAAAAAATAGAATTGGAGAAGCACTTAGCATCACTATCTGACAGCCGGGACTGATTCTATGCTGTGCAGGGCAGAATTATTCATTTATTGATATTTCTTTTCTCCACTGCATTTCCAAAATGCAAAAAACTAAATAAATAACCTTCCTTTTTGTGGGGCATTTTTTTCTCAATTATATGATTCTAATCACAAATGAAGGAAAAGGATTACAAATTAAGAAAAAATTCGAGGAAGCATCCAGATGTCAGCTGTCAATGTGACGGAACATCAACTGTATCTTTAGCTGCTCCCCTCTCTCTGAGCGCCTAGCCAAACTTAGAAATTAACGACAAGCCCTGCAGAGGGAGCCAATGATCTCGTCCTCGTAGTCACTACCTGACTACCTGTCTGACTGCTGCAGACCACTGTTGTATCTGCTCCGCTGCAGACGAGCTGTAATCAGCCTCCCATTGTCCCGCTCTGCCTTCATCTCACACATCATCACGGAAACAACCCTTCTCCATCCTTTGTCAATCAAACACCACAAAAAACATTTTCAATTGTCTTGTTAAATATATTGTTGTAGATATAGAACTTTTGTACTTTTACTTAATGTGATAAATGTAATTTAGTGTGTTTTATGTGATACATTTACCATCACAATGTAATATATAACTTATCTACAACAAATGTAAATGGTATTTTATTTTGGCTCAGCAATTTGGTTTTCAGCATAATTGGCTTTGGTCAACAGGGAAGCCAGAAGTTGCTCAGTGTGATTATTAACAGACATCCTATTAGCATCCCAGTCTCTTTAATATCCTCTAAAAGAATAATGAGACGTCTGTCTGTTAGACTTGTAGACACTCCACGGTTCCTGCTGTTGAAAATCTTGGGAGGAATTGACAGGGATGAAGCCCCAACCGTTACAATATCAGCATGTGAATATCAAAGATTTCACGCAGGGAGGAAAATGACACGTTTGAGTTTTTCTGAGATGCATAACCATGATAAAGTGAGCAGGGACTCAAAGGAGTGGATGAAGCCCTTATGTATAAACTCTGATATAAAAACCAGTCTTAAGATTTTTGACAGAAAATTTACATAATTCTGCAGCTGGCAAAAAAGACATGTCTATAAGTATATCTTGATGATTGCACTGAAGTACCTTTTCCTCTCAGACCACTGAGTTGTTGAACGTGTACAATGACCTCATCCAACAAAGACACTGTTGAATTCCCTGAAGCCTGGATGATCATCAAGGATGTCTAATGCAGGAAATCAGAGGATTTTTGTACTGTGACAACAAATATCATGCAAATGTCAAATAAAAACTGTTTTACGAGGACAGTTGTCAAATGAATCAAAGGGAACAAAGTTGCGTAATCATGCTTGCTGCTGGTAAAGTTACTGGGCACTGTGGAAGGCGTGCTGTAGAGATTTTAAATGAGGGTGCGCTAACAATAGATTCTCATCACCCACATTTAAAACTGTGTGTCTTGAATTTCACATAAGTTTCTAAAAAAAAATGCAGGCCTCACCAATAATAATTAAATAATACAGGATCAGAAGAAGCACAGAGTGGACATTGTTCTGGACTAAAAAATGTGGAAAAGGAGCTCTGAATATTAAACAAGAGTAACCATCTGATATCATTGTGTATAAAACAGAAAGCATAATTTACAAAGCATCATTTTTCCCACCATGCAAGAGTAATTAGTGTTAGTGCGTTAGTGTAGGGTTAAAAAAAAAATACTGCATCACATTTCAGTTTACTTTATTTGTATCAACTTCCAGACTATAAACTATGTACAGATAAACAAAAAGATTAAAAAAAGAATTAATTTCTGACTGTGTAGCCAAACATCTTGAGACCGAGAGCCCTTTGTTTTGTCTGATTTACTGCAGTCCTCAGATAGGGCCATAAAAATCATAACGATTCTCATCTAGATGAGCAGCAGACGGAATGCTGATGGCTGGTGTTCTCCATCAATAATGAGGAAATGTTAATTATTTCACCTGCAACCGTCCCTCAGAGGGAGGAAGAAGACATGCCTCTCCATGAAAAGTCTGACTGCAGCAGCTAAAGGCTGATTAAAACCTCAGGTATCAGGATCTGACTAATTACATATCTGGATTTCCCCTCACAAGTTAAAGGTCAAACACATTTCAGTAAACTTGGTACGGTCAAGGTTTTAATTTCATCACTTGTTCTAAAGAGTTAATTCTTCCATGATATGTGCAGATTATTGTGTCATTTATGATTGTCTTACTTGTAGTTTGTGCGCTTGTGCATGATAACACTGGGATCAAGTTGGTTGAAGATAACTTTTTATTAGTGTAAAACAGAATTTTAAACTTTAAATCCATTCAGTGGTAAACAAGTGTCACCAGAGGCGTTCCATCACTCTGTTTAATTTAACCTTTATTTTTTCCTACAACATTGCTTTTACAGCAGCAGGACGGTGTGTTGTCAGACCGCAGCTTTGGCCTTTTGATGACAAGATTTTGTAGGCAGTGTTGAGTTTAATGGGCCTTGGCATATTTCTCACTTTCAAAATATAGCCAGAACCTGAGAAATGTGGAGATTGCGAGCTAACCTGAGAGGACAGCTGGTTTATTTCAGTTTTTTTTTTTTTCTTTTTCATCGCTATCTGACACAATCTTTTTTCACAACAACATACATGCTTTTAATGCTGATGACATCAATCACAGTCCAGTTTATTTTTTTCTTCTCTATATATTTTAGACAAGGCAACCCACTGCCATTTTTATATCATCATACAAAATACTTGTATAATTGTATCATCATACAAAACACACTCAGAAACTCTTTGTGACTGACATGGGATGGGATCATCTTCTAAGGAAGTATGTCACATAAACAGATTTATTTTTAGGCTCTCAGTATTTTTGCAATGGCCTTTCTGTTGCTAAGCACACCTTACTGTAAATATAGAATCTTGAAATTTTGCCTTGTGATTTTCCTCTGTGTTTAGGTGTGTGTGTGTGTGTGTGTGTGTGCGTGCTTAGGTGCGTGTGTGTGTTTGTGTGTGCGTGTGCCATTTTTCTCTGACACTGCAGGTCCTATGATGGTGTGTGTGAGTGTTGCTGCTAAATAGCTTTTGTCATACTCCTTCTGGATGGAAAAGTGTTTTAGATAAAAACCCATACAGTTGTGCAGATTTTGAGTTCAGAAAAATCTCGTGTGTACAGTCATTTTGGAGAAATCATCCATTAATGGAACATTTTTTAGTACCTACTCGGTCAACATTCCACTACTGACAAGTGCACTTTGAACAAACCAGTATATTTTGAAAGTAATGCCATTGTTTCAAGACAAGGAGCTGGCTGATTAACCACTTGTGCTAACTCCTTCTTCTTCCTTGATTTTCTGAAGGTTTTCACACTTAAAATTGCCATTTAAGTAAAAACAGTTTTGGCTTTAAAGCATTAGAGGAGGTTAGAGGACTTAAGACGTGTTAGATCCAGTCAATTAGTATTGTGAGTCATCGATAAGGGCTGTTTGTGAGCTCAGTTATAACACTACATGTACATTCTTTTCTCATCACAAGTGCAAAATAAGTGCACTATTAGTAGCGCAGCAAGTAGTTTTTATATTGTAGGAAAAAGGAGACCTGCAGTAGAGAAGATGTCTCTGCAGCGTGAGTGGGCAGGGCCGGAGCTCAAACACAGCAAAGCTGAAAAGATAAGCAGCGCTGGAAACATGGCTCAATTAGAGTATTTCTGTGGCTAATTACCAGGCTGTGGAAAAGACAAGCGTGCACCAGACATGTTTGCAGAAGGTGTAGTCTTTTGAATTTACAATAAAATAAAAGAATTTCAGCTCACAGACCTCACAATATGTTGAACATGTCCCCTACATACCTGCCCCTCTATGTGGATGTTGTGGCGACAGAGACACGAGAGTCTGAGCCTGAAAGAGTTTATCAAGAATAATACTGCAGACAAAACACTTTGTGGTTTCCTTTCCTTTCCTTTCCTTCCTCTTGTGCGTGTGTGTGTGTGTGTGTGTGTGTGCGTGTGTGTGTGTGTGTGTGTGTGTGCATGTGGGAGTGAGTAAATCAGCAGGTTAATGTTGAGTAATGAGCAGCATTAGATGTGAATCCTGCTGTTTTACAGGTGATTATCTGCTGGTGACTGCATGGCTAGCTGCACATCTGCTTTCCTTCTGTGTATCTTATGGTGCATATACAGCACATATACAGTATATACCAGCACTTAGATGAAAATTGCTCAGAACCAAGACTTCTCTCCCGTCAGGCTCCATTCACACTCCCAGACTTTATCTTCTTTAAAAGCTTTGGATTGAAGTCTTTTCACAATTAACCAGAACAAGCTTTCAAATTAAATTCAGTTAATGCCCATGATTAAATTTTCATGCCAAACATTTCATCTGGATTACATTTTGAGTTACTGATCTCCGCTGCCTTCTATTTAGTTTGAATGCTGTTAATCCCTGGTTTTATCCTCAACTCCTTTACCACCGATATATAAAAGGAAAACCTGGTGTCTGCCGAATGTTTTCATATGAGCAGCGGTTATGAATTTTAATGTCCAGCGGTTGCTTTGGGCTTGCAAATCCATCTGTTTGCTGGACTACAAAGAGATTACAGCAAGGAATTTTGGTTGGGGGCTCAGGATGGATTCAGAGGTGAAGCTGATGTCTGCAGGGTGAACAGAGAACAGGCAGGATGTCAGTTGAAAGGGTCAGCGGTGGAGAAATACCATGATGAGAGAACGTTGCTTTCATACAGCACTTAAAAAGTTCAAGTTAGACGCCTCCTGCACATAATTTACAGAGGAATGTGGACATGGGGGGGGGGAGGGGGCGTTTATGCAGTATCATATTGTTTTGTCTCTCCCATCCATCTCTCCCTCCACCTCTGCATCCTGGGACAGTGTTTAACAGCACCGTGAGCAGTGTTCACCGAGCCACTCTGTCAGTCTCGCCTCTCTGAGTTTAAGTCCGAGAAACTTTGGAGTCAAATTTATTTCTCAGAACAACTTTATTAGAAGGCAAATGGACTTTGTGAATTTCCCCACCAGGCTAGACTGGGGCAATTGTTGAGCAGGACCATTAGATAAAGCCGAGCCACAGTTGATTGCTCATGAATGGATATTGAACAAATTTGAAAAGCCTTTCTCCACGCTCTTGGAGAACACCGGTTTGCAGCTCCGCCGCCCAGTTTCTTTATGAGGACTATTCAGGAATCCCAATCACTGAACATTTGCCACAGATCTCCGCTTGTTCACGGGTCCGCTAGACCGGTAGAAAAGGCCGAGTTGTCCTGCAGCTCGGTGCGCACGGCCTGGAACTGATTTTTGTGACTTGGAAAGACAGCCAGCCAACCCGGAAAAAATCCTCCCCGGCCAGAGAGCGGTCACACAGCGGCTGTCTGAAATACTATTCACTGAACCGCAGTTTTGTCACAGCAGAGCAAAGCCGAGCAGGTGTTGGCTGCGCACACACAGGAGGCGTTCCAGCCAACAGTCTAACCCAGCTACAGTCACACATCGCGCACCATAATAATAATGAATACACACAAAGCGTTTTCCCACTCATTGATGCTTTGTTCTGAATTTTATGCAAATGATGTAACAAGACTGTCACATTAATGTATATTAGACAGAACACGGGCAGCACACAGAACTAATAAAGACCCAAATGAGATAAATGATCCTGTCACACACTGCTGATTTGTGTCATTCACGGTCACATTCATTTATGTTGTTGAATGAGAACCTGGTGGTGATAACCACATTTATCAAACACAATTTTAGTCCAGTTATCATGTCATTTAGTCAAAACCAGCCTGCACACTCCGATTTTTTACACTACTGAAGACATTTTAATCTCCAGCAATTACAGCTGAAGTCATTTCGTTTAGGTAAATGTAGCCTTTGACCCTGTCTCTGTCACTGGCCTGTTGATCTGACCATAAAAATCAGTTAACTGAATAATCACACAACTGTATTGGATCATCCAAAAACCCTAGTTTTTACATATTGCAGTCGATTTATTTCCAGACAAGCCAGAAGTCAACTCTCTGAGTCATTTTATCCATGCTGAAGTAAAAGAACCAAATAAATCAGATTCACGGGTACACGTGCACAAAGACTTTGAAGTACTGGGGAGAAATCTAGGTTCTCAAAAATCAGATGTGGATAAAAGGATCACATCCATCTTAATTACTGGAATCTCTGTCTTTTATTTCCAGTTTAACTTCTTTATCAGCAGTGTGTTGCCTGGTCTAATACTTTTATTTCCTACAATAACAGGACAGCCTCACCACGAGTTTATTGTGCGTTATTTTACACTACTTGCGTATACCTTTTTCTCATTTCTTTCTCTTTGATCCTTTCACCTCTCTATAGTTTCATCCTGTTTTCCCTTCGATACTTTTGTCCCCGCTCTATTGTCTGCTATTACGGCTCTTACAAAAGTCCCCACTCTCATCACTTCTGTGGCCTTATTTTCACCTTTTTCTTTTCCCCTCCTCATCTCATTTCCTCCACCCATTTTGTTTCTGTCATTTCCTTTCTTATCTTCTCCTGGGATAACTGCTGCAGGGGGCTATCGGGTCAAGATCTGAGAAATCTTATGATAGCTAATAGGGAGGGGGAGGAAACGGCGTTCAAAAACAGGCTGCCTTCCTCTGCATCTCTTTAATCACCCTCCATCAATCGAATACTGAACCTTTACTTCTTCTTGTTCTACCTGGGGGGTCGGCTTGTGGGTCAGCTCAGCACTCTAATTGAGCTTTAAACACTAAAAAATATAGCATCAAATGAATTGGAACTATGGTTTCGGCACCAAGTCACAACTATGTGTGGGCAGCTAACAAATACTGACAGTTAATAACTAGAAACAGTGTTTTTTTTTAATAACACAGCAGCAGCAGCAGTTAGATATGAAACCTCCATCAGAGTTGAGCCATTTTTTAGCTGCAGAGCTTTGCACTATTAGCCCCCGTTGAATGAACACTCATTAAAACACTCATATGTCTTACTGTTCATTACCATCAGTAACTATTATATAGAGAAATGATACTTCCCTCCATTATCAGCCGTAGAAGTTGGGGAAAAGTATTTTTATTTTAAGTTTACAAGCTCTTTCTTTCCAATGTATTTGTGACTGTGTTTAGAAGTCCAAGGAATTTAAATCTCAGACTTGGCAGAGAAAGTAAAATAGGTTTAATGGAAGGTGCTCAAGCACAGAAGTCTCAGAGCGGGGTGGCATCATCTCTCACACATTTCTTGTCCTCTTTTTCCTCCACAATGAGAGAGCTCTGCCGTTCACCTTAAACGAGAGGTTAACCATTCTGATTTGTGCTATTATAAAAATGGGCCAGTTTTCCTCTTCAGTATTTTGGCTTCCACCCTCCAGTCTGTTTTGAGATGGTCTAGATGTTAAAACGTGTGACTAATTCAAGCTGATGCAGCTAATTACTTCCTCTCAGGTCTGCCATTGTGGACACAAGTGCTCACATCCGTAAACACACTTGATTAAATTAATAAATGCTGGTGTCGCTCCGATTGCTCGGCTGAGTTTGCCGACATGCAAACTACAGGTGCTTCTCCCCCGAGCACGGCCAATCATAATTAGAGGAGCGCAGCTGTTGTCTGGGGGGCCCCGCTGACCCTTCTCCCATGGCATCATTGATCAGTCTTGTTCCGACTGTCCACGTGCATGTCCAAACCCTCTATCTTATCATCCAGATGCTGTCCTAATTTGATCCCCTTGATGGAAACAGGCAACATCAGATTGAATCCTATGCGAGCAGAAAGCCAAAATGATTTCAAATGAGCGACTCGTTGTCATAGAGAGGGAACTGTTGCTCTGTGTTCGAGTGCCGCTCCCGCTGTATTGTATTCAGCTGTGCAAAGTGGAGTTTAGTTATCCCTCACCTTTCCCCCAGCCGCTCACCCATCTACTGCTCTCCTGTTTCGGTCTGTCATCTGAAACTAATCAGGAACAGTTTGGTCTTTTGTGTCTCCATTAAACACCACATGTTTGTCGGCCAACTGTTTGTCAGTTTCCATGAGCAGAATTGAGCTGTTTGGGTGTTGTAAGTCAAACATTTGGCTGTTTTCCCAGAACTGCATTGTTTAAAGTCAATCAAACCCCAGTGTTTTTAGCCTGCACTTAGTAAACATAACGTAGACCATTGTTCCTTTGATTGCACTTTGAATTTTTTTTCTGTCCTAGTAACCTCCGCATGCTTTTTTTTAAAATAGATATTCTCTGAAATGGAGTAGTGGAGGCCAGTAAAACCTCTCCAGAGAAAAGGTTACATTTTTTTCATTCTGAACCTGCTGATCAATGAGATAGAGATCTCACAGTCAATGTTCCACTCGCCTAAAAGGCATCATGGGATCTGCTGCCCACTTCATCTTTATCAGCGGTCCGCTTCTGCTCTGACTGTGGGGACCTGTAGGATCATTACTACCCACAAATAGAGATCTGGCTGAAAGGGCTGAGAGGGAAAAGAGCTGGGATTGGGAAATTGTTGGCTGGGTGGATTTGACACACTCCTCTCACCAGTGTCTTATCACTTGTCTTTCTCTCCCAGTCTACATCTTTCTGACTCTTTTTAATGGAGGCAGCCAGCCTCCTAAAAGCCCCCATGAAGCATTTGGTTCAATGGGGGATCAGGTAGAAATAATGGCCTTCCACCTGCCCTTCCCCATCGCTGGCCACCTCGCAACATAAGCGTTGCCAGCTTCGTATTCCGGCCTTGGCATCACGTTGTTGACTGATGGACGGTGTCTCCAGCAGCATCTGTTCCCAAACACGCAGCAGCAACCAAATTCTCTGGCCTGCAGCAGTCGATGTAAAGCTCCACGCTGGGATCTGCCAGGCGTATCAGCGGACACAACGTTAAACAAACTGCTCTGGCCTCAGCTGACCTTGCATTCCGATCCGAGCCTTGATGGCGGACGTCCACTTGGCTGCGGTGCGGACCGATCATTTCAAGGACAACGCCATAGTTTTTTTTTTTTTTGTGACAAGCACACGATCTGAGCTAATTGATAGCCAGGTAAACCTGCTGTAATGGAAACGATTGGCTCTAAGCGCAGCATCCATGCCTGACACGTTCCAGGACCTATAAAAATGCACCAGCGATTTATTAGCATAGAGTTTTGTTCTGCTGTCCTTTGGAGTCCAAGCCAACAGATGTAGACGCTCATTATATCTCTGCTCTCCATATGGCACCGCCGCACCTCCACCTCCTGTTCGGCTCCCCAGCTCCGGCCCCCTCCCAACAGGCTCCCATTATGTTCTGAAGACAGGTAGCAAAATAACTCAGGTACTTGTCAGCTCAGCCACCGTGGCAACGCGGAGCTTGTTTTACCAGTCACAAGTGAAATAGGCTTTCACATTCACTGTTTCAAATTAACGATCTCCTCGCTAATGGCCGCTCTTGGAAACTTACACAACGTGGAAAATCCAGTTAAGGATGGTATCAGTAAGCCTATAACTATAATAAAAAAGAAAAGTCTTTCCCACTGTGCAGTGCATGCAAAAGTGCCTTTGTGTTTTGATTTTTCAGTCTGCCTTGTGCAAGTTAAATGCAGTAATTAGAACAGAGTTGGATTATTTTCAAGAATGTAAATGTAAAATAAACAACATACACTCACCGGCCACTTTATTAGGTACACCTGTCCAACTGCTCTTTAACATTTAATTTCTAATCAGCCAATCACATGGCGGCAACTCAGTGCATTTAGGCATGTAATAAAGTGGCCGGTGAGTGTATAATATAGGCTTTGAATGGGAATGGTTTGAGGGGGCAGACTATGATCAAAAACATTTTATCCTGCCAAAAAACAAGAAAATTCTTTAGTGGAAGGAAGGTATGGCCTCAGTTATACTGCTGTGTTCAAAAATATTGCAGCAACAGAGACTATAGATATATGATTTATAGGTTCCATGTAGATGCTCCATGTAGTGATTGTTTGTTGCACATAGACTTTCATATTCCCCTGAAATAGAATCTTTAATGTCAACCTTAACTACATATGACACTGACAAAATGACAGGAAATTGTGATGCCTGCAGGCGTGATGTGGTTGCTTATCTCTAACTAAAAACTATAACCAAGTTCTTCATAATTGCTTTAAATGACATATTTCAGTTCTGACACACACACTTTCAGTGTTAGTCATGAGGAAATGGCTTTTGCCCTTAACCATTTTCATGACTCCCTATTCTAACAACAAATAAATGTTTTAATTTCAACAGAAAACACTGGAGCCACAGTGGAAACTTGAATTGTGTTTGTGGCCCACGAAGAGCAGAACAAAGCTAAATGCTCCGTAATGGTCTGCGTGTTATGTCTTGAGCAATGAACAAATAAAGGGAGAAACATGAGACGGATTGCCTTTGACAGCAAAATCTAATTTAGCACTGCTAAATTGAATGAGTCCATTTAATGAGTTCGGATTGCAGCCCTTCTCCATTCCTCTCTCCGTGTATGTTTTCCTGTTTGCCCCCCCTCCCACCACCACCACTGTGGTTGCTGCCATTTCGGCCTCTGCATCATGAGAGTCCTCGCTGCTCTCCATCGCCTACACTTTCTCCCTTCTCTTTGTCTTCCCTGCTTGTACTCTCTCCCTGCCTGCACCTGTCAGTCCTCTGCGCCTCTCTGGTATTTAGTTCTGCTTATTTACTTGAGATTTCCATCCTTTGCAATTTTCGGATTTAATTAGCTTAACTCCCACACCGCTGGCACCGCCGCCACAAGCAGCTGACTTTAAAAGACATTACACCTAATTCTGTCCTGCAGCTTGTATCTACAGGTTTTTCACAGTTGGAATTCACTTTAATCTCACCTGTTTCTTCTGTGTATATTGATAGCACAGTGATGAGGTGGAACTTGTTTTTTTTGTCTGGAGAGACGGGGAATGTTTTAAATCGAAAAATGGAATTTATGAGTTTAGTGCATCCAATTTACGCAAAATTGACAAGTGAGATACTGATTGAACCTTCTTTATGGCCTTGTTTATGTTATGCAGGATGCATTTCAACCATCAGACAAGCATTAATAGTTCCTAAACAGCCCAAAGGTTCTGAATGACACAAGACAATGAAAAAGTAATATTGATTTAAAGAAATTATCATACATTAACATGCATTAAAGAGTTTGCATCAGATGATAATATTGTCTTGAGCAACATAAAACAACCTCAAAACAACATTTATCCAATTTCAGTAAAAAAAAGACATTGAGCACATCTGCTAATTGCATATAATATTTATCACAAACCCACACAAAGTTGCGCTGGGAGTCAATCGTTACAACAGCAGTGATGCAACAGTGTCCGGGTTAATTTTTATTTTCTGAATATATGAATCAGCAGAGTTACTGATACGATCTTAGTTACACAACAATGGTCCCTCGTCAAAGTCATGGCTGCTACCGGTAATGCGTAGTTCATTGTTCCATCTGTTTGCCTCTGGTTTAACTCAAGTCTGAATTCTAAACGTGTGATGGTCTCATTATGCAAGCAGAGTCTCAGCCCCCCAACTGTTAGACAGCCAATAACTCATATTTGCCCAAGCCTTAAATACACATCTAAAGGATATGATGTAGATCAAGGTAGCCATACTGTAAGCTGCAGCTGGACTTCATCTCCCTTGTAGATATGAAAAGAGAACTGCAGATTAGTAGAACATATCCTGAAAATGTGCTGAAATTGTTGGCTACTCGGTATATTAGCCAGCTGCTTCCTGTTGCCCTGCGTCTTTGCGCGTGAGTGAATATGCATGTGTTCCTGTAAGCTGCTTTCACACGGCCTGTTGAAGCATGTCAAGTTTGGCGCGAACGTGCCAAGGTGGCACCAGTCTACTGCCATGAGGGGGGGGGGGTAGTAACAATCTGAGTAAACAGAAAAGTGTAAATAAACTTGGTCACATAAAAACAAGACAGAGTCAGAAAAATGAGACAAGAGAGGAAATTGGCCACCCAGTGTCACAGTCACACCAGCAGGGCGTAGAGTGATTACACAGGTTTTGGGACTCTTGAAAGAATGAATGTTGGTGCAACAGGGGCTGTCAGCAACACCCAGCCCTCCATCAATCCAAACACCCAGGGACTCCATTACACCCTGATGGGCAAAGATGAAAAAGCAATCAAGGGTATATGGGAATGAGGGCAGAAGGAATGTATGGACACTGGAAAGCACAAAGACAGGCAATCTGGCATGATGAAGAGGGCCCCATTCTTTTCCCTCCTCGTGGACCCAGCACGTCCTCCCGCATCCCCTTCAAGCCCCGCTGCACTCCGCTGCAAAGCCCGGCCAGCAGACTGACCCGACAGCTGCCACGCGCCTTCGCACTGCGGCTCTGCGCCCTGAGCCCTCGGAGGATCGTATCGGCTCACATCATCTGATGAAGAACTGAAGGAGAGATGGATTTCTTCGGAGAGAAATGGATGGAGGAGGCGGTTGGATTGAGGTTGAGTGTAATTTATGATTTTCAGCGGATTCGTTGCAGTCTGGAACCGCTGTCGCACTTGGGGAGAGCTAAAGGGGGCAATTGAAGCTGCAGTTTATCCCCTGTGCCTGCACAGATGAGTCTGTTGTCAGAGCGCTCACCACAACAGGAGGGCAGATGATGAACTTATTAGGGACAGATATTTGTAATGTTCCAGCAAATCGACCCTGAGACAATACAGTAATCTAACTAAAGACGTCACCCTTCACACTGGGGTTGGAATTGAAAAATGCTGTAGTTATTGATTTTCAGGAAAATGTTTCAAAGGCAGGACCAATCAAAACATTAGTTGCATTATTATTCGCAAAAGTTGGACCTGAATGTTGATAAAGGGCACACCGGTAAAAACACTCTGTGAGAAATGAAAAAATTAGAGGAGTGTAAGAAAGGACAAAACTAAAATACACTAAAATAAAAATAAGTACAAATAAAAATACTCCGTGTGTGGCTACGTTCTATTATGTTGGAGGTTTCATTCTGCCTAAAAATGTCCCGATGTCCCCTCTGTGTCCCCCAAACAGGCACTGCCCTTCTTGTTGTATTTTATTACTTTAAAACAGGATGAAGTGTTTTAAAATGAAACCAACAGCAGTCTGATCTCAGTGTCACTGTGCAGGTGCCCTATGTTAAGGTGGCTCCAGAGGACATCCTGAAGGTCCACTTTCCCCGGTTCACCACCCTGGACCTGAGGCCGACCAACACGGACATCAGCCTGGCCGTGGCAGGCCTCCTCACCTTCTTTAACAGCACCACCACCTGCCTCATCTGCGCACAGGCCGACTGTGAGTAATGTGGCGTGTTCCACCTGCAGAGGAGACGGAGTTAAAACACTGAACAAGTGCGCTGCGAACAGGTGCTCTTTTAAGAAACGAGCTGTAGGAGCACACCTGAGAACTTCAGGCCTGAATCAATTACACAGCATCCTTTATCCCCTGGCTAATGAAGCTGTGGTGTGTTAACGATCAAAACTGGCAGTTGTCTAGCAGGCGGCTATACTGTTAAACTGCTGCATAAGGTCAGAACGTGTCTGGGGGACAAACCTGGATGCAGCTATTTCAATCACCTTCTTGTCAGAGGTACTTGTTAAATTCAAAAGACACTACATCGCAATCAAATGACGCCAAAAGAAACTCGGAAATCTCCTTGAAGGAAGATAGTTTGCAAATAGGAACAGAAGTCAAATCACAGCCTGTTCAGCCCTGTTGCAGTCTAACAAGCAGCAATTACAAATCCGGAGACAAAGGTTTCACGACCTGGACTCACCTCTGCTCACACTTCTCCTCATCAGATCCATGCTGTGAAGTAAAAGCTTGAATCGTTAGCAGCTCCGAGGTCCCACTGAGATAATGTGAACCATCCGGTCTGTGTCAATTCTCAGTTCTGGGGTCTATTCTCAGACCTTCCTTCAGAGCCCCCTCTGAACCCAACATGACTTTAGGATGAGTTTTTTTCTTTAAAGCACCACATTTATGTGTTAAACAGAGATGTCCGGCTTTTGATGTAGTCCAGATGTGAATGTGTTAATATCCACTGGACATTTCCATAGAAATATCTGTAAGGGTTTGCTGTTTATAAGATTCTACTGTACAGTGATGCATACATTGAGCCTACACTTACATCCAGAGGAATGGGCAGAGGGGAATATAAAGGCTGTGAGTGGTGAGAGATACCAAATCAAAAGATTTATCAGCAAAACTGTCTAAAGGCAGAGTCACACCAACATGCCAGCGCAAGATGACATATGCTACCCGCAAAGTTCTCTGAGCTCTAAACGGAGTCAATGTGTCAGGGTTGCCATCGTAAATCCTGCAGCCCCTCTTCAGCGTGCAGTGCAGAATATTAATATCATGCTAAAGCAAGCAGGTCTTCAAAGACAACATCCTGTTGCCATTAAAACGTCTGCACACCCAATAAGGTAAAGATGGTATCAGAAAGGTAACAGAATTGTCACTGATCAGACATACACAGTCAGTTCCTTGCTTCAGTCCAGCAGCTCTAACATATGAGTGTGTGGGGACATCTCATATAGTACAAGTATATTATTATTATTATTATTATTATTATTATTATTATTATTATTATTATTATTATTATTATTATTATTATTATTATTATAGAAGCCACAAGCAATCACAAATGACACCAAATTTCGTAGTTGTTGTTCAACATGAGTTGTATTTAATATCTTTCCTCTCATTTCTGCTCTTCCCTCTTATTTTCCTGTAAAAATCCTTCAAAAGGCTTTTTTCCCTCTCCTACGCCGGTGACTTTAAAGGACAAGACTTCATAGAAACGTCCCCTTCTGGCTGTGTGGGTCAGTCGAGAGGTTCTTATTTGGTGTCAGCAGGCTAAGAACGAACTGGACAGGAAATTAAATAAAATGAAGAGTAATGAAATGAGGGAAGAGGAAGATAAAACACACCGGGGCCTCTTTCAACATATGTGAGAGAGGCAAACTGCAACGATAGGGGTAATGGAAGAGGAGGGTGTAACCACACTAAAATAATATGCACGTATATATGCTACAAGAGGCAGGCAGTCCAGGAAATGATGCGGCCGTATTGATTGCGTGCTCTTGCAGCCTCTATTTATTCAATAGAAAATGCAGTAAATGGCATCGCTCCTGAGCTAGTGTGCCTACATTTGTGGGTGGACCACAATGGCTCCAGTTAAAACCCATTTGACTTTGGCTCCAGTCTGCCTGTTTTCCAGCCCTACCCCCCTCCCACCACCCCCCCGCAATCCCTCAGCGTTACACACGTCGAGTTGGCCGTTCGGCAGCCTGCTGTCCGTTGCTCGTCCACATGTGCCGGTATCATAAATCACCCGCACCAGTGACAGACTAATAGAGCATAGCCAATTCATGAATATTTTGAGGATGAGGCAGGGAGCGCGGTGAGGCTGTGGCCTAAAAGCACCGCTGATGCAGCCACGGGCAGTAATCTAACCTTTAATTGCCGGAGAACTGGGCCGATAGAGTTCCTGAACTGGTTCCACCAGACCCACACCTGCGTCTTTAAAGCACAACCTGATTAATATTTACACGGATGTTATTTTTCCAACAAAACGTACTGCGCCGACCAGGCGCGGCCCCCGTCCGCACCGCTCAGCTGCTCTCAGGCGGGGCGGCGAGATTAGTGCAGGTGATCGTTGCAGCTGTCAGCAAGTAAAAACAGCAGCACGCTGGGAAATTTACCTGATACTATAGTACAGGTAGGAGTACTGGAACAGCAGGCCACAAATTATTTTTTCACTTTTGAGAGGCACAGTTTGAGAGCATGTTATGCCAATTGAGCTCCCCGCGGTGTGTGCTCCATAAGAGTTAGACAAGAAAACAGCAGCTCCACGAGCGGCTGTATCAGTTAGTGCCACATCCTGCTCACTTCCGTGTCTTTGAAGAGGGTTGGTCTAGATAATTGGTAAGTGCGGAATTAATGGAATAAAACACGGTTCATTTTTTAGGACTGCCTGTCCATACTCTTCAAATGCGGACGGAAGTTGGCTTCAAAATATGATGATGTGTGTGTGTGTTTGTGTGTGCAAATCTGCCGCTTTTGGTTTGTAAAAGCACATTTTCTTTGGATGTAAAGTGGCGCATGCACCTGTTTGGGATCTGCATTCATCAGACCACGCCATTATCCACGTTATGGTTAGACAAAGAAGCTTTTAGTGCTTTCCATTTTCTTGGCGCATGCATTAATATACTAACTTTACCTTAATTGTTTAGCTGCACACCAAATTGCTCTATCTCGTACCATGACATCTTTTCTAAAATGGAGTATTTCCACTCGCCACATTCAAGGATCGTTCATGATAGGCACAAAAACACTGTCTGTTTGTTTCTGGTAAGACTCGCTTCTTTTGAGTAGACCTTCATTCTAAAGTAATATTCCTTTGCTTTTTAATATTTAATATACTGACAGGCCTTCTGAACCTGGAGCAGCTCCTCCGGCGGTTCCTCATCTCCAAGGAGACGCTGTCGGTGCGCATGCTCGATGACAGCCAGGACCCCACCCCTCTGCTGAAGGAGATCCGAGACGACAAGACCGCCACCATCGTAGTAGACGCCAACACCACCATGTCTCATATCATTCTGGAGCGGGTCAGTGTGCAACTGTGCCGTTAATGCTCTTTTTTCGTCCAGAAAAACTTCCACATTTTCAAAACGTTCATACATTTCGAAGGAGAAGTATTTGAAATCGCCGGAGGCGAAAATGTTGAAAGTGCTGAAATTAATTGTCCATGTATGTGGAGAAAGTTGGTTGGTCAGATTTTAACTGCAGGAGAGCGAATACATAATTCTCCTCATGTATCTGCAAAACATTCAAAACATATCGATTTTTTTATTTTTATTTTTTGTCTTTTTGCTCCAAAGAAATTTTCGATGCAAGTTTTACAGTGTGCACAAAAACAGTTATTATTTAATTAGCCCCAGAAGGGCTAATTAAATTAAGTTAATCACATTTATCAAAAACATTTATCAATTTCCAATTTTCTGTGTGTAAGTCAAATAATTAATGTTCTATAAATGGGATATCCGCTACATTTATTTAAATTACAACAGATTTGAGTCAGTGTTCTAGCAACAGTGAAGCTAATGAAGTGGAACAAGTCCTCAGTGTCACTTTAAATTCATTTTTATCTTGCTTTTTAAATGAGATTTGTATCCAAATGCGGTAAACTACAACAATGGATGCAGCACGCACTTCCCTTTCCTGCACTCATTTGCAGCGCAACCTAAAAATGTGAGATTAGCTCCAAATTCACGCAGTGCTCAGTGGGACGCACCTATCTGATGTCCAATGCTTCATTAACCCAGGATCGTGTTTTCATCTGAACATACAGTTCCCATTTGTTGATTTTCTGTCTTATTAAAGTAGGCAAATGCTAACTGTGTGGCCAAAAAGCTTCACCTGGTTCGGGCTGGGACGAACCAGAGTTCATTTCGAGATGAAAAGCAGACAGAATTATTTGACTCCAAGTCAATCAGAACATCTGATTATACGCTCATGTTTATGGAGAGCCTTTGAGGTATCAATAACATCAGAAGCCGTGGAGGCAGTGGTGTTTGGCTGCAGCATATGGTCTCTTAGTTATTAATACACAGCTCATTATTTCTAGATCAGGATGGATGGCCCACTAGACACATTCTGACAATAATTGGAGACAGAAGGGGAAAGAGAGAGAGAGAGAGAGAGAGAGAGAGAGAGAGAGAGGGGACGATGCTTCTTTTTCTGTCCATCTCTTCCTGCATTCACTTCATGAAGCTCTCTCTCTCTTTCTCTCTCTCTCTCTGTGTCTCTCTCTCTCTCTCTCATAGTTTCAACATACTCCAATCTCTAACTTCAATCAAGTGTTCAGTCACCATGACAACCTTGGCAGCCCTCGGCCACAGAGTGGCAGTCCACAGTGGGACGTCTCGCTCTTTCCTCTGTTTGCCCGTTCCCTGCCTGTCCCTTCAGCTGCTCTTTTTCCTGTCATCCGAGGAGCCGAAGAGTTGCTTTCACGTTGTTTTTCTCACACCTTCCTCCCCGTCCAGCGTGCTCTTTTGTCTCCTTTATATGTCACCCTGTCTGTCAGGAGACAGTCTCGCAGCAGACTGGTGAAAAGTCCACTGTCCCTTCACTAATCTGGAGTTGCCAAACGTATCAAAGCTGTCCGCCGGCATATTTGACATTCTCTGATTATGATAATCGTGCCCGGCCGGTCTGAAGGGACAGAATTGTTTCATCATGCAAATCCCCCACCCCACCGCCCGCGTCCACGCCGCCCCCGCGCGTGTTTACATCTCGCATCAACCACCTCATCAGACAAAGGTCTCGCTCTCTGAGGCTTCCGCTTTGAAAAGAGTGTCGGTCAGCAGTGTTAGCACTCTGAATGTAATCTGGTTCATTCAGGCCTTCGCTGTTGTTGCAGCCGTACAGAGGCGAGAACGGGACGATGAACCCAGCCACACGAGCCGCGCACGCACTGACCAGAACAATGATAGGATCAAAAAGCCACCAGCCTGAGTTTAAATGGAGCCCGCGAGGAGATTTTTCTTCAGCTGTTTTTTTTTGTTTTAAATCTGTTGTGTCCTCTGAATTTATAATGACCGTGGAAATCCAATCATTATCCGATTATCAGATTATTCAAGTGATCCTGTAAACAGCATAATGTTATATTCTTTATCGGACAATGGCACTTATCTGATTATAAGAAATCAAATTAAGAGACCTAGATCTCCCACTAATACTCAGCTGCCATATGCATGTGTACCCATTATGATGATTTATGTCATTTTTCTTATGTCTGCATGTAAAAAACACGGAAATGATGAACATCCCAGTATTTTTATGGTCTGTAATTGACAAGCGAAGGCCATTCGAGCCAAAATGTCAACCTATTGTGCTAAAATATTGCTGACGGTGTGAACTGAAGGACCTGTTGAGGGTGTATTACAGTACTCTCAGTGTCAGAGCACACTAAATATTCCCCCAAAACACTCTCAGAAAGTGTAGGATCATAAAAGTTGCGCTTAAAATGCATACATGAATCTTCGATTGGATCACAATACATGATGTAATGTGATGTAATGTTTTAAACGAAACAGTCAATCAGTGAAGAGGGACTTTACCTACAAAATCTACAATTTATTATTATTTATTTTAATCATAACATGCTCTGCAGATTTGGAAACCAATGGCCTGCTGGTTTTAATTTTAACTAATGACACTGATGAAATAAAAACTATGAAAAAGTTCAGCCTGTCCTTCACGACTGCGTCTCGCTGTGACTTTGATTTAATCAAATTAGAAGCGAGCTGCTGTGCAGCATACTAATCCAGCCCAGATATGAAGAGCAGCACCATCCTCGTCATCCTCATAGAAGACATGGCTTCTCTTACCTGGATGTGAATTGGACATGTCTGTTTAAGGGAGCGGTGCTGCCTTCACCTCTTTCCTTCCCTTATCTCTCCATGCTGTCTGATCCCCCCCCCCCCCCTCTTCATCTTCTATAGGCCTGTTTCCTTGACATATGTCTTTCCCTCTCTTTCGTAATGTACTTACCGGCTGTTTCTTTTATGCCTCCTCCCCCCTGAGCTCATGTCTTCTGCTCCACAGGCCTCAGAACTGGGAATGCTGTCAGTCTACTACACTTACATCTTCACCTCTCTGGTAAGCAAACAGACGGCCTGCTCCTTTAGAGGTAATATAGATTTCACACCTACACGAGCACGTCAGCGCTCTAACGCACTGCTCATGTTGTGCAATAAAACAGTGCACGTAATTAGCAGGCTGCAGCTGAATGAATGATTTGAATGATTGGATGGATAGTGTTGAGCAGACTGGTGATAAAACAGAGGAGAAGATTTATGGCAGAGCTTCATGGCTGTGAAGTCCATTTTCTCCCTCGCTGCGTCTGACTGGAGAGTAGACTCGTGCTGGGTCTTTAGTGGCTTCAGTCACTGTTCATCTGCCTCTTCTGGCTGCAATGCATGTCAGTAGAATAAATAAATAATAACGATTATTATCTTCTCGACCAATTTAGCTGATTTTATTTTGTGAATGATTGCTGCCGCTGGGCTACACGTTGGCCATATCTGAATACTCGGTACCCAGGGAGGGGGCTGCTGCCGCTCACTGAGGTGGACTGCATTGTGGGAGCCGTCCCAAGTCCACATGTTACATCTGATGCATACTTTATGAAATGGGAAGAGCAAATACACTTCCAGGAAGGTTGGAGCGTACTTGGGAGGCTGTGAATTGGAATTGGAAGTGTACTTGGGTGGGGATCAATGACCGCAAGGTGGGAGGAAGCCAGAAGTTCACATATTGGGAAATTAATTCTTGTTTCTTTAAAAATGTATGCATTTAATTGTATACTTTGTTCAGCGTTTTTCTTATTCTCATCCTAGACAATGATTCAGAGAAAGCCACCAAGACACCTGATGTTTTTACACAAGATGACCACCATCTAGGTGTAAAAACATGACAACATTTATAAGAGATCTTTGGAAGCAAAACACAAAATTAGAGTACTTTAATAAAATGTAACTTAAAGCTTAATTTGGGTATATATGATATAATTAAATACTCCTCATTGGATGTACTTGAAGGTTGCTGTAGTTGAGCTGTCATCATGGACGTTTAAAAAAAAGTTAATTTAATACCACAGTTAGTTACACACAATAAAATTGATCATCTGTAGTACTGTAGAACGCTTACTTCTATTTAAAATGCTGCTTCACTGGCTCTTCCCTGTCCCTGAACAAAGGTGCCGGGACTGACCCCAGACCTGGATTTAATCACGTTTAGCCACGCTGAAACACTGCAGCCTGTGAAAGTGATCACATTATCATAAAGATAGCACTTTGTATCTGTAAGTTCCCCCGTAATTGAAATAAATGAGGTTCTAAACAATTGGCTGTAATAGCCCTGCAGAGATGATTCATATCAAGCTGTTTTATGACTTGCTGAGAGTGGGGCCACTGTCGTGCTACTCCTCCATGTTTTCATCTGCTCCAGTCTATCACTCCAGACCGTTTCTTTAAACATGGCCTTTGTTCCAATGATTGCCTTATTATTGGCTTAAAGAGCTAACATCACTAAAATGGCTGACCGGTGTGCCCCCAGCTGCTAATGGGGGGGGTTAAAAAATGTGATGTGAATGAAAAACTCATTCACATTCTTAGTGATGCTCCCTCTTTGTTTTTCTTGTACCATAAGTACCGTCGACCAGCATGTTGTTGTTGTCGTCCCCTGAACACTCCACTTGGTGCCACTCCCCTCCATGTCCCAATGTCCATCATCATCTAATTGTGTTTAGAAGATTAATGCATTAATAAGAATAATGAGTCATCCCACACTAAGGCATTCGTTTTGACAGCCCTGATAAAACAGAGATGGTGCAGGAAGTAACTCTTTATTTGAGGCAACCATATCCAAAATAGATGTTGAGTCAACAGCAGATAGCAAGTGAAATTAAAGTCTTCTGTCTTGGTCACGTCGTGTTTGGCACGTTTGAATTTCGTGTTTCTTCTGCACAGTTTTGGCGGTTAGGGCGAGAAGAGCCCACCGTCGGTCAGGTCAGGCCACTGGAGGGAGAGCAGGCTTCCTGCACTCTTTAATGGTTGTTGATATTCCAGTCGAGATATTTCTTTTATCTCTGTGAGCAAAATAACCTTTCCGAAGTCTATTCAAAGGTTACACTTATCACTTTAATGCCTCACCCTATGCCCTTTAGCAAAGGTTTTACATAATTTGGCCTCTGACTGGGTACATTTACTACACCCTAAAGGGATTATAGCCAGTGAATTAATGATGAAACTAATGTAATCAGTTTGTACAAATGCACAATTGAATGACAATTAGGACCTTTAATAACAGGTTGTCTGAAGTTTTACGTAAAGCTTCATAAAGATAACCTGTTTAGTAATTCACACGTATTTTTAAGGACTGTAGCTGTGTTTACGCTGTCAGTTATCTATCTTAATGCTCTACATTTCCTGTCCAAATAAGACTCAGGCTTTCATGGCTCAAGTTTTGTTTGATGACTGGCTTCCTAAATGAAGGCTTTTCAGAGCTGCTGTAACAAGAGTAAACAATATAAACACACCTAAATATATCCTACAGGTACACGGAGGTACATGTCACTTAGTTCACATACATTTTCTGATGAAGGCGCTGACTCCAAACTTACCTTTAGTGTTGAGTATCACGGTTTGGGATGATCAAAAGAGCAGCTAATCCATCTGAATAGCTGTCGTGAGGTTTCAGCTTGGAGATGGCGATAATTACGGGATGGGAGAAGTGGAGTTATTTATATTAATATAGAGAAATGTCGTAGCCGCGGCTGATTAGGTTTTCACTTCTTTGAGTAGTTCAGTGGAAACTGAATAATAACGATAGCTCATTTATAATTTAGCTGAAGAAATACACCACTTTCTTTCTTTATATGAGAAGAGTACAGACAACACAGTGTGTATATGGATAATGTACTTAAAATACACAATTATACACTCCACGCTTTGCTTGAGTTTTTGGTGATCGAACTACGTTGTTATTTCTAAATCAGTGCCTCACCTCACTGTGCTGTAGATGTAAGATTAATGATGCATATTAAATCAACGTCCATACTATAGAAGCTAAAAAAGAAATGAATGGAACTTAACTGCTGATGCTGTAATGTATAATTACATTTTGCCCCCATTTGTTGAATGTATTTGGAAGTATCTTGCATATTCATCTTAAACACACACCGCCTCTCCCTCCTTTGTTCCGTTGCATTTGGTCGGCGTTCACTTTGTCTGCGTCATGTGCTGACACTTCATTTATCTCCCCTCCTGACGCTCCTGACTAATGACCTGCCACATCGCTCCTCTGACTAATCCCCCCCCGAATCATCTCAAGACGCCCGTCAGCACCCGTACTCAGCTGTCCGTCTGTCGGTTCTGGGTTTTAATCACGCTCGCCCGTGGATCTGACTGCTTTTGGGCTTCATTAGGCTTCCGTTTGTTTATCGTACCCAGTTCTGCGTGGATGTGATTAATCTGAGGTGAGAGATAGATATTCCGCTCCCTGCCATGATAACTCACCGTAATTGCTATTGTGTGTTCCAGTGGGTGCAGTGTGATATTCACAAAGTATATCTCTGAATTTCCTTTCTCCTGCACTCTCCTTAATTTTATGTGTTTACGTATGTGTTTGTTCCTATGGAAACAGTCCATTTATTACAGGGCCTCTGTAGAGAAGATGCAATAAAGCTCTGTGAGCTGTTTTCTTCTCCTCTCATTAAGCCGTCTTAATGCTGGCGGTTAATATTCTGGCCTTTAATTGTGAGATCTAATGGAAATCTATGCTCTTGGGACAGCATGAAGAGAGCCCTTTGAACAAAATATGTTCTCATCTTTTATCCGAGCAACATGCACTTTCAGACACAACTCGCGTGTAGTCCAGATTAACATACAACCACCATAGGAACTGCTGCAACACGTGACATTGGCACTCCACAGATCTTATCTGAGTTATTTGTATCCAAGCTGCTTGGCAGGATTGAATAAATCACATCAAGTTGGCAGTGACTCATCATATTTGACAGTGTGCCTAATGTCGTTTGAAGGTTAGCTGAACATGAGATTGGGCCGAGCAGAGCCTCGCTCCGTAATGTCATTCCGAGTCTAGATGAGCTTCCTGCACGTTTGCATGCGCACGATACGGAAACGTTCTTTGACACGACATGCGCGGCTGACATATTTTCCCGCATCTGACGAGCCGGAGCCATCGGTTCGGGTCCCCCGCTCCCAGCCTCCCATCCATGGAGCCCCATCCGCCCATTTGTTGTTTTCCCTTCACCCTCCGCTATGATCCCTGCGCCGCCGCAGCCACTGTCATGGATCCGCGCCCCAAAAGGCGTCACACATAAGCACCCCCAAACAAACAGACTGGTGTACCTCCTCGCTCATGCAACAACCCATTTCTCACACCTAACATGCAGGCGTTTTCTGTCGGTCTCTTTGCTTCCAGGAAATACAGGATTTGTTCAAGTTTTTTTATGCTGACATCCTCGCACACATCAGCACACAGTGATTGAAGCCCAAAGTTCCTTCTCTGTGTTTATAAGTCAGAGCTGATGAGCAGGTCTGTATGACTGAGCGATGAGGGGAGGCAGCGTTTACCTCTGCAGCATTGCTGAAGCTGATATTCGACAGTTAATCCCTATTCTTTTTCCAACACCGCTGTGCTCTGCCATTTGTTCCCGGCCAGTTGGGGTTCTGGACTCGACATGCTCCGTGCGTCTAATTATTCCTCCCAGCACTGTCAAATGATAAAATGCTTTATAATTAAATGTGCCTCTGAAGAACAGATGAAATGTATTCTTGCCTCACTGACCTGCACAAACATACACCCTTTTTGTATTTATTTTGTGGAAGCAGCTTCCCCCGCTGTTGGGTTTCACTGGTAAAGACTAGATAAAAGTTGCTAGATAATAGTTGCCTGCCCTTGCATGCCCTTGTCATTTCACTTCTTTTTATTGATACTTCTGCTGTGTTTATTACAACACCTGCATCCCACCATCTCTTCCACTCCCACACTTTTATCTTTAGGTCTGGCATTGATATCAATATTGCCTGGATGATACCGAATTCAATTTCACAAGTTTATTGTTCTGGTTTTTGTTCCATTATCTGTGAATGTGAACGAATGAATGGAGGAAGAGAATATACTAAAAGAGAGAGAGAGCGAGGAAGAGACTTCAGCTTCAGCCTCCATCTTGCACAAGTGTGGTGCAGAGGATTTATAAATTAAAGCAAAGTCTTGTCAGTCAAACTGCTTTAGAGGGCAGCCACTGTGACTGTGAAAATGATTGGGATTTAATTAATTCCCTCCACAGATTATGTAAAGTTCATATTTGCCTGTTTAGAAACAGACTTTTGAGAATCAATCAGCTGAGTAATAGAAAAGGTAATAGGCTGTGTGGATGGGTACAACATAGAGCTGCACATAAATGCTGCCGTCATTATGTCGAGTCTGTTTTACTAAATAATGAGCATTTTATAACACGTGCCCCAACTTATTTTACTGCCAACTACATCATATTTTGTTGCTATGAACTCAGCCATGAACATGTGGGTGTAGATGCTTTATGACTTTAATGCTCTCATAATGATATGATAATACGTCATAATTATTTAATGATGCACTTGCATATTCTGACATGTACATTAAATGGATGTTCATATTTTCTCGAGTGTATGAAGATTCATTAGTGCTTCTTTAAGAAAACAAATGTAATGGGCTGTATTATGTGGCCTTTTTTCTACTTTACATTACAAATGCGTGTTTATATTCTTGTGTATGCATGAGTCTGGCATAAAACCCCATCACTCTACCTCCACCAAAGAGTTGATTAAAAAGCAGATTCATTGGATAGTTAAAGAAATAACACATTTTACATTTCTTAAAGATGATGGGCAATACACTTGGTGGGAGTAACTTTGGGTCAACAATCACAGGAATACTGCAGTCACTCTTTCACTCTCTGTTAAAGTTCTCTTTAGCTGACTCCATCCATCATCTCTCTCTTTCTCACTCTCCATCCACCCCCTCCCTTTTCTTTCAACCACCTCTTATTCTTTATTAGAGCTGCATGGGCTGCTGGAGGCTATCCCAGCAGGCCCCGGGTGTAGGGCACTAATGCTCCCAGGTCAAGTACAGCACACACACCATCCACGCTCTTACTCCGAGTTGAAGAACACCACCCTCCTGCTGAGAAAGTTCAGTTCCTCTAAAGCCAGACGCTTAGTATCACTAAGCATATATCTTCATGTCTATCAATCTGCTGCTTCTTCAACTTTTTTTTTGAAGTTCTTATCTACAACTGAGCCACCGCCTCCGTGATTCCTCAGTCAGGCAGCTCTTTTCTGAAGCTCTCCTCTTTCTCCAGCATTTCTCTCTGAGTGACACTCTGAATTTGTCACTTTTTCGCAGCCCTGCTGATCTGCTCACTTTTTCCCAGCCAACAGTTCTTTAAAAATACTAACCTCTTGCTTCTCTCAGTCTTCTGAGATCCATTGTTAATGTTTTTGTTTTGTTTTGTTTTGTTTTTTCGTCTGGAGCGTGCATCTACTGTAACAGTATGACTCCTATATTTTTAACTTTCCTTGTTAACAATGAAAACTAAGACATAAAATCCTTTGGGGTTTTATGTAAGTACTAAAAGTACTAAGTACTAAAAAGGTACTTAGTAATTAGCACCACCATCGGTGATCAGATCCCCACCAGGTATAATGGCCAGTCCAGTAGTGTTCCTCAGAATGCATTGAGGGTTTCACCCCCTATTCTTCACCCCGACACAATAAACTATGAGGAGGTAAGGTGATCAAGGACAAGTGAGCCTCTGTCGAGGAGGAGACAACCAAGAAATAGACAATACATCTACAAGAGTCCTGAGTGATCTGCTGAATGAATACTTCAGGCAGCTAAGACAATGATCTGAGCAGGAGGAGGAGGAAGAGCAGACAACATCATCAGCTGAAACAGAGTGTGTGGCTCTGCATAGATGCTCCTGACAGCCCAACATCTAACAGCTCATAGGTGAGAGATGTAGTTACACGGATCACCACCACCAGAAGGCTGGTATTGCTGCCATCTGTCTGTGTGGAGGGCAGGCCCAGTATCAGAAGTTTAGGCTCCTACAGTGACGGAGAAAGAATAAATGAGGACCTTGTGGAACTTTTAGAACCAGAGGAACTAATCTGCCCAACGTCACAGCGGTGGATAAGCAGCAGAAGAAGGCTGTGGTAAAAGATGTGGCCATTCCAGGTGTGATAGCCACATCCTGAAGAAACAAATAACAAGGGATTGAGGAGGCGTAACCCTGTGCAGGCATTTGCATTTGTGCTTAGATCAGGTTATAGGAGGCCACAAACATGCTGAGCCATGCTTTCATTCTTTCTTCACTTTCACCGAGGGTCTTAGTGGAGGACTTCCATTACAGCCCTGTTCCTTTTACACCTACTTCTCAGTGCTTGAGCACTTTGACTGGTTGTAAATTCCTGAAACTCTATTTAAACCTGCTGTGTGTGCATTCTCACCCCAAGAAAATGGATGCGTAATTCTTAATTCTGCAAATGGACATCTAAATTCATACAAGGCAGTAGATTGTTCCTCTGTTTTTAAACCATGAGCTTTAACACTCACAGCATTATTCATGAAGCCCACTCATTAATCTTTCATGGCTAATTCAGAAGGTTAACAGGCTGGCACATGAGGCCACTTCATGTTCTGAAGAATATCATATGCATTAGGGTTGAATACTCATGAATACATATAGCTGCCCAAATGGAAATCAAAATAGAGAGAGAGAACTTTTTTTTGTACTGATTTAAAGGTGAGTAGGCAAGTCTTCATCCTATCATACCAAATCCTACAAGGAATGCAATGTACATATAAGTATAACTCCCTGCACTTCCTTGGTGTCTTTTTATCTCACAGATTAGCCAGACAGTGATGGAATGTAAGGCGTTTAGCTGAGTGTCCAGCCTCTGTACGTGTCAGGAGTTGTGCGGTATTGATTACTCCGCGTCGGACCTGTTACCGTCAGCTCCCCCTGTGAAGCACATGTCTGGATGACTCAGTGTTGACAATTGCATTACAGCCTATTATCTTCCAAATCCCAGGGCTTTGGTTGCAGCTTACTGTGGGGTGCTCCCCTGGAAAGTTTATATTGCTCGCTGACTACATACCTCCCTTCCTGTTTTTTTGCCTTGCAACTTGCCCCCCACCTCTAATCCTCTGCTATCCTCTTTTCCATGTATTCCTTTTATTCCCCTTTTAGTGATTCAACAATAACATTTTTACCACCACAGTCGCCAAATTCAAGTCGAGTCATTTCATTCGAAATTTAAATAGCTGAAAAATGGCTAAGTCTGCAGATGTCCCGCTGTTATTATGCTGGTAATTCCTGATTAAGTAATTAGAAATGCAAAGTCATCTTTCATCACTCTAAATCCTATCCAGCTGTGAAAACATGCCAGAACGCCTGTTTGATGGCAACCCCACTGGCGTCTTGGCTACTCTTCATCAACACGTGTTTAATCGTGTGCTTTAAAATACACATGTGACTTTGGCTGTACGCTTTCTGTTCTTTCTTTTCTTTCATTTATTTTGCAGCCAGAAAGTTCATTAGAGCAGTGTAGAGCGAAGATGACGCGCAGCTCTTTGCTGTTTTAATCAGCCTGATGGAGCTTTCATTCTAATTGAAGCGCATGGCTCTATTTATACTCTGATTATCACTCCACCAAACAATGAAATCCAGATAGGAAGCTCGATAGAAGATCAAGCGCAGCCAGTGAAGTTGAACACGCTCAATAGAGACATTAGTGATTGACTGTGAAATAAACGATAGGCTTTGGTTTCATTTCTTTTTGTCATGGAGGCACATGGAGTCTGTTATTGAGTTGTAATTAGGCCATCCAACGATTCATTTATGAAGATTTATGAAGACCTCAGAGACAGAACCATTAAAAGCCTAATGTCTGTATTCCAGGCTTTAGTCATAGAGCAGAAGTCAAGTGACTAATTCCAAATGACGAGTCAGAATATTTGCTGAACAACAGAAATATGTCACATTGCTCATTAGTACAGATAATAAGAGAGAGAAGCTGTTTCTCAATACCAAATATTCAAGTACAGACTTGTGAACTTGTGCAATTTCTGCCATTTGCTGGCCAGGGCGAAAGGCATTGTGGGATACCAAGCTGTCCACACAAGTTACATCTGATCCATACTTGATAAAACGGGCAGAGCAAGTACACATCAGCACACTTGGAGCATACTTGGTTTGGGTACTGGAAGAGTACCGACTGAGATTTCACAAGAATGCAATTCTGGGCAAGTACACATATTGAGAAAAAGCAAGCAGGAGGAGTTCCTTAATGATTGCTTTTGCCCAGGTAATGAAGACACACATGCACACACACACGCGCGCGCGCGCACACACACACACACACACACTCACTCACGGACACACAGAGAAAATCAACATGCTCACGTGGGACTGAAGAAACAGTCAATTACACTATGTAATAATTCTATTCCATAAACCGTCTCTGCATGTGTTTTTTTAATGCCTATATGATCAGTTTTAGAGCCCTACTGTATTTTGTTCCTGTGAGCTCCAAATAATTGTGCCCTGCTAATCCAAACTAGATCCAACACTCGGCACATTTGCCGCCTGTGCTCAGAGTAAATGGGGCAATTGAAGATAAAGCGGAAGCTGACACAATAAACTAAATAAATCCGGCATCAGAAGACGGCTGGTACCAAGCTCTGGAAACACTATGAAGAAGGCAGAAACAACATGCAAAAGTAAATCCGCACGACGCTCCCAAATCCCTTTCATTGTAGGACAAAAGAGCCAAGTGAGCCCATTCCTATTGTCAGTTCAGAGCATTTCACAGATACAGTTCAGAGGGGCTGTCACAGCTGACTCCACCTTATTATTAAAGCTGAAGTCAGTGTTATTTTACAACAAAGCAAATTATGTAAAACAAAATCTCAACATGTTAGAAACTGTTTCCCTTCCATGCGTTTTTTTTTTTCTTTCGGTATTCTTGGCAGAATCTCCGGTAAACTAGGGCACAATTTGATGAAAAAGACTGTAGTGATCGATGTGAAACACTTAAGGCCTAACTGAGATGAACTTCATTTAGGTTTAGTATTATCTGCTTATTGTCCTGTTTTTAATAGGAATTCCAAACCCAGGGCTCCACCTTAGACCATTTTTTTATTTTAAACAAACTCATCATCTCTCTCAGTGAAATTTGAAAAAGTTATGAATAACATGAAACAATGAAATTTCTGCTGGGGTTTTAATGATTAGCTTACTGGAAAAGATAAATTCATTCCATATTTGCTGGTTTCCTGCAATATTAATAGGCTTCCAAAAATATAAAAAGAATGTAACTTTTGGTCCATGGTCGCTGTCTCATGATAAGATAGTTGCTGTTGCATGTTAGATGTGATTCTGTGGATAATTGCTTAAATTATGTGATTTATATATATATATATATATATATATATATATATATATATATATATATATATATATATATATATATATATATATATGTATATATTTCACGTGAACCCTGCCAGATTGTTGTGATGAATGTGGCATTCAGACAGTCACCGACCAAAGGAATGCATAAATGTCAACATTGTGCGACAAGATATTCATTGAACGTTGCTTTAAAGAGGGATTTTATAAACAACAGGCGTTATTAACAGTGAATGGGCGGAGACTTTAGACACAAAATCGTAACTGTAGAAATGCAGACAGGGAGAAGAAGGTGGGAGTTAATAAAACTCTATGTGGCACTGAAGTGAGCTCTTGTGTGCAATATTAGGAACAGAAAATTCAATAAATCATTTACATTTTTTTTTCTCTATTACATCCCAGGTTCAAACCAAGACCGTAGGCGTGATATTTTGTAATTCTCTCATCACTTCTCCTCCCTTGCTGCTTCCAGAACGTAATTAAGAGGCTGCAGGAGGCTTTAGAGCTCAGCCCGAGTTTATACAACTGACACAGGCACAGAATGACTCACTGCCAAAAACACATGAACAATCCAGCTGTGAGAGAATAGTCAGTGTGCAGCTCTCACTGGGCCTCATTCATCTGCAGGATGAGGCCAGACAGAAGCCCCAAATCCTGTTAAATGTTTCTTCTATTGGAAAAGGAAGTGGTATTAATGAATTCTTAATGATGAGAAAAATATTTTAAAAAATGCACGTTATGATCTTTAATTTTGGCCATTTTAAGCTTTTAGTAGACGGGAAACATGGAGAGAAGAATCAGAGCATAGCGTGCAGCACATGTCCCAAGGAGTGCATCAGCTGTGGCGAGGAGCATACCCCGCCATTCACTACCCGCAGAGCTCTCTGTGTCCCCAGTGTTTATTTTTCGAAGCCTTTGTGTTTCAGCGCAATCATCATTTCCAGCAGCATGAAATCCTGTTTGCTCGACTGACAAACATCGGGGCGAACACGCCGCAACATTTAGCCGCAGTTACTGTTTGAAATGGAGGAAGAGTTTGATCTATTAGCTGTAATCAAACACAACTCCATACTACTGTGTGCTAGAGGAACATATTCAGTGCAGATATATAGTTACATAGTTTTGGGTCATTTTTCTAGCGGAATAGTTGCTGGTAAAAAATATCTATGTTGAGATTATTGTATATTTCCATGAGTTTTTGGTCCTTAAGCAGGAAGAAAAACCCTCAGTCCCTGCGCAGATATGTACAATCTTATATTTTCAAACTTAAAGGATTAACAGATGAGCTTTTCTTGCCCCGAGATGAGTGTTTCAGTTAAAGGATGTTGTAACATGCGTGCAGCAGAGATCCAGCCTGATTCCGCTGAAGTCCAGCCAAGCTGGCCACTATAATCTCAGCATCTTTTATCCTGTTTAGTGAGACGCGTACCCGGGACAAAGAGGCTGCTCAAATTTTTGTTTCTTGCATTATCTTAATATCCTCTTTAGTGTGGTGGATTTACAGAGGCTTAACCGTTCCTAAGAAATATATGTATGAAACTGAGAGAGGAACTTAAAGGGGGGGGTTGCTAAGGGTTTGAGTTCATGACAGGCTAGCTCACGATCAGCAGCATCGGTCCTCCTGGGATCTCATTATTCACTGCTCACACTGTCTACATTATAACAACCCCCAACTGGTGGCACGTTGGGGCTTTCCTGCTCTTGAGTGTGTGCATGTGTGAAAGGTCCATTATGGGAAAAGTGCAACAAAATCAGTGAATGTCAACACACGAGAGAAAATTGAAGAAGAGAGGGGAAAAGAAAAGGGTTTGGTTAGTTTAAACTTTGGCTGATTGATCTCCAGGTGACAGCTAATGTCAGGGGACTCTCATACAAGCCATCCCACACACACACACACACACACACACACACACACACACACACACACACGCTCTGTTGCTCTGCCTGTATGTGCCAGTGTTTTTTAAGTCTCAGCCCCAGAAATCACCTTTTCCCTCTCTGTTTTGCTCTGTCTCTCTGTCTCTTCCTATCCTCAGTCCCTCTCCCACCCCTTCAGTGTGACAGTTGGTTTCTCCACCGTCTCACCAGCCCCACGCCTTAAATTCCCCCAGCGCTAAAATTGCATGTTACCACACAACAGACACCAGTTACATACATTTGCTGAATGTATGCGTGTGTGTGTGTGTGTGTGTGTGTGTGTGTGTGTGTGTGTGTGTGTGTGCGTGTGTGTGTGTGTGTGTGGTGGTGGTGCCATTTTCCTGGGCCCCCAAATTCAAATGACTGCTTAAGGATAAAGACAAGGTTTTACATTTGAGGGTAGAATTTGGATTAGGTTAAGGTTAGGGTTGGGCAGATATTTGGGATGGTTAGAGAATAGAGCTGGGTAATGCATTATGTCTATGGAAGTTCTCACAAAGACAGAAATGTGTGTGTCTGTGTGTGTGTGTGTGTCTGTGTCTGTGTGCCCTGAGAGCCAATGAACGCACATTAGTTTTCTTTAGACATAGCCCAGGGATGTTTTGATGACCTTGGTCTTCTCTGAGGATGTGCATGTGTTGCTCAATTATAAGGTATCCATTTATCTGTGTGTGGGTGTGCACGCATCCTCTGCACATGCTGGTGTGCATGCATATATATATATATATGTACATGCAGATTTGAGGGGCATGTGTAATGATGGGCTCGTTTGCTTAGATTTGCCTCTAATGATCTATTAAAACACACTTAGCCAGTAATTACATGGTCAGTCCCAAAAGGCTCTCAGGCCTCGCAAGAGATTCCAAACGATCTGAGAAGACTAGAGGAAAGCTGTTTCATGCCTTACTTGGGAATCAGAAAGTTAAACATTGCTCTGGGTGTACGACACATCAGAGAACAATATTATTGAATTGGAAATTCATTCTTGTTAACACAGGAGGTTGGGGGAACAGACTTTGGCTTTGTTGGGAGCCATTCAACTTTGTATTTGTAGATGTATTTCTTTTTTTTGTAATCTATTCTTACCTCTTCATACTGTATGCAACATTTATTATATGTTGAATGCCATGTCGGAGTTCCCCTCAGAGGGAGGAAACTCACAGCACACATACACACTGACCTTTACAACATAAATATAATAGCAAGCATTTTTAAAACTGTGGCCGGAACAAATCACCGAGAAATAAGACTAATTTAACATTCTGCAGGTTAAATTAGACAGTGAATGTAAACAAGTGATGGTTCGTGACCTTTATTAGCACTCCTGCTGAAATTTTTCGTTTTTTTCCTTCCCACGTTCATTCTGCCCTCGGCAGGGTTCACCTCAGTGCACTCGCCCATTCACCGCACCTTGATTGGCTCATGCTCTCTCCGATACTGGTCTGAGAGTTTTTCCTGCTTGTTTGACTTATTTAATTCGCTGACCTTTTTGTCGTTTTGTCAGCGCTTCCATTATCTGATTTGGCCAATTTCCTTCCCTCCAGTATTCTCATACTGATGAAAAAAGAGCCAATTTTCTGTCCTTTCTTTCGTCTGTTGAAGCGTCAGTGGGACTAGAGACACTGATTCTCCCAGGACTTGTGTGTCATTTGTGAGTTAGATGCGCTGGAGCTGCAGTTGCAGTTGCAGCGTCTTGCTCAGTGACATCGGGGATGTGTGCAGTCCCTGACGTCTTCTTCTACCTTCCCAACTCTCCCAACTGGGTCTTATTCTACACTGGTGAGGTCAGCACATCTGTCTGTGTTTTGCCTTTCTGGTCACTTTTTCTTCAATTGTCTGGATAATAACATGTTTTAATACGGACTGCATAAAGAGAGCTGTCGGACAAGGTAGAACTAGCCTCTGTCTGACCTTTAACCTCAGTGTCATAACTGCAGAGATGACGGCCACTTTGCACCTTTGTGTTTAGCAGCAGTGTATCATGAGCTCCCTAGAGTTAGTTATGACTGCTGTCTGACGCCCCACAATTAGACAGAAGCACAGCAGCGTTAGGTCTGATGTGACTATTGCATGTGTGATTTTTCCTTCTGTCAGAAACAGAAAGCAATTCATTTGTACACTTTATTTAGTATTTGCTGTGCACACATTATTATTGGCAGTCTTTCCTCCCACATCTTTATAGTTTGATCCTATCTGGCTCCTCCTTTACCCCTCAGCGTTCCCCTCTTATCTTCAGATTTCCTGGCATCAGTGACAGGCAGGCAGGTACATGGGCTTGATCGGGCTGTCATAAGCTTGGTGGCACAACAGGCTGCCAGGCGAAGGCTTCCACCTCAGGGGGGAACAAGGTTCTGACACCTCTATTAACCTTCAGGGGATGTCCATCCCCGTCACGCCCCCGCCTCCTGCCCTTCTGCCCTTCCTCACCATTATCTCCCAACTCCCCTGTCTGCAGATCCCCAGAAACAGAAAAAAAAGAAAAAAAAACTCCTTGTCCCCTGAGGAAAATGGGAAAATAACAAATATCTATATTTTCTTCCTCGTGCAACCTGGAGCATATCAGTATTCTGCATGGCAATGTGGATTATTATCTCATTCTCGCAATTATCCATCTGTTTTCATGTTTTCCCCATTTCCACTGTGAATGCCTCAGGCTCTCTCCGTCTATCTGTCTGTGTTTCACACTCGGCCTCATTCACACTCTTAAGCATAACAATCCAGGACTCATATAACGACCTGTGTGCCAGAGTATGCAAATGGCCTGTGGCGCAACACATGGGTCAGTACAATGATGCATAACCAACGACTGGTGCAGCTTTCTCATGGTAATCATCTGGAATAATGAGACTTAATGAAAAGTAAATGAATCCGAGTCAATTGGATGTTAACACGTTTCACCTTGACAATAATTCAATATGAGATTTACTAGTATGTCAAGTGGGTAGTGCTAGAATCTGTGTTACCGTAGAATTCAGCTCTATCATCATCTGTCCCCTCCTGTTTTTCCCCGTGCAGGAATTTTCCCTACTTCAGCTGGACGACGTAGCGGACCAACGGGTCAACATCATCGGGTTCTCTGTGTTCAACAAAACTCATCCCTTTTTCCAGGACTTCGTGATCAGTCTGAACCGCTCTTGGCAAGAAAACTGTGACCACGCACCCTTCGCTGGGACCCCGGTGAGTGCAACTGACGACGGTCGCAGAGCTGAAGAACCATTTTGGATGTGTTGCTTTCAACAGTCCAGTTGACTCTTCACTAGGCCTTTATGGATTATGGTGAAGGATGATCCTCTGTGTTCTGTACTTTGTTCGGATGCCATTTTTCACAAACAGCTTCTTCTGTGCAGAATCTTTACACAGGAGATTGGGTCAATATCAATATTTTGAAGTGCGAAATAAAATTTAACCCCCCCCCAAAATCAGGCCTCAAACATCAAGATGATCCCATTAACAACAACCACATCACCCATAAGCACATCTACTTATAGGTACTGAATTGGTATAAATGCAGCTGCTTCCTGAAAAAGCAGAATATTCCCTCCGGTAATTTAAAGGCTGTGGGTATGCCTTTGAGTATTATTTGCCAGTTTTTTCCAATATCATTGAGGAGGCGGCCCCTCAGTAATGCTTTAGAGGTGTTGTTTTGCTGCCTACAGCAGGGGTGAGTCAACCAGTCTTGGGAGGGCTGGTAGACAGCTGATTTCACCTGGGGTCCCTGGATTGTGGTTCTCACAGGACTGGGAGGCCTCCTTGACCTACAGCCTCACAGGCTTTGTACAACAGGAGGATGTGATTCGTCTACATCTCTGACAGCAGGTCGTGCTGATATCAAACCGAATCCCTCGTGCAGTGGCCATATCATAAAAATATATCAGATCTCAATATGATTCAATTGCTTCCCTCTCCCAAATATGCTGTAAATAATTAGAAAATGAATTGCTGCCCAGAAAAAAAGCAAAAAGAACCAAGAGAGAGAAAATATCTGGTGCAAAGAAAACTGTGTACCAAAATGTTCCTAGAGGGTTTCATTAGCAACAAGAAATTGAGCAAATTCAAATAATGAAAGAACCCATTTTTCTGTTTGAAGTTAAAGGAAAGGGAACCCATCACCCCCACCCTGTTTGTTTAACATAAGCTGAGAGTTAAAGCAGGTGACGATAAGTTAACATTTAAAAAAAAATGATTTTGTGCAAAGCAGGTCACTCAGAGAATTGTTGGCCCACGGCAATTAGATCTTGTGATTAATTAGCTAACATCTAGAGAGAATAAAAGAAGGCAGCATAAGAAAGTGATTAACTCATTTAGACATGCACATAGATAATTTGCTGTCTTTCATTAACAGTAATTAGGTCTTCAGGAAATGTGACTGTGGGGATCCAGCATACAAAAAGGCCGGCATAAGAGGTGACCTCTTTACACGTGTGTAGAGCTGAGATCATTCAAAGATAAATGGCCCTATTTTCGCCCAGGCCCAGCTCTCATTTCACAGCGAAGGTGGGCGTGGCTGTCGTTTCTGGCATTTCAAGCTGGGGCCAGCTGTAAAATTAGAGGAATAGACAATTTGATAATGTGCCATAGCAGATTTCTGTCATGGCCAATTACGGTAGTTGCTGCCTGTCTCGCTCACTTTAAGGTCATGTGTTACAGCGTGCTGTCAGGGTAATGCGTGGTGCAGTACCGCTGGTGGCCAGCAGGGCCCCCGCTAAGAATATAAAATGCACCACAGGACTATTGTTTCATGGATCTATTTTACACACAGCTAAAAGTTTTACAGGTATTACAAACTGAATTGGAAGTTTTAAATATATATAATCACAATTTAGGTATGATTGCAATTGTTTGACATCGTTTCAAAAAAGCATAAGCATGTTGGTATAATGTTACCTTCCAGTTCCTGAACAGGTTTTTTTTTTTTTTAATGGGGTGCTCATGCCCCTGTAATGAAGGCAAACCACCATATTACACTGAGTTTGGATCCAGTTTGACAAGTTTGCCTCTTCAAGACACAAGAAAATTGCAAAGCACCGGCACATCTTAACGAACCCACCCATTGTCGATCCACTCTACTCAGATTGGTGCAGTCTCTCTATGAAAATAGCAGCTTGGCACAGCTGTAGAAGGTAAAAGCCAAGAGCCAAGTTGAATGTAAAAATGTGACTGGTAAAAGAGAACATTCTTGTTGCTGAACTCCTTTGTTCTTCAACACCAACATAATTTTTCACTCTTCCAGAATGGCAAATCCATCATATATTGTAATTTCCTGCTGTTATGTTTATGCAACAGTTTATTATGCTGGGTACAATAATGTTCTGGTTAAAGTCATAATGCAGCACAATCTAATGGCCTTTATTGTTGTCATTTGTTCAGGCTTCAATATTTTCTATGCCGATCAGGTCTCATTTCATCTGCAGTTCCAGTACAGATTCACTTCAGTGATGCTTGAAACTATGTGAAATGGTAGATTTAAATCAAATGCACACGACAACATGTGGTAATAGCAATGAGGAGGCTGTATGATGAGATGAGATGAGATGAGAGAAAAAGCTGCCTCTCCCACTGTTTTCTGGCCCGTGCTGAGAGGGGCAGGCAGTAATTGGAACAGTCAGGGTGTGCCAGCTTCATTGGGGAGAAGACAAGGAAGTGCAGAGTCTCCCCAGGAAAAAACACACAGAAAGAGAGAGAGAGATGGTTTCAGCACTGTCAGCAGATCAGAGTCTTTCTAATGATCTAATGGAATAATCTCACTTCCACTCTAGGGATGGGTTAACCCCTCATTGACCGCTTACCACAGTGTTACACCCACAGCTGTGTGCTTTGAGCATGTGTGTGTGTGTGTGTGTGTGTGTGTGTGTGTGTGTGAGTGTGAGTGTGTGAGAGAGAGACCGCATAATACACTAACGCCCCCCCCCTCCTCCTCTGCAGCTCTCCTCCGCTCTCCTCTTTGATGCAGTGTACACCGTGGTGGCAGCAGTTCAGGAGTTGAACCGTAGCCAGAACGTGGGTGCCACTCAGCTCTCGTGCAAGTCCCCCAAGATCTGGGAGCACGGCACCAGCCTCATGAACTACCTGAGGATGGTAAGACGACACGGAATACACCCACCCAGTTCATTCACATTCGGAAACACATAGGTGTTTGCCTTCTTGAATTCAGCAGATTCCACTACTATAATTACGCTGGCTTACTTTAGCAGCCCGCCACATATTCTGCAGCACATGTGTTGACAGTGAAACCAGTCATCACATCAGTAAGTTACCTACTTTGGCGGAGAGGAGGTCATTTATCTTCGATGTCTCCAACTTGGCAGTCACATTATTTGGATGATGGCAGATTTGGGATCTTGTTGAGAACTTGTGGGTTTTTTGGTTTTTTTTACTTGCATTCCCCAAGAAGCGAGATATTCTCACTGACAGCCGATATAACGTCTTTATCGACCGGGTCAGCTAATCTGGTCTCTACATCTCAGTGTCAGAGACAAAAGAGCAGCAGAGAGAACGATGAGCTGCCAGAAGGAAGGGGAGGGGGGCTTATTTATCTTTCTTATACTTGTGTTCTTTCTGTGTCTCTCCGATGTCTTTTAACTTGTTGCCTTTTCTGTGCTGGATAGGTAGAATTGGAAGGTCTAACGGGCCATATTGAATTCAACAGCAAAGGCCAGCGGTCTAATTACGCCCTGCGGATCATGCAGAACAGCAGGGACGGCCTCAGGCAGGTGAGGGCTTCAGTTCTGACATCCATGCTCTACATCTTATGCTTGCAACTTCATGTCCCTATTTCAAAGGAAGTATCTAGGAATACAGAGACGTTTCTCACATCTTGCCTTTTCTCTAACGCAATATGTGTCACTCAACACTGTTCTGCTGTCAAGCATGACAAGTTCAGTACAAGAGTTGTCTCGGTTCAGTTTATTTGCTCCAGATCTGATCCCAATACTAAACAAACACTATCTTGCCAAAGCCGATCCGATACAGTTTGCCAATAAACAGCAGCAGTGCTGACTTTAAGCAGGGATACACCAAATCACGTATGTTTCGCAGATGAATTACATGGAATCTTTTTTACATCTTTTTTCAGGACTTTCAGGAATTGACCGACATACTTCCACATGTGCACAACCGTCTCTGTTTAGAGACAGTATCAGGCGTGTTTCATTCTCTGTCTTATCCAATCCGCTATAATCATAAATGGTTGGTATCGGGTATCGGCCAGGTGGCGGCACGGTGGTGTGGTGGTTAGCACTGTCGCCTCACAGCAAGAAGGCCTCGGGTTCGAATACCGGTTGGGATGGAGGCTGGGGACTCTGTGTGGAGTTTGCATGTTCTCCCTGTGCCTGCGTGGGTTCTCTCCGGGTACTTCCCACAGTCCAAAGACATGCATGATTGGGGTTAGGCTGATTGAATACTCTAAATTGCCCGTAGGTGTGAGTGTGAGAGTGAATGGTTGTTTGTCTCTGTGTTAGCCCTGCGATTGGCTGGCGACCAGTCCAGGGTGGACCCTGCCTCCGTCCATTGCTCTGGGATTGGCTCCAGTCCCCCCGTGACCCTTAGTGGAGGAACAAGCGGTAGAAGATGGATGGATGGATGGACAACACTAGCCAGTACTCAAGTGTCAGGACATCATAATAATTGGGGCTGCCTAACTGAACAACAATGCATTGGTTGTGATTTGTTTTGAAAGTCACTTTGTAATGTTAATATAATTTAACAGTGGGGGTTTCTGGGAATTCCAGTATTGCCTCAGTCCATGCTGGGATTTCAGACTTCTTACACCAGCTCGCATCAGAAACAGCCAACGCAGTCGTTGACTCCGTTCCCCCCGACACCCCTTTGCCTCGCTTACACACAAGGGAGACAGTTTTCAATACGCTGCCATCGCTTCCAAATTGAACACATTTGGACGGAATGAAAAGACTGAAATCAGCGGCTGAGGGAATATAAAACATAAAACTCGTGTGTGAATAGATTGCTGGTGTGCTAATGCTGTTGGACTTTGCTGCTCAGATGTTGGTGATTATACATGATTCATATCCCAAAATCACAAATTAAAAGTGCAATATAACAAAAAACTATTTTGTACACTTGAAAACTTTGCAAATAATACTAAAATCTGTCATAAGCTTGGCTGTGGGAGCCATTGAGTGAAATTTGTGTGAGGCAGATAGAGATTCAGCCCCCAGAGCTGATTCTATCACTTAGTGAGTCAGTTTGGGATTGTCCCATTCATCCATCAGTACCATCTCAGGTGTCTGCATCTGCAAGGCTTCAGCTGATCCACACAAACATAAAGAGCTGAAGATAACAACCTCAGCAACAGATCTTTATCCAGTATAAACATCATTCTGGAAGCAGAGGACGTCTTGAATAGCTGAGTGAAAGATGTCTGCCGTGTGTGTGTGGTTGTGTGGTTGTGTGTGTGTGTATATGTGTGTGTGTGTGTGTGTGTGTGTGTGTGTGTGGTGGGGTAAATAAGAATAATGTTAAAGGAACACAGATCTTTTGAGGGAGAGCTTTCATGCTAGCTCAGTAAATGTTATTATTTCGTTGTTTGAGGGTCAGGTATGAGGTGAACCTCATCCTGTATGGGAGCTTCATACGCCGAGCTTACACAGGGGCCGTGTGAAATTCACCAAAGATCGATCAGCGCTGATTCTGAAATCATGGCACTGTGTTCTACACCACTGGGGTTTGTAAGCCGAGTCTGTTAAGCAAGACTGCAGCGGAGTCAGTTTCTCATCCCTGTGCTGTTGGGTAAATGTGTTTGAATCTCCACTTTGTTTCCATGAATTTGTGCCTGCCGTCAGTATGGACTTGTTTCCCCTGCGATGGTGCATAATACATGAGCTTTTGTGAGTCCTGCTGGTGTGTTCTGCCTTTGCCATAACCAGAATATGTGTTGAGGAATGATGTAGCAGGCGGATGCTCTATTGGGGTGGTGCAGGGAAATTCATGTTTCTTACAAGACAGCCGGAAGCAGGCAAACATTTACTTCTTGAAACCACCATTTATTCCTGGTCAGGGTCATAGCAGTCGATGGAATATGGGAGTACACCCTGAACATCCTTGGGCACACACATACACACACAGTAGTGAAACACTCTAATTGACATGTCTGTCAAGTGTGGGAGGACACTAGAGAACCTTTATAAAGGTCCAGAACATCAAAATCAGGGGTAATGTCCCCTGAACCTCATAAAAACATCTATTTTATCCATTTTTCATTTGACTTTTTTTCCAGCTCCTTTTTTTCTCTCCTATCTCCTGTATATGAATATCTCTGTGTGCATTTGTTCCTGTATCAGAATTCCATCTTTCCTCCCAGCCTATGATGCATGAGTGTGCATCTTCTCGCGGTCCCCAAACATGCGCTCCCTAAAATATGCGTCTTTCATTTCTGCAGCCTTTCCTCCTGCTGCCCATACCATTGTGTTTTCCTGTCAGCGATGCATTATGCATGACGGTTATTAACTTATCACCCATCCAGCAATCCGACACCACTTTGCTGAAGACGATAGCTGCATTTGTGTTTTCTTATCTAGAATTTTAAGTAGCTCTTGTCATGCTATTATGACAGCGCGACAGTCAGGCAGCCGGGGTGAATATATTCCACCTCTGTTTTTAAAACATTTGACCCTTAAATTTTGAAAGTGCTCTGTGAACCAGGGAATCAAGTAAGAGTCAGAATGTGAGGGGAAGAACTCGTAAAAACATCAGATGCTGCCTCGTCTGCCTTTATTAACCTTGCCTGTGTCTTCCAGTGGCCGCTATTTACACTGGCGCCGGGCCATTCGCACAGACGGATAATGCATTTCAGCCAGCAGTATTGTAAAGCAGCACTGCCAGATATGTTAATGAGAGGAGGAGAGGTGTTGGATGGGGGGCTGGATGGGAGCGTTGTTTGTTTTGCTGATGGCACCTCCCTCGCGCTGCTGGGTCGGGGCTGCTTCAGCCTGGCAGGGGCTGAGAAATATTCGCGGACAGAAACTCCCAAATCAGCAGACGAAGTCGATCCGATCGCAGGTCATTCTGTCTAGCTCGAGGAGGTTCCACAACTATCAGGAGATGTGCTAAATCAGCGACGTGGCTGCAGCGGCTTCAAGTTCCACGCCCTGAATTGCTCTTCTTACCTTTCCTCCTGAAATAGCTCCGGTTTAAGACACAGAGGAGCAGCAGGCGTAAAGCGAAGAACAATTGAAGCAACAGGCTGTCATTGTACGAAGACAGTCAATAAATATGAGATGTTGCATCACTGTTCCGGCATTACACTGTATTGTGACGCCTGTCAGCGGGCAGGGGACATGGCTGCGTTTATCTTATCAAGGTAAAATACCACATTTCCGACAGCAGAACATTTATTTGGGCTTTTGGTCTTTTTGAATAACTGAAAGAACAGCTCAAATCTCTTTTTTTATCACAGGTGTCAGAATGTCTGGACGTGTCCTTGCCTGTGGCGTCTATGTCCTCAGGATTTATTTTAGAATTTCTGCAATGGTTTGACATTGATTTACAGTTAACAGCAGTCGCTCCACGCTTGCACGCTTCCCTGTAAGTGCAGCTTGTTTACTGTTTTCCCCCAACTCATTTTATAATCTCATGAATAAAGACTAGCACTAGTTGGCTGTGCTTTGGTTTAAAATGTGTAACTTTTAGTGCTCTGAGACTGCTCTTAGGCCATCACATCTGCAGTAAATCTTGTTCATTTGAATTCAGATCAGCTTTTCAGATTAACAGTAAAGTTGGTCTAGAGTAAGCTGTAAAATTATATCACGTGATAAAGTAGTTCTGACACCTTTAAATGCCTTTATTCAGAAAAAAAATGATATGTTATTATTTCTTTTGATTTGGTACTATTTATATGTTATATTTAAATGTTAAACTTTTCGATGACATTTTATTGGCCCCCACTTATTTCTGTGAAACATTCTTCTCTAAGCTTGGGTCCATAAGGTGCAGGACACGTTGAAGCTTCCCGTCTGCTGGCAGCAGGGTGGCGCCGGTGACCCAGTGAGCGGGAAGCTTATTGTCCGTGCCGTGGCTGCAGCACCGCTGGCACGTTCACCCGACAAAAGTCCGCAGAGGAGGCAGACGGAACAGGTGCAGGGAGGGGAGGCAAGAAAGAGAGATGAGGAGAGGAGACGGGGAGAAAATGAGACCAAGAGGGCTTTTAAAGGCAAAAGACCTGAAATAAATAAGCAAAGACAAAGCAGCGATATGAGCAAACGGCCCATTCCTCTGCACGTCAGGGAATGCCAAAAACTGTATATTTTCCACATCTGTTAACAGACCAGTAAAATGAGCCCCAGAAAGCACCCTGAAATGTCTGGGAGTGTGAAGTGGAAGACTGTCAACTATGACAGGAACACCGAGGGTCCGCAAGAGGGTGGGATCGTTCTCATTTCTCACCGGCTCACTCCAGACACCTCCATCCTCCCCCTCAGCAGGAAACACAGCAGATTTGAAGGTCTTGTTTTGAGTGCGGGTGACAGTTTCATCAGGTATTACGCCGCTGCGCTGTACCGGCTGATTTGCATGTGTGATATTGAAAACGTGCTCGTGTCAGCACTCATGAAGGAGCAGCGATGGGGTCTGTGGCAGCCCCCCGCTCGGCTTTCTCCCTCCCCGCGCTGCACACAGGGTAAACTCAGCACGGCCAGTGTTGACTCTAGACTTTGTCTCCTCCAAACAAACAGGCTGCAGGCCACACAGCAGTCCCTGACAAAGATGTCCGGCCTCCTCTCTGCCTCGCTAGATTGGCCTGCCATTTGCTGCATTAACCTCGGTGACAGCAGCCCATCTGTTAATTGGAGAAAGCAGCAGAATGGGCAATTATTGCAGTTTAGAGAAGGCGAGCTGTTCCTTGTTACAGAAGTAAGAGGATGATATACCCACTCCACTCTGTGCTTGTGTGCGCGCACGTGTCCGCGTGATTTACTGTATATAGTTGGCTCCAAACACGGTGCCAAATTTGCTAATTACATCTTCTAATGGAAACACTTCATCATAGTTTTGGGGCTGAAGCCACCAGAGTGAAGGAGAAAGGATGAGAGGAAGAGCGTTAAAACGTGTTCTGGGCATCCGCAGAGGTGCAGCTGAACTCGCTCCAACCCTCCCAAGTAAGCCGTTCTCAGGTCTGTTGATTGTTTGCGAGGTATGCCCAGATTAACTACATTTGTCTTGTGGTTGTGTTCCCATTGCAGCGAAGGAACAGAGGCGGTGAACTTGTGGTGGTGATTTCATTTATCTGCATCTGTTTCTGCACTATACAGTATGAGAGAACGCTGAGTGCTGGAGCACTGCCACTGCTCCAGCACCACTTCAATTTACAAGGAATGATTTGAGCTGTGTTATTTACACGAGGCTTTCCTCTACCTAAACGCCGATGTGCGTGTTTAGTTTCTTCCTCTGTTGTGTTGGATTTATTTATTTTCTGTCAGCGCTGTCTCGAGGTTTATTACAGCAATCAGCCTTTTCCATCCGCTCGTCTGTCCCCGGCTCCCATGCCCCGTCTGGGAACACTCGTACTCGGTCACCGTGTTACAGATGCACTCAAGTCAATTTGACTGCCACTGCAACCTGAACCAGAGGGGAGGGGTGCCGGGTGGCTGGGGGCAGATATTGTGGGGTAAATGGGGGAGGATAAGAGATGCTAGGGCGCAGCAGGTGAACAGATTAGATGGCTGTTCTTCCTTTTCAAGCATCGCTATCACAGAAGCTCCACACACCGAGGGGGCTTGACAGTCATCCTCTGAGATGGGCTCCCGCAGAGTTGAGTACATCTTAACCATGTTTGATAGATATACACGAGAGCTGGAGCTGCCCCGAATGAGATTTGAGTGACTTTACAGACCAAGGTTGACCTCTGAATGGCCCCAGCCGTTCAGTTTAAAGAGAGAAAGTTCATATATTATTTTATTTGCAGCAGCTTTTATATCAGATGTGCTGGTTTTGGCTCCAGATGGGCTTGCAAGGTCTTACCCATTAAGTCCTTTCTTTAGGAATTGAATGTGTTTCATGTTTTAATCATGATGTGTTTTCTTTAATCAAGGTCTTTGTTTATCAGGGGCGTGTGGCAGAATTGTCCCATAAAATTCCAAATGATGTCAATGAAAGTTAAACATCTATGTAAGGAAATTACGGCTGTTAGCATCCAGCCTGCTCAACATCCCAGGAGGTGAATGTTGGACAGAGATGAGTCGAAAGGATATTTGCAAGCAGGACAGAAATAGGAGGAAAAAGCTGCATGTTTATTTGATGTAATGCAGCTGTTGTTGTCCTCCGCAACATCTGTGAGAATCAAGCGAAGCCCATCTGGGAATTTGTTTTTTCCTCTCTTTCTGTCTCTCTTGCCTTTATTCTGTTGTTGCCATTTGTTAACATTTTATTGTAAATCATATCTCACCGACTCTATTCCTAATCTCACGAGAACAAGCCGTTCTTCTGTCGCACGACTTTGTTGACATTATTATGCACGCTGAAGCGTATGGGTCTGATCAGTCAGCGTTTCCTTCTGAGGATCATTGTGCCTGAAAAACGTACCATCGCTTTCACCCGTGTGGGCTGGAGTTGCCTCATCTTGGCACATATCAAGACCGAAGGTGGGACGTTCGACGGGCAATCGGCCGCATATAAGCTTCAATTTAAAGTGCAAAACTGTGTTTTAATCACTTCCTCTCATTTTTGCCGTCAGTACTCCCTGTAGTAGCTCCTTTTATGTGCTGTGTTTGCTTTGATCTGTTTTTAGTGATTCACCACCTTCCACCATGTTGGCCATGTTCGGAAAAAGTCTTCTGATTGAACCCTTTGAAAAATAACATTACTCTTTCTCTTGTCAGTAATACTCAGTCACCAAGGTTTATGAGCACTTTTGTTTTCTCCAGATTGTTGAATATATTAAGATTTGAAAAAAATGTTTCTTTTAATACTTACAAATGTATTAATAAAAATAAGCATAACTTTGAAGAAGAAAATTAATACAGCTGTTCTGATTAACCATTCACAAAGCCTCCTACCTGTACCCAGCTCTATATTTGCTCATGCAGAGCCTCAGATCGCAACCATTTCCAGCATCTTCTGTGAGTCTCTGGGTCTTTCCTTTGTTTGGTCTCTGGGAGACATGCAGCAGTCTCCTCTCCTCTTTTGTTTTTCTCAGTTTGCACTTTGCAGGCTGGAGATGGGGAATAGATCAAAAGCAGAATGGATGAGCTGTTTTGCAAGATCCCCCAGTCTTAACGGATTTCAAGGCTGGGTGAGTCTGTGCATGTGTGGCTGGGTGTGGGTGTGCATGACAGAGCCAGAGAGAGAGAGACAGAGAAAGAGAAAGAGAGCTTGGGAGAATGTACATGTGTATTATGCATGTAGATGCAAATGTCTGGGTGCTTCTGTGCCCATGTGCCAGACAGTTTCCCTCCGTGTCTCAGTGTGGATCAGCCTGTGGACTTCACTCTCAATTCCCAACATCAACTCTCGACATCTGTGGAACAACAGGACGAAGGGTTTTCTACGAGTTGTTCTTTGGTGGACATGTTGATGTTCATTTTTTATATATAAATATAACCTATATATTACCTGTAGATAGATAGGTAGGTAGATAGGTACATAGATAGATTAATATATTCTATAATATAGAAACTACTCTCAATAAGATATCTTTAATGTTTGTAGTCAGGAGTCATGACAGGAGTCCTGACTGTGATGTTACCCTACAGCACCAACCTTGTTTGGCCCAGTGGCAGGTGGGGGGGTCTTCATACGGCCATATCTGGGCTTATCGGAGGTTTGTGTCATGCAGCCATGTTCACAAAGATGTTGTAAAATACAAAAAAGCCCGTGATCCTTTCCTTGGGATGGTGTTTCTCTGTAGTTGCCGTATCCTTAATCAGACTGACACGTTTGTGTCTCGACTCATTTGCATCAGTGCAACACCTGACTGCTTTAGCCTGTGTGGAACTGAGCTGTTTGACATTAGGCTTGATAATGGAAGCTGTTGCTTCGCTCAGGCTGTGATGGATGCATGTGTCACTAGCCAGTCTCGCCACACCCTATTGGGTACGCCATTTTTCTGACAGGATAATCAGCCAATCCTGATGCTTCAGTGATCAAACCTCCCAGATCTATTCTTTGTGATATAATTCCAGGTTGCAGCAGAAGCCTGTGGTAATCCATCGTGGGGTGCATCATCCCACTTGTTGTCTGTCTCCTCGTCTCTCTTCTCTCTCTCTGCTGCTGTCTCTCTTTCTTGTTCTCCCCGCCTTATGCTCTCCCTTGCCGGTGGTTGCTCATACTTTTCCATTGATTTTCTTTCCATTCGCCAGTCTCCCCGCACCTATTCACTGAATGATTGACATTTACCTGAATCTTTTTCTCACTGTCTTTTCCCCCCCCCTTTCATTCCGCCTCCTCCCTGCTGCCATGTTTTTCAGACAAATAATCAAACACGTACAGTTATAACTTCTCCTTGAATTCTGTTACAAGAGGTTTTTTTAAACACATAATTGCAATGTAAATACCAAATTAATGAGAATCCCTGAATTACAGATATTTACACTGCTGAACACACACATGCAGTCTTTTATAAAAAAACATGCAGCTTCCTCTCAGTCTGAAAGGAGCTTTAGAATCTTAATAGATTCTCAGCTTGTGTCTGTATAATGAGGTTTTATGCAATGCGTCAGTGCTGTTGCTTCAGGATTAACATGAGTTTCAAGGTTCCCTTAAGACTTTAGAGTTGCACATCTCATGAAATTACAAAAAGGTTTCCAAGAGAAATTATATGTTTTGTTGTGTACAGGGGCATGAAACTCACAGCAGGAGCTATGACAGGACAGTGTTATAATAAGACAGATGAGAAAGGGGCTGATGCAGAAGAGAATGCAGCATAAACATTGTTTATAAGTCAGTTGCAATAATGTAGAAAGCAGTGGGATTTTTAAAAGGGACAATCGCCAGTGTAATGTGCCTAACCAGCAGTCAGTGCCATGGCTGTGGGGTTTGTTTGTTTTAGGGGGGGTTGTCCTGTTTTTAAATCCCACCAATGAGTGACTCAAGCAAGGAGGCAAAGAGTAATGGAATATGGAATAATCCTCAGAAATAGTCGTATGGAATTTGAGGGAGGTTAAAAAACAGTTTTGGTCTGACAAAGTTTTGTTTCATATAATAAAAGAATTAAATAAGTAATTTTGAGGACAATAGAATTGTTAAACCAGTAAAGGTTTTGATTGCTATAGTGTACCCCCACATGTGTGTCCCTGCTTAGATTAGCAGATGTTTGAAACCTCCTCCCTGAGAAGTGGTGAGCAGCTATATTCTCTTTCAGTTTTCAACAGAAACACACCCGATGACAAGGCCACCAGAAGGCCAGTTCCGCCCCCGCTGGCTTATCGTACTTCCCACTTCCTGCTCACTGCTCCCTCATCTCCAACTCCCCTCTCTGCACCTCCTGTTCATAGGCAGGGCTCATGCTGCCACCCAATTCCACTTGTAAGACCCTTACTATGCTCAGATGGTCTGAATCAGACCTCTGATGGCACTGGTTCATCGAGCCACAGACCACCACCTCCTCACACTCAGTCAGCTGATTATGTCTCTAATTCCCACTCCCTTGTTTCTTTGTTGTTTGAGTGTGTTCACCTTTCTTTCCTCTTGGGTTCTGAGTGCATCCTTCCGGTTGGGGAGGTTTAGGACTATTTTTTTCTCCTCAACAAGAAAGCCAGCAGAGTTGGAAGATCCTTTTGATCACAAAATTTCAAAGGAAATCTTTTCTTCTGCAGAGACTTTCTTTCTTTTTTTTTTTTTTTTACATTGGGCATCAGAATTTTATCACAAGTGCCAAGACAATAGATAAAGGGCTTCCAAAGGTAGGCACTAATCAAGGAGGACAGCTTGAAATGACACCAACGTTTTCCACAGGTGATTCTTTTTTTACTTCCATCACCTTTATAGCAACTTTTTTCTTTTTTCCACCAAGAAACTTTTAATATCGAGAATTTATTTATCTAAGAAAATAAGGATAATCTGTGTGGTTAGTGTTTCCATTGCAAATCAAAGTTATGGAATATCAAGTTGGAAAATAATCAAAAACCCAGGCTGATTTGGGAGTGTTATACGTTTCTACAAGCCTTTACAAGCTGATTTTGTCCTCTACATTTGTCTCAGCCAGCTCATGAGTTCTAAGTTTCACTGAAATACTTCCTTTACAAATCCGCTCAAAGGAGTCTGGACCTTGCCATCCTTGTCTTTTGCTCCAGTTTCCAAATGGTCAAAACACAAACAAAGTGAAGCTTGGAGAGGTGAAATCAAAGCTGTAAGGGCATTGCACCAACCAGTGCACTGGAATTCACACAAGAATTCCATGGGAACTAAAAAGACCTTCTCTCCAGTAAGGTGCATTTTTCAGGGAACCTTTGGGGTCCAAGAGATCCAAGGGAGGTTCATTTTCAGTACTGCAATATTCTACTCTAATTAAAAAAAACAGTTGTGCTTTTATGTCACAAATTGGTTTTAATATTTATAAATGTGTAAATTAATAATTATTTTGGATTTCTTTCCCAGGATTGGGTTAATCCTTTCTTACACAGATTGACTTATGTTCCTCCTCTTTTGCTCTGTCACTGTCTACTCCAGTCTTATTTCCCCAGTGGAATCAGCTTTAACCTCAAGAAAACCACAGATATTGATCAAGAGATTTTCTAGCAAGCCTGCTTCTCATGTTAAACATTCAGTGGCCAGTCTCAAAAGTTTCCCTGAGAAAATTAAGGAGGAATGTCCTACTAGTAGTCAGTATCACAATCCCTTTTATAGTTGGACTGTTGTTGATCCATGGAATGTCACTTAACTAAAACAGACAGTTCTGCTGTGGTGGTCTTAATTGAGTTATGCCGTTCTCAGAGGGGATCCATACAGATTATCATAATTAGTTTAAACCTGCTACTTTAACTTCAGTGTTATCCTATTTGAAATTTCCAACACAAAATAATGCTCTATTTTTACTGACAGGGAATTTGTCTCTTTCAGAATCCTGAGCATGGATATAATCATAAGGGGAAGGAAGGAAGCAAAACTGTACCACCAACTTTGTAGAAATCTTTGTAGATCTTCAGAAGGATTTGCCACAGTCGTGACAGTGAATAATGAAGATCTGCAAGTCACACACAACAAGGCGTAGATTGATAGTTATTTAGAAAACGTGCATTTTATTCCCACGATTAAGCTGAGGGGACATATTTGTAGATAAAGCGGCACGTTCCCTCTTGTCCATTATTTGAACAAAGGAAAAAACATCAGCATTACTAGGATTAAATGTGCCTAAAATTAGAACAAAAGCATCGTCTTTTCATCCTCTCAAAGCTGAGGGTTAACAAACACCTGCACGTAATTGAAAGGGGAAGACAGAGCTGTCTGAGGAGGAATCAACAGGGATGATGGAAAGACAGAGGTGTGAACCTTCACAGGTTATAATAAAGATAACAATGGGGCTCCGTGCCACAGGATTTGCCAGTAATTGCTACAATGAATGCATTCTGTTTCCTCTAATTAAATCCATGCCCGGTGTTCATCCCTCAAGGAGTAACACACACGCACATGCGCACACATACACACATACACACATCATGGTTACTTTGGGTCTCACTTCACATACCTGTGTGATCTCTGCCGGAGACAATGCAATGATTCCCATTTAAGCAGGCGTATAGTGTTAAAATAAAGAGGCTTACATTGCAGTCTCCCAGCTGATTCAATTAGTGAAACGTGTGCACGTGTGTTTGTGCATGTGTGTCTTTGCAGATTGGCCTGTGGCACTCCGAAGATGGACTGTCCATGGAGAGAACGCTTCCATCAATCAATGTGACGGACACGCTCTTCAACACTACGCTCACCATCACAACAATATTAGTAAGAACAGTGAAACACACACACACACACACGCTCAGCAACCACCCTTTTCTTTGCTCAACTCCTGACTGATCTGTATGTGGCCGACACTCTGCCGTACACAAGTAATTACCATATCAAAAGCCCGTTTTGTTTTTTTCAGATCTTAACTCGGTTCCTCTTGGGATCAGAGGAACCGACGCCTTGCGATTGTTGCGCATTGAGTACTTCAAATGAGGAGACATCACAGTGCATCAGCGGGAGATAATAATTTAGCCAGTCAGCCAATCTCGTACTGCTGTAGATATAGATCCTGTGAGTTCCCGCTGTCGCGCTGCCGCGTCTGTTCCAGGGCGCGTGGTGGATGACTCCCCTGCCGTTTTGACAAGCCTTATTCTTTGAATTCATAAATGCCGCACGTCTGAAACAGATTCAGTTAAAGGTTTATAAGAAGGGTCGCTGCATTTTCAGCCTGAGCCGAGTTAATTGAGGACCCGAGCGCACGTTAATTGAAAAGGAACTGAGGCTTTATATTTTGCGGTGTTTTTCCAGGAGACTGGTGGGTGAACGTTGACAGGAAAACCGTCTAGTTAGTGCGCTCACAGCAGATCCAAGAGGGTATATTTCAGAGCATTTACCAGATGCTATATAAATGTACATAAATTAGTAATGATATAAAGTTTTACTCTTCCTGTGCGCATCTTTCCTATTTTTGTTTCAGTCAGAAAGAGCAGCAGTTGGTCGGCCAACTGGCACAAAATAATAATGATAATAATTAAGGGTGGCTGGTTTTTACTAATACCATAACTAATAATCATGCTGATTGGTTATAAACGTGAAGTGATTTTGGGTCCATTGAAGTGAGTGAAAGTATTAGAAAACCTTGGAGATGCACTATTAGTAATGTATTTATAATAGCAATGAGAAATGTGCCAGCAGGCCTTATTCCTGTCGGTCTCACAGTCTTATTGGCATAACCATCAGGAAGGCATGCACAGAATGATGTCAGACATCACCTGACAAATACAGAGCCTGGAACATTTGGTCCTTCGTGGTCTGCAAACGAGCACACACGCAGAACAAACAGATCTAGTTATTCTCGTAACATGACGACTTTGAATGTTGCTGAAAAATATTCCAGGTAAATGCAGTTTTCTTTTTCCAGGCAGTACTGGCCGACAATCACGTAATGAAATAGTCTGTGGCCGGTTTAATAAAGTGCTAATTTATGGTAACGCGTCACATTTCAGTAGGTCGTGACTGATAAGAAGCCAGTGTAATTCTCATCTCAGTGATAACGGTAGCCTCCCACCTTTTCATATAACATGCAGAGATGGTGGGAACGACTGTCAGCAGTGATGAATCTGTGCAGAGCGGTGTGACGGCGGGGGCAGGTCAGGTCAGATTACATCACTATTTATGATCCAGTTCGTCTATGAAGTCATCATCAGCGATCCATTTACTTTCTTCTGTAGAGATATCTTTCTGAAATGCATTCACTAGTGTCAGCATGAAAACCAAATGTGTCCCTAATCTAAATGGATGCCCAGGTATTTGTGCTCTGAGTCCCTCTCAGTGTTTTGTTCCCTCAAAGTGGTGATGTGAGGGCGACATGTTGCCATGTTTCGCCACTGAATAGCTCATCTGCAATATTTCTGCCACTTATCTGGCACTTAACACCATCGCTTTGGAGAACTATCCGCTTCATGAGTGACTGAGGCAGTTTTTCGCAGGCCCGCCGGAGGACTATGATGGCGGCACTGGAAGTGCAATATAGACCAGTGCCAAGTGGCCTAATGATGGACTTTACACTTATTTATAGCGGCTGCAGCGTGGTTAATATTCACAAGACGCTAAACAGACAGGACTCGCGATTGAACCCGCCACTCCTGAAGAGGACGGTATCGAGGGTCTGCCACCGAGAACACGCAAGCACATAAATGTTACTCACACGCTTAATCTGCTCTTGACGGAACTATTTCTCGACATTAGTTGCGTCCCGGTCCCCTCAAAAACAGTAAAACCCCTCCCTCTCTGGCTTTGGCGGGTCTACTGCGCATCGATGTGCCGCTCTGGCGTCAATAGTGATAATGGATTCGTGTTTCCAGCGCCCACCTCGCACCGCGTTCATCTCCAAACAGAGACTAGCTCGCACAAACGCATTAGCGACAGCTGAGTGCACAAACCCGCCGCCCGCCCAGCCACTCCTCCTCCCGCTTGATGAATTGGACAATAAGACAACGCGGGCTGTAAGTGGGGCCGACCGGCCCCGGCGCACCGCTGCGAGTGGACGGCTTATCAGCCGCGGAGCCGCTCGAACGGGGGGGAGGACGGATTGCCATATTTTGCCACCAAACAACTCCCCGGCCTGGCCGAGCCCGTTTTGGATTTAGATGGAATGGTTCATTTTAAAAGGGCGCGCTGGGACCGCGTGTGTGCGAGCATCTGTGTACAAATGAGACAATGTTTTCACAACATGAGGGCGTGGAAGGAAGAATTGGACGTGCGCTGCACTTTGATTTGACTTGGGAGATATAAAGTCCCTGGGCCATACTTCGGAAGCCACCGGGGAGCAATTTTCAGTGCCTATCACAGCTCATTCATCATGGCTTGATTGCAGCATTGCAGTTATCTCGCTCTTGGGCAGAACACAAACCAAAGCCGAAAGCTCTTATAAGAATTCCTCACCTGCAGCACCGGTTTGTGGACTCGCACTATTTCAGGACGCTCTATTCTGGGCGTTTATACGTGTGTGTTTTCAGTGTTTCTGTGCACTGTTGACACTTTCACTTGACCTCTGCGGGGCAGCTCCATTACGCCAGCGCACGGCAGTCAACTCACAGCTTCAATTTCACAAGCAGCTTTAGGGTAAAAGACCACTGACACAGAACTGATTATCGGCTAACCGGAGGGACAAACACTTGTGTTTGTAATCATTAATTGAGTTTCCTGCATGCATTTGTTAGTGAATTCATCACATTACTCCCTCACTAAGGTTCAAATTATCCTCGGTCGTCTTCTGGTCATATTGTCTGAAACAGCGTGCAAGGGAGGAGTAATCAGATTAATTTCCACATCGTTGTGATCATTTTCTGAGGGGGAGCTTCAGGGACTTTTCTCCGCAAATTGCCTCCTATAGATGCTTCCACCAAATGTATGATTCCAAGGTTACAGCGAATCAAAGTGCTCCAAAGATAGAACTTAGAGTGAAGGCATCGCGGAGGGCTGATCTGAAAAAAGATGTTTGTGTTTGTCTTCCCGGTTCCTCTCCTTCACACTCAGCTTCGTAATTAACGCAGAGTCGTTTATGTTGGTCATTAACGGCCAATCCTCGAATGTCGGCGAAACGCATCTTTCTCTTCCGACTCTCCAAGATGTCTCATCATGTGGAAAAACCAGCAGACTCAGAGCCATCTCCCCATCCTTTCCTTTCATGCAGCTACACAAGAAACATCACAGAGCGTGGACGGTCAGAAAACAGCCGTCACGGCACAAAGGCAGCACACACACAATAAGAGGCCCATGAGCACTCACACACAGCTAATTTGTAACACCGAGATTCATGCAAATGGAAAATGATTAAACCTCTAATGTTAACATATCTTTGTCTAATTTGGCTGTTAAATACTCAGCGCGCCCAGAGTCCTGGTTATTCCTCCATTCTGAAGTAAATCAATTAGAGCTTGACCTGCAGGGATGTTTCCCTTTATACCAGCTTCACGTCTTTGTTAAGCAATCACTGTCTCAGTGGGTAAATCCCAACCCCACAGTCATTCTGCTTGTTAACGTCTCAAGCCTCCTTTTATTTATTTATTTTTTTCCACGTCCCCGAACGTCTTGGATCTACTTATTCACACTTTAACACAAATCCAGCGCACGATAATTTAAGCAGGCACCAATTTGCCGTCACTCATGCGGCACGTGCATATGATGTAGCACACAGAGACACTTGGTTGTTCCACTTTTTGGGTGCCGGCGAACTCGTCCTCTGTTTGTTTGAACGTTCTGTGCCGTTATTTAGCCGTAGCTCTCCTTCAAACAGACCTCCGCCAGAGAATTATATCTCACGTGCCAGTTTTCCAGTCTCTGGAGGACAAGTTTTTAAGGATAAGAAAGGAGTTGAGGAAAGTGAGGAAGACTGTGAAGATAGTTTGAAAACCCTGAGGTCTTTAAAGGGGGAAACTCCACCAGGGTGTGCAAATGAGCGAGCTTCATCCTCGGGAGTTATCAGTCCACAACCAGACTCTTCATAACCTGGGAATAAGAAGGAAATCTGACTTTCTTTGTAGCTTCAAACTCATAGCTTTTATTGCTGTTTTGCTGTGGTGTGCGAAAGCAGGTAGATGGAATTTCCTTCTGATAGAAGAAAGCACTTTCATACCCATGCACAGACTTTTCCTGCCTTTTAATATAGCTATTTTTAAGCGATTTTGTTCTCAACTTTATGCCGCTTTTTAGCAGAAGTGGTTCTGGAGGGATTTGTGTGTTGCCTGAAGTTTTGGAATAAGAAATAACTACTGCAGAGATAGGTGTAATCTCTCCACAGCCCGTTTGTTTCCACCCATGAACGAGTCTTCTTGATGGGCGGTTCTGGCTGGACAGACAGTGTTTATAGAGCAGCTAAACAGACTGAAACAAAGAAGAAGAATCAGGTGAACAAGTCAGACAGACCCATCCTGGTGTTGATGCTGTTTGTTTTTTTCCCCAACGTGACTGATGGATGGTTGACATGAGTGATTTTATTAGTCTGTACTTAATCAGGTCAGCAGCGAGGATGTACGAGAAAACAGGACAGAAAGGCCATATTTTGTAGCTTTAATGCAACAGACCCTGCCGGTGATTGACAAGAGCTATTCGTCACTCATGCAGCATGCTTTTACCGTTCCCCACACACATAAATCAGCAGTAAGATGTACAGTCAAAAATGTTTTTACTTTAATTGGGTATTATGGGAAGACATAAACATGATTTCTGGCAGGCTGTTATTGTTTTTTCTGTCCCATCGGTGCAAAGAGCTGCAGCTTTAGCGTGTTTGTGTCTTCTCAGAACGTCTTTAAAAGGCAGGCCTTGTAATAATGCTGCGGAAATTGGAAAGCGGGTAAAAACATCTGAGTCGGTCTGGCCTGAATGCGAGTGTGTGCTCGAAAGCTCCAGTTTCCTGAGGTGTGAAATTAGCATTTATATTGTGTAACGTGCAGGAACATGAGCATGCAAAGGTCTTCCCTGGTGAAGTGATGGGTGGCCTTTTTTTTTTTTTTTTAGGAGGCAAAATGGACCGGTGGCTTTCACAGAGTAGTTGATACAAGCTCTGTGTGGGAGAAGAATGGGGGTGAGGGCTGGTGCTGGTACTGCTGGTTGAGGGAACAGATGGAAAAACTTCTCAGAACTCTCTAAGAAGTAATGCAATCTTTATCTCACAGGGACCTAATATGCAACATTAACAATGACAAAATCATCCCAGAAACACAATGAAACAACTGCTACAGAAAGCTGAGATGGTGGAAAATAACAAAAATGTACTTCAAATCTGGAAACAAATGAATAACAAATGGCTTTGTTTGCTTTCAGTTGCTAAGAACAATTACGGGAATGGAAGCAATGACAATAACTGGTTGCTGGCACTGCATGATGAAAAGGCATACAGCACAATGATGAACATTTTCAGATGCACTGTTTCAATCCCAACCTGTGCATGCTTTTCAGGAGAATCCCTACGTGATGCTGCGGCAGAACCACCAGGATCTGGAGGGGAATGACCGCTACGAAGGCTTCTGTGTGGACATGCTCAAGGAGCTGGCAGACATTCTCAAATTCAAGTATCGCATCCGGCTGGTCGGGGACGGACTCTACGGGGTCCCAGGAGCTAATGGGACGTGGACCGGCATGGTTGGAGAGCTCATATCGAGAGTAGGTTGATGCGATGCACTGGTCACAGGCAGCGCTGTGTTTGATATCAATCACAGCTCATTTACTGCCTGATGATTTCTTTAAGCCTTTTAGCAGGCCAACATAGGCTATGCTGTTGTTGTTCAATTATCTTAAGGCTCTGTGTACTTGCAGCTGTGTAATTCTTGTCAGACGGATTAGTTTACCTGAGACAGCCAAGGATGGAGAAAAACCTGTAACTGCTGTACAACAACAGTAAGTTGCAGAAGCCGATGCGAGGAAGAGGAGGAGAGGGGAGGGACCCAGTTTAAGCTAAGAGGTGATCTGTCTTCATTCTGTGGTCTAATTGAGAGCAAAGTCATTAAGTATGAAAGGCAAAAGCAATGACTGGTCTCATCACTGTCACAGCTTGTCGCCAACGTCAGCCGCCGCCGGTGAAAATCGGATGATTTCTCACAAGGGTCACCGTGTGACAGCAGCCTCAGCAACACAGACAGAACATCTCGAGAAACGCTCGAGGGAGGTAGAAGGGAGGGAGGAGGCCCCTCAGTGGACAGAAAGGATGAGTTTGCTTGGCTAAAAGCTTAGAAAATGGTGAAAGGCTCATCCATAAACATTCACGGATGAAAGTTTTAAAAGTTAACTGAATGTGATACATAAAGGAGGATTACGTTGTCCTGCCTGCCGACTGCAAATCACGCCTTATTTTCCACGTGATTTTTTTACTATATGGAGCACCTTTTATGTCTTAAGTCTACGTTTTGTTCAGTATCATTCCTCACAAATGGCATACTCCAGCTCATTGGCACACCTACACTTACACATGTATAACCATCTCCGATGCTCCGACATTCTCTGCTGAGGTGCAGACAACACTTCTGCTTGACAACAGAATACTATTTTTTCTTCTTTACTTGGCAACCTTTGTCACTGACCATCTGAGCGAAGCGAAGGCCATCTTTAGTTGTCTGGAATCATTGTCTGGGAATAGATTTTTTTTTTGTTTTTCACTGAAATGAGCAGAGCGATAGTTCCAATGTCATGATTTTTGCCTGTTGCCAAAACTTTGAGCGCTTCACTTGTTTTGGATCTCTGAGAGTTTGTTCTGCTTAGTTGCTTCATCATTCTTGAAATAGCTATGAAATAGCTAAAACTAAGTAAAAAAACAAATCTGCCCAACAGTATTTTCAATGTGCATTCAAATACACACAGGACAGTCTTTGAAAGATAAACTTAAAAGGTCATTAAACCAAAAATCCTAAACCTGCTGAAATCAACTATATTTGGGTAAGAAGTGTTGTTCACTGATTCTGGTTAAAATAGGTGTATTTGGTTAGAATAGGTGTATTTGGGTAAGAGTGACTGTTTTCTATGGGTTGAACCTGGCTATTATAATTTTATTTTGCTATTGGCTGAGATGGAGGCCGAGGACCTTTTGGGGGCAGCTTTTGTCCCAACCCCCACCATGCCCTGCCCTCCTATAAAAACTAGCATCTATCCACTCTGCAGTCTGTGGCAAGTAGGTTGGATTGACAGAATTTCTAATAAGAGACTAAGATAAGACCCTGGTGGCAACAAGTCCTCCACTTCAAATGACTGCTCTGTGGCAAAAGTGTTCGCACACACTAGTTACTCATCGCTCGCGTGTCGATGTGTGTTTATGATTTTATCAACTGTAATCAAGGCGTTATTGGACTTTCCAGCCTAGACGCACGTCAGCCAAAACCGAGGGGCTTAGTTACTCTAGAATATTCTGTTCATCCCCTTACTTAGACAGGGAGCGCGCGCTGCTGCAGAATCTCAATGCGCAGGGCACGTGCGGCGTGCGTGGCCCGCATTGAGATGCAGGGGCAACAGTGGGGGAATGTGGGTGGGACTGAACAGTGTCAAAGCAAATGTTACACGCTCAGCCAAACGTAACACTGGTGCCTTTTTATAGCTGGTGATGTTAAATGCTGCTGAGAGAGCGCCCCTCATTAGCAGCGTGTCACCATCGTGCTGCTAGTGCAGTTGCATCATAGCAAGTTCTTCCCATGTTGAAATGGGACATGAGACATTGCCACAGGCTCCAGCATCCACCGTAACTTCAACTGTATATCCAAGGTTGTAATCACTCATTTTATATAACATAAAATGACTGAATACAGGTTAGAGGAAATGAGGTGGTAATGTTATAACTAGAGCAGCAGGACTCAGTGCTAAATATAAATATTCTCCTGTCTCAATATTAATATTTCCGCGGTTGCTAAGATGAATGCGTGTGTTCGTTTTTTCAAAGGATCAGTGACTTTCTTTGTTGGAATTGCCTGCATGATCACTCCCCGCACAGCTTTCACAGAGCAGGCGATCAGTCTTTAAGACGGCAGCAAAAGCACAGGGGCGAGGCGGATGCTGAGCGGATGATGGAGGGTCAAAGCCCGCGGACTGAGAATTGGGCAGCGGGAGAGTAGACGGAGGCAAGGTTACAGAGACGGAGCTTTTAAGTGTAATGATCTAACGGAGGCACAGGCCAAGTGAGACCAGGCCGTAGTTCTGAACCACGACTAAGAGCCGGGATCATTTTTGTCAAGTAAAGCCTCGTTAAGATGGATACCCTAGCCAAGGCTCCGCCTAATGTTTACCGCGCCTTGTGCTGTAGTCTTCGTCTGGCAGGCTGCTGCTGTTGATGGTGCAGACCTTCTTTTGTCCTCACTCTCATCATCCATTCCTCTTCCCCAATCCTCTTAGTTTGCCTAAAGCACACAAAGGGTAATGCATTGCAGCTCCCTCTCTTTGTTGCTCAGGGAGACGAACAGTCCCCTGCAGTCGTACTTGGCTGGCCTGCATCTGATGATTTTATTTATTATCATTTCTACATTATTAGTCGATAACTAGTGAGCATTGACTGTGTTTTTATTCCCATGTGCGCTGTGTCAGCCGAGGCTATGTTAAGTGATTCATGCTGACAGCCATATTGGTCATCTCCAGCTCATATGCAATCATGCACGTGCACTGACTCACACAGATGTCTTAGCCTCATCACAGCACTGTTGAGGAGAGAACGGACAGAAAGTGGCCTTTACATGCACAAGGTTAATATGAGAGGGTCCGGATTCTTCGTCACTCTTGGAACTGTTTTTTTGTCTTTGAGATTAAGCACGTGTATCAATAATTTCATACATTTGGAACCATAAATAAAGGTTGTTTTTGGTTTATTGAATACTGCACATCTGCTACTCCAGAGCCGTGCACAACCATTTTTTTTAATCCAGTCTGGGGGCACATCGGGACTCCAAACAAGGAGTCATAGATTCAACATTGACGTGATAAATTATTCCGTTTATTTGTTTGAATTATCTTTAGCTTTAATTACCAGGCGTGCTCCCCCTGTTGACCCCTGGTAGTAGTTCAGTTTTACTTTGTAATCACATCTTGTGAGGGCTGAACTAAGGCCAGCCAGATTATGAAGGATACTAATGGGCTCGCTTTCAAGCTTTGGTTATCTGTTGCCAGCACCGCTGCCAGTGACTTTAAAACAGAATGTTTATTATTGCTTTATAATATCAGGGACACAGCACAGCAGTGTTAAGTGCAACACACAAGTGATATTATTGCAGCTAAGATATGATACTTTTTACACAGCTTGCTGGTCCATTATTGTTTTGGTATTAAATATCAAACCAAATACAGACTAAATTAAGGGGTGCAGAGAGATGATTTTTGTTGTTTGTTGTCTGCCAACCTCTGTTCCATAAAGGCCAGATGTAGCTGTTGCTGCTGATATGGACATTACACATGGTCTTCTGCACTTTAGTCCTGTTTTTGTTGTTTGTCTGATGTCGCCGTGCTTTTAAAACTGCCTCTCGGGGACAAATAAAGTGCTTTGAATTTAAATTTGACGGCTGTGCGTTTGAGCGGGTCTGCATTGTAATACTTTCGCCTTCTGTGTTTCAGAAAGCTGACCTGGCGGTGGCCGGCCTCACCATCACCGCAGAGCGTGAAAAGGTCATTGACTTCTCCAAACCCTACATGACCCTGGGCATCAGCATCATGTACCGCGTCCACCTGGTGAGTTTGCTCCCTGTGGACACACACAAACACACACACACACACACACACACACACACACACCCTCTCTGTGAGTGATCTAACAGGCTCTTGTAAAGCGTGTAGACATACCACAGCACGCTGCTGAGCCTTGACTAATGGCTGGAAAAGAACCACTCTCCCATCTGGTCTGTAGACTCTATTTCTCTCAGTTTGCCTTAATCTCCCCCACCAACTTCACAACCTTCCCTCCCTATCTGTCTCTTTTACCTGTCAGCTCCAACATTTCCTCTGTGGAAAAGGTATCTGGGGTTTCAGTGCACCCCTACTTCTATCATCCTCTACTTTTTATCACTTGATTCCATCAGGGTGTTTTTTTTTTCTCCCATCCTCCACCCAGCAGGAAAATTCACAGGCCCAACTTTCCTGTCTAGTTTAGTTGCTCTGATTATCATCAATATGATATTTGATGTTGAGCTTTGTGTTGATTGACACAACTTGTGACACGTGCTTCCCTTAGCCAAGCACACATCACCTGGCAGCATCTTTTTGCAGCCGTTATCTAGATGAACCCGGCTTCTGCAGCTCAAACACACACCAATGCATCTCGCGGAATTTCCAGGATTAGTTTTGGGTTTGTGCTTTTTTTCGTAATCTCATTCCTCTCAGCTCAGTCAACGTTTTAATTGTGCCAGTTTATTTACCTGTCTCGTGTTTTCCTCTTCTGGCTGTTCCATCTTGGCAGGACCAGATGGTGTGTTTTAGTGGGCGAACTTGTGTGATGAAGTTTGCACTTTCTGTTGTTTTATGCTTGTCCTTTGTATGGGCTTGGCCATCCTCTTCACACAAATAATGCCCCAGTGCTCCACAGAGAGCAACCTGGAGCATAAAATAGTGGTGCGGATGGGGAACAAAATCCTGCGTTTGCAGAGTCAGTGGCCCATTAATCATGAATCCTCCCCAAAAACCCAAGGTGCCTTTACACAACACCAAAATGTACTGACCAGCGTCCGCACCGAGGAGGGTCGGCTCAGGCGGGAGCTAACAATAGCAGAGAATCCCACAGTGGCGATGGTTCACATTCCACCTTGCTCTTGTAAACACCCCTCCTTTTCACCTACACGGGTGAGAAGGAGGTGCAACTGCAGGCAACTCAATTGAGTGTAAACATTTGGGCAGAATGAGTCGATGGTTGCTGCAGGTTCAGTGTGAGCTGTGCCGCTAGGTCACGTATCACCTCTGACAGGTGGTGTGTGTGTGTATATGTGGGGAAGGGGGCTTGCACCTTCAGGAGGTGCAGAAATACCTCTGGGCTGGCACACAAACAGTAACTCAGTTGAATTAGCACAGACCCTGACCCAGTTGACACCATAGCTCTTTGGTAAGAGGCGCTACCAAATGTTCTGACATTTATTAGCGGGCTTTATGATAAACACATCTATCTGTAACATAACTTACCCTGCTGCGATTCATACACGGTAGAGTATGCCGTGAATAGTATACATTGCATTTGTCTCACTCAGATTTCTCATGCTCTTTTATTCTCCCATCGCTCCCGTTGCCCTTTGAAATCTTATCTGATCTGACTCGTGGTGGTCCCCCAAGCATCCCTCTAAAATTCAATATTTGAATTTCTGTGACTGAGCTGCTTCTCATTCTGACACGCTGACTATTGATCTGTGGCACACTGATCTCTACAAGTGGGTTAGCCGCTGCTTATTTCAAACTTTAAATGAAAAATTTAGAGTGATCAATAACAATGATGAATGCAATAACAGAGAGCCGCTCCTCAAGCTTAATTACATTTTGACTGCGTTGGTTGTTTATTTATCTGTCTCCCTTCCATTATGTACATGCTGTCTGCTGTCTGGCATTTCTATCATTGTTGGAATTTACAAAAGTTCAGATTTCATTCATGTCGGTTGCTTTGTTTGTCTGTTTGCCAGGATTTGCATGAAAATCACGCCTCGTGTATTGGGGGGGGGGTTTTACAGTTATTTGGATTGGTGGGAAACAGTTTGAATTATTTTGGACTTTATCTGGATCCAAATATGGGCCCAGGAACATTTTCACTGTCAAATGTTGCTTACGGATTTGCAGCGTGAGTTCACAAACAACACGGCCACTGCCAGTTGTCAGTCATCCAAATCTGAGGTGATATAGGAAAGCAATTATAGGAACTGCCTCCCACCACCAGAACTGTTTTCTCATCGCTGCCTTTCTCTGTAGATGTTTACAGTTGTCAGGCCCTCGGTCACTATTCGCTTCCATTTACATTGTAAGGATAAACTCTGGCAGGAGCCAGTGTTTAGTGTACCATGGATTGGGCCAATCATTGTTCCCTGTCACAGGTAAATTCTTTTAGGGACCTATCAATAAGGCATTACGACAGTCAGTCCTAATTCCAGTGATGAGGCAGAATTTGATGGGTTCTGTCCATGGAGGAACCTTCTCTCAGACACACACACACACTTCCTTTATACACACAGTCTTCATCCGTCTGTTTGGTAAATGTGACCTAGCTATGTCTACAGGCTCTTATGAAGAACTGTAGGGCTGCAATTAGTAGTATATGCATTTGTTTAATCATCTTTATAGTATGTTCTTCCAGACATGAATGTGGCTTTAGGGTATAGAAATAATCTCCTCTCTGCAAATCACACTGCATATTTATCTCAACACTGCGGTGGACATTACAGTTATGAACCCAGATGGAATCTGGCTTCTTAATTTACATATCATCTGTAACAATCTGCTGTAAACCCAACAGGTAGTCACTGTGTCTGCTCTATTCAGAGTAGAATAGAAGCTTTTATTGTCGTTATATGGTTGCACAAGGAAATTACAAGCCCGGTCAGTCCTGAGCCACGTCGCCACTGTGGGCCAACATAACCTGTTTTTTTAATGGTGGGGAAAACTGGAGCACCAGTAGGAAAACCCACACAGACACACAGAAAGCACACAAAAAAGCCTGTTGTTGCTGGGAATGGGGCCCACAACCTGTGAGGCAATAGTGCTAACCAGTATGGCAACATGCCACCATTCTACCATTGAAATGTTTTCATCCAAATGTGCATAAAAGAGAGAGACAGACAGAAAGAGAGAGAGAGAGAGAGAGAGTAGCCTTTAATTAGACATAGGAGTTAATTAGGGGCTTGTGTTAGATTCAGCAGCAGCCCTGAGGGTTGAGTAGAGCATACGGAGCTTTATTGAGGGTTCAGTCTCACACACATCCTCAGATGTTTTTACAATCTCTCAAACACCCACATCAGGGCACACACGCACACGCACACAGATACAAAACTACAGACGTAACGTCTCACATCTGTACTGAACACTGAGTTGACGCGGAGACAACCTGGCGAGCCACAGAGTCAGCATGATGTTGTTGGAGATGTAACCCCCGACCTCTGTCAAATCAGCCGCTCTCCTCAAACTGCCCCTGTAGTGATCTCAACAACAGCCGATGAGCTTCCTTCATGACACAATTGGCACACACACACACACACACACACACACACACACACACACACAGCTGCTGAGAGTCTGGGAAGCTCGAGAAAGAGAGTCTAGATTAAAGAGAATAAGCAATAGATATAGGCAGGAAGAAGGGACGAAGCAATGAGGAGAGGATGGTCAAATGAGAGCAGGGAAGGGGTGGAAAGTTGAAATGACAATGGGAAGACTCAGTCAGTGAGTTGGTATGCGGGCAGGCAGCCTCGGGGGGCAGCAGTGTGGTATGAATACCAAGAAGTTGAATGACTAGGTGGAATGTTTGACAGGATAACCTCGGCAGCTCCTTCAGTCATCCTTTTGGCTCGCAGGAAATCCCTTAAGAGACATTGGAAGGTGACGAAGCATCAGTGGGGAGTCAGGGCTGGGACACTGACGGGGTTAGACAGAGCGAACAAGCTATTAACCTTCATGTTGAGAGGAGGAATAATGCTCACCTTCTTTTTGTTGAGATGCACTCATGAAAAGATTCCGACGAGTAATCGCCGAGTTAACACGGGGGATATAATGTTGCACCAGAATTTCATGTCAGGCCGTTTTTTTTTTTTTTTTTTTATCTCCAAAGTGTTCTCCCATTGAGCTGTAATTGACAGGCTAGTTTTATTCCCTGCGTTTTCCCCCGTCAGAAGTCAAATACCTGCCGCCTGCACCGGGTCGCCCAAGCACGTACACTATATGCCCTGTTGGAGATAACTGACAGCACAGACGCAGGTTCTGACAAGCTCGGAAGCACCACACGCATGCACGCGTGCACACTCACGCACACACACACACACCACACACACACTGTGGCTTCAGTGTGTGTGAGAGACACACACTCACCATTCAACATAGAGAGACAGAGAGAACATTCTAAAGCTGCAAACAGCACTACTTGATGGCTCTGGTGGGGGGGATACTGGTGGGATAAACAGCATATAACAGCATTTCATAAAACATCAATGTTTTATGAAATGCAAAGTCGGCCCTGCATTGTATATTGCTCGTGCCAGTGTCAGTGATACTGAACTCAGGTAAATCGCAAAGTAAATCAGAGGCAAACCCTGGCCGCTCGGTCCGTCCTAGGGGCCACTATCAATCAAATAAGGATTCATTCGACCACTGGCGATGTTGGGACGCAAATGGATACTTCACACAGGAAATAAAATGAGCTCTGTATTTTTATTCTTCCCCTCAGTGCTATTTATCCATCCGCGGGTGTTACGGAGAAGCTTTGGGACAGGGTTTTCTTGTTGTAGAATATATTTGGAAAACTCAACAGCGATCTGTCTCAGCAGAAAGTGTGACCCAGTTTCTCCAGCGATTTCACTCAGGTTTAAGTGCAACGCAGCAGCAACCTTGGATCCACACGCGATTAACCAGACCTGCTCGTCACGTACTCAGGCCTGTTTTAAGAACATAGAGACTGATTTACATTTATGCATACAGACAAGAGAAACTAAATTTTATAAAGTTTTAACATCAACATGTTTTTAAATAGACCACTACAAATACAAGCCAGTGTTGATTGAGGGATTGATTAAGGCTTTTTTTTAACTAAGTGTAGAAATGAAAAGGGTGATGCTTTAAAAGCTGTACTCATTTTAGTAAGTGCACACAGAATTTAAGCGTTTAAAGCGGTCCTCATTTAGCCTTTCTGAATTACTGCGTGCTCATTAGAATGTTCCTCTCGCAGCTTTGCTATGGATAATTTCTTCTCCAACTCAGGCAGAAAGAAAAAAAAATCTTATCTGTGAATCTTAAAGCACCAGAGATTTCCTCGGCACTGTTGTATTTTCCCTTTGTGTGCCTCCTCCATCTCGGCGTGCCTTTTCCTCCATCTCTGCCCCACCTTGCTGTACTTTCGCAGGGGAAATGACAGCAGCCTTCATTCCCATTGTTAGTGCCTGGCTGGGGTACCGGTCGAAGGAAGCAGTTAACAGAACGCTGGGTCCGCGGGCTGCAAGGTGGACCAGCAGATGGGAGGGCCCTCATCAGCACACACCGTCAACGAACCAGCACCCCAAAATGCTTCTTGGCAGTTCTGACCAATTTCCAACAGTGGCATCTCAGGACCTTGAGATGGCCACTGTGTGTTTCTCCACGGCCCTCTTCTATTTTCAGGCAGCTATTATCATCATCATAAGCATTGCTCTCATTAGACAGACAGCAGCACATTAAGACTGACTGGCTGATTTGAATCTTAATGAAAACTGTACTTAATCTCAGTCCCCTACTGCTTTTGCGGCTCCATTTCATTCAGGCGATTACAGAAGCATGAATGAATTTCCATCTCTGCTCAGGTCTAAATGGGGCTTTGTTAATCATAAAAATGCTCAGCAACATCTCCTTCCCTTCAATCTGCAGATTTAATTTTGATGGGACTTAATTTTTCGATGGAATTGCCCCTAGGAGTCTCTTAATGGGACTTTTATGGAGACTGAGGAATTTCCGAGTGATCAAGTGTGTTCTTTTCATAACAACACTTAGACAATTGGAATCGGCACCAAACTCCATCAACAGTCAAAGCACGCACAGCCATGCATAAACCAATATCGGCTCTGGCTGATGTCGGATCAGCCCGGCTATACAGCATACTTGACATGCACATAAGAAACGCACACATGCTTGACAGTGCTTCAGCAGTAATTGGTTTCATTTAGAGGACAATAGCTGTTGGTTCTGGATAATGAAACACTGGGAATTAGCCCCTCTACTCTCATTGGTCAACAAGTTGCCAGTCTGATTTCAGCTAATTCGTCTCCTCCACCAGTGCATGCACACGTGTAAGAGCTTACTGGTGCTTTAGCTCAGCCCTCTCACGGGAGCCTTGTGCGTTCCCGGACGACCAGCGTGAAGTCAACCACGGGTCACGGAAACAAAGGTCGTGTTAAATGAATAGTCAGGCGACAAACAAATACAATATGGCTGTATTTGTTTGTGACTTCCATCTTTAATTGTCCCTGTTTTCTCCACTGACAAGGATTTATGGCGTATAGCAATTAACTGTGCCGGAGAGCATCTCTCTCTATCCAAATGTCACAAATAGAAATGCTTATCTGTGATGTGTGTTCGTATCCAGGCTTGTGCCACTGTTGATAATTCATACAAGGCTTGGTTTGTACTGTCAGTATGTTTGCAAATGAGATTTATATTATTGCAGCGCTATCAGTTTAGGACAGGAAAAATCTGTGCTAACACTAATATTTACTGTCCTTTTTTAAATGATTTCTAAATGAAACTGTGGATCAAGACTAGAAACAAGCAAAACTAAACTTGTCTACAACACAGCAGCATGTCTTATACTGTTGGAACTAGTGGTTATTCCATCTTGACCTTGACGAGAAAGTTTTTCACCTCTTACCTGCTGGTGGAGCTAAAGCCAATGTGGAGTCGGCTTGGATGAATTCTACTGTGGAAAACTGTGGAAAGGTTCATACTTTAATGAATACTTTAATACTTTAATTAACCCCGCACTTGTGTGTGTTTTCATCTGTTTCATCTGTTTCAGGGACGGAGGCCAGGTTATTTCTCCTTCCTGGACCCTTTCTCCCCTGGTGTTTGGCTTTTCATGCTTCTGGCCTACTTGGCAGTCAGCTGTGTCCTCTTTCTGGTAGCGAGGTACCGAGTTCCTACCGGCGAAACACACTCAGCTCTGATGAGGCTGAGAGCGGGAACGCGGTCGGGAGATTAAAAAAAACAAAACGAAGCACCGCAGTACATAGGAGGGTTTGTGTGAGGGTGAGACAGGGGAGGAAACAGGTGTCTCTCGGTCTGTTTCTTCAGCTGATGCTCCTCATCGCAGCACAGTGGAGGTCTCCAGCATCATACTGACACCTGCTGGTCGGGGAACCCATTGGCGTACGGCTGCAAAGCCCTGCCGCTTAGTCCACAATGAAATCTGACAATTAAACAGAGCCCCAGAAGTCCCAGGAAAAACACCTGTGACAATAAGGAGCCTAATAGGATATGTAGTTGTGCTAAATGAATAAATCAAGCGGCTCTGGCAGATTCTAGCTCGAGCATGGTTTTGATCCTGTCACAGCTAGAATGGAGAGAGCAGTAATTATTGTGAGTGTTTACTCTGCGTGTGTTTTTGAACTAAGCAGGGTGGAAATTCCCTCTCTAACAGGGGTAGAAATTGGACAAAGTCCTTCAGCATAAGCATGAGACCATAGGCTTCTTTATGATACCTTGTGCTCTAGTCCATGCTAAAGCCGAGTGTATTGTTAAAAATACCCACTTTGAAAGGCAATCTTAGCGAAAACATGTTTCTCCAAGCCACCCCAGGATTTGAGCCCTGGGCGCAGGCTTAAGAACTCTGCTATTCTGTGAAATACAGAGAGATTTATCTGACAGCGATGAGCCTAATCAGCATAGTGTCTCTGGAGTCTGGCTCTTGTCTGGAAGCTAAACCCAATGTTCATTTAGCTTCTTTTGGCTGTTTTCCTACTCTTACTTTCACTCTTTCTCTCCGCAGGTTGACGCCGTATGAGTGGTACAACCCCCACCCCTGCATTAAAGGCCGCTGCAACCTCCTGATAAACCAGTACTCTCTGGGCAACAGTTTTTGGTTCCCGGTTGGAGGTTTCATGCAGCAAGGATCCGCCATCGCTCCCAGGGCTCTGTCCACACGCTGTGTCAGCGGAGTCTGGTTAGGACACAGACACGTGTTTTCTGTTTCCATTTCATGTTTATTTGGTTCCATTCTGTTTGAAATCCATGCATAATGCCCAACCATTGGTCACCTTTGTCCTCTTAAATGATCTAAAACTTGCAGCGTCCGTCTTTCATGTGCATGAGAGTATCTACAGCTGCATCGTCTTTCATCCAACTCGGGCTCTGTCATCTGCATCCACACTCGCTCACACCCTCTCCCATCCTCTGAAAACCCCGCAGTGTCTTCTCCTCTGAGGTGTGCAGATATTTTAATCCTCCCACGTCTTGCCCAGACAGCCTGTCTTCGTGCAGCCTCCTCATTTACATAGACTCCTGTCGGCGAGTACATATGTCTGCTGGCTTCCCTCTACAGGTGGGCTTTCACGTTAATCATCATCTCGTCCTACACTGCCAACCTGGCTGCCTTCCTGACGGTCCAGAGGATGGAGGTGCCCATAGAGTCGGTGGACGACCTGGCGGACCAGACAGCCATTGAGTACGGCACCATGCACGGAGGATCCACCATGACCTTCTTCCAGGTCAGAGGTCACGCACGACTGTGCATGCGTTCGGGTGCGAAACACAACCTTAGCGCCCTCGGGCCGACGGGCCTTTATTGAAGTTATCCCCCCTCCTCGTCACCTTCGCGTCCCTTCTGACCTCTTCTAATCGGCTGTTTTATCTGTTTCCCATCTGTTCCCCGCCACAATCTTTTGGTATCTTCTCTCTCCGGAGATGAGACGCTGGCAGAGTCGAACATTGTCGCCTTTGATCACCTCAAGAGTTGACCTCAGAACGAATGAGGCGGAGTGTGAACGAAATAGAGTTACGATAGGAGAGACAGTGAAGCATGGTATAGAGGGAAGTGAAGAGAGGCATTATCCTTGTCTTACTTTGAACTTGTACATCAACTGGACCATAAATAAGTCCGACTAGAAGGGCCAGGTAATAGCAGGGGACAGGTGCTAGTGTCAAGTGAAGATTTTGCTCCCAAGTCTTAAACCACTCAAGTGAGACAAAAAAGACTTTGACATTGAAGAACTTCTACAGGGTCACGAATTGGTCCAAAATGATAAAAGGCAAAAATAAGTCTGTTTGTGACGCCTTTTTGTCCCTTTTGGTTCCGAACCCTCTGCAGAACTCCCGCTACCAGACCTACCAGCGCATGTGGAACTTCATGCACTCGAAGCAGCCCAGCGTGTTCGTGAAGAGCACGGAGGAGGGCATCGCGCGCGTCCTCAAGTCCAACTACGCTTTTTTGCTGGAGAGCACCATGAACGAGTACTACCGCCAGAGAAACTGCAATCTGACGCAGATCGGAGGCCTTCTGGACACCAAGGGCTACGGCATCGGCATGCCACTGGGTGAGTGGGCCGTCCCATCACCATTTATCTCACATTAAATCTCATACAGGTGGAAATGGAGACGAATGCTAGTATCTAAGCTGGAAGATGGAAGTAGCCTAGTTTTATTCTATCTATATATTCTATACTATACTTCATAATGACGAAAAGAGAGGTGGCACAGGCCGAAAAACATGCCATAAATGCCACATTGATGGCTGCAATCGAGCATCGGAGAGCATAAAAAACTGAAAGAGACATAGAGCTTTAGTAGACCTGCTGCTACCACGCTGTGATGGGAACAGTTACTGGAAAAGAGAAATAAATCTTATTTCTGGGAAATAACAGAAGTGCTGCTGCATCAATCTAGCGCGCCGCTTATTATGTGGGTTTGTTGATGCTTTGAACTCAAATTACAGCTGGAAGGGAAAAAGAAAACACCTTGAAGTAAACAAGTTTCACTTTAATTCCTTTAATTTTGATGTTTCAGCGCACACTTTAGTGAATTTTGTTGCCATCTGTGACCTACAGAGGCCTGCGACTTCTTGGTTTTCTTTTCTAATGGAGCGACTTTAATTCGCATTAACCACACACCAAAAACACTGGCTTAACTAAGAACACACGCGTGTCTCTCTGTGCTAATAAATGTATGAACAGCTGAAGCACTTATTGGTCTGGATGAGGCCAATACTCCAAACCTGGCTCTTTATTTAACAATACAAATGTGTAGGTTTTGAGATTCAGCTGTTGATCATTCTGGGTCTCTGGGGGTAGCAGCTCCTCCTCCTGGCCCTTCCCCTTTCCAACTCCTCCCCAAGGCCTCCCCAAGACCTGCCAAGAGACATAATCCCTCCAGCCTGTCCGGGGTCTTCCCCGGGGTCTCCTCCCTGGATGGACATGCCTGAAACACTCCCCAGGGAGGCGTCCAGGAGGCATCCTGGCCAGACACCAACTGGCTCCCCTCGACGTGGAGGACTAGCAGCTCTTCTTTGAGCTCCTCATTCTATCTCTCGGGCTAAGCCGCCCTACGGGGAAACTCATTTCAGCCACTTGTGATGTGCTCTTGGTCATTCCCCAGAGCTCATGAGCACCGCTGGGTTGGATTGTTCATTCAAGGACATAAATGTCTGTGTTACATTTTTAGGGGGGGGGGTTCCACAACGTACTTAATAGAAACATCACAACGTTCTGTTAATCCGCAGCCATTCTTTATCACTGTCATTTATTTGATTTAGATTTATTCTGGATTTGAATTCCTACCGTGATGTAATTGTTGTTGCAGCAGTCTCTGAAGCGCTTCAACCACACTTTGAATCACTTAATCTGACTGTAATCCGTTGTGGTGATAATAGTGTAAACTGGGATTCAGATGTAATGGAACATTGCCCACACTCTGTAAATGAGCCACTGGAGGAGCTGTGCTGAGGGTGTGTTCACGGCTGCTGGAGGCGTCTCGGCCCGTCGTGAAGCACGTGATGGTGTTAATTTCCTGTTCAGAGATGTAGCGCCTGTGTGCTGTGTGTGAGCCTTTATCCACGTCCCCCCCCCCTGCAGGGTCAGTGTACCGTGATGAGTTTGACCTGGCCATCCTCAAAATGCAGGAGGACAATCGTCTGGAGATCCTCAAGAGGAAGTGGTGGGACGGCGGCAAGTGTCCGAAGGAGGAGGACCACCGCGCCAAAGGTCCATCCTCGCCTTTTATCTTTGCTTTCATCCCAGTTCTTCCTCCTAATACTCCGTGCCGTCCCGTCCTCTCCAGGCCTGGGCATGGAGAACATCGGCGGCATCTTCGTGGTGCTGGTGTGCGGCCTGCTGGTGGCCATCTTGATGGCCGTGCTGGAGTTTGTCTGGATGCTGAGGCAGACTCCTGGGAACGAGGTGAGACAGGGCCATCTAACCTGCATCTGCTTTGTCTCTCTGTCCCTTCCCTGGCGCCCGGCCCCTCGCGGAGCTACTAGGCTTTCCAGCTTCCAGCTTTGACAGAAGCTACGCTGCCTCCTTCTGTCAAGCCTGAGAGAAATAATCAGCACAAAGCCAAAGACGTACCTCACATATACCTCAGAGTCCATATTCATAATATTTTCCATTTATAGCAGTAGAAACTGTGTAAACAACACACATGGCGCATTATATGAATGTGATTTTATTCCGAGTGAATAGATTCCTACAGGGTGCCTCCACTAAGCCCACTGATAACAGGAACTGTGTCTGCTCAGCTTTAGAGGGGTTCCCAACAAAGCTGCCTCCTGTTGCATGATCTCAATAAACAGGCCAATCAGAGACGGCTGCCCCCATCAGAGGGTGGAAGTCATCAGCCTCAACCATAGATGGAACATATAGATGTGAAATGAAGAATTGTGGTTGTTGTGACAGTAATGCTGAAAAAGACCTACTCAGAGGAAAAAGATCTCTCTATAATCCAATATCTGTCTGATCAAATGGACTCCAAGCTGTGATTGATGGAATTCAATAAACAAACAGAACATGGAAGTCAAACACCAGCTGATGTGATTTCTTCTTTTTGAGTCACGCCGAACGCCTCTTCAGTCAAACGTGAGCGTGTGTGTTTTTTGGGGGGGTACGAGTCCAGTTAACTGCTTTTACTGTTGATGCTGGGGGAGGGGGGGTCACGTGATGGTGGCGGCATTGTGACACAGTCAGGCGTGTCTACCGGACGGTTGAAACTGATGCTGTTGTGTTGTTATCTCTATTGCTGGTTGTCTTTGTTGTTTAACGGTACGTTTTGTGCTCGTGACGTCCGTCCGTCTGTCCTGAACCAGTCAGTCAGTCAGTGAGTTGTCTGGCCTCTCTCCCGTTCTTCCCCCCCCCCACTTCAACACCCCCCCCACCTCCCCATCTCCCCCCTCCCTTCCCCGTGTGTGTGTGCTTGCAGCAGTCGGCGTGCGAGGAGATGCTGCGCGAGCTGCAGGGGATCGTCCTGTGCCACGACGGCCTGCAGGCGAGGCGCAGGCGGGCGGCCTCGGCGATGCGGCCGCGGCCCCCGCCCCTGGAGGAGCGCCGGGCGCGCGCCGCCACCGTGAGCCTCAGCAACGGGAAGCTGTGCGGCGGCGCCGGACTCCCGGAGCCCCTCTCCCACAGACTGGCCCAGGAGGCGGCCCTGGTGGCCAGGGGGTGCAGCCACATCCGCATTTGTCCCGAGTGCCGGCGCTTCCAGGGACTGAGGATGCGTCCGGCGGTGGCCTCGGGGGCCCTTCCTTCCCCCGCACACAGTGACGAGAGCATAGAGTGGGACAAGACCACAAACAGTAGTGAACCTGAATAACACACATGGATCCAACAGGAGGGATTACCAAAATTCTACTATTTTCCAGGGATCACGGATGATTTCTTTTTTCTTAAGCTTACTGTTGAAGGGCGCGACTATGAAAAGACACTTTGCTCTCAGAGGAAAAAAGTAGTCCCTTTTGGAATCTCCTTGAGAAATGGATGACTCTGCCTCTCCGTACCCCCCTCACCCCCTCCCCTCACCCCCTCACCCCCCAGAGGCCTGGAGCTCCTGCCTCCAACAGGACGGACACAGACAGCTACAGGGGCACTCGTACTATGCAGTATTTTCAGTCGTTAATCATTGTGCCGTTCTGACCCCCACCCCCCCCCACTTTAATTTATTTCTGTTCTCTTGGACTCGGTCGCTATTATATTGTTCTTAAAAGTCGAGCTCCTTTTCTATCTGAAAGCTCACCGTATGGACTCCTATCTCCTCTGAAAAGCTGCGGGACGAGCAGGCGACTACCAGGCTGTCGGCGGGATTCTGCTCATTTGAAAGTGCCAAAAAAAAAAAAAAAAAAAAAAAGGAACAACTTAAAAAAAAAAAAAAGCACCGCAGCCTTGAGACAACGACAAGTTCATCTGAGTCACACAAACATGGACCTCTTTTCTAGTAGTGATATTCTATCAAAGATGTTTTAAATGTCAGTGTCCCTGAAAGGTGGAGGGGTCAGCGGGTCTTCACGGGGGGAAAGGATGAATATTCAGTTCATTTCCAATGAATTCCTTTTTTTTTTATATATCTATATACACTTTTATTTTGCAAAAGGTGCTCCAGTCAGAACTATAGGATATTCTTCTCATATTTGCGGTTGTGTTTAACGTGGACGGATCAACTGTTTTTGTGGTTAAACTGATCAAAGCTGAGTTGTTATTCTGTTTATTGTATGGATGTCATGAGCACCCCCCCCCCCCCCCTTCACACACACACACCCCCCGTTCCTGTGCACCTTGTGCAGAGTGTTTCACGGTCCCGCTCCTCGTCCTCAGAAGCTTGCTGATCTCAGAAGTGCCCGTCACTGTAAATCTGCTCATCAGGTTCTGTCAGTCAGTCCCTCAAAAGCAGGCCACCAGCAGAAGGCAGCTCTAAGCTGCAACTGTGCTATTTCTTTTTTTTTATTTTATTGTTATTTCTTTTCTTTTTCTTTTTTCCTTTAACTCCTGCACACATCAGACACAGGAGTCAGGGTGTAAACCACCGCCCGACCTGTCATTCAGCCTTTTCCTTGCCCACAGGTCCCCATGTGTCTAATGTATGATTTCACCAGGCACAGCTCCCTCGCTGCCTTTGTTTCTGCCCAGCACCGTGCACACACACACATACACACACGCGCACACTCTTTCTTTGTCCTCTTTTTTGAGGCAGATGTTAACTGCAGTTTTAGCACAATTGTACTAATTGTGTGACCTGGCTGAATAAAAACACAAATAAGTGGTTTGAAGGCGCTTTCTTTGCAGACACACAAGAACACGCCAGTGTTTTGAATTAAAACGCGCACCCTAAAGAACCCGGTGTTCCCCTGCTGCTAATTCTTCAATAATGTACTGTAATTGCTCTGCCAGTGGTGTTTAAATACTGCATGACCAACAAGGACCCACAGTGTTGCTCTGCGGTGCTGGAATAGTCATTTAAAGTGTAATTAGACCATAGAGATGTGCACTCCCAGCAGATATAAGTCTTTACAGTAAATGGAAACATGCACTAATTATAAAGTCATCGCGGAAAAAAATAGTTTGCTTTTAATAAAACACCTCTTAAAGATAAACTGCCAGACAAATGGCAGAGAAAGGCCCACATCTTATTAGCAGCTTCATTAAAACAAAAAAGTTTCGATCCATCAGTTGAACGGCAGCAGCCAACGCTATAACTCCTTAAATACTCAAAACATTTACAGGGCTGCTAAATCAAGCGTAGTTGGAACGAGATTGCCAATTACCTCAGGCAGGAGGAGCAGCTAGAGTAGGAATTAAAAACAAATCCCTCTGAAACACTGGGTGGCCGATGCTGGAACAGTACCGAGAGGGTTGACAGGATTCGGCTATATTTTACATTCTTTTTGCTTTACTTTCCGTTTTTTTGTTTTTTTGTTTTTTTTTTTGGGGGGGGGGGTTATTTTCTGTGCCGCGCAGTTCTAAAAACAACCCCTGGTTCCGCTTTCTGCACTCTGATGTATTTGACCTTCTAAGACGGTTAGATCTGTCACAGTAAATACTGTCTGAACCCGGTTTTATGGCTCCGCTGGGAGACGAGGATGCGCGCCTTTGAAGCCGCGTAAACATGGCAGGCGCTCGCACGGCCGCGTTCTCTGGGCCGAGCTCGCTTGTAATCACAGTCCATCTAGCAGGTGATTTCCTCTGATTGGGCCCCGTGACCCCCCCCCCAACACACACACACACACACACACACACACACATACACCCCCATTGCTGCAGCATTAGTGCTGACAGCTTGTGTCAGTCCATCAGCGACCTGCACGCCTCAGCGCGTCTCTGCAGCAACTCACACAAGTGTGACGCACCGCCCGCGTGTCATCGCTGTGTCTTTCCGCCTCCCCTCCTGCTTCTCGCTCTAGATTTGGGGGGGGGCTCTCCACTCCAGCACCGCCTCTCATCTGCTATTGGATTTATAGAGATGATGATCAGCTTCAAGCACCTGCACACCGTGAAGAATCGACTCCCCCCTCGTGATTAGGCCGATGTAGCCTTAATATCAAAGTAGTCGATGAGGCCCCCCCCCCCCAACCCATACACACACACACCCACCTTGTGGCTCACGTCCTCGTGGCTCCTTTAGTCGGCCCCTTCATGGAACCAGGCCTTTTACCTGCTTGGTATTCACTTTTCAAGTCCCCCGTCCTCAATTTTGGAGAGAAAACACGGAGCTGCCGCAGGTGTCCATTGAAGATAAACATGCCCCCTTTTGTCCCGCCTCGCACGCGCCCGCCCACTAATCCCACTCGCGAGACTGGGACGCGGTTCCAAAACATCCATTATGGCCGGACCGTGCGCTCACAATTCCCGGCGAGCGCTTCCCCCGGTGACGCCGTGAGACGCAATCAGAAGAGCTGACGCGTCGGTGAAAAGGGAGGCGGAGGTCAAGAGGTCAACACCTGTCGCTGAAGACAACGACTGAAACGTCTCGTTTCTAATAAAGTGGCGCTTTGCTTACTTTGTCTTCTGATTGGTCGGTGCTGCGGGTTCAGACAGGGAAGCACCGATTCGTTCGATTGGATGAGTGAAGTTGTTTGTTTTGTAGTTCAAGGGTGAAGATGGAGGGCTGGGAAAGCCTTCACACTCCTCAGTGTCCTCACAAGGATAGGTGTTCACCAACTGCAGCTGCAGCAGGCAAGTCGGGAGCGGCATCTTCAGGTATTCGTCAGAAGCCGTCAACGTCGAACCGCTGAAGGGCCCGTTCGCGCACGCCGAACGCGCCGAGCGCCTTTGTTGACTCTGTGTTAACGTCCTGGAGCCGACGCGTCGGCCGTGTTCTGCGCCGCCTCTGTCGTTTCCTCACGTTTCCTTGACAACGTGGTTTATCTTTGAGGAACTGCGGCGGAGGCAGAAGTCAAACGTTGGCAGGTTTCAAATGGAAGGAAAAAAAATACCACCTTCGCCGACAAGGACGAGCTTCTACAGACGCGTGTGCGGACCGCGTCGCCGTCAACGCCTCACAAGCGTTTGTTCTTGGTCTCTGATCTGAGGGGGCGAGCGCGTGAAAGCGCGGCGCAAATTCTCCTTCCCCTCCTCCTCTCGTCAGTTTCTCAGGGCCGGGACGACAGCAGCAGGCCTCCTTAAACCCCAAACAAACACAAACTCCGCGAAAGTGTCGGTGGTTTGAGGAGAAAATATTGGTTTTGGAGGCCTCTCCAGTCCTTGTGTTAATTGGTCGTTAGAGCGCAGAATTATCTTAATCCTTCAGTAAATGATTCATTGCCTCGCAGATGAGAGGCTAGAAAAACTTGCTTCATTGGGCCGTGGAAAAAAAAAAAAAAAAAACCCAGCAGAATTGGAAGTTAAAAAAAAAAGGGGGGGGGTTTATCTGGCTCCCTGCAGGGGAAGTCGTCTTTTATCGATTCCGCGCAGTTAAATCATATTTCCTGCATCATTAACTGTTGTTTTTGGCCCTTTCTTGTTTTCACTTGCAGCCTCCTTGGTGCTGAACTCTTTGTTTACTTTTTTTTTTTTTTTTTGTACTTTCTTTTGACTTGAAGGGTTTTTTTTTTCTTTGTGGGTTAAGTAAAAAGGCTTTAATCTGTGGGTAGCGGTGGTGGTGGTGATGGGGGAGGGGGGGGTGTCGTTGCGGCTCAGTGGCTGTGCTGACGTCTTCTCATTTACATCGCAGTATTCATTCAAACGCCGTCGCCCTGCTGCTATATTTGGCCTCCGCTGCACCAGCACGGATGTTTCCTTGTTTCGTGACTGTGCTATCTCTTCTCTCTGCTGAATTTCATCACACTGCTGCTCAGATCTTTGACATGATTCAATTAAAGAATGTGATTCCAAAGAGAAAATCTCATATAACCATATGAAGCTCCTCTACTCTGCCCATCCTCTCATGACCCTAAAGACCCATATGCTCCCTCTAGTGGCCACAGGCAGCACTACAGGTCAAGATGCCAAATTCCTGATTATTGGGCATCCTCCTCTTCATTCATGATGCTGTATTTATGGAACAGTTAGTCCCAGACACCAAAAGGATTGCTTTCGCTGACATCACTCGCACCGCGCAGGTCCAGGTACCACAAAGTGCGGTGTCTGGCTGAGTGGGGCGGCTGCTGGAAGGTCGCTCTTTCACACGTTCGAGGCGTTCAGACCGAATCCAAAGAGCAGCTCTTTGTAATTTTGATGAAGGGTTACGCTCTCGCCTTTCCATCCCCGCCGAGCTGCGGACAGCTGGGAAATCAGCGTGCCCAGAGCCTCCTGTGAAAAGAGAAGCAGGCTAAATATCACACTGATGTCATTTCCATCTTCTAAAAAGTAGATGAGGAGAGGAGACAAAAATAGGACAATTACATACTAATTATAATCATGCTTCTATAACCACATGCACATATATTTATGCTGATTTTTCTTTAAAGAAAAGATCAAACCGAGAAGTCGGCTTTCACACTCAAGGCCAACTCGCAGGGTTTATGAGAACCAACCAATAAGGCAATCTGGGATTTACTTATCTCGCTCAAGGACACTTTGTCATGTGGACCCCAGGAGCCCAGGATCAAATCAACAACCTTCCTATCACTGGAGAGACTCCTCGACCCTCTGGGCCGCAGCTACGGAGCACATTTGCATATTTTGCTGTGCAATTTTACTCAGAAGGATACTGTCCTGATTTTAAAATCTTTATATCTGACTGAAGAAATATAATCCTGCAAGGAAGGAAGGAAGGAAGGAAGGAAGGATGTTTCTTACATGCAGTATTTTCTCATAGTCTGATTCCATGTTTCCCAGCTTGTGTTGGAGTTCGGCTCCGGCGTCCTCTTTGTCTCGCTCTGCCGTTCTCTCTTCCCTCTCTTCAGTTCCTCCCCACACAGAACCGCTCAGACGAATGCCGTCATTCTGTCCGTGTGACCAACCGCCCCGTCTTCGGCCTCCGCACGCAACAACCTCCGTCGTACCAAGTGCCCGGCCGACGTGGCCGACGCGGCCGACCTCCCCCTCCAGCCCGGTCACCTTGTCGGTCAGCTCGGCCCGCACGCATCTGGAGTGACGCCTCGGCTGTGCGGTGACACCCGCGTCAACAATGTCCCTGATTCATTCTGAGGACTCGTACAGAAAAGAACTTGTGTTTCCTGCTAATTAGGCTCCCTGATCCCCAGAAATTCCCCTAACCTTGGAAAACATCCCCCTTCAACCCCCCCCCATGGGGGATCCTTTATCCCCCTTATTAAGAGGGACTAATTGTAGATTGGTGCTGCGTGCATGCCTCACCAGAGGTGACGTCCCCGTGGCCTTGTTGCTGGTGACGCAGCCTCCGCTCCACGTCGCTCACGCGCCTCCTGAGCTCAGCCCTGTCAGCCCGGGCTTGTTTTACACGCTCACTCTTCGACGCTTGAATACGTGAAAGGACAAAAACAAATCAATTAGCGTTGTGTTTTTCCGATGGGAATTGTACTAAAAGTCATCACTACGCATTGATTCCAGCCTCAGAACACGATACAGCTGACATTACCGCAGCAGAGCTCAGAAAGATTTATAGACCAGGAACATTGTGATTAGATTTCCCCATGTCAGATCATTTGCTTAAATACATTGACACTTAAAGGTCAAATCATTGTGCATTCAAAGCCCCAATTCATGGGTGAGCGCATCACACAACGGCCAAATACATAAATATGATTCTCTTGCTGTAAAATGCATTCACTTATTTATCTGTTTGTGGTGTGTGCTCACAGCTTGAGCCGCTCACCCACCGAGGTGATCCAGAGAGCTCTGCAGCTCTGCACCCAAAGCTGAGTATGCACGAGAATGAGAGAAACAGAGATGCAGCGGGCCGCGAAACACCAACCTGAAGAGCAGCTCACAGCTCTTTTCGGCACTCTTCTGCGCCTTTTTTGATTGTTTTGATCTCTGTTGTTGACCTGCTCAGGCTACTCTACTCTTTGTTTGTTTGTTTATTTGTTTGTTTGTTTGTTTGTTTGTTTGTTTGTTTGTTCTCGGAAGGTTCCTGAGAACTGTTGCTGCCGTGCCTCGGTCGGGGGGGGGGGTCTGACTGACACCTCAGTCGGCCAATCAGAAGCCCAGGGGCCCTCGCGCGCGGACGTATCCCGTCCGTCGGGACGTCAAAGCGTCCTCTGTTGCCAGGGGAGACCGGCGTGGGCGCGCGCCGCGGCAGCCGCAGCGTTTTATGAATGCAGGCGCGCTCCCGACGGCGCCCGCGCGCCGCGGACGCGCACAGGGGAGGCGTGGAGCTGTGGGGGGGGGGCGTGGAGCTGTGGGGGGGCGAACGGAAGGGGCCGAACAGGAAAGGAAAAGGCCACATACACGTCACGAGAGGGAAGCAGAACAACACCGAGCCGCGTTCTGGCTCCCGCGTGCCTCCGTCCACCCGCAGCCCCGCGAGCGACGCGTGAAGCCCGAAGCCCTCGCGGCCCCCAGCGCGAGTTCCTCCCGTCAGCCGGAGGAGGAAGAGGAGGAAGAGGAGGAGGAGGAGGAGGCGGCGGGGGGGCTGACGCTGTCACAGACGCTGAACTTCCCGTGAAGACGCCGATAAAAAACCGAGGGGGGACGACGACGACGACGACGACGGCGGCGCGAGAGGAGGAAGAGGGCGGACGCGGCGCTGCACGAGGCTCCCGGAGCAGCGCGAGCTTTGTCCCCCTGCAGGCCGGGCCGGGGCTCCGGGCCGGGGGCCGCGGCGGCGCTGGTGCGGCTCGGAGCGGCTCTGACCCCCCCCACACACACACACACACACACACCCAGGACCACGACCCCCCCGCGGCTGCTTTTTTCGGGACGCTTGTGCCACGCGCAGAGGGTGCGCTGATGGGCTCCTTTAGCCGATAGCCCCCCCCCTCCCTCCTCCACCCCCCCGTCGGACCGTGGCTCGAATTAGCCACTCGGGCGCTGTCCTCGCCGGGGGGTTCCGGAGCACCACCGCCGGGTCCAGCTAAGCCGAGGCGGCGGTTCGGTGCCCCCCCCGCAGTGCCCCCCCCGTGTGTGTCTGCCATGGCGGGGAACCTGAAGAAAGGTGGGGGGCTGATCGGGATGATGAAGGTTACCTTCCAGCCGCACCACCACCACCTCCACGCGCACCACCAGCCCGGGGCCGTGGACAAGAAGACGGTGGAGAAGTGCTGGAAGCTGATGGACAAGGTCGGTCCCACGCGTCGCCGCGAGCGGGACAAAGTCGCCGCGAGCGCCGGAGCTCGGCTCAGTCACCGGCGGTGGGCGCGAGCGAGGCGCGAGCTAGGCTGCGGCTAACTAGGCTAGGCTAGCTAACGTCGTCCGAGGCTTGTGTTTGTCAACATTTGACGCTCGTCCGCCCGTTGAAGCCGTTGAAGCCGTTAAAGCCGTTGAAGCCGCGGCGTCGGGCGGGACCGCGGCTGGAGCCCGCCCGCCCGCCGCCGCCGCGGGTGTCGCGCCGGAGCGTCTTAACTTCGTCCGTCGCTGTGACGAAGAGGCTCTAAAACAAGTTAATCTGCCCCCTTTTGAGTGTCGAATTGTTGCAAACTCCAGAACCCGGGGGGGGGGGTGGACGCCTCTGCCGGCTGTGCACTTGGAGCAAAGTTGTTCCTTTTTCCTTTTCCTTTTTTTTTGTAGCTCAACTGTTCGCTTGAGCAAACTTAAACACATGTATGTAAAATCTTGGGTTTCTATTTTTTAATGTGTCATTTGTGCTTTTTCACCGGAGAGACTCGTTTCACAGATTCACTTCTCGGAAAAGTCAGCAACAGTTTGACCCCCAGTTTCCTGTGAGATACACACAGCAATATTAGAGTGAATAGGAAGACAAGACACTCTTTTGTTTCTCCTCTTCCTCTTTGAGGCCTTACTTTAGAACTCTGATGTTTAGAGAGTCCTTTTTTGCAAAGCTGCTATTAAGAAACCGCGTTCCAGTTTATTTAGATTGTGTGACTCAAAGGCTGGCCACATTTGAGGAGGAACTCCGTCCATAAAGCCATTATAAGAAAATGAGCAATGTTGCAGCAATCTTTTCTGATAAACAGTTGCAGAAATGGCTCATTAGAACATTCTGACTGTGTGTGTGTGTGTGTGTGTGTGTGTGTGTGTGTGTGTAACACCAGTCGCAACGTCAAGTTAACTTTTTCTGTCTACCGTGTGAGAATGGCCCGCCAGTGGTGGCAGAAAAAGTTATGAAGTCCTGAGAGGCAAAAAAAAAAAAAATTACAGGGTAGCTTTACTGGAATCTTTAAAACTCCAACGAGATTGTGCAGCATTTTCTAAAATAACTTAACAAAGGCTGCAACCGTGAGAGGATGATAATGTTGTTTCTGTCTAAACATTCCTCGCTCAGAAGGTTGGGACAGTGTTAAAATTAAAGGCGCTCGTCTTCTGTTCTTGGTGCTGTTATTCGTGTCAGGTGTTGAAGTTCAGCCATTGCAGGTCTTTACTGTTTTATTAATGTGTCTTTTGGCATTATTTGCTCTTCATTCATCAAAACTTAACGTCCAGCGCCACACTGTCAATATTATTTTTTGACAGATGTGTTTAAAATATGGGGATTTATTCAGTCAGCTCTCTTTTTCCACTCTTGTTGCGCTTTGAATTTGAAGAATTAAAGCAGCACTGAAATTCTTAACAGTAAAGGGTTATAAAATGTTAACTACTCCTTCCATCAAGCTGGTTAAACTTTGAACAGCATGATTTTAATGTACAGCGGTTGCAGGAGCGCTGGACGGCTAATGAATAAGTAAGGACAGTTTCAGCGGGGGTGAGGAAAAGGTGAGAGGAATGCAGTTTAGCTCGGAGCCAGTCTGCTTTTCGCTTCGGCTTGCTCGATTGACGCGATTTGCGAGACGTTGTGGCCGTCTGCGTGTGCGCGCATGTGTTTGGCTGGTGCGTCGGTGCGGGCGTAAACACGGCCGGTGGTGCAGCGTTGGCAGCGTTCTTATCTAGCCTCGAACATAACCACCAAAGACCTTCATCTGGAGGCCTGGAGAAGGGTCCGTGGAGCGAGGGTACGAGGTTGATAGTGATGCTAAACCTTCTTCAGCTCCACTTCAGTGGTGTTGTGCGTACAGCTCAGTAACGTATCCGGTGCCTCCGTGAAATCTCATTTTAGTCCCTGGGTTTGTTACTAAAGTCATGTTTTTGTTTTTGTAATAAATACGAGCGAAAAGACACAGTTGCTGCCTTTACTACATGATCAGAGCGAGTATGAAACTTCAGACATGTTGATGTGCGTGATTGTACGCTAAAAACCTCCGCTGGTAACGCTTAAAATATCCCAGCAGTCAAATGTGACCTCATTCTTCATCAGAGACACAGCGTTGATAAAGTTACGATGTGAGCTGGAGCGCTCACAGATGCTGATCAGACATTTTGAAATTGAAGAAATGAAGCCTGGTTACTGGATTCCAGATTCAGGAGGAGAAATCTTACGACAGAAATGTAAAATTGACTTTTCAAACTCGTGAGATAATTTCATGAATGACTCCACTACTGTACATATGCTGGATCTAATATCTGTACAATAAGGGCCGTAATTGATTGGACCTGCTCTTAATCAGTCTTTTGAAGTGTTGTTTTCCTTGCGACAAGTTGATGGTTTTATAGAAAAGCAGGGGAACTCGCATTCTTCCATTGTTCCTGCCATATTTCTTCCCAACAGCGGGGAATTATTCACGGACAATAATTTTCTCAGGTCCGCAGAAGAATAAGCCATGTCCTGTTGTTGACAGCCGATTGTTAGTCCCGGTTCCAGTTGAGGAACCAGCTCAGGTTCAAGTCAGGACGTGAGACGCAGAATTAAAAAAAAAAAAGTATGGACGCGTAGCCTTGAGTGCAGCGCCATGTATGAGGGCATCCACACTTGATGCTATCACTGTATGAGCTGGTGATTAGCTCACAGAGCAGCTCAGACTTTGACTTCTGGGCTCGAGAAGCCTTCGTTTAGCGGCGAGTCTGACTCCCTCGGCTGAGCACATTTGCATGGTAGTGATGCACGAACGCATCTGTATTTGTTTAAGATGTGCAGATTAAAATGGGTAAACATGACGGCTTCTCTAAACACGGCGAGAGAGTGGAGAAGCAGGTTGTGTTCATCTGTAATTATTGATTTAAGAGCCATGGTAGAAGGTATGAGCCTCACTGCAGTTAACAAATTGGGGAACCTAAACAGTATCATGTTAAAGGGAAGCAGTCTCCCTCTTACAGTGGAAGATGAGTTACACCAGGGAATAACCTGCTTAGCTGGTATATTCCAGATAAGTGCTGCAATACAGGAAACGAGCCATGTTGTGGAGACCTTGTCTTGTCTGTGTTCTAAATTATGCACATCTGTGTTGATTCTATCCCATCTACCCCCCCACCTCCCATGTCTCTCACTGCACCCCCCACACACATCCTCTCTCTTCACACAGGTGGTGCGCTTGTGCCAAAACCCCAAATTGGCCCTGAAGAACAGCCCCCCATACATCCTGGACCTGCTGCCAGACACCTACCAGCACCTGCGCACCATCTTGTCCCGCCACGAAGGTAAAATGGAAATTCTGGGTGAGAACGAGTACTTCCGGGTCTTCATGGAGAACCTGACTAAGAAGACCAAGCAGACCATCAGCCTGTTCAAGGAGGGAAAGGAGCGCATGTACGAGGAGAACTCGCAGCCTCGGTGAGTGACGCTAACGCTCGTTTTGCGGTCACCTGTCTCATTTACATGAAAAGCAATCCCAACGGGCTGCACCCGTCCCTAGCCTCCCCGCTGGTTGTTGCTGGAGACGCGCTGCCACAAGAGTCTTTGCGGCGTGAGCTTGTGCACATTTGTGGTCTGAATGTGCTCTTCTCTACAGCTGCCTGCATGTTTGCGAACCTTTATCTCTGCCATCTACTTAGACGCGTTTGCTCTCACATCACAAAAACGGCTTTGCGTAGTGCTAGTTTTTTTTTTTCTTTTAGGTCGTGTTCACTGTTTTTGTCTTTACTGCCAAGCTCGTATGACCATACGGTGCAAAAGCAGCAGATGGCTCATGAAAGGACTGTATTTCTTCGAAAAAAAAAAAGTAAAGGTAGTTTTAACACATTAAAATGTTATTTTAATCACATCGTACATGTAACGAAGGTTATTAATCCAATAATCCTTAATCCACTGCTGAGGCTTTGCCAGAAACGGGAGAATCTGACGTCTTGGCACATCTTGACAGACCAGGATTTGATCCATTGTCACTTGTGTTTCTAATTCGACTCTTCACTGAATCTACCAACAAGCCTGGTCCTCAATAGTGCACGCTGCCGTTCTCAACCAACATGCGACGGCATCTACGTATGAAGTGTTTCTTTGGTCAGACAGATATTTAAGTTCTTCTCATAAGTGGTGAAAAGCGGAACCAATGCAATGGAGAATGAAGGTCAACCGACAGGACCTTTGGTTAGTCACTGGTAGTGACGAGGAAATGGGGTGACTGTGAGGAGGTGCTGCATTTATGGGATTTCCTCTCAGTGAAATGAGTGCTTATGGGAAATTCCACAATCAAAGATTCAGGTTAACATCCAATTACTTCCCTGAAAGAATGTCGTTCTGAACACATAAGTTTGGCTGCTGTAACACTGGCAATTTCCACTTCCGCTTTAGCTACATCATGTACATCAAGAAGCTTGACGAATAAACACATGATATAAATACACTGAATGTGCTGCAGACCATTTACGGATGGTTGTTCATTTGGTTAGATAATATTGTGCCACTTCAGTTTGTACATTTAAAGCAATTCTTTTCTGATGACATTTTTGATTTAAGAGGAAGCTTCTGTCTCCAGCAGCAACCATGAGCTGATAACAGGGTTCATTTCTGAAGGTCTTTAAAGTATTTCAGATCATTACATCACTGCACAGTGGACACACACGCAGAGGCATGAAACACAAAGGCTGCCGTGTGTGTGTGCGCGTGTGTGTGTAGGAGGCAGTAGCAGTGACACTAACCAATGGGTATTAGGCCACTTAAGAAGGCTATAAAGTGGGCCAATGACATCGAGCTGTTGATCGGTGGTGTGTTGTGTGTGCAGCTGAGCTCCACACATGGCTGAAAAGTTCCACCACAAGGACGAGATGCCAAACTATTAAAGGAAAAGGTTGATAATACACCACCTTTTGTGTAAAAAGCTGTGTCTGACACCACTACAGAGTCACTGCGGCAGCCAGCTCTCGTGGAATATGCTCAGACGTTGATGAGGGACTATTAAATATTTCAGTATCGTTTTTTTTTTTTTTTCTGTTGGTAAAATGAAGGATCAGATTTCAGCACCACTCTAAATGCAGCTGTTACGTTTAGATGCAGCACAGACTGCACTGCAGCGTCTTCTCAGTCGTTTCCCTCCCTGTATTTATCTACCCAGGCGCTCGTGTAGACCAAAGACTATTTAGTTATGACAAAGCTTTTAGCTGGTGTAGTTTTGGTTGGCATTGGAGCGTTTTTCTAGATGCTGAGTCACAACTCTGAGACTTGCAGTTTGTCAGTTTTTGGTCGAGATGGATCGAAGTGCCTCCGCTGTGAGTGATACTTAATTATTAACATCGACAACCGATATTCTGTCAGGCTCAACACAAGCCAGTCAGCACTTCCTCTTTGTTTGCCTCACTTCCTCTTCATGTTTGGTACAGCACATTTGAAACATTGTGTGGGCCACAAATGTCCATTTAACATATATTTTCTGCTTTAGTATGGAACAGTTAGTTAAGCTGGATAGTCATTGGATGATGAAGTATCACCTGATATACCATATTTTAAGAAAATGGCACAGTGATGAATAATCATTAAATATTACAACAGATTCCAAACCCAGGACCTAAAGGTGTTGATCACACCGAGTGGGCTGAGGGGGGAACCAGCTCGTCTTTCAGTTGTTCAGATTTCACACACTTGCGTCTGGTCAGGAGGAGTTGTATTCATGAATAGGTAAATGATAGAATGATTAGCCCTGTAACTATTGGTTTAAAGTCAGAAAAACTACAACAAATGTAATAAAGAGCATCCCACCCCAGGCGCAATAATCCAGTGAAAGGTCACTCAACCTCTCCTCAGAATCCTCTCCCACCCCCCGCCGCTTTAACCGGATACTGGTTTGACCTCTGCCTTTGATCGTCTTCCTGGGCTAAGCTGCCGCTGCATCCTGGCCTCTGTTGATAGATGCAGCTGCTCACAGGATATGAGTGGTTTATACGTTGCGACGTGATGCAGCACTGCGGGGCCGGTTCCAGAAAGTGATGGATACTCTGCCTGGTTCTGTTGTAAACATCACTTCCTTTGGATTGCTCCTTTTTATCTTTACACATCTCCTCTGTAGTTGGTGTTTGTCATCTTGGTGGCCATATGCCTCAGTATTTTTAATCGACTCAGCAGTTGAGCCCACACAAACGGTTGGATGGTTCACGTGCAGGTTAAGTCATAAATCGTTAACCTGAAACTTCAGTGCTACCTGTCTTTCTTGTCGTCATCATGTCTACCTTCCATTATTGACACAGTATGGCTGCAGCCCCGTCTACAATGGCAAAGTGCATTCCATACGTGCTTTAGTGATATTTTGACAATAGTGAGAAAAGAAAGGGCTTCCTCCAGCTTCATCCAGCCTGCAGCTGAACTGCTGCTCAGGCTACTGTGGCAGGATCTCATCAGCAGTCTGCCACTCAATAATCGTCTGTTTTCATCCACTCACTGGTTCATCGAGTTTTGTTTGGTTGAACTTCAGATGATTGCACTTTTGGGTGTTGTATTACCATATTTTTGCACAAATGCATTATTAGATGAAGAAACAAGAGCGAGGCACAACGGCAACTTCCCCGGGTTCAAACAGGTGCCTGCTGCCGTTGTGTGCCTCGTTGTCTAACTGTGTCATCAATAGTTCCTGTACCAAACCTCTGAAGCCTCTAAAAAAAAAAACTATTGTTTAAAACAGAACCTGTTATTTTTAAGAATTCTCTGTGCTCAAAAATGACTTCCTATTTTCTGCTCAAACAAAGGTGTGACAGTGGTGAGGCTCTTGGCTTTAACCATCTGAATACTCGGCATCGCTGCCGTTACCCTAGTTTAGAGGCTGCTAGCACTACAGCTGCAATTTGCAGCTAATGCTTCACATGTATGCTACACATGCTGCTCAGCACAGTAAAATGCATCATTGCATTGTTAACGCCCAGTCTGCACATTTCAGAAAAGTAGTGTATTTATACACGCTTCGGATGCAAAAGGGCTCAAGTGACCCATATGCGTGATATGTGTGTGTAAACAGCATGTATTATGCAATTCATGCATAACGCGTGGGGTTTTCTAGGCAGAGCATAATCATACTGAAGTATAACTCATGCACAGGAAAGTGCATGACATGAGACTGCATCTTATTATCTTCTATTCTTTCAAGGAAACAACTAACGTATGCACATAATTTCATTAGCCTTTATGTGTCTGTATATGTATTTAAGTGCTGCAGGATATGAGCACTGAAAAGAAAAACAGCAGTGTATTTGGTTGTTTGTACAAGTACCGATGCAGGTAAAGTGCTTATTGTGGTGCTTTATGTCTGTCTTCACATCTGGATTCAAGCCAGTTCCAGATAGTTAAATTTAAAATGATCGCTGGAGCAAGATGTTAATTTATAACAGATTTGCATGCACGTTATCCAGCGTGTTTCAAAGGTCGGGAATTACATTTATATTTCATCTTAGTCTGTGCTCTGTCACCTCATTGTCCTTGGTGTTCAGTGATCACCTCATATACTGACCATATTCACCTTTTCAGACATCCATTATTGAGTGGTGCTTAAAAATGTGATCTTTTAAAGACTTCTGTAAAAAAGCTACTTGAGACTCTTGTCTAGACAAGCTGCCATTCTAAGAGTTTGACCTTTGCCGACCGAGCCGCAGTCCTGGATGGCTACTTACTTTATCACAGTAAGCAGGAAACAGGAAGGGAGCAGCCAGCTGCGGGGTCAGAGGTCACACTATAGCATGAGGGGGATGGTGGACAAAAAGCTACTATTCAGTTTTTTTAAAAAAAAGCTTTGGGTTGTCTTGGTCTAAGTTGTCAGTGAGGGATGGAAAAAGAAAACGCAATGTGACGAATCCAGATTAGCCAGAATATCGTCAGACCTGTGGCTCTGTGTTGTTCCTGTTTCACTGCAGCTTTATTAGCAATAATTGAAACAGAAATGACTAATGTTCATTGACAGTCAATGTTACATGAATACGAGTTAAGATATTCATGCTTACAGGCAGATCAGCACTCAAGGCTTTCAGAAAATGCAAACTTTCAATGTCGAAAAGTTACATTTGTGTTTTAGTCAGAGATTCGTGCTTGAAATTTTGTGATTGTAGACTACAGTCAGTAGTTTCAGCCTCCCAGCTAAGTAGTTTGACATTTTCTCTCATACAGCAGCATTGATGTATTCTAGTTACCAAGAGATCAGCTTCTGTCGAGGTGTTCGGCTCATTTACAGATAAGCGTTGGGTCAGTGTTTCTTTCACCGAGTTTTTACAGAGAGCTGAGTAATCCACAGAGGTCTCAACTGTAAAATACCCACTCATTTAAAAAAAAAAAAAAAACATGTTACTGAAGTCCACAAAACCAAAATGATGCTTTTATAAGATTTTACACCTTATCTCATTGCCTGCTTCTATGAAATGTATTTTATTTGTTGGTTTTCAGTCTTTTACTATTGTTGGCGCAAAACCAACGCGGTCTCAGTCTGACCACGACTGTCGTGCCAGAGACAGCTGCACCACCATAGAAGCTTGATGCAATCTGCCCAGCGTTCGCTCTCACATTCATTATTCATCTCTCCATCACACCAGTACCGTGTGTACTTTGCTTACGTAGCTTGCGAGGGTTAGTCAGTTTTGACGTAGACTCGCCCACACAGTCTCCACCGTGTCCCTAACACTCTTCAGCAGATGTTAAACTGTGCACTTAGATCTGTGCATCTTTGCTTAGGGAAATGTATTTGGGGCTAAGGAAAATAATCAGTGAATACATGTGAAGCAGTCTTTGAGAGTGTCGGTAACACTTGCTGGTGAATTGTAAATGAAATTTAATGGGGGGTTTGAAGTGGTGAATTTGTAATGGTGAATTCCTTAGTAGCACCCATGAATGTTTCAAGCTCAGCGATGAGCAGAGCGGAACTCTGACTTCCTCAGACTTTTAAACTCGCCTGGAAATGAAATGAGGAGGGATTAAGTCCACAAATAACCTAGAGATGGAAGCTAAATGCCTTAATATGGTTGTGTTCTATGTGGAAGTATAGGCGACTGATACTGAAATTTGACTTTAATAGTTTAATACTTTGCTGAATATTTTTCGGCATCAGGAATGTGACCTCATTCATAGAACCTCAGTCACAGAAGACAGTAAACCGACAGTGGCAGCCAAACATGGAGTCAGATCTGTCCGCATCAGCTGCGTTTGATCTTGGTAAGGAAAGATTAGCTCTTGTAACTTGGAGATAATTGGTCAGAGAAAGGCAGGAAGAGGAGCGATGATGCTGCCACTGCGAGCGAGGTTCACGGGCTAAATCCGGCCAAGCTGACAGCCACTGAAGAGAGAGACGTTGCCTCCCGAACGCCTGTCTGGACTGATACGACACTGGCAGAGGCAGACCCCAGACACGGTGATGAGCTCCGTGGGGATGAAAGACGGCGAGCGCAGTTGAAGGCCTCATTTTTCGCATGCATTGCTGATGAGGGTTAGCCGCCGCTTCAAATGCATCCACTCCCAGGCATCTGGCTCCGAGTCCACTGTAGATTTTAAGTGGGCCGAGCAGTTCAACAGATGAGCTACAAGAGCGTCCCGTGTTTGAGGATGGTTTATGGCTGAGAGGCTATAAATACAAAGCCACCTGCTGTTTGTGGGGTGTGGCATTTTTATTTTGTTTTGTGCTTTTCGGTCAGATTTTTGCGCTCACACTCCCTCCCTCTCTCTCTGAGGTGAACTATCGTCCTCCACTGTTTTGGCTGGCTCTCAATGTACACTCATCTCCAGTCCATCTATCTTTAGTGGGCGTCCTCCCTCCTCATTCACACTTTCCGCCGCTACCTCGTGCTCACAGGGCGTGTTGTGCAGCGCGGGGCAGCTGCAGCGTGGACACACATTCATCCCCGTCTCTCTTGTGCGTGTCAATTCACCCAGCCCCAAAGCGAAGAACAATCTCCTTCTGTGCTGCTTTTTCAATCATACTGTTCACAGCGTAATGCTTTTCAATGCTGTAACAGCATGGCTTTATGTTATTCCTGCTCGTAAACCTCCCCTTTTGTGTTAGTTTTCTTCAGTTTTTCCTCTGTATTTACCCCTTTAGTGACTTATACTTCCTACTGTGCCATTCATGGTTGTATTGATACATAATGGTTTTTGAATTCTGTTGTTTTTCCAATGTGAGTTCCAGAAAGTAGACCCATCTTTTATTTTGTGTATTTTCTCTCAATCTTCAATAAAAAAAAAAAAACGGCTTCAGTCTGATACTTGACCCCTCTGCATTTAGCTCCAACACCATCCAGCCTCATGCATGCATGCATATTCTGGTATGAAAGTTTGACATTCATGGTGTATTATCCTAGGCAATCTCTTTGCCTCTCAGGAAGTCCTGAACTATCAGGAGGTGTCTGTGTTGATATTGCCAAGCTAATGTACACTTATTTTGTTTTTAGGAATTTACTCCAAAAGATGTGCACTTGAAAAGAGCACTTCCATATGATTAGTAACATGCTGCAGTGTAAGGTTGAAAGATCTCTGCTTTCTTCCCATCACCTCAAAGCTGGAATTTTGTCATGATGATGAGCTAAACTGAAATGGTGAAATAGATCATGCAACAGCATTAAAACCAGTAAACTCGGGTTGAAACTCTACATCAATCTTAACTTAAACATCCACCTTCAGAGATGTGGGAATTAACAGATAACTGTTTTAGGAAGGTGTAAAGATTAGAAATAACAGGATTATATTTATCTTAAGTAATTTCCACATTTTTCAACTTCACAGTTAACTCAGAGTATCTTTGTCATACCAAAACGAGGGGTGTGTTTTTTGGTATTTACACAGCTCTCTGATTTGAGTCAACTGACTTCTGTCACATGTGCTATACTTTAATACTGCCGGAAATCAAATGTCAGTAGTGATTAATAGAGATCTATTAATATATTGTGTGACTCACACGCTGCACACACAAAGAGGAAGTTGATTGCACAGCATGTTGCACCTCTGCATTTGTATGTATGGCTGAAGTATCACTTCACTGAGGAAGCTGACCGGAGTGTTTTATTAGACTTGGCAATAGATTCCAGGCTTTTATATTTTATATTATACTACTATAACTCTGGCAAAACTACCAGTACTTTATTGTCCATCATCTAATTGAAAGCATAAAATAAAGGAGTTTAAATATGTGATAACTATTCTTTTTGGACTACATTAATTTTGTATTGTCTTATTTTCTGCCAAACACGATGCTGGTTATTGTGACTCTCATTCGTCTCTTTCTTGTTCTCGTCATGTCCACAGGCGCAACCTGACCAAGTTGTCGCTGATCTTCAGCCACATGCTGGCTGAGCTAAAGGCCATCTTCCCAAATGGTCTATTTCAAGGTGACAACTTCCGTATCACCAAGGCTGATGCCGCTGAGTTTTGGAGGCGTGCTTTCGGAGACAAGTGAGCCCAATTATAAATTTTGTTCTCACAACGGTCTTGGCATTGAAAGAGTTTAGAAATGATTGTTCTTGCGTTCACACATATTTGAGTCAACCACAAGCGCTCCCAGCTTAGTCACGTAGTGGTCACACAAAAATAACCCATTCACATGAATCTCCAAACATTATAATATGTGCTCCAGAAAAGGCCGCCTCTTTTCACCGATGATTGTTTGGTCTGCTGTCTGTCTGAACAACAGCCGGTGACTTCTTAGTTTGGGGCCTTATCCATTTTCTATATTTGCTAGCTGCTCCTAAGTTGATTATATCAGGTTAGTATTTCTGGAAAACAGTCTCCGAGTTATATTTAGAAGCACCAGAATGGCGTTTCCTCTCATCACATGTGACTCAATAATATTGTAAAGCCACTCAGGAAATCTCTAATGTTAATGTTGTTAGTGTGTTAGCTGTGAGTCTCAGAGAATTTGAGAGGAACAAACTAAATATAGAATATGTCAGACTGTCTGTAAACCTTTGATGCGCAATTTAACATATATGTACTCTTTATTCTGTCTGTTGATTATAAAAGTGTCTTCTGCATATGTCCTTTAGGACCATCGTGCCTTGGAAGATATTTCGTCAGTCACTCCATGAATTTCACCCCATCAGCTCCGGCCTGGAGGCCATGGCCCTCAAGTCCACAATAGATCTAACCTGCAACGACTACATTTCTGTCTTTGAGTTTGACATCTTCACCAGATTATTTCAGGTAGTCAACACACACAGATGTTTTTTTTCTTTCTTCACCATACCGAACCCTCCCCCCTCTCCCTCAAAGGAGTGCACAATGTCACATTCTGATAGGCGTTAATCCGCAGCTCTCTGTCAGCCTCAGCGAAACAACAAATTTCATTTGAGCAGCGCATAATCAGCTTAAAGTCATCTTTCACATCTTTTTTCAGCTAACTCTATCTACTTGTTAGTGGGATTCTTTTCAAGTCACTCTTGTTGCAGTTGTGTTTTACTTCAGACAAGAAGCAAAAACAAATTGCCAAGCATGAACCTTTTTCACAAAACTTTGTCTCTACTTCATGTTTGGAGCAGAAACCCGTTAGCCATTTCACACCCTATGATTCTTCCTTTCGATGGACTCTAGAGGGAAGTGAGCCTGTGGCCATTTTGACTTCAATATGCAACATACAAGAAATAATTTTGTAATCTGAGATTCCTGAAATGATTTACATGAAATGTGTGACATTCCTGCTTCTTTATAAATACTCCATGTTTTCTACATGAACACACCCAAAAAAAAAAAACCTTGGCAGACAATAGAGCAGATGTGAGGAGAACTCAGAGTGTGCACCACGACATGAAACATGTTTCAATTGCATGCTGCAGAGTTTTGGAGAATGATTTGCATCTAACCAACAGTGGTTGTCCTTTTTGATGTGTCACTTCCTGTGTTTAAATTTAAAAAAAAAAAAGCATCATGAATGTGAGAACATAAAGCTACAGAGGGCTGAGAAGTCCTCATTTAGCTGTTGTCCTAAATCATGCTGTGTGTGGTTTTTAACGAAAGGTGTGCTGATTCAATTAAGCCCTTAGCCTTTTCAGCACAGTCACAGATCACACCTCAGATTTGTGTGTTAATTTTTACTTTTATTTTGATACAGAACTTCCCAATAATATCATATACTTTATTAGCCATAAGTTGTGATAATTAAACAAAAGTAGGCCTGTGCCTCTAAAGTTTACTTTTGCCTTTTTGATGTATATACAGTATGGGGGGGATGCCCTGTAAGTTAATATTTGTGTGTGTTTGTGTAGCCTTGGTCATCCCTGCTGCGAAACTGGAACAGCTTGGCCGTTACCCACCCAGGGTATATGGCTTTCCTCACTTATGATGAGGTCAAAGCGCGGCTGCAGAAGTTCATCCACAAGCCTGGCAGGTGAGAAACACTCAGTCATGGAGTTATCGTTACTGCCTCTCTAGTCTGCAGGTTAGCTCACACGAATTGAAATCAGTTACTTGATACTGATTCAAAGTAGCACAGGGTGAGTCAGCTGGCCATGCTGGAGAGAAGCTGGGAACCAGGGCAGCATGGCACTGGTTCCTAACATCAATGGTTTTATTGTAGCCTGTGAGCTGATGTCAGTGTCTCAGCCCAGCTCTCGGAGAGCCGATCAATGACTTATGCAGTTATTAGACAATATTAAGTAAAACAAAAGTCTGCTTTACTGTTTGGAGCTCTTTTTGTTGCACTATTGCTTCTGTGGCGGTTCCACTTCAAAGGAAAAGAGCCAGAGCCCATTATTCCTGTTCTGCAGCATTTTTTTTTTTTATCCGTTATTTCAGTGCAGCAGGGAATTCTTTGCAGCTTTTCTTGTTTGCTGTAGCTGAAATGTGGATATTAAATATTTGTGCCTGCTCTTTCTGAACCTTTCTGATTCTGCACAGGGGTTAAAAGCAGGAATAGATATCAACAGTGAGCACTAGTCTGTCTCGATTCACTTGACTACTTTAAACTAACACAGACTGCAGGTTTCACTTTGTATTCACATTCATTGAAGCACAACATGTCACTATGAGTCCTGCAAATACACCCAGTGTATGTACAGTGGTGGATGCAGAAGGTTTTCTTTTTGACAGCATAAAAACAAATATGTGTGTACAGCGTTGTGCGCGCTGTATTCCACTCTTTGATGTTTCTTTTCAGGATAAATAGGAGTTTTACTGAGCAGAGTAGACCACTTTTTATTGTCTTCTCAAATTAATGAATGAAAATGGTTCAAGGTTAACGACAGGTGTTTTTTTTTTTTACATTTTTGTTATTTAATGGATAGAAAGTATATTAAATATATTACTATAACTTGCTTTTTCCTCAGTTACATCTTTCGCCTGAGTTGTACGCGGCTGGGCCAGTGGGCCATCGGCTACGTGACAGCAGACGGAAACATACTCCAGACCATTCCCCACAATAAACCCCTGTTCCAGGCCCTTATAGATGGCTTCAGGGAAGGATTGTGAGTATTGTGGCATTTGTGTGGCACAAAATCATCGTTCATTTTGGGCCGTCTGGAACTGTCACTTTGTCAAATACTATGTAAATCACTTTCACTTTATTTTCTAATGTGAATCATTCTGATTCTAACTGATATTTAAGTGTAGCCCCATCAGATTTGAAACCCTGTTCCCATCATTCCATTGTTGTTACTGGTATACGACTAATGTGCAACTCATGTAGGGGTTTATTAAATAATATTTGACTCATTTCCTCATGTTAGTCATGATTCAGTGGTTTAATTGAAACCAATCTTTCACCCATTTAAATGCTGCCCTCCAAACCTGAAAAATCTAAAAATCTGTTGAATTAATAACACAGTATCCCATAAGAAGGTGTTGATTCTGTCAGTAACTGAAATTAAATGTGTGTCAGAGGACCCAAAAACCCTCTGAGAGGTTCCTCATTTATCTGATGGTATGTTTGTCCATCTGCAGCTATTTATTTCCTGATGGCCGGGCACAAAACCCAGATCTGACGGGATTGTGTGAGCCTTCCCCTCAGGACCACATTAAAGTCACACAGGTCAGCGTTGTGCGCGCTCTCTTCCACTCTTTGATGTTTCTTTTCAGGATAAATAGGAGCTTTAGTTCAACGTTCTAAGATAAATAGTGGACCTTCCTTACTCGGTTACTGAATATATTCTAGAAGAGAGTTGGTGTCATTAATGTTTCATCCTTGCCCAATGATGTAATGTAGTAATTGAGTAAACTAACCTGACTGCCAAGTGTGAAATGTTGCTTCATGATGCTTATTAGATCCACATGTGATCCAGCCAGTCTTATCTTGCCAGTCTTTGTGCATGTGCTCATAAAAAGGCCCACGCTGTTCTGAGGAAAAGTGTGTTTCCTTGGTTCTCAGGAAGTGTAATATGATGTTACACTGTTGTTGGAGCCTGTGAACTCATCGCCGTCTCATTTGTCTCCCCTGCCAGGAGCAATATGAGCTGTACTGTGAGATGGGCTCCACTTTCCAGCTGTGTAAGATCTGTGCCGAGAACGACAAGGACGTGAAGATCGAGCCCTGTGGCCATCTGATGTGCACCTCCTGTCTCACAGCCTGGCAGGTACGACGGCCGTGGGCGGCTCGGCCGCGGCTCCGTGAGCCGAGACAACAACTCGCTGCTGAAGTGATCCGCAATAACGAATCCACAGTCTCCCCGTCAGCTCATTTCACATCTGGCTGCATTACAGGAGTCGGAGGGTCAGGGGACTGGATGTCCCTTCTGCCGCTGTGAGATCAAGGGCACCGAGCCGATTGTGGTAGATCCTTTCGACCCTAAAGATAACAGCGGCGGCTCCTGCAGGGGTAGTTACGGTGCGGAGGGTGCCCCCTCACCCAGCTGCGATGATGATGACGATGACAGACTTGAAGACCCCCACCTCATGATGAGCAAACTTACCAAGGTAAGTTGCTCCTGATGTAGGAGGGTTCACACCCTGGGTTGCACAACATGGGCTCCTGCATCCTCTCATCCTTTTTCCCTGAGAGGCCTGTCTCTGCAGAGATGAAAAAGCCCCTTGTTTTCCTTTTTTGCGAGCTTCACAGCTCATATCGAGGAGCTTTCATCTCCATCTCCCGCGGTGCCAAAGTAGCAGCTTTTATGCCTCTTGGCATTTGATAATGCAGGTTTTTCCACAGGAGGATGGGCTTTGATTGCTGTTCAAAATCGATCGTTTTGTTTTTAGCTAATGCAGTTTAGCACTTCGACGTACAAAAACTGATCACAATGGAAGTATATCTCCAGACAGATCTGAAAAAGCATTTGAATTTGAGCAGGCAAAGTGTAGTTATCAGTTTAAACATTACAAAACGGCAGCTGATCACATCTGATTGTCTCACATCCCTGTGATTCAGGTGGAGCGGCCCCCCTCACCCCTGTCCCTCACTCCCCAGCCTTCTCTTCCCCCTGTGCCACCAAGACTCGACCTTATACCACACAGACCTCAGAACCCCCCTGGTGCCTCGAGTCCTGGTGTCACCTCTAAGGTCAGCCATCGTGTGCTTCTAGCTCTGGTTCACATCTGGTGTCGCTCCACAGTTGCTTGCTGGTCTTGTTGATAGCTGTGATGATGATCTTTGCCTTCGTGTTGTTGACTGTCATCTGAAGGAGGCTTCAACCAACTGTTTCTCCTCTCTAGGCAGCATCGCACCACAAAGACAAGCCCCTTCCCCTCCCCCCGGCTCTACGAGACCTCCCACCTCCACCTCCCCCTGACCGCCCCCACTCCGCCGGGACAGCCTCTGACGGACGGCTACAGAGACGCCCACTGCCCAGCACTCCAGGAGAGCCACCGCGTGACAAGCTCCCACCCACACCCCCCAACCGCCCCCTCGCTGACTGGAACTCCCGGCCCGTTCCCAAAGCCCCCACCTCGTCCTCGCCCTCATCTTCCTCCACTCACATCTCGGGCCTGGAGGCGGACGTCCGAGCAGGCGTCAGGGAGCTCTCCAACCGACACTCCCTCCCGCTGGCGCTGCCCTCCACCCTGGACACGCGCTCGGACTCGCAGAAGAACAACAGCTCCCTCAGTCTGGACCACCAGCTGGTCAGAGAACCCACAAAGCACCACACACGGCCCTCGCATTTGCTTTGAGGACTGTCAGCCCAGGGAAAAGAGGACAAGAGAAATATGTTCTGTGCACCAGTCTGAGCGAGTTTATCCATGCGGGTCTGTCTGGGAGAGTGTAGCACAATATTTGTCTCTGCCACCTCAGTGGCTCAACAGAGGCGTTAATGTATGTTAAACATATGGGGGAAAAGACTAATATGCTGTCATGGTCAGAGATTGTTAAAGTGGAAGCCACGATGACGTGCAGATTTCTGGATGAACTCTGTGCTCATAAAGTTGCCATAGTCACCGTAGCTGAGCTGAACCAACATCCACTCTCTCCAGAGGCTGCAGTCATCTCAATCTCTTAAAGAAACAGAATAAGCTTTATTTTCCATGAAGTCAAGTATCGTTAATACTAAAACCATTAAAATCCTTTTTCCACTCACAGAATTTTGCAGCGGGCCTTGCTCAAGACTACGACAACCCCAAGGTCAAACCCTCGTCTTCAGCGAATGCCATCTATTCTTTGGCCATCAGGTACGTCAGAGATGAAGAACCCACGCGCAACACGACTGCAGGCTGAGTTTACGACTTTGGGCTGGTTTTGTTCTCAGACCCTCTCCGGTTCTGAGGCCGGCAGAGGAGGCTCGCGACAGCGAAGAGGAGTCGGAATACATGGTCCCCTCCTCCCGTCCCATCCTGCCCCCCATCCCCGCACCGCCTGTGGGGGACATCCCAGCGGTCCCGCGGCACTCTCAGCCTCACTCTCTGCAGACGCAGAGCACAGCCTCCTCGCTCTCCTCAAGGTACGTTAGAACGTCTGTTAGCACGTCGGGATGAGACGGTCCTAAAACTCTGACTGTTTTCAGACTCACGTTGACTGAACTTGAGGACGGACCCCAAACGTACGAAGCCATGTACAACATCCAGGCTGGTGCACAACAAGCCATAGATTCAGGTACTCTGCCTCCCCCAGCCCTTCTGCAGTGAGATATGACGGCTGTCTCTGCTTTAAATCCTCTGCCGACGGGGATCAGCCCTTGCTCCTCACGAGTCTGATGGATTTTTTTGAGCGCTCTCGTAACTCCTTCTGGAGCAAACCCTCTCGCTGCCCCTCCTCTGCGTGTTGACTCCAATCTCAATTAGAATTTGGGTTCGCAGCTGTGACTCATCCAAAGCCGTTTTTGAGGAAAATAATGATCTGTGCATCTGAATAAATACATATTTATGTTCTGTTTGTTTTCATGCAGACTACTCTGAGCTGCCTCCTCTGGCAGCCATGACAAACGGCCCCAGAGATCCCGCAGCAGAGGATAGGGAGGAGAACGAAAATGGCTGCGACTTCCCAAAACCCCGGCTGCCACTGCCCCCCGCCCGCCGGACACTCTCAGACATGGCTGGACTGTCCTCTTCATCTTCCTCATCTTGCTCCTCCACGGTTGCTTTCAGCAGACTTTCTTTAGACTCTGACGCAGGAGCTGCAGCCTGTAAGTGTGAGCGTTAGTTTGGTCTGTGTAGACATGATTTGAGTGATTGAGATAAGTACACAGGCTGTATTCTTTTCCCTTTTTCCAGGAAATTATGGAATGTGTAACGCAGTTGTAAGCAAGCGGAACAAAGCTTTCCCTATGTGGAGGCAAACTTCCGCTGCTAGGAGATAAACAGCCGCGTTATAAAATAGCTGTTGTTTTTCCAGCCTCGTTTCACTCAAGTTCACAGCTGTAATTCTGCTTTTTTTAGCTGCTGTTAAGCCACCAAACACCTGATGTGTACAGAAACCACCAGGCAGAATTGAACATATGCATTTCAGAGTGACTTAAGATGTTGCCGTGCAGATGAATCAACAGCCTGCAGCGTCGCCTCCAGCATGTCTCCGCAGTCTGCTTCAGATCGGAGTAAATGACCTTGAATCGGCTGCAGTATGTAGAAATTTCCCACCAATTGCGCCGTCACGGCCCATTAGGACCAAATTCAGTTCCCTTTTATTAGCGGGGGTTCGACGACGGCAGCACGGCAGAGATCAGGCTGGTTAGACTCAATCTTTGATTTGACAGAAGAGCATTTCTCATCTGCGCAGCGGGTCAGCACTTACGTCTGAAAATGAACACTGGGGCTCAGCTAAAGAGCCACAGATTTTTTTTTTAAATTTTATTTCAAGCGTAGGGTGCACGAGAGCTGCGCCGCTTCATTTAAGGCGGCTGCTCTGGAAAGGTCACCCGCTTTAATGTACGTCGTAATATAACCACGTAGCTTATCTGGAGTGCTGCATGCGCGCTTGCTACCAGCATAAATCTATATTTAGCAACGTTTACAAATGAGATCCAAATGACTCGTCGTGGGTTTTAAATGCCATTTGCATTAACTGACCTTTTATGCTTTTTAAAGGTAATTTCTATTTTAAATGATAAAAGTTGCAAATGACTTCAGCTGTAAAAGTGTAATTCTTTCTGTGTTGTCCTGCAGCCTTCATGGAGGCGACAGAAGCCCCAGAGAGGCCCCCGAAGCCCCTGCCCAGACGGATCAACTCGGAGCGTCGGCACAGCCCGGTCCCGCCCGTCCCCGCCCCCCCCTGCAGCGGAGGGGCAGCGGGAGGAGAAGCCAACCCCCAGATCAGCTCGGAGATCGAGCACCTGATGAGTCAGGGCTACTCCTACCAGGACATCCAGAAAGCACTGATGATTGCACAGAACAATATCGAGATGGCCAAGAACATCCTCCGGGAGTTCGTCTCCATCCCCTCTACTGCGCACGTGCTCACATAACCCCCCCCCACCATCCCTCCCATGCCTCGCTCCTGGAGTTCGCTCTCTCGCCGCAGCTTGGCCCAGCCCAGGTGGGTTCAGGTGGGTGCCGGCTGAAACCCAGATCCCATTTGACGCCGCCCCACCCACCCCCCCTCCACGCGGATTAGACTTCAACGAGCCCTCAGCATCAGGAGGTGTCGGCCACCTTGGCTCCATGTGCGTTCAGCGGCATCCGGTTGCCCCCCCCTCCTCTGAGGGACCAGCGGGGACAGCCAAAACTTTGATAAGGATTCTATGGAGCACATTAAACATCGGAGCCTCTCGCTGAAAATGTAACAACCTCACAAAAAAAACTAAAAATGTATGTCTATATGAAAATTTAATATATAAGTAAATATGTATTAAATATGCGTAATATATACAGTACGTGCATTTACCATATGTAAAACAGATTTGAGCTGGGGGGTCACTGTTGGTACAAGTGATCGGGGTAGACGGGACCATACGGGGGCGGTTGTTGTGAGAGGAGGATGGCGGTCAAGTCGGATGTCTTGGTCAGCAGCGAAGCTTTTCACGAGGAACTCGGCCTTTGATTAACAATGTTTCTTTGGTACTGTTTTTTAAAGAAAACATTCTTGTTCTGTCGTGTTCTATTTTTCAAAGTAGCATGACTTTGGTTGCAGGTCCAGTCCTTTGTCTGGTTGTGTGCTTGTGTGTGTGTGTGTGTGTGTGTGTGTGTGTGTGTGTGTGTGTGTGTGTGTGTGTGTGTGCGCATGTCTGTGTGTGTGTGTGTGCGTGTGTGTGTGTGTGTGTGTGTGTGTGTGTGTGTGTGTGTGTGTGTGTGTGTGTGCGCATGTCTTTTTGTTTGTTTGTGTGTGTGTGTGTGTGTGTGTGTGCGTGCGCGCGTGTGTGTGTGTGGTCATGACCTGTTCCTGTATAACATGAATGTGGGATTACAGTCGGACTGCGCTCGCTCTAACCTTGGCGGGGCCCAGCGTAGGCACTCGGGCTCATATTAGACGTACTAATGACGACTCGGAGGTGTCGGACAGGTCAGCGCTGCATGATCCGTGGAGGCTGAGTTTTGTTTTTCTTCTTCTGTCTCTAATTTCCTGTGCTGGCTGGCTTGGATCGCTGTCTCCAGCCCAGTTCAGTGTTCAGAAACAAAAAAAAAAAGTCTGATTTTCTTAGGTAATATATTATTGTAATATAATCTTAAATATTGTTATTATAATTCAGAAGTGCTTCACTGCTGCTACCATTGTTAGTGCTAAACGATTTTGCCTTAAATGTAAATTTGTGAATATCGTGTTTCTTTAAAGTGACAGTATCACCTCCAGTTCATAATGTAGCATACTTGAAAGTCCACGCGGCCTGTGAGCCTGCAGCGATCGAAAGCTTTCAGATCTTCAGTGTTTGAACCTTTATTTTTAAAGATATATATTTTTTGTGATTCTTTCCCGTTAGCCGCTGCAGAGTATCAAAGCGAAAGAATTGCTGTAGGTTCAGATTGCTCTCATTTTCCTGCTTTGGTTTGAGAAAAAGTCAAATAAAAGAAAGTAGGCTCGTGGGTTTGCTGGCCCATCCCCAGGTCTACGATAAAGTCAGTATTTGGGCCAACTGTAAGAACTAACTCAGGAATTGTGTTTATCTTAGCGAGTGGCATTGAGAACCTGGTGGAGACTCCAGAGCAGCAGCTCGTCCGCCCTTCTTCTTCTTCTTCTTCTCCTTCTCCTTCTCCTTCTCCTTCTCCTCCTTTCTTCCCAGGCGACACGTAGCCGCGTCATGAAGTCACTCAAGGAACCTGTAAAGTCTTTTGGTTGGTCGCGTTATAACTTGCACAGTTTTCCGACAGTATGGATTCCGACGTCGCAGGTACTCATGAATAAATAAATGCAAGGAGATTTTCGGTACATTGACTTGAACTTCTCAAAGGTATATGAAGAATGTTTTTGATTTTTGTTTCTTTTGTGGAGGGTGTGTGTTGAACCTAAGAGCTAATCGGCCTCGGCTTGTTCTGGGTGACGTTTTTTTTTTTTTTTTATTTGATTTTTTTTTTCCCTGACTGGAAGCTGTCTCTGCTCATCCTCTCATATTTTTGTTTTTCTTTTCCTAGTTGCCTTGAGAAACATCTTGAATGATGGAATCATGGGTAAGGGATTGGGGGGAATTCCCTCGATCCTCACTAGTAAACCAATGTTTTGTTGAGGACAGTGTCACATTGTATTATTCGCCGTTTATTTTCATACAGCTCACCAATTTGTGCTCGGATACTGTCACTCTAAAGAAAAACACCTTGTATAATGTCGGTGACGTTTAAAAAAAAAAGAAAAAAAAAAGTGGCTGATTGAATTCAGTTTGCATTCCTGTACATGTGTTCTGTTCCAAAGGGTTTTGTTTACTTGTGTGAGTAATTCTGTGCGCAGTGCCATATGTTTTTGGAGGTCCCCTCCCCGTTTCTGAAGAGAATCCAGCGGTACGGACGCGTACCTGTTGGTCTCTGAATGCAAAGATTGTGCAGTATTGCTTGTGTCGGTCTGTCCTCTGCGCCTTGTTCGACCGGCTGATGTCTGAAGGGTCAACGAGGTCAACGGCGCTCAGCCTTGAGGAGCAGGCTTTCGTCCCCGCCGCTGGGGGGCGCTGTCGCTCCGTGTAGCTGCGTTGCTTCTCATCAGTAAAGGCATTCATTAACTTTTTTGACAGTTTTTAAAGCTCATATCACTCTGGAAGTATGCACAGTGCTGTTAATAAAATGATAAATTCAAACAACAACAACAAACAGATGAAATCCACCTCAGGTTTTAAATCAAAGGCTCGTTTATGAAAACCAATTAATTCTGCCCGGTGACACTGAAAACTGATGAATGTTCTGTGCTTTGTTTAAAAATGTCTTTTTAATGGATTATCTGAGGACGCCAGTTTTCTCAGCTCCCTCTGAGTTGACTTGGAGCGGTAGGACAGGTAAAAGCCGATTAACCTTCAGGGTTGGAAGATGGCAAACGGTCCAGTCTAAACTGGTTCAGATCCCACTTACACTACGTAGCTGACAGGTTTGAAAGTTCACTAATGCTCCGAGTCACTGCGTTAAGATCTAGTGGAGTGCCCAGCTCCCTCCACAATCCCAGCTCTGTATAAAAGTTTAATGAGTCTTTAAGCAGCGTCGGAACACTTGACTTGTAAAAACAGTGATGGAGTTAATCAGATTTTATGTCCCGGCCTGCAGTTTTCTTAAGAAAAATGTAATATGCCAGTAAGAGACATAACATAAGATAAGACAAAGTCCTTCCTTTGAACAGTCCGTCTTTATTTGGTATCATTTTCAAAAACTAAATTGGATTTAACGTCAGATAACACTTTACAACTCGCAGGCATTTAAAGGCATTTTTAGATCTGCAAATATTTGAACAGCAGAAGAGATCCATTGCTGACAGAATTCCTTCATCAGAAAGAAATAATTCCTTACATGGGGAAAAAAAACCTCAGAAACAGAAAACACTTTTTAAAGGTGTATTCAACGTTTCTGCGGGGTGATTCGAGTCTTACTCCTAAATCAACAAAGTGTAAAATGTCAACAGACAACAATCACGTTACCACACCTTTAAAAAGAGAAATCTATAAAAGAAATACAGGACTACATTTTATTAATATATAATCGGGTCTGACAAAGTTCCAAATTAAAGGACAAAACAAATACAACAGACATCAGTGCGCTGAACATTCAGTCTCATCAAATACTTCAGGGTCCTAAAGCTCAGGTGACCTTTGGGGGCGTGAAGGAGAGTAAGCCACAGGCGAGGTTAACCCCAGACCTCCGGGGGGGGGGTTTCCTCCTGGAGGGGTTCCTCCTGGAGGGGAGGGGTTCCTCCTGGAGGTCTGGGACGCCGCGTTAGCGCCAAGAGCAGATGCACGATGGGAATAAACGACCTGCGGGGGTTCCTCCCAGATCGAGAAGGTTTAAGGCTGAAGAAAACAGGAACCAGAACCAGAAAAATCCACTTAAAAGCCTTCATAAAGAGCCTGACACTGTGCTCCTCCATTGATTTATTCTCTTTTTTTTTTTTTTTTTTTTTTTTGACTTTTCTCTACGGTGTTATTTTAAATAAAGAAATATATACAGAGCTATAATATATACACTTGCTAAAGAGCCGTTTCGGGCTGCTCTTTAATGATCGTTCTGCCTGAGGTGATGCTGAGTCAGGTAGAGAGGAAAGGTAGTCCCAGCGCGCTGTTGTCATTGTTGCACGGGCAGTCAGCGGTTGGCGAGGCTTGCGGCTTCGAGGTGTGTGGGAGCTGCTGGTTAAAGCTCCGGTGCAGCTCCAGCAGAGCTTTTGGGGGCGTCCCGTGGCGGCGCGAGCTGAAGGTGGCGGGGAGTTCCTGTGTGTGTATGTGTGTTGCTCCGTTATCTTCTTTTCCGTGACGTGACTCTGGGATGGGACGGGATGGGGAGGGGGGGGTCGGAGCTGGAAGCTGGAAGGCATCGGCCGGTGTGAGCCTGAGAAGAGGCGCGAGAGCGGGAGCAGCCGTCGGTGGGTTTACGGTCGCCTGTGGAGCTGAGAGGGGAGGGAGGGTAGACACACGTTAAAACCCCAGCAGAGGGTCGGGGGGGGGGGGGTGTCTACCTAGTCGCTGAGCGGCTGCTTCTCGCCGTTGACCCCGAGCAGCACGGCCTCCTCCGTGTTGTCGCTCTTCATCTCCACGACGATGTTCTCCTTGGTGGAACTCTCTTTGGTGCTGAAGCGCATAAAAACACCCAAAAGTCACAAAACACACACCGAGAGAGGCAGCAGGAGGCCTTTACAGGTCCTGGGGAGGGACAATAACCAACACCCCCCCCCACACGAGGAGCAAAGGAGCGCCTCGAGCGGGAGCGCGGGCTACTCACAGGTCTTGTTTGCCGGATCGGCCACAGATTTTGCCCTTTTTGTAGAGGAAGTAGAGGACGCTCCCCAGGATGGCCAGCAGCAGGATGCAGACGATGATGACCGCGATGATAACGCCATTGCCCTCTGGGGGGGGGGCACAGGGACAAGAGGTCGAGCTCTTTACTCAACGGGACCGTTTTTAGAAACGAGGCGGCAGAGCGAGGAACCCCATGCAGGGCCGGTGCTTCGCGGCTGCGTGCGGCGTGATAAAGGAGCGCGAGGCCCCGTGAGTCACTCAGGTGACCTTTAAGAAGAGCAAAGGAGAGGCGGAGGCATGCGTGCGGAGAGGGGGAGATGACCGGCTGAAATAAAACCAAAAATGAAAGAGTAAATAAACGCCATCAGCAGAGAGAGGCGAGTGGGCGGGAGCGGCGGGGGCTGAGGGGCGCCAGAAGGGGACGCTGTGGAGGAGGAAGAGGAGCAGAGGCCGCTGCAGCGTCGCCTACCAACCTTTTCTCAGTTGCTTTGGCGGAAGAGACGATTCAGGTTTGACTGAGAGAAACCACATGAGCGTTAATGCAATAAATAACTCTAATTACGAAGGACACACACACACACACACACACACACACATACAGGTTTTAAGGGTTTCAGGTCCAGAGAACCTTTAAACGTGGACAGCGGGCCAACACGAACGGCGACGGCAAAAACAACACAAAGTGACATTTTCTTCCCATCGGGGGGCTGAAAATGTGAGGTTTGGTGTACAGAAGGAGGGGGAGCAGGGGCGGGCAGAGAGAAGGAACCGAGGCAAGGCCCGTAACCAGAGTCAGGAGACGCGTTTAAAGCGTCAGCTGCTTTCTCGAGTCACACTGATGCACGTGTGTGTGTGTGTGTGTGAGTGTGAGAGAGAGAGAGAGAGAGAGACGGAGCATATCATCTGAATGAACTGCTTATTTGATTACAGATTATAACCGTTTAGTGAAATGTTTTTACAAAAGCCTAATGTTATAATAACAAGGAAGTGACCTTCATAAACCTTCATGCCACCTTCATAAAAGTAGAAATGCTTTCTAAGCACGGCTCTGACTAAAGCTTCAAGAGCCAGTTTTGTTCACTTTTTTTCTCTTACCTGTGGTGGAGGAAATGGCGGCGGTGGTGGTGGTGGAGGTAGTGGTGGTGGTGGTGGAGGTAGTGGTGGTGGTGGTGGTGTGTTTGGCTGGAGACAGTTAAGAGGCACAAGAGGAGGGGGGGCACATGTAACAGCACACAGCTTCAGAACAGGGTGGAACAAACACCAGAGCACGAGGCCCCCGGGTGGGGCAGCGGCGAAGAACACAAACGTGGACGCTGACCACAGACCATACACGTAGGAACAGAGCGGGCAGGGGGGTGTGGGGGTGTGGGGGGGGTGTGTGTGGGTGGGGGGGGGCAGAGGCGGGAAACTCACTGGTTTTGATGTTGAAGGTCACCGCGTCGGCGCCGTGCTCGTTGGAGACGTTGCAGAATGCCGTGACGTCGGATGTGACGGTGAACCGGGCGGAGCTGTGGACGCCGCCCTCAGTCTCCCGCTGGGACGCCGTCTTCAGTACCTGTGTTTGAAGAGACGGGGGTGGCGTGAGTAAAGACCCGCCCCCCACACACACACACACAGAGGACCTCCACAGGGCAATGAGAGGGGAGCTGTACCTGTCCATCAGAGGTGGTCCAGGTGATGCTGGGGACGGGGAAACCTCTGGCGGTGCAGTTCAGGTTGACCGTCTTGTCAACGTTCTCCTCCATCTCCACGTAGTCCCGCCCCACGATCTGGGGCGGACCTTCACAACGGAGAGCAAACAGGTCACGTCCAGGAGGGGCTCTTTCCCCCCCAGGAACAGCCCTGTGTCCCGCGGTCTAAACCAGCCGCTTACCTTTTACTTTAACCACCAGCGCTCCTTTGGTCTGCATCCCCGAAATCTCAGGAACGGTCACGACGCACGTGTACGTCCCCGCCTTGTCAAACGAAGCGTCCTTCAGGACCAGAAGGTGTCCCGCCGCAATCTGGACGCCATTCTGCACAGGACACAGCACGGAGACACTCACCTGCGCGGCTCTGGTGTCCTCCAAAGCATCAATATGTAAGGTAGCGTGTGTGTGTGTGTGTGTGTGTGTGTGTGTGCATTGCTGCTGCGACCTTTAGCCAAGTCGTGCTCGTGGGCAGCGAGGAGAGGGCGTTGCACGTGGCCTTCAGCTCCTCCCCCTGGGCCAGGAAGGCGCCGCCTTTCGGCTCCACCACGGCGGGTTCCAGATCTACGGCCGCGTGGCGAGGAGAGAGAGAGAGAGAGAAGAGAGAGAGAGAGAGAGACAGAGAGAGAGAGAGAGAGAGAGAGAGAGAGAGAGAGAGAGAGAGAGAGAGAGAGAGAGAGAGAGAGAGAGAGAGAGAGAGAGAGAGAGAGAGAGAGAGACAGAGAGAGAGAGAGAGAGAGAGACCTTAAAGGCCCGGCGCGCTTTCGACAAGCGGCCCAGCGCGAGCGTCGGAGCCTTACAGTTGACGGACAGCGTCATGTTCCCGGAGACGTCCATGAAGGTGTCTGTGTCCGTGGAGGTGCACGTGTAGACCCCGGCGTTCAGGCGGCTGACGTCTCTGAGCAGCAGCACGTTGCCGTCCCAGCTTTCCCCGCTCTGCGAGGAGACAAACCCGATCAACGCGACGGGCGGCGGCTGCGGGCGGCTCCGGTACGCCGCGTCTGCCTCTCACGCTGTCGTGGCTGATGGTGATCAGAGAGGAGGGAGGGTTCCCGTTGTCCTGACAGTGGAGCTCCACCGAGTCTCCCTCCTTGATTTTGCCCTTCGGTGACTCCACCCACATCTTGACAGCCGTGGAGGGGTCTGAAACAGAGAGGATGATGATGATGATGATGATGATGATGGTGGTGATGATGATGATGATGATGATGATGATGATGATGATGATGATGATGATGATCATGGTGATGATGATGGTGATGATGATGATGGTAATGATGGTGATGATGATGATGACCATGGTGATGATGATGATGATCATGATGGTGATGATGATGATGATGATCATGATCATGATGGTGCGGATGATGATCATGATCATGATGGTGATGATGATGATAATGGTGATGATCATGGTGATGATGATCATGATCATGATGGTGATGATGATGATGATAATGGTGATGGTGATGATGATGATGATCATAGTGATGATGGTGATGATGATGATCATGGTGATGATCATGGTGATGATGATCATGGTGATGATCATCACCATCATCATGGTGATGATGGTGATGGTGATGATGATGATGATGATGGCCTCTGCTGGGCTCATTTGTGACCCTTGGGTTTGTAGGGTAACTGCTTTGACTACTGTTGATTAGGTCGATATTTTGGAACTGTAACAACACACATTCATAGCTATTCTTCACCGTAAGCACAAACTCCGGGGGCTTTCCCACCAGGAAAGGAATTAGGTTGGATTTGCCGGGGAAAGCTGCAGAAAGTCACTCCATTTGGTTTGGAAGCGAGAGCTTCTTTGGATTCTGTTGCTGCGCTACTTGGCTCTGTCGTTGGCTCTCTTGATGGTCTGCTCTGAGTTTCCTTATTTGCTCCTCACCAGAGTTCGGATCAACTTTCCCACTTCCCCAAAACAAACTGGACTACGAGGAAAACAGGTTCTGGTCCCTTTAAAGTGAACCAAACAGCGCTGGCGTGAAAACACCCAACATGACCCTCAAGGCTTTAGTAATATGACTGCAAGAGCACAATGAGACTTGTTCTACGTCGTCATGGTGACTGGGGATGTGTGGAACTCACAGTACACGGTGATATTAATAAGATCTGTCTCCATCATCCTGGTCTCCCGTCCGGGGGCGGGGTAGTTGACCTCGCAATAGAACGTATCATCTTTGTTCTCCTTCGCCACTATCATGTGCAGCTCACTCTTCACAGAGAAAAGGCCACTTGATTCCTTCGTGATGCTGGGCGATATTTTCACTCCTGAAATGCACACACACACACCACACACACACACACACACACACACACACACACAGAGGAGCCATTGCACTGCATTAAGTCCAAAGTCAAACAATATAGAGGAACATATGATGTTGTCATTGTTGTTGTTGTTGATTCAGCTCACCTTGCATTGTTGGGCTTAATGGTGTTTTGTTTTTGTACCAAATGATCTCTGGCTTTGGGTAGCCGTTTTTGACCTCACACATCCCGATCTGCAGAAGGTGGGGTGGGGGGGGGGGGCAGTGTGAATTATCAGAGCCAAGGTTTCATCCCGCCCGGACCCTCGCTCACCTTTGGGGTGTCCTGGTTGACTGAGATCCCTGTTTGCACGCCCTCGATGGTAGGAAGGTCTGGTATCTCTGAAACAGCGAACAGCCACAGTGAAGTCGTTTTTACTCGCCTAAGAGGGAGGAGATGACTGTCTGTGGAGATGAAGTCTTACTGAAAACCTTCAGGTTTGTACGTCCCTCGCCAAGTCCCTCCATCAGACTTGTAATGTGACAAATAAACTCCAACTCGTCCTCCAGCTTTACGTTGTTGATGGTCAGCACCACCTGTCCAGTGGCTCCGGTGCCATTCATGCTGATCCGCCCTGTGAACGGCGTCCCGGTGTCCACGGTCTTCTCGGAAGAGTCTTGGTAGTAGATCCTCACCGTCTCACCTAACCAGGTCGCCTAAAGATTCAGAAACAGTAAGTGCAGGTACGCCCCCCCCCCAACACTGTTTCCCTGCGTGTCAGGTTCCACTCACGTAAAACCACTGGATCGTCATTGCGCCGATTCCTTCCGATGACTCAAACGTGCAGGTGATCTGGGCCGTCTCTCCCCTGAAGACCTCCACCTTGTCCTCCATGTTCACCAACACCTGGGCACACGCTGGAGACAGACAGAAAGACGCCCTTCACCTTTAACTTCACTTAGACCTAACTGTTTGACTCATTTGTGGTGAATTCAGACATTAGCCCCGCCCCACTCTGCCCTAACCTGCATTTGGAGCTTTGCCTACTTTGTCAGGTTTTTATTACATATTCTGTACTTTTTAAAAATGTATTTCATATTTATATTTTTTAATGTCCATGCATAACAGTCATCTGCAGGTAAGTGACTCAGAGAGTGTGGCATTTTAAAACTCATGTAACCATAATAACACGGGCACAAACATGCACTTCAAACTCTCCCCTTTTACCATAATGGCATTAACTCGAATTAACAAGTTGAATCGATACAACAAAAGCAGGAGCATCCTGACAACAACCTGCAGCAGAAGCACCACTCCTACTGACACACACACACACACACACACACACACACACACACCCAGAAGAGAGGAGAATGGCACGGTGGGTCAGGGGAGCTGCAGAGATGCTATGACAGGAATGAGAAGCCCACCCATGTCCCCATTAATCTGCCGCATTCCACTATGCCTCACTGAAAGAAAGGCTCAATTTACAGGCAGTATAGTAGCCCCACTGTTCCTGCCTCTGAAAAAAGAGTGGATTTCCCCTTCCAGGGTCTCACACTGCAGAGCATCCTGGTAGTTTATAGTTGGGACGCACGGTCAGACATCACACCGAACCTGGGCTGCAGCCTGGAGCTCAGAAGGCTGTCAGGTTTGATTTAGCCCTTCCTGACTGTCTGGTCTTTGTGCCGGAGAACGCTCTAATTGTAAAGAGCAGGAAACATCCAAGGACACAGGTAGTGCTGGTTGGGCAGACACTACCAATGACTGTTACACAGTGTCATGTCGGGGGCTAATGTTAGTGTTTGTTTTCAGGGTTTCATCAGAGAGCTTTAAAAGACGCTACACACCAACACCCCCCCCCCCCTTACGCTCTACCCTCTGATACTTTCTGTCCGTTTCTGTCACGTTTCCGTCTCACCTGCCTCCCGCTCTGCTTTGCTCTGCTGTTTACTGCTGGCTAATGGAGTCAGATGGCTGCTTTCCTGTTGAAGAAATCCAATTACACTCGCTAACATAGACATTTCCTGGCCATTAGCAATGGAAGGACAATGTTGATTCCCGCCCGGGACCCCCCCCACCCGCACGGATTTCGACTGCGGTGGGATTCATAAATGCATCCAAATATCTAAATTCTGACTGACACGGCCTCGTTACACATCAGGGTCTGTGAAGCTCTAGCTCAGGCCTCATCAGGAACTGGACCAGTTATCTCCACAGTGCATTAATCAGAGCGACTGGCAGGCCAAGGCCGAGGATCGATCCTGTCTACCAGACAGCAGATATTTGACTCCGGCGATGGTGGAATTCAAGCCTAAATGAGTATGACAGAATAAATCTGCGCATCCCCCCTGACAGCGGTTCACTGGGCCTCTGCTGCTTCATAAGCTCCTCTCAACAAGCCCTCGACTTTCCCCTGAACTGGTTGTGTTTGACCCCGACCCCACAATCCGAGAGTGGTCTCGGCCGTGACACAACTTAAAACGATTGCGCAATTTGTATAATGTGTTGCTGTAAAATACTTTATAAATACCTGACCTGCTGAGATGAGCCCAAATATCACCACAACATGATCAATTCTGGACTTTGATTCTTTGACACGTGTGAAACAGGTCAAGACCTGCCACAAGGAATTCATTTTGGTGATATTCTCCAAGGCAACCGACTGAGAATTAGATGAATAGATGATGTTGGCAAAAGTAGTTGTAAATAATCTTTTAAGACAAACACAGTCCATCCACATACTCTCTGTTTTATTGTTGAGTGTGTCATGTTTTGCCATGTTCCCTAAATACTTCTAAAACTAATATTATATCCGAAGCAAGGACACCTGAGAAAAATAGTTCTAAATTATGCTAAGCTAAGATAGCCTAGGTGCCAGATTTAACTTTATACAGAGTTCAGAAAACATCTGAGAGGGATATCAGTGTTCTAATCTGACTGCAAATGACAGCTTTAATAAGCAGTCATTCAGTAAAACTTAAAAGTTCCCCAGCCGCAGAAGAAGCTCTCAAAGAACAGAACTGTTGATGTTTCTGCAGCTACACAGAAGACATAACAGAGAAGGGTGACATTTAAAAGAGATATTCAACTTTGATTTATACGCCTAATTGAGTCGGACTCACCCATGAGTCATAAAACATCCCAGTTAGACTTCCGGCATGCTTCAAAAAGCCTCTGCAGAGACTGAAGACATTTTTTTTTGAACAGGGATAAAAGCCTCCCTTCAGCTGTGCCAAAACCAGCTTATCAAACAGAGGCAAGCTTACGTTCAAAGGCGCTCCGAAATTGCACGTTTTTAAAGCTACGATGGAATAATCGCTACAACACACACAACAAAGACCAGAAGTGGAGAGCATGAGATCTCCAGGAGGGTGTCATATCAAAGGCATTGTTGTGTCTAGAGTCAAATCCATCAGCCACTGTTCCACTTCCTGCTGGGTGGACAGCCACACCTTGAAATTGTCCCTGTTTAGACCACAACTAAGACATAATATACACAATTCTGATGGATATGAATCAGAACGAACAGGTTTCTCGGGGGGGGGGGGGTAAATAAAAACAAGTTGCATGATGGTACTGGTTAGTCCCACCATCAGCTCATCAGTTTTTGCTGGCGATGAGTGAATCAGAATTTGTTGTATTTGCACACAAACCAATTAGAGATTCCATTTAACCCATCAGGACCTGCTGTGAGCACCCACAAGGCAGATGCAGGGGATTGGGGAGTGGATGCCTTGCTCAGGGGCACCCTGGCTCATGGCCCATCACGGATTTTGAAGAGCCAACCTTCCTTACAAGGCTAATTCCTTTCTTCTGAGCCACGAGCCATGAATCAGCAACATTTAAAACCAGACCAGCAGCCCCAGGAGAGACCTTTGGTCCACCACATAATCACGTTTTATACAATCACAACCGATGCTGACGGGCCGGCGAAGCAGAAAAAGCTGATTAATTCGGCTTGTCTCCGCGGGCAGGCACGCTACGCTGATTTAATTCCCAAAAAATTCTCGCGACCCACTACCTTCTCACTTTGTCATGTCATCCTGAGCAAGGTCACAAAAATGCAGCGGAAGGCCTTGGCGGGACAGATCATCTAAATAGAGTTCACGAGGCCTGCTGTGTTTCATTCACTCGTTTCCAACTACGCACTCTCGACATCCTGCAGGTCCTTTTCTGAAAGAATGTAGGCCAAACTCTGAGGGGCTGTGTTTGCATTACCGGGCCCTTCCAACACGTCTCTCCGACCACAAGGTCAGATTTAAAGGTGGTATATTAATATTTACATACCAAGGTGAGTCCCCACTCAGACTCTGTTTATTTAACTTGACAAAAAGCTGCTGCTGAATTAATAAAAGGACGACCACAATAAAAGGCGTTGTGAGTAGGTACTTAATTTAATCTCTTTTGGGACGTGAGAATGCAGCTCCACGGTTAATAACAAGGGCAGCAGGTCATTCTAAATGTTGCCCTCAACTGTTGGTAGTGTGGACTGAAGCACAGTATGTGCAAGCGTGTCTTCACTCCCCAGCCACAGGGACGCGTTAAATAACATGACAGCTCCGTGACGTGTTTCCTGCGCTGTCAGCTCTAAGAATAACAACGGCCTATCAAACTTGTTTGCTTACACGATACGGCGGAGCAGCGGAGCGCTGGCCCCTGACTGGAGCTGGAAATAGCAGCGGCGACGCAGGACGGTGTGAAAGACTCGGAGAGGAGCAGGGGAATCAGGGAGGACGGAAAACGAAGAGGCGCGGCTGTGGGCGTCACGGTGAGTCCAGGGGTCTATCTTTCATCGCACCGACCCCTCTGCGGCGCGCTTCAAGCGCTCCCGCCAAGGGACGGAAGTACAGCACGTGGGCCAACCACAAAACTCCCCGACCTTCACAAAACTCCCGACAAGCCTTGGGATATGGAGCTCCTTTAAATGCCTAACTGTCTTCAAACGTCACATTAAATGGTACATCACGGCCTCGACGGTAACGATTCACAGGCAAATCAGGAACGCTGGGTTCCTGATGGACGTCTAATGAAGATCTCTCCAGACAGCAGCGAGGTCACAGGTTCAAGCCCGCCAGCCAGCTGTGCTCGTCCCCTCCGCGTCTGTACAGTCTCACATCAGGCCCACCCCCCGCAACCGAGCGTGGACAGAAAGAGTCGCTTGTTGAAACATTGCCCGAAGGTGCGAAGCGTTGCTGGTTTTTGACGGACTCTGTGACCTGTGGTTAAACTGGTGTCAGCCTCGCTACGAGTGCCCAACGCGAAGCTGGCCTGTGTTTCCTAAATCCTGGAGTACAAGAAGTAGCGCAAGTGGCAACCGAGACGCTTGCCAGAAAGCAGATTCCCATTGTGTCCGCTGGGGGACAAGTTGAAGATGATATGCTTGACCCTAAAAAGAAGGCCGCTGGTCATGATATATGGAAAAAGAACTCATCCTTCCATCTGCCAACCCCCCTCCACCCCCAACCCCCCTGCCCCTACCAGGCCCAGCTCATCTCTGAATGCTGAATGGAGCAAAGGAATGTTACGAGGAAAATTTTGAAAGCCTCTGTGAACTCCAGGCCTTGTCAGACGTTCATCAATCATGCCGTGTGACGCACCGCAGGCCATGTCTACGTGACAGATGGCTCTTGACTTAAATGAAGCATTCAAAACGAAAAGAAATCCCCCCACACACACACACACGGAATATGTCACTCAAATAAATATGCATTATTGCAGTCATCTCGTGCGAAAAGCTAACAACACTGTAAACTGTGATTCTCCACAGAATTCAAAGCTTCTTTTATACACAGTAAATGTCAGGGACCCTCCCCTCCCCCAGCCTTCTGTAGTTTTCACTCTGTTGTTATAAATATGTCCGTTTCTCTTCATCCTCACTGCTTGCGTGAATCGCATGACTTTGGGATTTTGTTTATTAATGTGAACGCAGCCGGGTTCATTGCTCAAACCAGTCGGGCTGCTGACCTTCAGATGAAGGCTGGCTCTGAGCTGGAGACCCTCCGCAAGCCCAGACGAGAGAGACAACCAGCAATAACGGCTGGAAACTGAAATCTGGAGGAATTAGCGCTGTTTGCAACGCGTAATGACAAAAGATGTGATTAGTGCTACGCCAGTAGTCCATCAAACCCCACGTCCCATTTATTAAAGTCAATCTCCAGCCACAAATTAACCATCATTGTCTCATTTCTTATGCGGGGATCCATTTTTAGCCCCGACTCGACTGATTTATTTACAACACCTGTTAATGGAAGTTCTAATATGGTTCAGTCATAGTCAGACATGTTTAAGGAAAACAAAAAATAAAGGTTGCGTTAATGGTACCCAAAGGGGTCTGATGACTTATTTTGATTTCCATTTTCAACAGCATTAATCCTCATGTCTCCAAATTGACCCAGACAGTTCCATCACAGGCCATCCATCCTTAGATGGAATACACTGATAAGGCAAAGCAATGTTTAATGTTACTGTCATCCTATGTAAAAAAAAATTAAAAACGTTAACAATATCAAAATCTGGATTTTACATCTTTAAACCAGTAGGAAACCAGTCTGTATAAAGATGTTGGAAATGTCAATCAGGTGAATCATTAGTCACCCAACTGATGGTTAAATAAATGTTCATTTTTGTATTCAAATATAGGTTACTGAGGATAAATGGCCCAGAACCTCAGATCAGCTCCAAATTAAAGTCATCATTGGATTAGAAGAGCGTGCGTTGCTCTGCCGCTGCTACTGAAATGTGACAACGATGATCCAGGAAGTCCAGCTGCAGATAAATCTATTTAGAGGCTCGCCAGATGCCAAAACCATTCAGGACAATTTATATTGCTGATAGGCAGACTTTGCAGGAGGATAAACGGTTCTAAATCATTTCTGAGGACATGGTGAGCAGCACTGATAGAGCCAAAAAGTGTCCCAGGATCCCCCCAAAGTCTCACTGCCTGTCTTTTGTGTTTGCCTGGTCCAATGAGCCACACTTCATTTGTGTATTTCTCCAAAACTACAGAGTAAAAGTACTTCATATTAGTGGTGGTCTACCAACAAGATAGGTTTGATTCTGGAGTTATGGCAGAATTTTTTTATTCAACTTTCTCTTTCTGGAATTTCTGTTTTTTATTATTTTGTTGTTTTTTTCTATTTCAAACTTCCAGTTGTTTTTATAATGAGATACATCATTTAAAGATCAAAATGTCAAAATCAAATTGGATTAAATGACAACATAGAGCACAGGTAATCAAAGGAACACAGCATGGTCTGCTTTTTTAGCCAGTGCTGTTGACGATCCAGCGCTATTACCGCAATGCAACAACTACTCGCGCAAAATCCAAAATTAAGTTGGTTCATTTGTCCACAGTACTTATGGTGGGATTTATTTTAATTAAATTTCAAATGAGGGAGAACAGTCCCATTGTCTACACATGATGGGTACTTCAAGAGTGATTTTTTTTTTTTAATTTTAAATTTTAAATTGTTTTTATCATGAGATAGACCATTTATACTCAAAACATATAACACAGTGCTGATGACAGTCCAGCACTATTACCGTAATTCCACGATTAGTCGCGCATTCCACAATGAAGTGTGGCTTATTTGACCAGACAAAAGCGAAAGGCGGCTGTAAAGTCTCAGGTGATCTCAGGCAAGACAGACGGCGGCAGCTGGAGCATCCGACCCTCACATTCCCACAATGCCGCAGAGGAAACAAGGTCAGCCCATCACGATGACCCCACTGACAGTTCCCTTAACCCCGCCCACATTTCCCCCAGGGACTAGGAGCTGAATGCCGACAGGGTCCGCTCGACACGCCGTCAGAATTAACGATCTCCAAAAGGCAGAAGAGGCGAAGCGCATGGAGAATGTAAATAAAGTCGGAGGGGGGGGTCGGGGTGGACCACACAGAGGGGGGAGCGGTTCTGGGTTCTGGTTGCTCCCAGCGAGACCAGGGTAGCTTCCATTTCAACAGGCCACCTGTCGCAGAGATCAGCTCAGGGCTGGAACCCGGGTCAGCCTCGGCAGACATGAGCGCATGAGTCCTGCTGACTCACAGCCTCACATCAGCACGCAACTAAAGCACTGAAGTTTCTTTAAGGTCATCCATAATGAGAGCGTTTGGCTCTTCCTATTCTTAGCCTGTGAAACCCAGGACCCCCCCCAGTCCCACCCACACACACACACCCTTCAGGTCAGCTCGGTAACAGCACCTTAGCGACCGTCACAACAATAACTCTGTTGTCAGCTTTATCCAAACATTGATAGAGATCATCAGGGCAACCGCAGCGGGCGTGGTGTGTTCTGTTCCTCTGCGTGTGTTTGCAGTCTCAATAGACCGCATCCCCAGATCCTCACACTGCAGTCAGCTGATTGGTTGACAAGTTTCCACCGACCTCCCGTGTTTCAGGGGAGTTGGTATCAGAGATTATATGATGCACACACGTCACGGATATGAGAGTGAAGAGGACATTGTGGTGGGATCAACACTGTGTTTTAACAGGAAAAAAGCCTCGAGCAGGACCGAGTCCTTAATGTGGGACCCTGCGGATGGGTGAGGAGAAGAGGAAACGGGGCAGGGCAGAGAGAAGGGAACATCATGTCTGTGAAGGTTCTCAGTCATCCAGGTCATGGTAATTCTCTTAGTTGAACAATAGCAACTGGACTGGTTGAGTTTCACGAAGACGTTTTGTTCTGATGAAGCCTCTTGGATGAGAGGCGAAACGTCTTCGCGAAACTCAACCAGTCCAGTTGCTATGATTCAACTAAGAGAAGGGAACATCATGCACCGAAATCCAATAGTTAACTGAAGGTTCCGAACAAAAACAAAGCAGGTCAGCGGATAACAATCCACTTGTGGCAGCCACCAAACACTTGTTAGTATTCATCTTTATTGTTGCATTTTTGTTCTCCTATGGTGTTCAGTAATTTCTTGAAAGTCCGTCTCCTTCTGTATGGACTGAATACCTTCGTTAATCAGCTCAGACACTTTCCACGGAACACGGGACTCGCGTGAAATCATTTCTGACCAGTGTCGGACCAGAGCTGTGATGGATCACTGACCTGAGGTCAGCTTCCTTCGATAAGCAGCTCCTTGGTCTCACCTCAGCAGTACCACTCAGACACACACTCTTTTCACACTCACACTCTTTCCTAGCTTCGATAGCAACTTGGCACTGAGACAAAACTCCCCCTCTGTACCCCTCCGCGCCGCACACACACACACACACACACACACACAAATTCAATTAGCTGATTATTTGACTGGTTTCATGTGGGATCTGGTCATCTTCCCATGTCCAAATCCATGACTCCCCAAAATAATAAAAATAGCTCCAATTACACTGTCACAAATGTATGCCTGCCATGAGTTTCCTGTCCATGTCCATGGGTGCGTTTGAGTGTATCCAAGTGGGACATTTCCTCATGTGTGCTCCCACAGCAGTACAAACGCCCCCTCCTTCCTCTTTCCCACGTCTCTCAGGACAAAATGGTCTCCGTGTCGGCCATTCGGCAAGCCGGTCAAAAAAAAGGAATAAAATAACAATACTTTGAAGTATGGGAAAGGCCAGCGAGGAGAGGGAATGAGAGGGGTCCCATGACACGGCTTCACAAGTATGAGATGTGTGCTGCGGGCTGTTGGCATATTAGGACTAAAAATAGATGTCTGATACACAAATGCTGAAAGCTTTTATCCATGGACTCAGGATAAGGTAACCAGCAGCTCTCTCTCTTCTGTTCGGTAGTTAGTTACTCGGGGTCAGCTACTGTATTGGCCCAATAACGTTTATCGCCAGGGAAAAGTGATGGGAGCCAACAATAATGTCAAATGCCAATGACCATGTGTAGATCACGTGAGCTTCACCGTCGTGCTTCGTAGCTTAGGTTCCACCTCTAGAAAGCACTCGAAGATGGTGGAAGGTTCGAGATTGAAGACTTCTCCCTCAGATCTGTAGTGGGATTACCTTCAGTCACGCCTATTTTTTCATGTAGATCCAAATTTTCAGCACACAACTTAGACTTCTTACACTCCTCGAACATGGTGGAAGCTAAAGCACATGACTTTTGCCCCCCCCCCAGTAACAGAATAAATGACATGTCAAATAAAAATATGTACAGAGTAACAGGATGATTTGTGCCTTGAGTAAATGTGTTTATTTTAGCTTGTAGCAGTGTGTGTGTTGGTGTGAATTTCCATCTGGATCATGCTTCCATTGACAAATTTGAACACCTCAGTAGCACAAAATGAGCTGTCCAAACTTAGGGAGGATATTGTGTACCACTTGTCACCAAGAGCTTTATGACACATTCTGAAATGGAAATCGTGTGAACTGTGACCTTAATTATCCCATAAACATCAAAGGAACCAGTAGATCTCTGTGACTAAACACTGCGAGGCCACAACAAATGCATTAGTCTTCTCTGTGGAGTCAGCGCTCCAGTGTCCTGCACGCCCAGCTCTGGCAAGGTTGCATTAGGTTAAAAGGATGCTAATGTGTTTTAGATCAGCACAGAACATTATTTCAGGAGCGCAGCATCCATTATTAAGCAGGATATTGCGCCATCACAGAATACACGGAGAACCTGCTGGGCCTCCGGTCTCCACTCGTGCCGGTAGAGTTCCCGGAGGGCAACTTCACGGATCAGCTGGAACCTGAGCGGCTCTCTGCGCTCAATACAAATCAGCTTCAGGAGGAGGTGCACACAAACAGAGAAAGCAGAGGGAAAACAAACCATGCCCGCTGTCGTATGATCAGCAGGTTTGTTTGGACGCTCGGACCCCGAAGCTTCCCTGACATCACAGACTGCTGTGATAAAGACAGAACGCCAGGGCGAGCACCACCTTCACTGAGGAACACGCTAGACGCTACGAAGAGATATTACACGTCCCACTAAAGGATGGTAAAAGGCACAGTCTGCTTTTATTGAAAGAGACCTTTGATGTTATGTGTAACATCAAACATCAACTTTTGACAGATGTCAAAATGTAAAACCCTATTAGTGAAATCCAACTTGACTTTATCCAGAAACATCCAGTTTGAAATGGTTTAAACCCGTTTCACCTGATCACATATTAATGCATTGATCAGGTGATGTCCTATAAAGTCACTACCTTAGTAACACTGGCACTACTGTTCCATCCCTAGTACCTATGCTACTCTGTGAGGTCCATCTTCCCTCCAAATAAGCAAACTTTACAATTTCTACTGCTTAATAACACAAATTGCCTTTTATTTAATTAGTTTCGTATTTACATACAACGTGTTACTACAGCTGTAGAACTGTTAATTATGCTGAACGTCACCTCCAGTGTTAAAAAACAAGCTTGTTTTAAACCAGTTGCTGTTTCAGTCGGATGTCGGCTCATCACCACCAGGATGTGTAGTGGAGTGAAGCAAAGCTACGTGGAGAAAGACTCCTAGGACTTCAATAGTTTTAAATATTCTTATGTGTTTTTATAAATTCCTTCTGTTCAGATGGTGAATTTTGAACATAAAAGGTTAAAAATCAGATATGCCAAATGCAGCAGATATCTGGAGGACATGTGAAGCCTTACTGCTGAATTGCATTTATCCTCTTATGTATTTTATTAGGAAAATATCCATCACACGGTGTGTTTAAACTTGCTCCACATGCACTGAAACACTCTTCAGGTGTACCTCACCACGGTCTGGAAACCAGGATCTGGAAAATTCAAGGCTGTTTATAAACCTCACATCTGCTCCCTTAATTAATGCTGACCAAAAGTAACACATTTAATGACTACTGGAAAAGAAATTATAGCGATTGGACAATTGGAATCAGCAGAAGCAAACTGTTTTTGGTTCTTATAATCCTGCCTTCAATTGTTCCTTCAGTTCTCATCATCATCTATGAAAACCAGACCTGGTGTGTGCAGTCTGGATTTTTCTATTTCAGGAATGCATATATCTTTTTTGCTCTGCAGAATTTCTTTCAGATCAAATAAAGCGGCATTCGGGAATCTCTGCTGGATGTATCTTTGCAACACACGTCTGGCACCACTACTTTCTCAGAACAAATCTCTCCCGACATCAGGGACGGTGTCAAATTCAACATTTCTTTAAACGGCCGTGATGCGTCCAAGGGGCCAAAGAACGATCACTGCTCACAAAAAGCCAAACAACCAATACGCTGACATGTGACTGACATGAATGAACAGCTGGACCGTCTCGGGGCCACTAAACAGCCTTTGAAACGGGCTGAAAAAAGGGTAATTTGAGCACGTCTGAAACAAACGGTTCTCCAGGTTCCTTGAATCTCCTCCATGGTCAGATCGACTGCAACGCAAGTTGACTTATTGCAAACTGATGTATTGTATATTAGCATCAATAAAAAAAGCAGATCCTTCAGCTGAGTTTTCGACTTGTTGTACTTTTTTTAATCTAAATTATTTACAAGGGCTGGGAGAGAATGTATTATTCAGGCTGTGTTTGGTGCCTCTTTAAAGTTTGGAGTGGCTCCTGGGGTAAAAGTCAAACCGTTATTTTTGCATAATTGCAGATTTTAGCACATTAATGCATTTAAGATGATTGATGTTCCCTGGATAAGTGCACTGGCTGTAGAACAGTAGTACTACTACCTCTAAAATCCACTATCAATAATCAACATTATATAGTATGACTTGGTAAATCTATGTAGAATGGAAACATGTTAATATTTATGCTTCTTCTCTGGATGACGAGTAAAAGATTAGTTACTTTAAAACCACCACAGCAGTGCCTATAGCATCTGATTTTATCTTGAATATTAAACTTTAAATAGAAGAGGCTGAATGCCTGTTCCCTGAAATTCAAATGAACTTGCCTATATAAGCCCCTTAGCGTAGCAGGGCGTTACACTCATTTGTATTTTGACTGTTTTTAAACCACCGCAGTGACCTCTTGACCTTTCTCACCACGGTGAAAACTGGCGTAAGGCCATGAAAATAATTGAGCGTGACAGGTCGGGTTTCCAGTTTCCCCAGTTTCGGTACTGTTGATGACAATCTCTTACATTTTTATGGCCCATTTGTCCGTTTTAGCGGCTATCGCTTTAACGCTCGTTGGCCCTTCCCTGGTTATCAACGGGATCAGATATCAGCTCTAGCCAAAGCCAACGTCATTTCCCCAAGAGGCGGCCTCTGATACTACGTGCACATTAATCGTGTGTCATTAGCACTGCCCTGCACCTGCTGCTGCAACAACTAATGTTGCCATTTTTAAGCCTTACTTTAACAAAATGTAGTCTGTATCCGATTACAAAGTTGGAATAGGCGATACTGAGTACTTGGATCAATACTCTGTGGCGTCTTGCAGCGGGGAAACGGATTCTCCCAAAATAACACGTAAAGAGGCGTGCACGTGTGTGGGCATGGCTCTTGGAGCAGGGACAGAGGCTGCACCAGGACCTGCAGAGCTGATCATTTCAAATGTATGGATTTACCTGCGATGGCAAAATCTATGAAATTATTCACATGCCCAGTGTGGGAGCTGTGGTGGGGGTGGTGGTGTGTGTGTGGGGGGGGGGGGGTTACTGGGCATCATGGAGGAGCGGACCTCGCTATGGGTGGGAAAGTAAAAAGGGAAACCCAACAGAAAATATTTTGTTTCTTTTGGAGAACAGCGCGAGCAGATGCATATTGTTCTGAAAAGCCAGTGGGAGTAAAGCAGAATATATTTCCTTCCTTTAGGTAATCAAATGTAAAAACACCCTTTTTCCTTGGCAACAGAAGTGTTGATATGGAGATATCATTGAGATTGTTTTTACCCCCCGTACTGTTACATTATACAAACAATCAGTTGCTGCTCCTCAACGAATGTTCACAGAAAAACCCCGATGACAGCCAAACAACATCCTAACATTCTGGGAACCTCAGTCCCACTCCTGCCCCCCCCTCCCACACACACACACACACACACATCGTCACTATTGACCCAAGTAATGGTGATAATGGATGTTATTCACATCCAAGAGAAGATCAAACGGTAAGAAAGGAACCTTCTGCCACTGGTTCATGCTCCCAATTGAGCGGCTTCAATCCATGACTCTGTTTTGGCAGGAAGACATCTGGATCAAAGCGCATTTTTCCGTTAAGTGAAGGGGCAGGGGGGCGGGGGAGGGGCCAAAGAAGGAACTTTCACCGGACAGTGACTGGAAACATGTCGGACTGGAAAGCACCGCCGGCCTTCCTGACACATGCAGGCGATGAAGATTACGCCCCCAACAACAGATCAATCAGAAACATGGACTCACACTCTTCCGAGAGCCGTGTTTGTTCCAGGTTTACTCCACGGGACGTCTACCAGCCGGTACCTCGGATAATCTAATCTGATCTCATTACATCAAATATGCTGTAACCATCTTTGTCGTCTGGGTCTGGAGGCCGTTCCAGCTGTGCAGTGTTACTGTCATAATCTCAGATTAACCTCCCCGAGCCTGCCCGAGTCACCTCCGCCGGACGGCAACAGCTGCGGCCGCATGTAACAATTACGGTCCGGATTACAGGAGAGCGGCTTTCCACCCATTCTCCGACGACCCGACGTCGACGGGCGCGCGGGGGGACACGGCGGTCCTGTCTGGGAACACCTTTCCAATCTGCAGTGATCAGACCTCCCGCGTCGCCGCCTTCCATCTGCACCCGTGCTCAAAGCACAGCGGAATCCATAAATCCTCCCCCTTTGCGCTCTTTCCCTTCCCTGTTTCATCTCTGGATTAGGTCTCCTAATCCAAACAGCCGTCAATTTGCCGAAACCCACCGAGGGGGGGGGTACGTCCAGATGGATTGCGCGCGCTCGCAGGCCGGATCAGGAAAAAAACAGCGGACTGCTCCTTTTTTTTTTTCCCCCTTTCTGTGTGGCGTCCAGAGGAGGCCGTTGCATGGGAACACGTAAACAGGGAACTTGAACAGCTCAAGGCTTTATTTCAGGACAGAGATAAGACACCATGTGCCTGTGATGAACTTGCTACAAACAAGGCCCTCCTGTCACACTCCGTATTTACGCCAGACGTTCGCCGGGCCGCGTCAACGACGGAGATTCGCCTGAAAACATTTCACCACAGGTGCTGCGCGGGCGCGACGCTGTCGTTCGGATCCCTCGATCCCTCCGGCAGATTAGCGGGGGCCCTCGGGTTCTCTGCGCACGCAACAAGCCGGATATTGTCCGGGCCCCGGCTCGCGGGGCCGAATGGCGGCGTCTCGGCAGAACGCCGTGACCTTTGGAGAGGCGGGGGGGGTCTAATGTCAGCGCTCTCTGACCCAGCTGGATCTGAAGATGTCACAGGAAGTGAGCAGTATCCTTATCAGGGCGTCACCCCCCCTGAGGTCACAGAGCTCTCCGAATGGGGGCTGAGCGCATACACGGGGATTTGTGGACATGGAGTGCGATTGGGGTTGCAGCAGCCCTCGGGGGGGGAGGGGGGGGGGGTCGGCCTTTAACTCAGACCTCAGACCTTTTTTCATAGCTCAAAGCATAAACTGTACTCAGTCGCTCAATTCAAGTCATCTTTATTTATATAGCAACTGTTGCAATCAAAAGTGTCCCAGATACCCAGAACCACCACCACCCCCCCCCCCCCCCGACAGTGGCAGGATAAACTCCCTTTTAACAGGAAGAAACCCTGAGCAGGGCCCTCAGGCTGAAGGTTAAAGGAGGGAGAGAAGGGGAGGAAGGACAGAGAGAGAACAGCAAAAGCATTTGTATACCAACAATGCTGAACAAAACCGGCGCTGGTTTTCACATTTATACCCTGAAATGAAAGAGAGAGCGCTCTTCAGTCGGCACCACGTAGATAAATAAATAATAAATACATGTGACAGTGTTGCAATTGAGTGATGTTTCAATATTCGTCACAGCGAATGGGGGTTATGTGCAAACCAAAATCTAGGCTCGTGACTGTAAAGGACAATCTCTGGGGCCTCTTCTACGCAGTACAACCTCTGGTCTCAGCCGATAAACAAGTGGAAATGAATGGATGGTTGGAGGAGACAGCACAGGCATGAAGAAAGCCAGAGGAAAAGTACAGGAAGTTAAGTAGATAAGAGCAGAGGGAGCAGGAACAATGGTCAGGCTGAAGTTAAACAGGAGGTCGGCACAATGCGGGAGCGGGGTGGTCCACGTCAGCGGAGCAAGCGGGAATACGCAGCAGTAAAGATGGAAGGCGAGAGGCAGAGGAAGTGCAGCTGAAGAAGTGGAAGGGCCGTTGGGGTGTGGAAAAACCACAAAGTTGTTTCATCTCAATAAACAAGAGAAAGCCCCTCTATATGCTTCATAAGTCCTGTAAAATGAGACTGGAACGTGCAAATGTGAGAGAGCGCGCCCTTCTCATCGACTTAACAGCACAACCAAAACTAGACTCACATGCTCTCCTCTAAAAATAATCAGCATGACACTGAGCATCTCACCAAATGCACCACGCTTTTTTTTTTTCAGTCTCACAGCTGATCTGAAGACAGAAAAACAACGAGGGATATTTGTCTAACAGCCTCACGTGTAAACACAGAGAATGAACTGTGTGTCTGCGTCCGTGCGTGCGCGTGTGTGTGTGCGTGCGCGTGTCTGTGCGTGTGTGTGTGTGTGTGTGTGTGTTTGACAGGGACACACAGTACATTCACCAAACAGACAAGAGATGACAGAAAGCAGACGGCGAGCTGTCTGACAACAAGTGGACCTCTATGGAAGCCCGCGGCGAAAAATACGCGCAAAAAAAAAAGGGAAAGTTTATAAAATACGGCGCAGAATAACTTTCTCATTTCACTCCGATTTAATTCAATCTATAAAAATTGTTCTTTAAAGCCCTAGTTTAAGCGGATCTGACCATGAAGTGTCCTCCTCCGTATACAGGTGGCAGCTCACGTATACAGGCACACATGAAAAAAGCACTAATGTAAGCAACAGAGGACTGCCCAGCTTCACATCTGTGCCAGACAGCTTACTCTGGAGCTGACAGGGGGTTATGAACATCTCAACAAGGGATGGATTTCCTTCTGCGGCCTGTTCAACAACGTCCTGAATGTTCCAAATATAAATCATGGCATTGTTTTCATGCGAGAAACAGTCGGTGAACTTTCACCATTCATGCAGCCTTCTTTAGATATGGTTTCATTTATTTATTAAACTATAGAAGTCATTTCAAACAGCACACGTGCGTCTCTCTCACCTCTCCAGGTGTGACACAGGATCAGAAGGGCCACAAGCAGAGGTGCAGAAGCGTCCCGTACAGCCATGGTGCCTTGGTCGGTGTTGCAGCAGTCCGAGCCGGTGCTGTGCGAGTGTTTCCGCGCGCGTGTGTGTGTGTGTGTCTGACAGGGACCGGGTCCTCCTGGAGAACTGTATGAGTCTGAGAGAGAGAGAGAGAGAGAGAGAGAGAGAGAGAAGGGAGGTGGCGGTGCGACGCGAGGGGAGGCAAATTATGCGGGAGGGGGGCGAGACCGGAGCTTGCGCGCTGTAAAAAGGAAACAGCGGCCGATGGCGCGCGTCATGTGGACGCGCAATGCCGCGGGACGCAAGAGGGGAGAGGTGTTAAAGTTGAAACAACTCGATTGACGATCTTTTACAGCACGATTGTGTGTTTGGGTCACACTTTTAAAAAGTCGGAGTCGGATTTCAAATTATAACGGGGGGGGGCGGATATTTTTTACAGTGTGCGCGTAAGAGGAGGAACTTCAGGCAGCAGGAGGGCGGAGGTCTGGAGACACCAAAGTTGTCAATCTGCTGGGTGTCCGTTGTTTTATTGAAGTTATTGTTTTCCAAAGAAAGCTCGACCGAATATGATATTCCGAGTTTCTCATCTCATCGTATTTGGCTTGGAGACCACTTTGACGCATGTGCGTCATGTTCTCGCTCTTGTATGACTGAAGCACTGCCACTCCGAAAAACATGTGTGTATGGGCTATCAATACATGTTAATCTTTTATACACACCTCTATTGGGTGAAGCAAGACATCGTTTTTGAATCTGGTAAGTAGACCAGGACTGAACAGACAACGTCCTAATAGGGATAAGTGCAGAAACGTGCGCGTGACTGGTGGAATCTAAAGATTTATTTTGCGGGTGCGTTGAGGAGTGTGCGCGTGTGTGTGTGTGTGTGTGTGTGTGTGTGTGTGTGTGTGTGTGTGTTCGTGTGTGTATGCGTGTGTGTGTGTGTGCGTGTGTGTGTGCGTGTGTGTATGCGTGTGAGTGTGTGTGTGTGTGTGTCTGTGCGCGTGTGTGTGCGCGCGCAGCCTGAATCAACACGATACTGGACTCCACAGGATGAGAAGCAGACAGGCTCCCACCTGTTGCCCGGCTGCGGTGGCAGAGCATCAAACAGAGCCTCTGAACATCTGAGGGTAAACGTGTGAGGAGGGCCGTTACAAGATATATGTGTGTGCTGTTGTACATAATATTTCATTTAGTCAAAAATAAATATTGTTTTTTTTTTTCTTTTGTCATGTTCCATACTCAAATCAATCATCTGAATCTGGTGCAGGGATCACCATGATCATGAGTTGCTCTTTGCCAAAATTAACAAAGACATAAAAAGGCAAATGGAAACTTGCCGTCTCTATAAACTGGACTCCCTAAACGGACATTATTCACACAATGGTGATGAATTCCACTGTGACTATTATCTATTATGAAACACACCACCATCTTACTGGGAAAAAGAATAATAATAATTAAAAAACTGAAGCATAATGTTTGGGTTTTTTTTATGTAATTAAATGAATCCTGCACTATTGACACTTTGATGTATATTTCATGTTTGTCTTTGGCCACTGTTGGTGCACTTTAAAATCGTCCTCCCCACAGATAAGGCTGATGGTGGTGCTGCACCCTCCCATCCTAGTGGCCTCATAACTCCTTCTAATCCGAGCAGACTGCTGCTCTCTCTTGAAGTTCTCAGGGTTCAAAAGTGGGGGCAGAGCCTTCAGGTATCAGACCCCCGATCTGGACCCAGCTCCCAGTCTGGATCTGGGAGGCGGGCACAGCGTCAGTGTTTAAAACTAGACTTGAGACCTTCCCCTTTGATCATCAGGGAGAGGGATCCCTCATGGCCCTCCTTCAGGTCTCTTCTTTTTTTCCCAAAAAAGGATTTCGTTTTCAGTTTTTCAAAGGAGGGAGGGTGCCCCAGCTGTGCAGAGCCCTCCAAGGCAAACAACGCTCGTGATTTTGAGCTCTGGGTAAATTTGATTTGGAAAAAATGCGACGGCGAAAATAAAAGTTCTGACTAAAAAAAACAAAACAAACTTTCAGCTGAAGGTTTAAAAGACGTTCCCGTGAATGTTTGGTACCGGTGTAAGTATGCCCCGCCATCGTAGCCGCAGCGATGGATGAGGCTTCAGACCAATGCTACTATTTATCACGCCGATCACCCGGACTGCCGTGAAGCCTGCTGGAGCAGACCGATGGCGAGGCGCAGCGCGGCTGAGCTCTACCCGGAGTGGCTCCTCCGCCGCGGGTCGCTGGTGTCAGCAGCGAAAGCCCTCAGAGGAGCGACGGAGCGGCTGGTTTTTAATTCATTTTCTTTGGCCTTCACGCAATATTTGGATTTGGAATATCTGTAAACACAGGATTGAGGTGGATGGCTCAGTTGTTTGTTGTTCTTCTTTTAATCATGGCTGCATCGGCGCTCTGGGTCGAGGTCGACGTCGATTTCTTTTTTTTTTTTTTTTTTCAGAGCGTGTGTTTTTAGAAAGATGGGTTTTATTTGTTTTCATAGGGTGGCAGCTAAATAACCCAGCCGTGAGAGACTTTGGGGGAGTTTTTGTCGATATATTATTGTTTTTTTGCCAGTATTAGTGGGTGGTGGAGGTCAGCAAAGCTAAAAACTTTAATGGATTAAGAGGGAAGGAAAGTGGGAAATGCGATGCTTCACAGGACACACGACTTTTTAAATCTATTTTTGCTGAGCCGTGCTCAGCAAAAAAAAAAAACGCACGTCTTTTCCCACATGCACTTAGTGACCTTGAGAGACCTCTATAGATTATATATGTAAGGACAACCAACACAGAGCAGAGGGGGAAGGAAGAAACTGTGCCCGCCGCTGATTGGTTTGGAAACATCCTCTGTTGAGGAGATATCAGTGGTGATCTGTTTTTTCTTCCACGTCAGAGCCGTCGCTCGGGCTTCACTGCAGATAAAGCCAATGTTGTTCTGTTTGCACGGAAATGTGAGCCTAATTCCAATAACACGCCCCAACATCTCTCTATAACAGCTGCTGCTCGGTGTTAATTGCGTTGAAGGAAAAGGACTTCCTCGCTGCGTAGCCACACAAGAAGAGGCAACAATTGCCATTGTTGGACCCCCTTCAATGTGCTTTTGACAAAAAAAGCTTGTGTTAGAAGTTCCTATATATTTTTTAAATATTTCTAAGGAGATAACAGTGAAAGCTGGTTGTTTTCCAGTTGAATTTATTAATATTATGTTTTTAATAATGGTGGGATAAACAGCTTTTAGCCTTCCTTTACCTCCTTCGGGCTGCTACTTTTTGGTTTGTAGTGATACCAGAGAGCCAGCGGTTCTCGAAGATACGACGTTGAGGCGCTCAAGGTGTGTGAATGTTGACTCCAGGTGTGTGTGTGTGTGTGTTACAAGTCAACTGTGCCTGAGAGCCAGAGATCCACGGGAATGCCCTCATTTCTCCCACTGAACATAATACATCCTGGACAGGAGAATCGGGGGAAGGAGCTTACATGAGACTGACTAAAGAAAAAAAAAAAAACCAGGAATCAGGAAAGGAGCCAGACCTCCCGCTTGGAGCAGAGCATCCAGGAAACACACGGTGTGTTTCCACCTGGCTCTTCCCTAACAACCCGCTCCGCTTCCCATCAAGTTGTTGCAGTTCTTGCGAATTCTCCGCTCCCGATTCCCAACTCTGGGCGGCTCCGCCTCGAAAAGGCGGCTTGTGAAACTGAGGAAGGCCCGAAGGAAGGGAAGAGGAAAAGAAGTCATTCTTTCCGAGCCGCCGAGGCCGAAGTCGTTTCGGGGCAAAGTCTGCCAGTCACGACAGACCACCATTGTCCAGAGGAGGGTGGGGCAGGGGGGGCTTCTGAGCGTGCACTTAGGATGAGGAGGGGGCACTCGGGCCGGAGTGGGAGAGAAATTTGAATTTCTGCACCATTGCGTCACATCGGCCGAGCCTTCGACAAAGAGACACTTTGATGGAAGCATCGTCCGAGAGTTAATCACAGCGTCGCCATGGTGATTGTAGTGCATGTTCGAGGGCATTAATCATAATTAATATATCCGTGAGCGCTCCGAGGAGAATGAAAAACCAGCAGTATGTCAATAATAAACGTGCGCGGGGGACTGTTTGGCAACATTTCTATGAATAATGAAAATGTTTTTCACCAAAGGTTTTTTTTTTTTTTAATCAGTGTTGGAATAATTGATTAATTTTCACTGGTTTCATCCAACCTTTAAGCCAGAATGTCACTGGTTCCATCTCATTTCCTGCTTTGATTCCACGCATAAATTGCTGAGTAGATTAACATTTTGTGTTGCTTGTAAATTGATTTCATTCAGTGTTGCCTTTTTTCAGTATTATAGATGATAAACAATACTGTTTATTTCCTTTTTTTTTCCATTATAACATCAGGCTTCGTTTGTTTGAAGGCGTGTTCACGGGAGTTGAACACAACGCCTTTCCTACAAATTAACAAAGGACCTGGTTGAGCCTTTCAGATGCAGCGTGAGTCATGCAGGAAGCGACTGCAGCAGCGGGGACATCCTGCAGATGCTCACCCAAGGTCCTGAGACGACAAATGTGAGGAGCGGGAATGTCTCAGCGAGGAAACCTCCGTGATTTTAGTCATGTGCATTGTGCCCGTGTCAGTGAGCTCATCACCGCATCCTCACACCCACCCCATCGCCAAAAAAAAAAAAAAAAACTCCTCCAGACTTCCTCCGTAAGGCTTCAGGCGAAGGGATCTGGAGGAATGTGGGGTCCCGCTCGGGGTCTCGCCCAGTCTGCACTCTAGTGGTTTTCTCCTGTTTGGAGTTTGTGTTTTCCCATAGAAGCTTCTGGTCCACCGCCTACACCCCTACACACACACACACACACACACACACACACACTGAACTTAAATTTGTGTAAGTCCAGCTTGCTGGCACGAGGCCAACATCAGCACTAAATGGGAAGATCTAAACTCTTAAGTCCCAAAATAACCCAGGAGACCTGGGAACACTCCGCACATCCTGGAATCCGGATTACACTGATGCTGGGTCGTTAGTCAATTGACACTTTTTACCAGTTTTGAAAAGCCAGGAGTCGGTTTAGCGCAGCGCCGGTCGTCAAAAGCGATCGATGGGTTTAAAACAATCAGCAGCTGGCCACATTGTGGTAGGTGTGATTCAGTCAAGCCCTCACTTTGTTTCTTGAGCGGAAGAGACAACAAAGAGACCTAAGGGCGGTTCCGACCGCTGCACTTCGCTATAGGGTGGAAATGACCCCGGGGGTGAGGAGGCCAAATTCCACAATCTAGTCATCCGTCACAGACCGACGGTCCCGTTGACTCTGCTTCATCCTGTACGAGTTTCCTGTATGGACCTTACCCCCCCCCCCCCACCCCCCAACTCTTTGATTTTCAGGTTGCCTGCCTTGAGGCGTTGACGATGGTGGGGGTCATCAGTGACGAGATGGGGGGGGTCATCAGTGACGAGATGGGGGGGGGGGGGTCATCAGTGACGATGTTAAATGTCTTTGTCTCGGCTGGACCGATGCCCTCCGGTCACTCTGAGGACTTGATTGAACGCGACGACAGCAGCACTTTCACGCCGTCCACGCAGGAAAACACCTGAGTGAACATGATGCTCACTTAAAAAGGAGACATTTTGAAACATGTAAACATTGTTTTAGGGTTTGATTAGAATTCCTTTTTTCTTAAAAAAAAAATATATATATATATATATATATATATCAATCATAAAAGTTGAAGCGCCACCTACTGCCCTGGAATTGTACTGCACTAGAGCAAATGTCTTTATCCTTTTATAAGGAAATAGCTCTGATTGAAGCTATGTGTGGACGTGGATGTGTTTTCATGTGTGTATGTGTACATACTGTCTGTGGGACGTGACAGGTTCGCCTCAATGTTTACGCTTCCTGAACCTGCGCTTAAAATAATTTCTCAGTCACGCCCCAACATGTTAACGAAACACCTGAAAAGGACACGATCCCTCCGCAATCAAGGATACCGGGTCCTTTCCTCTGCAGGTAGTCTGTGTAAATGGCCTCGTCAGGCTTTACCATTGTCCCTTATGTCCATCGGAAGAGAGCTTCAGCCGTGAGGATTTTTTTAGACGGGTAATTTCTATAGGAAATATTTTGTTGAGCAGAAAACAAATGGAGGAAGCTGACCGCTGCTTCATCCAGAACGGCCTTCCGCTGCCATCAAAAGAGATGATGTCGAAGATCTCTACCAGAGACTAAATAATGCACTCGGCCTTTTATAGATTCTTGATATGGTCAAACATGTCCCTATTGTGTCATTACATACGTAAGGGTTCTGGCAAATGGCCAAAGGTTCAGAGCAGGAAGTCCCATGATACCCTCACCAGGAGGGAAAAATGCACAGCGCTGAAGAGCGCAGAGAGGAAGGAAACGCCGTTGATGTTGTTCAGGGTTCTGGGGTCCGTATACTTCCCTGTCAGTGAAGCAGCTGAGGTAATGGGAGCTACTGGTACAAGAATCAGTATTGTGTTCATGTAAACGGGATAAGAATACAAAACCTTAAAGCTGCCGGGGAGGTCACGGTGCCAACATATGAACTCACAACTTCACGGCTCTGTTGTTGTTGTTCAAGCGTTTCAGAAAAAAGATGCATCTGAAGCCCCCAGATATGGAATGAGAAATATCTGAAAAGTACCACGAGTTGTGCTATTAATGTATCCTTTTAGTAATAGTTTTGAGCATAGTGTGATATGACTATGGATTTTGGTTTGGGGGGAGCAAACTTTAAAAAAAAACAATCTTTTGTAAAGGTGATGGTGAACACTCTGAGATGATCAAATATTTTGATTCATTTTTAAATTGGTTAAAACATGATGATACAATAAAAGGGGGACTGCTGTCTCTTTTCAGGTTCAGAAGATAATCAGTTCAAGGGTCATTCTCATACACACGAGGAAGCAGGAAATGTGATTACGTGAACGTAAACACTTCTAGAAATAAGTGGAATAAGTTAAACCACAACAGGTGGATGTTCTGTCTAAAAGTACACCTTCTTTCTAGCATTAGTTTTTTAAATATATATATATATATCCCTGTATTAGATTACAGTTCTACAGGCCAGTAAGTGAACTTTTATTTGTTTTATTACCCGACCTTCGGTTTTCAGTCAATAAAGTTTACTTTGAAAATACAGGCTCCGTGATCGAACCGGAAGTTCCCGTGTCAGCTGACACCACCAAAACAAAAATGGCGACGCCCATAAACCAAGACATCTCTCTTTAACCTCGTTTTTCCCCCTCTCCTCTCCTCCTCCGCGCTGTCGCCTCTCCCGGTCGGGTCTTATCTCGCCCCCCCCCCCGTTCCGTCTCCGTCCCGGCGGCGCGCTCGCCCGCCCGCGGCTCGTTTGGAGCCGGAAGCGGCGCCGCAGTTTGAATCAAAACATCCGACGAACGCGCGCGATGCGCGACGTCCGCGAGACCAGGACCAGGACCGGGACCGGGACCGGGACCAGGACCGGGGCTCGGCGCTTGGCGGGCTACCCGACGGACGGCGGCTCCGAGGGCGGCGCGGCGCCGGCGTGAGCGGCGCGATGGGCCCGATCGGCCTGGTGGTGTCGACCGTCGGCCGGTGCCTGGACGCCGCCTGCCTGCTGCTGGACCTGCACTTCCTCGTGGTGCACGCGCTGGTGCGCACGGTCGTGGCCGTCCTCACCTTTGCCGTCCACCTGCCCGGCCTGGCGGTGACGTCACTGGCGGCCCTGGGCGACCTGGTGCTCGCCGGGCTCGTCTCTCTGGAGGGGGGCCTGGAGGGCCTGCTGGGGGGGCTGCTGGAGGGCCTGAAGATGGCGGGCTACCTGGGCGCGCACGTCGCGCTCCGCGGGCGGGAGCAGCTGTGCCGCGGCGGCCTGTGGCTGCTGGAGGGCGCCGGGGTCGCCCTCAGCCTCGTCCTCTACCTGGCCAGCGCCCTGGTCCACCTGGCGCAGAGCGCGTGGGCGGCGGCGGCGGGGCTGCTGCACGCGCTGGCCTGCCCCCTCCAGAAGGCGCTGGAGCTGAGCCTGGCCGCCCTCGCCTGCCTCCACGGCGGCCTGGGGGCGGCCGCGGCGCTCCTCTGGTCGCCCTGCAGGGCGCTGCTGGACTTCGCGGTCTCCCTGGTCCACGTGTTCGTCAGCGTCTTCCTGCTGAACGTCTACGGGCTCCTGCTCACCGCCGCCATCGCCCTGACCGCCACCGCCTACCTGAACCCGGAGCTGACCCGCCAGGCGGCTCTGCGCGTCGCCGCCCGCGTCGACTCCTGCGCCGCGGCGCGCCGCCTCTGCGCGCTGCTCCGCGCGCTCGCCCGCGCCGCCTCGCGCTTCCTGCGCGCCGCCTCGCGCCACCTGCACGCCGCCTCGCGCCACCTGCCCCGGGCGGCCCGCCAGCTCTACCTGCTGGAGCGGAGGCTCTGGGAGCACCTGTCCCGGCTCGGGAGCCAGCTCAGCCGGGCCCGGGGGCCGCGGCACCGCCCGGACCCCCGGGCGCACGGGGACGGGGACCCCGGGGACCAGAGGCGGGACCCGCCGGACGGGAGGGCGGGAGAGCCGGCCTCGTCGAGCGGCGGCGGCGGCGGGGGCGGAGGGAGCAGCAGCAGCAGAGCCCCAAGGCGGCCCCCGCCGAGGACCTGCTGAGCCTGCTGAAGGAGCAGGAGGACCGGAAGAAGTGCGTCATCTGCCAGGACTCCAACAAGACGGTGGTGCTGCTGCCCTGCAGACACCTGTGCCTGTGCCGCGGCTGCACCCGCATCCTGCTGAGGCAGCCCCTCCACCAGCAGAACTGCCCGCTCTGCCGCCACATGATCCTCAACACCATGGACGTGTACCTCTGAGGCCGCGCGCCTGGTCGTATCCTGCTTTCTTTTTTTTCTTTCTTCCTTCGCTGTCACAACGTGTCACACCCACAGGACGTTGCATCTGCGGCGACTTTTAACATCCTCTCTGTTTTAGTGTTTTAAAAGATCGGCCCGATCACTCACGAAGGAGAGCGAAGGCGCCGGGCGGAGAGCGCAGGGTTCGGTGTTTTTGATATCGAGGCTCTGTTTAAAAAAGAAAGAAAAAAAAAAAGGGAATGTTACCAGAGTTCCGCACCTCGGTTTGTGGATCAACACACGCTGGGTCCGGTTGGGACGCGGCAGCGCATCATTCCCGCGCGCGGCTGTTTTCCGCTCAGCTCCGCGCCCGTTGGAGGTCGGGCTACAGACGCTCGGAACAGACTTCTCCCTCGGAGTTTTGGTCCGTTGATTGGATTTAGGATGCAATTCCGAGAGTGTAATTGCTTTAGCATTGCAGTGCTTCGTCTCAGGTCCGGTTGCCATGGGAAACCATTAGTGCCATCGCTGATGCTGAAATGTTTACGACCGCTTCTGTCTTAAACTTCCGTGGGCGACACTAAACTGTGAAGAAAACCTGAATGTGCGCTGTACCTTACCACATATAAACGCCCACCCGTGCACGCGGCGTGTCTGATCGCGCGTGTTTTATACCGTTTTCTACGCGTAAGCATTATCCGCTCTGTCATTGAACCTTTTGTGCTTCACCAAAAGGTTCAAAAAAAGCTTTTCTGCAGTCATGAAAAGTGGTTTCTGTTTTTCCTGTCAGGCTAAAAGCTTTATTCAATTCCTGTGCTCTATTCATAGTTTTCCAGTCTTCCAGCAGACGCATATTACAGTCAGCACTAGATTATATCCCGGGAATAGCTTCTCCTTTCTTTTCTCGTCGTGATAAATCGTTGATTTCGGTGTTTAAAATGACCATAAACTAATAAGGCATTGTAACATAATTAGCGGGTTTCTCACTTGTTGCCAGTGAAGCTCAATATCAATCAGAACGTTTACAGGGTACCGATGTGACACCGATCTTTATCTCTCATAACCCCCCCCATGTTTTTGTTTTTCCGAATGAATGTTCCCTTATTTTGTGGAAGGAGCTTCACCTGGGCCGTAATTGTCCACGGTGCGAAGCCCTTGACGCGCGTGATGTAACCGGATGGGTTTGAGAAATGTGAAGGGGTTAATGATGCTGCGGTTGCCAAAATCTTTTGTTCACAATAAAACACTGAATCGGCCTTCAACGCTCTCCATCGGTTCGATATCGGGCCTCTGCTGGTGTCATGGTGATGAAACGTGTGTTAGATGTTAATATGATAAGATACACAATCTCATGCATCCCAAAAAGCGTCTATTTTGTACCTCCACAGTAGAACAGGCTGACATGAGAACTGGGTGGGGGGCTGGGGGGCTGCAGGGCTGCTGGAAGGGGCCTCCAGTATTCATATGGGACCTTTATGTTTTCCAGCTTCATTCCCGTTCTCAAGGTTCTTTCTAAAAATACCCGAGCCCCCCCCCCAAGAACTGCTGGTGTAAAAGGATGACGTCATCTCCAGAGTTGCTCACTTTAATTAAGGCTGACTTCCTCTCTTGGTGTGGCATCGGAGCAGAGTGGCGCGATCACCTCCCAGAGCGAGGGAACACCCTCCGAAGACAAAGACGGCGGGGGGGGGGGTCGCTCCTCGCCCCCTGACCCTGGAGCCGACCCTGGGCGCTGTTTACATGTCGGGCCACGAACGAGGGCGGTGTTAACAGAGGGGAGGAAGTTGGGAGTCAGAGGAGGAGTAAAGCGAAGGAGAGCCGACGGCTCCGGGGACTTGACCTCTTCCTCTTCGCCCCCCCCCCCCCTTCCGGGGGGTCACGGTCCTGGGGCAGTGTGGGAACATGCCGGCTTCTGCTCCGTTCTGTTTACGCCGTCCGCGCCTCTCCTTCTGCATCTTCTCTGAATTGTGTACATTCTTGTGCGCCAGGCAGGAAAAGCCTCTTTAAGGTCAGAAGGGCGGGACTCGCCACCCGCTCCATCGGAGACGAGCCGGACCTGACCCTGACCTCTGACCTCCCCCCCCGAACCAACAGGCCATTGAGAGGTGAAGCAGTCGCGATTTTATTGACGGCGTTGGAGTCTAAAGCGGGCCGTAATTTCAACAAAATTTACAGATTGAAAATGATTTAAGAAGCATTTAGCCACTTAATGCAACAGTTAACTACTTTAGTATGTTTATGAGTGCCTGAGTAGAATAATAAACCACTCCTTAGGTCTTTTTTAAAGGCAGTAACCAAACAAAAAAATCCCTTTTTTTTACTGTTCAGGATAAAATAAAATCTGTGTTGCTGCTGTGTCGATCACTGCCACATAAATATGAAGGAAACTCAATCAGTGAAATGTGGTCATTCAAAACAGTCACACAAAATTTAGCTTTGAATCTTATGAACGCGTGTCCCTGGAGACATTGTTCCTGTGTTTTCTCAGCGTTTCTTATCGTATTCTCACAGTATGGTGAAAATACATTTAACTGGTGATGCCCCAGTCCCTTCACAGCATGTCGTACTGGTTTTAGTGACATCAGTGTATTTCCATGGTACTTGACTGGATAATGAAGCGGAATAATAAAGTGGTATAACCTTCTTTCACCACAAAACATTACACTTGGAGCATTAATGGGTGTAATAAAGAGCTGAGAGAGTCGCGCTAGCTCATTAGTGCTGGCCTCCGCCCAGTCCTGCCTCAACTGTAATCAAGTGGTTTGTTGTAATTAATCCAGATAATCCGTGATAACCTTGAGTAAGTGGCGCGGTGACGTGTGGGCCAGATTAAAGACGGCGCCTCCTGACCCCCGCGCAGCGGGCCGATAAGCATCGCGGCAGAATTGTCATTATGGCTGCTCCTTGAGGGAGCCGACCCTTGACCTTCCCACAGAGACGTGGCATTGTTCTCAAACGGGGAGACCGATAAAGCGCTCGAAAAGCTACATTGATTGAATGCGATGGAAAAAAAAACAAGGCTCCGCTCGGGCGGAGAGGTTTTCCCTCTTGATAGAGAAACTCTCATCTGTTATACCTCTACACTTACGGTAAATAATGAATATATGCACGTTTTACAGGAATGAGGCAGCAGATTGGTTTGGTGGTGGGTTTTTTTTTTTTTGGGGGGGGGGGATAATACACAGATGGACAAGGGGTTTGGACTCAAGTCAAACATCACTGGGAATCAAGCTGAGGAGTCACATGTAGGCTACTGAAGCCCAGCAGGAGCACATTTAGGATCATGGCTTTAGGACATATTGAGACATTTACGGTGAATTTATGAATGTGGGAAATACAGTCTGAGAGAAAGTGGTTCGACGTAAAGTCAAATTCTCGCCTTCAGCTGGTTACTGATCGTTAATAATGAAGATCTTTACCTTCTGACTGGTTCCAGGTCGTCAGCGGCGGTGCAACAGCGCCCTCTGACGGACATTTGCGGTACTTTCACTTAACTGCCCGAAAATTCTTTTTTTTAAAAAACAAATTCAGAGTCAAGTTCAAGTTCAATCTAGTTTTTCTTTTTATAAATCTTCTCTTTATAATCATTAAACGTAATACTAGCCTCCCAGACGCCATTCGCTTTATTTCTTTTTAGCTTTTATTTCTAACCTCGTTTATTAAACCATCTAAACGCATAATCAGGTTCTTGCGTACAGTCAAATCAACTCCAACATCTGCCACCAATTTGCTAAAAGCAATCAAGGGAGCAAAATTGACATCTAATCTGGGTGTTTTCAACCAGCGCGCTGAAAGAAAATGTTCTCTTCCAATGTTCTGGGTGCATTTAAAGATTTTTTTTTAATAGGTTTTAAAACGTTTGGGAACCAATTGTGGAATTTCCACATTTGGAAAAATGAAACCCTTCAGTCGCGGAGGCTGCCTGTCCTCGTCCGTCTCTCCCCACCAGCCTTTACGGCTCTTTAAAGTCCCTCATTCTCGCCTCCAGCGCCGCTCAGAGTCGGACCCGTGAGCCGGTCTCGCCGAGCTGCCAGAGTGTGAAGGCGCTGTCTCCGGTTTGACAGCCCAGCTCCGCCCCATCAGCAGCTCATCCACGGTCACCCGCCTCCAGGAAGGCCGCTTTGATGTCTTCATAACCTCTTGACCCCTGGGGAGTTTCCCCTTCGTCTGCAGTCTTAAATCCTTCTCCCGGGGCCTAAGAACCGCTCAGATCTCTGCCTGATACGTGTTTGTCTCTGATAACAACAAATAAAAATTGAATTGAGTACACATTCTTTCCCGTCCTGTTATTTCACTATCCGGAATAAGCGTCGGCGCTTTAATCCAGACGTCAACACAAGCCCAGACACGTTCAGCTGTCACCTGCAGGCGCTTACAGGCTGATTTAGTGAATGTGGACTAATGGAAATAACCGATCAGCGATGTGAAGGGCCCGGTTAATCAACGCCCTCCGTCGCCGCGCGTTTAAACCGTAATGATGTGCAGGAATTTTAGAGGGCGAGGGGAAAATAAATGTGCGACGACAGCTTTCGTCTGGGTTTTATTTGTTTTAGGCTCTTGTGTGATTTCATCCGAGTGCTGCAGGAACGACAGGAGGAGCTCAGGCCTGTGAAATTAAAGACCGGAGAAGTCTGGTGGTCAAATTATGAAGCAGGGAGAATCAATTCAAAGGAAAATTAGTACTTTTCAGCCTTTGTATTGGTTGATTTTGTGAACAACGGCGGATGTCACTTTCACCATAAGGGTGAATAAATAGGAAAGTGAAATCAAAAGCATGAATATGCATTCTACAGCCAGAGGCCTCATTTATTGCATGTCTTTGGATACTTTGATCGTTTTTTTATTGGTTTAATGATTGAATAGTTGGACTGTCTTGGATTACAAAATATTTTTTTTTACAAAAAAACAAATCCCGTCTGAGTTTTGCCATTTGTTCAAGTTAAAACAGATTTCTACAATGAATATCATCAACATCAGGAATGTGCCATATGTGACTGCATAGAGATTCACCTCAGAGTGGCGACGGTGTCCCAGGTAGTCCCTGGAACATCAGTACCCCAGCTTCACTTACAACATGACAATAAAAAAACAAACAAAAAAAAACACAAGAAAAACACACAAGTGGACCGCAACTGGTGCTTAAAATCATGCAGTTATGAATCTGGTGTGCAGCGGTCGTAAAAACAAAGAACAAATGTGTAATAAAAAACCAAGGAAAGCCTGCTGAAGCATCGCTACATGGTCCTAAACCAGCTCTAATCAGAGAACAGACAGGCACATTTACACTTGTGTCACGCCATTCAAGCTGGGCGTTTTTTTTTGTTGTTGTTGTTTTTTGCAGAAACTGACGGGCAATAGTGCAAAGGAAGCTTGAGACAGTTTTTATCTGTGGCCTGGTTGTCCTAACATCTGGTGTGAGGTGTCACATCTGCGCAGACAGTAAACATCAGCCTTCGCGCTTCTGAGTAGCGTTTTTAACTAAATACAGATGCCCCGTGTGTCCGATCCACTTCCCCTCGACTGCGACATTCCCCGACGAAAAACAGGATTCCTTCAGTTCGGCGATCCGAGCGCGCGTCACGCGAACACGGCGGAGTTTTTCCAGTCCGAGTACACCAGGAACCCGGTGAAGGTGCTGTCCGTCTTGGTGCTGGAGTAAAACCCGTTGTACTCGGACAGGGACATCTGAACCCACACCTGGTCTCCGGGGACCAGGTGGAGGAGGGAGCTTCCCGACAGGGACACGGGCTTGGGCCAGTTGCCGTAGAACTGGAAGTAGGACGCCACGGCGTGGGCGTTCTTCATCAGGTCGAACTGCAGGCTGGTGCGGTAGACGGTGGCGTGGACGGTGAAGAAGTACACCCCGGGGACCTTGCAGGTGAAGCGGCCCGTCTCCGGGCTGTAGTCGTCCTGCTCGTTCAGCAGGACTTTGTCGAACTGGACCGAGTTGCCCACGCTCAGGGGCAGAGTGCGGCCCTCGGAAATCTTGGCGCTGAACGCCGACTTGGGCGCGACGGCGCACTCTCCCGCCTGGCCCCGCTCGCCCTTCTCCCCCGGGTCGCCTCTGTCCCCCGTCAGGCCCCTCAGCCCCGTCTCACCTGGAATGAAAGGGCATGAGTATCCACGGCAACGCTGACCCCCCCTCCCCACAACCCCACGAACGCGGGCATCACCTGAGTCTCCCCTGTCCCCCTTCTCCCCCTTCTCCCCCGGGGGAGCGTCTCTCCCGTCCCTCCCGTCCCTCCCCGGCGGACCAGAGCTGCCGTGGAGGCCGGGAGAACCCGGGATGCCGGGCTGACCAGTGCACAGACTGGGAGGGATCTTGTTGTCTTCAAGCTGGCTGGAAAGATGGACTTGGAGGAGGAGGAGGAGGGAGTGCAGGAGGGGGAGCAGCCGGGCTGAGGTCATCGCTGCGCACGGAGAACAAAGCGGAATCATCAGCATGTGGCCGCGAAGGCAAAGAGCAGGAATGATGGGATTAAACAAAAACAAACCAGATACACCAGTGGAACCATCGTTACATCATCATTTCCAAACAGGGTTAACCAGATTACAGAGGCGGGGGGGGGCGTGTGAGTGTAAACACGCTGAGGTTCCTGCTTAATTCCGCAATATTCTGTTTATCTGTTCGGGACAGGATCCCAGCGCTGCAGCGTTCCCGCTGCGGCTCAGGTCAAAGGTCACCCAGCCACCGAACCATGCTTGATCAAAGCAGATTAATATCACAGACCAAAGCACAGGTTTCATTACGGAGGCCAAACATTCAACAAATCCCCTGAAAGAGAAACGCAGATTACATCAGTGAGTTGTTCATGAGTTTAGCGCTGCCAAGGGACGGAGGAAGTCAGAGTAATTCAGAACAGATGGAACTTTTTAATCCCCTTTTTCTTTCCCAGTCTGAAGGCTGGAGACACGGGAAAAGGAGAGATCCGACTGTGGGACTGCAGGTGCCGATTTTGGGATGAAACCCCGCAGATATTGAACTGTGCACGGCCACGCCCTCACGGAGGGTGGACCGCTCTCCGCTGAAAATCATCCAAGCTCTTGAAATAAAAAATTAAAAAAATAAAAACACACACACACACACACACACTGTCTGATGCAGTTACATAACAGCAGCAGGGACACGACAAAACACCACCCTTTTTATTATCAACGCTGCCTCCGGGCTGCTGGAATACTTCAATTCCTCCAGAATATTATGCGCTTTATTTATGATCTTAAAGTCTGGACTCTTCTCTCCAAGTTCAGCAGCGACTGAGTAAAGCTGAACGTTTACGGTTCTACAAATGATCCCAAAGGGAATGTCTGCCTCTGGGGTCCTTGGGATGTGTTGGACGGAGATTCCGGAACAGCTGATGAATCATGTTGAAAACGCTGCTGCGTTGCTGGAAAACGGGGTTTGTCTGAGCGACAGGTGTGTTTAATAAAAGCGCGGTGGGGGGGGGGCTGGACACCAGACGGACCACCTGAGGGGGCCTGGGACCACCTTCTGGTTCATGATCTCAGCCGTCATCCCGTCTAAACTCTGAAGGTAAAGCACGTTGTTCCTGCTGACGGCCTGTTTTCCTGCAGGCCTCCTCCCTTCTCCCCTCAACCCCCCCCACCCCCACCCCCCTTTGGGGCGAGACTGGCATCTAGTGACCCCGAGCGGGGGCGACCATGGCGACGCCTGTCTGTGACCCGGCTTGATGGTTTCTCCCCGGTGAAGACGTTTGTTTGCGGCGTGTAGCGGTAAAAGGGAAGGGGGGGGGGGGGTGGAGAGGAGGATTTGGGGGGGGGGTGTCCATGTCAGCGTTCCTGGTGTTGTGAAGGGCGCAGCCAAGAGAGCAAACAGTGAGTCTGAACAGCTGCTGCTCAGTAGCCTCCACATGATCAGGAACACCAGGAACACGCTCCGGGGGCCGAGGAGCACTTTTCCAGCCCCTGAGGCATGTTCACGCCCCCCCCCCGCCCCCCAGATCCTCAGACGCTCCCTTGGCTTTAAGGTGGTCATGTTGGTCAAACTGCCGTCTGAAATTTGATTCGAGGTGGTTAGTCTCCTGGAAAAGTCCCCCCCCCCCCCCCCCAAACCACAAACCCTATTCTCATTTGTGATTTCAGCCTGGGTGTTCTCTGGGATAAACACCGAGGCTGCGGGATACAGGGAACGACAGAGGGGCGACTGGAAACTGTGATCCAGCCGCCGTCGGGACGTTGGCCACGGCAGGCCGAGCGCTCCGAAAGCGGAGCTGAAGAGACGGGAGAGGGCAAAGGGAGGACCGAGAGCACCTACGGGTCCTGGGGCCCTGCGGATCCTGAAACGCGGGGGGATGAGGGGAGAAGCAGCAACATCTGCAGCTTGTAGAGCTGCCCCGGGCACATCTGGACAGGAGCTCGTAAACACGCAGCAGCGGCGGTTCGGGATTTTTATCAGGAGACAAAGGGGGCCGGATACGGTAACACCAGGGGAATGCAACGATCTATAACAAATATCACAGACGCAAACATCCTGCTGCACGATGGGAGGCGGTTGGGATCATAGCTCGAGATTCATCCATCCACTCAGAGGTAAAGAAGTGAACTTACTGGACGTCTGAGGGGGCTTCTGCTTCTGCTGATGGGACTCCTGGACGAGACCGTGAAAGCTGAACGACTGAAGGGAAGCAGTCCCGAAAATCCAATTAGAAACTGGAGTTGGAGGGAGAGGAGGAACTGAGGGTGGAGAGAGAGAGAGAGAGACACACACAGAGAGAGAGACACAGAGAGAGAGAGAGAGAGAGAGAGAGAGGAGGAGGAGGAGGGAGGATACAGGAGGAAAATACTTGATGTGTATCCAGGACAAGCGAAGGAGAAGGACGGAGGAAAGCATGAGGAGAGGGACTCGCTGAAGCTGTGGGATGATGAAGAGCAGAGGAATGTTTAGGTCGTTGCATAACAGCGTCTGACACGAGTCCGAGGGCTGTGGTCACTGCGACGGGCTGCAGCTGAGAGCGAGCTCCTGCTCCTCTTAGGGAAGCGGAGGGGGAACGCGAACTGGGACAGACCACGTTCTTCCGTATCCCTCCCGCATCCGCCCGGCTTCCTTCCTTATCTGCCTCTGTGATGGGGCAAATTGCTCCTTGCAGATAGCATCTCCCTCCCCGTCTCCCAATAATCCTCTTTTCCCTGTAATCCTCCGGCGGAAGTGTCGAGATGAGAGAGAAATAAAGTCATAAGATCTTTCCTGACAAGGAAGCTGAACTCGGTCTGGATTTATTTCACAGCCTCTTTGAATCCGGGCCAAGTCAAACGGACAACAACCCCCACCCCTCTGCCCACGAAAGGACGGAAGCAGTGCCAAAATGTGGACATAGCGGAGCAGCGTGTGATCCGGCTCCATCCGGGGTGACCTGTGGGGGAACCGGGAGAAGGAAAGACGAGCGCGGTGGGGACTTGGAGCGGGATTTAATAGGGTACGGTTTGGAGCAAAACAATCGAGTGGGAACAGTTGTGATGTGAGGGCCCGCCTTCCACCCAGTAACATGTGATTGTTTTTCTTTTTCTTTTTCTTTTTTTTTTTTAAAGCTCCTCTTGCAGATTTGGAAGGAAAACAGTGGTTCCAGACTGTTGTGGCTCCCAGAGGATGAATCAGCAGCAGACACTTCCTCCCACATATGGATAATCGCTGATATTGTGCACAATTTATTTTCAAATTAGCGCTTTTTTTTTGTTGTTGTTGCTGTTGGCCGCTACTTTCCCTTGGAGGGGGTCAGGGGAGTGAATCACCAGCTCATCACAGCACCCTTTCAACATTTAGGAGGTCCTCTCCTCCCCTCCCCATTACATTCCTCTCCTCTCCTCTCCTCTCCTCTCCTCTCCTCTCCTCTCCTCTCCTCTCCTCTCCTGGTCCTGCTCAAGGTTTCTTCCTGTTAAAAGTGAGTTTTTTTTCCAGCCACTGCTGCTTGTTGGGGTCAGATGAACTGAATAACTGTATTCAACATGTTTATCTGCACATTGTGGAAAATTAAAAAAATATATCAATGTCATGAATATTTGCAAAAAGGGGAGTCACATACACAAACACATTCTTGTATCTTCGTGAGGACTTTCATTGGCATAATGCATTCCCCAGCCCCCTGCCCAACCCTTCCCCATCACCACTTACAGCCTGAGCCTAAACCCAACCTCAGCCTAAACTCAGCTCTAACCTTGAAACCGTCTTAACCCTTCAAACAGCCCTTTCAACTTATGAGGACCAGTCAAAATATCCTCACTTTTCCAGTAAGCGGATATGTTTTCCTGACTATGTATTATGACTATGTGTACACACACACACACACACACACACACACACACACACACACACACACACACACACACACACACACACACACACACACACACACACACACACACACACACACACACACACACACACTCACACGCCTCTGCTTAGTCTTCAAATCCTCAGCCCAGCCTTTAGGGGAACAGCTCACTTTCCTTTGAACAGCAGCTATTACAGCTCCTGTGGAGCCGCCGAGCTGTGACTGAAGTAGACGCGGCAGAGTCCAGCCATGGTTTTAATTAGTGGCACAAGAATCAGCACATTCTGCATCTGTTTCCCTAATTTCCTGTAAGAACCCAGAACCTGCTCCTGCTGCCGCTGCCAGGAAGCTGTAAGCTTCAGGCAGCCTCACACATTGACCATTTCAAGTGGTCGATGATGGTGATGATGAGTCGGTGGTGAAATTACAGCGACGGTGCACTTTTAGCCGGGGTGGATGGAGACAAATAATAGTATGTCCCCAGGCAGCTGTGCATGCAGATGTTCCTACTCAAACAGACTAAAATGATGAATATGTCTCATGTGCAACATCTGTTCCTCATGAAAATACTTTCACAGTTGATATTTTACTTATTCATTTCAGTTCACCAGGGAAAGTGTTCTTCAAACGTCCAGCACGCACTAAATAAGTGTGAGACCAGAGAGCCCCATTCACCAGTCCGTCCATTACTGACCACTTAATAGCCGATTGTTATTCCCAGTTAGGGTCACGGTGACTGAGCCTGCCGCGGGAGTCACCAGGCGAGAGGCACAACACATCCAGGGCAGGTCCCCAGTCCATCGCTCTGTCTCTCTCTCTCTCTCTCTCTCTCACACACACACGCACACACACATTTGAACTGTGGTTTTTATATATTCAGCACTATGTATCTGTAGATCCACATTTGAGTGGATCCAATTCATTTTTTTATGAACTTTTAGTTTCAGATCATCATGTGCAGGTTAATGGATGATATATACACGTACATACATACATACACACACACACACATATATATACACACATACACACACACAGTATATAGATGTCCCCAATGACACCAATATCAGGAAGCAGGAACATAAGAAAGTGGAGAAAAACCAGGGCCTGACAGAGCAGTTGGAGAGGATGTGGGGAGTGAAGACCTCAGCGTTCCCTGTCTTCATCAGAACTCGGGGCTGTGACCCCCAAGCTGATGGAGCGGCTCCAGCAGATCCCGGGAACAACAAACAACATCTGAGAAGAGAAGCAGTGCTAGGAACAGGCCTCTGGTAGGGGACCTGAGTTTGGAAGAGGACCAGATTGTAAAAAAAATGTAAAAAAAAATGAATTGATGAAAAAACATGACTGGAACTGACCATCAGTAAACACGACAGGAGACCAAAGAAAAGTAAAGGAGACATGTTTATTATTTAAACTATCACTTAAATAAAAAAGTGCATAGAAAATAAACATGATTAGAAACTTTTTTTTCTTTTTACACTTATTTACAACTTTGTTTCCTAATTATACATTCAACCAAGTAGTTTGTGGTTCATTTTCACTGCGGTGGTTTTCCTTCATTTCGTGTGTGTGTGTACTGATCGAACACTGTCAGAACAGGAGGAAATATGACAGAACTCATAGATATTATTACGGAGAGCAGGAAGAATATTGATAAGACAAAGGTATGTTCAAGGCATAAGAGACAAGCCGCTTCACGATTCCCAATCTCGGGGGGGGGTTTACCCCCCCTCCTCCAAGTCCTGCCACCTTCTCCCTCTGTGACACCACATCCCATCATAGGCTGATAACGTCTATACACAAAAAACTAGTAGAAACATACAAATACATGTTAATGTACTCGTTTGACCTCTCCGACGCCTCTGCTCGTCCGAGAACAATTCAGGGTGGATGTTTGCATGAAATAAATAAATTACATGTTCTCCACATCAGCATTGTGACTTCTATAAAAACGGTACAGGATAAGTACAACCAAGGCTTGAGAGAGAGAGAGAGAGAGAGAGAGAGAGAGCGAGAGAAAGAGAGATGGTCAGGGAGACATGAGAGGGTTCCAAAATGACCATTTTGGTGGGATAAATCCAAAATATAAACTCCTGGTCAGTCTCCACAAACCAAAATCTTTTCATTGATACCACGTCAAGTAAGCCGCCTACAAAGTCCCTGTTAAAAAACATACAAATGAAAATATATATATTAAAAAAAAAAAAAAAAAAAGCGAGAGAGAGAGAGAAACATTCACTACAACAATCCAGAAAAATGAAACAAAACAAAACAAAAAAAAAAAAAAAAAATGGCCGACCTCAAGAAGTATACAACCACGTTATTACAGTTACATTTTTCTCACAGATAAAACCATACCTGTCCGGAAAGGAAAGAAACAAAAAAAAAAAAAAAAGAAAGAAAAAAGAAACTGCGAGGCTCCTCGCTGATGAAGGAGCGCGCCGCAGGCACAGCAAAACTGGTACTGGATATTATCAATACACAAAAGAATGATGCACGTTAGTTTCATCTGAGTACTGTAACACAAAACCATTATAGAGTACATTGAGACATTGCTATTAACCTTTATAAATCTGCTGTTTGCTACTGTAACTAAGTTTGTCTGCCCATTCCATATATTGTATAGATACTAAAGTACAAGAAATTCCTATGCATGTTTCTGTATTGTTATGTATTTATAGTATAATTACAGATAATGACAGAAGGGCCACTGGTGTGGCGCTGCGGTAAAATGAAGTCCAAAGAAACGGAGAGACTATTTCATTTATTGTTTGTCTGCTGTTCAACAGTGAAACCGTCGCCTTATTGTTCACTGAAGCGTCTGACCCTGAAGTGGTTGTTGGAAAGTGAGTCGTAGACGGAGCCCTTGGCGCCAGCGGCGACGCGCTCGCTGGCGCAAGTGTGTAAGTGTTGAGCTATCCCAGTACGGACCAGTCCTACGGAGAGAAATGCCACTGCTGCTCGCACGATATTATTCCCGATGCTGAAACTGCTGCTGCCTTTTTTTTTTTTCCTTATATTTTCCTTTTTTGGGAAGGGGGGTGTTGGGGGGTGGGTTGATCTTTATCTACCGAAGTTGTTCGCGGAACTGAATCGACATCATCAACAACAACAAAATAAATAAATAAAGCAATGTCGGTTATAGGTTTGATGATGAGAGTAATACATTCATTGTTGACCTTAGCAGCAGAACCCAGCGGGCCCTGAGAAGGTGCAGCTGGACAACCGCAAGGCCGGGCTGGCGTGCTCGGGACCTGACCTCTGACCATCCCCCCACCACCCCCCACCCCACCCCACCACCCACCCCCACCCCCGTACGTGGAGACGCGCGACCGTTTCGCTCGGTCTCGCCGCACCTTCGTGGAAGGACACAGCTGCTGGCGTGGTCCCTGCCTTCGCTTTGTTTCAGAAAATAAACAACAATAATAAATAAACGAGTCAAGTGCACTTCGCTAAAGCCTCAAACGGCACTTCCTGGAGTCGTCAAGGCCGCTCAAACAGCGGCAGCAACCCGCTAAGTGTATTCTCGTGACGAGCTGTGCTTCGGCGTTGGGAGTTGCATTGTCTGTCTGAGGAGAGAGCAGAGTTCCTGCGTCTGTTCAGTGCCACGGCTAAAGTGCAAGTCACCTTTTCCTCTAAGCCAACAACGACGATAAGCGGTGGCGCGGGCGATGACGCAGGCAGCATGCATGGCGTGCGACGACAAACTAGGTAAAAAAAAAAAGAAAGAAAAAAAAAGGAGCAGAAACAGTCGAATTAAACGTTCAGTCCAGGACGCGAAGGCCTTACGAGACGGCGTGCGTGCTCGTTCGCGACTAAGGCAGACAAGAGGGGATCGAATGGGGGGGGGTCTTTTAGATTGGCGTTCTGATGCGGGATGGACACCAGCGGGATCTTTAAAATAAAGGCACCTCTTCCTGGAGACCGAGTTTGCAGAGGGACAAAACGGTTTGACGCGACAGGTCTTCCAACTGGCTATCAAACCCGACGACTGGTGGAGAGAGAGAGAAAAAAAAAAAGAGTGAAGGGTGACCCGGTGGTGGAGCTGGGAGCGGAGCGGGCTCTCGGAGCGATGTGGCGCGTGGACAATAAGGCTGGAGATAAGAGATATCTGCTGTGGGTTGACAATCTTAACTCTCTCAAGTGCATAAGATAACAGCCAGCGCGGCCGCCGCGCGGCCAGCGTGAACTGGGACCAATAACAAGGAAAAAGAAAAAAAAAAAGAAAGGAAAAAAAAAAAAAAAAGAAGCTGTCAGCTCTGACCAGACGGCCTGGGATGGATAAAAGAGCTCCTGGTGGACTGAACCAGTAAAGGGGACCGAGCCACAGACCAGTGTCAGTCTTTGGAATCAAAGAAAACATTCAGACTACAAATTAAAAAGAAAAAAAAAGAGGAAAAAGAACACATGAACCAAAAAAAAAAAACTTTGAAAAGGCAGCAGAATACAAAACAGACCGAGCATTAGTGTTTGTAAACGTCTATTTCCTACAAAAATGGCAGTAAAATAAATACGTTTTTTTAAAAAAATATAAATACCATCATTAAGTGCTATTCACTATGAGTGCTTTTTAAGTCTTTTTTTTTGTAGAAAAATATACATTATTTACATTTATTTTTTTTAAAAGCAAGCATGATATTCCCCTGCCCGTAATAAAAAGAAAGAATACCAGACAAGAATTTAAAAGACGTAATACAAATAAAAGGAAAGAAAATCACGGTATTGGTTACCACAACAGGCCGAGAGGAAAATGTCAATCCGAAGACATGATGTTTGGTTCTCTTTGAGGCAGCAATTTGGAACGTGATTACAAAAAACGTCAGAGCTTATATAATGGCCAAGAGTTTGATATATCGACGGCGTGCGTAAACTCGCCGTTCGTCTGCATGTTTCAAAGTTCCAGCTGCATCTTTAAAAGAAAAGATTCATAAATATGTCTACTAAAGCACATCAGTAGGGTTCTCCGGTCCCTCGGCTGTCAGTCCACCAGGATCTCTAGCTGCCTCGCTCTCTCAGGCCAGAGGCGAAATCCCATCAATAACAACTGTCAGACTAAAAGTCCATTTACGTATCAACCACAGATGTCAGGAAGGTACAAAAATACCCTTTTTGTTTGAACAAATCTACACGTCAATTCCCCCTTCCCTCTCTTCCTCAGTGGTCACTGCGCCCCCTGCTGTTTCCATCTGTGCAGCTGCTGCACTGTGTTTTTTGAAAAAAACAAAACAAACAAAACGACAAAAAAATAAAAAAATAAAAAAGACAATGCAACGCCGCCTGATTGGGGGGACGTTCCGCTTAATCTCAATGACTCGGAAGGCATCAGGGCACATTCAGACAGGGAGATCGATAAGAACTGACAATGAGAAGTCAAAACAAAATCAAAAGGGTTGTTTTTCAGTGTCCTTTCAACAAATTGCACTTTGGTGTAAAATGGAGCCAAGGTCTTTGATTTGTTTTGCTTTTTTTTTTTTTTTCTGTTCACATCTGAGCATTTGTGTGTTTCTTTTCAAATCAAGGAGGATGGGCCAATGTAAAAACCATGGAGGGATAATCTTATCTCCTAAATCAAAATTGATATTGCAATGCTGTAAAGGCTCGACCGTTTGGTGAGTCACCTCTGAAGGTGAAGCCCCCCGTTGCCAAATGAACCGAAAGGAGGCACGATTCTGTACGTTGGAATTCCTACAAATGGCCCTTCCTCCAGAAATGGTCTTTTCTGCATATACAGGAGCACTGAGTGTTCTGCCAGCATCAGCAGCGGAGACGCAGTCAGAGTCGCGTCCTGTTGGCAGCTCTGATACCGTGTGACCCAGAACATTAAAAAGACAGCCAGCGTGCGGACGAACCGTCGGCGGGGGTCGCCCTCGGAACGCCGCCGCGCTGCTGCTCTCCTCTTTCTGACTCTTCTGATATTAGTTGAGGAACTTGCGGCACTTCTTTGAATTGCAGTTGCAGGGCAGCTTGCTGCTGGCGTCCTCGATGGGGAACTTGTAGTCGTAGGTGAGCTCCTCGCCTCGGTAGATGCGGCGGGACGCGAAGATCACGATGTGTTTCTTGCCGTCCACGGTGATGACGCGAGAGTAGCAGTTGGGCTCGCAGGAATGGTTGATGAAGCGCGCGGCGTTGCCGTGGACCGTGGCGTCGACCACCTCGTAGTCGTCGATGCGGAACATGTAACAGCCGATTCCCTTCGGGGGGGGGGAGAGAGAAGAGACGGGGGAGGTTGTTGGACCTGTGCGCCTCGCCTGGAATCTACGGCTTAGGTTACCGATCCTCACCTTTCCATCGTAGTACTTCTCCCGCTTGTCGGTGAGCACGGATCGAATGACGTTTCCAGAATATTCAATGACCATTTCGCCAGCCTCAATGGTTTTCTTACAGAACAGACCTCGGCCATGGATCGGAGATCTGCGGAAGGGAGCGTTTGTTTTTTTAAAACACATCTACCGTATTTTCACGACCATGAGGCGCACCTAAAAGTCTTAAATTTTCTCCAAAATGTACGCCGCGCCCTATGGTGCGGTGCGCCTATTGTGTTGTTGTGAGACGCGAACGTAGTGGAAGACAAGGGGCGTGGCGAGAATGGCAAGGGGCGTGGCGTGAACGTGCGGACGGCGCATAAGAAGAGCACGAGCCGTCAGCGCACGCAATGAGGAAGTGCACGTGCACTCTGAACCAGGACTAAATCAGGACTAAATCAGGACTAAATCAGGACTAAATCAGGACTTAATCAGGACTAAACCAGGACCAGACCAGTAAAGTGAAACGTGCTTTTGGCTGTTTATAATTTTCAGTGTCTGGTTTGCACTGATATGTTCCGAGTCCAGAGCCCGCACAGATGTTTTACCGGTACGTTTTACCGTGCCTGTGCCCGCGCCCTATAACCCGGTGCGCCTTTTGTATGTGTTAAATACCAAAAAGACACCCGTAACTGAAGCTGCGCCCTATAACACGGTGCGCCCTATGGTATGAAAATACGGTAATTATACTGACTTTACAGTCTGATTTCTTGAGGTACACATGCAAGACTGACACGAGCAGGCAACAAATTCCTACTCAATAACACTTTGTAAAATGCATTTTCATGCGAGTTGCTGTGATTAACAGTTAAATCCCCGCTGCACCGACCTGTAGACTCCAACAGACTCTTTCGAGGTGACCTTCAGCTGCTTAAATCGGACAGCCAGTGGCAGTTCCATGGAGACGCGCCTGCAACAATAGCAGCAAGGACGCCGGCGCTGAGGAGAGATTCCTTTCTATAAATGACAATATGGCCTTCTGGTGTGACTCTTACCTGGCCGTCCTGAGCTGCCCTTCGTCACCCTCGTCTTCGTGGGGCCTGTACTCTGGAGGCTGGCGGTGTTTGGAGGCCAAGAAGCTGAACATGTCAAATACACACCTCCTGAAATCAGAAACACAAGCAGGCGTGATTGCGGGGCGATAAACAGCGACTACAAAGACCCGGTGGTCACTCTTAACGCTGTAAGGCTGTGTATCGTGTGTGTGTTTTAAACCTGTGGTTAATCTCCGCTCGGGCTGATCCGTGGGGGTTGATGGGAGGTTCATCGGGCTCGTCTGGTTTGTGAAAGCGGAAGCGGTAATTGTGACAGTGTCTGGAGCCGTAGAGCTGCTCGAGCAAGAAGACCACTGCCTCATGGACAATTCCCAGCATCCTCAACCCATTTACACCTGGGACGTAAAAGTAAAGAAATACTCTGATGATATACTGATAAATTAAAAACAAAACAAACAAAAAAAAAAACAGTTCTGGTGTATTTTTTTGTTTTGGGATGTTTTTCAAATGACAAATCACCTTCGAAGGAGAGCTCCTTGAGTCTGGCATTGGAGCGAGCTTCCTGCACCTTATCAGTCAGCGACTTCCACGCCTCTGCAGGATGACAGCGATGACAGAGTGAGTGTGATAGAGAGTCAGTCTCTATCCACGCTGGAACCTCTGTGTTGTTTACACATCAGCATGAGCGCCTCATCTAAATTCCTCCCAACACGAGAGTCATTTTGACTTCTCACGATTTAAAATATCCCTGATGGTTGTCAAACGCTTGAAAAAGAGAAGACGATGAGAAATTCTTCATATAATTCATCTCACCTTCGATGCTCTCGCAGCGGATGTGAAAACCATCCTCGCTGCAGATTTCAAAGATGATGCCCTTCTTTGGTTTGCTATCCAAGTCAAGGTCGCTGCTGTTCTCCTGATCAGGTGGGGAAGCCACTAGGAGAGACCCTGCTCCCTCGGCTACCGACCCTTTCTCTTTCCCCAGTGTGTTTCCTGGAGGGACATGTCCTTCGGATGTCTTCTTTTTCCCTAGAACACTGCAAAAAAAAATGTTTGGATCAAGCATTAGAGGGTTTTTTTCGTTGTCGCAGGTAATAATAATAGATGTTCAGCACAGAGAGATGAGAGATTTATACCTCTTGTTGGTGGTCTTCTCAGTGGGCTTGCCAGTGTCCATGGGCTCCAGGGAGCTAAGCTCTTTGGAACTGAATGGAAACATGAGGAAGGATTAACATATGAGTATATTATTAATGTTCATATCATTCTTCCCTGCTCATAGCCAAATATAAACCACAATAGAAACAAAACCAGACTGTTGGCTATTATTTTATTATACTAATTTAAAAGTGGTATTTCTATTTTTTTTCCTCTTGTACTAAATCAAATGGTAAGCCAAGGACAAAGTAAATCTAATAAAATGATCTTACCTTGGGTTTGATTGCACTCGACCTGCAGGGTTACTGTGATGCTCTTCTTCCTGAGAAACTTTAAGCTTTTTCCCGCTGGTAAAGTTTGCGCTCTGCCTGCTCCTCTTTGTTTTTTGTTTGCCTTTTTCTGTTCCCAAAACCGCCACTGTTGTGTTGCTTTTTGCCGGCCTCTGCTCCGACGACCTGGAAATGGGAGTGGTTCTGCTGCTCTGGGACAGCGCCGACGTCTGCGTGAAAACGCTGACGACGCATCCTTTGGTGGGACTTAAAGGATTCGCTGTGCTGGGAGCTATAGTGACGGTGTTGGGCCCCGAGTCCAAGGTCTGGACTCTGTTAACAGGCTGAGACTGATGCTGCAGGTGAAGGCTGCCGCCTTCTGTTTCCACTTGCTGGTTCACAGCCATGCTGATGGTCTGCTGGGAGGGCAGCACGCAGATGCTGTTGCTTAGCGATGTCTGAACAGACGATGTCAGCTGTGACATCAGAGGCGCGCCTCCGGCTGACTGGAGGACCATTGGCTGATCGGACAAGCCCAGGCCGTGTGGGCCGGCTTTAAACAGGAGGTTGCTAATCGACCCTGTGATCTCGGTAGAGCCTATGACGGGCGTGGAGAGGGAAACCGAGCCTGGTGCCAGCAGACCGGCAGCGCCACTAGGAGGCACTGACACGACATTCACCACCGACTGACTGGGATTCAGACCCGACACTGTGCAAGGCAGAAGATGAGCGTGAGATGAAGAATCGTGACCAAGGATGCCCGACTGGGCAGGCCCAGGGATTCTCTGCTGAATAAGAGTAGTGGGGTCTAGATACATGAGCCCTGATTTTGGTCTCTTGATAATATTTGGGACTTTGCGCTGAGAAGTGGAGATGGTGCTTAACTCAACCAGTCCGCCAGGTTGGCCAGGAATACTAGCAGTGATCTGAGGGGAAGACAAGTTGATGAGGGTCATGTTAGGCGGGTTGACTTCGGACGGTGCCAGAGTAGGTTGGCTCCGGGAGCGAGCTAACTTTTTGGTTTTTCTTGGCTGAAGACGAGAGATCGGCCGCTTCTTGCCGTGAGCGGAAGCGAGGGCGGCGGGGGAGGAAGTGAGGGAGGGCGAGCTGGACACGATGGCGACGCTGGGGACCAAATCGTGGGGTCGGCCAGCCTCGGAGACCAGGATCTGGGATTGGTCGTGGGGCAGTCCAATGAGAAGCCCGGAGGTGGTGCTGGGGATTCCGGTCTGGAAGCCCGTTTGCGTGGCCCCTGTGAACGTGTGGATCTGTGAGGGGTGCGCCATGGTGCCCAGGACTTTGCCAGCGGGAAAGATTGGCTGGGCTGTGGATAAACCAGTATTTAGGCCTGTTGCAAGAGTCATAGAACTCAGCACTGCTTGAGAGCTGTTGTCCATAACTCCCGCGGCACCGAGTTTTTGGGTGACACCATTAGGAACTGTTTGAAGAACATACAAAGGCTGGAACTGCTGATTGACCAAAATAAGTTTGTCAGGACCCGGTTTGATGACTGCTGGGCTGGAAACTTGAGCCTGGGATGGCCCAGAAACGGGACTAGGGCTGCCTGCAGCTACGGCTGATGATTGGAGGTATTTCTGTGGCAGGGAAGGAGAACTTGGCAAACCAGGGGTGCCAGAATTTCTGTTGACATCCTGGTTACTCGAAGGTTCAACTACCTGGCCAATGGCGGAGCTTGGAATAAAGTGTTCGGGGGTCATGTGGCCTTCTGCGACCTGTGCGGTTTTGTTTCCTAAAGTTGAAGTATCGTGCTGATTCTCTGATTGTAAGACATTTGCTCCCGTTCTCTTCTTGTCCCCGCTTTTGTCGCCACTGATCGCCTCGGCATTTGAAGTCAAAGCCAGCATGTTGCGGTCTGACGAGTCGGGGATGAGACTCCCGGCAGTGTGGTTCTGACCTGTGCTGACAGAAGGGCTCCGTGTGGTCAGGACAGAGAGGTCAGAAGGCAGCTCCAAAGGAAGATAAGGCTCCTCTACTGACATGGAACTATTAACATTACTCTCCACCACACCTCCGCTCTCTGTGTTGGGCAGCGGCTGGGAAAAGTCATCAAACAGCATGTTTTTACGCCTGTTTACGTCCACATATCCCTCGTCGAGGAGCAGCTCCGAGGAGGACGGCTCAGATTGCTGACTGAGTGCTTGCATTGACATGGAGGGGGTGTTGAGCACAAATTCCATGATATCAGATGGCAAAATATTACCACAGTCATCACTGTTGTTGTTGTCAGAGTCTGATTTCAGCAGATCAGAACTGAGGGACAGTTGGGCTTCCAGTGGATCCTGACCCTGACTCTGGGACTTGACCCCGCCTCCTAAAGGAAGGCAGTTCTCTTTCTGGTTCTTCCTGCCTTCACGGGTGCTGCTGCTTACTGCTCCACCGCCGTTATCGTCTTTGCTCAAGTCATGGGAGTCCGGTTTCTCGACGTGCCTGTCTCTACCCCTTCTCTTGGGGTTTATTTTATGCGGCGTGGAGGTGGACGTCGCCGTGGTTGTTGTAGTGCTCGTGCTGGTGTCACTCTCAGAACCATCATCAACTCCGTCGAGCTGGCCGATCTGCGGCTTGCCTAAAGTCCTGCGCATAATAAAAGACGATATTACTGCAAGGGAAAAAAACAAACTGTGTTGCGTTTGAGATGGTTTCTTAAAACTCTGTGTACTCACAAAGCATTCAGCATGTCCTCTTCGGTTTTCCCCTGTGCCCTCTGCTGCTGCTGGGCCTCATCTTTCAGAAAGCGCTGGAGCTGGGAACCTCTACCCACGCACTGATCTATCCCTTCAATAGACGGCAAGCCATCACCGGGGTTAATGATTGTTCTGGTGAAGCTGTAGTAGAACGGGTCTTTGCCGCTCTGTTTCATTTCATCATCTTCATCCTCTCCGCTGTCGCCCGATGAAGAAGTGCTGCTCATGTCGTCTGCCCCGTCCACCTGTCCCTCGGCTGATTTCTTGCGGATACCGGTCCTCCTCTTGACTATGGCGCCCGCTCCATCGCCGCTTCCGTAGAAAGGAAGGTCCTCTTCCCCGTACGACCGGACCCCGTAAAAAGGAGTGAGGCCAAAAAACATGTTGGAACGTGCGCGTGCGCTGCGCCGAGGGTAACGCCGCTTGGCGGACCCTGAGCCGTCGCTGTCGTCCTCGTGGTGCTTATCGTCCATAGTCCGATCGTTGTCGTCCTCTGGGCCGTCGCCCTCGTCCTCGGTAGCGTGAGTGAGGAGACTGTGGTGGTCCCGGTGTTTGATATGCAAGTGCTTGGTGCGGAGGTCCTCTTCTGTGGGAGTTTGGCTGTCAGATTCTGAACCGTCGCTGCTGCTGCCCGATGGGGAGTACAGAGTGGCGAGGGCCGAGCGACAGGTGCCCTGGCTAGCAGTGGAGATGGTGGAGGTAGGAGTCACAGTACAGGAGGAGGGTATACCACCAACAGTGCTGGTCCCATTAGGGTCGAGCTTCATCTCAGCCTTTAAAGTGGTTACAGTAGGGAGTTTAACCGATTTCCGTTTCTCTCTGGAGGACAGTGGCAGCTGGTTAGTCGTTGGCTTGGTGTGAGGCTCAGAATCGGTTTTTACTTCTGGAGCTGAACTGCTCTGCTGCAGGTTGTCCACTCCGGAACTATTCTTTCTCTCAGAAGAATGGTAATTTTCTCTGTTCTTTGAGGATGACCTATCCCCCCCTTGGTTCTCCGGCTTCTCCCCCTGAGCATTCCCATGGGCCTTGATGTTGTTTCCAAGCACTGCAGCCCGACTATTGCTACCATTGTTAGAGCTGGTGTTCGTAGCGTTTGTGTTGAAGCTGCCAGTTGCTTTTGTATTATTGTTAAGAAGGGGGATTTTGCTGTTGTTTTGAAGAGTCTTCTCTCTTTCGCGGTCTTTGGAAACCTCTCTGCTGCCTGCTGTCTTTACTTTGGGTTGTTTTTCTTTGGCAAGTGAGGCTGCAGGTGAGGCCAAGTGCATGGAGCCTTGCTTAACAACATCCTCCTCTGCCTGTATCCATGAGTGCCACGGAGGCTTCATAGCTGCTGCGGTCACCGGGCCGGCTAGGTAATCATTGGATTTGCGTGCACTAGACTTCTGAATAGAAGACTGAGGAGAACCAGTTTTCCCAACGACAGAGTCCTTATGGAATGAAGCCTGCATTACGTTTCCAGTAGACTGGGTGCTGTAAGAGTTGAGCCGATGACGAGGCATCACATTGGGGCTCATAGAATCGTCCTGGTCTTTGCCTCCGTGTTTCCCTTGCTTGTCTGTCTGTTTCGTACCTCCGATCCTCTGCTGCCCCGTGAGAGCAGCCGTGCCAACGGGAGGGGAGTACTGGCCTGAACTTGCAGGTACCAGCCCAGGGTTCTTCGCCTCATCTCCAGCCTGTTTAAACTGGGTGCCAGTGTTACGATCTTTGCCTGAGCCAGAGTCTTTGTTTCGTTCTGTGCTTCTATTACTGAAATCCCTGGATGGAGGTCTACCCTTGTCAGTGTCTCTGCTGGACAATCTGTCTTTACCCTGGCCAGAATCTTTCCCCGTCTCTTTACTATATTGTTTATGCTTATCAGACTCCCTCAGACCTGCTTCTTTACTGAGTGACCGAGATTTTTCCATATCTTTATTACTGGGGTCTCTAGAGAATGATTTACTCTTATTAGATTCTCTATGAATTGGGTCCCGGCTCCCATGTCTCCCTTTGTCAGCCCCTCGGTTCAACTGTCTTCCCTTTTCTGAGTCTCGAACTTGATCTCTGACAAGCTTTCCCCTCTCAGATTCTTTGTGATCTAAATCTTTACTTAATGATGTCCTTTTTTCTGGCTCCCGGCCTGATACTTCACATTTGTCAGAGTCTTTTTGTAGTTCTCTGGATGATGGATTCTTTTCAGAATCCTTACTAGCTTGATCTTGACTCGAGGCTTGCCCTTTGTCAGCCTCTCTTAGCTCTTGGTCTCGAGATGACTTCTGTCTGTTTCGCTCTGCAGAGAAGAGCCTTCCTCTTTCGTCGTCCCTCGGGGTTTGACTCTTTGCAAACTCTTTGCTGAGGTGTTTAGACTTTTCTGGGTCTCTGGCAGGAGACGGAATGAGAGGAGGGGGTGAGGTAAGGGGCCGTGACAAAATCTGAGGTGGGGAAGTAACACCTCTTTGTCTATTTATCTGGTGCAGGGGAGGAGAGAGAGAGGCGGAGCTGTTGCGATGCGAGTTGATGTTCTGAATACTGGGATTCACTGGGGACTCCACTGGTGTCACATTCTCTTGGCTTTGGGGCTGTGCATTACCACCTACAACATAAAAAAGAAAATGTAAACATAGGCAGCTATTTCATGTAGATTCGCAACAATTAAATCTAACGAAAGGGATTCCAAACTGTTTCTAAAATTTATAGCAAGCAAAACAGATATGTACCTAGGGAGGGAATGGGACTGGGACCTAGTGTGTGCTGACAGGGGGGGTAGCTGGGGTGTCGGTTCCTGGTGTAAACCCTGAGCTTTGGGGTGTTGTTAGGGGAAAGGGAATCAGGGCGTCTGGGGGATTCAAATGGATCTGGAAAGTCTAAATATAAAAGAGAAATTGACACAATCTGGGTTGTTTTTTTCCCCTGAACACATAAACATCCAAAGCATAATAAATGGAACTGTAGAACTGCAAAGAACTGCCAAATGTACACATTATAAACAGTACCTGTCATAGGTGGTGGGCTGTGCGCTATTGTGTGATTCTCTTCAGGAGACATTACGTTTTTTAGGTCAGACTCCAGCACTGTTGGGTGGCAAACTAGAATCCTGCAGGTATACACACATCGCTTCCGAGCGTCTAAAGTGCTCCAGTATACCCGTGAACACCTGGAAGAGATTTTATTTAGTCTGACCCACTTACAAGCCAGCAGCTAATTGCATCCTTAAAATGTGTTTATTAAAAAGGTTAAATAAACTCACTGGTATCCTATAGGGAAGAGTTTTCTTTTGCAGTCGGAAAGCTCAGTCAGTATACCCAGGCAATCAATGGTCATGGAGCCTGCAAAGAAGGTGTATAAAAAGGTGCGCCACATAAAAATTCACAAAATAATGGAAGAAGGGAATCCATCATTGACACAATTACCAGAAATGCACTTACCTATCATCATGTGAACATTTTCAGGCTCCAGTCCTGACAGCCATTTCCTCCTGAGACTAATGCCCTCAAGGTCTACAAGGACCCGGCGAGTCACTTCAAACTCAGACACCACCTTGAAAATATTTTAAAAACGTTAGGTCACAGTTTCCATTCGCCATAAATCTAATAAATTCAAATGTGATCCACTTATCTAAACATCAAAAACAATGTGTATTCAAGTTCTCTACAGTATGAAGGCATCAAAAAAAAAAAACAACTTTTGCTTACCTCCCCCTTGATGAGGTCTCTGTGTTTTGGACAATAGACTTTCTTGTCTTCCAGGAAGACACAGTGACAATGACGAGCGCACATGAAGTGGTAGTTACTGGTGCATGATGTGAGACAGCAGCTGACTGTGGCCCCTGGCAACTGACACTTCTCACAGTGCTGAAAGAAAAGCAGCAGCAGGTTGTAAATGTCGGTCTGGCGTATAATACCTGAAAGAACAAAGACCTTAATGGTGATGGACAACGTGTCTCACCAGCTGTTTCCCCCTGAGGACAGCCGTGTGAACATTTTTCAATGACCCCTCGTCATCCTCAAACACCTCAGATGACCACAGGGCACAGTTTATATGGGCCCACTCGTTCTGACCAATGTACAACAGTCTGCCCCCCTCCTGAAACCAGAACATATCAGACATGAGTGGCAAAGAAATGCCTACGGGTGTTATGGTTGAAAAAGATTTTAGACTCACATTGGTATTCTCGTCACCATACTTGTGACACAGAACACACCACCTGTTGTCACTAATGCCTGGTGGTGGGGGGAGCTCTGGGCCATCTTCATGATCTTAGAAGAAGGCATGATAAAGTGGCATAATCAGAAAACTATGCATTTCTAGTAAAAAAAACAAAGCAAGTGTATATATTTATATATTCAGGCCTTACCGGGTATGAGCGGAGGAGGGGGTAGAAGAGGTGGTGGAGGCAGAGGAGGAGGGGAGGCGGGAGAATCTGGTTCCCCAGAGGTTTTGGGCTGGGGAGCTGGGATGATCTTTTTCATGAGGTGGGAGTGCTCTGCACGTGAAAGCTCCTGTCTTTCCTGCCACTGGGCGTAGTTGTGGTCCAGAGATGGTGGCAGAACTGCGTTTGGGAGGAGCCCACTGAAGGAAGAAGAGCATCCGGATGCTTTTACACTGATATCACAATAGCACTGATAAGGAGGAGGATAAAACTTCATAACAGATGTGACAACATCGCAACATATGAATATGTCCATCAAAGATGTGAATAGGCATATTCGTTTCTGAATAAAGCACACATGAAAATTCATAAGAGAGACAGTTATAGGTTTCAAAGCGCTTAAACATACATTGTATTGAATAAAACAAATGATGTGTTGAGCTCGCTAACTAATTCTAACACATTTAAAAACCCTAATCACTTCATGAGAAGAGATAAAAACATTTCTTATTTCAACTTTTTGTGCAGTAGCATGTGAACTACATTATGTGCATCTTATGTAAAATGAAAAAAAAGTGGAAACTGTGATGTTTCATTTGGTCTGTTTCTTTTTTGTCAATGCTGTTGGCAGGTAAAGATGGGTGGAGGCGTTGATTCAAATTCCAAGGTCTGGGCGGGCTGATCCTAAGTTATTTGGTCTTCTAATCTGACGCCCTCGTTTTTGCTCCTGATCAGCATCTGCTTGTTTGTCTTAAGTTTTGTTTTGCTTCACTGGCACAGAATACATTTTATTCAAATATTATTGATTTACAAAAGATACTGTATATCATTTTGCCATGTTCTTTTTGCATTCATTGTAGTTTTGTGGTCTTCCCTTTGTGTACTGTAGCCCACAAAGCCTGCCAATGACATCAGAAATGCTGGAGACGCTCATATTCAACAAATGTTGCCAAGAAAAGCTGAATAACTGGTGTGACGCTGGACATCATAGTTAGTATGCCAATGATAGCTGCAGGATTCACTGGTTTCCTGGCCTACAGCACTAACACGTATTAATACACAAAGTAAACCACAATTAGACCGCAAGTATGCATCAAAGAGCCTTCAATTGTAATGTGACACTGTTACGCTTTACCTCCCACACTGCCTAAAGGATGGGCAGAATAAATGGCCTGGGAAAGCTGCAAGCTAAATACATGAGAATTACTGAATGGTTCAGAGTGAATGAATATCTTCTCCAATCTGCAAAGCAATAAAAACAATCCATTCAAGATATATATAAACAGTCTGAGCTTTGGGCCCATCATAATGCTGTTCCATATTTATACACAGCATCCGTTATCCAATATAATAATAACATTATTATCGACTTGCACTGAATTCTCTTACCTTAACTTTCAACTTCACTTCAAGACTAAAGTTCCAATCAATTTCATTCCAACAAAGCAAAAACTCTGACTGTGTCTTAATAATCGTAAAACTGAGTCCTTTTAAATATAACCAAAAGCTGTCCATTAGGCACATAAATGAATGAATGACTGCAGCTTTAAATCTCATCTTCAATCATCAGCCAGAGCCAATTTGTATTGCAAGAAAAATACTACTGATCCTTAAACAGCGTTCTTGGTGTTGGATGTCATGGATTAAAAATCATTTGCTATAATCCAAACTTTTTTAGAGAATTTTTGGTAGAGTCAGCACAGAAGTGTTTATTAATATTAGTTCGCCTCTCTCTGGATCCTTCAAATGTCATTGTAGCTTCTTCGCAACCACATCTTACTCTTCCTTGCTATAATTACAGGCCTGGTGTTTTTGAAAGCTCCTGCGCCACTCCAAATGCAGGTTCAGATTACAGCAATATTACATTTCAACCTTTTTCTGTGTGCAATTATGAACAAAGCTACACATTTGGAAATATAACAACACATCAAAGATGAACGATGATAGATAGTAACTGCACGTTGCCCAGAACAGTTGGATTCTATGGACTAAAGATCATTTATAGAGTTGTTGAGGTACTTATAGACTCACTTGGCAGAGACGTTTTGCTTTTCCCAGAACCTGGACTCTTTCACTTTGAACCACGGGAATATTCGCTCCATTTGCTGAAAGAAAAAAAAAAAAAAGGAGAGAAATCAACATCAAGATCTACATTTTGTCCGAGAGTGCCTCTATTGCAATCAATAAAATGTATGCATCAACCATAAATATTAGAGGGTCTTACCCGGATAAAGAAAGACTTCACCATGCTGTTGGCTTTCCTGCTTTCAGGATGGCCGCCGTCTCCGTTAATGGCCGTTTGAATAATTCTCACAATGTCATCACTGAACTCCAGCTGGGAGGAAGAAATTGTACAGATGCACACATAACAAGAGCAACTGTCAAAACAATGAAGGGAAAATATTTGTGAAAATGAAAAAAGGAGCTGTATTTAAGATTAAAACTGAAAAAGCCTGGTAATACATCTGAACGTTAGGGTATGACTTTGATCACTGCAAGTGTTTCTGACTAAAGATAACAAAATAAAGATGGAATACCTACCACTGAACTATAGCGGCCTAGATCCATCTTTTTCTTAACAGATTCCAGGTCTGGGGGGAATTCACTGGGAGGCGTTGGGGAGACCTCAGTCAGGACTGGAGGATCTGGCCCCTCCAGTTGATGGCAGGATGGAAGACTCTCCTCTGTCTCTGGGTTCAGCTCCGGAGGTTTGACCGCCTGCCCCAAAAAGAGACCAGCATAGCTGAAGTCTAAACTCAAAATAGCCTAAATAACGCTGCCTTTTTTAACCTTTGAGTTAAATGTGTGTGGTATTTGATGAAAACACAAAGAAGAGGCGAGTCAGCAGTATTGGCATCAAACCTGTTTGTAACGCAACAGATGGGAGGATGTGCGGGAGTTGAGCAGCGCAGTGAGGACGTGGTGAACGCAGCCCTGAAGCTGCCTCTCCACTGCCGTCCTCCATTCCGCAGGATGGCGTTCAGTACATTTGGTGCACGTGTAAGCGACACTTTCTGGCAGCTTTGATACCAGCTCGTACATATCATCTGAAAGAGAAGTAAGCCAGGTCACTAATCCTCCTGCACCAATGACCAGCAGCGCAGAGGCTCACAAACAAGGGCTCCAAGTGTGTTATTAATGCTCTGGTGTCCCAGTGGACTGATGGTAGGATACACAGAAACGATGGAAGATTTATCACGCTCAACTTATGAGCGTGTCAAACACGACATTTGTCAGTCACTCAACCTCTAATAAACACCGCACAGCGCAGCGATTGCTGTACATCAACAGTGACATTTAACAGATAAACAACTACTGACCTGTCAGTTTTTCGCACTTTGCGTGAACACGGTGATGGCAACGGCCACACTCTATCATCTTGCAGTCGGCCTCGTCATCTTCGTAGCACTTATTACAGAGAAGACAGAAGTTTCCTGGAAGCAAAAACAAAGTGAATCAAAACAAAGTTGAGGGGAAATTTATGGTACTTTACGTGCTCGTCACTCACGTTTAGCAAAAAGTTTGGCACAGTCATGACACATGGAGAAGTCATGTGACCACTGGGCATCCCAGGACTTCCCTGGTTTAGTGGCTCCACAACACTTACAGCGCACACATTTGTTGCAAACCTAGAAAAGAGAAGGTGGGGGATATGAGCTGGACTGGTGCGAAGCAGGAAGGGTTTTCGTTGACCTAGATGAGGTGGACACGGGGATGTTGGTGGCCGTATATTTACCCAGACTCTCTTCTTCTTGGTGGGTCTGGTGGGGTGGTTGGGACCCAGGCACTCCGGGTGATAGCTGTTACGGCACTTATCGCACTCTAGCAGCTGCTGCTGCAGTGAGACAGGCCATGATATGATGTTAGATGGTTTACATATTAAACAAAGCCAACAACATAAAACTGTTCAATTCAGACACATATGCCACCTAATAGTTCACTTTCTTTTCACAGTGTTGTTTTCAAAGAATGATAAAGGCAGCATTATTGATTTATGGCAATTTAGAGGTTGTTCTATTCACAGTGGCTTAAGACAAATAATGTGAGAAAAAGTACAATAGCGAAAATGGATATAACATGTATAATACATTTTTATACAAAATCGTTTCTCTTTCTTTTTGCCAGCAATATTATTACCAAAGACCAAAGAACCTCCATAATAGAGGTCCAAATGTCTTTGTTATCGAAGAAAAATTTATATTCCTATTTTGAAACAATAATTTTCTTAGCATTTAGATATGGTGATTGCTAATAATCATCACCACATCAATACAGCTTATTAACACAATTTGGAAAATCCCCTCAAATAGTCATCTGTTTGTACCGCATAAATCAAATCCAAACAGATAATCCCACAATGACAACCATGCAAGACTCACACCACGCGCATTTTCCACAAGACTTGATTTAAATAATAAAATCATGGCAGCTATCCAGGAAGCTGATTAAGTGCTGTCTGCTGGCAACACTAGCAAGCTTCTTTCTAGGGAGCAATCCTTAGTCTTTAGACACTGTCACTCTGTGCTAAGCTTCTTTTGTATGCAGCTTTGAAATTAACAGAAATCTATTGAACAGCTCACTTTAGTTTTCTGGTGCTGGCGTCCACAGGCCTGGCAGAATCTGCACCGTCGACAGCACCAGTTCTCGAACTGCTCCTGGAGAGGGCGCTCGGATTCCCCCAGGCAAAAGAGATGGAACGGTTCACAGCATACCTGGCAGAAGACAAACTACAACACACAAAGACATAAAAACAGGGTCTAGAGAATGAAGAAAAGCCAGAGGATACATGGAAGGTAGCAAATCGCTGCTTTGTCTCTCACCTCAACGTTTCCGCTGCTCGCGCATAGGAAGCAGAGAACCCTGGGTGTGACAGGCACAGAGGTGAGCAGACCTAGGCCGCCAGCCTCCCACACCTTCTCAACATCATGGTCCCTCTTGAAATCCACTCGAATTCGATGCACTCCATCGCAGGGAGCTCTGGACCTACTCTGGCTCCCGGTCGAGGGAGTGTTTACCCAGTTTAAAGTACTGATGCCGGGGGGTTTTGCCGTCAGGGGCTTCTTGGGTTCGGACACAAAAGAGCATCAGGTTATTAACATCAGAAACGATGTGAGGTCTTTTGACACATTTCAAAGAGTTTCAGAGACTTACCTTGTCTTTTGGTCGCTGTTTGAGAGATGGAGGTACAGGACAAGAATGTGACTTTTTCAACTGTTTTAAATAAGCTGTAAAAGAAAATACAGAGCATATCACTCAATAGGAACAGAGTAAACAGCACTTACTGTCACATAAAACATTTTTTTTTTTTTTACTTGTGTCTGAAAGTGCTGTTGAGCTCTGCTGTTGTGATGAGTGCTGCTGGGGTTTCCTCTTTGTCTCACTCAGAGGAATCTTGGACGAAGCATCCTTTTTTGAAGGCGCCTGACTGTTAACAGGCCTCTGCTGCTGCTGCTGCTGCTGAGAAGGTGCGTGAGACTGCGTAGCCTGGGAGGGCGAGTTCTGGGCCGAAGACGACGGGGAGGATGATGACGACGACGACGAAGACGACGACGATGTGGAAGAGGAGGACGAGGAGGACGATGAGGAGGAGGAGGAGGAAGAGGATGTTGGTACGGACTGTTGTGGTTTGTGTCCCTTCTTGTCTGCTGTCGGGGGTGGAGACGGGGCTTGGGCCGTGTGTTGCGTGCTGGGGGCTTGGGAGGGCTCGGCAGGGGCGGGAGAAGAGTCGAGGGCCGGAGATGACTGCTTTGATGTTGACTGCTGTTTTAGCTTATCCTCTGCTGACTTTAGTGGAGGGCTCTCGCTCTTTTTACGAAGAGGGTCCTCCTTCTGTAGTGCAGGACTAGATTTCGGGCCAGAATCTGACGTGGGGATTTTTACTGGATTGAGACCCTCCTTCTTTTCAGACTTCTTCTTCTTGTCCTTCTTTCCTTTTCCCTGTTTCTGAAAGATCTTTGAGGGCATCCACTGCAAATTCTGACACTTCCTCATCCTGTAAAACAAAAGTGACATTTAGTTTCTGTTGAATCCTCATTAGAAATAACCTCAACAGTTGCACTAAATCAAGACTGTCAATACTCACTTGCAGCATTGCTTTTTAATGTTTCTTCCTCCAAATTTAGGCTTGTCAAGACAATTTGTACAGACACCACAATCTTCTGGAACCTGACAGCCGGAGCACTGGCCACACCGTCGTGACCTGCGCCCCTTCTTGGGAGGAGCTTCCTGAATGGCCTTTTGCCGCGTTTCCCTTGGCTTTATAGGAGGGGACTGGGGCTCTGCCTCTTCTGAGCCTGCTACGGACGATTTGTCTGTAGAAGGATGTAAGAAAGAATAAGACAGGAAGAGTATAATATCACATCACTGATATCAGCCAATCATTTTGTCAGGCGCCTCGTTCTGCGGAAACACAACCACCACTCAATATATCAACTAGTGCTATCGGTTCTAGGTAACAGAACTATAACACGGAGTGGGATGAAATAGTTCAAAATGCATGCGTGCATGCAAATTTCCACGGGAATTGTAAAACATCAAAAAGGAGAACGTAATTCAATTAAAAATGTATGAGTGCCTCTCACCATCATTCCCCATGGAAGAAAGGATCTTCTCTCTCTCCTCCCAGGGCAAGGCACTGAGTGTGGGCATATCATCAGGGAATACTGCCCGATTGCGGCCAAGAGCCACAGCTGCCCGACGACACACATGCTTGATGCGTGGACCACGAACTGAGGTCTCTGATGAGTCACTCTCTTGGCCCTGGACACATGTAATCAGCACCATATGAAGAAAAACAAACACATTTCACGAAAACTATGTTTTGTGAGAAATACAAAAAAAGGGGGCATACACCAACATAAACCAACCTAAAATATTCATAATTGCACAATGTTTTATAATGAGATTAGTAAATAACAGGGGGGGGGTTTGTTATTTTAATACTTTTGATGAAGAAAAAAAAAAGTTGCCTGTTTGTGCATAATGTATGGGGCTAACAGAATTCCCCTTGAGCAACACCCTCTGTGGGACTTTCCTATGATCAAGTTTCACTTTGAGTATAAATGCAGATTTCTATTTATAGCAAACATTCATAGCATCATGTCAGAATCGTTTGCTTGTGGCTGTATGACGTGAATGAGAGAAACAGGCATTTTTTTTTTGTTCGGGATGACTATGAATGCGATACAAAAGAAAAGAAATACTGACCTGGACCTTGGTCTGGTCTGCAGGCTTCAGCTTACTCTTCTTGATCTCACAGAGTTGAGCTTTCGCCTTCTTCAGTAGTCCAACAACTCGCTTGTCAGTAACTGGCTGTTTCTCCGCTTGTGCCAACACCGATCCAAGAGAGGAGACAGGGAGCTGTTGTCTGCCTGGTTGCCCTGGAAGGCTTGCTGTCTGCTGGTTAGCAGCGCTCTGTTTCTCTTTATCCTTTTCCCCCTCCTCAATTTCTGCTCCTTTCTCAGATGGTCTGCCTTTCTTAGAGAAACGCCCTTTGGTTATAGACAAGGGACCGGTGGAATGAAGCTCACGCACCTCTGAGGGAGCAGCATCAGAAACTAAGTCAACTGAAGTGGATTTCTTTCTCCCTTGAGTCTTTTTTGAAGCAAGAGTTAAAATTGGATCTTCTGTGTCCCTCCCGTCCACAGTAAACAGGCTTGAAGGTGCAGTGGGAGAGCCATCGGGAGAAGGAACCTTACTTTTTTTCTCTGAATCTTTTCTCCCTTCCCTCTTATGTTCCTTCTCCTTTTCTCGATTTTTGTCTGAATCCCTTTCTTTTTCCTTTGGAGAAGGTTCCTGGGAAACTGATAAGCTTTTATCTTTAGCTCCTTTTCCAGCTCCTCGTGCTGAGTCCTGGGCACTGGAAGGATAATTTTGAAAAAGAGGGGAAGAAGAGCTGGATGTATTTGATAAAGGTGGTTGGTTTCCAGCTGTCCCTCTCCTGCTATCTGTTGTCCCTTGAGACGCAAGACTGAGGGATACATTAGAGAAGGTGCTGAATGGAGCAGGATTTAAGGCACTAGTGGCAAGTGGACTTGAAGAAACCCCCTGTAAAGAGCTGGGATTACTAGTGGAGACAGAGCCTGTCAACACAGGTGTGTCAGAAGACCCCTTTCCTACGGATAACTGCCCCCCTATTTGGCTGCTGCGTCTCGTCATTGAGTGGGAAGGAGACGGGAGATGGCCACGCGATGTTCCTGAGCCGAGTCGTCTCCTGCGTCTTGAAATTCTGTTTGAATTGGAGGATGTCTGATGTGGAGAAAGAGAGCCAGGACTGCTCCCCGAGGATGAATTTAGGGTAACGGACTCAAAAATTCGAGAGTGAGCCTCACTGGGAGTGAAGCGAGGCGGGCGCAGCAATGGGCTTCGCTTCTGGACTGGTGCATCAAAGCGTGATGAAGAGGGGTGCTGGTGGTGGGTGTGAGATTGAAGAGGGGCAAAGAGGCGATTCCCTGTTCCTGCCCCACTGCTGGGTGCAGGAAAAGCAACGGGTGGAGTTCCCCCTGCCCCGCTTACACCTTGGCGCGACAGCCCCACGTCTTCAGCTGTGAGCGGAGGGGGACGAAAGTTGTCGAATATGGGTTTACGAATCAGCCCCTCCTTAGCATATTTCGCTGAGGAAAAATACTGGTGCTCAGGGTGGGACAGAGAAGTCCAGCGAAAGGTGGGCTCGCGCAAAATTGAACGGTTGCGTTTGTCGGACAAACTGGAGAGAACGGATGATCCAGGCATGAAGGGGGGGTGGGGCATCCAGGTTGGCTGTGGATGGTGTTCGGTGATGGCGGCTGTACTGGAGGACGCCGACTGGGGAAGCTGTGGAGGGGTGAGAAGCGGGGGAGGCGGAGGTGAAGACGAGGACGAGGCTGTGGATGAGGCTTGCTGAGAGTTGGCCAAAGTGGAGGAGGACATTAGCACTCCTGTCGGTGGGCTGATGATGGGCTTTTTCGCCGCCGCGGCGAGGGCCTCGCGCGGCCTCTGATTCGGACTCTCCCGACTGACACCCTGTCCCCTTCGACTTCGGCGACTCCTTTCCTGCAACATGTGCTCGGGCTCTGGCTCGGAGGGAGGAGAGGGAAGCTGCACGCTGTGTAATAAGTTGGCCTTCCTCTCCCCCTGCAAGGATGGAGAGTGATCCTCCGTCTCCGACAAGGCCTGCGTGGCCTCAGAAGCCTGGGAGTCGCACGACGAGTCGTCCAAGCTGGGGCTGCTGGACCTGGAAGACTCCGCCGAAGAGAGCTGGGAGGAGTGTTGCGACACAGCGCTGGAGCCGCAGGAGGCCGCGCTGCTGCTGAAGCGCCCGTTGGTGGCGTTGTTGGCGTTGCTGTTCAGCAGGCTGGGAGCCGTGGACTGGACGCTGGGGGAGGGGGCGGGAGGGGGCGGGGGAGGGAGGTTGTCGGCGGGGGCGCCGCAGGCGGTGGCGTTCAGCGCCGAGGAGGCCTGCGCGGGAGCTGGGGAGGACGAGGTCGTCGGGGCGGGCTGGGACGACGTGGAGACGGACGACGTCGCCGTTTCTAAGCGGGCCATCTTCAGGTGAGGCGTCGGGCTTCCGAAGCTGCCCTCGTCTTCGATGAACCGTTTGGGGGTTTTGATGATGCGCAGGGAGACCGTGCTGACCACGGGCATAATGAACTGCCTGATGTTCTTCAGTTGGGTCTTCCTGATGCCGGCTTCGATGGCTCCCGTTCCCCTACTCCCGCTTGCCACCGCTTCCTTCTCCAGGCGCTTCTGCGCTCCTTTCTTGGCGCGCTGGAGCAGCTGTTTCGCAATGGTTGCATCAGTGCGTTTAGAAGAGGGGACGATTCTGACGGGCTTTCGGTGACGGGGGCTTTTTCTGAGGCCCATCGTCCTGCCTGGTTTGGAGGACGCCGGGGAGGCGGCTGAATTGCAAGAGTCGTGGTCCTCGGCGCCGCCGGCGCTCCTTTGCGCGGGCTGTTGCTGTTCCGGCAGTTTGGCCTTAAAGGCCTTGTGTTTCCCTTCCCCGCACTCAACGGCAGCGGACAGGTGCGCGGCGCCGGCGCCGCCGCCTCGGCTTTTAAGCGCTCGGCGGAGGGCGGCCGCCCGCGCCTGCGCCGGGGCACGCCGGGCAAGGACTTGAGGCGTGACTTGAGAGGCGAGAGCTTGGTCGCCCGTAGCCTCTTCAGGTTGCCGACTTTGGCTTCACCCCGTCCGCCTTTGGGAAGCTGCGCCTCGCTGTCATTTGGCTGCGAAGGGCCGAACGGTGCCCTCTTGGCACTCTTTCTGTCCTCATCAGTGTCAACGCCATCCTCAGATCCGTCTTGCCTGCTGTCGTCCCCGACCGTTGTACTCCAGGCTTTCTTGCTACTCGAGGATGGAGGTCGACCTCTCCTCTTCTCCCCAGTGCCAGGTGGCCTCCCAGGCAGCCTTTTAATCTTTTCAGCAGGCCTTTCAGGGCCCTCCGGTTTTGACTGTGTGGAGGAGGGAAGGGAGGTGTGTGAAGGTAAACTTGGAGCAGCTTTCTGTGCAGGAAGGACTCGCGGAGGACGGCCTCTAGGTTTCTTCTCCTGTATGGATGGGGTCTCTGGGGAAAAAAAATGAAATAAAAAATCCCATTAGTCTTCACATATTTTTCTGCTGTACAGCCTGTACAAGTGTATAGACATTCATAAAAATGATTTACATATTCTGAGAATATGTAAAAGCTGAACTGCTGTAATTTATATTACATTAATGAGTGTTTATGAGTCATCTAATGGTTTTTAGAGTTCTGTTACCCTCATTATCTGCTCTGACAGCATTTTCGTGACTACCCAGTATGCAGACTGCAGAGCGACCAGATGCTGTGGGTGAACTTGGAACGGGATTAAAAAGAAATCTGCTATATACCGAGATCATTTTGGTGCCATACTGTAGGTGAAAAGTCACGCTGTCATTGAGAGAGCAGACATGTGCATGCAAGCAACAAGTTTCAAGCAATATTTCCTGTCTGAAACCAAACAGGTTGAAACCATTTTTGAGATAGAGATTAATTATTGCAAATTTCAGACATAAAAAGAACAAAGGACACAGAAATTACTTCTTTAAAGTACAACAGGTTTTCCACTATGGAGGAATCAATTTCATGTGTACAATATTTTAAAGTGCTGTTAAATTCCTAACAGCTCTGCGGGGACTTTAAAGTGAATTTACCTGAAGATGTTGTTGAAGGGCTCTGTATTCTTTTATGCTCAGCAACTGTTCCAAAGCCTCCAAATGGTTCTTCCTATAAAAGGGGAAAACCCACCATGATTAAAATCTGAATTTCAATATTAGAAAAATGAAAGAGCATTTGAAAGGAGGTAATTGTTTGGTGTCCTACGTGTGGAAGTCATTCTGAATGTAACACTCATAGAATGACCATGCTCTCTGAGTGTTATAATGACGTCATCTATTTCACACTCTGGCCTAAACCAGCATTCTACTGTTTCGTTATTGGTGAGATAGTTGCTCCTCAGTTGGGGACGGCTTCAACCACAACAGGCAGTTGGAGGTGCAAACTGGTAACTGGATGATTAACGTGCTTCCTTCCAGTGACTTCACAGACAGTAAATCTAAAGGTGGTTGGCAATACAGTTTGAAAGGAAAGTATAGCCAGGGGACAAAAAAGGAAGTGGCCTATATTCTATAACCATTGATGCAACCTGAACCGCCTGATGCCGCTTAATCTAGCTGGGCAAATAGGGGAAATGGGCCTTGAAGGTGCCTACTATGAGCACGAGAAATTGCACAATGCAACGTACCTAACAAAGTTCACGTTTTGCCATTGTATTAATCATATGTACCCTCACCCACCACTGTCATGTTAGCTGAATTGTAACAATCTGCCCTTCTGTATATTATGATGACATTACTGCAACACTAACAGTTCAACAGAAAACTTAGATAAGTTATGTTGATTTTGCTCCCACATAATATACAGCCAATTATGCATCGCCTCTTGATATATAAACCACTTTCATTCAATGCCCCCCGCCCCCCGCAGCCATGGACTTGATATTCAACATTCTATCATAATGAGCTCCATATGGTGGTGTAAAACAACTAGGGGATTTATTAAGAGGAGCAGCGGCAGATTACTGGGGGAGAGACAAGCGAAAGTTGCTGCTATTTTATTAAACAGTACAGATAACTGGATAATGACCACAGCTTTCCCCCAGTGACACAGAAAGGCTCTTAAATATATTCATATGGGGGGGAAAATGTTCAAAGATTGCCAGGGTTTGTTGACATAATTATGTTTATCAAATTATTACTGAAACCACACTAACCCCCCGATCCCGCTGACGAGCATCGTCAGTATCCTCTGTGTGCCACTACTTCCTCCAATCAGTGTGGAGGTGAGTATGTCATTTCATCATATTTATTTATAGACACGTGTGGTGATGCAGTTGAGGTCTTGCTGGCCCAGTTTGTAGTGCAGCTGCTATCTAAGTGCAGTCCTTCACATAAGAGTGCGTACAAGACCAGATGCATGCAGTTACATAAGCCACGGTTTGAAGAAGTGGGTATGTAAATGCTAAATGCTTCAAAACAACATTTTTTTTTCTCCCCCCATTCAAGCGAGCTCATCTTCATGAAAACAAGCAAATTCACACTGTGCTGCTGTTTGTCCTGGCAGATGATTTTAGCATCCTTCATTCCTCAGATTACTGTCTCCACAGCCCTCCTCTCTCTCCTCCTGGTGATACCAGCATCCTCTGCTGTCTGAGCAAGCTGCTGCTCTTGACTGGTGTTGTCACAGAGCTAAGGGGGGCGGTGTACCGACGGACAGCTCTGACTCGCTGGTGGAGTGTGAGTAGCAGTCGATGACATCACACGATTTTTTTTTTTTTTTTTTTTTTTTTTACTAAAGGCAAGTGTGTAGCGCGAGCAGCGCCAGTTCAAGGGCATGCACGTTCTCGCATGCACACTCCTTATTCTGCCGTCACGTGTGCACAAGCAGCATGTTCGAGTGGGGGGTGGGATGCAGGTATAGAAGGATGTAAACAGGAACATGGGTGAATCTGTGGGGGAGGGTGAAGGCAAGCGAGAAAACAGTGCGGAAAGGAGGAGGGTGAGGAGGAGAGCAAAATAAGGGATGAGGAAGCGGCATCTTGACCACACGACCATGAACAACAGAGGGAGCGCAGCTGTCTCTTGGGAATACTGGGGATAAAAGGAGGTTTGGGGGTGTGGACACACTGGCTAAATCGCAATCTAAACATGCCTCCCACACACAACAAGGCACCCACTTTGACCCTTTTATGCCTGTTTTCAGTCAGGCACCTAACCGTGTCTTCAGGCGCTTTAAGTACACAAACACGGTTTCTGTGCTACCGTGCTGGAATAAAATCCGAGGTGCTTTTGCATATTTCTTTGCATATTTCTCCTTATCTGTTTAGTTGAGGGGTGGGCATGAAGATTTATGAATGAACTGCCTCAGAAATGATTTGTAATGTTCCTTGACACTCACACGAATCCATCATCTCCACTAAATCCTGAGATGCTCCTCTTTCCAAATATCTTTACCATGTGGACAATTCTGCTATTACCCTGAACAACACAAAACACGCTTTAAATCAGTTATCACCTAATGATGATTGATTTCTTTATAATGGAAGAATGCAATTACACATATCAGAAATATGCGAGTGCTGAAGGTTCACTGGAGTTGCTGGGGTGTGACTTGGCGTGTGAGAGAAACACTGACAAAAGTGTCAACAAAATGCGTTTCCTATCATTCCACTAGCTTCACAGTCACTCCTTTCTGAAAACAGCCATCTCAGACTCAAACTGCTGCATTACATGCAGAGTGACGTACGATTAAAAAAGAGAGAAACTGAACCAGAGGTTGCATTGCATTGAAAACCAATGAAATAACCTGTGGAAGTGCCCTTTTTGTTTTCTACAGTTGCAGGTGCTGTCCCAGAGTTCACCAGGGATGTAAATTAGGTTGCAGGTCTTTATCTCTCTCTCATTCTGACAAAGCCTTCTGCATCAAGACCACAAGTAAAAAAAAAAAAAAAAACTGAAAAGTTTTCCCAACCACATTGTTTTGTCCTCAAGTGTTTCATTTTGAATCAGCTTCAGCGTCAATCAAAGATTAGGAATTAATTCTGATCAGCCATAATCCTCAAATCAGCAAGATAAAAATAGCCGTTTCAATACAAAAACAAGATGAAAACACCAGCCAGCATGAACAATCAGTTGTTAATGATTCGCAACCCCTACTGACTGATTCAGGAGTCGGCTGTCAATAATGATAACACGAGCCTGAGAGACGAGGACTCTAGTAAGAGGCTCAGATTAGCCGCTGACAGATCTAAACTGATGATGCCATCCAGGTAATGACAATAACAACCAAGTCGTGTGATCAGTCATCCAGGTCCAAAATCAATTATCCTCAGCTGCAAATGAATGAGGATGAGTGGACAAAGGCCGGACCTGCGGTACAAATTGACCTGCGGTACAACCCGGAGCCAATGATGATGCAGATGTCTCAATCGAATACAACAGCTCTACTGATCCTCTAACCCCAGTGCAACTTTTATCCAGGATGGCTGACGATTGAAAACATCCTGCACGTCTGATGCTGAGAAAAATTAGATGCCTCTCCGCCTAAAGAAGAGTAAATAAGCAGCAACATCACTGAGATTCAAGGGAAGAACGGTTAACGGAGTGTCCATTCCAGGCCAGTGTGAAATTTCACATCTGAAGAATTTTTGTTGCCTACTGGTAAGAAAACTATTTCCTTGACACATTCCAGGAAGTTGCGATGCCTCATTCCTTCCTGTAATATCAATTGATGAAGAGCTCGGACGGCTCCTGATGACACATCCCCTCAACCGGCACGTGGAGGAGCGCATACTAGGAAGAACACTGGCTGGAAAATGTGAGTCATAACGCAGGACATTTGGGTGAAAAGGTTTTAGTCTGAATCACCAATTAAAGCATCATGTTTTTAAGTACATGCCAGAGGTATGGTTCCCCCCACCCCCAGCAAAAGGTAGACATCTGCTTTGCAAAGTGTCCCAGCATTTGTCCCAAGGAGCACCAAATAAAACAAACATTCCAGATAGTTTCCCCTCCTACACGTCACACCTCGAGAGACAAAAGCTGATTGGAACAAGTGTATGGGCTGGTGTGTGTGTGTGTCTTTCTACGTGATAAACTGATAAGATATTCCCTCGACCAGTCAATGGACTGCCACCCTCCCAGTAATGTTCCACTATGCTTGCTAGCCCGGGACACAAGTGCCAAGGTGTAACTCACAGCACAGATTGATCCGCAGCATCATTTTTAAAAATCAAGCCCGACTTTGTTCACTGTATAATTCATTTAAAACTTGAATTCACTTTGTGAGCGAGAACACTGAGCCCTTAAATATGAATATATAGGAGGTCAATATTGACTTTCCGGCCTCTTCCAGGATGCAATATGGGACCTGAATCCATGCTGGCCAGAAAACTTTACCAGGATTTATACATTTGTCTCATTAAGACTGGTCCCAGATAAGATATTTGGCTGCACAGGGTCCACGAAGGTCCTCACTGATTAACAAAAACTTCAGGCCCAGACACACACAGACACAGACACACACACACACACACATTAAGGAAGACAACACAATTGCCGCCTTACTCCCAGTCAAGCAACTCCTAAAGCATTCTGCTGTGGCAGAATAAAGCCATGGATGGGAGGGTCTGTGACTAATTCTCCTCCCAGCGTTGTCCCGTTGGGGAGTGGTGGGGGGGTTGAGGGGGGTGAGGGGAGGGGGTCGCCCTGCACTCTTTGATATCCCTGCATGTGCTCTTTCAGCCGCTCGCACTTTGTGAGGAGCCAGAATAAAAGCAGACACAAAGCTTCCTGCTCCAATCCACACGCTGTCTTGGGGATGGTACGCGGGCGGGTGGATGGGCGGAGGGGAGGCGGGTGGGGTGGGGGGGGGGTCTTTCATTTAAATAGGCCAAACACCTGCTGGACTAAGGCTCAAACACCCTGTTTTTTTTTTCCCTCAATCCAGCCAGGCATAGACTTTGGGGTTGATACATGTATTCGCACGCACTTTGTTGACAAACACGCTTCAATAATAAAGATAAAGACCAAAAGATGCAGCTGGAATAAAAGAACTAAAAAGGTGAAACCAGAGGGTTGAGGCTGTTACCACCACCACCACCCCATTAAAATAAATAATTAGACAAAAGATGCACTTGGGACCATAAGAAGCTATTGCAAGGTGCTCAGACACAGAAAATAAATTCCCATAAAAAAAAACAACAAAAAAAAAAAAAACAAAAACACACAGATGTTAACAAATGCCTTCATTTAGACGGCAACGGCCAACAAGCACCCTTTCAGCCTCAGCAATAGGCTTAGTAATCCATTCCAAAGTGGCAGCTGTCAGAAGAAAAGTTGCTCTGCCTCAGATGGGGATGTGTGTGTGTGTGTGTGTGTGTGTGTCTGAAGTGGATTTGGGTCTTTCTGCCTGGATGGAGAAAGGAGGGTGGTGGGATGGTGGTGGGGGGTGGCGGAGGTGTCCGGCTGCTGCTGTGTTTAGGGGTCGCCCTGTAAGCCCAGCAGGCTGCGGCGGGCCTGAACAATCCCGTCCCGGTCCGGCCAGACAGACACCAAACCTCGCTCTCAATGAAGTCACCATGCTGCGTTCGCAACATCCGTGGGTCGGTGGAGGGGGGGGGATTCAGGTTTCGCGCAGATTTAACGCTTCATCTGTCTCCACGCGGCTCAAATACGGCTACAGTAAATGGCCATTCATTGAGGAGGAGGAGGAGGAGGAGGGGGGAGGAAGGAGGGGTGTGTGTGTGTGTGTGTGTGTGTCTGGGGGGGTCACTCCAAATGCCCTCTTTTGCCTCAAAGGAAGCTGTTTACATCGAGACAACATAAAGCCGACGCCATGGAGAGGATGTTGCGCAATCGAGCGACTAACTGAGCACAAATATTTTAAAAACAACAACAACAACAACAACAACCACCTCACTCCCGTTTCAGTGTTTGAACCCCCCCCCCCAGACTGGGAGCACTGGTTCTTGTGGTAAACACCCCCCTACACACACACACACACCCCACAGAGGAAGATGGTCGTTCGCTCAGGCGAACACACCCCCACACTCACGCGCTCCCTCCGGGGGGGGTGTTATTGTAACCGAGCCTGCACGCGCACTGTCACACGCATTTCCTCGGCCCACAGCGGCGCCCCAAACCCGCAAAAGACCCCAAAATAAGGGCTGCGGGGCGGGGGGGGGTCCGAACGGCCCCGCGGAGGAGAGGGGAACATGTCCACCTCCCATTTTCCTCCGCATCAGCGTTAGCCCGACGGCTAGCGTGGCGTAGTGCGTAGCATCGTAGCATCGTAGCTTCCAGAGGGGCTGGTCTAGGTGGCGTTTTAAGGCCCCGAGGGGGGGGTTAAGGGTGGTGGGGGGGGGGACGCGAGGTGTGTGCGTGTGTGCATGGGGGGGGTACCTGCAACTTTGACTCGGGAGGGGAGGAGAGGAGAGGGGGGCGGTGTTAGCGCTGGGATGCAGCTAGCCCCGGAAGCTAACCAATCAGCTACGTTAGCCGAGCCTGGCCGTGAGGGGGGGGGCTGACACCTCCAGCCCGGTGCCCCGGCTCGGAAACACCGATAACCGCGGTTCTTATTGTTATTGGGGGGGGGCAGGTTAGGAGGGTGGGGATAAACAACGAGGCTCCTCAGTGAGCGCAGTTGTGTAACGTTCACGTCCGCCTCCGTCAACTTGACATGTGTTGTTTTCAAACACATCACGCGTTCAAGAAAAGACCCCCCCCGAGCGAGTCCACGCTCCCTCAACCTCAGCCCCCCCCCCGCCTCCCCCCCAAACAGCCCCCAGCACCGCCACATCCCAAACACGGGTCGATCCGAGGCGGGGCGGCCGGGTCGCGGAGCCCCGTGAAGGCACCATGCCCAACCTCAGAGGCTTCACACGAGGCTAATGTCAAAGCGGCTAGCTGCGGGGAGCCTTTGGGGGGGGGTGCGTGGCTGCGCACTGCGGGTTTGGTGCTAAATGTGCGGGGCGTGCGGGGGGCGATCGGTGCGCTGGGACCGTTCAATGACCGCCGGGGGGGCTCGCCCGGTGTTGTGGTGGGACTAGCGGCGGGCGCTAGCAGCAGCCCCGAGTTAGCCCGTCCCCGACGCGCCGCTCCTCCGGCGGAGTAAACTTTCTGCCCAGTTGTGTTGTTTTGGGCTATAAACGAGCCTTGTCGCTTCTATTTCGAGGGGGGGGTGGGGGGGGTGCGGGTGGCGGAGGGGGGGGTGACCCGGCAGCACGCTGCTGTGGAGTTTAAGGCCACAGGAGCGACTCGGGTCTCCGCGAGCATCCTGAAAAAGGACGAGCTTGATAAGCTGATCCGAACCGTGAGCTCCTTCGGGCTCGGAAGGCTCTCCGCGCTCCGCAGCTGTCACGGACGGTCCCCCTCCACCTCCGCCACCTCCACCTCCTCCTCCTGGCTGGTGTCGGCGGTGTGGGGGGGGCCCGTCCGGGGCAGCCCTCGTCCCGTCCTGCGCCCTTACCTCCCCGCTGCTCGAGTCGCTCGACTCCCCCAAAACATCCCGAAATTTCTGCAGGTTGCCCTCGATCACCGAGGAGACTTGGAGCGCCGCGTCGAAGCCCGGTCCGAGCCCGGCCGCGCTCGGCTGGGCTCCCGGGACGCTCCGCAGCGAGGCGGTGACCCTGATCCGGCCCGCTCGCCTCCCGGTGCCGGAGTTGCTGCTCCCTCCGGGCCGAGCGGGGAACCGCCACCGACAGCTGTGCGCCATTTTACACTCTCTGCCTGCCTGTGACTGCCCCTGCGATCACAGATACCTCGGTGGGCGGAACCCTAACCCAGCACTCCACATAAACAACCTCTAGCGCCGCGCTGCGCTCCCACTGGCCGACATGGCGCTATGCATGTTGCGGGGCGGGACCGACGAAGCCCCCGAATGCGTCTCGTCGGCGGGCCTATCCAGGCTCCGCAGGACCGCCTGAATCCGAATCAGGGTTCGGGTGGGCTTTGCCCGGGAAACGAGCATGGCGCTTGAATCTCCCCGCACTGCTACTTTCGCTCTCTTTTTTTCGCCAGGGGCGCGTTTCGGACCGAGCGTGCGCCCGCCGGACGCAGGCGTGCGTAAAGAGGCAGCGGCGGGGAGACGTATGAGAAAACACCCCCCCTCCTTTTTTTTTTATTCAAATAAGTGCGTATGGATTGAATAAAATGTCCTGTTTGAACACACGCAGCCCCGCCGTGGTTTTCAGGGGGTTCCTGGTCAACTCGGCGTTCGTGCGCTCTCGTTCGTGCAGCTCCAAAGCCGAAAGCTTTCCTTTGAATGGACAGCAGATCCCGTCCACTTTATTCTCCAACTCGGCCCAGATTTGCTGGATGGGGTCGAGGTCTCTGTTGGGGGGGGGGAGGAGGAGGAGGGGGGCGGTCCATCGCTTTCAGTGTTCCTGCAGACTCCTGCTGTCACAGATGGTTCCGGCGGTCGTTGAGAGGATCTTTATTAATGACCAAATCTACAACAACGAAACCAACTGAAACCTCGTCATTATGCCAGGTTTCTAATTATTTTGACCACCACTGTGTGTGCGTGTGAATAAGCACTACTTTGTGGTTCCAGATTATTTACCTAATCAATAACACAATTCATATTTTAAAACAACTTTTCTGCATATTTTTAAACTGCTTGGGCCTTTTTTATTTCTTACGAAGTAAATACCATCACTGAAAATACATAATAGTAAGTTTAATCCTGAAAAAGTCTTAATTGAATGAAAACATTCTTGATCTTGGATACCAACAGTCTGGATGGTCACTAAAGCCATGGAGGAGCCTGCACCTGCATTATTCCCCTAATGCAAGAAACAGGACAGGTGCACTGGCTTAAAGACACATTAGGCACAATACATGTTACATCCTTACACATTTGAGACGTACACGAGCCCGAGAAGAGGCTTTGTGACTGAAATTTGACCGATTCCAGTAATCCAAACAAATTTGTGTCAAACTTGAATGGAATGTCCTCAGACAGACTGGAGTTGTTTCCAAGTTCATCAGGAGATGGTTTAACCTCCTAAGACCTGGCATCCACATGTAGGAGATTTTGATTCAGATTTTGGGTCACCTATAATAGTACAGCTAATTCTGCTCAGTAGGGGGCCAAATGTCCACATACATGGACCCATAAACATTATCTTACTACAAATTCAGATTGATTGTCCCTGTATGTGGACATCCTTTTCTCCCAAAACCACTCGTTTCAAAATGTTGCTAAAATCTGACCGTCTTTATACTTCATCAGGTCCCAATAATCCTAAATAGCAAAGATAAATTAAGAATGACTCTGCCTTCGCATATTGTTGACCGTGTGCAACAAACCAGAGACACTTTAACAAAGTGCTGCAAGTCCTGTTTAAATAAATAACCAAGAACAAATTCTGGAAAACAGCAGTCTCCTGTTTACTTTTAGTGACCACCAGACGTGACCTCAGACCTGCTAAATTAATAGAACCTCACTTAAAATTGATTTTATGAATATTTTATGACACCCCGCATGATAAAAAAAAAATGTTCTCCACCAATGCTCTTATGGTATTCTGCGTGAGATATATTTTGTGAGGCACTTGAATATCACGTTCATTGCTCACGAGACACTGACATTGAAACATGTACGTACATCCCTCTGGTAGCGTTTGTTGCATCCTCCCCCTGAAAGTGTGGACTTTCCCCTTGAGAAGGTTATCAGTGCTCCACTGTATGTGTCGCGCAGCATCAAGATTGTAGAAACAGATTATTCACTTCAGTGTTTTTCATCCTTTCGAGAGGAAATAATCATGAATTCACATGAGTATTTACATAGATAGACCAACAAGTTTAGAGTTAGAAGCTCCATGTCAGGAGCAGGCACTTCCAAACAGGACCCTGACCACATTGTACAATTTGCAATGTACCGTGGCCCACATTTAGTGTGTCTTTGCATGCCAGACTGATGATTCAACCCACTTTACTGTGTAATATGTTTACCAAAATCATGCAATTAGTCAACAGTGTGTATATTCAAGTATACTTTGTGCTTTGGCCTCAGATAAGAGTGATGAAAAGCAGCCTAACAAACAAGCTGGAAAGCATCAGATCACAATCATACAGTTTCAAATGTTGCATAAAGAATATGATTAATACGCAGTAATAAAAATAAGTGATTTTCCCTCGGACCGCTGGATTCTAACCACATCAATTTTCATTCCCCACGTTCGCCGTAGTTTTTTGGCCCTGGCTATCACTGGCGAGCAGCATATCCGTGACAGAGTGTGTGTGAAAGAACAATCAGTAATTTGTCATCTTACTGAGTTGCTAGTGAAAGGTTTTCTTCTGATACCAGTTATACTGTTGCCAGAATTAAAGAATGGGCAGAAAGATGATGAGGTTAAAATCAAGTACAATTCCACCGTACGGCCTCGGTTATGAGGTAAATTGAGGGTTTTCCGACCCTTGACTTCGTCTGCCTGGTTGGATGGGGACTGTTGGTGCACAGACGTGTTCAGATCTCTCCTGTGAGGTTTGAGTTTCTCTAAACCACTCCCGAGGGGGTCTAGTTATTGCCTGTTGGGAGGGTGATCCTCCAGCCCAGTCTGGGGTCCTGCTGGAGGTGCTTGGCATTGGGGGTTTCAAGCACTTTGCTCCTCTCAGCTCTGAGCACCCTCTGTCCCACCTGCTGTAATAACCCCCCCCCCCAACCCCCCAGCATGATGCTGCCATCTCCATCCTTCACGGTGTGGAGGATATTGTGAAGGTGATGAGTAGTGTCTGCTTTCCTCCAAACATGATGCCAAAATTTAAGGGCACCATCTTAAATCTTGGTTCTTACCCTGATACGCATTATAAGACAGGTGTTTGCCCAAATCATGTCCAATATTTGAATTTACCACAGGCCAACTCTTATCAAGTTCATTTTTACAAAGATGACTGAGAGAAATGGAAATGAGAAGGGTCTAAAAGCGTCTGTATCTCATACATTTACTGCATATTTAGTGCTTCATGGTCAACCTTTGAAAGCAGACAGAGCTGAATCTATACTGCAAGAATAGACCTGAACTTCCAAAACGCTGATAAGACATATTTGTATTTTTTTATTAATCACACATTGAAAATAACAACTGCATTATAATTCAACAAATGAATGTGATGAATCACCATGGCATATGTCATCGATTTACAACCACACCTGAACAAACTCAATTCAATGAACTGAACAAAGGATCATAGAAATATCATTTTAAGATTCTTCCTGCAGGAAACAGCTAACGCACTTCCAGACTTCACTCCTGGTCTAAACTGATACACACAATAAAGCAGAGGTTCAGAACATGAGGTCAAAGTACTTGTCCAGCATACAACACTGGCTGTCATCAATATCCTACATTTTGTGTTTTTGTTGAATCTCAATAAATACGGCTGCAGCGGAGGCAGAGACCGACTTCAAATTGTGGGTTTGGGTTTTTTTTTTGTATTTTTTTTACTCTTTGAAAACGAAATGTGAAGAGTTCCACCTGACATCCACCTGAGAACTCTTCACTCAGTCAACAGTATTTTAGACAAGCAGCATCTTTTTTTTTCTCCCAGCTGGGGTTTGTTCGGTCGGAGTCTGGCAGATGTGAAGGACTGACAGCGCGTCTGAAGACGTCTTGTTTGGAAGGTCAGCTCATCCGATTGTGATGAGCGTCACGTATGTTCCTGCCACAAACACGGTCTGATTACGATGTCACTCAAGTTGCTCAGCAGTTTAAAAAAATAAAACAAACTGCTCATTTCTCTACAGATCCAATCCTGAAATCAACAGTTTTAATATGCATTCTGGCATTTTAAGGACATTATTATTATTATATTATAATATTTATACATAACAAACTACTTGGCAAAAGGCTTTTTAGTCAATGTTTAATTAAAATTTAATTGGCGTAAATTGCATATGAAAGAAGGTTCACATTATTTCACAGTATGATTTTTGTACTTTAGGTGACATTACAATGAAAGACTGTACACAAATCTTTCCACTTGTTCAATCCAACAAAAGAAATGAGACTTAACTAAGAATGACTTCAATATAGGATGATATAGACTCCTCAAAAAGGCAGTGCGGAATTACCGTCAACATGAGGGTGAATGTTTTAAATCTAAAAAGACCTCGACCCTTATCTGACTTAAGAATTCCCCAAAAAATACCTTGCAGTATAAAATCTGGTTCAGGCTAGCTGGTCAGTAAGAAGTTCGGATACAATATTAGATTCAAAAAAAGTCCTATTAAACTAGTACTTCTGGCCATAGGTCTGATTAAAGAATTGGGTTTTTTTTCTTCACAATACCAGGGGAAAAAAAATCAGGTGTAATTAACATGTTTTTGTTGTCATGGAGCACTGTAAAGTTTGCCTTGTGACAGAGAATCCGCTTGCATCACGAACCACAGACCAACGCAGCATCGTTCCGACCCGACTCCCGAGGTAAACGGCCAAAAAGCAAGGAGGGAAGGGAAAAAAAAAAAAAAAAAAAAAAAAAGAGAAGGTGTGCAGTCATTGTCTGTTTGGAAGCTCATTGCTATCCGCTGGGTCCCAGCTGCAGTCTCTGCTGCTTATGCTCGTCCAGCCACTGTAAGATCTGCTGTTTGAGTTCCTCGTTGGGTCTGATCTGATCCATGGTCAGGGGGCTGCGGTTGAAGGGGTCCGTCTGGTCGCTAGGGAGGAGGACAACACAAGCCAAATGAGTATCGATGTCGCCTGCCGGATGCCATCTCCAGACGGGCTTCTGTGCTTTGCGGGGGGGGGGCGACCAACCTGAGGAGGTGCCTCGCTATAGTTGAGCGGTCAACTGTGACGTTGGAGGAAGGAAGAAGAACGGGGTCGAGCATCAGCGTGGACATGATTGGATCCAAGAACTCATCTGGGGCATCTGAATACGTCTCCTCTTCCTGCTGCTGTCTGTCAGCGTGGGACTAAAATAGAAGCACCACGGCAAAGAATTTCTGAGCATACTATTATTCACTGTACAGTAAACACCGACTCTTAGAACAAACAAAAAGAACAGTTATATTTTCTTCTGTCTCCCACAAACAACGATACCTTTATTTTGTCAGCAAGACATCCAAAAGCCACTATCATGTCCCCGGGCTTGTTGATCTTCTTCAGCACTCTAACTGTCTGGGAAAACAGGGTGGGAGAGTACGATCGGCCGTCCTTGGGGACTGTCGCGCAGAAGTTCTCTTCGTCACTGCCCAAGACACAAGAAAAAGCCCCACGCGGTTACCCTAAAGAGGAAGGTTCGATAAGAGGGGGGGGGGGGGGGCGTGGCCGCGACGTACCCCAGGTTCAGATAGATGGTGCAGATGTCAGACACGAGCTGCTGAGGCTTGAAGTCGAACTCGCTGAAGTCTTTCACTTTGAGGGCCCCCATCTTGGGACCTACCAGATGCTGCAGGAAGTAATTGAGCATGGAGATGATCCTTTCAGCCAAGAAAGGGTGGACAAAGATCCCCTTGATTTCTGGAAATGAGAAAAATGCCGACTATTTGGATGCATGACAACAAACATTATACACACACGAGTCAACTTCTCTCCACACAAACGTGTCCCTTTCACAAACAAACATCTCTCCCTGCTCAGAAAAGGTGACAACTTATCCCTGAAAGTTGAATTTCGGAGTCTGACCTGAGGTGAGGAAGGCCAGCGTGCCAATAGTCTCATTGGACATGATGTTGTGGAAGCGCCCCAGCTGTCCAAACATCTGCAGGCTCGACTCCTTCTCTCGTCGGACGTCGGGCGCTAGGCCTTCCCACTCCCCTCGATCTCGCTCGAGCTGGAGAATTTTGATTTTACTCAGGTACTGCAAGACGAAAAAGGACAAAGATCAGCCCTCCGATCTGGAGTCGAGTTAACTCCTTGGCATCAGATCTAAACGTGACCTCAGAGCTCATGGGTATTACCTGTATAGCCTCGTCCAGTAGAAAGATGGCATCATTCATAAGTAGGTTGAGGAACCTGAGGAACAGAGGGGGGTTCATGGCCTCCAGGTTCTCTGATGCATAGTGTGCCAGATGCTGAAACAACAATGTTGCGGGAACTTTGAGAACAGTTTTAGTGGGAGCAATTACAAGGAAGAGGTGTGGAGCATTATATCATTTTTCCCTACGGTGCCGGTGAAGTACGGTTTAAAAATAGAGGCCGCTATTGCGAACTTCCCCTGTTTGCAAATCATCAGTCATAATTGATTCGTAGCGCGGAAACACAGCGACACAGAAGAAGCGCTTGTTTCTCGTTACCTTAATGCTTTCTCTATAGTTTTCCTTGCTCCACATGTACTTGAGGATGGGATACATTGGCCTTCTGTAGTTGAACTTTTGTTCAAACTGATGAGGATCGCCTGAAATATAAAAAGGGGGAAAACTCAAATATTCTCTTTTTTTTTTTTCCCCAGGATCCTTGTCTCCTAATCTTGCCCTTGTAGAGCACACACAGGTGTGCAAACACTCCTCAGACTTTTATTATTATAGCGGGAAGTACATCATATTTGTCAAACGTAAAGCTCTATCAGGGCTCATTATGATCAGAAAATACTGTTCAAAATTGTTCAAAGCTGATAAGCCCAGCCCTGGAGGGTTCAACAAGAGGAAGAGAATTGCTTTACCTGTGAATTCAATGTCTACAAACACAGTGATGAGGGCTTCAGCGAGGTGAGCTGCGTGCCTGTAGGAGCAGAAAACTCTCTCGCGCTGGAACATGATCGGCTGGACGGCGCCCGGAGCCGTCGGCTCCATGTGAGGCATCACCGCCTCCAGGACCTCCGCGAGCTTCGCTCTTAAATGGGGGTTCTTCATTCTGTTGCGCAAACGGGACACGGCCAAAGACCCAATGAGCGCGCCAGAAGCCAAGCCCCCACAACCCCCCCCTTTGCCCGGGGAGGCTCGTACCTCTCCTGGTTCCCCATGAAGACGGTGATGAAGTTCAGCACGTTCTCCAGGCATTCGGCAGACGTCTCCAAAATGTCGTCGGCAAATCGACGCAGGAAGATGAAAAAGTCCCCGAGGTTCTCCACGAAAAACTCTGACAAACAGAAGCCACAAATCATGACAGAAAAATGAGCTATTTTACAATAAACAACATCTGTCCAATATTTGTAATGACTTTATAACAAGATTTTAATTATTTCAGCAAAAATACAATGTTTCTAGTTGCATAACATTTACAGCACAACACAACACGACTTTAATTACTGTATAATATAAAATACTGATACTTTTTATGCATCAAAGTTGTTTACTCTCCACTCACAAGCCTGTGCTGTGGGCCTACCTGGGATGTAGCACAGCATAGTATTCTGCAGCGAGGGCAGGGGGAAAGTGAGAGCTACGTGTTCAGGACCCTGGTTCCCGATGCCAAGCTGAACCAGCAGAGCAGCAGTGGAGGCCTGGAGGGTAAGGCAACTTTGCAGCATGGCAGGCTGTGTGGTGGCAGCTTTGGTTGACAGATAGACGATCATTAGACGCTCAAACTGCTCAAGGAGCTGCTCTGACATTGGGCTGCCCGTCCGCTGGGCCTCCTGCCACGTCACCTGGAGCCGGTGGAGAGACTGATTCATCTTCACCATCTGCTCATGAAGCCTGGACGGGCACATTATGCATGCGTACAGAGAGAGAGAGAGGGGGGGGGGGGGGGCACAAACACAACAAGACACCACGGGTTAATGGCTGACATATGGCACCAACACGAGGAACATACAGAACATCTGTGGACCAGATATACCTCTAATCACTTTCCGAAGGTTTAGGTCGGGTTTTATTTGAAGGCGCGCGTACCTGCAGAAGCCGAGGTGTTGGGCGAGCTGTGTGAAGATGAGGTTCTCAGTCAGCAGGGTGTAAGACTGAGCAGACTCCAGCAGCTGCTGCGGGGGCATGGGAATTAGACAGGTTTCCTTCTCCAGGCCTGGCAGGAAAACATGGAAAATGTCAGACACGAGCAGGCGACGCCTCACAAGCGATTAAATTCAAGAGCTCTGCTCGAGTGCGCGCGTGCGCGCGCGCGCGTGCGCGTGTGTGCGTTAACCTTTGGCGTGCACGTTGCGGTTGCGCCGCTCTTCCTCGCTCAGCTCCTTGAGGGCGCAGTAGGTGGGGTTGAAGGTGAGCAGCTTGGGCGAGCGGGGCTTGCAGAAGGGCTGGCAGAGCTTCACCAGCGCAGCGCCCAGGTTCAAGAAGAACGCGTCCGACGCGTACAGCTGGAAGATTTCCGGCATCTCGTTGGTCCATATCTTGGCGCGGCCGGCGTTGGCTTGTAAACAGTTGCCCAGCCAGGAGAGCAGCGAGTGGCGCGTCTCGGCCGAGCGCTGGAGCAGGTTCTTGAAGACCTGGTGGAGCTTCTCCTGAAACTGACCTATAAACTGCGCCGGGAAAGGCGCCGCAGGGCGTCCGTCACTCCCCCTCCCCCTCCGGAGACGCCGGCGGGTTTTCGACGTGGCCGTTGAGCGAGCGCACTTACGTGGTGGATGTTGGCCTCCTGGACCTTGGTCTCCTGGGCGCTGGAGCGCGACGGGTTCAGGAAGTAAGCGTGTCCTTCCACCACGCCGGGGGTCCTGAGCAAGCAGGAGATACTCAGGACACTTCCCAGCAGGCTCTTCTGGTACTGCAAACCGTTCGCCGGGTCCTTGGGCTGGATGTGCTCGACCAAAACCTGGAAAGGGTTGGAAGCGTTTGCAGCCACCGCCGTTCTCCAGAACAACCCACAAAAGTATCTGTCGGCCCTCTCACCTTGGCAATATCGTTGTTGTGGCTGAAATAGAGCAGAATATCTAGGTAGGTGTAAAGGAGGGGCTGGCACAGCTCCAGGTCTTTGATGCGCCCCTGGAAGATATCGAGCACCGGTATGATCACCTCCTCGAACGTGCGCACCTCCTGGTCCGATAGCACGCCAGCGGTGACCTCTTCGACAAACTCCACGACCTCCTCTGGCTCTGAAACGGAGCGGAGACGGCGTCAAAGAGAGAGAGGAGGTGGCGAGCGAAGGCGAGGTGGGGGGGGGTCGCGCCTCAACCTACGTGCTCGGTTGAAACCTTCCAGCAGGAGGTCCAGAACTTGCTCGTAGATGTTCTGACTGACGTAGATCTCGGGGGTGAGGAGGACGGTCCGCGTGTTGGAGACGGTCAGATTCTTGCAGCGGACAGCGAAAGAGAGCAGCTTCTCCGGGACCTTCGTGACCTGGAGAGCGGGGACAAAAAAAACGGAGGGACGGGCGCGTGAGGGAAGCTCGGGGGCTGTCCTTTAAATTCCGGGAAAGGCGAGAAGGTCGCACCTCTTCTTTGGCTCGCTGGTAACACGCAAAGAGGTAGGGGATGGCGTTCTTCTCCCCAGCGTCTCGGTCAGCGGACAGGTTAATGGAGCTGCAGGACGTCATGTAGATGAGGAAGTTCCCCGGCTCTTGCAGCAGCAGACGGGTGAACAGAGCCTGGAGGAGGGCGGGGACAACATCACACATCCGCTCGCTCGCTTTCTAACCGCTTGTTCCTCCACTGAGGGTCGCAGGGGGACCGGAGCCCATCCCAACTCATTGGGCGGAGGCGGGGTCCACCCTGGACCGGACAATCACAGAGCCAACAAATACACAAACAACCATTCTCTCTCACACTCACACCTGTGGACCATTTAGAATTATCAATTGACCTAATCCCCAATCACGCATGTCTTTGGGCTGTGGGAGGAAGCCGGAGTACCCGGAGAGAGAACCGGACACAGGCACAGGGAGAACATGGAGACTCCACACAGAAAGCCCTCTCCATCCCAACTGGGATTCGAACCCGAGGACTTCTCGATGTGAGGCCACAGTGCTAACCACCACACACCACCACACCACACCACACCACCGCCCCCTCACATATCACAGGAAGCCACGGACGACACGCTCAAGTAAAAATACCACGCTTTTTTTTTTTTTTTTTTTTTAACATAGATCTATATCAGATTTCACAAAAAAATGCCACACACATAAATAAGCTGCATTTGCATAAGCGTTGCAAGGAATGAAGAGAATGAGGACCCGGTGGCACGGCGGCGACCTCCGACCTGTTCTATGTTGTCCATGTCCAGCCAATCCTGTCCGTCAAGATCCGCCGCCATCTCCTCCAAGTAGACGCAGCGAGGAGGGATCCCATTACCTCCTCTGAGACTTGGGTCACCTAGAAGTTAAAACACAGCCAGGGTCCATAAAGACAGGGCAAACAGACTACAAAGGACCATTAATGAGCCGCATATTAGAAGAGGCCGTCGTTACGCAATCACACAAATCTTCCCGGAATTGTGAACAACAGCGAGCCAGGACTGAAGTTCTAATAGAAAAGATAAGACATTGAATGCCTTATGTGTGTTTACTCTGATCTATTTTTGTATTTGACGGAGGGTTTTGTTTTTTGGTTTTTTTTAAGATAATATGTGAAAAGAGTGGGGGGCTTTCATCCTGCATTTCCTGTAAAGCGTGACTCACCCTGAAGCTGACTTCACGCTGCAGACACAAAGCCATCTCAGTCTTTAACACTGACATTTTAAAGGCCGCTGACTCATTTATCGGACGGTTTACTGGAAGCTTAAATTTGACTCATGAGGTTTGGAGCCACTATTCAATCACAAAACAGCTGGATTGTTGGAAATGAGCCTTCAGATTCGATTTGAGAGGACTTTTTTTTGTATGCACACTGTCTAAAGTAGATCTATGTGTGTGTGTGTGTGTGTGTGTGTGTGTGTGTGTGTGTGTGTTTCCCAACCACTGCAGAAGGTCGCTATTTTGAGGGCTGTCGAGAGGCCTGACGAAAGCAACGTGCGCGTTTTCTTCCAACTCACTGTTGTCCAACGTGATGAGAAATATTCGCTGGATCATGTGATTGACATTAAGCTGCTCGCACAGCTCCTGTCTGGAGCGGAAGGAGCGGCTGATCTCCGCCACCGAGTCATCGTTGTCGTCGACGCTGTCCGACACCGAGTTTTCGGACTCCGACTGGCTGTCGCCCGAGTCCTCCGCTGCGGGGCGAGACACACGGCGTGATCCAAACGCACAGGGAAAAGGGCACGGCGCGGCCGCGAAGGCCGCCGCGACCTCCACTCACACGGCTGAGCGGACGGCGGCTGCGTTTTCTGAGCCGAGGCGAACTGCTGGGCATCGGCCACCGAGCTGAAGAGGGCGGCGAACGGGTTGTGGGAGATGTTCTGGTTGTTGTTGCCCTGGTCAGTCATCTCACTGGGGGCGCAACTTACTCCATCAAAGGTCCCAGCCCTGGGGAGAAGCACGGGGGGAGAGAGAGAGGGGTTCATGACCACCATCACAGACCACCAACACACACCACCACCACAACAGGAAACACCAGATCCACCTACAACCTCCTCCTACATTCACACCCCACCAGGCGACACTCAAAGATATGTTTGAAGGGTTTAAGGTCATAAAACGCGCTTTATCTCAGGTCTACCAGACCCCAGGTAGACTACACCTGGACTGAGATCTACTGTAACATAATACGACTGACAGCTTTCATTCCCCAACAGCATTCGGCCTGGCTTTAAAAAGAGGAAATAAGCATGGAAGTACGTGGTTTGTCCCCGGTTATGCGCCCTCGCTTCTGACTTTTAGCCACGGCGTGACGCTTCACCACAGAACACGTCCCCTCGACGCCTCCTTCTGACCGGATTCAGACACTCTCGGAGACTCCAGACGCGCGTCTTGGTGCGTTTTGGAGTGACTTGGTTCCACTTTCGGCCCCGGGCCGGGACCCCCTCGGCAGGCTACCGCGTTAGCTCCGGGGTCATCACGATCGCCCTCCCACCGCGGCCTCCCTCAGCCCCGCCGCCTCTCGGCCCGCCGCCGACCCCGGACCCCCCCCGTGCGTGCGTCCAGGGCGGCTCGTCGCGCCTTTCGCGGCGGGGAAAGTGCGTGTTTTTACCGATTGCGAGTGTTTATCCGGATACCGTGACAGCTCCTCTCTGACGTCCCTGAGACGTCATCGAGGGGCGACGGTGGCGTCGGGCGTGGAGCGAAAGCGGAAAAATCTTCTTGCGCGTTTTTTAGAGACTATCGGTAATTATCTGGGGCGCTGGGAATCCGATAATACGACTACTACGCTATTAAAGTTAAGAGAAACACATGAATGACTGTAATTTCAATCGTGAGAACGCCATAGCACAGATGGAAAAGAGTTCATTATTTTCGCTTTGCTTTTTTTTTTTTGCATCTTTGTTGTTTTAAATGGCCGCTAGGGGGCAGCAGATCACCATGTCTGTTTAATTAATTCACTCCATTAATTGACTCAATATAGCGGCGTTTTATCATCAGATGCGGTCATTATCAAAAATAAATAGTCGTTTTTGAAGTGCATGATATTAGAAACCAGCTCTCCTGAACTGGACACCACCCGTAGCTGTGACCCAGACATAAAGAAAATAACTGTGGGTGCTTTAATGATTTTTATGTTATGCTACTTATTTTCCTCCATTCACGTCAAATAAATGGACATAATGTGCTCAAATGTATTTTTTGGGAGTTAGTTCTTTATTAAATATTACACAAAAATCCAAGGACTGGAAATAAGTTCTACTTTTTCCTAAAACGATTTTTAAAAAAAAGAAAAATGATTCGATAAATAAAATATATAACATTGAATGTGATTGTATTGAAAAGGTTCAATCTAAGCACCTTTTAACACTGAGTCAAATAAAATGGACGTTTGACACAACACACCAAGTCATTCAGAGAACAAACCTGGAACCTGGAAAGGAAAGAAAATGAAATTTTAAAAAAATCATGAAAAAAGTACATGAAAACAGTGTTTTTTCTTCATAAACAAAATTAATGTTTTTGCACAATTGCGCTTCTCCTACCTAGCTTGGCATTTTGCGGAGCAGACTCGATGAAACGACAAATGAAGTGTCCTGACCCTAATTCTGATCTGTAACACTTAAATAACCAAAATAATAACTCTTCACATTCATTCATTCATTCATATAGTTGATGAAATCTCTGACGTACAAACATTCACAGCTTTACAAAGATAATTACAGCCTCCAGCAAAAAAAAGAAAAAAACAAACAGCCTGTGCTTCAGGTTGTCACCGTGGATAAAGGCTCAGCCTCAAAGACGTGAGACATGTTCAAGTTTGACAAATCTTTTTGTCCCCAGTTGTTCGATGCTGGCTTTTAAGTGTCCTCACAGCCCCCCCCCCAAGCAGCCCTCTCCGCGCTCATTACTTCCCGTACTGCGCCACTTTCCCTCTCCTCAGCCAGTCTTTCCAGGGGGACGGGCTTTTGTCTGGATGCGTGTCTGAGCTCCAGGAAAAGGAGGAAGAGGAGCAGGAGGTCCCGGCGGACGCCGTCCTGCTGGGCCTGCGGAAGAAGGACAGGCCGTTGGGCGTCGCCTTCTTCTGAGGAAGCTCTGATTGCTGCTGGGACCGGAGCTGCTGGTTGAGGATGATCTGGATGTCGTCCTGAGGAAAGGGAGGAGGAGGAAATTGGCACCTTCACAACAGACCCGCGCTTCCCTGATCACCACGACTCAATTATAGTGGCTGGCGTCGCTACAGTCGAGGTCGTTAAGAGGCACTAGAGGTGCACGAGTTTAGGACTTTAGAGCCGAGCCTGCAATGCAGATTCCTACCTCGCTAATAACGACTACCATCATGCACTCGGGGCAAGAATAACCCCCCCACCAGACCCACCTGCCAGGCCTCCAGTTCCTGCGACAGCTCCAACTTGCGCTGGATGGCCTCTAGTAACTGGTTGTTCAGGGACATCATGTCGTTTTTACACCTCACCAACTCGGCTTCCATCAGCGTTTTCCTGCCAAGCGAAGGTTCAAAGTTCAGTCGCGGGGAGAAATGGAGCGAAAGAAGGAGCATCCTCTGACTTTCTAAAATAACGATGAACTAGACGCGGTGCGGAGGGGTGGGAGGTGGGAGGGCGGGGGGGTCCGATTCTCACTTTGCGATGGCGTCATCGCGGTCTCTGATTGCCTGTTCAAGGAGTTCAGCCTTCTCCTGCGCGCTCGCCAGGTTGTTCCTCAGCTCCGTGTTTTCCTGCTGCAGCAAGACGTTCTAGGGGGGGGGGTTAAGGTCAGACTAAGAAAATGGGGCATTTTTCACACCTTTAAAAGTGCTTGGACATAAAAAAACACGGGCTATTAAAAAACAGAGCCCTAGATAAAGGCCCAAGCGTTCCCCGCGATGGTAACCGGGTTACCTGATCTCCCAGCTCCTGGGCTGCTCTCAGATTCCCACAGTGATCCCCCGTGCCGTCCACAAAAGCTCGATTCAGTCCCTGACGCACACAAAGCAACAACGGGCTCAGGTTTCCGCCATTCACATAAAAAAAACACGGTGATCGGCCTAAATCAGCGATGCCGCTGGCGTGGAGGCGGGATGGGCGGGATTGGGTTGCGAGGATAAACGCCCGTCACTGATCCGACCGCGGCACAAAGGCCCAAAGCGCCGTTAACAGGACGGCTGTAGATGTCCGCTCATGCACTCCGGGTGTCGGTTACAACCGCCCAGCGGCAGCAACAGGTATGAACCGTGGTTCTGTTGGTCAGATAAAGGCTGAAGGGGGGGGGGCGTGTCTTCAGACCGCTGCTCACCTGAGTCCTGGAGGTCTGCGCGAGGGTCTGGGCCACCCCCTTCAGCTGCTCCAGCGTCCCCCGCAGGTCTGACCCCTCCGAGCTGCCCGGCTCCAGCGCCAGCGGCAGCAGGAGCTCCAGCACGGACCCCATCTCTTGCCTCATCTGGGCGGGACGGGACACAATCGGGAATGAGGGGTATATCCTTACAGACGGCCCTTTACACAATGGGATTTGCTCCAAGGAAATATTCGATACACTCAGCCTAAAATTTCCAACAACAATGGGGGGGAAAAAAAAAAAAAAAAAAAAATACTAGGCCAGCATGTTCTCTGGCTTATGTATCCTGGGGAGGAAACACAAAAACTGTTCAACATCTGAACCAGGTTAGGGGATCAGTAGAGGGATTAAATATGTTCAGAAGACAGGACTGTGCTGGAGCTCTGCTTACATCAACGCTGCTCCGCTGTGGTTCTCACAGGAAACAGAAAGGGGAAAAAAAAAAGTGACTCGCGGCGCTGCTACGCATCGTGTTTTTTTTTTTGTTCCCCCCCGCGAAACAATAACAGACGCCCGAGCTGAGTTTCCTTCGCCGATCCGCCCGTTTCGCACTCCAGCTCGGCGGCGGAGCGGCCGGCGCTTCGGCACCTCCGTCTCGCGCGGCGCCTGTGCGTCAAACAGGACTCACACTGTCAAGGTGAACCCGGACAGAGCGTTCTTGTCAGAGCGTTCTTGTCAGAGCGTTCTTCTCAGCGCTGACACTCCCTCAGCAGTTTCTCTGCTGCCTCACATCGGCCCGTCAGCCCTCCTCCTCCTTTTGTGTGAGCAGAGTTTGATACAACCGTTTACAAGGCGACTCTACTGGATGCAGAAATATATAGAAACCTGAGGACAGGGGAGATCCAGCAGGGTATAGATGATGATGATCTAGACATGAATTTACAACTGAAAGGACATCTGCCCGCTCTGACGCCATCAGTTCTTTACCCAGAATGCTTTGTGAAGCGATATTTAAGACAAATAACGAGCTCGTGGCTGCTCTTCCTTGTCCGAGCGCACTCCCTCGACGTGCAGCTGCTGCAGCTGTTCAGTCAGGACGGCAATCAAATCAAAGAAATGTATAAGGTCTGATCATTCCTCGTCTCACCATCAAATCAGCTCCAGATCTCATCATCAAATCAGCTCCAGATCTCACCATCAAATCAGCTCCAGATCTCATCATCAAATCAGCTCCTGATCTCATCATCAAATCAGCTCCAGATCTCACATCAAATCATCAAATCAGCTCCAGATCTGATCATCAAATCAGCTCCAGATCTCATCAATTCAGCTACAGATCTGATCATCAAATCAGCTCCTGATCTCATGATCAATCAGCTCCAGGTCTCATCATCCCCTCCCAGTGGACCTTCACTGTTGTATTGGTAAAGTGGACCCTGTCCATTAACCCCCCCCCCCAGGAGGTTCCAGCCTCTCTGGTGTCCCTAGAGTCAGAGCGGTGACCTACTGACCTCCTCCTCACTGACCCCCAGGTGGGCCTCCTCCCGGCTGTCCTCCAGCTCGGACAGCAGGGACACGTCCCCGCGCTTCCCGGCCTCCTGCAGCGACAGCCTCTCCTGGAGCTCCTCCACCTGATCCTGGAGCTGCTGCCAGCGGCTCCTGGCGGCCTCCGCCTCCTGCCGCGCCTGCGCCAGCTGAAGACAGGTGGGGGGGGGCAACGGAATGAGTCGAATGTCGGGAAACGGCAAAACCAGTCGCGCGACGATCGCGCGGCGGAAAAACATCCTGAAGCTCCAGATTCCAGAGAACGTGAAACCACACAAACATGAGCGGAATCCAGCACCACGAGAGCAAGTCATCACGGGGGGGGGGGTCAAAACTCGATTCCCCTCCCCCCCGTCCTCCGTGTTTTGAACAACCGGGTCACGGGTGTGAACGGCGGGTACCTGTTGGGAGCGCTGCTGGTCGGCGTGGTCGCGGCGGGCCAGGCGCGCGTCTAGGGAGGCCGCGCTCGCCTTCAGCTGGGCGTTCTCCCGGCCGGCGCTCTCCAAACGCTCCTCCAGCTCCCGCTCCTTCTGGGTGAGCCGCAGCACCTGCGCAGGGAACACGAGGAACGGGATTAACCGGACCGTGGGAGGAGGAATATGGACCTTCACTTCATTAGATGGGCCCATACGCTACAGAACAGGTTCATTTTAAATGAAATATATATATATAGGGTCTGGTGTGTGTTTGTGGGCCCCCCCCAACGGAGGCTTTTAGGGTATAGTCCGCATGTGGAGGAGCTTCTGGGAACATTTTTTACCTGCTCTCTCAAGGCGCTGATCAGCTCCTCATCCTGGAGCCGGCTGCGGCTTCCCGTCCCCTGCTCCTGCTTCAAGGCCTGGAGCTCGCTGGACATGGCCCTCTGCAGCTGGAGCGCCTGCGAAGGGGAACGCAGGAGTGAGCTCGGGTGTTTTGGAAGGGGGGAGGGTGGGGGGGGGGGGGGGTGTCCTCGCTTCTAGACACGTGGAGGCCATCGCGGGGGTGAAAAAGGCGATCGCGCCAAAGGAAAGCTCGCCCGAGGCCCGAGGTCGCCGACGGCGAGATGTTGAATTAAAAAGAAGAAGAGCAGCAGGAGGCGACCCTCCCCCCCCCACCAGCCCCACCAGCCCCACCAGCCCCACCACGAACAATTCTTGACCCAGATGAGAAGCAGGATAACAAATACCTGCCTGAAAGGTGAGGATTAGTGGGCTAAAATTAAAGCGGCGTGCTTCCTGCGTGGAGCCCGAGCTGTTCCCAAGCTAGTGGGGTCTGAGCACCAGCGCCGAGGATCAGGTCAGAGGAAGAGCGAGGGATGACAAATAATCAGTTTTCTCTGGGGGTGGGGGGGGGCGGTATGTATGTTTTCACAAGAGGTCGCCTCTTTGTATTACATGCACAAAATCCCACCAGGTTGTCCATCAACAATGTATGTGGATAATAGACCCTACTGCCCCCCCCACTGCCCGCCCCCCACTCCCCCCCCAGGGTCCAGCCATGTGCTTCTGCTGCTGAACACACGTGAACCAGCAGAAGCTGGACTGACGCTCCGGACCTTCTGGTGCCCTCGCCAGGAGTCTACCGACTTGCTGTCCTCCTCTAACGGGAGAGACCCCCCCCCCCCCTTAGTCAGCAGTTTAGCGCGACGCCCTGTCAGGTCCCATCACGAGCGCACAAAGCAAGATGAAAGGCAGATGGGGCCACTGGGGGGGGGGGACACAGCCTCTTTCTGGTCCGTGACGGCACCGTTACGCGTCGAAGAGGGCGGGGGCGGGGGGGGGGCAGCTTGGGTTAAACTTATCGAGAGAGAGCGCGTGTGGGTTGACAAGAGTGAAGCCGGCACCGATGGGCAAAGACAAAAACACAGCCTGTAGACACACAGCGATGGTGGGAGGGGGGGGTTGTTGGGGGGGGGGGTAGAACTAAGCCTTCATTACGGCCGAATCGTCTCATCAGTTCGGGCCCCTTCCACAATGGAGGCAACGACCCACTGAGAACCACCAGAACAGAAGTGGAAGGAGGACGCTCCAGTTGGTGGAGACACAAAGATGATGGGGGGGGGGGGCAGCCTCAGGCCTCCAACAACCCAAACACGGAGGGGTTACCCAAGCCGCTGAGCAGTCCCTCTGGGAGCACGGAGAAAAGACGGCTTTCCCCCTGGGATGATGGGATGTTGGGCCAACGCTCCGGCAGCAAATGAAAGATTGATATCTCTGCGCCACTTTTATTGTCTTTGCCTCTTTGTCCGCGGGCTGGGGGGACGCTGGGGGGGGGGGGGATTGGGGGGGGGGCTCATTCAGGGGCCTCATTTTGTAATAACGGAAATCAAAGTGAGGAACCACAACGGAAACAGTCGTAGTAGAAGTCAGACAACGTCCAGATTGACTCTCATCTGAGATGTTGAGCACTAAAGCAACTTGTTTGTGTGTTTGTTTGTTTGTGTGTGTGTTTGTGTGTCTGTCTCTCTCAAGTGTGCGTCGCTGCCCCTCAGGTGAACCTGTTAATGGTTACGTGTTCTCGCTCTCTGCCGCACTTACAGGAAGCTCCGACATGTGAAAATAACATTTGACATCACTCAGCATTCCCCCGTAAAAAAAAACAAAACACTGGCCAGCTTTCCGGGAAGCGTTGATACAGCCCAAGAACTCACGCTCGTGCACGCCTGACGCTCGTGCGCCCCCCCCCAGTGTTTACGCAGCCCCTTCCTCTGGTGCAGCCTGGCTTGGCGAAGCCCGTTGGTCTCTCCGGTTTCTGTGGTGCGACAGGTGTCTTTCCAGGCTCAGAGGGTCACGAAGCGAGCGTTTTGTACTCGAGCTCGACAGGAGCGACCTTTAAAGGGTTGATAATGTCAAAATGGGGGCGGGGGGGGGGGTGGGGGGGTTATAGAGGCAACCACAGAGCCTTGATCAGAAGAGACAGAAAACAAGAGCAGGGTTCCAGTGTGGAACCCTGCTCCACACTGGAACGAATGACTGCCACACGAACTCACCGCAGCCCCAGCAGATGAAACGATCCCCTTCCTCTACGTCAGAGCGGACCTTCCTCACGCTCCCTCTTTGTCCGAAACGCTCATTCCAGCTTTTAACAACCACCCGGAGCACAAAAAAGCGACGGCGTCTGCTGCCAGGCAGCCAAAGGAAACAATCTCCCGTCCTCCTCCTCCTCCTCCTCCTCCTCCTCCTGCTCCTGCTCCGGACCGGCCCCAGAAGGGATCTGGGCTTTTATCTAAATTGACTGCTTCCTGAACTTCTGGAGCTTCCGCGGACCTTGACTCCTGGGAGGCAGCCGGCTATGATCGGGATTCAATTTCTAACTCCGTTAACTTCACGGCGGCGCCCTGGACGCGGGACGCGTCACGTTGTGGGAAACACTCCCCGTTTCCTCAGGCTGGAAAAACACTCAGGATCACACGGCTGCCAAACATTTACTGATAAGGGACAGTAAATGATATCACCGCTCCGACTTTTCCAAAGCGCAAAGTTTCCTCAAGATGAAGCAGTAAAAGTCTAAAAATGTTCCACTGCCCTGATAACAGCTGATATCCCTTCATGTGTCAGAATTTACACCATGTTGTCCCTCAACAAGTCTTCCCATGTCCACTCATTCTGGACAATTATACTCAACTGCAACACATTTCTGACAGATGCAATATATTCTAGCTTTCTCACAATGTGTAATTGGATATAAAAAGGTATATATTGTAGATTTCTAATGTAGCCATGTATATTGTTTATTGTAGAGTGTTTAGGTTTATGTTGGACATATATATATGTAGACTATGTAGAGCCCAGTAAGTACTGATGCAATAAAAAATGTCCCTGTTGGGGATTAATAAAGTACTACTCTATCCTAAACCTGCCCAGAAAAAGAAACACGGTGTTTTCGCTGCTCTATTTTCAGTATTAAATTATTTATATTCACTACAGGCTGTTTTCCAGGAGCCAAAGTGAGTCAGTCGGACGCCCGAGTGGTTTTTCAGAGCAACAGACTGGGTCACAGCTCAGGTGTCCCAGTGAGAGGCCCCCCCCACCACCACCACCACCACCACCACCACCACCCCTCACAGCGGACTCACAGCGTCGAGCTGCTCCCGGAGCCTCTGCGCCTGCTCTTCGCCCTCCCGCTGGGCCCGGCCCTTGTCCCGCTCGGCCTGGGCGAGGGTCCCGGTGAGGCGCTCCACCTGGGCCCCCAGCGCCCTCGCGTCCCGCTCCAGCTCCGCCACCTGGCTCTCCCACTGGGACCGGCAGCCCTCGAGCTTCAGCCGCAGCTCGTGCTTGCCTTGCTCCAGCTCCTGGGCAGGGACAGAGAGAGAGAGAGAGGCCATCCATCACCACCAGAACAGTTCACACACACACACACACACACCCAGGTCACCAGGGTTTGTGGTGAAGCGTATAAATAAGTCCATCTTTTCCAGTCACCGTGGGAACAGACCCTTGACTAAAAATGTAATTAGAATCAAAGTTTGAAATAACATTATTATCAGATGTAGCCTGAACAGAGTCACAAATGGTGGGGTTTGCAGACGGTCGTCAGCTCTCAGACCCTCTTAGGTTTCAGTAGGAAATAACGTGTTGGGGCTCGGTGGAACAGAAAATGGAACATAATGACAGTGAGGTGTGGAAAAGTTTAGTCAGTGTTTCTGCGAGGGTGAAAGTGAATCTGTGTGCGTCTCTGCTGCGTTTGTTAGCTGGAACGTCAGCGTGGTCAAAAGGGATGCGTGATCTCTATTTAATATCCTAAATAAGAACGAAATGAGAATGAGCGAAGAGCAGATTGAGGCACAGAACAAAGTTTGTCTAGATTGATTTAAGATGGCGCCTCCGTCCTAAACGAGGGATAAGGGGTTGACTTAAATGGAATTGAAACGTGACTTCGTGTGAAAGAAGAGGGCGAAACGTGGTTAAAAGGCGTATCGGAGGCGCGGCGCGGCGCGGCGCGGGGAGCGTCTTACCTCCAGCTTGTCCGCGTATTGTTCATGGAGTTTGTCGCTCTGGTCCTTCAGCTGCTGGTTTTCAAGGAGCAGAGCGTTTCCCAGCTGGGCTGCCAAAATAACCTCTTCCTCCTTTTGTTTCAGAGCAGCCACAAGTTCACCGGGGTCCCGATAATCTCGGATTTCCTCCGACGCGAAGTCGAAGTACAGGTCCCAGCTCTTGGACTTGATGTCCAGCGAATCCAGCCGATCCATGACGCCGATAATAAGGATAATACGGACAATAAGGATGATGTTTACACCAGCTCACTGGAGCCTGCAGGAGTCGTTCGTGTGAGGGCGCAGCAGGAGCGGGCGCAGGCTTTGGCGCACAGGTGAGAGCGCACTGATGGAGCGGCGCGCTCCTGTCAGCGGCAGATGTCTGTCTGTCTGTCTGCTTCTGTCAGACCCGCCCCCCCCTCCATGACAGACACCCGGGGGGGGGGGGCGGGTCCTGTAGTCACCTGGACAACCTCCCACCTGTCCTCACAGGTCTGCTGCTATTGGACGAGCCCCGGTGACGTCATCCAAGGACGCGTTAAAGGCTGCCTGAGCTCACCCGAACGAAGTAATAAAACTGGGACGAAAGGGGTATTCTGGCCCCCCACCATAAAAAAAACATCTTTTAAGGTGAACTAACTACCAACAAGAATATGAAACTGTCCATATTATTGAATATGACATCCCTGCTCAGTGATTTAAGTGCTTCAGAGCTTCCTAAGTCTTTATCTCACACTTTAATTCAACGTTCAATTATGAAACGTGTGGTCCTTTGTTGTTACTGTGTAACTTTGAAGAAAAGAGAAATTACGTAAGAGCTGATTTAGTAGTTTTAAGTAATGTTATGTAATGAGATAAAGGGTGCTGTTGGTCACTCTTTAACCTCAGCTTCAATATATTTAAGGTTATCTAAGAATAAGTGTAAACATGCATCGGTAACTGTGAGTGTCATCTTTTTTGTTTACAAAGGAAGTCCATCACGCAGAATCAGGTTCATTGAGCAGAGTGTGTGTGTCTGTGTGTGGGGGGGGGGGTCTGTTCTCTTTGTATGGGCACATGCACAGGTCAGAGGTCAGCCCCCCCGAACGCTCTCATGGAGCAGGGAGTTGTGTTATGAGAGAAGCACAAGGCCTCCTGACGCATGGTGACGCTACTGATGTTGCTGTGGCCCTGGGGTGGGGGGCCTCGCAGCTTCTGCATGTCGGGCAGAAAGCAGACGTAAAAGCCTCGAAGTTCTGGTCGTTCCCCTTCGTCTCACAGGCCGCCGGCGGACGTTTGACAAACAGCCCGGCTGCTGCAAGAGAAGCAGAGGAACGTGTGTTTGATACTGCGCACAGTCAGAGTCTATGGTGCAGGGTTATCACCCCACTGATATCAAAAGCCTGCATCAGCACCCAGAGCACTCTGCCCCCCCTGCAGTGGCCCAGCAAAACATCTGCTGGCAGAACTTCAGGGGAACTGTGAAAACCATTTCAAGTGATAAGAACAACCCACATCCTTCCAGATCATTGTGTGGGCCAGTCAAAATGCTATATTTTGATGATTACATCGGCCACGAGGTGTGGGTGTCATGTTCCGAGAAGAATGAAAATAACAAACAAGATGAGGACAGAAAAAAAGTAATGTTTGTTACATGGCAATCTCAAAGATCAGCGTTTATTTTAAGGAAAAAAGTGAGACAAACACATTTATCAAATTCCAAGCCAAAAGAAAACGTATCTTACAACAGTTCTAAGACGTACTTGATATTCTTATTAATACTGAAAATTAAAGCGCAGCTTGTTTGCTCATTGCTAAAAGATAACCCTATTGTATTACGTTATAAGCATAATTTAATAATGTAAAACAAGTACTGATGACGTTCTCCAGTTAGATTTACTGGTACCATCGCTCTCACTGGGACTGTGCTGGCGTCGCCACTAACGGCGCCCCCTGGCGGCCGCAGCCCGTAAGGACGCGTGTGTTCCGGCCTCCGTCCAGCGGGGGGCGCTGCGGGGCGAGCGACGCGCGGAGACGAAGAAGGGCGCGTCAAAACACGCCGCACTTTAATCAGCTTGCGCGCAGGTGCGTTTAAAGTCGTCAAAGTGTCGATGGAGAGGAGCAGAGCGACTGTTTCCGCCATCAAAGCCTTGGGGTAAGTGCGGCGGTCGAATAGGCGTGACTGTCAGTGGTGCGCCCGCAGCGTGGTGGCCCTCCACTTGGTCCCGGAGCCAGTGTTAAAGTGTTTGTTGTGCCCCCCCCCTCAGGTATCAGGGCCCCTCCTGCCTCAGGCGGTGTGAGTGTGACGATCTGCCCTGTCCTCTGCTCAGCTGGCTCTGCTCTCACTTCCAGCACAAGCAGGGTAAAGACGCTTCCATTCGCCTCGTCCAATAAAGCCTTTACAGCCCGGGGCTGTGGAACGAATGTTCCTTATTGTCTCTGCCTGGTGCAATTAAAGCACAGATAAAGATCCAGAACATTGCCCATTCCGAACACAATGTGGTTAATTATTATTTATCTGCATGATTTGTTCGTCCGCAGAGATGATGGACGACATAAAGTTACAAGTAGTCGTGATCTCGATGATAACGTCGTCGCTACCTTTTTGTTTTCAGAATCAAACGGGATACCCAATGTCTTGCTGGTTGGAGAATTGAGAAGTGTCCTCCGAGACATGTTTTGTCCTCTAACTCTGCTCACCTCAGAGGTCCTGGGTCCAGCTGAGCTCCACAAAGTCACTGGTGAGAATCGATCCGAGTCCAGGCTCCATTGTAGAATTGTGTTTAAGGTAATGGCATCGTGTGTGCCTGCGGACGTGCACATTCCCCCTTGTGTTGTTTTTACATTTACTTTAATCCTCTAGACTTCCTTGTCTCGGAGCTGCTCGCGGATCACATAATCGAGCACAAGAAAAGACGCCCTGAGGAGAGGAGAGACGACGAGTCTGAAAAAGAACAGCGAGTTGAAGATGACCGTCCCGGAGGAAGAAGAAGATGAAGAGGAAGAGGACGAGGACCAAAGAGGGGCAGAGGTGCAGGCAGAGTGGGTGTTACTGTTGCACGCCCTGGACATGGACACCTCCTCTCAATTCGCTGATGTGCTGAGTGAGGTGAGAGCAGGAGTGTGTGTCTCACTGTGTGAGTAACTACACGTGAGAAGCGCTGACGGGAGGTTGGACACCATGTTGCTTTGCAGGTGGAGACGAGGCTCGCGCGCTTGCCACGTGGAGAGATGACGGAGTCCCTTCTAAAAAGCAGCCTCACCACAGAGCAGTGGGTAGGTCCCCTGTCTTGAGTTCATCACACACTTCATTGGGACGCATATTCAAGAACTTCCGTGGCGTTTCTTAGAAGAAAGTCGGCAAGCTGGATGAAGTCCTGATGGAGGATTATAGGTGTCGCCGGCAGATGATGGTCAAACGATTTCAAGTCACAATCGAGTCCTTCGCCTGGGGAGAAAAACACAAGGTGTGTGGCTCAGCGGTATCACACAGGCCGTATTATTCTCTTCAAGATGTCACTCATGGTTTGTTTGCAGGAGCGCAGTGAAGCCCTGGCAGCGGTGCCCCCACTTTCCTCCCTGGTCAGCTCCTCCAGAGTGTCGCCGCCTTTTCTGCTCGCGGCCAGAGAAGATCAGTCCACCATCCAGCCAATCAAAGCTGGAAGAAGCACCCCCGTCTACAAGGTACAACTGTCAGTCATTAATGTTTATGGCTGTATGTTAATGGCTGTAAGTCAAGACGTTTCTCCTGATGGTTTTCCATCCGTGGTGTCAATAGACGTTGATGGGCGGCGTACCAGACAGAGGAGGGCGACCAGGGGAAATCGAGCCACCGATGCCGATGTGGGAAGGACGGAGAACACAGGGGAACCGATGGGGACGAGGCGGTGGACACCAGAGACGTAAATTTTCAGATAAAAAGAAGAAAGGGAAAAAAGACTAGAAATATTTCCTTCTATGCAGCTTTTCAAATGAAATAAACTATTTTCTTTATTTTTTTTATTAAAAATGACAGCTGAAAATGCATATATAATCAGTGTATGGAATTATAAGTTTTATTACAATGATGTAAAGAAGTTTACAATTTCATTGCTACAATTTGTTGGGACAAAGGTTTTTGTGTAATTGTTACACATGATATGTTTTACAACTTTACATGTGAATAAACACACGTGGTTGAATTGTGTGGCTATTTTTTTGTATTTTTACACTTGAATAAGACAAATTTGGCGCTGTTTATATTTGAAATATCCACTTATTTTACATAGAAATAAAGTTTCAAAGAACGTAAACCTGGGGAACATTTATGCGGTTGCACCGATTAAAAAAAAAACTACAGTACATGTTTCAGGAACAAACGCGTTCGCGACCGGAAGTTACCCGTGAAACAAATGATGTAACACCCAGAAAGTTCCGGAGCAGCCGAAGGTCGACGTCAGTCGGAGACGAACGTGTCGAAAACAGCCCCAAAGTTCACCGATACTCCCGTAAATTCATCAAGAAATAAACAATGCCGAGAGGAAGCAGAAGTCGGACCTCCAGGATGGCGCCTCCAGCCAGGTAATATGAAGAGTTTTGTGAAAGTCGAGCTGCGTAGATGAGCTCCTTCACGGTAGCGTGTTCACGCTGTGGCCGATATTTTATTAAACTAGGATTATTAGACGACTTTTAACTGGTGATTATATTGGATAAGTGATGGATCCATCATTAATGGTCATCGGACCTCTTAATTCCGACGATTTACATCAGTAAGTGGATGTAGTGGAAGGTCTTTGATTACAGAATTGAAGGTCACAGTGAGTCTTTTGGACAACATTCTTAAACACTTGTAGACGTCGATCCTCCGAGTTATCGACCCTTACACACCGACACCCCAAAGTGATACATTTAATATGAATCCACGGTCGTTGCTGTTGTTTCGTTCATCTCACCTGGACATCCTCTGACTAATATTTGTCAGTGCAGCTCCAAAAACTAGAGAAGCTTGTTTCAAATGGGTTTCTTTACCAGATTATAAACACACCTGAGACACACACGCTTGACCTTAGTCGATGTCACAATCTCGTAAGGTGACGCTGCTCCTCCCTCTCTGCAAATTCTCCCACTTTTCTTCTTATTTTGGTGTTTATTTTGTACTTTCTGCACATTTTAGATGTTACATTGGTGTAAATTGGAGTCAGTAGTGATAACTAATGAACATCAGTGGTTTGCTGATCTTGTGTGTGTGTGTGTGTGTGTGTGTGTGTGTGTGTGTGTGTGTGTGTGTGTGTGTGTGTGTGTGTCTGCTCCACAGCCACGCGCCTCCACCCATGGCCAGGCCCGCGCCGCCCGCCCGCCCACGCCCCGGTCCCCATGCAGGCGCCTCCGTCCGCCGTCGGGGCCCCGGCGGCGGCGCCCAGACAGCCGGGCATGTTCGCCCAGATGGCGACCACCGCCGCCGGAGTGGCGGTGGGTTCTGCCGTGGGACACACCCTCGGCCACGCCATGACGGGGGCCTTCAGCGGGGGGAGCTCGGAGCCCGCCAAGCCCGACGTCACCTACCAGGTAACAGAACGGAACAAGAAACCCAGCCAGAAACCTGGGACGGCTTTGGGGCGGATTAGCGGGGCCGGGTCACGGAGGAGAAAACGAGAGGCGAGAACGAGCGAGGAGGCGTCTAAAGGTCGCGTGTCTTCCCCAGGAGCCGTACCAGGCCCAGCCAGCGTACCAGCAGAACCCTCAGCAGCCGCAGGCCTGCTCCTACGAAATGAAACAGTTCATCGAGTGCGCCCAGAACCAGAGCGACCTGCGGCTCTGTGAGGGCTTCAGCGAGGTGCTGAAGCAGTGCAAGTTCGCCAACGGTGAGTGAGAACGCCCTCGCTGGGAACACCAGCACCCACTGGTTGGGTACAAATGTCCGACTTTAAGTCATTCGGTGTTTGGGAGCTTAAATGGACGGGGTAAGTTAAGTCTTTGTAAGTTGTCGGGGTGCTCCTGTGTGTTCACTTAGCTGAAGTAAAGCTTGCTCTTATCTGCAGTGGGGGTGTTGTGTACACTTTATGCTAATGAGGTTATGTCACGTGGACACAACAGCCAATGAATCTGCACCGTGATGCTTCATCACTGTGACGTCACGTTTGGCTGCAGTACCCAGCGTGGCCACGAGGGGGAGCAGATTGGGGGGAAAAAACTTTTTCTATAGAAAACTTTTTTTTGAACTGTCATGACAAAGACGTAATGAGGCTGATGTTTTCTCTACAGGTTTGTCGTGATGTGGAGAAAAGCGCCCGGATCCCGTGTTTGTTGAACTCCTGACGACTCGATAAACACTTCAAGCTAACCATCATCAGACAGTATCATTGTGTGGATTTCTCAGGCCAGGGTCGTAGAACTTGTAATTCTAGTCTTATAAAATGTTCATATGTAGTAGTGTTGTGTTAATTTGCTTTATGCCCTGTTAATTTAAAGTTCTCAAAAAATACACACACATTTAATAACGCAAGCAAACATTTTAAGTTCATTTTTGCTGACTAGATTATGGATATCCACAGGTAGTAAGCAATAAACCAATATTTGAAGTCAATAAAGCACTTGAATCAGAGCGTCATGTGATGTCTCTTTCATTTTTTCTAAATAAGTTCCAAGGGTATCCTCCGGAGATCCAGCAGCTGTCGGTGTCACTCCGTGAAGTGCAAGTCCATGAGAGCTAATATTGCAAACGTGGGGCAGTCCTGCTGCTGTAAATGCCTCCGGGGTAAAGACAGGAACTGCAGGGTGTTATTTCAATTCAGAGAAGTTTCTTGAGAGGGTGCTGCCACTGTAGAAACTTTATTTTTGGCATCTGACATTAAAGCTCACCCTTGGCGTTGCCAGCGGCCCCACGGAGCCGAGCCAGCAGCAGCAGCGGTCAGTCCGGACCTGCTCTCGGGAATCATGGACACGCTTTGTAACGCGGACTGAGGATCGCTGGACACGGTGAGTGCTTTCATGGGCTTTATCTGAGCTCGCAGAGGGTGTTGTTATGTGTGTAATGGTCACGCTGTGGCAGCGGGTAGAACAGCAAGACACGCAGGAGTCCTGCCAAAGTCACACATGACCAAATACAGATCCTCTTCTGTCATTAACAATCACGTTTTTCTTTATTAAATGTCTAAAATATACATCATAAAATGCTAATAAGGCTCTAAAAAGTTACCTTCACCTTCCAGTTCAACAAGAAACCTTGTGCTTTTGACAAATAATGCTACGTATAAGTGGTTACACACGTTATAGAATAATGAAATGGTGGGTAATTGTTGAGTCCCAATAACTTCCATTTGATTCTATAAAAGTAATCTGTACTCGACAGCATTTATATAACTGGCTGCATCCGCCGTTTGAGATAAAAACCCTAGAAGGAGCCTGCTGCTGAGCCATAAACAAGCCCACGTCCCGGCCGTCATGACCCGAGAGGAGGAGATCCCCGACTGGGTGGGAGCTCAGGAGTTTTACGACAAGTATGAACCCAAGGAGATTCTTGGCAGGTGAGCTTCAGACTGTCTGAGATTAATAATAATAATAATAATAATAATAATAATAATAATAATAACAATAATAATAATGACAATAACAATAATGATAATAATAATAATGATAATGACAATAATAATAATAATGATAATAATGACAATGACAATAACAATAATAATAATAATAGTTGTAATAATAATAATATAATAATAATAATAATAATAATAATAATTATTATTATTATTATTATTATTATTATTATTATTATTATAATAGTAACTCTGCTGCAGAGAGAGTAATGAGACCAGAGCAAGTGAAACCATCTTAACCTTGATCCCATCTCAACACCTTGCTTCATTCATGTTCAAAGATTAAATGTGACAGTGTTCAGGATCCCCCGGCTCTGTTCAACTAATTAGAAGTTAATTAACAGGCGGCCTCCACTAAAGTGACTGACCTCAACCAAAAGGGCAACAGGCCTCCTGAGATTTTTCCAGCCGCCCCGGAGATCAAACAGTCCCAGAATCTCTCCCAGGAAAACTGAGATGAGAAGAACAAATAGTTTTGATTGGCTGCAGTCGCTCCATACTGGTGCTGCTGGTGCTGCTGGTGCTGCTGGCTCTGGAGGAGATAGTCAGGGACACAGTCCCGGAGGATGAATATTCATGAATATTAATGGGCCAGAAGAGAAAATCTGAGAGTCCTAAAAGACAGATGTGCACAGAAGTTGTCCAGCAGAAGCTGGGGGAGATGGTGGAAGATAATCAATAACCCTAAAACACAGACGGATCAAACTGACCACGTTTAAGCGCAGTCATAAAATCTGAAGTTGCTTCCAGCTCATTATTGAACAAAAGATTTACTCAAGGCTTTAGTGTTGACTTGAGACTTTTCCCAGAATGCCCCCCTGAAAAAGAAAAAGAAAAGAAAAAAGAAAAAGGGCCTCCTCTCCCACCATTGTCAGTGGCTGTTACATAAGCGGGCCGCGTTTAAGGAGAGCGCATTCATTAACCGGCATTGTGCGCTTCGGTGTTGGTTCGGATGGTGTGAGCTCCGGATTATGTAATTCCACACGGGCGCGAAGTCACTGGACATCCAGCTGCTCCGGAGTTCTTCACGTGGCTCTTCCCGTCTGACCAGAATCAGCAGGGGAAAAGTCCTCTGGTTTCCCTGTTCTTTAGATTCTTTAACCACGAACTGTAAAAACACCGATGGAATAAAGTGATGAACGCAGACCCACCGACACGAGTGACCACGATCAGAGTCAAAAGCAAAGAAGGAATATCGGAATATTGATAATCTGGTTACAAAGTGTAAATGTTCCAGCTGGGAGAGGGTGACCTGTCCCAACCGCCTATCCTGATGTTTCCTATCCCGATGTTTCCTATCCCGATGTTTCCTATCCCGATGTTTCCTATCCTGATGTTTCCTATCCTGATGTTTCCTATCCTGATGTTTCCTATCCCGATGTTTCCTATCCTGATGTTTCCTATCCCGATGTTTCCTATCCTGATGTTTCCCGCCCCCCTCTCCCCCTGTCCTCAGGGGGGTCAGCAGCGTGGTGCGGCGCTGCATCGACAAGCGCTCCTCCCAGGAGTATGCCGTGAAGATCATCGACATCACCCCCTCGGACAAGATGACTCAGCAGGAGATCGAGGAGCTGAGGGAGGCGACGGTGAAGGAGATCGACATCCTGAAGAAAGTGTATGGACAGGACAACATCAGTGAGCCCAGATCATGACATTTGTTCAGAATTCCGACAGATGTCGCCGCTCTTTGACCCCGGCCTTTGCCCCCTACCGATCCCCTTATCCGTGCCTATCGGTCCTATTTATGCCTCTCTTTGCCTTTCTTTCCTCAGTCCAGCTTAAAGATTGCTATGAATCCAAGTCCTTCTTCTTCTTGGTGTTTGACCTGTGCGTGTAATCGTTGAATTTTCAAAAAAAACAAAACAAAAACACACACACACACGGTTCGATGCGGGCGAGCGCCACCTGACGGGCAAATCTCCTGTCGCTCCTCCAGGATGAAGAGGGGGGAGCTCTTCGACTACCTCACTGAGAAGGTCACCCTGAGCGAGAAGGAAACCAGGTCAGGCCCGGCTCGCGCCCTGTCCCGGACTGTTCCCAAAGGGAGAGGAAATTGTGTTTGAGGTGTGTGTGCGTGTGCGTGTCTGTGTGTGTGTGTGTGTGTGTGTGTGTGTGTGTCTTAGGAAGATCATGCGCTCTCTGATGGAGGTGGTGCAGTTCCTCCACAGCCAGAACATCGTCCACCGCGACCTGAAGCCGGAGAACGTCCTCTTAGACGACGACATGAACATCAAGCTGACCGACTTCGGCTTCTCGGTGCAGGTCGACCCGGGCCAGACGTTGAAAGGTGTGCCAGTCTTTGACCCCCCCAACCCCCCCCAACAGACGGGTCATGTGATCACGTGCTTGCTCCTATCAACCGTAGACGAAACCTAGAGATGGAAAATCAGAAAAGGAAACAAGGAGCAGGTTTTGGAGTCAGGTTTCCTCAGCGAGGGCGGGACATTGATTAGTGTTCATCAATCAGGTGCTGATAGGGGCCGACGGGGCCGATGGGACGGATGACCTGCAGGGGAGGTCAGCGGGGCAGAGGGGGCTTATCGGGTTACGATTGGCCGTATCGTTTTTGACCTTCTCTCAAAGGTTGAAGCCCAGGGGAAAAACAAAGGTCACATCCGTGTCGCGTGCTCCTTCGGCTCTTTCGGCGATCAGGTCCCCCCACCCCCCCCCCCGCCTGATAACCTGTCTCCCTGTCTGCCGCCGCAGAGGTGTGCGGGACCCCCGGGTACCTGGCCCCCGAGATCATCGAGTGCTCCATGGACGCGGGACACAAAGGATACGGGTCTGCGGTGGACATGTGAGTGAGCGGGGCGGGGCGGGGAGACGGGGCTGTGACTGAAAACACAACAGATACAATAAGAGCAATGGGCCTGCCCCCCCCCGCACCTGCAGATGGAGTTCGGGGGTCATCATGTACACGCTGCTCGCCGGCTCCCCCCCCTTCTGGCACAGGAAGCAGATGCTGATGCTGCGCATGATCCTGGCCGGGTCGTACGAATTCTCGTCTCCAGAGTGGGAGGACCGCTCGGACACCGTCAAGGACCTGGTGGGTCGCCTTCCAAAGGTCTTCTTTCTTAATCGCGACAAACCCAGGACTTCAACCCCCCCCGTGTGTGTGCCCCCCCCTAGATCTCCCGGATGCTGGTGGTGGACCCGCAGCAGCGCTTCACGGCGGCGGACGTCCTCAGCCACTCCTTCTTCTCCCAGTACGTGGTGGACGAGGTGCGAGAGTTCAGCCCGTACAGGCGGTTCAAGGTGAGAGCGCCCCACCCCCACCCCCCACCCTCACCCCCACCCCGAGGGCCTTTTCAGCACATACGCGGAATTCCGGACCTCCCGCCGTTGGATAACCCCCCCCCGACAGGTCATTTGCATGACCGTCCTCGCCACGATGCGCATCTACTGCAACTACCGCCGCGCCAAGCCCATCACCAAGGAGGTGATGCAGAGCGACCCGTACGCCTTCAAGCCCGTCCGGAAGCTCATCGACGCCTGCGCCTTCAAGATCTACGGCCACTGGGTGAAGAAGGGCCAGGCGCAGAACAGGGCGGCGCTCTTCGAGAACACTCCCAAAACCATCCTGCTGTCCATCGCGGCCGAGGCCGACGAGCCGGCGCAGCACATCTGGTAACGTGGTGGGGGGGGCGGACTGGACTGAGGCGCCTCGTGGGGCGGTTCTCCCGCCATGCAGCATTTTGTATTTTGTATCTAAACGGGGGAACCGGCGCGACATTAAACTAAAATATTGGGGCCCTCGTTGGAATGCAGCACTGTTTTTTTTTTTTTTTTTTTTTTTTTTTAAACACGCCGTGACAGAACATCTACCTGTTGTGTTGATTTTAATTTATATCTCAAACGCGGACACAAGCCCTTTATTATGTCATCTTGATCATTTCTACATTTTCAGGTGATACCTTAAGCCCTCTGTGTTGTCGGGTCCTCCCGTGGACTTGACTTCCATATTTAAGCACGATGACATGTTCTCTCACCACGTGTGTCAAAGTGAACAGGTTTGCTGGAGGTTTATTAAAATTAGACCAACTCAAATGTTTTGGGCACATCTTTACTTTGAGTTTTGTTCTCTGTCCGGTAGTTTGTATTCTAAATGTTTTTGTACATGATCAGAGCGACAGGCTGCTTTTGGTGGATTTCACAAAGACGTTCGTTTCCTTATCTGACAAAATTCGTCTTTTTCATCTTTTTTCTGATGAGTTGCCCATTTTTGGATGTTATGCTCTGTTCGTTTGCATTTAGCCACCCGACCAGCGTCACATGGGGTCTGCAGCCCGTTTTAGCAGGCGCCCGTCGATGACGCACCAGACAGGTCTCGGTCTATTTCAGGGGGGATTGATATCAATTTTATTGGCTTTCATGTCACCTGCTCCTCTCGTGAGAGACCACCATCTCAGCCTCATGTCAGTCACGCCTGTCATCAACGGCTGGTTGTTTTAAGCACAAGTGTGTGGTTATCATGGACCAAGGGCAGCGCTGCTATGGACAGGTACATTCAACCAGCTACAGCAGGGGTCTCCAACCTCCTCCCCAAAGGTCCGTGAGGCTGCAGGTTCTGGTTCCACCAGTCCAGCTCACCCGGTTTGACCAGTCAGCTGTTGAAGACTCAGATGAGTTGATGAAGTGAGTCCAGTCTGGTGCTGCTGGGTTGGACCAGAACCTGCAGCCTCACGGCCCTTTGGGGGAGAGCTTGGACACCCCTGAGCTACAGGGTTGAATGTACCTTAACTTTTTACACTTGAACTTAAGAGAAAACATCAGTTTTGCACTCGTGTCTTGATAGGGAGTGTCCAGCAGCTCTTGGCAGTTTGTTGTTTGGATTTTCCGTAAAAGAGGTGTTTGTATTCTTTTCTGTAGTAAAGTTACCTCATACACCAGGGGTCTCCAACCTCCTCCCCAAAGGGCCGTGTGGCTGCAGGTTCTTGTTCCAACCAGTCCAGCTCACCCAGTTTGACCAATCAGCTGTTGAAGACTCAGATGAGTTGATTAAATGAGTCCAGTCTGGGGTGTTCAACAAGAACCTGCAGGCACACGGCCCTTTGTGGAACAGTTAGGACACCCCTCCAATACACAATGGAAGTACACTAGTAAGAGAAAAAACTACACAAAAAAACCCAAACTTTTGTTAAAGTTTAATGCAAGAAAATTCACATTAATGCAATAAACTACAGTAAATCAATCCTTCTAGAACATTCACACCATCTTGAAGAATAAGTGCGTTTTTTTAGTCTGTTTCCAGAAAATAAATCAGAAAAATGGCTTCCTTCAGAGAAATCGAATAACGCAATCACAAGAGGTCAGAGCGAAGCTGGAGCGTCAGTGGCGCCGTACGTTTTACAGCCAATCGCTGATCAATCAAGTTGACAGCTCGAACGACCGTGACGACCGCTGGGGGCAGACGAGTGATGCTGGCCAGATTCCCATTGGAGCTGAAACAGGAAAAAGTCAGGGTCAAAAAAAAAAAGTCAAACCCACGACAGAGTGTGGAGAACCTTTGTCGTTTCTATTTTTACATCACGAACGTGAGTAATAGAAGACTTGTGACGTGTGTCACGAGCACTATCCCGACACACACGTGTACTCATTCCTGAACGTTTGACTGAGGCACAAAGAAGCGCTCGGTCAAGAAAAACGAGGCAGGAACGAGGCCTTGCTTTTGCACGGTGTCTGACTGTATCCAACACGAAGCAGCTGGAGCAGAATTCGGCCGTGCCCTGAGGGGGATGCGGCCAAACCCCCACCACCCCAAAAAAAAAAAGCAAGAATCACAACCAGCATGTGAAGGCGTAACATACCATCCAGACACTTCAAAATGGAGGACAAGCGTGGTGGGAACGCTGTTCAAAGCTCCCTTGTGCAACGACCCACAACAGCTCCTGCAGGGAACATCTGCAAGTCCTGGTTAGGACAAACAGAGGGAAAAGATCACAACCTGGTCATTATTAAGAGCTTTAAATGTTAGAGTTTAAAATAAAGAGAGAAAATAAACGCACTGTCTGCACACTCCTGTATTTTACTCTACTAAAATGATCACAGTCCTGATTATATTGAAGAATCTGGCATTAACACATGATTTCTGTCTTAATTTGCTATTTTAAGCGCAAAACAAAAAGCAACAGTTTAATCGATCCAGTCTGAGTCACCTTCGCGGTCCACACGATCTACAGGGGGATTTCAGCTTGAATTCAGCTCTTCGACGTTTCCTGTGCAAAGAAACAAGGTGGACATTCGTGTTAAGACTCTAACATCGTTGTGAAGGAGCAGCAGAAGGCCTCGAACATCGAGCAGCGCTCACGTGCGTCCTGGACTCCACAACCGACCACACATCACCTCTGCGGACGAACATCAGCGGTCCGCAGCAAAGTGGAAGAGAAACCAGGAGGTGTTCCTCGTAATTAAGCCCATTTTTATGCCGGAATCTTAAAGCTCTCCTCTCTGATCTCCAGATGTGCTCCAGCTGCCCGGCTACACGCGGAGGTGGCTGAGTCACACTAAATAAAGTCCGGTCTAAACTCCCCCAACAAAAGGTTCCGCGCTCGGTGGACAACGAAGTTCTTTTAAACCTCAAAGAACTCCCAAACACACACGATGATAATAACGATCCTTTAATGCAGGCTTGATTGAGTTTATTCTTTCAGACAAAAGCAATCAAAAGCTGTATTTTAATGTGTTCATTGTATTTTTAAACAGTCTATCATGTCGCCTTTAAAAAACAACAAATACAAATGACAGAAAGACAAAATGAAAACAGGTTTCGTTCAATTCAAATTTGTGCATTTTTGCAACGATCGAACTTCTGAAGACTTTTCTCACCAGCTGAATTTCCCCTGTGAACCCGCAGGTCCTGCGTGTGTTGCGTGTGCGTGCGTGCGTGTGTGTGCGTGTGTGTGTGCGTGCGTGCGTGTGTAGAAAGATCTGCAGGAAGCAGAAAAGAGAAGAATGACAGAATATCCCCGTGTTTTCCTTTCTTACCAAATGCCCCCCCCCCCAAACTAAAGTCCTTCCCTCGCTCTTGGGGGCGGAAGGTGAGAGTGCACCTCCAGAGGTTCACATCTGGACGTCTGAGCCTCCTCAGAACCACCGCTGGAGGAGGACCCGAGCAGAGACGCGGCTCGTCCCTGGTCCTCGGGGCAGCAGCGGGTCCGGGTTGATCCTGAACGTGGGTCCGAGGACCAAGAACCTTGTTTTTGGAGCGCCCACGTGACTGGAAGCTTTCCACCGCGGCTGGGGGGCGGGGCCTCGGCGGCCCGGCCGCTGATTGGCCGAGCCGGCCCCCTCTCACTTCCGTCTGTCCTCGCCGTCTCCGCGGTCCCGGACAGGACAGGACAGTGTCCTGACCTGGGCTCCTCGTTCCTCGGCGCGTCCACCCTCACGTCCGGAGAAGCGTCGCTGCGGGCGGGTCTTTGCGGACACCTCTGTCTCTCCCCGGTCGTCGCGAGCCGCTGACAGGTACCTTCCTCACCGTCATCCTCATCCTCACCGTCACCACCGTCATCCTCACATTAACCACGGCGGCCGCTTCTCCTTGGCCGGCAACTCTCTCGGTCATGTGCACTTCCTAAATCGAGCGCGCAAAAGTGACATTTGCGGGCGAGACCCTGCAGCGGGGGCTCTCTCACCCCCCCCTCGCTCGGGTGACGCAATAAGAGGAGACGATGTCCTCGATCAGAAACAGATTTCTTGTTCTTTTCTACATAAGCCGGTTTCCTCCAACGTGGCTTCGACACCGAATAAACACCCTTTCTTTTCCGTTTTGGCTGCAGATGAAGCGCTTCACGGGTGTTTTAGGGGGGGGGGGGCCCAATTTGATGCTTCGGTGCACTTAAGACATCCGCGGCTTTCAGGGCTTCATGGATCAGAGCCGGGCCGAAAGCGCCCCCCCCTACACACACACACACACACACACACACACACAGATACACACACACACACACACACACAGATACACACACACACACACGCACACACACAGACACACACACACACCGCCCCCGAGCCGAAATGTCCGCTTGAACCCGCCGCGTCCCTCAAACTGCGTTGCGCGTTTGGCACTTTGCGGCAGGATGAGCGTCCTGTCGCAGACGAAGGAGCTGTTCCGCAGGGCCGAGGCCGTGTGCTTCGACGTGGACAGCACCGTCATCAGGGAGGAGGGCATCGACGAGCTGGCCAAGTTCTGCGGGGTCGGAGATGCCGTCACCGAAATGTGCGTAAAAGGCATCCATGCGCCCCCCCTCCCCAAAAAAAGGGACATCCTGACTGCTCCTCTTGTCTCGTTTAGGACTCGGAAGGCCATGGGGGGCTCCATGACCTTCAAAACGGCCCTGACGGAACGCCTGTCCATCATCCGGTGCTCCAGAGAACAAGTGAATAAGCTGATCACGGACCACCCCCCCAGCTCACCCCTGGCATCAGGTGAGTGCGAGCAGGTCGACCCTGAAGCCCCCCCCCCCCTCCACCACCCCCGCACTTCTGCAGCACAAACTCACTTTCAAACTTTCCACCAACAAGACCGAGTCGGTGAATCAAATGTAACGCACGAGGTGGGGACGGCCTCCACTCAAAACCCCCGCACCGCCCCCTCCTCGCTGCGTTCAGACACCTTTAGTTAAAAAGCAGGCGGTGAAATGATGAACGCCGTGGTGCCCCCCCCCCCTCCCCAGGGAGCTGGTGGATTCGCTGCACCAGCGCAACGTGAAGGTGTTCCTCATCTCGGGCGGCTTCCGCTGCATCGTGGAGCACGTGGCCGCCCAGCTGAGCATCCCCCAGCACCACGTCTACGCCAACCGCCTCAAGTTCTACTTCAACGGTGAGGCCGCCGGGCGATCTAAGGGCGGACGCAGGTTTTTGAAAGCGCCCCCCCATCTCTTAACGACCCCCCCACCACTCTCTCCCAGGCGAGTACGCCGGGTTCGACGAGAGCCAGCCCACGGCCGAGAGCGGCGGCAAAGGGAAGGTCATCAGCCTCCTGAAGGAGCAGTACGGCTTCAAGACGGTGGTGATGATCGGAGACGGCGCCACCGACCTGGAGGCCTGCCCCCCCGCGGTAAGCCCCCCCCCCCACCACCCACCACCCACCACCCCCACATCTGGAAACGCAGGCCGCGTCCTCACTGTGTCCCCCGCCGTCGGCAGAGCGCCTTCATCGGGTTCGGGGGGAACGTGGTGCGGCAGCAGGTGAAGGAGCGGTCCTCGTGGTACGTGAGCAGCTTCGGGGAGCTGATAGAAGAGCTGGAGAAGATCTGAGAGGAGCCCGAGTGGGACTGCTACTAACATTTTATATTCACACCCGAGGTGTGCCTGTTTTTATCCACCCAGTGGTTTTGTTTGAAAAGATTTTTATAAAGGAGATGTTTACACTAAGCCTAATCGTAGCTCTTTGGGGCCGCGGCCCCCCCCCCCCCTCGATTTTTGTATTAGACACTAAAAGGAAATAACCAAACACTGTCTGTGCCTCACTTGAAGATCACATTAGCTGTTTTTTCTTTTTTAAATTACCATCTAACACCACATCTGCTATAACACGTGCAATGAGAAATAGAGATAATTGAACTGTTAAAGAAGCGTACGGGGGCGTGCCTGTGTGTGTGTGTATGTGTGTGTGTGTGTGTGTGGGCTCCAGCATTAAACACACACTGTGGAAAAGTGTTTGGAGTTTGCTTTAATAGGCATCTTTTCCTCCCCTCGCCGGATAGACATGCTTAATTCTGAGGTTAAAACGCGGCGAGCTCGGGCCGCCAGACGGGACTCGACCGCGGGACGTTTTTCACAGGTCGTCGGGTGATGGTTGTGGTCCTTTTAGACGGGGGGGGGGATGTGGAAAAAACCGGGCATGCTGTCTTTACAAGAGCGGAGAAACAAAAGGCAGAAGTACAAACGCGGCACAATGAAACATCGACTCGATGGTGGCGCGTGAACGCCAGAAGAGGTGGATGGAGGAGTGTAAAAGGGTGTATGCTTTACATGACCGTACGATATGCTCCCACTCAAACCCTTATTATTTTTAATCTAAGTGCTCCGCAGCATATACATAAATATTCCAAATTCAATAAATAGCTTCTATGTTGTATTCACAGCCCCGACGTGGCGTCAGTAACTAGGTCTACTTCTCAACTCACAGAACCGGTTTACCGTGGCACAAACAGCGGATATGTAACGGGGCGGCTCGTCTGCCGCCGGTGAACGTGGAGAGGCTCGGAACGCTGCCGCGCCTTCCGTCCTCTCTGCGTCGCGAGGGGGGGGTGGGGGTGGACGAGAGAGGAGGGTCGTGACGGCAGCGGCGCGCTCGCTCTTGAAAAACCTGATGAGATGGTTCGGGTTGATGCAACATTCGACAGGGCGACGCCGCCTCCCGGGTCCCGTCTCACTGGAGCGGAGAGGCTTTTGTCGGGATCATGATCCTGGAATCCATGTGCTGAATGAGAGGAACTGGGGGAGGAGGGGGAAAAAAAAAAAAGAGAAGAGTTTGAGCTTTGGGGGGTCCCTAAGTCCTGATTTGGACGTTGAGCGGAGCCTCAGGTTACCTGTGTAGTACACCACTTCATCCCAGCCCTCCTGCTGCCAGGCGCCATTCCTGGTGTCTTCCCTGGACTGAAGGTCTTTGTAGGCTGAAACACACGCGCGCACACACACACGTGCACGTCAAGCACAAAGGTGGAAATAACTGACCGACTTGTGCACAAACTGCATCCACCGCTGCCCACAGCGGTGAACGTTTGAGCGGAGGGGCCACGCGGGGCCTGTAATTTGGAGCCTGATCCGTGGTTGTCACGGTAACCTCAAGTTCAACTCAGGGTAAGTCCTACTAAACAGCTCGGCTGCTCCGTTCTCCTCATAATAAACCAAACCCTGATTTTTCTGCTATTTGAACGATGATAAAACCCTGGATTCGTTAAGATTATAGCGAATAACCAACAGGCGTGATACAATTACAACATTTCCATCTTAGATTTCAAGAAAGTAAAAGTCAAAGTTGTTCCCAAAGGATGGAAAACCACCAGGACGAGCGTGTGTGGGTGCGATCTGACCGTACCCCAGAGGTGATGGACCATGTAGAGGTTGCCGATCTGCGAGAAAAACCCTCCCACGGCCTCCCTGTTGTGCTGGCGGTATCCGATGGCTCTGGCCCTGCACACAAGAGCGCCTTCAATCACCCAGCCCGGCCCCCCCCCCCCAAAAAAAAAAACGCGCCAACGTCCACGGCGGCGGACGAAAGCCGCGATTATCCGGCCCGTCCCATAACCAGATGTGACGCCGCTCCTTCCTCGTCGGCGGGGGCCGCGCCGGCGGGCCAAGCTCGCGCGAGTGAACGGCTGTCGGGGGAATATTTCAAACCCGGCGTGTCGTCCTCCAAAGCAAACAATCACTCAGTCAAATCACAGTCTCCGCCGGTGGACGCACACATTTCCAGCTTTCTGTTGTAATTTGAAGAAGATGTTTGAGCCATACGCTTCAACAAGAGCCGTTTGAGTGAAATTACCTTAAATTGCTTTGCTGGAACGACGTCAGGCATTTGTTCAAACACAGACATAACACGCATTAGCAAAATAAATAGTATCTTAGGGGGAAATGTACACTGTCATAGTACAATCATTTCATCAGCGCTGTGTTACGCCCCCCCATCCCCCTCCCCCTCCCCCCCCCGATTGTTCGATTCATGTTTATTTTATGAAAAAGAACGGACCAAACACAAAAGACTGGACAACAATCAAAGTATTTAAGTTACACATTAAAACTGATGCGCATCAAATTCGCTTGGCAGAAGACGCCGAAGAGCCGAGCGCAGCAATTACCGCAATTGTGTTAGCGGCCTTTGTTTCCCTTCCATGATGGTCCCCCCGCCCCCCCTTTCTCTCCACCGTGTTGCAAAACAGGCAATCGAAAGGCTGCTCCGCACAAAGACCAACGCGGAACGATCAGACTAAACAGCGGGGGGGGGACGCCTGGACGACGGTCGGGCCATTGATTCCGCCGAGCTGCCGCGAAACAGATGCACGTCGACCCGCTGGATATCGCTCACCCGACGCCACCGCCGCCGCCGTGGTTGCGCAAGCCCGTCCCGGCCGCGCGGCTGTCGGCGGCGAGGGGCCCCTGGAGGCGAGCCCCCGTGCGACGGGCCCTGAAATAGCGGCTGTCCCGGCGGGGTTAGCTCGCATTACCGAGAGCGTGATGAGGGCGAGCGCGCGCAAGTGCGTCTGTAACTACAGTTCGACAAATCAAACTGCCTTACCAGTAATTACCCCACTCGATCATGGTCCCGGGCTGGAAAAGAAACACACCGTTATTATTTTAGTCGCAGTAAAGCTCAAGTCAGCGGGCGTGACGTGCAGGTTCAGGGTCGAACATTTTCATCACGATGAGCTGCAGGGGCTTCTTCAATCACCCTTAAAGGCTTAAGGGAGCAAAGACCCCGCCGTTGATGGCGGGGATGGGAGGCCGCGTTCGCCACGCGCGGGACAGTTGGTCCAGTCAGATTAGAAAGACGTAATCTGCCGGAGATGGTTCAGATATTACGGGCACAGACCTGGGCTCATGTGCCGATCACACTTGCGAGGGGGGAGAAGATAGAATTCACGAGACAGGTTCAGTGCATGTAGTTAGGGACGGGGGGGGGGAAGGGGGGGCGTGACAAGCATGTGACTCTGAGGACATCAGGGGAAAGCGAGGGAATTAGATTAAAGTAACAGCGTGGACGAACGTGTGGAACATTCATTTATCTTTGGTTGGAAGGGTAAAAACATCTCTTTGGAAATCACAGATCAGCGGCTGCCATTTCTGATGAACAGAGAAAAGTTAAATATTGGATCCCGACTTGGCCAGAGGTTCTTTTTTTTTTTTTTTTTTTTTCTTCCAGAATCCAATCAATGGGAACCTCGCGTTCACCCCGAACGGTGAGACGAGCTCTCCGGCGCGCTGCTCACCCTGAGCTGGTAGGACCGCAGCTCGTAGATGTTGGGCCCCTCGCGAGGCACGGGCTCGTTCCAAAAGCTGAACTCCAGCAGGAGCTGATTTCGGCGTGACATCAGCATCTTGCCGCGCTCTTTCCTGTAAGCCATGAATTCCTGCCAGGAGACGCACGGCAATCAATGCGCTTAAGCCCAACTGACAGCTCCAAGTTTTGCGGTCCAGGATGAGAGCGTCGCGAGCGCCTACCTGGTTCTGCTTGAGCTTGTTCATCACCTCCGTTAGAGCTGGATATCCACCCCGGTAACGCCACAGATGCACTGGGAACACAGACAAACCCGGGTTCAGAAACGCACACGCAACAGAACCTTACGGCAGCAGCGTCTCGGAACAACGAGGAGAAACGACAATTGACTTTTCCGTATACTTTAACAAACGCGCAGTGTAAGAAGCCCGCTGGTTTTCTTTATTACGGACCAGGGTCACACCGCTAATGTCTGTATAAGTCCAATTATCCTACCAGCCTGGTCTTGTTCTCCATACCAGGTATTCCAGGTGCCCACCAGCTCACACGGGTAGTACTTATCAGCATGGATGGAGGGCAAAACTTCCTCACTGTGATTGAAATATGCAGTGGTTTAGTCAGCTTGTGGATGACAGACAACGTCATGGCAAAGATCGCTTTCATACAACCGTCCGGACAACAACCGCCGGCGCTTGTCAATTATCTGTAACGCAGCAGGCCTGGAAATTAGTCTCAAAATACAAGCTGTTGACCTCCAGTCATCTTAGGTATGAGTCGCTCTGTGGAGGTCCGAAGCCATGCACGGTCATTAATCACCAGACAGGAATAGACTAGTCCAAAAACGATCCGCGGCAGAACGAAAAGGTCTTCGGGGCCTCCAACGATGGCAGCTGCCATTTTTCAGCCTCGGTAGAAATGAATGACATCAGCAACACTCACCAAAGTTTGTTGTATGCGTCCAGGCACTCTGGCTTGACATTATGAACTGAAAAGAGACATGTACTTGAGAACTTTGAAAACCTCGCGTCTTCGACATGATGAATCGAGACGATTACGTGGAACTCACACTGAATTTTGTACAGATTGCTTTCCTCATTTTTGGTCAGCAGGTTGGAGTGTGCATCTTTCCTGGGATCAACTTTCCTGACAAACAGTGAGTTAAACCAGCTGTTCTCTTTGTTTCTGTTGCACGATGTCGCAATGCCCCTGAAAACACAGATAAATCATGTGGACACATGGGAAATGATTATTTTATGACCAGCGTAAATCTGTAATGACACTGTCTTGTTACAATTACAAATATTTGGAGCTGCTGTTGCAAGGGGGCACTTCATTTATCTGAGAAAAATCAGAACATCCTAATCTCTGCACACAGATTAGACATTAGTCCCTGACAACTCTTTTAAATAAGACAAACAAATGGTGGCAAAATCTCAAATTATAATAATGCAGCAAACTGACCTTGAACATTTGGGACTGTGATTTACACAAAAATGATGAAATGTATATTTTTCTTTGAAAACCTGTATAACCCCTGCACTTTTAAAAAAGAATAATAAGGCTGAGTGAATGAGTTTAATAGATTCTAGGTGCATTTTAAGTTCAATGTAAGAGCCACTGGGGACCGGCTAACAGACATGTTGCTAGCTCGCCCTAGCTCCGCATCGACACAACACAGACTCACACCGAAAGGAACCGCGAAAGCCCGCGACTGCCGCCGCGGACCGGACGGGGGAGTCCCGCAGGCTGCCACCGGCCTTACCTGGCCCCCAGTCCCAGCTGCCTGACGGGCTGGGCCCAGCTTTTTGCCCGGCCCAGGCTGACTCTGTGAAGGACTCCAGCCATCTTTGACTCGGCCGACGAGGCGCTGTTGCCATGCGTGACCAGCAGGGGGCGCTATTGCCAGGGGGCGACCAGCAAGAGGGGAGCTGTTGCCAGGGGCGACCAGCAGGGGGCGCTGCCGCCGCCGCTTCAACGCTGCAGAGTTTTCATGGAAAACAGTGTCGGTGGAGGCGGTGTGTTTTAAATTAAAGCCTTTACTGCCTCTTTCTAAACAGACACCACGGTACCAAGGACCTGCACTTTAAAGTTTGATTTTTTTTTTCTTTCAGAATTGTGAAAATTGTGAGAAAGATGCTAAATCTAATAAACAGAATAACTAAAATTGATCCTTTCAGAGGTACTGTTATTAAAACATAAACACAACGAACCAAAAAAATGCATAAATAAACCGTGAACAAAAGTCGTGCATAATTTGAACAGATGGAGGCGCTACAATCCAATCTATAGCTGTTCAATGCAATTTCTTACACACCTCAGAAATGAGAGAGGAAACGACCTCAATTCACTTTAAGGTTGTTTTTTTTTTTTTTTTTGAAACATCCAATTCTATGACAAGATTATTGGCAGGAGGCAAAAACTGCAGTTAAATCACAGTTAGTTAAAGTTAAATCACAGAGCCCATGCAAACAGACTGACATGGACCCATGTGTTGAGAATCAATCATTTCATTTCTAAAAGCATTCAAAGTGTCAATAATGGTTGAAGTGATTTGTTTTCACTCCTTAAAACTTTTTTTTTTATCTTACTTTTTTACGGCTTTAATTTTGTTTCTCATCATGACTTGAGACCTTTAGGAAAATTATGTCAGGATCCAGTTGCTCACGGACGACGGCGAGGGAGATGTAGTGAAAACATGTTGGAATTCAGTATCAGCTGAGACTGATTTATTATTTGACAAAATGATTGCGAAGCTATGGGACCAAGCTGCAAAAGCCTCCTTGGCTTCAGGAAAAAGAGTGCTTACCACCAGTGGAATTCAGAAATGATGCAGAGATTTGTTTAAAGTTCACAGACATGAATCATGAGGGAGTGTTTCCTCTGTGAAACATTTTTGAATAAAAAAGGCAAAATGTGGATGTGTCTGGGAATGCAATGTCTGATTTCTCTGATCCCCCCCCCCCCTTCTTTAAGTACGGACATATATCAAAATGGTTGATTCTGGGGAGGAAACGTTTACTCGGATTTTTTCTCATTACACTAAATCAGTAACGTTTTCTGGGTTGATATTTGAGCGCTTTGTTTGTCAAGCGTATTTAGCCTTATCAGTAAATCAGATAACCGGGATGTCATATCTAAATGGGCCTATCCAACATTCCCAAACAGAAAGGGCTCATCTTCTGTTATTAAGCTCCCGTGTCACATGACCTCTCCCTTGTCCCTGACGGACTGTGGATGGACGGACACACAGGTCAGGTTTCTGTGGACGTGAACAATCATTTTTTCTATTTGAACAACATAAAAAAAAGGCAAGAAAAGATCGTTTTGTTTTTCCCTCGTCTGCATCGTTGCCTGTTTGCTCTATTGATTGATTGTGTGCAGGTTCACGGAGGGTTTAAAGCCTTAAGACAAGAAGGAAGGTGGAACGTGGACAGGTTGCTGTAGTTCATGCAGTTCTGTTGTGACGCTATTCTCTTCCATACGGTGATTGTAGGACAGTAAAGTATCAAAACTACCCCCTCGAACCTTAGTCCTTTTGAAATTCAGAAGTAGAATCCCAAACCACTCAGTTTGATCAGACAAATCTAGTTGCTGTTTGAAACAATGGCAAGAGCATCATCACCTGAGTCTGATGAGATGTTTAAAAGTCATGCGCGACAAACCGGACATCTCCTATTTCCTGTTCCTTTTTCAAAGGTTTCTGGAGTTGAATGTTTAGATTATTCAACACAAGATGCCGTGTCCGGTTATTCTACAATGGCAGAATATCCATAGATGGTCAGAGTTGTTATTATCACCAGTGAATCATCCTGGGGGGACAGTTTAGGCTCCAGAAAACATCCTTGTCTCAAACAGGGATCACTGAGGATTTAAGATGGATCTATGCTTGTATAACTGCTCCATGCAGAGTTCCCACATTAGCCGACACATTTAGACTAATGTCACGTGTTTGTTGCTGCTCTAAGTGGGTCTCTATGTGATCGATTGCTTTCAAATCAGGCCAGAAAAGGCAGGAAAGCCTTCAGCACAGGGATGTGTGTGTGTGTGTGTGTGTGTGTGTGTGTGTGTGTGTGTGTGTGTGTGTGCGTGTGTGTGTGTGTGTGTGCGTGTGTGTGTGTGTGCGTGTGTGTGTGTGGGATGACTGCCCGCAACAGGTGAACACCATCACCATCTTCAAGTGTCTCTGTGGGAGACGGTGCAGAACGCTGGAACCGAAGAGAGATCCAGACCTCGCTGCACCTCTCAGTGGCCGATCAACCGAGTCTGCATGTGTGTGTGTGTGTGTGTGTGGATGAACATGAGCTGAAAACCCAGCCTTTCCTCTGGTTTCCCTGGTTCAATGGGAACGCCGGCCTGGTTTGCCATCTGTAGAAAGGCTGCACTTAACTTGGGAGCGACTCCAGCAAGGGTTGCTCTTCCAAAGCAAACATTCCAATCCAGAAAAGACCACATTTTCTCTCCGCAGAACATAACCCCGGGAGGAAGCCTTCGGAAATAGCATCTAAAGTTTGGGATCCTTCGTGATCCCAGTGTCCAAGATGGTCCGTGATACTGGCCGCCGGAGCGTTTTACCAACACCTTGTGATGGTTCAATGACAACCTTGGAGCAATTAGGGAATTCAGATGCACGAGGTAATGTGACTCCGCACCATAACCTGAAGATCGCCCTGGAGAAACAATTCACGGAACGAGCCGCAGTTTGCCCGCCTGATCTTCAGCGATTCGACAACGAGGCTGCGGCGGTTTCAGCGGCACTCCGGTACTCTGGTCATCGGGACCAGGTCAGCGGAAAACGTTCACACGGAGCCCCGCTATCGACACCGAAACACTTTAGAGACGCGCGTCTCCTGAATGCCGACGGGTCTCTCCTACACCCGGGCGGAGGAGGAGGGCAGCCGAATCCTGCTCGGCCGTCTGTGAGACTGGAGCGGCTCCAGAACATGCAGGAGGATCAGCATATCCATCACTCTCAGACAGGGAAGGGAAGCTGAGTTCATGCAAAAAAAAAAAAAAAAAAAAGAGTCTCCTAAAGTCTTCCACATCTCAACTTGAGTGCAAACAATCAGAATACAGAAGATTTTAAACTCCCTTTGGCAGGAAATAAGGCATTTTTTTTTCAAAACAGAAGTATGGTGGCCAGTATTTCTTCTCCCCAGGTGCTCTGACTTCCTCCCATATTCGAAACCGATGCCCTTCTGATTTCATGGCAAGGAAACGACGGATGATTGCAAACACCTTGGAGAGGCAGAGCAGCGAGATTTACAGGACAGCGACAGTCAGATGTCCTCCATCTGAAGAGATGAAGAAGGAGCTTCCGTGTGGGCTCGAGCCAAATGTCTCCATAAAGTCCCGTACGTGTGAAGAGACAGATGGGGAGGATGGGAACTCATCTGATTTTCCAGAGATCCATCATCGTGGGACTTTAGGTCTTGAGGCTCAGCTAGCGAGGTGCTTTGAGGGTCGACACACACGGGAGTAGAAGTCCGGTGGCCCCCTGGACCGGACCTCTCGGCGGGATCCTCCCCTCCACCACCTCTTCCCTTCCTCCCTCAAATGTGCTGGAAAGCAACCATCATCGCGGGGATCCCTAATTCATGAAACACAACCTGACGTAAGCACCCGAGTGGCTGATCTTTGCACACCAGACATATGGAAGAAAACAAAAGAAACGGGTCCAATAACCAACCCGAAATCATATGACATTAAATACAAAGACGTTTGAACTGAAAACATCTGCTGTATGTGATGTTAAAGGCAAAACCAGGGGCCCACCCACAGCCAAAAAAAACAAAAACAAAAAAAACAAAAAAAAAAAAGCCATGCGACATGATGTCATTCCAACTCAGGAACTAATCACGGCTCTGCAGGAGTGTAGGATTAATGCTGATGAAGACTAAAAGTCAGCTGAGGATTACTATTGTGATGCACAAACCCTAATGAAGGCCCACTTCCTGGGAACGTGGGCTCCTCTGGAAATACGTCCGCCTGAATCGCTCGTTAGAGGCGGACGTGGCGGATGAAATAGTGGCAATTTGGAGCTAAAGGTGGACCTCGGAAAAGGATTCAGCATCGAAATAAAAGTATGCGGCAGAGCTGGAGATGGGAAACCGAAGTTTGGTTTTTGAACCTATTTTTGTCAGTACTTAAATAAATAGCGAAGTCAATTTTTAATACAAATCCGTTGGAATGACATTTATTAGTCACACAATTTACATGCACTCGTAGAACAGGGGTTATAATAACATAAACCATCCTCTTGTTATTGTTGGGTATTCCAGACAAGTGAAGTATTAAAAGAAACTTGTCAAACTTGTGAGAAAATACTTCAGATATTCATGTTTACGGCCCTAGCCTCGTGTCTTGGCTTGGGGAATGAGTGGATGTAGCGCTGCAAAGCACAGTGGCACTGAAACATGAACAGAACCTGATGACAGGGGATTCATATCCTCGAATAGATCATTGTTTATTTTCAAATATGCCAATATAGATAAGAAGTTTACGGCTGCCAAGTATGAGTCTGTTGAAGAGGCTCGCTGTGACTCCAAGTAGAACCCTTTAAAAATAAACACAGTATCCATTTTTAATATCAAAAACAAATCCCTAATTTTCTGCTCAGGAGGGGATGGAGGATTCATTAAATTAAAAAAACTTCAACCGGTCCACTTTTAATTGTCAAAAAATGAAACGCTCAAATTTTTATTTTTATTAAATTTGCTCATTTTTTCCTATTAGTCGTAATTCAAGAACAGGGTTTTACCTTCATTTGACATCAAACCCCTTTTTCAGCCCAAAAGGCAACAATTTTCATTTTTTTATCGATGCATCACTTCTATGTTCACACATGGTGGAGATTTTCTCTCCCTGGAGGACTGTCATTGCTCATATGGTTGTGCAAAAGTGACCGTGTTTGTGAACAACCTTAAAATGTGCACTCTGACAGTTTTATGACCAATAAATTCATTTTCACCATTTTAAGCGATCGGTTGTATCTGATAGCCGAGTGAGATTATGGGACATGCTAAATGATCCCGTCATGAGAAGGAACAGAGAGGCCTTTGGAAATAAAACAAACCTCGCGAATGCCTGTGGGGTTTCGCAACGTTGATCCCGATCTCTCCTCTCTGTTTCAGAAGCTGCAGCGCTGCCATCCTCTCTTAAGAGTTCAAGGGTGGGTAGCGTTGACTAATTGGCCATAAATCAGGGCCGACTGTCAGGTTTCAAAGAGGGTGTGAAACGACTTCTCGATCCAGGTTTTGTCTGGAAGCAATCTTTTCTTCAGATGGTTTCGCATTGGAAAGGTCACCAGAGGTGTACGCAGCTTAAAGAGCTTTCTTTCACACCCATGCTTGAGGTTTGGAGGGGCTTTTTTTTTGTTGTTTTGATCAAACTAGATCTCAAAATTCAATTTCTCGATTTTTCGGTTGATAAACATCAGTTAGGAAAGGCATGCAAATATGTTCTTTTGAAGATTAGAATAACTCCAGGATCAAATGTGAAATCGCCCTGGATTCTGTCCTCACACAATAATGTGACATTGTCCTGCTAGCATATCTGTAGAATCATTCATTCATTTTTTCCATACTTTTTTCCTCACATTTTTTAGGCTGGGAGTTTTATGACCACAAAGAGTTGATATCTCAGCGCCTATCTGCTCAAACCATGTGGAAAAAGGTTACTTTTGCATATGGATGGATCATCGTGATAGATATTCCACGTCTTATAATTCTTAATACATTTACAATGGATAAAGAGGGCTTTTTTTTAAGCAATCATCATCCTCTTGAACTGTACTTGAACAAAGCAATATTACATTAATAAAATTAAATTAAACCTGGCTACAGAGTGCTGTGCATCGAACAGGAACAAGTCATCATATTTCGAACATAATAGAAAAAAAAAAGACTTTAATTGTTTCCAGAGTTAAGCATCTATTCGTCGAAATATTAGGTGCCAAACACATCTTTGTCTACTATCTCAACAATGCTGTATTGAAGACGTGCCCAGACTCCTCAAAGTCTCTTTCATTTTGTCGAGATTGGAAATAACGTTTATACTGGACAATAAAAAAGTTCCTTTACTCATCTCCCAAGTTGAATAAACCAAACCAGAGGGAAGCTGGACCCAGCGTACTGTATCTGTCTGCTGGGTTCGTGCAGCACACGATGAGACGGACTCGTGTATGAATTCATGTTTTATCTGGAAAATCTCCGCGGCCACTGGCCATGGAAGTGACCGTTGTTGGTTGCAAAATCGGCAGATCACCGGGAAAAACGAAGCAGTTGTAAAGTGAATGCTTGCAGCCAATATCTCAAGTCATGATGTTCAAGTCATGATGTTGCAGGCATGCGATGGATAAAACGATTGCATCTGTACAAATGAGCTTGAGGGATTGTTCCGCTGACCGGCGTGCCCTCACCAGACACAAGGTAAGGACGTCCAGAGTCAGACTCACGAGCAGCTATTGGTAGTTGAGTCCAGTCCCCCCCCCCCCGATGACAGACGACGTCAGTGCTCGGTGCGTGCGCGGACACCCAAAGTTACATGAATTCCAATCCGACGCTCTAATTTCCGTTGCATGACCGCACAAAGTGACTCAGATCTGATACGGAAAAAAAGATTAGCGCCTTCGGGCGGCCTTAAACCGTCTGATCGGTGTCGGAGCGAGGATGAAGACCGCATGCGACTCACACCCCGTCCGCTAGTTTACGACTAGCTGTGAGTTGAGTTTGAGCCTCGTGTGGTGACGCAAGCGAAGGCCTTATCAAAGAAATAGACGTTTTATTGACACTTGAATAATCGCGCGGGCCCAAAATTCAGCTTGGTGGGTGAAAAGCAGCTGTGGGTCTAAACCAGTTATCCAAATATACAAAATCCAGAGGAGCAAAAGCAAATGTCCTGAAACCCACAAACAGTCCAATGTCCAGAACACAGCAGGTAAACACATGACTCAACACTAGGATATTCAAGAAAACAAGGAAAAGTGAAGAGATCATTTCACAAAACCCAAGTGAGCGCACGATGTGAAGCGCTCGGGGAGGGTGGAGACAGTTGGACGCAAGCGCGCTGAGACAACATGACAGGTGAACCGCACAAAGGTCAGACTTGGTATTCAATGCTGAAGTCTGCTCAGAACAACTGGCCTTTAAAGGACAATAATCAGATCAATAAGACAGCGGTGGGCCAAAGACCTGCGGCTAATAAATAAGATGTAATAAGTAAAGTAGTAAAGAAAATAAAACGTTCCATATCTGCCCATAAATATTGTCTGTTATTATTGTGATTTGCTTTTCTTTTTTTTTTTTTTATTCTTTTTTATCATTTTTCAGCTCCTAACAAGCACCAGAAGCTCGAGCGTAGCCTTATGGGCTCATTGTGAACAGTCAAATATTCCAGGAAAATATTCATCTTTGGAATTCAATCCAACAGCGGCATGTCATCATGAATGATAAAAAAACAACCAAAAAAACAAGACGCTCCAGTCAAGATGTTTCACGTTAATGAATTGGTGTTATTTGTTTTACCGTTACTAAATGAGGCCAATAAACAAGCAGAGTGACATTAAAAGGCAGGAATGTTATAAAACACAAATATTATTTTTTTGATAGTGTGTGCAATGTGTCTCCTCAGCTGGTTTGGATGGAGCTTTGTATTGGTAACCATCGTGTTTGTTGCTAACTGTGTTTGACCAGCTTGTTAAAATAAAATGGAAGTTATTACGTCCATGTGTCCGCGCAGATGCTGTCGAGCACCAGTGCCATGCACGTTTTCTTTACGCCGTCTCACCAGCGGACGCGATCCCAAAGCAGCTGAACCTGAACTTTTAACGCCAGCTTAAGCATTATGAAAATATATCACTGCTGGTTTAAATCATATTCCACTGGTAATATTGTCTCATTACCCCAGTCTCATCTGTTTCAGCGTGAGCGATATTCCAGGTGCAAAATACTTGAGCGGCCTCCATCTGCAATAGAACTGCATCATCTTCTCTGGAGAGAACTTTTGCTTTTGACCACACGTGACCGCGGATGACAATAACAGGTAGTTTGATAAAGAAATTAGCGCTTGAAATGGAGAAACCTGCCTCCGTCTCCTAACGAATCCCCAGGCCGAAGGCTCGGTTTAAGCCTCTGTGGCAGAACATGCAGATGTGCGTCAGCGAAAAAAAAAAAACCCCAAAAAACCCCAAAAAACTGCAACGCGTGTTTATTTTCAAAGTCTCGACATGAGTTTTTCTCACACTAAATGGTGCTGCGGGGACACTTCTCCTCTGAGGGTGTTTTAAGGAAGTGGGTTTTTTTAGCTCTGGTAATCTCCTCTTGTTAGGCGCGGCTGTGTGGACGGGGCTGGTGTAATGGCGCGCTCGCACCTGGTTTGGGTTTGGGGGGGTGGAGGGGGGGTGGGAGCACTTAACTGCACCTTCGCTGCATTCTGTCACCCCGTTTTTTGCGTACGGCCACGAGGAGAACAAATTGGCCGGGCTGCGCCGCGCTGCGCTGTCTTACATCTGGAACAATAAATGCACATTTCCAGCAGCAGCGGGATATTGATGGCAGCTCACGAGGGCCATTTGTCGTATTCTGACGCAGGGGAAAATGATGTATTGCCTCCACTTCCAAAATGAAGCAAAGCGTTCGCATAAATATGGATGATTTGGCTGGTTGCTTTACTATAACCTGAGGCTGAAAAAAAAAAAAAAAAAAAAAAAAAAGAAGGACTGTTTATTCCCGATCACGATGATCTCAATGTTCTGCAGATCAGACACAGGGATAAATTCTGGACCGGTTGTCGGTCCATCGCAGGACACACACACACACACACACACGAGTTCATCACACACTCGTACCTGGGGGCAGTTTACAGTCATCCGTTCAATCTAATTTGTATGTTTTTTTGGACTGTGGGAGGAAGCCCAGGGAGAGCGAATGTGAAAACTCCACACAGAAAGGCCCCCGAGCCCCCAACTGAACCGAGAACATTCCTGCTCTGAGGAGATGGTGCTAATCATCGCACAACCATGCAAAAGCACATTTTTACTTTTAAATGTTCTACCAATAACACGGATGACTTGGCTTCCGATTTGTTTGCTCCTTGGAAGTGTGACAGGTTACTTTTACTTTGGCTCGTGTCTGTTTCCTTTGATACGCACAAAAGGGGGAAGAGTAAAGGAATTTTCTCCCATTTCCTCTGCAAATTAAATTCTGACACAGCCATTAGGACCCTTCCGATTCTCTGAGGCCTAAATCGGTGGGAGCTCCTCATCGTGGTCTCCCTAGTGCCCACAATCACATTTGCAGGTTGTTTGGAGGCCTTACTGTGGAAATGTTATCAGCATTAAAGCTGCTCGCAGATTTGGATGAAATTACCTCGGCCTGGGTGTGACTGATGTAGGAATTGATTAACAATTGATCGCAATCCAGATCTGGATCCAAATTCTGGGTGTGGGTCCTTTTTCAAACCTGGATGTGCTGTAAGTCAAAGACTAATGGATTGATTATCGTGCAATTTATCGCCTGATTAGATTTTAAACAAGGGGGTGAATTGCATGCGGCTGGAGGACGCGCACACATGAAAAACATGAAACAAATGGCGTTTTTGAATTTGATTTCTAAATCTTTCAAGCGCTGACATTTCTTGCCTTGCCCCATTATGAACACTCATCCTGAAGAATTGGAGAAGGGATGTCCACAAACACATCCTGGGATGTTTTTATTCATCATTAGCATCAACATCCTTTCATTTGGGTAAACATGTTGAGAGGCCTGTTGATTGGACTTCTCAGGTCTTGAGCACCATCACCATATATCAACATTTTATGAGATGTCATGTCATTTAAACTCTGCCAAATGTTTGCCAGATTAGGTAAGATGCAGTATTTAAAACAATGGCTCCCAGGCAGCACATCTGCATATTATTAACACTGTTCCCATCAACGAAAATTGAGATGTATAGGGGTCCGATGAAAAACAGCGTAAATGTGTTTGATGGCTCCATCAGGGTTCGACACTAACGACATCACTTGGCGCAATTAAAGGCGTTGCTCCAGCGTCACAGTGCAAAAGAGAGAGGAAATCCTGATCCAAGTCACAAGACTGCAGATGACTGATGCACGGGATAGGTCAGATCAGTTCAGTGAAGAAGATAGCGCACGATCCAACGCCAAGGGAAATCCTTCACATGTCATTTGGAATTAATGGCCATGAAGTAACTACCCGTGACACCATTCCAGCAGGGTGTACCAGTCAGACAAGGAGGAGGCGATGCGGTCATATTGCAGACAGTCTGACCCCCCCCCCACCCCTCTTCCAAGCATGGCCTCCGTATGCGAGTAATCTCCTTGCTTGTGTTTAAAAGGTGGACGTAAAAATGTTCAAAGTAAATGAAGCATGTTTTCCGTCTGTGCTGATGGAGCGCACTCATATCCGTGTCAAATCAAGACCTGTTTTCGAGCAGCAAAGACAAACTTCATTATGTTCCCTGTGTAATTGCGCTGATTTGGTAGAAATCAAACTTCGGATGAAAGAAAACAGCTCAGGATGACCGCATTGTTTAGATCTGCTCTGCTTACATTTTACCTCATTGTTACTACAGAATAATCAATAAAATGTGATGCGTATGACATATTTAACAGCCAGTGCCCTAAACAGATTGTAAATCTGGTAGGCATGCGTTACTGCAACACAAGGCTATATTGTGTGTTGCAGCTGATTCTACTTTGCTTCATTATTTGATTATTTCTTGTCCAAAGGTTTCCCATATTACAAACATTTGTAGCATTCAATTATTCTGATCACTGAAAACAGGACAGTGCCCCCACAAATGCGCACATTCTTCAGTGACATGAGGGCCTGAATCAGGTAAAGCCCCCGTCCCACCACGGCCTCCATGCTGAACAATCTCACATAGTTTTAACATTTGTATATAGCTTATTACTTAAAATTTACCTTTATAAAACAGAAAGGTGAATTCAAGCAAGTTTTAAGATCTTAAGATACCAAATGAGGGTATGGTAAACTTTAATGTGCAATAAAAAAGGGCAAAACCAAAACTGTTCAAAAGTCATTTTAGGTCAGCTTATTTCAGAGACCCTTCCTTAACACACAGACACAGATACAGATGCACACAGACCCGCACACAGACGCCCACACAGACACACAAACACGCACAGTTTCCTGGAAATGAAACCAAAACGACTGAGTCAAGGCTGTAATATTTTGTTCAAATCTTTGATTAAACCTTGATGATCATCCACATTCATCCTCCTCTTGACAGAATTGGTACAATTACACAAAATGTGTTGGCTTCTTGGCACGGAACGGCCCCTCCGCCTGTTCTCAATGAGACGATCATGCTAAAATGTAAATTCTGATGCAGCCCATCCTTCGCCACTTTTGCACATTGTTTAAAACCATTGTCCTGATGGAACGCTTGGCCTTTGTCCAATGTTCAACATTCTAACTGATGAGTTTAGGTTCTCATGAAGAATCTGGACATGATTCTCCTTCTCCGTTGAACAGCTACAATGTTTTGAGGGAGGGTTAAAGGTCGTTTCTTTCCCCCACTGAGCACTATTATTGTACTGTGTAGTAGTTTAACCATAATTCTCAGTGTAACACAATGTCAAATATGAATTTTCTATACTTTTTGGAGTTTATCATAATAATATTATTGTGGTTGCTACAGTTTAAAGTGCACCACTTCTAGATAATTTGGCTTATACGCCCACAGTCTCATCGGTGTTGTTGCAGGTTTTTCCATAACAGCAACACTGAGAACAGCGCTGTGGCTGAACGCTCTTAATTTGTAGAAATACCTTTGCTGGAGGATCCCGCACTGTGTGTTAACCCCTGGTCTCTTGACATTAATGTCTGGGGCGTCTCTCTCTCTCTCACACACACACACACACACACACACACACACACACACAAACAGATGTAATAATTTGGCGTTATTGGTGCCAGTATGAATTTGAAATGAATCATTTTAATCTGTTATTTGGACAGACAGACTTGAATCATGTTAGTGTTCATTTAGCACCCTCAGCCAGACATGATGAGGATGTCTAGCTGTGTTTGATCTACATTAGGTTCTTTTTCATGCTTAAAATATAGTTAAATCACCAGCATGTGTTAATGCGGCTTCTTCATCAATGGCCCCTCAGTTTTTATTGACTCCGTGGACTCGTTTGTCTTATTGACGTGCAGCGAACGTGAAAGAAAGCGTTTTAGGTCTGAAAGAGGATGACACATGGAAAGAAGTGCAGCAGGCAGTTTGAATTGAATGCTAGTAAGCTGCATATGATTTGTGTAATCAAAATTTACTGACGAGCTTCTAACGCTTCCAGCAACACGGATACAGCTGCACTAACAACCGGAGATCTCAGCCAGTTGTCAGGAGAATTATCGATTTCCCTTATTCGGAGAATTTACTTTAAAGGAAGACATACTCGTCTGGAGAGTAACAGAACACTATTAGTGAGTTATAGCTGCAAATGGGAATGAATGAACAATTCAGGGTCATTGAGTGTTTATAACTGTGATATATAACTTTTTAAAATCTTTCACTGTATTCTTCCCTCTCAGCAGTCTTAATATTTGCTGTTGAATATGACAACAAGTGTACTTGCATGTCTGTAATTGCATGAGTGCAACGAGTATTATCAGAGAAGGGGAGGAGTGGGTCATGTGGGAGTTTGACACTTTACCACGACCTTAACGTTATTATCCGGATTAGATGTAATACCTATGTAATACACGAGCGTTGCAGTCTCAAATATCATATCGGCAGGGGTTTGTTGAGGCTGCAGTCTGCATCTCCGGTTCGGACTGGTTTGCTGTTTGACCTCACACAGACTCTGGCCTCCACAGGACTCTTTGTAAGATTCATATTCAACTACTGAAAAGCTGAACGAGCATTGCCAAGTGCGAGGGATGCGACCGTTTGAACCGACAAAAAAAAATCTGTTTTCCTAATGTGGGGTCCAGCTGGGATTTGACATGAAGAGGAGTTATTGGTCTACTTCAGGGATAATGTGGTTGGAAATAAAACCCGTGTAAATAAATTAATGGAATCGTGACACATTTTGCAATTTGTAGACCCAAATACATTAACATTCACATTCTTTGCCTATGATGTTGTTCACCTTTATTCAATCTTCATTCGTCAAAGAAAGCCCTGTTTTTAATTTAGCTTTAACTAAAATAAGTAAATATGCCGAACATTACATTTTCAACATTTGGCATTTACCATAAATTGACTTAACATGATGAAATGATAACTGTGATGGGCAGGATTTTGATTATAAAACTGATGACTGATGAAAAATGACTTCATGCTTATTCACAACAGCTGTATTAAGACGTCCGCAATCAAAACCAACAGTTTTTATGAAGGGGGGAGTTCTTCTTTTATTTTTCAGAGTCAACAGGCAAACAAACAAAAAACAGATTCAAATAATGGGAAAACTGAATAAAAACACCTCCAAAACCTCTCATTTACATTCACAAATACATAAATGAGATCAAGATGTCCAAAAGAAAACAACGCGGTGAATCATGTTGCACGATAAATTAAAAACATGACCAACAATATTATTATGGAGAACCCCATACCGAATTTTCTCATCAGAATATGATGTTCGTATGAGCGTATTTAGAAGGAAGTGGATCCAGCACGCTGAGTGCATAAAGCTCTGACATCCGTAAATCCTGTCCTGATTGCATGTAAGAGTGGCCATTATGGGGTACTTCCACTTGGCAGACAGAGCTCCACCCCACAGGAAGGCAGTCGAACCCAGTGAGGGCGCTACGGTGGCAACTCCCCAGTTCAACGCGGCACTAACATATACGGGCAATGACCATTCGCGCCGGCGCCAGTTCGCCCATCCTCCCAGTGCATGTCTTTGGACTGTGGGAGGAAGAAAAGCCTCTTGTCTCCCCCTATGGGATTCGAGCCTGGAACCTTCAGGCTGTGAGGTGACAGGCACTCCTTTTATGTATAAAGGCACTGCTCTCTAATGGTCCAGCCAGTATCCCCCTCCTGTACCAAGAAAAAGACATCAGCAGGGCTGCAATACTTCATTCGCCTCTTTCATGTCCGAAAGCAACATTTTCCTTCTTGTTTTGACGGTTTAGGCTCGACCAGAGGCCTCTGTTCAAACCTGTACAAGACGGCTCATGGAAACGTGGGAATGCGTTATCGAAGCTGAGAAAGTGTTGAATGCATTTAAACGCACTTTGTTGCGTCGAAAAAGGAGCTCCTCCCTTCACCCCTGTATGCAGCGATGCCACCATTCTGGCCATGGTAGATGTTTAGTCTATGGGCCTCAGGGAGCCCGCGAGTTAAGGTCAAACACAAACCTAAGCAAGTTCAAGCTTAGAGCATTTGGGTTGTTTCGTGGTCCAATGGGATATTTTTAGAATGGCTGATTGCTGCTCGACAAGTAAACCACAACACGGCTTATTCTTAGTCTACATTTGGTTTTATGACCCCATCCTGATGGTTTAAGGCCCGAGGCAACTGTCACTTTGCCTAATGGTGAAGTCGGCCTCCGCCAGAGAAGTGTCTCAGTGGACTTTGAGTTGATCGCCCAGCCCCGCACCCCCTCATAACAGGGAACCTCTTGATTACGAGCTATGTCTTGTTAATAATCAATGCATACTTTTGGAAATCCTAAACTGATAATCAGCAGCGTGACTGGTTTGTACAAATGTGACGCGAAGCCAGAAAGCACTTTTATCATCCACGGCGAATCCAAAACAAACAGACGCTTACGCCCGCACACACATACACACCAGTCCAGTTGATTTAATTGGCCAACACAGGGTTTATTTTGAAATCAAAAGTCTAGCCATTACTAAAAAAGCATGAAAACAAAAACAGAATACATCACTTCTCATATTCCAAATGAGTAACATGTTAGCGCCGGCTGTCATCCTTTGGGCAGCGAGCTTGTGTTTCCGAAAGGTTTTGGGTCTAAGTGGGTCGCTCATCGTAACTGCTCTAAACCGCCCTCTGTTTGCATCACGTATTTCAGGATTTGATTAAACAAAATCCTTATTTATAGCATTGATTATAAAACTTGGAAAGTTCAAACTGCCACATGTAACACCTGAGACTCAGCTGTCCGTGCCGTCAGGTTCCTTTTAATCGTTTTTATTTGTTTGATCTCAGAAGTTGACTGGTGCGGACTGAGTTGTACCAGGGCATTTTTGGGATGCTTTCGTTGCGAGGTATGATTAAAACGTCTGCGCTAGCTCAATCTTTAATTTCTGTCTTGTCGTGCCATCAATGCTGAGTCATGAGGGAATGCTGTTGTCCTGGACGACTGCACGATTGTGATATAGTCATGAACAAGAGGCCAGGGAAGTGAAATACTGTTTTAATGATTCAGTTCTACAAATGTGATTTATCAGTTACCTGTAATAAGTTTCTGATTTATTTGCCCGATGCATGATGTAGTTCTCTCAGCTCAAAGCATTTTTACTTGTAGTGTTACCGGAGTCTGACAGGGTAAATAATTGCATAAGTAAAAGGTTGTGTTTTTTATTTAAAATATATTCGGCTCCTGGGACAGAAAAAAGAACTCCACGCCAAAGTTTCTAGACCAATGAAGGTAGGCCAACAGGGAAGAGGTCAAAGGTCAACCCATAAGTTTGACCCATCCAGAAATATGAAAAATTCATCAAAACTGTAAAGAGATCAATGCATCTTTCTCTTCTATTAGCTATGTATAAATATATTAAAATGAACACAAATTCATACTACTGTGAAATGGAGTAAAGGCTTTTTTTAAATGGCCTGCTTGTTGTCTAGAGAAAGATAAGTGGTTGCAACACTGTTCTTTATAATCCATTTACAGTTCATTTGTAACAACATTGCACTTTGCGCAATGATTAATGAGTTTGAAATCCGGTCACCATGAGAACGATAGAGGGACTGAATGTCTGACTATGTTTTATGTGCGGTATCAAACCACACGAGAACATGTTATGCAAATGAAGCTGCTCATGCGTCTTTATACACGCATTCATGTTATTGTTGTCTGTGGAATCTGGGTTGATTTTCTGTTTGTGTTTATTCCCTTCGGTGTAAATGTAAGTCATACGTCCGTCGGACAACAACCTCCGCAGTCCTCCGCTGCCCTTCGGAGCGGAGAAGTCTTGACAGAGTAGTCTGCAGAGGTTAAGCACGCCAATTAAAACAGATGAAAAGTGGTGGAACCAGCCCAACGATAACATTGCGGGTATGGGAGTAAGGAGAGAGCAGGAGCTGTCAATGATTCTGACAAAGTAGTTCCCAAAACCAGAAAGTATCCCATATTAGTAGTCCCGTGTGAACACGTTCCCAAAACACACCCTACCATAGAGAGGTTGTGCTATTTATGATCTCAATGCAATGTTATACCAGCCTGTACGTGCATGTAAGGGTGCAGTCAGGATGCAGTGATTGAACACATCACGAATAACAACCTAGCTGACTAATGTTTGCATGTTGTAGTTGACACAGAAGCAATCAGACTGCGGTCGAGGCCAATCACTCTCTCCGTTAGGTAATCTGTTTGTCCAAAACACACGGCGAGCTACAACTATGATATTTAAAGTATTTGACCTGCAGGATATTGGATTATATTTGGGTTGTGTCAATATATGCGGGTTTTAAAGCTGAATTCTAATGCAATCAGGATAACCTCCAAACTGAGATTCTAAGTTTGATCAAAATATGCAGAACTGTCAGGTCAGACAACGCACAAAGTCCGAGATGGTCAAATATGGCTGACATGTCATAACCCATTTGTGTTCACTTTCACTTTCTTGATATTAAATCTCCAGCTTCCCAGCATCCTCCAAAGTCATAAATTTCAGGTGGACGTGAGATTTATTGTGACAGAAAGTTGTTGCGCAACTCTGTTTATTGTGTTGTGGAAGAGAAGTGCCCACTTTTATCAGGACCTTAAAATTCTTCTGGACAGAATGTGGGCAGAAACTCCACAGGCCTAAACTGCATTCTGCTTTTATTTGAGATTATTTTTGATTCCTTGATCTTTTTTTTTTTTATTATTAAATAGTTATCTGCTCACATTAATTTATTGATAGCAAGAGAGCCTTGTGGATTTTTCTTTAAGGTCTGTTTTACAGCATGCCAGAGGAGATTTTTATTTCATCCTAAGACACAGACAGCGTTTGTTGAGAGACAAAACTTTTTGCCAGCAAATGAGTCATTTGTGTTCCGCTCGAGACAAAACAAGCTATGAAGTGATTTACCGAATCGAAAATAGATATTCTGTTTATATAAGATCCCATGATTACTGAAGTTGGGAGTCTTCAGATGTGAATATATTATAAGGAAAGTGCTACCTGAGGATGCAACCATCAAGGAGACTGTTGCGATCTGCTGTGACGACGCTGTCTGTACCTGTTGTCCGCCTCCGGTCCGAGTTAATGTCAGTGATTTGCGTTCAATGTCACGTTAGTCTTTGTCGGTCCTGTCTAGCGTATAGGCTGTGTCAGTATTCATTGCCGGTATGCGGTTTCCACTACCAAAAAACAGTCTGGATCTTTTTAATTGCACTTTGTCTACACTGGATCTCACAGAAGGAGACTCACTTACACCCGGGAGGCTCCATGTCCGATCCTCTACCATGCAGTATCAAACCACCCAGTGTACTATCGGCAGAAATGTGACTGGGGAGAAGAGGGAAGTTTCCCTCTTAGCTATTGTACGGTCTCTCCAGTAGAAAGTGGGCACTCTTCATGCAAAGTGCCTGGTGGAGAGATCCTACAGGGAAGTCTGCATCACAGCCCTGACTGAGTCCTTGGATGAAGCGATTCCTGACGCTGAGGTGAGCATGGATAACTTCACCATTTTGTCTGCAGACTGAAGGCAGGACTCAGGGAAGTGTGTGTGGGGGGCTCGCTTGCAGTGATTCGTTCTCTGAGGTTAGTTGTGAACAACTGGTGGGGTACCAACATCAAGATCCACAGCAAGTTCTGCACTCTGAGCTTGGAGATGCTCACGTTAGACCTTTGTCCCTTCTATCTTCCCTGGGGATCCTCCGCTCTCATCCTCTGCTGTGAAAACGTCCGACCCAGCACAAGCCTAGCACAGAAACACAGCCACCACCCTCAGATCACACGCTGTAGCACTTGACCCCCCTGCCAGCTCGCTGTAACATAGATCAATAGACTGAAAAAGAGTTAAATGCAACAAATGTTTCATTCCAAATGCAATTACACACCTGAGCACATCTGGACAACACCTAAAGAGACTGTATTGTGTTAGTTTGGGTGTGTGTGGTGACGAGTGTACGGTGGTATGTGGTGTGGAATTGCTGTTTGGGTTTGTGTGTGTATGTTTTTCAGTGAGTGCTCTGCTGTACTCTTGTGGCTGTAGGGACTGTGGAAACAATTTTCCTCTGAAGGACAAATAAACACAATCTGTATCTAATTAATTCACTAATGCTGCATGGTAGTGCTAGTTTATACAGTCTTCTTTGAGCTAGCTTCAGGAACTACTTTGGGCTTCCATTTCTTGCTCAAGCCCACATGTACACAGGGATTGAACCAACAGCCTTTCTATCACTGAACCAACCACTCTGGCATCTGTTAAACACATTTTAATAAGACTGATTTTAACCCAACACCCCACAAAATAACCACCATCGACACAAAATTACAACTTGATTGCTTTCCTAATTTAAGACTTTTATTAGAAAAACAGGATTCGCCAACACCATCAGGAACCCCGTGGTGTTCTCTTCAACTGTCAGTGCCTCGGAGCTGCTGTGAATCCTCTGCATCCTCTGTCCTCAGAGTGGCCTCCTCTTGTCTGGAAGGCATTACCACGTCCCAGCGCACTCCGCAGCCATGTTTGCGGTGTTTTGGGCTGACTGTTTGAGCCGAGCACTCTCACTTGCAGTGATTCGTTCTCTGAGGTCACTCGCTGTCGGGTCATTGTAATGTTGTAACAAATTCAGCTAGCGGTCTAAAATAATTACAGGCAAAGTTAACTACAACAGATGTCTGCGCAGCTCGTGTTTTTTACAAACAGAACCGTCTGCACTTTGTGCTCTTCAGAGTGCTTTGTGTGTATTAGCAGCTGCTGAAAGATAGTTGAACAGCAGGAGTGTGCGTTTAAAGGTTGGAATAGTGTCATCCCCTATCCCCGCTAAAGTAAAAAATAATAATAATAATGCAATGTAAGAAGGCATATGCGTAACAGTCCTTGATAAAAGAAAAAATCACTCCTAGAGAGCTTTTGTTATAAGTTATAGGACAGATCTTGGTCAATTGTTACTCCTCATAGACAAACCTGAGGCTAAAGAAATGCCATCCAGAGAAATGATGTGATCAGTTAATCTATTCCTGATGAGTTTGGGCCCAAACACAATGACCTCAGTCCTGTCTGATTTAAACAGAAGGAAATATGAGGTCTTCCAGACTTTATGTCCTTAAGACAAGCCTGAAGTTTGACCAACTGCTCTGTTTTCTCTGACAAGTACAGCTGGGTGTCATCAGCATAGCCATGAAACTTTACGAAACATTTCCAACAGGCTGTTTCTCTGCAGGTAGTCAAGTCGTCGCCATCTAAAGGGCTTTAGGTCACTAATGCATCTGGATCAAGTGAAGTTTTTCTATGAAGTAGTCTGATTACTGCAGGTTTGAAAATCAGGGGTTCATAGCATGTTGGTAATGGAAAATTAAGCTGGTCAAGAACAAAACTGCCAATCGAGCAATATATTCCTGAGTAGATTGTTCGGATGTGGTCCAAGAGGCGTGTGGTGGACTTAATCTACTCATTATAGAGTACATCTCACAAAAGTTAATATGTTCTAATTAAGGAGACCTTAATTACATAATTCCAGAATTTGGAGCTTTGAAGTGTTTTAGAGCCAAGATACCTGATGACTGCCAAACAGTATAATATTATAATACAGTTATAATCTTATAATGGAAGAAGCCCATCAAGTCCCACACTCTTTCTGCTCCTCAACAGGGGCTTGATCTTCTTCCTGATGCAGTCTGATTGAGCACATTTAAACATGGAGGACACCAGCCAGAATAAACCCAATAACTCCAAACCTACTATATTTTTCATCTCACTGAGGGGCAATACCTCTCCGTATCAGTAGGGGGCAGAAGATTATGGGCATGTTACTTGAACAAACTACACAGCAATAGCACAGCAACATGACTCGCCTGCATAATGTATGCACTTCTGTTCAGCTTGTGACGCTCTGGTCCACTAAATCAGCTAATTACATCTATACAGTTCATTAGTGAGCACAGATGCTGACCACCAACAGTTGTTAACTTTCACTTTAAGTATAGACAGCCAGTCCATAAAGATCTAGCGAAGCAGCCAGGTCAGCCAGCCGGCCATTTGTTTCATGTGGCCTGGCCCACGGAGCTCCTTTCTGTGAATCAAAATCAGATGAGACTGAATGAAACTGAAGCTGAACCTTTATTATTTCTGTACTGAAATGACAGCAGCCCTAATTACTCTGTTGCAAATGTTAATACAGTTGTGACACTGATCCTTTGGAGCCTGACATCAGATCGGTGGGAGTGTTGCTCTGGGGCCACCAGCATTCATGAGATAAGATGAAAAGAGCAGGAGTAGTCAGCTGCACGCCAGACTCCCGATTAACAATACAGTAACTGTGTTCAAGCTGTGTACCTGCTGATAATAGAGAATTCAAAGGCTTGTGTCAGGCCATATTTCATCTCTGTGGTCTTCTGAACTTCCTCAACCGGCCTACTCGCAGGTTTCGAACAGAAGTTGTCTAAAATGAGCCCGACTTGAGAAGCTGATGGCAAAAATATGGTGAAAACATCTTTACTTTAAACACGATGCTTGCATTTCAGGGTGTGATTTTACAGTTGACTTGCGTTAGTACAGCATAATTAACAAAGGGCCTTTGTGTTCGTTCGCTGTCTTTTGTTGCACGACACTCGTGCGCTTTTAAGTCAATTATCGAGTCAGAATTCATGTGCATGTAAGCTGGTCTGAAGTCATAAACCAAGATAGTGTGTTTTTAGTTAACTAAAAAAAAAACCCCAACTGATGTGGCAATCTGGATCTATCAAGGCCACATTTGAAACACACGTGTTTAGGATCATAAAGTTTTTATCTGTTGTTGAAATCATCTCAATCCAGAATACATGATACCGTCTGAGCCAAAAGCTGTTGCATTTGCTCATTTTAGAGCTAAAATCTCTTTTTGCATGCCGAAATGTTACAGAAGATTTTTGAAAACATGCTGGAAAAGTGTTTACATCCTCCACATTACACCTCAAATCACTTTAATATGCTTTATATGGTTGAATTTTTCCCATTTTTGAGGCAGCTGCATAAATTATTCAAAGATACTAAGCTGATAAAAGCGTCGGGGGAGGAAGAAATGAATAAATTAGATATTTTGTTTGACTGTAGCAGCACCTTTTTGCAATCATCAAGAGGTCAAACTGAACGCACCAGTCCCCCCCCGCCTGCGGCAGGCGCGTGCAAAAACCGCGCAGAGTCCTTTAAGCTGTCAGAAACGCTCATCGCTTACTTCAACAAACAAAACCGAGAAACTGGCATGTCGCGGGCACATTTTCGCTACATTTTCCTTTCGTCATTCCCTCCCAGGCAGACACCGCGGAGCAGGAGGCACTTGAGGAGAAGTGATGTCTGCGAATGTGTGTTTTTCTCCGGGGGGGCCGGGGTGCATAAATTGTAACCAAGCTGGCGAAGGCGAGTTAATTAGCTCACATGGAGAACAATAATGCCAAACCCTTCCTGAGTGTGTTCAGCGAACATATCACAGACATTACGCAGTGGTTTTGCACCATTAAGCATTCCCATTCCTATGCCAAGAGCTACATCCAGAAATTAACAGGCCGCCGTTTGTGAATGTGTGTGACAACTGCAACAATATGCCAAAGGGAATGTCAGGAAAAAGCCTGTACTATTGAATGGTGCATCTGTTTCACGAGGAAGTGTTCCCTCTTCCTCCTTTTTTCGCTGCCACCCCTTTTCAACAAAAGTGAAAGTCTGCTGAAAATCAATTGTATGCTTGGAGAAGAAATTCTTTGCAGATTTGCAAAAACCTGGAACGGCTGCAGCGTGCGAGCGTTCCCGAACGTTTAGACACGCTCTCATGAGTCCCGAAGGTTTTCCAATTAATGGGAAGTGCGACCCGCGCGGCACGTTATAGAAAGGAATACAGAAAGTGCGATGTCGGCGTTAGTGGATTTAAATATGAAAGCCATTACCGAACCATCGATTTTTAAGGTTTCATAACCCCTGCTCTGCTCCCATCACGCATTGGGGGGATTTTCTGTGATGAAACGTCTGCCAGATGTTTCCATATAATGCCAGTTTTTCTTTCGGAACTATTACTGCAGCCTTTCCCAGCCTTGTGTACGTACAGCGCTGGTTTAGCAACTACCTGGCTCCGTGACATCATTTTTCGTACCTGTCCATGGTCGGGCTTGATTGGATTGTTGCTGGATGGGATCGGAGGTCTCCCCCGGAGCTCCGTGGCTTGACTCACTGCGGCTCTGGCAAATGGGTCTGGGGTGAGCATTTGTTGCAAAAAACAGATGACGGTAAGAGGTCAACACGATTACATTGCATGCAAGTGTTGCATCAAGGACAAGGGTATGATTTACTCGTCCTTTAAACTGTGTGCTTGGACATAAAATATGGTATAGTATTAAGGCGAATGGATGAGTGGTAATTCTGATAATTGAGCCAGTGTTTTCATGTGGCTATGGCGGCATTTTCCCTTAATGCCTGATGACAGAATTACGGGTGGACAGCACTTGATCATCTGGTGTGCCATTGGAGAATTCAACAGCGTTCTATCTTTGGATTTCACATAAATTCAAACCCTGAGCACACTGTGATACACAGCAGACTGTTCTTGAACATGGTGTAAACTATGCCGAGCATCTCCGGGGGAAATTTGGGGACAGGGGTTGTAATTAACAACAGGGCTGCAAGGTTTTGTGTTGCATATTTTGCAACACAGCACTGTGTGAATCGGAGTCGCTGCAGAACTGGAAGGCTGGAAAAGAACCTCGTGGCGCCTGGGAGGATCAGAGTGGACGGCCGAGCACAAGACTGGGTCTTACCCGGTTTCCTGGTCATGGCAGATAAAGTATTGATCGAAGTTAATGCATAATTGTCTCGTTAAATCAGACACATCTTTAAAAAGACAAAAGAAATCCTCATTGGAGTTTTGTGTCAGCTCTTTTTGAACATTCCCTCTGGGAAGACTTACCCAGTTATAAAACCCAAACACAATCCAGAGAAGTTGTTTATTGTTTTATCAGTGCCATCAATAAATGCTACATGTGCAACCACCCAAGTTCCCTCAAGTCTGCACTTTATTGCTTTAAAAGGCTGTCTTCAACGTCCAAGAAAACAGCTTTTTTAATTCATTGCATACGAAGTGTTAAATATTAACAGTTTGGTTTAATTTAGGCGATCTTGAATGTTTAAACAAGTGCTGCAACTCCTACCCCTTTTCCCACTGGCTACAGAAAACACCTGCTAATATCTGGCTTTTTTGTTTTTTTTGACTGGTGGGAATGAGTATTAAGCTCCCGGCCTCAAACTGCAGCGGCGGGAACGCTGCATTTTGATTGACACAGCTCTAATGAGTCTGCATGGAGTTTGTATGCTTTGACAATCTGGAAATCCAAGCCCAGTGCGGCTAGCCTCGTCTTTTCCAACACATTTCTGACATCAAAAACGTGACGACGTACAAAGAGGCACACCAGCGGGAACACTTCCAGATCAACCGATCCATCAATCACCTTCTTATTAGCCGGCTTACCGTGCGACTGGGAATTCTTTTTGTGCAGTTTTCCCTGCCCAGGTGGGTGCTGGATGTTGTCAGGGAAGGGTTGGGCATGGGCAGGAATCGTCAGGCCTCAGCAGGATTAAAATGTCAGATTACTTCTGAGCCGAGAGCAGCCACCTGTCAGAGGACACGCCGCAACGAAGACCGAAGAAGTCAGTGAAAAATCGGCATGTGCTTTATGATGACTTTACTGCAATGATATTCGGCACTCTTTTATCTGGTGGGATTTCAGTCTGGGTAAACATTCGATCTGGCTTGCAGCATTAAGCAGCTGCTGCCCAACTGGCGATCTAAAAACTAAAAAATCTAAAGCATTTTCAGCACCCCAGTAATTCACATGTTAGCACATGCTCCTAAAAATCTGAATTCCTCGTGGAGGGGTCTATTTGGTAACTTTACAAACAATCATTCTGTTGCGCATCTGTGTTAATATTGTATCAGGATATTTCCAGTAAAGAGGGATTACACTATTAAGGTGCCATATAAGCAAGATTAATTATGCCGTGCTTAATGATTTTATCATGCATTTTTCTCTTCTTGGAGTGCTTTCGCTTTGTTTGACTTCCTGTGTGGGAAGATAGCACAAAACAGCTGCACATGATTTTTCTTCACCGTCCTGTTTTTCCTGCTTTATTCTTCTGCGCTGTGTTACAAGACTCAGTCTCGCGGCTTTATTGTTTTCAGCCTGTGTAACTGAGTTTTATTTGTTAGTGATTCACTCCATATCGTGTAAACAATGGCTCCAGTAGCAAGGCCTCACACTCTGGTGTCACTTCATTACATTTTAATGCAGCTGATTGCAATGCTGATATAAAGTGTTTATGGCCATTAAAGGACAGGCATTTTCTTTAGGTAATATCCTGGTAAAGATATGCTTTACGCACACCCTGACAAAATCACTGCCGTTTGCCAAGGTCACATATTTGTGTGATTCCTTTTTATACTCCGTGTCATGTGATGCTCAAGTGACATCATAACCTTCGTGATTATAACATTATGTTACTGACTTAACTCTAGACACTATTTTGGAACCTGCGCGCTGCAACTCTTTGAGATATTATAAAGGCATTTTATTAAATAGAAAGGGATGACAGTCTGTACAAATGGTTATAATTATATTGTACAGTAGCTCCTTGAGAGGACCTTTTCAGGGGAGCCTCTCTGAAGGAGACCTTGGTTTTGCTGATGACATCGCTCTATTGTCCCCCTTGGCTTGACCATGGTGAATATACATAAAAGGGGTCAATTCAATTAAACTGCACAAGCTGATATAATGAGGATCTCCAATAATACCTCAGTATTTTAGTAAAACAAATGATGAGATTATGAGTGTTAATATGACCCGTTATGACCTTTTATGTCTTTGAAGTTACTAACATGTCTCTGTCTCTCTCTCTGGTATTGCTGACCCCGGCTGACTTCCTAGCTTTTAAATCTATACCTTCAACATAACAAACTGCATTTATGATCTATGTGTCTAGCCCTCTGATGAGCTGGCAAATTGCCAAGGGTGTAACCCACCTCTACAGTCGCCCACTTCCCCGCCAAAAGATAAACTGGTAGATGATGGCTGGATATATGCGTCTGTTCCTTTTTATTTTCCATGCCTGGCCTATCTGCCCTTCTCCCCCTCCTTCCCCTAGCTGGCAATCAGCACATTATATTTAAGAAAAAGAAATGGAGCAGCATAACAAGATTTTCTTTGAAGGTTGGGGTCATTGAGAGAAAATGCAAGGATTGTGGTTTTCTCTCTCTCTCTCTCTCTCACACACACACACACACACACACACACACACACACAATCTCACAAGAAAATCTCAATGTGTACTAAATATGGCTCAATGGTTAAAATAAAGATGGATGATGACAGAGAAGTTCCAGCTGCAGGCAAGGGGCAGAATGTCAAGAAATAATGAATTAAAATATAACGACTGCAATGGAAAAGCAGACAAAGCGCACAAATGAATTATTTGTTCTAGTTCATTGTTTTTATAATTTCTACCCCTCAACATGCAAACATAAGGACATTGTTAGTGTATAAATCTACTTACAAATGGTGGATGTCGATACAAACTGTAAATATTGCCCATGACTAAAGTTAAATGAATCAATCTTTGTTGTTAGGGGTTTAGTTTTTCCCCTCTTTCCTCTTTTATATTACAACGGCTGCCACAACTGCATGCTCAGACAGAGAAATATCTCCTACATCTCTACTGAATCTCAGCATTGATCAGCATTCTTAATTCTAGTCTTATTCATTAAAATATGAATTTTTTAATTAAAGACATATAAATTCTTATTTTGTTCGACCCTCATTTTCACAACTTCCGGTATTTAGAATGAAACTTACTTAATATTGTTTTTATTTTGAAATGGAATAACATTTAAAGCACAACACACTCCTAATGTTGCTCTGTGAAATCCTCATCATATCAAAATTTTTAAGTGGCTTGTTGGTTTGCATTTTCAAACAAATTAATTTAACACTACATTTTTCAGGCGAAATGTGATTTTCATCCCACAAAAGTCCACCCATTAAGCAATTATCTAATTTCCAGTGTTGATTTAGGATTACGTAAAACCACAGAGGCTTGAAATTCACAGTGGTATAGACGCACATGTTTTTACAGTGAAACACCAAGGAAACAAGTATTTGCTTTTAATATTAATGCCCCCCCAATCTAATATCCAGAGGTGACAGCTTTCCGTTTTTAAAAATATTGTTCATTTCTCCATCGATCAATCACAGTTGATGACCATCGTTTGCTCTGTTGTTACTGGACCGAAGCTGCTATGATTCAGTAGACCGACTCTCATTAACTACAATTAAGGTTGTGTTATTTTTGCTTGGGTCATCTGTGCAGTTTGCTTTGATGATTTATGGCGTGACATTAGTGCAGAGCGCAGTTTTAACTGGAATTGCATGAATTCAAAGAGAGCTTATCAAGATTATTGTAATTGCGTGATCTGATCAATACAATATCCCTTCACTATAATCCAAGGTGTCATGCAATAGCCTTCCATGATGAACTGTGTATTTTTTAGAAGTTGCAGTCCTGCTTTGATTGCTGTCTTTCCTGCCAACTTTTGCTGTCTTTAACAATACCTTTGGAGAATTAACTGTCCTGCCTCCACCCATGGTGACATCCGTGGCCAGAGAAATTGTGTTTTATCCAATCTCGCATCTGGCCCAATTTTGTGAACATGATATGTCTCCTGCTCATGTTCAGATTTTGTTGAAATCTCCACGTGGATCCGAGTCAGATTTCTGTGGTCACGTAGCAAAGGTCAACATCAACATGGTTTTTGTCAAACCTTCATGTGCAGGAGTCAGGCACAATCAGAGAGCCGTCATTTTAGAAGCAGCGCACACCAGTTTCTCTACACTAAAGTGGCAAATATTCTACTGGGTTAATGTGCTCCCACAACCCATCCAGCTTTCCGTGTGTCGGCTGCTCTGCCTCCTCGCTCTTGAAACTGGGTGGGAGAACCTGGCTGCTGGGTGAAAGACTTGGGCAACCTCATTGTGAAAGCTAACTGGGCCGTTGTGTAAGGTAACTGGGAAAATGTGTTCTGAGATTGGAGGAGAGTTGTGATTGAGAGATGTTTGACTCACCAGTGTCACATCTGCAAAGACAATGTGACAAAAAAAGCCCATTTATCGAGATAAATCTATACATTTGACCATTTACCTTTTTTCTGATAAAGAATACATCTTAAAAAGTAGTATTACAAAATAATTCACAAGTTCAGATTAATAAGTATAACAATGGAACAAACTTTGTGCAGGCTTTCTGATCTAAAGAACATTTCTTTTACTTTGTTTACTATAGTTACCTTTTCTTTCAGATATCCTTGTGGTCACAGACTGGATGCACGTGGATTTACTGCAGCATCTTCTACAGTCGACACGGCCAAGAGACATAGTGTGAGAGAGCAACTCATCTGTGTGGCCAGCTTCACAACCAAAGATATCATGAAGCCTCTTTTTATCTTTACATTTGTGGCTTCTTTTATTGGGACATTTTGCATCCTAACTGTGACCCATTTAGCCCCAGTATGAGAACCTGCTGGCTTATCTCTTAATTAAGTCAATCTGCAAGTGGGTTTCCACCGTGGATGTTTACTGAAACCACAACCGTTCCACATTCACATAGCCCAGCACTTATCGCCCCTGGTAAACTCCCTCGTGTTGGCACAGGTCATGGGGGACATGCGGAAGTAATAACAATGTTGAGGAAGTGTGTTTGAGTGATTGTTGGAAACCAGTGTCACAGCTCTTATCTGATCGCTCACAAACTGGGTGAAAGTAGCAACAAGATCATTTCATATAATAATTTTTCTCCCGCTTGGGAAGGCGTGAATAAATAATACTGCTATCTTAGGCCAGAATGTTGTTAATGGCACTTTTTTAACAGATGTGGCATCCTGAGCATGCCTGATGTTGAGTGCCACGATGAAAACTCATTTCATCGCTGTTTCGTATTGCCGGGCAGCGCTGATGGCTGCCCTCCACATCCAGTGGCGCAAAGTGGCACTTTCTTGACCCTCGGTCTCAGAGAAAGCCTGAGAAACACTCTGATAAGGGCAAAATCGAATATTAAACAAATATTTAAACAGCTTTTCTTGTGTGAACCATTCCACGGTTTCATCAGGATCCCCTAAAGCTGAGAACGAGCAAATGTGAGAAAGAACAGAAGGAAGATGTTTCATATTTTCAGGATAGGTTGGGTCTTAGGACATAATTCTGATTGATTGATTATCACACGTCAGTTGAGGAGGTGTTGTATTTTAATATGTATTTGTTTAAAATCATCACAATACTGTACTTCTTCCAAAAGCATTATATCACCTGTCAGATTTTTACAGTCTTGAGTAATGGCATAAAATCGCTTGGCTACTTTGGACCGGGTGTCTGCGACACAATAAAGCTTTTAATGCTTAGCTAACAAAGAGCTCAAACAAAGTTTCCATAGCGATGCTCCAACCAGAATAGAATTGTCATGACATCACGGGAGCAATTTACAAAAAGATGTTCTCCGAGTTTGAACATCCAGAAAAAAAAAAAAAAAAGGGGGGACTATGCAAGTCCGCGACTCAACGGATGCACGCGGACTTGGAAGTTCTGCTTGACTGGATACAAAGGCTTTCTTGAGATCTGTAGGTTTGTACGCCAGATATGAGTCACCACACCGGCTGGCCTGGCCACCACCAGGACTCATCAGTATTCCTTGGAAGACTCGGTTTGGTTGTGGGCGGTGCGGGAGCATGCTTCATATACGGAGCGATGTTGACTCCAGAGAAGCCACAGCTGGAGTGTGGTCTGGATGTGGTTGGGTGCATGCCAGGGTTCCTCTCTGGGCATGTTGGTGACACCGCAAACCATTAAATCATGTTTTACAGCACCACGCCACTCTGATGGGTTTTTGGGTTTTTTTGTTTTTTGGAAAAAAACAGAAAGTTTTGCAGACAAAGACTGAAAGGATTCTTTCTTCTGCGGTCCGAATTACGCAACATGGCTCGCCAACCTCACTCTGTGATTACTGAATTGTAACACTCTCAGAGCTGGTCCATTATCCCACAGTAAGATGTAAACACTTACCAGTGAACAAATGTTCATTGTACCAATCCATGTGCAAAGTGTTAAACAAGAAAACAACACCATATGCATGATCAGTCTGGTGCAATCTGAAGGCAGCTGAACAAAACTTCTCTTCTTGAACAGATGGTAAATTAAACCACGAGCCGTGTCCCTGCCTTAGCAGATAACTGTAGGTCAAATGAAACGTGAGAGGGACCGATATTTACCATTTCTATCCTAGTTTAGGTGATTTCTGAGTTACTTACAGAGCGAAGTGAAGCGCGTCCTGTCTCTGGTGTGACCACCATCGGCTGCATGGAGAGCAGGGAGGCAGGGGGGAGGCAGTTAGCGCGACCAAAGCGGTCTATCAAGAAAATCAAACAATAATTTCTGATTGTTTCACGGCACTTCTGTTCTAAGTCCATAATCCTTCGGGGATGTCCAGCGCTGCAGGAGAATCTAGATGAAGTGTAATGGTTTATGCCGTCTGCTGCGTGTGTCCACAAATTTGCTCGCTATAACCGTTTACTGGCCTGACGTGTTCTTTATTTCCCTTTAAAAAAAGTCATCTATGCATCTGACACAGGCACTTGTTTAGTCTTTATAAGACACAGCATATGAGTGGTAATAATAAATCCAAAATTATAGGTTGGTCGATAAATTATGAATTGATGTGATATGTGGTAACATCTGTTTTATATTACAGCAGTTTTTCATTGGAGGACTGAGCGTTGCTTTGTGATCTCACTATTGGACATCGCTGCTGCCTGTGTCAAAAAACGAAAAAATCTTTTCTAAGGATGCATGAAAGGACACGTCGGAGCACACATCCCTCCCTGCATACCATCTGTGACACGCTCAGTGGCGCAACCAATGGGACCGCTTCCCCCGAGTCGCTTTGTTATCGTTTTTGAAATATTGGAATTGACTCGAATGGCGGGAGCATTCAAGCGGTGGCCTAGCCGAAGGAGCTCAGTCAGGACGTAACAGAACAGCAAAATAATTAGTGTGTCTGTTAGTAATCAAAGCGTCCGCTGTCTCGGAATTTAAAATACGTCTACCTCAGACAGCAGATATGGTTCCTGGCTATAACCTCAAAAGTCGTCCGCGCAGATTTAATTTTGCCTTTTCCCAACGCCAAACATATTTGGGAGGGTAAAGCGGATTGTATTATGATGCCGTGCCAAGTGCGCCTGAAGGTGCGGAGCCATTAAAGCAAGGGTCTTTGCAAAAGCTCGCCTGTCTCCAAGACAGAAATAAGGGCCTGTGTGTTTGGCAATGTTGGGGCTCATGTCCACATGGTCTTCTTACAGAAGAAGCATTGGCGGGGTGCTGGAATGAAGCGCTCGTGTGACGAGATGAAAACACGCCTCGCGTTGGTTTTGATTAAGGTTTAACTTGGTAGATAGCTTAACACTGCCTTAACAGATGGATGATTTCACCGAGCAGGCGTCCAACACGCGAGGTGCGCAGCGCATACCCGCAATGCTCCTGTCTGCGAAAGCTCAGGGCCGACGCGGACGCGGCCAAAACCGAGTCATGAGTCAGATCTCTTGGTCGCCATAGTGACAGATGATGGCTCAGCGTCCTGTTCAACAGGTGAGAGTTTGCCTGGAACGAACTGGCTGCGGTGACGCCACCAAGGGAGAGCCGAGCCCAACGACTGTTTTTTCCTATTGGGGAGAATAAAAAGGCGGCGTGGAACCAGACATGCAATGTGGAAAGAAATGCTAATGTGACCAAGCAAGAAAAGAAGGTCCAAGACTGTCAAAGGTGCATGACGTCTAAAGCAATTCGTTATGTTGGTTCCAGTGTGTCGCCTGATATTAGTGAAAGCCCCGAAACAATAAAAAAATGAATAAAATTTCATTTGCATAGAGTCAAAAGGGTTCAGTTCTATATAAAAAAAAAAAAAAGATTCCAGACTCATGGCTGAAGTCTGATATCCTCCATGTGTGGGTTTTCTCATGCGCATTAGGTGTCAGTGAACTTTTGTGCCCAACATTCTGTCCAGGGTGAGTTCCTGATTCTTGCGTCATGGCCCACTTTACAGAAAATGGCTAAAAAACTCAGTATTGAACCATCAAAATGACTGAAAACTACAAATCGTACAAGAACAAAAGTGGAAATGACCTACTTTTCCTTCAAAGTCATAATATTGTAAAACAGTTTAAATGATGATTAATACACGTGATGTATTGATCAGTTCTGCATGTCTCATTACTATTCTGATAAATTTGTTGGTATATGTAAACACCAGATCTGGTTAAGGCCACAGTCCACCTGAAATCTTCAATCAGGATGGAAAAATGTGCACGTATCCTCAGCCAACTCGCAATTAAGATTGGCCAGAGCTTCGCACTGATGGAGGAACAGTCTGTGAACAACTAGCATATAATTACGTTTACTAAATCCATCAAAGTCCTGTAAGGTTAAGCAAACCCAAACACCAAACACCACCGCTGCGAAACGAATTGCTTTTAATTCTGAAAACGATTCATATAGAACACGCAGAAACGGTGTTCGCCGGTCAACTGAAAACCCTCGGTGACTTAAGCAACGTAATTGGTTTAAAGAATGCCTTTTTATTAATAAGAGTTAGTCCAGGGTGACTTTTCATCTTTCACCAAAGTCTGGTTAATCTCAGACCTCTTGGCAAAACCCTCAAGCAACACAACCCTGAGGAGAGGAACCAGACATGAGCTAAAATAGATATTTAGACTTGCAAATAAATGGAGGAAAACAGTTCGCCCTTCCAAAGAACATGTTTAGTTCCCAAACAGACTAGTCAGCTGGGGTTTTTGGGCCCAAATCAAACATGGAAAGAATAGTATACCACACAGGATCCGGCATTATGTCAGCGTCCTCCTCATGTTTGGATTATGACTAATGATTTACTGTAATTATAAGGGCCTGGAGCTCTCCATATAGTTCCTAATTACTGATTGATTATAATAGGTTCTTTGGACTCCTTCACTGTCGTTTTGACGTGCATCTGATGAGTTCACCAAGAACACAGATTTTCTTGTTGAAATCATCGTTCCTGCCTTAGCTACAGGAATTTTGTAAGCAGGTTAAGGATTATGATTTGGCTCCTCTGATGTGAGCGCGCAAGCATGCACGACGAAACGCTGGGCAGCCACCTCATCTGTCAAACTGTACTCTGGGAAACATGATTGACCGCCTCATCTGACGGCGAGACCCGGAATGATGTACGACTCGAGGCATTCGTCCCGCTATCAGGAATGAAGATGCGATATGTCACCAGGAAGTGAAATCGAGTGCAGCCAAAGCCAGAACTGGGGTGTAAAAGATCCGTGCTCCCTTTGTGGAAGATGGTTTCTCACCCGTCAAAAAAAAGTTCTCTGTCTGATGCAAACCATGTCATATCTAAGGATTCAGAGGTCTCAAATGGCCTCAACGCTCAATCCTTTAGAGCAAATTCAGGAAATGGGGGGAACAGGATCTGTCACATCATTCATCTGTACCTAATTAATCTGCAGTAAATGTAAATCAAACTCTCAGACGAGTGTATGAGTGTAAAATGTGTCACTCACGAATACAAACCGATGTATCCCACATACAAACAGCAACTAGCCTTTGTCTATTCTATTCTTGCTCAAATATTTTAGTACCAACAATACTTTTCCAATTATTTTATGTGTATATACTGTAGTAACCCCCCGCCAAAAAAAGTGATATCTGACCCGATACTAACAGCAGCCGTCGTTATTGTGTCTTGGAAAGCAGAAGCCGCTAGCGTGCGTGCAATGACCCCGTCTGTCAGGTTCCTTCTGAGAAAGTAATGACTTTGGCTCCAACTCTGGGTGATAAAAAGCACCTCTGCTCAAACTCCCTCACATGAACCCCCCCCTCCACCCCAAAAAAGTGTCTGGGGCTGAACAAAAGACGTACATTGAGAAGCCTGTCAGCGGGCAGGTGTTGGAGACAGAAGAGCCAGACACATTAAGCCAGGCTTTATCTCCGCAAAGCTGCCTGGAGAGGATGCGTCCTGTTAGTGGCCTGTCTGTGATTTGTAAAACCTTCCTCTTTTTCTTTTTTCTTTTTTTTTTTAAATGAAGTGATTTGTTGAGTAAAACAAACAGCAGATTTGAAAGTCGGGCTTTCCGTTTCACTTCTTTTAGTTATTAATCTTTCAGAAAACGCGATAATGGGATAGCTGCAGTTCTAAAGGTCAGAGTGTTCTGCTCGTGAAACAGATTAGTAATGAGGTGATATCATAAAAAAAAGACCAGAAAAAGAATAATGATTTAAAATATGAAAGAAAGCCTAATTCCAGCCATTATTTCAATGATGAAAAGCTTGTTTTTCCGTTCCATTAAATTACTGACTGTGTGAAATTAATATCTCTAATTTGTCCCTCACCTGCATTTGGAAGCTGCACCTCCTTTTTCAGAGTCTACCTTCATAGTCCAATAAATCAGCTTTTCTAATTAAGCAATCAATTCTAAAGTGATTAGAGGTGGTGTAACCAAACGTTACAGTCGTAAAATGTGAATTTATCTTTCCAGCTTTGTTCTCATCACAGAATCTCTTACCTTTGAGCTATTCTAGAGCAAGTGAAACACATCCAGATGTGTGTTTCCTGAAGGCAACATGTCAACGTCTCTCTTACTTGTTGCATACACATACCAAACGTCTGAAAAAAAAAAGGGAAAATAAAGGAAATGTAAAGGAAAATAAAATGAATAATGTGACACTGATATCAAAAATATCAAAGTAAAATAAAATGTGCTATGTGTCACTGATATCAAAAAGATCAAAGAAAATAAAATGTGTCATATGACATTGATATAAAAAATATCAAAGGAAAATAAAAAGTGCCTTATGACACTGATATCAAAAAAGATCAAAGGAAAATAAAATGTGTCATTGGATACTGATGTAACAAATATCAAAGGAAAATAAAATGTGCCATGTGACACTGATATCAAAAATATCAAAGGAAAATAAAACGTGCCATGTGACAATGATCAAAATATCAAAGTGACGTCATGTGACAATGATAAGACACCAGTGCCAAACAGCTGAAAAGAATATTTGAAATAAAAGATTGTTTTTATTAGGCAGTTTAGACCCACTTACATTACATTTTCACATTGTAAACACAGCTTCAAAGTTCAACAGAGTTTGAATGCTCTTTTTCAGACATGATGTAAAGATTTACATCTTGAGAGGCTCCGTAAGAATCACCGCTAGGGACTCCACAGATGGAAGAGAATTAAATCAAAGCAATTCTTGGGAAACGGCAGCACTTTGTCCCCCTTCATGTAAGAATTTCACTGAAATATGCCCTCTGCAGTCATTGTATGTGATGGTGACAGGTTTCTTTACTACAGCCCCAGACATGGCTAGACACAGTACGCTGCTATTTCCAGCTTCTCGGCTGTAGCCAGTGACTTCGTAATGTCTTCTGCTGATATTCTGTGGACACATGCTGATAGTTGCTGTGTTCTTTTTTCCCTCTGACTCGAACTTGTTTTTCTGGATCTCTCGCTCAAAGGAAACGGCACAAATAAATGTCACAGCTTGTGTTTAAAACCCAGCCAGCTGAAAATTAGAGTCAGAATAATTATCTGGATATGCGGTTCTCTCTTCCCCCAGCCGCTGTCTCGATTCATTATTTATTATTATTATTATTTTTTTTAATACATAAATTTGCTCGGTATCCATGCAAATGCTTGGCAGACACCTCGATTCCTTCAGGATGAGGCGGGGGGTTCTCTCTCTCTCCCTCCCTCCCTCTCTCTCTCCCTCTCTCACTGGCAGCAGCATCTGCACTGCTGGCAGGAGTGACCAGAATAAAAACACCAACACCAGACTCAGAGGAGAAAAGTTGCAAGGTGATCCACAGATCCAGTCTTTGCTCTTCTCACAAAGTTCTTTTTTTTTTCTCTCTCTCTCCTAAGTCATCTGTCCCTTTACTCTTTAAGGCTCAGCTTGAGGTAATTTGTTAGAAGTGAATAAAACCAGCTGACCAGGAGAGGGGTGGTGCATTTCGCAGCGAGATGGCTAACAGACGCAGTCTGTTGCTCTTCTGTGGACTCTTCCTTTTAGCGCTGATTCAGCCTGCTCTTCAAGGAGGTAAGTGTGTCCCGCAAGTATCAATCGCTCACTCAGAACAGGTGCAGCTTCGTTTTTGTGCCTCTTTGTCCCTTATGCAGAAAGTTGCATTAAAGTTTCTGCTGATGTTCTTAATCTTTGAAGCTTTTTCCCCCCCTTGTTTGTTTTAGTGGGCTGTTTCACATCACATAAACACAATGTTATTGTGACTGTTTGGGAGTTTCTGCAACTTTTACAAGGAGAGTTCTTCCCTTGAACTCTGATTGGGTGTTAAACACATCCCACACATCATTCATGAAAGACTAGTCATACTAATGATTGCAAAAATGTGTTTTTAGATGTTTTCTTGCAGCGATATTAAACACTTTGTCCCAGTTCTGCATGATAACTCATGTTTGTTCATGTCATTAATGCACCACTTGTAGGTCATAGATGCATTTCCATACACACTCACACATCCAGGCCCCCGTCCTGAATGATGTCAAGGGGTCTCGCGTGACCCCGAAAGCGAAATAAAAGTCTAGATGCATGAAGAGAGCGAGGGAGAGCGAGTGAGAGCAAGAGAGGGGCTGTGAACATGATTTCCCACCCACTCTCATGCAAACCTGTAAGTTTTCTTTGCTCTTGTTTCTGGATTGCTGGCATTTGATTCTCAGTCTGTGTTTTGGCTGAGATCCTCCGAGTTATTCAGCCCCGAACTGGAAAGTGTTTAGCATCTGGAGGCAGTCAATAGTGGAATATTGGAAACAAGTCAATTGTCGTTGTATATATCAGATTAAAACATTGCATATAGCGTGCATCATGTTTGGACCCTGGACAAAAATCCATGTTTGTCAGGTCGTGACCTGAAATATATGTTACCCTGTAACTTGTCTTTTCATGTAACTTCTCTGCGCCAGACACATTTCAGTTCGCTGCAGGTTCTTTCATGCAAAATATATAGCAGGAAAATAAGCCAAGAAATTACAATATAGTCGAAGAAGCGCAACTTTGATCTGAAATAAGTGTCTACATCAAACATCTCTGGGTTGTTTAAACTGGTTCCATCTGCACCTGTGCTTTCTAATCTAGAAATAAAGCAACTTTTATCTCCTTGTTTTAAATTTGGGTGCAGGCATGTCCCAAGGCAAGCTCCATTTCTTCTAAATCAACTTCCACTCTGTCATCTGTGAGCGTGAGCAGGTTCTGTCGTTACCTATTCGTCACTCCAGAAAAACCCAGACTCGCTCTGCGTCCTGAAACCAAACAACATCTGTCACAAAGATAAGAGTGAGCTGGATGTTATTCTTATCAAAATAAAACTGTGTTGACACAGCTTGGGCCCAGTGGCGTCTGCTTTTTATTGCTCGCTTTGATAGCTCGATCAAAGCCAGGTTTCGGCTGTTGATTAAATTCCCCAAATTACTTCTTCACCTCAGGAATTCAACAGACATTTTATTCATCCTCACATTTTAAATGACGACTGCAACCTTAGGTGCACCTTGAAGGCCACACGTAGTAAAACCCCACCGGCAGACTCTTTCCAAAATCATTAGTTTGGCCTTCATGATGGACATGGTTAATAGCACATTTCTGACCAGCAGACACCAGTGGGAGATGAAAAACGGGGAAAATCACCGCTCTGTTCTTCCCTGGTCTCCAAAGGATTAAAGGGGTTGTGTGATATTTTCTTTAGTATAGCTGGAACTGCCTCATTTGGCAAAAGCCAGATCCAGCCCCGAGACTTTAGATTCATTTAATCCATTAATCAGTGACATTTGTCTGGCGCTCTGCACTTTGAATGAAATCACTGCGAGCTTGGACATCATACCGCAGTATGCCGCAAAAATACAAGTGTTCAGCTCCATCCCGACCTTGGCGTCACCAGTGCAGACTCAGATTGACTGGATTCTTTAAGATAATGCTGCTTTTTGGGGGGGGGTTGTGCCGTGGATGCTTCTAACTCTAATTCCTCTTTTGGCGGGAACGGCTTCCTGTCACAGCAACCGGAACTAATGTGACATGGGCACCTCAGTGCTGAGTGGCTCTTAAGGGAACTGTTTGAAGGTTCTATTCCAGGGAGGATCTGTCTCGATCCCCTATTGCCAGAGACATCAGGGGATTTCTATTTGCTGACATTTTAATTTGATGAGCGGGTTTAAGGTTAATTTGCAGCAAAATGAGCTCATTCGGTATTCGGTTCTTCAGTTACAGGATTTGCTTTTGGGTAAGAACTTTAGCTGTTGCTCTGGCAGATATTCTGGTCAAGTATTAAGAAACTGGCAAATTCCAGAGTTTAAAGTTTAACTGCAAAGGCAGTTTCCTAGATGGAAAAATCACGGTTTTAATCATAAACATTTTTACTGTAGCTGCCGGTAGGGGTGTTTGCTGGGACCCAAAAAGGTCACACATGGATAAACCGCCAAATCAGGGTTACTTTGCCGTTAAGGATAAGTATAAAGGCCCCTACAAATTCATAAATGCCACATTAATAAAGAAATATAACAGGTCTACATTGGTATGTAACTGCTCCCCTACAGAAACCACTGTCATCCTCTTAATCCAATCGCCCCTTTTCACACTTTCCAATGGAAACATTTGGAATGATTTAAGATTTATTCCACACTGGTTCAGGATCTTCAACAGTGCACAGAACGTTTAATATACAGATGTTTTTAGGGGAACGACACCAGTCAGTTTTAGTGGTTGAAGCCAAACCGGTCAGGTATTCAACGGTTTAATGTTTAAGTTCAGTTTCATGCAATTAGAAATAATTTATGGTCGTTAAGGCCGTCTCAAAGCGATCGCTGCGCAGTTTCATGGAACTTTCGAGGAAAAACTATAACAAAGACAGATATGCCACAAAATAAATCAAAAATTCTATCTATAAATAAGTTCCCAAACCTCAGCAAAAAGCTTTCTCTGGATGGAAAATGACCTCAGGCCTCAATTCAGAGGATATTTCCTGTGCTGGAGAAGCTCACAGTTGCTTAGTTAACGAGGAAACTTGCTAAGTCCAAAATGTCTGACTGACAGAGAATAAAAAGCCTTGAAACTTATTCCACCTCAAACTGTTTAACCATAATTTGCTTCACCCTGCCATACCAACTAGAAAAAATTGTCTCATTTGTTTGAGTTTGTGAACATATCTGGCCTAGGCAACAAACACTAAAAAAATTAACTATGTGTTTGAATAAACAACCCAAAGTACCTTTTCCATAGCAGCCACTTTGACAAGAAATCATAACATAAACACAGGTGTTAGTGATGATAATAATGAAGGTTCTTTTTCACTCAGCATTGTACGCATTAGCTCACTGGAGGCTCTACCACTAAATTAAATACAGCCTTAAGTCAGCATATTAATTATCCCCTACTTTTATGTCAGGATATCTGCTATTAAAGGGTCTAATTTTGGTCTTTAATTTCAATTTAGTCCCACCTGCAGACTAGAGGATTTAAATTAGTTATCACAGTGCAGCTTCACACCACTGCATGAACTGGTTGCTATCAGATATGTCACTCCACCGGTCATTGTAGTCTCCTTTTCAGTAAAATGACTGACCGATCCATGATCCGTACTGGTCAGAGGGCTGCACCCACGCAGAGGCGTTGGGCTCACATATAAAATTTGCGCAGATGCAGATGACTCCCGGACAGATGTTTGGTCTGCAGTCAGCCGGTGCCAAGCCTTCACCAAAGATGCTCGATAATTCACTTCAGCCAGTCTGTCAGCAGACGGCTCTGTCTCGGGGGCATTTTCATCTTGGCCCGGCCCACCACTGCCTGCTGATGTTCATCTTCAATTAGAAAAACAAGAGGACAATACTGGCAGAATTATAAAAAAGAAAAAAAACAAATCTGAACTCTATCAGCGACATCTTTAAGCATTTAGCGTTAATACATTTGGTATCAATAATCAGAAACAATGTCATTTCTCTTTTAGCAAATGCACAAATGTGGTTTCTGTTCCCTCCATCTTTGCTTATATATCAAATAACTCATCATTTATTCAGATTTGCTCTCAGAAAAGCAAACAAAACAAAAGTGGTGTCCACTTTAATCTCATAGTTGAACTTGAACTCTTTTTAAAAGAGCTCTATAGTACTTTGTACCTTTCAAATCTGAAGGGAACAGCTTATTGTCATGGTTGTCTGGTTTCAGTGCTGTTTCCTCTGTGATATTAAACTCTGCACTCCTGTCTCAGAAGAGTTTGCAAATATTAGTTTAATCCTAAAAGCATTTTCTTTGCTAACGCTGTAATAATTTCCTGTTGGTTTCCATGTTGCCCAAAACACTTGAGAGGGACGAGGGAGACGAAATCCCTTCGAGGGAGTCGAAATCCCGTCCTTTTTACGGAGTTAACCTGTCACCATCTGTGGGGCCTCAGATTTCTCAGTGTGGGACAGTAGAGTGCAGGAATATGTTTTTACAGCCTTTGATGCTCCTGACATTCCTTCTCCGCCCTCCATCGCTCTGTGGAAAGTGCAGGCCGTCACTGATAGTAGGCCAGCTGTCACATGTCTGATAATGGGAGATGTACGGATGCCAGGAACAGTGTTTGCTTCACTGCTGCGCTGAAGTATGAGAGCTTTCCATAAAGCAATGGATGAAATCCCTGCGGAAAACTGCGGCTCTTGCGCCAACTCCCTTTTAACATCGAATATGAGGTGAACTCACAAATGTCAGTTCGTCAAAGTGGCATTTCTTTGGGGCTTCCTGTGCGGAGAGCGAATGACGGCGCTGTGTCTTTTGTGAAATACGGGGAATGCCATCATTAATTTTTGCGAGGGTTGCATGTGCAAGAAGTCTGTGCATGAGCTCACACGAGTGTGTTTGGTATGCCAGTAATTACCAAGCAAACTGTTTTCTCTAAGGGGGTTTAATTAGCTAGTAAAAAGGCAATTACAAAACAACCTCAGTGCTGGGTCATGGAAATGTCACATTACTCACCAGTCTGTTTTAAATGAGGCAACACTTGCGCTTTTAAGCCATAAAGCCCAATTGTAAAATCTGCCATTAACATGGGAGGCACTTTGGAAAAATCTGGTGACTTTCAATTTCATAATTTCTCTCCCATCCGTATTTGGAAGCCCAGTAACCCATATCCCCCCGTAAGCAATTAGCAATTTAAGCAAGTATACAATTTCCAAATTTGTGTCAATCATTATGCGACTGTTGTGACTTATCCAAGCTAAATGTGTATTTACGTTGACATAAATCACCAGTCGGGCCTGCAAAAGCAATGAGGCTGAGCGAGAAAGTGTAAAAGAGAGATTTCTGTGTGTTAATGACCTGGTGTAATCAATGCTGCTCACAGGTGAGTTGAGGTTAGGCTCCGCCCTCCAGCCCCAGATGAAGGAAAGGCGGGAAATGTCCTGTTTCTTGTGAAGACGTTTCAGTTTGAAGGTGGGAAATCAAATGAAATCGGAATGACTTAACTATGAAGTAGACGTTTAAACACATGTTTATCCCACATGGTAACAGACAGATACCACTCTTGGGACCCGGGGCTTGCAAAACTTGGCCGTACACTCATAGCCCACATGACACTGCATTAGTCATGTGCCAGAAATGGACACAAATCCATCCCATCAGTAACTCATGTGAGAGGCATGTGAATATTTTGACAGGGGAATAATTCATACAATGTGTCCAACACTGAGACGCACTGGGTGCTTTTCAGGAAGTGTCAGTGTCTTACTCCTGGATCTTATACCTTGCATATCCATTTGACTTATTTCCCTTAAGCTAATGATTGGCCATGGTCCTGGTTTGCTGACACCCCCGTCAGCTGCGAGTCTCACATTTGGACCGCGTTCCTGGTCCGCGAGCGATGATAAATTCAAATGGCTGTCTGGAATCCTGTGAGCGCATTCGCCATCTCTCACTTAACGGACCCAGAGCAAATCCGGACTCAGACCGCAGTCGCCGACTCAAGGCCAATAGAATGACGACAAAAGCGAACTGTAAAACAACGAGCTGTGTTAGCTCATAACTTGAGCACCCAGGCCGGGGACTAAACCCTTTTGGGTTCACTAAACCTGAAAAGACAACTATGGAATCTTTCACATTGTTCATCTGCAGGGTTTCTGAACTTGGGTTCATATCTTGCAGTGGTTCATACTTTGAGGGTTTGTCATTTATTTTCCAGAGTTTATCTCCTTTCCTATGGGTCCTGCTGGAACCCACCCTATCCTACATTAAAAAAAAGAGGCTCGACTCAGTTCACTCTTCATCCTTTACTTGACTGTTTGAACTCATAACATTCAATTCCTTCAGCCCAAAGTCTTTCCACGGTGACATAGTCCATATACCCAAGTCCCTTGACAGGGGTCAACGTGTGTCAGATCTGGACGCATGGCCTCAGTGAACCTGATCTACCCTCTCCGACGTGGTACCGCAGCACATTGGGATTCCTAGAAAACGGAAAAGTGGAGCAGACACCCACCGCGTCCTGTCTCGCTCGCAACTCTGAGACAGGAAATCCTTTCTTTGATTGTGAAATTAGAGGAGCAGGATCGAGAACAATCCCAGTGCTCTGACGTGTGGTCTCTGGGCACCTGCCTGCTGCCAGTAGCGCGGGCAAAACACACAAAGGTAGCATAACTCAAACGGATTGTTTTATATTAGAATGGATGACCTGTAATTAAACTTGCAGAAGGTTCCATTAACAGCATTGTTCTATCACTTAAGCCCTTTATGTGACCACATCAGTCTGATCATTTCTGGAGTATTGGATTATTGAAGTGATCGTGTAAACAGCATAATGTCAATTTTAATTTCTTCCCAATGTTCTGTTGTCTGTGTGCATGTATGCCTGTTAATCTGATTTATTTTGTAATTACAGCTCCGAATGTGTAAAACAAAATTCAAAATTAAGTGAAAGCCCTCCACATCCACCCTACACGAACAAAAGCAAATATAACAAGAGGTAGAGTAATTGCTACATCACTTTGCACATGCAAATCCACATGTAACCCAAAAGAAATCCAATAAATAGACTATAACTTGTAAACCAGGGTTTTCACATTATTGCATTTTTAAATGCAGTTAAATGCATCAGACCCATTTATTACAATTATGTGATTACTACCAGTTATTGGATTTTTATGGGCTGTAAACACAGTTCTCACCACATATGTTCTATGGCTGTTGTCTGCATAGTGCATTAGTTTATTTGAGAGCCAAGAGCTTCATTATTATGAACCTGTTGGAGGACTTTCAGACTGCACGGTCGACTGATCGTCCTCTGAAGCCTCAACGTCAGTTTTTGTCAGTAGTAATTAAACGGTGGCACAAACCTGCGGTTAACCTTAATTTTATGAAGAAAGGTCAGCGCAATGCGGTATTCCCATACCTAATGAACTCATTTTGGCGGTTTTCTGCGGAAAGTGTCATTCAACCCCGCTGAACGAGACCAGACAGTAATTTCTTCTAACAGCTCTTCCCCTAATGGCCATATTTATTGGACAGGGCTCAACGTGCGGTGTTCACACAGTGTTCGCTAATAAACGCATGTACGCCTTTGACATGTGTTTTAAATTAATTGGCCTCTCAACACATGTAAGAGTCGTTAAACAAAATGATTGTGGCCCTGTCGCTGCATTCCCCCGATCACATCTTGTCTTTAATAATATAAACCAGGTTCTCCTTCTAACAGAAAAAAAACACATCTTTGCAATTTTGGCATCCGTTTGCACTTCCCATCGGATTTAGCCCTCGGTTTTTCGGCGGGATGTCTGCTATAACCTCGGCCGTTGGCGGCGCCCATTACTGGGATCCAGAACGACCCTCTGAGGAGTTCCCCGCTTGAAATCAGGCGAGGAATGAGGCAAGGGGAATCGCTGAGGTTACCGTGTCGTGGCCGCTTTCATGAGCAATATCTCCAAATGGACTACCTCATCAGAACGACATTCTCATTATTTTCTTCATTGCGCCAATAAACCTGTTTCATTTCGGTCACGGCTGAGCTGCGGCGTTTCATTGCTCCGTGGCTGCCCTGACCTGGGACAGATACGTGTCAGACAGGCTCCGGTTTCGCCTCGTCTGGGTCCCGGATCAAAATTTAACGATGTTTATCTTATAAATGGGGTCCTTGTTTAGAAAAACCACAGCATCGGGTGTGGAGGGGAAACAAGTCACTTTTAGTGAGTGTTGCACTTTCTGACCCGTCGCTTTCTCCGTCCTGTGCTCCAGGTGTGTACGTACCAGCGGGTGCCGGGATCAGACCGGGCGCCGGAGCAGGAGGGGGAACTGGATTCTTTCCAGGTGAGAGGGACAAGCCAGTAGATAACAGCCTTGGAAGAGTTACGGCCTGTGACAACATTTTAGAGAAACAGAATAAATTGATGCATTTTATGATTGTTGCTTCACAAGGGGCAGCAGGAGTCTCTGGGGGCTACAAACCAGCGAAAGCTGCAGGTAAGAAGGACATTTTCATTTACGAGCGTGCATAGAACATGTTTTTAAGGACTGCATCTGGTTTATCCGAAACCGGACTTTGTGCAGAGTTTCTCTGTCGCCTCATCTGAAAGCGCCTCTCGAGTTCCACTGGGGGAAAATTTCCACATGTCCGATTAAGAGTTTTCCATTTAGCGAATTGCTTATTCTGGGTTATGGTTTTCTTTCCTTTCCCGGTGCTTAATGAGCGCCCGTTCCAGTGTCTGTCTGGCGTTTGTCATTTCACACCTCCGAGTCCGCAGGTATAACTGTAACCCTGCTGAGGCCGCCACTGTGTCGCTGCTCAGCTCATAAATGGACTGATCTCTTTGAGTTAACAGGGTTTTTTTTCCTTAGCTGAGAAGCGAAGATTGGAAGAGACAACTATCTGGGTTTAAATAGCAAAACCTATGTGAAACCGCAAGTCCAAATCTGATAGAGAGGTTATCATTTCAACGCCCTGTCCATGGATAATTGATCAACAGCGCTTTTGGGAAAAAGTCAACTGGCTGCCAACAGATGCTGACAGCTGGGAATGAATTAAAGTAAATGGATGATAGCCAGAAGGTTTGTGATAGAGAACACGCGAAATGAAAGATTCCTGCTCAATGATGACGATCTCATGAATGGATGCACACAGAGAAGGTAGAACTAGGCAGCAGAAACACTGAATTTTATAATTAAAGGTTTTTGTACTAGAAAAGTGCTGATCTTCGGAACTTCTACGCTGTCTTCAGACATCTTGAGCATCAATCACAGCGGAGACTCGAGGTTCGAGTCCCAGTTGCAGCAGCAAAAATTACTGTCACAGTACAGGTGCTCGGACGTTTCCAGAGTACTTGACATGAATAAATGCTCCACCATGACACTGATGGGTTTAGAAGACGATTAAAAAAAATAAAAAAATGCATCAGCTGAAGGAAATGCATCAATCACTCCCCACCAGCTAACTCAGCTTATGCTAAACATCCTTCATTCACTCATCAGCCATAAATAATGAGTATGATGACATTTGCAGCTGGAACAAAGTCTTTTCACATTGTCAGGAACTTCAAACAGCCACGTTTTGTTAACTGATCCCTCTTGCGAGCTGATTCATTTCCTGCAACAAATACACCCCGCGGACCAGTACGGCAACACGAACCGCAGGTTAAGAAACAGTAGTGGTCAGGGAATTTACACGAACGTGTCATTGTTATATTCGCTTTGACAGCACTAGTCATAACATTACCACACTTAAGTACATCAGCCAGCTCCCGCTGCTGAACGCTCTGGCGAAGGTAGCGGATAACCTGTATTTCCGTGTACCTTCCCTTTTCGCCAGGGAACAGGACCCTTATCTAATGAGGGGAGACTTGAAAACTGCGATGCACTCGCGCCGCGGCATTGGACCAACTAAAGTTGGTGAAACTGACGATGTTGAGAGTTATTTGTATCGAGAAGAAACAAACTGAAGCGCTAAGACAAATTTCCTGTCAACATCGCTCCGCTTTGGTCAGATCTAGGGGAAACACATGTTAAGTTTTCCTTGTCACAGCACCACAATAAAAAATAAATCAATCCTAAGGACATTGCAATGGCAATAAACAACGTTTTTGGGGCCAACCATTGTCATTAAGTCAGTTTACTGGAAGGCAGAATGAGGTTTCGAAAATGGAGGTCTGGTACACATTTCTCTCATAAGGCACATGCTCCGCATTCATTAGCAGCAATTAAATAACTGCGCCGCATTGATCATAACGACACGGCAACATGTGGTGGATATTGTCAGCAGATGCAAATGTCAAAGGTCCTTAACCCCGATTTCAATCCTGACGGTCTCACTGCAGGAGGTTATGGAGGTGGGCGCGGCGTAGGCCCGGGAGGACTGGTGAACACGGGCGTCGGGCTGGGAGGTCTGGGTGTCGGAATAGGTATGCAGATGCACACGCACACACACCCACACCCCCCCCCACACACACACACACCATTGACCGTAATATCACAAACCAATTATTTAGAAATACTGTTTCAATTTCAACTGACAGATAAAAACCGTATAAGTTATTATTTTTTGTATTTATTGCTTGTTTTGTTTTTTATTTGTTCTTTCAGGACAAGGAGGGAAGGGCCCGAAACTGGGTAAGTTTACACATACTAAATTATTTCTTATATATTTTGCTAATAGCTGCAGATAGAAAACCTCAATTTTCTATAACCTTGAGAATTTGTTTCTTCTTTATATAACACTGACCACCGATCTCCACTATATCACGGCAACTTTACTACCTTATGAAGGCAAATATTAAATTTTATTATTTTATTATATTATTCGTTTTTTTAAAACATACAGACCAGTTTGGATTTATTATTTTAATTTCATGCTCTTCAAAAATTTTAAAAACTGAATGAATTTGCATCTCTCTCTCTCTCTGTTCACTATTACAACACCTTATAGACAGTGCATCCATAAATATATACACATTTATTTTAAAGAATTTTGATGCACACTTTTTAAGATGCTCACTTGAAAGTCTGAATTCTGATTTTTGACAAAGTGCATGTATTCAAGTCCAATCAGTTTAACTTTTCCAGTGTTCCCATTCTTTTTTTTTTTTTTTAAATAAACACTTTACCTGGACGATGGAGACAGAATGACATCACTGTGCTCCTGAGATTGTAAACATATATTGAATTTTGGACGGCCACAGAGGGAACCCGCCGTAATGTCGGTCTCCGTCTCCGGAGGGGTCTGTTTTTGATTGGCTGTTATTCTTCTCACCCTGCCTGTGCAATGGTTTACTCTGGCAACCCCTTTGGGGCATCCTGGGTGGACCCGTGCAGCAGTTTCCCCCCACCCCTTCACCTCTGCTGTGCTGGCACGGCCGTGACTGGCACAGTGCACACGGCCCGGAGTGGCTGCCAAACAACGGTGCCAAGACCCCTGATGAATGTTATTGTAAAATTGGGCCTCCACAATATCTGGAAACCTCCGCGTTGAGATTTAAGACTGCCCCTCTCTCAAACAGGAGTACAGTAAATATTTGTACGAGCTGCGTGGGTGCCTTAGCTGTGTTTCGCCGTCGTTTTGTTTCTGTGCGTGGTCCTGATACCATCTCAGCCCACCTCTATGTGTTCAGATAGATAAGGAACTAAGTAACCATGTCATAGTCCTGATAAGACGTGCAGCGGATTACAGAAGGGGTCGCTCGGGAGTGTGTTGGGACCCCACCCTTTAAAACAAGCTGCTGGAGAGTCCTTTTGTGCAAATGACCTAACACAAAGTATTTGATCAAAGTTGATTTTGGCCGGGGCTAGCAGGCGCTTAGGAAGTTTAGTCCTGGCTTTTGTATGCACCAGTCTTCCCTTCTCTTCATCGACACAAGACCTTAGATTGGTGAGAAAATGGAGGGGAGATTATGGGAAATGTACGAAGCGGCTCCTGGATGTTTGGATCCTGGTGTTCACTCCCTAATCTTCAACTTCCAGATTTCTAGAGAACTTCCAGATGCCATCTGAGGAGTTTCTATTTTTAATATGCTGTTTTTCTGCTCTTTCTTCCAGTTCAACACTTGATGCATTTTTATAAATTCATGAGTGATCCACACACCACACACACACACACACACACACACACACGTTTGAGTAAAAGCTCGAGATAGAATCCGTCTCAGAAAGTGTTTGCTTCCCGCCAGCGGAACTGTGTGAACTCTTGCTTCAGCATAACTTGACCCTCCGCGCGCAACCAAAACCCTGTCATTAAAATTTCACAAACCCAAGCGAGAGAAATCAGCTGCTCGATGCAGCCTCACGATCGGACGAATGCGCCGGCGACGTCCCACCTCGCCCATGTCCACCTTGGCTGTGGCGTCAACGAGAACAGCAGCTGACACTAAATAGCGTGACTCCAGTCAATTGCGGAGCAGCTCAAGCGAGACCCAAGCAAATGTTACGCTAATTGTGGATCGCATCGGTGTCCAGCTTTGATGATACATCAAGCGCTGAAAAGAGGAAAGTCAGCTGTTGGACGCCGCTTCAGAGTTTTATGCGTTTGCCTGAAGCGACGGCGGATTCAATCCTCCTCGTGCCACTGCCAAAATAGCGTTCATAGCCTAACCTGTTGTCACTTTCAGGCAGTACAAACGCATGTTAACGAGAAACACAGCTTACTGGTTTACTGTACTTTTGTTCTAGAGTTTCAGTAGTTTGATTTCAGAGGGATGTGTCTGGGTGGGATATCTGCACTGTGTTTCCATCCTTAGCTTGGTAGTCCGGCAGAAACTGCAAATCAGAGAGCCACCGTGCCTCGCCTCGCTCTTTCTCTGTCTCCTAGCAGAAATGACCGTGAATGAAAGACTGCAGTCCCCGTCGTGCGTTCCTGTCAGGTCTCTATTAGAGTCTGCGTACGTTAGAGCGAGGGACGCTCCGTGGGCCAAAGAAAGTGATGGCTGGCTGGCAGCGGGCCTCCTGGAGTGAAAATAAACAGGTATAAGAGCTCGGTAACAGTAACATAACAAGGTCGGCCCTCGACGGTGCAATGGAAAGGCAATAATCGGTCCCTCCAGGATTGGGTTAATTTTGTGTCCAGGAAATTTTTACAGCTAGAAAAATGACTGATTTCACGCTTGCAAATAAGAATGCACAGCACCACGCTAAAATATCGAGATTAAGCACGTCAAATCTGCGCAGCATGGAGAGGGGGGAAGAAAAGGCCTGAAACTAGGCCCACCATCATCCCTGAATTTTTCACAGTGATCGATAATGGTGGTCAGCGCAGCAAAAGCATGTCCAAGTTCTTTTCAGCTTTGAAATGTTGGATTGTAAGATGGATGCGCGGTAAGCCTGTGTAAGAATTACGGCGTCTGGCTGCAAACAATGCTCTGACAACCCACAACTCTCTTACGAAGCGGATCTTCAGTTTAAACCCGTTGGATGCAAACCCCGGTCTGCTTAAACTTGCTGTTTGCAGCGTGGCGTTGTTTCATAATTGCTCGTTTAGGCTCTTTTTTTATTAAAGAATGGCTGTTGTTTGAACCACGTTGTGCTCTTACCAATGTTTCAAAAGAATGGAATGATAGGAAGGATGTGGGGAGTCAAAGGAAGAAGGAGCTTTTCACCGATGAGTTATGAACCCGTACTGAGGCAGACTCATAAAACAATACAAAAAAAAACAAAAAAACAGAGATTAAACTGACGATGAAACTGGTTAGCCTGCGGAAGATGATCTTCAGAAGGTTTATTCTCCTTTTTGTTATTGCAAATGTCCTCTTAGTCGTGAAAGTGGAGCTTTCGGGTTAAATGTGCGTTTGAATGAGTGTGACTCCATGCAAGTGTGCTCCGGACAAGCGTAAGCCCACGTGCGCGGGCAGACGCGTTCATAATGAGTTTGGGCCCCCGACGGACAAGCGCAGACGTAAATAGCGGCCTCCTCGCTCCGACACGTGAGACTGCATCAAAGATGATAGTTGGCTTCGTCCGTGCTTGCTTATCTTTCCGCCCCCTCTCTGCGATTCGTTCCACACTGAGCCCAGCTGTCAGCATCTCGGAACTCGAGCTGCCTGCAAAAGAGACTTTGTGATATCAGAGTCGCGAGCACACCCACGGCCAGCGCGGACGCGCCAACACACACACAGCCAGTGCGTCTGTTTGTTCACGTTGGAAATGCCTATAGCTTCCCAAGCAGTTAATCACGAATGATGTCACCGAATATCACATCTTCCGTGACCTTTGAGATTCATGTCCTGAATTGAAATAACACTGGCGCAAGGCAAGATAAGGGCTTTATTAGTTTTTTATTGCGGCTCAATCAGTCACACATGCCACACATAACAGCCTCTGACTGCGATATTTTTCCCCTCGCCGGGAGGCGACGGTCAATTCTGACTCAATTACCCCGTCGTTAACGGCCTCTCACCAGCCTGTTCTTTGTCATGTTTGCACGGCCGCTCCCCGGTGAGCGCGCTACCCCTTGTAATATGTTTTCCATGTTCGCTGCGTTCGTTGATGAGCCATCCCCTGGTATGCTCTCACAACCTTTCCCCTGCTCCATCTGCCAGGAGCTCTGGAACATGGATTACTATCCTCATCCATCTGGCAGTCCGGGATAAGTGTTGTTTATGTAGTGATGGGGAACTTTCTTGCTCGTATTTCCCAAAGAGTCCATCAAGACCGATCTCCCGTTGAAAGACTTTGCTGCAGACTATTGCGGCCGAGGTAGCAACACCATATTTTCTGCAGTTGATTGTTGCATTTCATCATTATTTTGGTTTTGTTTTTATGTGTTTGAAATGGATGATAATAAAAAAAGAGCCCATACCTACTGGCGAGGCAGACCGAATTCATGCTGAGTGTATGAAGAAGTGGAGCGCGTTGAAAGGTTATCAGGGGTTAAGAATCCCTTAGGCAGCAAAATGACGTTGAAACTGACACAGACACAGTTGCAACAGCCCCTCCAGTGCAGTTCAGTGATTTATGGAACATAAATCAGCCTACGATTTGGTGATGAGAGGCATGCACAGGGCCTGGAGCGGAGCAAAGTCAAAAAACAAAGACAGGGAATTCGAGAACTAGGAAGAACTGGCAAAGGAACAAACATCCCAAGTGACTGATTAGGGAATTACAAACAGGTGAGCAGGTGATGGAGGAAGTGAAGTGAGAGGAATCTGTAGGCATCCGACGAAGCCGACGGAGAGCAGCTCTCGAGTCTGGACGAAGGACTAAATGGCTCAAAAAGTGGGAGAAAGTGACAATTTTATTTTATCAGGGTGATTAAAAAGTCAAAAACATATTTATGGACATGGCCTCCCAACAGCTACAGCGTAATTCAACACGCCTGTGTCCCCTGGTTATGTGAGAATTTATGAGTTTGCTATAGGACAGGACATGCTAAGCTGCGTTACCAAATCCAAAAGCTCCAGCATCGATCCATTCTCTTCCCATCTGTTAAGCTGCTTTCCTCTTGCTTAACGTCTTGTTGATACAACCAGAGCAGCGGAACATCACTCCTGAAGGCATAATGTGGGAACGATGCTACCATTTTTATAGGAGTAATCGGCCCAAAGGAGGCCGCTGCACTCGGCAGTCTGGAGATGATGTCCTCAGACTCTAGTGTTGCATTAAGCAAAGCTTCCACTACAACACAGACCGTATCTAATTATTTATTCTATAAATCTAATTGGTGTCAATGTTAAGACCGTCATCGATGTGCTTCCAAACAGATGGACGGCAAAGTTTGCTTTGAAAAACAGATTGAAATGTTTGTTGTCTGTTTAAGTAACACTCATTTTGAGAGTGCAATCATTCCCACTTAATAATTCACTCATTATTATTATTTTTCCAAGTAAAGTTGAAGTCATGGGCTGACCCCAGTGACCTATTTTGCATATCTGGATTACTCACTGCAGGTCCGCAGCCAGTGTTGGACCGAAAGGACTTGTGAAGACGGATGGTTTTTAAATGACTTTAACTTTGGCCCTCTTCACATCCCACCGTGTTGCGGCCGTGTCGCAATGCCTCAAACTGTCCACGTTTGCGGACAGTGACGTCGCTCCCCTTTACTAATGCGCCGCGCATTCCGCGGTGGAATTCCTCGTATGGCCGTGGATTGATTGTGCACAAGATGTACCAGACAAGTATTTTAGAGCCATGTCAGGTAGATCGTGCATATGTGGACCATCTGGAGTAGGAAGCACCCTCGGCCAACTTTACATACCATAGCCACAGGTTGTGTTTGTTAACTGCTGTTCTCACCCCATGTATAATTTGCACAATTGAAATATAGACATGTAACATGCCTTCCATAAATTAGAATCAAACTGCGCACATGTCCTCTGTGCACCATTGCGCACATGACTCGCAGCGCATTACTCCCCCATATGTGTATACAATGTATGCCGCAACAAGATGCAAAGCACTGCCGGTATGAGCGCTGGGAAATACATTAAAGTGCAGCATCGGTTCAGCGTAAACAATGACTTCACTACCTGATTGAAGAGGTTGTAAAGCGTGGCGAGCAAATGATCCCAGTCTGGAGTCAGGGACGGGGAGAGGAGGTCTGCGTCTGCGGGCCCGACAGATCACACGAGCCGGAGCGCCGGTGAGGTCAGAGAGCGGCAGACATCTCTGGGAAGGCAACCCGAGGCGCAGCGGTGTGCGTAATGGTGACTTTTACAGCTACAGTTCATTTGGAGCCATTTATCAGGATTACTCAAAGCCTCAGAGACGTGTGTGCGCACGCATGTGTGTGTGTGTGTGTGTGTGTGTGTGTGTGTTCTGGTGCCCGAATGTGTGTGTTCTGGTGAGACCCTCCAAAGACAGCCAAACTCACTTCATCAGTGATTACCATGTGAGTCTACAAAGGCGGGAATGACATGGGAACTCAGCGAAGGGACCTAGATCGCCCCCTGCCGGCAGGATACAGTAATTAAATAGGGCAGACCTGGTAGACTGGCCAAAATAAACACATAGTCCCTAGACTACATCAGTCTCGATGAAACTGCCGCCTGATTGCGACATCTGCCTTTATCACCGTTATTTTGTCAAAAGTGTCTGTCATATATTAATTAAACAACACAATTCTGTCGTTGATAACGTTTAACATTGCTCACTGAACCTCATGTGGAAGGTCAGAGGTGCATTTGTAATCCAGCGATGCAAAGGTGTTAGAGATTAAGGCATCAGCGGAGCTCGAATCCCTGTTTTGTTTCTCGTAAATGTCGTCGCTCTCGCGTCGCACCCTCGGTCATCTGGCGGCGAGGCAGGCCGGGGCTTGGGGCCCCTCATTGATAGCGCCAGTGACTACATGGAAAAAAAGGAAAGTGAAAACAATAAAAGGTTTGTCACCAGGAGTTGGCCGGACCCAGCCCGGGGTGGGGGGGGTTGGGGGTGGCGCATCTGCTCGGCGGCGTTGAACGCGTAATTGCTCCAACGTGCGAGGAGCGCCGCTTCCTGCCGCCCCGACGCCCATGACTGACGGCACAAAGAGCGCAGAAGTGACAAGCGGGGGAGTGGGGGGGGGTCACAAAGGAGGAGGAGATGGGGGGGGGTCCTCACGCAATGTGGAAGCGCCGCAGCAGCTCACGTTCTCGCTAAAGGCCCGTCCTGCATCACCTCGTAGGAATGCGGCCCGTCCACCAGCTTGGAAGCGGAGCGGCGTGATAATTTGATGCTGATAAAAATCTGCTGTTATGAACAAGGAGGACACAACGATGGGCTTAGCTTTCAAAGGGAAAATTTATATGGGACCACAGCCGGAGAACAGAAACCGCCTGTCAGTCACGGCAACGTGCGGATTCTCCGGTGGGGGTGTGTGTGTGGTGGTGGGGGTGTGTGTGGTGGTGGGGGGGGGGCATCGGCGGGCCTCCTGGATGGAGTTGTCATCAGAATTTTTCCATCATTTAACAGAAAAGTCGGAGCATCTGCGCTGCGATCGCGCCTTCCAAGCGCGCGCTCACACCCCACCGTTCCTCTCCGTGTGTCTAAATTTCCGATCATTTGTACGGCAAATCTGGTGAGCTTAGCCTCGCAGTTTGTCAGGATCGCTCTTCTATTTCTCTTCCCAGGCAAAAGGCACCGAAGAGCCGTGCGGGCCTTAATCTTGTCCCCTGGCTTTTCCGTTAACAACTGTTTTTTTTTTTTTTGCTTTTTTTTTCCGAGAGCCCTTTCCTGATTAAATATGATAGAAAAAGAAGAGTACAATGAGAAACAAGTCCCAAAAAAATTTCCTGGAAATTCCTGAGCTGCAGCCGAAGCCGAAGTCTGTTTCTGTGAGTCTGCCGTCAGTTAAGGTGGACCTCTGCCACGGAATTCTTTGTGCTCTTAAATCGGAGCGATTGCCAAGCCCAGCTGGTTCACAGAGAGAGACAAGGAGAGGTGGGGGGGCTGGGGTAGGGAGGTTGGGGGGGGGGGGGGTGGAAAGGAGCAAGCAAATCCATCTTTTATTTCTAACATTTGGCTTCCTCTGGTATGGCTATTAACACCTCATGTCTGGTCGGCACAAGCCTTCATACATATTTTGGAGCGGAAAAGATCAAGGAGGGGGGGGGGGGCATGGGGGGGGGGTGGAGAAATGAACAAAAGAAAAGAGCCAGGAGCAGAGAGCTGGGGATAATGTTTGAATAATGTCTCTTTTAGTCTGAAGCCCGGTTCATGTGCGGGCGAGACACAAACCAGGTATTTCTGCTGCCGTGACTTCCCCCGAACCCGAGTTCGAGAGCTCGACCTCGTTGCCTTCGCCATCGAGTGACGCGGCGCCGGCTCGTCCCGTTCGCGTGACAACGAACCGCAGCCTCTTCCAGGAAAGCTCCGGATTCAGGATTTTTTTTTTTTTTTAATTTGTCACTTGCACACAAACCAAACAGTCTAGTTAGATTATTTAAAAAAAGAGAGAGAGCACTTATAAAGTGCAGGAAACGTGATTTGGACATTCCATAGTGCACATAATGGAAGAGGAAGTGAGGACTTATTGCACTAAAAAAGTAGTTCCGGTCAATAACTCTCGCTGTGGCAGTGAGCTATTGAGGAACGGTGTGTGTGTGTGTGTGTGTGTGTGTGTGTGTGTGTGTGTGTGTGTGTGTGTGTGTCTGCGGTGTCTGAGCTGGGGTGCAGAGACATTTACCTCGAGTCCATCGATGGATGTTCAGTTGACGCGATTTTATCGGCAGGCTTTATGACTTCCTCTCCGGCTGCGTGCCGTTGCCGTAGCTGGACAGGGACGCCCGGGGTGAGGATACTCTCCATTAGCCTTCACAGGCCCGGGTCGGAGCATGACGGTTCGGTCCAGCTTTCCTCAGCGGCCTGATAGAGTCGAGGAATTTCCAAGAATCTGTGGTTGTCGGCCCCTCTCCGCCAGTCCCTTTGATGGTGCGGGGGCTGCAGAGTGTGTGTGTGTGTGTGTGTGTGTGGGTGGGGGGGGTTTCCCTGAAGTCTATTGTTGTTTCTTATTTTTTTCCCATCCTGAGGCTGATTTCCTCCCCATAAACAAGGATGCGTTTACCGTTTTCCCGTAGCCCGACTCATCTCCCTGCTTGTGGGGGCCCAGGAGGGCGGTGTGAGGGGGTTAGACCTCGCCAGCCTTCCAGCACTGTAAGTCAAGATGCGTGGGTGGCGCACCGAGGGTGGCGTCAGGCAGATCTGCTGGGGCTTCAGGCCGGAGAGGCACGGCCTTTCATTGCGGATGAGACCGTCCTGAATGACAGACGAGCATTTATTTGCATACTGAGGTCACTCTTATTCGAGCCGGCGAGCCAGAATGAATCAATTTGGAATGAATTTGGAGGCACTTAAAATTCTTCTGCACACGATCTCCAGTAACTCCCAACGTCACCTGTGACAACCTGCCGGTGCACTTGTCTCCGCAGCTGTGAAAGTGGTCTTTTTTTTTTCTTTTTTTTACATTTTTACTTTTTAATGGAAACTGGCTCGCCAACCATGTTTCTGTCTCACTTTCTTTCTTACAAATCAAATAGAGGGAAACTATGATACAGGGCCGTTCTGCTTCGCTTACCTTCCAATTTGCTTGGCCTCCTGTGCTCTCTCCTGTGTCGTATTGGGTTTCTGTCCCCTCCGTGTTCTGCTCCGTATTGAACTTTCGCGGAGTGTACTTTGTCCCGGGTCCAGAGACGGTGCGGGTTTTAAGTAGCCTCCGGGGTAACCGGGAAAATTAGATCTTTAGCGGCCGTCCTCGGAGGTGCAGGTCGCCGCTCATGACAACAACAAACAAACACCCGGGGTGGACTTCCAGTAACGCGTGAGCTAAGCCGGGTTTATTTATGCGAGCTGACCCGCTAGACCGGTCGAGGTCCAACAAAAGCACGCTTGTTTGAGCTGACAAGATCACAGAAATACAAACCAAACGGAGAGCGGTTCAACCCAAACGCTTAACTTTTGCTTCCAGCCCGCGCGGTTGGTGGCGGGAGGCCGCGGCCAGCTAAAGAATCCCGATTTTTGTTATCGCTCGAACTCTGGGATGCGTGACCCGCAGCGGCGCATTTATTTGCGCAGGAACGCGATGTTTTCCAGCGTCTACGATGACAAAACTAAACAAAATAAATGGTGTGCTCCTCAGACCCAGGTGGGGTCAGCCACATGCGCACGATAAGTGCTCCAGCCCCAAACGTCTTCAGCCTGTCTTGACAGAGCCTGTGTTTACTCCAACAATGGAAAAGGGGAAAGCCCTGGATTGTCCTGATTGATTGACAAAGAATTGATTAGTGATTTTTTTTTTTTCTACACTGTTCCTCAGGAGGGTTGAGCAATTGAGCTGAGAATTGAACTAAAGTCTTGGGAGGAGGGAGATTACTGCGAGGGTGTTTAGCTTCTGGACTCACACCGCATGCTCCGCTTGTTCGCCAAGCCTTCAGCGGTGCCAGCGTGTATTTGTTTTGACTAGGTCATGAAACTTCCATCATCTTTGTGTCTGACTCTCCTGGCACGTTCCTCCTCCTCATCAGTATTCCGCATCCTGCTGCGCTCCCCCCCCTTCCCTCTCCTCGCCGCAGACTTCTTGGCGTTAACGGCCGATGGCGGTCCTTTGTAGAAACAGAAGGTTCGGAGCGAGCCTGCGTCTCTAATCAGGAAGTTCACGGGGTTTTTAAGGGGCAACTCGGGACGAATTTGTCCCCCTTGACCCGTGCAAACATCAGCCGTGCACGTGGCAGCTTCACGTATTCAAATTCAGCTTCACGTCCTGCTCCTGGCTTTGCCCCGGGGGGGGCTCCATCCAGGTCTCTAAACAAAAACATTTTCTGAATGATCAATGTTCCAATCAGGACAAGTGCGGAACATCAGCTCAATCACCTTTTTCTTTCATGTTCTCCTCGTCCTGAAAGGCCACGTCACGCCGCCGTAACACAATAGTCTCGCTTGTTCTGACAGCAGAGGAGAGTCTGCACGCAAAGAGCCATCAGCCTGAAACTTTTAAACAATTTTTATCTCCAAAATCAAATACAAGTTTTTGACATTGAGTGCCTATTTTACATATTGTATTTTCTTTTTACAGTAATGCATTTGGAAGCACCAATTTATTTGCTTTTAAAGTTCATACCAATCCAGCAAATGTCAAATCAAACTCAGTTGTTTTCAATTCCGCAATTTCTTGCATCTTGTTTTGCTTTCCCTCAGTCAAAATAATGCTTTAATGCTTCCCCCACCAGGGGAGCATATATAAAATTGCTTTTACGACAAAAAAAAGAAGACTTGTGTGTATTAAATCAACGTGCGTGTACCTGCATGTGTTGCTTTTCTGTGAGTCTCAAATGTTTATTTAAATGTATCTTTCCCTTTCCTGTCTTTTCTGACCAGCATGTGTTTGTTTGGTTGTTTTGGGGGTTTTCTCTATTCAGGCTATGGCAACTTAGGTGGAGGTGGACTCGGTGGTGGAGGACTTGGTGGTGGTGGACTCGGTGGTGGTGGACTTGGATATGGAGGAGGTTATTAGCTGGGAACTATGAAGAAAGATCTTTTTTTTTTTTTTTTTTAATTCCACCTTGTTGGAAGGGCTAGGATGAGCCTGTTGTACTTTTATTATGGCTCATTATGCATTTAGCTGCTGTGATTGGTTTGCTTTAGGGGGATACGGTGGAGGACCTGGTGGTGGCTATCCTTTAGGAGCGGGACAGAAGGCTGCTAAAAGAGGTACAAGAAAACATGAAATATGGAAATGTAACTATATTCTTCACTGGCTGCTAAATGTAACAACTTTTGTCACTTTTTTCTGCTTGGTTACTGTTCATAACATAAAAGCTTCTAAATGTAATATTTGCAAGAAGGTTAAAAAGGCCAAAAGATCCTGTAAAGGGACGCCAAAGGTCTTAGTTGTGTCTTATTTCTATCAAAAACGTCAAGCTTGAACATGGACCAGGCATCATTACTGACTTATTAAGGTTCTTTGGTAGTGCTGTCATAGTTTTCATCCAGGTTGCTGTCCAAAAGAGTACTGGAACAACATCGCAATATCCTAAATCAACGCCTGTCATTACGAATCTGACACCAAATCTGTCTGTGTAGGTGCGGGAGGTGTTCTGCTACCATATGGAGGTATGTTGGGGCTTTTTGTTTTTTTTTCTTTTTTGCATTGGACAGAAGACATTCGGGAACGCCAACAGACCCGCATGAGAGCATGCTCGCATGTTTTGAGAAAGCCAAAACAAATGTTTCACATTATTCTTGAATGATCATGACAAATACAGTTTGGCAATCACAGGTGTGTTTTTATCACGTACCTGCATATGTTGGACAGATCGCAGACACTTCAGGCTACAAAACAACCAAAAAAAAAAAAAGCCTGTGCTGCGGACGTGCACATGGCTTTTGCACGATAAAGTATAGACTTATGAGAGTCGGTCATAGAATGAGACACTCCGTGGCGCTGAGCCTGTTCTTTAAACGTTGGCTGACTGTGCTGAAATGTCAATGCAAAGAGCCATCTCGCACTTATAAAAACCATTACTTCCCCCAGAAGAGCGCAAAGCAAAACCCTCCGGTTTGGGAACTTTTTTTTTTTTTTTTTTTTTTTAACGCACAGAGAAGTATTGCACAGCGTCCGTCAGGTATGGACCATTTGAGATTAAAACCGATCATAAACCAGCGCGTTTCATCCCAGGGCCAAAGCTCCGTTACCACTGAGGCTGACAACTCATTTCCTGCCGAGGAAAATAGCCAGAGAAGTGAGGCATTTGATGAGGCAATGCAAATGCCACGCACGCTGGCTGTCGCTCCTGATTAGACCTAACAGCAGCCACGTTGCTTTTGATCATGAGGTGATGACGGGCTCCCAGGGCCCTATTAACTGCTTTCAATACCAATGGACAAACTGACTCGCCGTGGACAATGTCAGATTTGACACCAAAAAAAAAATCACATCTGCTCAGTAACTTTTTTTTTTTTTTTTTGGAGGGGGGTGGGGGGGGCCTCTAGTGTTGAAGGAATGTTTGATGGATTTTAAACTCCAAACAGGGACTGGCGGAACTGTGCTCGGGGCGGGAGGAGTACCTGCAGGAGCGGGAACCGGAGCGGCAGTGCCCGCTGGAGGCAAGGCGCAGACACGTCACATCCTCGCCGTACCTCACCTTTAATCTAGGATTTATGGTTTCTGCTTCCCGGGTGTTCTGACAGGCTTCCAAATCCTTTTTTTTTTCTTTTCTTTTTTTTAAAAGTCAGAGATTAACAGTTCCAAGAACAGACAAGAGCATAAGCAGTTTTCACACGCATTTCTCCGACACTTGTGTGACGTGCTATTTAATATTTTGACAGTCCCGGTTATTCCTCAAACTGGCCTTCCAGGAGGAACCGTTGGTGGAGCTGGAACGAAAGCTTCAAAAGTGCCAGGTTATGTACAGTAGCCTCAACCTACAGCTAAAATGTTCTATTTGCGTTTTGAGTCTGGATTTAATCTTTGCACCTTAAGGTTATCTCATATTTAAGTTCCTCAAGCTGCATTTGTGTCTGGATGCACGCTGGTATTCTACCTAGTAACAAATGAACCAATGAAAACACTCACTGGAGATATAAAGATGATGCCTCTTTTCTTCTGTCAGGCCTTTTTTTGTAATGATTGTAATTTATTAATGAAATATGGGTGCAGGAGTGCACTAATACACCATGTTTGGATTCTGCAGGTGTGGGGGTGCCTGGTCTTTACCATGGTCTGGTGCCCGGACAAGGTTTGCCTCTAATCATTGTTTCTCTTTTCTTTCTTTTCTTGTAGTTTTTTTTTTTTAAATATTTTCTGCAGAAAAAGTAAATAATCAAAAGTTGAGTTGGCTTCCTTTTTGTTTATTATGATTACTCCAGGCTTTGGTGGACGTGGTATCTTGCCTGGGGTGGCCGTTGGTTCCAATCTAAATCCCAAATCAAGTAAGAATTTCATTTTCAGTTTCTTATTTTCTTTTTTTAAGACATTTGCGAATTTCAGAGCAAAGCTCCTGAAGTGTAAACAAAAGTTTTAAAACTAATTGCAGCGCATCCTTATTCAATTGTTGACTTTTTTTATGTGGATAAATTGTTTTGCTTTGTCATTCAGTTCCAGGGGGAGGACAAGGAACCCAAGGAGGTAACTTTTTCCGCATAACAGGAAAAAAACAAAGTGTTTGTGGACAGTTCTTGGTAATATTGGCCTGTATTTGCCTTCTCAGGTGGATATGGTGGACAAATGCAGCCTGGAGTCTTCCATGGGTACCCCCTCACATCACCCAAAGGTGTGACTCTCATTTCTACAGCTGCCTTCACATTCCATGACAATCCTTCACTAGATACTCTGGGAGGGTGTTTGTATTTGTATCTGTCTCTGGTTGGCTGTAAAAAATATATTTTTTTGCATTTTAATAGATGAGAAAATCCACAATCAAATTTGACTTTGCCTGTTGGGACCTGGGTGGTTTAAGGTGCTCCAGTATGTAGAGAGCCACACTGAACATTTTGATTCCAACAGCTGTGATCATAATATTGGTAATTACGTTAGGGAATTAGACCACACCCTAATTGATTTGAATTTCATAAAGAATGAAGGCCCAAATTCAGAGTTCCTTCCTCACAGTAACACAGTCCATCCTAGATTGGAAAACGTGATGACACCCTTCAACAGCAACACTTGCATGAAGGCCAAAATTGAGATGTGCCTGTAATATCACGTATAGCGTTGAATAGTGATTATTCTGAGGTGCCAATCTTTTTCTGCATCTCAGGGCTTAATGATTCCTTTCCTCGTTATCACACTTATTTACTGATTTTGTTCTTGCCACAGCCCCGTTGGCTGACACTGAAATGCCCAGATACCATCACCTTAAATGAACTGGAGAATGAACTTTGCCCCCATGGATTATTCATGGACACTTGTGTTCTAGTGATCACACCTCAAGTGAATTTGTGAGACCAGATGGGGGAATGTTGGAAAACCCAGATCCAGCAGTTGCCACTGGTTGACTGTGGCATGTGGCGCTGAGTCATATAAGGTCATATAAAGGCTCTGCTCAGCCTTTATTCTCACTTTCACAGTTTCTCGCCTCCTTTCAAAGTTGGAGTCATAACTTTTCCCGGTGGCTCCTCCACCAGCATCGCCAGCTGAAAGGTCAAAACACCAGACAGGGTATCCCTAAATGTCTTTTAAACATACCTACTCTCTGTTTAATGTTGCACAAGAGTGGATTCTGCCACCTTCTGCACTCTCAAGAAGTAAGACTTTAAATAACTAAGACTTTATTTTATATGTTATTAATTATAAAATACAGAATATATCAAACGGTTGTCAAAGGCATCAGCTCCAGTGTCTCACATTTTGGACTTAAGCCCCAAAACTAGAAATGTTCTATTGTTAAATACAAGTAGACAGGGGTGATAATAACAATAGGAGTTCTATGGCATCATTCTGTTATTCCTGCTGGTAGAACAAACACTGATGCGACCAAACTGGGTTTGTTTGGTATGCTGAAAAACAAAAGCAGATTTGCAATGACTAATCCAGCTTTACTCTCAAAAACATTTCCTATGATGACAACTGGAACCAGTAAACTCTTAAACAGTCGTCACTCAGTCATTTATTTATAATATCCACTCTTGGTCCTGATTATGTCTATTTGCAGACAAGTAATCCTTTTTTCCCAATTATTTTGTTCTTTGTTTAGGTGCCTATGGATCTAAGCCTGGAAAATTGCCCTATGGTAAAAAAAAAAAAAGAGAAAACTTTTCAGTTACCAATAATAGTGTATCTATTATTAATACATTAAGATTAACACAATAAGTTGTGTAACAACAATTTTTAAAAAGTGCGGACACATCATATTGTGATCAATATGGTGTACACAGGTACAGGTGCTGGTGCTGTTGGTAACATTGGAGGAACTGGTGGTGTCGGAGGAGGTGGTTTTGGTGGCCCTGGTGGACTATATCCTGGAGGAGGTAGAGCTTTGTTGAGGTGTAAAGACATAAGTATCTTTATCATCCCTCCAAAGAAAATGCTCAATATTTTAATGTTTGCAGGATATGGAGCTGGGTCCAAGGCTGCTAAATATGGTGAGTATATTTATTTTTTGCAGTACAAGTCATTAATATTAGATTTGTATTATTTTTTAAATGATTGAATATCTTATTTACTTGTTTTACTTGTGTTCCCTGGACAGGCCTTCCAGGAGGAGTTCCTGGAGGTGTACCTGGAGGAGTTCCTGGAGGAGTTCCTGGAGGTTTTCCAGGAGGCGTTCCAGGAGGAGTTCCTGGAGGTGTACCTGGAGGTTTTCCAGGAGGCGTTCCAGGAGGAGTTCCTGGAGGTGTACCTGGAGGTTTTCCAGGAGGAGTTCCTGGAGGAGTTCCTGGAGGGGCACCACTCGGTGGAATTTCCCCAGCTAAAGCAGCTAAATATGGTATGATGCTGGAATGGGATTGTAACCAGTTGAAGTTGTGCTGCACTATGAGCAAAATGAATTTCTGCAGAAAGGTTTTATTTATGTGGATACATTTTTGTTTTCTTTTTCTATTTGTGTATTGTTAAAGCACAAGGAGGAGCTGGTGGATATGGAGGACTAGGTGGAACAGGAGGCCTGGGGGAGGAGGAGGAGGACTGGGAGGAGGACTGGGAGGAGGACTGGGAGGAGGATATTCAGCTGCTGCCAAGGCTGCAAAATATGGTGTGACAGGATTTGTAACTTTTTAAGTTTTTATTTTGTCCTTTAAGCCATGATATCAAGATGCAATGCAAGATATCTGTTTGATTTTTGATGTTAAGTGTGCTCCAAAGGACTTTTGTGTACTTTTGGACTTTTTGTGTAGGAGCAGCAGCACTGGGAGGAACAGGACTGGGAGGAACAGGAGGACTGGGAGGAACAGGAGGACTGGGAGGAACAGGAGGACTGGGAGGGCTAGGAGGAACAGGAGGATACAATGCTGCTGCCAAAGCTCAAAAATATGGTCATTCTATAATTTTATTACCAAATACAGAATTTGCATGTTACAAATGATTTGGTTAGAATGTCCTAAATTAAGTCCTCAACAATATTTTTACCTGGAAAGTGTTTTGTTCTCCGCTGCAGCACAGGCAGCTGGAGGAAGAATGATTCACAGAGGGGCAGGAGGACTGGGAGGAGTCGGAACAGGACTGGGAGGAGTCGGAACAGGACTGGGAGGAGTCGGAACAGGACTGGGAGGAACAGGACTGGGAGGAGTCGGACAGGGAGCAGGCCTGGGAGGAGCCGGAACAGGACTGGGAGGAATAGGAGGTTATAATGCTGCTGCCAAAGCCCAAAAATATGGTAATTGTGCGATGGATGTGGCGTTTCTGTGTTCCTGTGATGTGAAGGGACCCAACGCAAATGCTTTGACTGTAGTTCCACCAGCTCTACCTGAAAATAAGTGTGTGTTCTACTGCAGCTTGGAAACTTGGGGCAGCGGGAGTTCATGGAGGTGCAGGAGGACGTGGTGGGACAGGACTGGGGGGTGCTGGAGGACTGGGAGGAACAGGACTGGGAGGAACAGGACTGGGGGGTACTGGAGGACTGGGAGGAACAGGAGGACTGGGAGGAGGAACATACTCTGCTGCTGCCAAAGCAGCTAAATATGGTAACCAGAATTTACTACGAATATTTTAAAAACCTAGAGAAGACCTATAGTGTATAAAAGCTGTGAACATGGACCCCCAGCCAATATCTGCCTTTCCATCCAGGCGGCGCTGCAGGCGTGGCTCCTGGAGTTGGAGCAGGTGGAATCCCAGGAAGGGTATATTTACCAGGATATGAATGTAAGCACGGCCCATAGTTGTTGAACAATGAAAGAAATGTTCATTCCACTGGCAAATAACTCCCATCTGATTTCATCTGCAGCTCAGTTAGGTGGCGGTCCGTACGGTGAGAGTCCGGTCGTTATAATTCAGTCATCTGGTATTTAGCCGTTTGTGACAACTGTTAAACAATGTGATCCAAAGCAGGAGGCCAAGGAGCAGGTGTTGGTCCAGGAGGACAGTTCCTTCCTGGTGGGGGTGCTTATGGAGGTAAATGAAAGCTTTTACAGAAGGAGTTAAATCAACTACATCAATGTTGTGAAATTGGTGTGAGTTCATTTCAACCCTGCATCTTCTCCTGACAGGCTATGGAGGCAAGCCCCCGAAATATAGTAGGATTTAAACATACAATATGATTTTATATGGTTTTATTTGACAATAATTGGACTTATGACATGAATTAACCCATCTCCATAATTAGGTGTTGCAGGAGGAGCTGGGATTGGTCCAGGAGGAGCAGGGCTCGTACCGGGAGCAGGAGGATACTCAGCCGCCAAAGCTGCTAAATATGGTACAATAAACAAGTGGACACAGAGATTCCGTATCGTTCAGAAAGATTGGATTGAGATGAATCGTCTGTTCAAAAGGGCTACCCGGAGGGGGAGTGCCAGTTGGAGGAGTGGGTGGAACAGGGGTGGCTGGAGGAGCAGTGCCAGGAGGGGGACTTGGAGGAACGGGAGTGGTCGGGGGAGCTCTGCCTTTGGGAGGAGTGGGTGGAACGGGATTGGCTGGAGGTAGGGCGGGTGCTGAAGGCGCCCAGTGTGTGTGAGAACACAGACAATATTGTCGTTTTACCACCAATGATGCCTCTTCTTACAGGGTACCCAGGCGGGGTGAAACCACCAAAGCCCGGTAAGAAGAGTTTCTGTCTGATGGGAACCTGCAAATGTACGAGGAGCATGTTGACACCCCCCCCTCCGCTCGCGTCCTTCTTCTTTAGGCCTGACGGGAGCGGGGCTTGCTGTGCCAGGAGCCACCCCAGGTTCAGCCATCACTGGGGTTCCCGGCGGTGATGCCGGACACCCAGGTAAGACCTCGACGCGAGCGCTCCTTCTGGGACGACCTCGCGGGCTGACCTTTCGCCCTTGCTGTTGCAGCCAGAGAAACGGATCTCGCTGGAACTCCTCAGCCAGGTACTGTTCAAAAGCCCGAAGTCATCCACCAGACAGCACATGTTAGCTTTAGCGGGTTAGAGTCACTCCATTTTCACAACTTTGTTCGACTCCTCTGTCTGTCCTGCCCACAGTTTCTGTGTTATTGCTTATGCTCCCAGCCATTGACCCCCTCTAGCTTGCCTGTCCTGGCAGCGTCAGGGTTCACCTTAAAGCTTCTGGACCTCCTGTTCGCCTGCTCTCAGCTCTGTCAATGAAACTGGAACCTGTTGTCTCTTGGCAGGGCCCACCCCTATTGCCGAAACCGGCAAGGTCCCCGAGGTCCCCCAGTCGAGTAAGACCTGCTGCTTGCATGAACGTTTGAACTCTAACACGAACTCTCTGACGGTTCCTGTGAACCCGACCGAGTTTCTCGAACCCGGCAGACGTCGCTCGGTCCAGGTCTGAACCCACGGTGACTCAGTCGTCTGGCTGCTCGCGCTAGTTGTCCGACAAGATCGCTTCAAAGCGAATCGTTGATTTCTAAAATCTGCCTTTTCTCAGATATAATGAATCTAAATTTGAAGACTTTTTTTGTTTTGTCCTACGCTCAAGAAGCAGAACAAGTTCAACGTTGTATCTGCCCATCTCAGCAATTTGGTCCTGTCATCCTCGATATGTTTCTATCAATGAGGAAATATGGCGGGATTTACAGCAGGATTTGTAAACTGTCTTAAGTAATACAGAATAAGACAAACCTGCTGTTTGGTGTCATTTTATTTCAATAAAATGAACTCAAAGTCCATTTTCCTTGAGAGCACGCAGACATTTCTGCAGACAGTATCTCCAAAAATGAGCTCACACCAAACAAGCAGGATGGATAAATAACACAAGGAAGATTCAAACTGTGTTTTTTTTTAATGGTATAACTTATATGATAGGGCGTGAGCATAATAGGAATAACCCCGACGTCGTTGAAACGTCAGGGCAGCAGCATTCACTGCTGCTTCTCACTAAACCTCCAGACAGCATTTGATTAATACATCTGTGCTTTAAAGCTCACATTCACTTTGAAAGATATCCTCTGTCAGTTCCAACAACTCTCATCGTGTCAGTTGCTCTGTAACGTATATATCCAAACCCGCTGGATCAGCAGCAGAAGATGTGGTTAAACGTCATTAACATCTTCAACCTCAGACAGATGCTTCTGATTACGATCCACGAGCTTTATCACCGCCCTTGACAGATCCTCTGCAGATGATTTACGCTCGATAATTTCCTGATACAGGCTCGACTCCTCAGAGCAGTCTGCAGGTTCTTCATGGAATTCAAATCAAGGGTTGTAGAAGCTTCCAAAACATTATTTCCGAGCGGATTTGGCCGTTCCTTCACCACGTTTGATCTGTTTCGATCATTGTGCTGTTGGAACACACAAGTGCTTCCAAGATCCAAGCGTCTGACTGGTGACTCCACATTTTCTTTAGGACGGTGGAGATAATCCTCCCTTCTCATTATTCTGTCACCAGATCATTTGGCCAAACTGTCACTAACAGGATTCCACGCTGAAGTTGATCTGTAGGTTTCTGGACCTGCAGATTCGCTCATAGGTTCAGAGAAATGTTTGCAGAGTTTTATGAAGAATCTAATTTTAAAAATCGAAATGAAGCCTTTGGGGTAAACTGTTTCAGTGTCTGGGTCATTCATGAAGTTTTAAGGATCAGCTCATGGGCGACTTCCTTTTTAACTAACAGCTCATTCTGCTTCTGTTGCCTTAACCTCCTGAGACCCGAGCTCTTTTCTGATATACATTCTTAACATGTCTATTCAGGATTATTGGGACCTGATAAGTGTAAAGACTGAGAATCATGTTTTAACAATATTTTGAAACAAGTGTTTTTTGGGGACAATGATGTCCACATACAGGGACAATCAATCTAAATGTGTAACAATATAATGTTTATGGGTCCATGTGTGTGGACATGTGGCCCCGCACTAAGAAGAATTATCTTTTATATGATAGGTGACCCAACATCTAATGTCCACATGTGTGGATGCCAGGTCTGAGGAGGTTAAAGCATATTAGTGATCATTTTTCAGTAATTGCAATATTTGAAAAGCAAAGCAACATAAATTGATCACAAGTGTCATCTCATTTCCACATATTTTCTGCATTCATTGCTTTGTACAGATGCTTTTTTTCCACTCTTTGTGTGTTCTACTGCAGGGAATACATTTCCTCAACTGTTGTCACAAAGGCTGAGTCATATATGCCAGTTTTAGTGTTACATTTTATGAAGTTGCTTAAATTTTCCCACATTAATTCTTTTTTATGCTTTAATATTATGCTTTAATATATTTAATAATATATACAAATGTCTATTTAACATTGAGTCAATAACAAACCTATCAAATTCATTCAAATTTTAGGGGTCTAATTTTCCTTTTTTCTTTCCCTTACTTCATTCTGATGTGATGGACACATGAAAACAGGCGGTGGGTCCGACATAATTTACTTACTTTTTTTTATGCAGTTATTTAATTTAATTGCTTATTGGTCATGATGTGTTTCCCACACTGTTTTAACAGTTTCTGGAGGAATTGTTCAGCCTAGTGGTAAGTTGTTTGGGTTTTTTTAACCCACAGTATTTCTAATTAGTAATATTAAATTGTCAACTAAATAAAATTTCTTTTAATTTTACAGCTGGAACAGGCGTTGGTAAATATGTACAATTATTGTAATATTCAAATAAACCAAAAAACAGCATATTATATTGCAGAATGTATCAGCTGTGCACTGTAATACCAACTTTGTGTGTTTATGTATGGGGAGCAGGTGTTGCAGCGCCCTCTGGTGGTAAGTAGTTTTTGTTATTTTCTGTCGTTTTTGCTGTCTAAAAAAGATTCCATTTCGAAATCATTTGCATGCCGTTTTATTTCATCCTATCTCTTTTAGCTAACAACAGCCTGGGGGTGATTCAGCACTTACACCTAAAGAGAAACAACAAAATAATTAATTCTGTTTTAATCTTAATGACGTGCTATGCACCCTTATGACCACCAGATGGAGACAAATTGCTTTACTCCATTAGTCGCCGTCTGACGCGTAAAAGTTATGTACAGGTGCTGGCGTACCTAAAGCGCCCTCATTATTATTATTACCTGTTCACCATTATCTATCGTTTCTGTTGTCTAAAAACACAATTTCTAATCCCAGTTCTAAATTCTAAATATACCTGCAGCTGCTTTGATTAGTTAAAAAACAACCATTCAAGTCTAGCTCTTTGTTGACAGTCACCTGAATTGCACGTAGCCTAATGTCATTTCATTAAAATGTTCTCTTCTCTCTTTTAGCTGGAGTCCAACAGCCTACAGGTAAATCAGTACTGGTACTTAAAAACAACAGAATAAAAATGAACAATGAATTCCTTTTTAAACTCAGTGACATGCAATGCCTCGCTGCGTCCGCGGGATGGCGACAAAACACCATCACTAAGTCTGACACGTTCTTTTCAGGAGCTGGTGTAGGCACCGGTGGAAAACCACCTAAACCACTTATACCAGGTAAATAATGTCAGTCAAAACAAATGTGATCATCATTCAGTGCATGAAATACCTGTATGGAAGGTGTAGGACTTTATACTTGTGTCTCCACTAATGCGCCTCTTAATACTCGGTAACTTGACAGGGGTTGGTGGAGCAGGACTTGTTCCAGGACTTGTTCCAGGGGTTGGTGGAGCAGGACTTGTTCCAGGACTTGTTCCAGGGGTTGGTGGAGCAGGACTTGTTCCAGGACTTGTTCCAGGGGCTGGTGGAGCAGGACTTGTTCCAGGACTTGTTCCAGGGGCTGGTGGAGCAGGACTTGTTCCAGGACTCGTTCCAGGTGTTGGTGGAGCAGGACTTGTTCCAGGTGCTGGTGGAGCAGGACTTGTTCCAGGACTCGTTCCAGGTGCTGGTGGATACCCATACGGTGTAAATGGAGGCAAGTTTCCTTGTGTTTTCTCTGCAACTTTTACATTGAATTGCTGTGGCTTTACCTTTTCGCCTTCTGCAGTAGCTCCTTACGGCGTGGGCACTGGAACCTTACCTGGAGCCAAACCTTTGAAACCTCCAGGTACGTGTAGTATGGGGAAGCATTGACTGCATGAATCGTAAATGCAGACTTCCTCTGTGTCTGGTACATGTCGATTTGCATAAAAAGGCTCATTCATGCATTGTGTCATTTTGTTGCAGTCACTGGAGGTGGAGTGGGAGTAGGAGGCGGAGTAGGAGGCGGAGTAGGAATCCCTCTGACAGCAGGAGGATATCAAGGTCATAATCTTCAACAGAGAGAAACTGAGAAATGAGATGATGATTTGATTTGACAAATGACGTCATATATGTTGGTTAATCACCAAGCTCGCTCAATAACGGTTCTGCCCAGTGCTCAAAGTGACAGTTGGTCTAAAGATGTTATCACTGTGAACTTCCTCTGCAGGAAATTATGCTGATAAAGTGTCTGCGTTTAAAAATAGAAACACAAACTGCAGTGTAGACGGAGCAATAACGCTCCAGAGTCTTGGGCTGTGTGTGAGGATTATGTTAACACCCGTCTTGTGTGTTGTGTCTCGTGTCTCGCCAGGCGGGTTGACGTATCCCTCTGCAACAGGCGTTGGCGCCGGCGTCGGATCTAAGCCACCCAAACCAGGTAGAGTAAACAGAGCAGCTGGTGATTATCAGCAGTTTACGAGGGCCTGCTGACTATGGATTCATAGATTTTGAAGCTTGTTTGCAAGTTCAAGCAGCTCATTATTTCTGGGTGGAGCCACGTTCGGGTAAGATGTGTGCAAAATCAAAGTGTTTGGAGATAGCCCCCCCCCCCCGAGAGACCTCTGGGCCTGCACAGCAAAGTCTTTTTAGTTCATTTTGAAGGAGGAGGGAAAAAAATGACAAACCACAATAACCCACATTGGAGGATTTCACACCACTGTGATTGACTGAACGTCTCTGTTTACTGCACGTGTGAACAGGCTATGGTAACCTGGGAGGTGGTGGAGTATACCAGCCAGGTGAGGCTCTCCACCTTTATGAAAGTTAAGCAATGATGAAAGTAAAATAACCGTCTGATAATGGAACCATTCACGTTGTGTCTCAGGTGCGGGCGTGGTACCTGGATATGGAGGACTCTACCCCCAGTACCCCCAAGGTACACCACTTAGCTCTAAATTCAGCATCAGCAGTTTTCAATATTTCTGCATAATTTCCATATTTCTGCATAAATGTGCATACAAATAAGCGAAGTACAAGTATTTTTTTATTATTATTTTATGTCTGTGTTGCCGCTCAAATGTTTCCTAAGGCCTCAGGATAGTTGCTCAAACACACAGAGACACAGGGAACAGGGCGTGTTGTTACACAGCTGGCAGCAGCCCGGTAACACAGCTGGATCGGTGAAAGAACAGGAGCTCCGGCAATTTTAATAAAACCCATTTTCTCTGATTGTCTAAACAAATGAACTCACAACAAAGACTCATTTGCCTAAAGGAATTAAAGGCCCGAATCCTTGTGTTGTGTTTTCCTCCTCTGAGCATCCAATCAATGCAATTACGACGGAGAGGGGAAGAAATCACATTTAATTCTCGGATTCTTATCCCAGTTTATGAGATAAAGCGGATGAAAATGGGGCTGCGCACACTTCCAAAGTACCTGTAATGTTTGTCAGATCTAGCTGTTGTGTTAAGGGGCTCCCCTGGGTTTCATGGAGCTGACTCTATCTCACCTTTCCTTCACCCTCATGTTTGTTTGGTCCTAGGTGGGTACGTACCTGCCCCGCTGACTCCACAGCAAGGTGAGCAGCACCCTTCCCGCGTTCAGCCGACCTCAGCTTCTGGCTCCAGATCGCTCAAACCGGGATCTGGTTTGGAGAGAACAGAGCAGCAGGCTTGACATCGAAATGTCCTCCTGTTTTGTTTGCAGCCAAAGCAGCAAAGTACGGCGCACTACAGGGTTTCCTCGGAGGTGCAGGAGGGGCGTTCCAAAGAGGTGAGAGGGCTGTGTGGATATGTGTGTGTGTGTGTGTGTGTGTGTGTGTGTGTGGTGGGGTCACTGGGAGGAAACGGATCAAAACCTCCGCTCTCTGCTACAGGCGGAGCCGCGAGATGCCAGGGCAAATTCTGCGGGAGGAGGAAGTAGAAGGATCTCTTGAGATTCAGAGTGACCTCAAGAAACCATGGTGCTACTGCATGATCTAGAATGTACATTTTATATGCAATCAAACCCCATTAGAAACCATATAGAGGAATTTGTTACTTGACTTCATCGTTTTTTTTTTTTTTTTTTTAAAAAAAAAAAAAAAAAAGAAACCCACCGACCCAGAATTCTGTACACATTCTGAAGTGATGTAGGCTGTTCTTGATGGTGCCTTTAGCCTCTTACTTGGTCAATTAAACCAGCTTTTCTCTCTATATTGAACCGGCCTACATAGATGACATCCAGCGTGCTTCCTGTGCATGCTCTGTTTGTGTGTTTGTGTGTGCGTGTGTGTGTTGTTTTTTTTTTTTTGCTTTGTTTTGTTTTGTTTTTTTATTGCCTGCAGATATTTGTGCTGTTGTGTGCCTGGTGTCTGAAGCCTGAGCTGTCACTGTGTCCCAGGACTGCTTTTTAATCCCAGAGGAAGGTGAACCGTGACGGCCGATCCCCTCTCACAGTCGAGGCCCGTCCAAAAAAAAAACCCACAAAAAAAAAAAAAAAAAAAGCGGATGAAATCCCGCCAATCTCGGCATCTGTCCTGGCTCCGCTCCCTCCGATCGCCGCCTCTATTTTTAGACCTGCTGGGCATAAAGCAGCGGGAATTGGGGCTCGGGCCGACCCGGACGCCCTCAGCGACTTTTGCTGATTCGCCGCGGTTCAGCTTCCTCAGCAGTGTCGAGCGTCGCCCCCCGTGTTTGTCCCACTTCCTGTTGGGAGAAGCAGCATTCTGACCATCACCAAAGCGTAGTTGTTGAGACACGCATCCTCCTGTGGCGTGTACACTATGTCTGAATGTCTATGTGTTGTGGGATCAATGCTTTAGTCTCATCGCAGTAGTTATTTACGCTTATGTACTTCGTAATTACCCAAGATCTTTTTTTTTTTTGCACCATAATTGGACTCATATCTTTATTGTTTATCTGGAGTGTGTGAACATAAACAACCTCTTTTAAGCAGTATTTTTTTCCCATTTATTCCCTCGCAGTGTTATTTTACAGAAGCATAAGCTCCCCTTCATTTACTTGAGCGCCTCTCTGACCATTGCGCTGTTGCCAAGTGACCCCCATATCTTTATGTAATTATGTACTGTATTATTGTTTTTTTTTTTTGTTTTTGTTTTTTTACTGCTACATTTGATGTTAGCTGGCTTCAGTTCCTTCCCTCAGTGCTGTGTAAGAACAGTTTTTGAGCCTCACTGGGTCAGACCTTGTCTTATGTGCCGTGGGATACTCTTCATCTTTATTTAAAACTGTTTTTAAAAGGAGGAACAGTGTGATTTTTGCACTTTTTATGTCTCCACGACACACGTGTGACTCGCTCCCGGATGTCCCGGCATTATTTGCTTCATTAAGTAACTAAATAAAATGTGTAAAAAGATCCTGTGTGGTGGTTTTCCTCCCCTTTCTGAGCACATTCCACAGTGGCGGCTGCTTGACCTGAGTAAATGAAAACCACCTGCATTTAAGCCACAAAAACCACATAGAAATAACATGTGGGAGCAGCGATCCGCCTTCGTTCCTCGCTTGTCTATACTTCCTCCCAAATCTCTGCAAACAACAAACCTGCAGACACTTCTGTTTAGAGACTGTAAACTCTGTTCTTGTTGTTCCAGCTGGAAATAATGAAGTAATGTGGTTAGTCTATAGAAATCGTGGTAGGGAACCACTGAACCGAGGGACAGTAGCTCCAACGTTGGACCGGTCCGTCAGAGTCTGACAGCTCAAATGTTACAACACTGAAAAATAGGAAAATGACAACAGAAACCAGTATCGTTTAAAAAAATCTATATAAAGTTGGCTTTTTCCTATGTCTACATCTGCTTTACAATACAAATGTTGGTGTTCTAATAAGGAAAAGAACAACTTTAACTGTTACATCTTGAGAAATTGTACATTCACTTCATGAAGTTTCAGGGATATTTGTGTATTTTGAGATAAAATTAAAATAAACTTATAATCAGTTATACCACTTATCTAAACTACAGAATTTTCCTTCAATTAGATTTCATTTATAATATAGGAAATCCATGATTGTACGTTCAACACATCTACTCTGATTAAGTGGATTTCAACCTACGACAGAGAAAACCTCCAAAACCTGAGATACAACTCTAATATTTCTGTAGGTCTGAGTCAGAGTTTTGAACCAGTGACTCGCCATATGAATGAACACCTCTCCTCAAAGACATAGGGGTGCAGTAGCGTTCTGCCCCACCCTAGCCTTAACAACCAGTGCTGATATTTATTAGCTCTCTTATGCGTGGTATTTATATTTATGATTCTGATCAGCATCTAGAGTTTCATGTAATCACAAATGGTTTTGAAATGACAATCGAGAATCCTTGAATAAGAGGCTGTCTTCCAGCACGTGCTCATCCAGGTGATTGATATCACCTGTATCAACTGTTACTTTATGCTTATTTCTGAAAAATACAACCACTAACTAAAACACCGAATTCACAGAAGCCCTAACCTTGACCCCAGACAGCCTCGTGCTACAGCTGGAGTGGTCAAACCATGATCAGAAGTGGTTGACAGTTCAATTCACAATAAAAAAAAAAATGCTTTGGACATGCTTTTTTTAAAAAAAAAAAAAAAAAAGAAGGAAGATAAAAATAAAGAAGAATGAGCTAATTTCAGAGTTTTTAGTTTTGCTTCTTCTCGTCCTGTTGTCTATTAATAGCAGTCCAGATGCAACTACGCATACTTGTTTCTTTTCCGGCTTTTGGAGGAGTAGAAAGCAGCTTAGATTTAATTTTGATACAATTTAGTGTAATTACCACCCCCATGCCGTTTACCTCAATTTAATCCTGACCCCGCCCCCCACCGAGGACCCGCCCCTCTCCGCCTGAGGCGCCTTCTGATTGGCTGCCTTTGCCCCCCCGCTGGCCGTCCCGCCTCCTCATTGGTCGGAGGCGGTCTTGGGCGAAGCGCCGCAGAAAGCGTGCCGCAGGAAGCACCTCGACCGCCGGGTTGGCTCCGCTGCTGCTGCTCGGACGCGCCGCTTACCCGTCACACAGAGGCGGCCGGCTCTCTCCCGGAGCTCTGCGTCGGTGGGTGGATGAGGTTGATGCTGTTTTGCTGCACCTGGAAGGAAGAACGCATGGGAGAGGAAGAAGGTGAGAGCGCACGGGGCGGCGGCGGGTGCGCTCTGCACCTCCGTCCGCGCAGCTTTTGCTCCCTTTTTTTTTTTTGTTACTATTTTAGTCACTTTATTCTTAAATCAGTTGCTGCCGAGCCAGGTTTGTTTGTTTCTCTGTGCAGCACAAGTCGTTTCTTCGCATCTATATTCAGCCATCCTGTTTGAATGACAACAGTCTGTTCCTCCTCTTCCTCCGTCAGAGCCGCCCAATGTGCCAAGTGTTTATTGCACATAAACACATAATAAACCCCGGTACAGGAAGCACTATTGACCTACGGTCATTTACCAAACGTAGCTTTTATAGCTAATAGCTGTTGTATTTTTTTAAAGGTTCAATTGAACTCTTTTTTGTGTGTGCGTAAATAACATAAGCCTACCCTTGCTCAGCTGTGGATACAGGAAGAGCTTTGGTGATAACTTTGTGAATGCTTCTGAAATGTTTTGTTTTTTATTCTATAGAAATAGAAAAGAAGATTGCTTAAATATGTTTACATTCACATAATAAGCTGTCCTCTCAGAGTACTTATGTTCCCCTCTGGTTTTATTTTGAAAATCTGCATGTATCTTCTAATGTGTGGTATTTATATCCACATATTTACATACATTCTTGTCTTTTGTACATATGGAGATACTGCAGCCTTTGTGTTTCCTGATAATGATTGATCGCAGGGTGCTAAAGCTGTCTTAACTTACTTAACTTTACAGTGCACGCTTTGTGTGACCCTGACTCACTCGACGTTAGAGTGTGCGTGAGTGTGTGTCACCGGCACGAGGAAGTCCTGTGAGAATTTGTGAGCTGTGAGGGTCACCGCGCCGATCCATACTGCACGGCGTGCTTGCGCGTGTTTAAAGGGGTCGTTTATCATGCGCCGCTGATGAAGGAGAAGAGTGCTGTGCACAAACAGCGGAGGTGAGTAACGTTAATCAAACGGGGCCTCAGTGATGGAGGAGGAGAGCGAGTTATGGGCCAGCGGGATCAATAAAGAAACACACCAGTCGGCACAGCCGTGGGGACTCACCTCGCAGCCCTGTAGGCGACGCCGCTCTGAGATGGAGGGATGGGGGGGGGGGCAAGGGATGAATACTAAAAAGTCTGGCTGCGGTTCAGCGCCGGCTGAGTCCAGAGGTCTTTGAACTGCTCACCATAATCCTTACCTCAGCAGCCCTGCAGATTTCTCTCAAACTTCACAATCCCGCTCGTGTCCAATCCGCCCGACAGCCCCCCCCCCCGGCGTGTCTCTCGAGTGACTTTGAGGCTTACAGGCACATCTGCTGCCTCACCTCCCACGCAGGAACTCTGTGATATGTGCTGCGTTCACTGACACCTCGTGTTGCTTGTCGTTTCAGCCGGGGGAAGTTTGCCCGTTTGCGCGGCGTGCAAACAGAGAATCTACGATGAGCAGTACCTGCAGGCGCTCAACAGTGACTGGCACGCCGTCTGCTTCAGGTACGTTTACACGCATTGAACGCTCCTGCAGTAAACAACCCTTCTTCTTCTTCTTCTTCTTCTTCTTTTTCCAAACACTGGATCGTCCGCGGCGGGAGGCCTGTTTGGTTTCACTTCCTAAAGGTTTTGTCTTGACGAGAATGGGCAGGTTTAGGTTTCGCTTTCAGTTCGCTTGACTCCCCCCCGTGAGACCACCGCCGCGTCTTTGCACCATCAACACCACGCGTCGGTATCCAGGCTTCGATCTGTGCGTCTCTTTTTCTCTCCTTAGGTCTTGAATGTCACGGTAAACGCCCTCATCACATCCCACAACCGAGCCTCCGCCCCCTCCGCCCCCGCTCGACAGCCCGACTCTCGCCTGAGAGAAAACTCATCACTCGATGTATCATTAATGGCTTTCCCTCGGCCGGATGTCTGAATTGGAAACCCGAGGAGGCCTGGGCTCCACGCCGGCGCGGGTTTCGCGCGCGCCCTTCGAGGGTGCGGGGTTACATCCGGCCATCTGGGCGCGATTGACGGACGGCAGCGAGCCGGCGCCGCCCCGCCGGACCCGTTCACACCGGCGCGTGCTCTGCTCCCGCCGGCGTCAACGGGTTTCCGCCCGACCGCCGCCCCCACCCGTCGGCGCGTCCGAGCGTCGTCCTCGGCGGCTGCTGCTTCGGTGTCCGCCCGCCAGCAGATGTCACAGTTGCTGCGAGCGAAGCTCCGGAGCTTCGGCGGCCTGCCAGCGATGTCAAAAAAAAAAACAAAAACGAATTCTAAACGAGGCCGACCGCCACGGAGCGCTGTTGTGTATCCTCCAGGTTTGACCGCTAATGCTCCCGGGGATGCGCCCACGTCCCGGAGCCGCGCTCACATTTAGAGCGCTGCTGAATGTGGCCACAACACTTGGTCGCCCAGTTTAGAGCAGTTTGGGTGAGAGGATCCTGCATCCGCAATGAGTGTGTGCTCATAATGAAACTTACCAGAAGGTTAATTGCCGAGATATCCACAACTGCACTCTCTCTTTTACTTTTGTAATTGCACACTTTGTTTCTATGACAACATAGATGGAGGGGTCAGATCAGAGTTTCTCTTAAATGGGACTCAGTAATGGGGATTTAGCCGCTGAAAATGGTGAAGGCAAATATCGGGGTCAGGAGACACAAGCTGTTGGTTCCCCAGAACCTTCTTAATCTATATGTAATCTGCTGCGTGTCTGTTTTATTGGCTGTAAAGTCCATGGATTCAATCCAGCAGATTCTAACAATATATTGGCTTTAGATCGCGGGGAGGATGAATGTCTGCAGTCTGTGTGTCGGATGTCACTCGGCTTTAGATGCAGGTCATAGCTGCATGTGAGGAAAGGGGGAAATATGGGTACAGATGGCGTGTCCTCCCGTGAATAATCCCTGCACGTCCCCGAGAATCACATGCGTAGCAACAAGAAGGAATAATTACTGAATTCAGATTTAAATCCTGAGGGACAGCCGGAGTGCTGTGGAAAGGGAGGATTTGAGACGTCTTCGAGACCTTTATGGAAAATTCATTGGTGGAAATGGAGCTTTTTTTTTTTTTTTTTTTTTTTTAAAAACACGCTCGGGGGGTACTGCGAGTGAGATTGATGGCTGTAAGAAAGTGCCTGCGACTGTTATATGGAGACTGCAGGGAGTCCCTCGGGTGCAGAGAAAGCATCTCCAGTCAGTGGCTCAGCTTACAGAAAATTCGCGGCGAGATCACCTCGGAGAGTTCAGTTTGCTCCAGATCTAAACTCAACACACTCGCAAAACAACACACAATGGCTTGTTCTTTAGCTGCACAGTCGTGACCATGATCGTGTTATATTTCATTATTTTTGAACAATTCATTCTTCCTGAATAGGCCTCAGGATAAAGGACTTCTAGTAAAGTCAAACCTCGGTTTTCAACCACAATCCGTTCCAGAAGGCGGTTCGAGAAGTGATTTGTTTGAATTCTGAATCTATTTTTCCCATTACAAATCATGGAAAACATTTTAATCTGTTCAAAGACTAAAAAAAATGCCTTTTTTAAGCCTTTTTTCATTATTTTACACCATAAACTGCATAAATAAGTAGAGTAGGTAATGTATACATAAATAATATAAATAAATAATATACATGTAATAAATAAACTGAATTAATAGAGTAGGCTAGGCTGGAGAATGTATTGCCGTAACTGTCCATCCCCAGCCTCGTTTACAGATACGGTAAATAACAGGTAAAAATCGCTCCCTTTACACTCAAAACGACTAACGAAAATACAGTTACTTTTTTCTTTTCTTTGCGTTAAGAACAGCGAACACGTCTGCGTACAGCTGTTGTCAATAACAACGAACGGAGTCAGTCGGCATCCAGGCCGCGCGGTCGGGTTTTCTCGGGTCCTCTCGGCTCATCTCGGCTCATCTCGCGGGGTTCAACTTTCGAATTTTTGTTCGACATCGGAAGCAAAAAAATCTCGAATTTTTCGTTCGAACTCTGATTTGTTCGAGGTCTGGGACGTTGGAAAACCGAAGCTTGACTGTATATTGATGGGGCTTTGAGAGGACATAGTAAAAGTGGCTCTTGACATTTTAGCATCATTGAGACTTAAAAATGGAAAAGTACACTTTTAGTTACATTCATCCAGTTTGAATATAATAGTGAAACTGGAGGGAATGAATTCAGCTTTGTGCAGATTTCCCTAGATTGCATTATGTGCAAAACCCCCCAGATGTCTTTTTTTCTGGCTTCCTCTAAATGTGTGATGATGAAACTAGGCGCATCACTTGAACTTGGTTTTGGTTCTGAGCTCTGCTGCAGTCTCTCTGCAGCGCAGTGCTGCGACGTCTTCCAGCACAAATATTTTGGCTTCACACTCCCTCGCCACTCCCTGAGGATTTTATGGATTTGAATGCGATCATTTGCATAATGGTGCCCTGCAGCTTTTTGTAGTTGGCATGCATCCTCCGGTGATGAACCAGGAAAAAGCCATTTTCTCCACATCCAGTGGAATGTTTGCACCCATTTAATTAAAGGAGCATTTAAAAAAAATGAAAAGAAGATTCACTCTACATAAGTAAGGATGAGGATGAGTGGACTTACATTGAGATTACATTGAAATAAGTGTCAGTATTTAATTGATAGTGATAACCTGCTTTGTTTGTTGTTGTTTTCTTTATTTAAATGCACGTTAAAGTAGGCCTTTTCCGATCTGCTCCCCATCTTGCTGCTGCAGCAAAGCCGTGGAGTTTGCCTCAGAAACAGACGGAGCTGCAGTGACTCAGCTCTTTCTCTCTGCAGAAAGAATTCTGCCTGGCGACAGAAGCTGCAGGACGCGGCGGATGATTCACTGCGCGTCAGGTTGTTTGGAGTCAGCACAACATTCGCAGCGAACCCTCGCTGTTCGGCTGTTGTTGACGGTGCCTCGGGCGCTGCGGAGCCCGTAAAGTCATCGGCGGGCAAAGTTCATGTCGGTGCAACAGCTGAGAGATTTTAGGCGGAATCTTCTCTTCTTTGCGCTTAATTAAATATTAATGCTGCTGGGTTGCTCTTTTACCTTCTTCAAACATGGCTGGCTTGAAATGAAAAGAAGGGGGGAAATAAAGTACATTTCAAGTGTCAATGGTGATTTCTAAACATATCTACAACAAGCCTCATGACAGGAAGTACTCCTTGATGCAGTCATGGAAAAATCTACTCATTTCTCTGGCAGCCCCTGAAGGTTCGCTGACGTTTTGACAAAGGAAGGGAAGGTGCTGCACACGCACACTCTTTTAATACCTGCAACATGAAAAGTGTTTTGTCCCCTCGGTGATCTGACAGACACACACAAAAAAAAAAACAGTTCACACGCGTCTTCCTGTCGTTACTTCTTCCGCCTCCCTCAGCACGTCATTAACTGAAGACATCCACCTCTCAGTGAGTCTCTACAACCACGTAGAACTTCTACCCACCCCAGCAAAGTGTTAAGAGTTCAAACCTGCTGATAACGTTTGGGTGGGGGGGGGCAGGACTCATCCTGCGGCCCGCCACGTTCCGATTAATCACCTGATGTAGAGTTCCAGCCTTCAGCTCGCTCTGTGCCTCCTTAATCCCACTGTGAAAATGGGATTTGAGGAAAAGGAAGATTAGCGTCCCCGTTTTTTGGTTTTTTTTCTCTCCTCTCTGTTGTAAGTCCCGTTTCATTAGAGGAAACCTGGTTTTAACTTTATCAATCAAATCATGAAGCAGCGGTGGAACAATGTGCTCTCGGGCGCCGTTGACATTCGCTCATTCAGTCCCTCGCAGGTTTGAATCCATTTGCACCCGAGCGAGGTCGCCCGCCTTCAGTAGGAAGTGTCTGCGGCACAACACGTGCACGCCGCGCACAACACACACCCCCAGCTGGTGGCCTGGGCTGAAGGCTCCAGCGGTTTTAATGTCTCGTGCTTCTCCAAACTGTAAACTGCACGAAATGATTCGAAACGCCTCCATACGAGCGCGTTCCAATACGGTTTTTCAGGGCGTCGTTCTCACCCCAGCGAGGCTGAAATACCCGACAAAAAAGAACACAAATATCCACACACGTGGTGCTCACTGATATCACCTCATACGCACACACGCCTGTGTTCCTTTCACTGGTTTTGTTCCGAGGTTCTGTTACCTCAAGGGTCAGGTTCGCTCCCACATCAGTGTCTTTTCTTTGTGTGTGCGTTTGTGTGTGTGTGTGTGTGTGGGGGGCTATAGACACTCTAAACCTTTTAGCAAAAGTGAGATTCTAATGAATGAGAGCTCTGCCGTCCAGAATCCCGTTGAACAACGCTTATCATGTTTTCCAGAGCTCTCTGAAACCTTTCACGGCGCCCCCACTCCCCACCCCCCACCCACCCAGGCTGTGAAACCAGTGAGACGAGCGCACGCCGCCCGTCAGTCAGCCCAGCTTAACGCTGACAAAGAAAACTGCTGCGGTGCACGTCGTTTATTCGCCGACGGTCTGCCGGGGGCCCGCGTTCACCCGCTGAATAGACTGCCGGGCGTCTGTGTGCGGAACTTTTTGTTGAGCGGGCAGTGCGGAGCCAAGTCTGTAGAGGGAGCCATTATATCTGCTCTTTAAAACGCGTCACCCGCTTTCTGTTTCAGGACTTTACTTTGTGTCCCCGTGACGAAAGAAAAGGGGGAAAAAAAAAACAGAAGCGAACGGCGTTTTAAAATGCGGGTGAGCTCGCGCTGAGGCGAAGGATGGACGGTTTGAAACATTTATGCGACAGGGTGACCTCATCGCTGTGGCATTGCTCAGAATGTTGCCATGGAGATGGCAGAGGAGGAGGTGGGCATTGAGGGGTGCATGGGAATGAGCTGGGAGTCTCCTTGGGCGCGTGCGTGGATCCAAGGAATCCGATGCGATTGGGACTCTTGATGAATGACTTTCGAGCGACGCTCATCCTTTTTCTGGGAGGTTTTGTCATTGAAAATTGGCACAGGCCTGCGTGTGTGTGTGTGTGTGTGTGTGTGTGTGTATCCTTTTTCCCCCAGAAGTTTTTGGTCCTGCTCATGATCGTTTAACCTCCAGTAACAACATCGTATTGTTTAATATTGTTTAATCCTTCCTTTTGGCAGGCTCTTATTGGCTTATCGATCACGAGCACTCAAAGAGCGCTTCTACTGTCTTTGCAGGTCAACGGAGATGGATGCTAGACGACTTAATAATGAATGAGTTGGCAAAAAATGTTTGTGCGTGCACATCGAGGTGCACACTGTTTTTGGTTCCTCTTAGAGCGTTAACAAGGACTTTTTTTTACTGTTATCAGTTCACCTGCATGGCTTGCTAAATGCTGTTGCGCTTATTTACGGTAAACGCTATCAGGTTGATTGATTAAAATACAAAATCTCGTAGAGAGGTTTGAGGCCAGCATGGGCGGATTCGTCCTTCCTGATGATTCAGTGAAATAATTCCGTTGAGTTTAATAAAGGGAGCTGGCTACAGTTACAAAAGTCTCCAGGAAAAAAGGTTCTGTGGTCTGAACCACAGGAAGGAGCTTTTGTTTGTGGTTTTCAGATTCATGGTGGATCAGAGAAGGTGCTCCTTGGGAATGTATCGGAGTCATTCGATTGATAGCATGTTGTCAAACTGTAGTTAATGGAAACATGGAAAATAGTGACATTTAATAATGAAAAATTAAATAATATTGACTAATGATCATTTGGGAAGATTCTGGACGTCTTCAGAATTTTCTTCAACTTTAGTCGTTGTAGAGCAAAAAGTTTAAATAAAATGATAATATGTTAGTATAAGTAAAGCCATGGGAGCTGTCATGTCACATAGAAATTTGACGACCTCTGTAACAGTGGCAAGTGAAACCTTGTCAGGTGTGTCTGATCTTTGCTTCCAGATTTAAATATTATTTTACCCATCACTTGCACAAGGGGGCTTATTATCACCGTCAGAACTATCAATTATGTTCTCACTAAGTTGTCATTAGATGTGTTAAAGTCCAGTTTACTGAGACCAGTAAAACTCGTCAACACGTTGTCAACGTCATTTAGTGTGATTGTTTTCGGGGGCTGTTTTTATGTGCTAATGCAAAACTGCTCAGTAAGGCGCTGCTAAGAATAAATGCTGACGTGTGGATGAAGTTACTTAAATGAGTTTTCATTATTTGGTAAATTCATGTTCTCTTAGGGAGGGGTTTCAGGGCCAGAGTTGGGGGAGTTATCTCAGGATAATGTCATTATAAATCGTGCCATTTATGGTGTCAGCATCGACAGTTCGGAGCAGGAGCCACGATTGCCCTCGTCCCGACGCTGCTGGTTCTGAAGGAACTTCTCTGGTGCCCTGATTCGTTCATCCGATGATGAACCTCTCTTCCACTTTCAGATGTTGTGAGTGCAGCGCATCCCTCTCTCGCTGGTATTATGAAAAAGATGGACGGCTCTTCTGCAAGAACGACTACTGGGCCAAGTTCGGAGAGCTGTGCCACGGCTGCAACGACCCGATCGCCACCGGCCTCATCATGGTAAACAGATCCGCGATCTGATTTCTGGATCAACACATGCTGCACACACGGTATATGAGGGAGGTGGAGCAACCCTGCTGTTCCATTATAGAGTACACCGTAGCGTCACGGGATGAAGGAGCTTGTTTGTTTGGTAGCGACACGTGTGAAGGGAGGAAACATTTGTTCTGCATAGTTGTTAAAAAAAAACAAAAAAACCTAATGTCTGTCTGCTAAACGTGTAATTTCTGAAACACAAGAGTTCAATCTAAGCCGAAAACAAGAGGGAACCAATGTTTTGCCATCAGTTTGTGGTTGTTCCGGAGGAGCCTGTCATGGTGAAAAGTTTCACTGGCTGAACATCGAATATCCTCTGACACATTCGCCCTGCAGTTAGATCCGGTAGTCTGGAGCTTCTGACAAGTCATGTGTCAGGGCCATCCAGAACAGAAATCAGTCACGGTTGTGTGTGTGTGTGTGTGTGTGCGTGCGTGTGCGTGTGTGTTTTCATCTACACTGCCTCCAGACAGCTTGCCCTTTGCAGCTCCATCTCAGTAATGAAGCACTGAGACTCTAATGCAAATGAGGCGGAGGGACACTGCAGCTGCACCAATGGTGTAGCCTTGACCGTGAAATACTTGGAATGCCATCATTGTTGGTTTTAACCACAATCAGGGAGGGTGCTTTTGTGAGCATTATCTAAACCTATTCACTGAGTCATTTTCTTTTAGCTAAGTTGTGAATTATTGAACACTGGATTTGATGTTTCTTTTTTTTTAAGTCGCCCAAACCTCACTGCTTAAGTCACAAGTCAATATTTCACTTTATTGTTCCCATATCAAATTTGACTCACATGTTCTGAAAATTGCAATTATGTTCACATCACTTTTGTTAAATTAGTGAATATAACCAAAAAGACTCAAATCTGATGCAAATGATAAGTGAAACATGTGAGATTCAGGAACTATGACTGCGTTCGCATGAGGAACTAATCTTCCAACTTCCTTGTTGATACCTTGTGTGTATCAGTAGATGAGCTCATGTGAGAGGTTTAAGAATCAGTGGTGGCAGCTGATTTGGCTCGATCTTCTTCTTTTTGATATTGTGAAACTGGAAATTTTTTTTTGCGGCAAAATTAGAAAGTCCCATCGTACTTTCTCACTCCTGTCTGTTTCAGCTGATTTTACGGGCAGAATCTGTAGGATGTTTCTATACATGCTTGACACTTCTTATCGGCAGCGGCAAATCATATTTGTTAGCTGTGTTGTGACAGTGTTTCCTTGACAACGAGATCAGCTGGGGATGATCTCACCCGAGCGTTGGACGCGGTGCGGCGATGACTCCTGCTTTGCATCATTTTGTGGACGAAAACCAGTTGTTTTGTTTGTAAGATGTCTGAGGGAGGTCAGAGCTTTGTTATTCTAAATGTTAAAGCCAGTCTTCAAGCCGGATTTACACACTGCTGATTATTTTAACTGCTGTGTTTTGAGTAATATCTGTTTTTAGCGTAGAAGTGCCGAGAAGAGATGCTGTGGGCCCTGTGGCCTGGCTTGATCTGACCTCTGAACTGTCACTATTATTACCAACGCTTTTGAATCTGGTTACAGGATGCAGCCGTGCACTACTACTGCAGTAACTTGACTTAGTTTAATTTAGAATCCCTTTTGACACACGACTCAAGAAGGTTAAATATTAGTAGCTCAGGACAAATAGCAGCGGTCGAGTCCAGAACCTTCTGGATTGTAGATCGATCCCCGCTGTCTTCTTCTGCTACTTAACCATCACCATAATGTCCACTTGATGGGACCCTTCAGTCCGGAGCTTAAAATCCCCCTGGAGCTTGGCCCAGTTTTGCGCAGTAATTTATGGACATGACTTTCTTTTTGTACCTTACAGACACAGACTGTATAAAAAACACGGTCGTAGCCTGAAAAGGGCTGAAAAGTGAAGCCATGAAGCAACTTTAGGTGCAGTAGCACAGAGATCGGCTAAGGGCTGGCTCCAAAAAACCCATGGCTCTAATTCAGTCCAGTTCATTTTCTATCATGAAATACTTATTCATTAAATTACTGAACATCAGTTTAGTTCACGTCCAAGTTTGAATTTAGTGTGAAGCTTCTTAGTAATGTTTAGTTCTGTGATTTTTGTAGGTTTTGCTGAGGGCCGAGTTATTAATCTTGCGATATTCTTGGTTCTCTGATGCACTTTTCTAATCTGAAGTGGATTCCATTGTCGCAATCTTGGTGATGTGAATACACCAGCATGTCACTGACTCCAGGCATAAAGAGTGATGTCATCCACATAGAGGAGGTGTTAACATTGTAAATTTCTAGACTTGTGAGGCCATAACGCCTCTTAATATGACACTAACATCATTGATGTCTGAAGACAATGTTGAGAAGAGGCAGGTTATTGGTTGGTTATTTGGATTTTGATTGAAATATTTGAATTCTGCTCCTGTAGTTTCTTATTTAATGAAAGATGAAGCCATTAGCCTGATATTCTGAACCTTCTCCTCCCACAACCACAATAAGAAAAAACTCCACATGATCGTCTTGTTCTGATCCACAGTTGACTTCAAAACCAAAAGGCCATGATATAACAAAAATCCAGTACAAGAAAAATAAAAAGGGAAAAAGAAAACAAGAGAGAGAGAGAAAGAGAGAGAGAGAGACAAACAACTGTGTTGCTACACTCCATACAGCCTGACCGAACCCCCCAGGTTACCACACCCACAGATCCCTGCGCATACAATTTGCAATCAAATATGCATATTGGGAAATCACAACATACTCCTGAATATCCACACAGTCATTTCAAATATCACAAAGACAACATAAAACATTTTTTTTTAATCTTCAATCAATTATCAACATGCATTGAAATGAAATCAATGTAACTATGGATTTATTCATGTGAACTGTCAATATTTTCACCTAAATAATGTAAATAGCTCCGTATTTAACATAAAACAATCTTCAATGATTAAACTCAAATTATTATCCAAATACTACTCAGTCAAAATAGTATTTAGGCTCCTACAGCTTCCTTCAAACTCCTAATCCATCTGTCATATCTTCACTTCCTTTTTCTTTTTCTGACTGCCCCAGGTCTTCCCTTTCTGTGTCTGCCCTGAATTTTAGGGAAATACCACGTGGTGAAAAGAAACTCCACCGTTGTGCTTGTTGACCTTCACACAGATCAGTGTGCGAAGCGAGTGAGTCTCCAGAGCTTTACGGACCAGCCGTGTCTCTCAGCAGTCTGTCACCACAAATTTAACATTCACCGAGAGCCAGTGAAAATGGGACATCTGATGTCTGTTAATATTTGCACACTCAGATGAAATTCCATCTCTGGCTTCTAGGGAGAAAAGGGGACGACATTTGTCATGCGGGACATCGTAGTGACACTAACTAAATGAGACAGAAGCTCCAGACAGCAAAGACATGGCTGGGCAGAGAGATCCAGAGGGGCACGCGAGCTCAGTCCTGTTAATGGTGTGGGCAGGTATATCTCCTGACACAACAGGACGTCCTGAGCTTATTGATCATGTGACAGCTGAAAATAATGATTTCTGAAATATATACCTCTGTTAGCTCTGCTTACATTCAGAGAAATGCTGAAAACTAACATTTTGTCCAGAGTTCATGCCTTTTTGAACCCTAATATAAAGTCTTCCAGCCAACACATTTTGAGATTGAAACCAAAAATTCATTCATGTGGTTTACAGAATTAAAATCTGTTGGATTATAAAGAAGGATGGACCTTAATGTATGTATTTATTCTGTCATATTGCGGACAAGTTGCTTGGTTAATATCCTTAAAGGCTACACCAGCCAGTCAGAGGTGTAAAGAAACACGCCCTTTATGCTATCAGCTATAATTTGATATTACACATCATCTCGTCTTTGCATTAATTCAGATTCTTTAGAAGCACAGGGCCCGTCACTATTGCTGCTCCTGCCCTACATATGTGGCTGCAGCATCAGAGGAGAGGGAGGAATTTAGTGGAGACACAGAGGGGTGGCGGGGGGTGGGAGGGGTGGAAGGGTGTGTGTTGCTGAAGCAGCCGGTTGGCCTGCGTGCAAGACAGGAGGGGGGCGGGGCCAAACAGGAAGATGAGGTCATAGCAAAAGTGAGAGGAGAGGAGGAAGGGGGGCGGGCGGCTGCGGGTGGAGCCTGGACGAGTGACATTTGTTCCAGAGATGAGCTCAGCCGCGGAGGCTTGAGCTGCTCCCTCCCTCTCCCTCCCTCCCCTCCGCCGTTCGCCGGCTCGGGCCGCGGCCAGCGTTTTTTGTTGTGACAGCGAGGGATCCGGCCTGCCTCCGGCGGAATGAACTAGAGCAGCGGGGAGGGGACGCCAGCGTCTGCTGACATGGTGGGAGACTTGTTCCTCTGGAGCTTCTGCTGTCTCAGGCTGTGGAAGCGGGACAAGAAGGTGAGGTCCTCCGCCGTCCTTCACCGCTGACGCCGCCTCTGGATTATTGATGCGGAGATGCACACGAGCCGGCAGAAGGAGCGGGGAGGCGGGGAGTCTCCAGGGACCGGTCGGGGTGGTTTGGACAGATGCTTGTGCGAAGACCCTTAATCTCAAATCCTAAAACTGAAGTTAAAGCACGATTCTGGGTCTCCCTGCCCGTGCACCATTTAAAACTGGGTCAGTGTATTACTCAGTAATTATAGATCTGTGTGGCGCTGTCCTGATCTCTCTTCTTTTTTTTTTTTTTTTTTTCCCACCTCATGAAAAACTGATGAGCAACTGCATGGGTGCTATTTTTAGAACACATTTTGGTTGCGATAAAAGTCCGATTCAGGTGCGCTTTTGGCCACGTTTGAAGACAGCAGCAGCCGTGTTTATTAAGCGTGTCACTTTGCGGTGTTATTTTTATTCACCGCCTCCATGCAGATGCAGGCTGGAGAGTGGAGAGTAAACCACGCTGGGGACGCAGGAAGGAGGGTGAATGCATGTGCGAAGCCCAGGCCTGCATGTTCTGTGGTACCATTTGTAGCTGAAGGGGGTTTCCATTCAGCGTGCATCAATGTGGGCTACTGTTTTCTCCCTGGGCCTTTCAGTTTGATTGTATTTACCCGAATGGCTTCAACTGTAAAAAAAAAAGCGGTTAAAGGAAATGAGGATCACGTCTTCTCTGTCTGGCGTAGCAGTTTTTACCGGTTGGCATTAGGGGACCCCCCCTCCCTCCCTCCCTCCCTGAGACATGTTCAGGATCTGACCCATTTCTTACTCTCTGGCTGAGGGGAGTGTAGGATACCTTCCGCACGTGCCGCTTTAGCTTTTTTATTCTAAACATCCACATGATGTCATTGTGTAAACACGCTCGGTTTGTTATTTCTTCGTTCTGGGAGCGCAGCCACATGCGGGCCCGCGTTCATTGAATTTGTCAGGCGCGGGGATGAGTGGTGCCAGATCGGTGCCATAACTCCAGCGAGGCTGCTCGGCATCACCTTCGGCAATGTGATAGCGTCAGTGTTCCGCATTTAGCCGTGGCAACGAGGTCAAAGGTGTTGGCGCGTTGAAACCTGTGCTCGTGTTACGTGTTTGCTTAAACTTCGGGTTTCACCTGCGAATAATTCACATATTAGGTGATGGTTTCCCCCCGTTCTTCTTACAATGAGCCCCTGATGCAACAGATAACCTTAGACAGTGTTTAAAGTTAATGTATAAACTAATGACACCTGTATTTGTGTTAATCCTTTTTTCTGCTGCACTTTCCCCCAGTCATGGTATACCCTCTTTAATCTGGTGAAGGCATTGTACGATCACCACGGACGACCAACGGAAAATAGAAATAAAATACCGTGGGAAACCTCGAATGTCTCAAAAATAAATAAAGCCACACGAGGGAACTGGAAATATTAGAGTTCTAAAAAAAGGAGCGACTACAGTGTAAAGCAGAAGTAAGGCGGTGACCTATGAGACAATGTCTCCGATGGAAGAGAGCGTCACGTTTGAACTTTCTGACGATCTCTGCTCCCTGGGGGCCGTGACACCCACCTAAACCGAAAGGGTGCGGAGGTTACACATAACAACTGAACTCAAGAGCAGGAAGCCTTCACCCCCCCACCCCACCCACCCCCCATGACCACACGGGCATGCTGGGATGGTTGTTGACGGCCGTCACCGTCGGGGTGGCGACCAGGCATCAAACGTAGTCCTCACGTGTGGCGATCGCCTCACTCAAATCATTAAGCATGCACACACCGACGAGCAGTTTGTTATTGCACGTGATGCGCCGTGGAACTCGCTTTCGGTCACATGCTGCAATTTCAAACAAAGAGGGACTTTATTTCTCTAAAGAAATTTCTCTTCCTCTCTTCCTGTTCCCTTTTTAGAGAGGAAGCATGTCCTAAATGTGAGGACACCAGCTGGCGTGGGCCTAATGTGGTTTTTACAGAGGGTGTGTGTGTGTGTGTGTGCGCGTGTGTGTGTGATGGCAAATGGCAGCCTGTGTCAGACGAACACATATTTACGTCTCTGTCCAGCTGTCCTCTTTTTCCGTCTTTGTGACACCCAAAATGACCGTCATCATCAGACACGGCTGAATACTCAAGAGTTGACGCAACTTCAATATTTAGAATGAAAGAATTACCCGAAAGACAATTTAAGTGGTCCCACAACTCGTTCAATGAATCCTATATATATTTAAAAAAAACAAAAAAAAACAACAATGAAGCGCTCGGGTTTGTTACGCTGTGGTGTTTGCCTGAAGGCTTTAACTGGGAGCAGATGCGTGTGGTAATTATCCAAAAATGAGTTAATTGCGGTTGCAGGACGTCCCCCCTCCCACCAGGTTGTGGGCCGTCGGCGTGTGTTTATCTGCCTGGGTGCCCTCGTGGTCTCGGTGCCGCTCTGCTCAGAAGACACGTATGGCCACGCACCATCATTTCATTAATCCTTCTCGTTTCATTTTTTTTGCCGCCCGACGCACCCTTATTGCTTTTCCGCCGTGGAAGAACTGCGATTTTTTCCCCCCTTTTTTTTTTTTTCCAGCCAAGAGAGCTCGGATAGAGACGCGCGCACCATTTCGAATCAAGTCGCTCGCTTCGTTGTTTGCCGCCGTGTCCTGAGTCGCTCCGCTTTATCTCGCCGTTGCAGTGGCATCAGGTCCAGTCGGGCTTCCTATCAAGGCTTAAAGCGCTACAAAAATAAAAGCACGTGCGCAGCTCAGAGGGCACAAAGAGCAAGAGCTCCCGTGTCGTCAGTCTTCAGGTTACGTCCCGGATGACTCATTGGGTCCAAAGGTCACCTCTATTGATGTTTGAGTCACAGCGTGATGACACCAATCAAGGATGGACAGATCCAATTTAGATTGTTTCATCTGTTTTATTTTGTCATTTTAACAACATGACTCTAGTCTGGAAATAAATAAATAAAAAAAGGTCCAAATCTGAAACCCCCAGCAGAAACATCATAATCCGCTAGAGTGATTTATCTTTCCCTTTCTGGGCCATAACTCAATTTCCTCTCTTGTTTGCAAAACTGCCCAAAGCTCCAGAGCAGTATCTGGCGCTGGCAAATTGAATTTCCCTCTCAGCCGTTACCATTAATAACCAGAAAAGGGCCGTCTCTGGCCCGTTATTACAGCCTCATGTTGTCTGTGGCTCAGTTGAAAGCACTGCTGTGAAGTCCTGCCCATCATCTCACTCTTCTTCTGGGCTTTCTCCAAGCATTTGCATGTATGTTGGCGTCTCCTCTGCCCCCCCCTCCCGGCCCTCATGCCCCCTGCTGTTAGCAGGTGGGGTGAAGAGGCCCGGTATGGTCTGAGCCTGGTCCTGCTCAAGGTTTCTTCCTGTTAAAAGGGAGTTTTCCCTTGCCACTGGAGGGGGGGGGGCAGGTCGTGGCTTTGTGTAAAGCCCCTAGAGGCAAGTGTGATGGTATCAGACGCTGTATAAATGAAGATGGATTTGAATTTCCCTCTTTGCCCCGCAGGTCGCAGGAGAGCAGAAGTACCACCCAGAATGTTTCACTTGCCTGAACTGCCGGACGTTCATCGGTGACGGAGACACGTACGCTTTGGTGGAGAGGTCGAAACTCTACTGGTGAGGGGCTCAAACCTCTGTTGTCTGATTTCGGTATTATTACTGTCTCCCTGACGAATAACCACCAAAGCTGCGGAGGAAACCAGAGCTGCTGCTGCTGTACAAAAACATGAATTTATGCAACTAAATGTGGGCCTGAGGGATTCGTTATCACAGTGTCTCGGGGTAAAATCACAGTAAGCAGTATTCCGCTGCACTTAAAAGTTTGACGTTTCGGAAAATGAGTAGCCTGATAATTGCAGGATGCTATTTAAAGTGCAGTTATGCTAAGCTTGTGAGGGGCTGATTACAGCTCCCAGTTTGCAGATTGCAGCTCTAATACCTCGAGCAGAAAGGAAAACACTGTCTCGTGACTGCCAGAAGTCTCGGAGTGTTGATTGTAAAACAAACTGCATTACACAGAGATGCACGGAGACAGGGCGCGCTTTGTCCTTTCCTCTGAGTGGAAGTGGATGATGGCGGCGTCGTCGTGCCAACCGGGTCAATTCAGGTCGCCGGAGGCAAGAAATCAGCGGGTTTCATCTGTCTAATGTCCATGCTCTTCTTCTGCCCTCCCCCCACCTCACCTCACCTCACCAGTGGTCACTGTTACTACCAGACCGTCCTCACGCCGGAGTCTCTGCCCAACTCGCCCTCCTCGCAGATCCCCCACACCGTCACGCTCGTGTCCATCCCGGGCTCGGACGGCGCCGACGGCGAGCACAAGGGCCGAGGTTTCTCCGTGGCCATCGACCAGTCGGTCAGCCCCGCCAACGGCTTCGGTCAGGAAAATGGACACACTCTCCGCGTCTCCCAGTAAGTCCACCGCTACCGCAGGAGGGCCGAGATGAGACAGAGCTCTGCTAGTCGAACACGACTGACCTGCTCTGAGACAGAGACTGCGTCTGAGAAAGGCACGTGACGAGTGTTTGTTGTTTTCTTTGTTCTCCAGGGTCGATGCAGACTCCATCAGCCCTACTGTTAAAAACTCCATTCATGTCGGAGATAGAATCCTGGAGATCAACGGGACCCCCATTCAACACATTCCATTGAATGAGGTATTCCCCACATTGGCCATATTGTAATCATTTAAATCAAAAACCCCCTCCCTAACCACGGTTTTCGTGTGACTTTTCAGTATTTCTAGTTTTATTTTGCGTCCTCATCTCGTCCCGTCTCGTCCCCAGATCGATTTGCTGCTCCAGGAAACCAGCCAGCTGCTGCAGCTCACCATCGAGCATGACCCCCACGGGCCGGGGCAGGAGGGAGGCTCCCCCAGGGCCAACGATCAACCGGGGGTGCCCCTGCCCTCCCCAGTGACCAGCAGCCCGAGCCCCGCGCTCCCGATCACGCAGCCCCCCAACCCCGACATCAGCAGCCTGCGGACCTGCATCAAAGCGTAAGAAGCTGCAGAGAAATCGCCGAGCTCTGAGGGCGCTTGGTGCTCGATTTACACCAAATCGGAATGAGCCTGTGAGGGGCTCCATGAGCCTGTGAGGGGGTCCACTCCTGCAGCCACACATTTAAGTGCTATTTCTTTATGTAGAGCAATGAGCAGCAGAATACAGGCCTGACTGTATGTAACCTATTTATAGTGCACAAAAACACAAGCAGATGGAAGAGATGATGCAGCAAACATGGAGTTAATCAATGTGATATAATTCTCTCAAAAATATTGCAGCAGCAAACACACTAACTGCGTTAACACCCACTCCATAGTTACTTGGATGCTCATCGCTGTTTTTTTTCCTTTTCTTCCCTCCGCTCTCTTGGATCTTGCCTGCCACCCTTCAGTCGGAGCTACAGCATTGACAAGTCTCCCAGCTCCAATCGGAAGGACATAAGTCGATCGGAGTCACTGCGCGTGGTGTCCAAGAGGACGCACCGCATCTTCCGGCCGTCCGACCTCATCCACGGAGAGGTGCTGGGGAAGGGCTGCTTCGGGCAGGCCATCAAGGTCAGATAGCATGTTTCAGCATCAGTCTGCATGCAGGCAGCGCGTGTCGTACCTAGCTCGACCACTAGATGGCGGTCAAATGATCAGAGTCACATGTAATCCCCATGTAGTGACAGGAGAAATACATATTTAGTTTATTACCTCTGTCTAATATATTAAGCATCTTTTAATAAACATTGCAATAGCAAATGTTGTGTTGTGAGTGAGAAAATATCCCGTTTATTGCCCCCCCAATTGGGATAAGGTTGCAATCTTAGATTTTTCTACACATCGAGGTCTCAAACACACAAACAGTGAATGTTGGAGCTCCCTGGTCCACTTTCTTGTAACTGATATGGGTAGTGGAATCTTAGAAGTGGATGTTTACTCACTTGTAACGTGACCCTTCCGACCTGTCTGTGTTGTAACAGGTGACCCACAGAGAGACAGGGGAGGTGATGGTCATGAAAGAACTGATTCGTTTCGATGAAGAGACGCAAAAGGCATTCCAGAAGGAGGTGAGTAGGGGACAGTGAGTTTATAGAACATCATATGTGATATTTCCTTTATAGTTCTTGGTATAGATGGGCAGAGTTTGACGTAGCCCAGGTCTCCGACCTCCAGCCTGCTGGGTTAGATGTATTCAGTGATGCAGATGTGTTGGTTACATCGGTGCATCGTCCTCCACACGTGCCCGACTGGTTTCCAGCATAATGTCAAGCAGCTGGAATGAGGTCCCACCTCATCTGAGACTTTGGCGGTAGAATGCAGCTGGTATTCGGGCATCACAATGGAATTTCATCTCCTCAGGTGAAGGTGTTGCGTTGCCTCGACCATCCCAACGTACTCAAGTTCATCGGGGTCCTCTACAAGGACAAGAGACTCAACTTCATCACAGAGTACATAAAGGGCGGCACTTTAGGGGAAATCATCAAGAAAATGGTGAGCAGAGTCGAAACACGTTTTAATCTCTAAATATTGTTATGGATCTAGTTAATTCAATCACCATGTTTTGTCTTTGCAGGACACCAACTTTCCCTGGAACCTGAGGGTCAGTTTTGCCACCGACATAGCTGCTGGGATGGTGAGTTCAATGTTCACATCACTGATGCAGTTACGTTAATTACATTTCCTAACAACATTTCCTTCATTTTCTATTATCTCTTCCTTTCTCTTCCTTCAGGCATATCTACATTCCATGAACATAATCCACAGAGACCTGAACTCATTCAACTGTCTAGTCCAAGAGGTAAGAACCTGTAGGACCTTGAACGCATCACACTGAGTCCCACCGAGTCCACCAACATTATCTTTGGTGTGCAGGACAACACGGTGGTGGTGGCAGATTTTGGGCTGTCCCGCTTCATGGTTCACGACGCGCACGAGGACGTGTTGTCCCTGGGTACGGTGTCCGGCCTAAAGAAACACGACCGCAGGAAGAGATACACGGTGGTGGGGAACCCCTACTGGATGGCTCCGGAAATGATCAATGGTGAAGAAAAGCACGTTCTGTTGGCCAATCATCCAAAATGCCCAAAGAAAGCTGAACTCACTCTGCCGTTCCCTTCACAGGGAAGGTCTACGACGAGAGAGTGGACATCTTCTCCTTTGGTATTGTCCTCTGCGAAGTAAGTGGACCTCACCTGGCTCCACTTTAGATGTTATTTGATGGAGCTGTAGTTGAACCCTCTTTCAAGTCGGGCTCACTTTACTGACTCTGTCTCTCCCGATGGGTCTCCTTCTCTCCAGATCATTGGCAGGGTCAACGCAGACCCAGACTACCTCCCCAGGGCCATGGACTACGGGCTGGACGTGTCCGGCTTCTTGGAACACTACTGTCCCCCAGACTGTCCCCCGGCCTTCTTCCCTATTGCTGCTCTGTGCTGCGACCTCGACGCAGACAAACGGTCAGACGCCTCTCCCGAATAACCCCCCCTTCCCCCGGGAAGAAGCGATATCCTCCCTTTAACGGCCCATCTTGTCTCCTCTCCCCCCTCCAGCCCTGATTTTTCCACGCTGAAGGAGTGGCTGGAGAACCTGAAGATGCACTTGGAGATGGGCCTGGCCCTGGTGTCCGAGCTGGACCAGCTGCAAAAGGACTTCTGGAGGAGACACGGCAACTCGCGCTCGAAAAACGGGCTGCACGCCCTCGGCGCGCCGCCGGCGGGGATGAGCGCGGCGGGCGCCAGAGAGAAGAAGAGCGCGAAGTAGGGGCCGACCCCCTCGGCTGAGTCGGGGGGGGGGGCGCTGTCGCTGCTGGGGCGTCTGAAACTGGGGGCGCGGACAGAGACTGGTGCGGGTTTGCCGAGGACACTCAGGGGGACAACGTGGACCTTAAAAGCCACCTGAACTAAACAGACACCATAAACTAGCTTGATTTTGCTGCATCTAACTAAATAGCGTCATATGCAATCTCAGTGCTCTTTCCACAGGCAGACAGTCCTGTACTTCCTGTAGTGTGTATCGACAAGCAGATAAAATAGTTCCTCCGGGCTCCACTCCGGGAGATGGGCGGGGGGGGGGTCCGGGCTCAAGTTCCCCTGATCCTGCCAGAGGGAGGGGCCTGTCGGCGGCGGCGGAGCTCGGCAGAATTCAAGATTCCATGACTGTAAATACCCACACCAGTCAGCTCGCTCAGTCACCAGATCCATCGCCTACGTGCGTCTGTAGCATCCCCCCCCATTCCTCTCCACGTCGAGGGACTCGTCCTTTGCATGTCGTCTGTTCGCGTATGATTTGGAGAGCGGTTGGCGTCCAGAGTACCCGACTGCTGACCTTGTACATGTGGTAAATATTGTAAATGTACAGACATATTTTATATACGTACACTATAATGCCATATTTTTCTTGGCTGACCAGCTGAAACGGAGGAGGAGAGCCGGAGTTCGTCGGGCGCAGCCAAAAGCTTCGTTGTTCTTTGACCCCTACATTGACCTCGGGGGTCTCGGTGTTGAGGATGATTCATTGTGACAGTAAACTAACCCCCCTCCCCACACACACACACACGGAATCAATGAACATAAGCTGATATTGATGGCGTGATGTGAGAATTGGGGGGGGGGGGCCACAGATTCCGATTCGTCGTCTCCTCTGCTGTACATCTGTGGACAGACCCCCCCCCCCCCCCCGCGTTTACATGTAACGGTAGCTGTAAATATCACACCACGTATCTCTACTCTTGTCTACGTCTGGCGCATAAACACCCGCACTCCTCAGAAATAACGGCTTCCGCCGCCTCCCTCGCACTTTGGGCCCTTCGGTTCATTTCCAGCTGTTTTTTTTTTTTGTTTGTTTTTTTTTTTTTTTCGTTTCGTTTTTTTAAAGAGCTGCATGATTTCCTCGCTGCCTTTTAAAGAAGAAGATAACGACAGAAAGTTTAGGATAAAAGGAATGAAGTAACTGCATCTGTTTTAATGATATAGCACCACTGAAATGTCTTTATGCAGATTTGAGTAGTTGTTTATTTTGCACTATTTTACCAAATGGCTGGGTGGGGCCGTGTTGCTTCGTTTGCTAACGCGCGGAAAGGATTTAAGTCATCAGTTCAGGTTGATGTATGAATGCAAGACACTGATGGAGCCTTTCAACTGTAAAATGAGACCTGAGACACTCGTCCTCTTGGCTGCAAGCGGAAGCAGGCGCGACTCTCTAAACGTCAGCCCGAACGAGACCACCGAGAGGACGTGGTGGTCTCAGCTCCGCCTGTTGCCTACAGACCGGTCCTTTGTGAACGACGTCCTGCGCCGTTTCCGGTTTCACCCGCTGCCCCCCCCACCTCAAAAGAGGCTGCGGCTGCTGCTGCTGCTGGTCTTTCAGATCTTCTGGAGCCGGCCTGTTTCTCCTCCACATCACTGTCTTGGCTCAGGGCCGTACCTTTTTTTCCGGAGCTCACCTCACAATCCTGTCGACTCAGCGGCTTCGGACAAATAAGAGCGGGACTGGAAGAGCATGTCTCCTTCCGACTTGTGTATTAATGTGAAACGTGCTTCTTTTTTTTTTTTTTTTTTTAAAAAAAAGAAGAAAAAAAAAGCCTCTCCTGGACGCCCGTGGGCGCGTGTCTATGACCAGGCCTCCATCTCGATTCCCGTGCGATCGATGAGAATGTCTCCGCAGCACTTCTTCACAAAGGATCCTTACCTCTGAACAATGCTGTGCCTTTGTTGTAAGCTAGCCTTGCCAACGACTCAGTTACGTGAACTGATTTCTCTCTCTCTCTTTTTTTTTTTTTTTTTTAATGAATCATGTGCAAGTCTGACTAAAGTGGATTGGAAATCACTGCTGTCACCGTGTTGTATGAGATTTCATCTTGTTCTGTAACGTATTTATATTTTCCCGATCTCCGTTGTCAGTTTTGATATTTCACCGTTATTTACTTTAATTTAATTTTTTTTTTTTTTTACACAAGCTGTGAAAAATATTTCTGCACTTTAATCCTGAATTGAAACATTTAGGCTTTGATGAGGCAACTGTTTTTTCCTCTTTTGTCACAGCTAAAAATAAAATTGTTGCTTGGTAAAGTCTCTTTTTGAATAATTTTTGGTTCTTAAATGCTTCATCTCAGCAGCAGAGACAGACAGAAGACTTAGTTCCTATTTTTCTCTAAAATCTGTTGAGACACCGACCATCAGCCTGGTGTGAATGGATGAATTCGGGGGACAGTCTGATCTAGAGCTCCAGAAAAGTTCCTGAGGTTCTTTTTACTGGATACACGCAGTCACTCATTTATGGAAGGATATATAGCCAATAATTTGAAAAGAAACAATAAGATAATTTAGTAAATGCACACACACATACACACACACACACACACACGTATGATTTGTAGTTGAGTGACAGCCCATTCTTAATCCATAGGGTTTCATTTGATCTTGGCCCACCTTTTGCAGCTGTAACAGCTTTCAACTCTTTATTTACACCCCGGGAAGGTTTTCCACAAGGTTTATTAGCGTGTTTATGGGAATTCTCGACCATTCTTCCAGAAGCGCACTTGTGAGGTCAGACATTGATGTTGGCTCTCGGGCGGCGCTCTAATTCATCCCAAAGGTGTTCTATGGGGTTGGGATCAGGACTTTTTACAGGCCAGTCAGGTTTGTTCCACACCAAAGTCCCTCGTCCATGTTTTTATGGACTTTCTGTCCTGGTGGTCATTCGTGTTGGATCAGGAAAGGGCCACCCCCAAAACATTCCCACAAAGTGAGCATGAAATAGTCCAAAATTCCTCGGTATACTGAAGCATTAAGTGTTCTTTTCAACTCCTGAATAACAACCCCCCACACCCTAACACCCCCACCACCAAACTTCACACTTGACACAATACAGTCAGACAAGTACCGTTCTCGCCAAACCCAAACTCGTTTATCGGATTGATCGGGGATGATTCATCACTCCAGAGAGCGCGTTTCCACCGCTCTAGGGCCGTGGACAAGCCTTACGTCACTGATGTAAGGCTTGGCCGCTCGGCCGGGGAAGACCGTTCCGTGAAGATCTCGGCGCGCTCTTCTCGAGCTCGCCTGAAGGTCACATGAAGTTTGGTGGTCTGCAGCTATTGACTCTGAGCCCGATGCGACTCGGCTTTGACCGACCCCGCTCTGGGAGTTCACGTGGCCTCCCAGTCCCGGTGTTGTCGTTCCCAGGAAGTTTCTGCTTCCACCTTGGAATATTTAGTCGTGAGGAAAGTTCATGACTGGACTTGCACTTGCACTGCTGACATCCAATCAAATGCTACCACACTGGAATTCACTCATCTTCTTCACTCACTGCTTGTTTGACATAGAAAATCTACAATTTTCTAGGCAAAGCTCAAGCGTCTGTTGAGACTTCAGATAAAAATCGCTCTCTTCGTTGTTATTTCGTTCGTTGTTCTTCTGTGTCCTGAGTTGCCCCACTGGTCTCTCTGCTCATCTTTACAGTGGAATCAGGGTGAAGTCTGGTTTTTAACAAGGCTTGAAGCACAAATAAAACCATGCGTACAGCTCGGAGCTCCCGCGTCATCGGTCTTCAGGTCACATGACCGATGACTCATTAGCATTCAGTCAAATGTCACCTCAACTGATGTCTGCCAAAGGATGGATCCACTGTAGCATTGTGGCACTGGCAAGTTCAACGTCCTTCTCAGCCACTAACAGGAGGTGACAAACTTTGGCCTGTTGTTAGAGCCTCGTGTTGGCTGTTGATCCTTTGATGTGAAATCCACCATCATCGTAGAGGAGACCCGTACGCCCTGGTGGAGAGGTCATAACCCTCCTGGTGAGGGGGTCAGATCAGATGTTCTCTTAGGGCTCAAACTTTTTTTGCTGTTGTTTTTTTTATTTTTTTTTTGATGATTTTATGCCACTTAATGTGGGCCTGAGGGATTTGTTATCACAGTGTCTCGGAATAGAATCACAGTAAGCAGCAACTGCACTGAAAAGTTTGACATTTTTCAGAATGAGTAGTCTGATAATTACAGGATGCTATTTAAAGTAGAGCTGTGCTCGTTTGTGAGTGACAGATTACAGCTTTCAGTTATCAGCACAATCGATGTTTTCAGCACTCATGGTGCTCGATTTACACCAAATTAGAATCTAGAGAGTCTAATTAGAATCTTAGAGTCTAACAGGTCAGGTCTAATCCTGCAAAAAGCTTGAGCCACACATTTAGATGCTCTTCCCGCACAAATCACGGAAGATGGAAGAGATGATACAGCAAACAAGGAGGAATGCTGCAGCAGCAAAGACTAAACAGCCCACTCCATAGCTGGATGCTCATCACTGTTTTTCTTTTTCTTCTCTCTGCTCTCTTGAATCTTGCCTCATCCATGGAGAGGTGCTGGGGAAGGGCTGCTTTGGTCAGGCCATCAAGGTCAGACACCATGTTTCAACATCAGTCTGTATGCAGCAGCGCGTGTCGTACCTAGGTCGACCACTAGACGGCAGCAAAACAACTCTTTGTTTGATGACCTTACAATTATCTACTGATTATCTGTATTCTGGTTAAAAGGCCAAAAGTGAGTGCTGGTTGTGTGTCATCACAGGTGACACACGGAGACACAGGGGAGGTGAAACGGAAGTTCATAACAGCTGTAGGGTCGGTGAAGGACAGCTTTCAAACTAAGAGATGACCCAAGAATCAAGGATGCACAGATTTACAGAGCTTCAGGGCCTCACGTAAATCAGCTCTTCTGGCTTTCTGCTGTCTGCTCATCTCTGGTGATGGATGGAGGAAGCTGGACGTGTCCGGCTTCTTGGAACACTACTGTCCCCCACACTGTCCCCCAGACTGTCCCTCAGACTGTCTCCCAGACTGTCTCCCAGACTGTCTCCCAGACTGTCACTGGGTTTTCTTCCTGATTGCTGATCTGTGCTGCGACCTTGATGCACAGTCAACAGTCAGATGCCTCTTGAATAAATCTTCTTTCCTAGAAGAAGCAATTTCCATTTTCTAAAATATTGATCTTGTCTGCCCTCTCAACCTTCAGCCGTGATGTTTTCCCACACCGAAGGAGTGGCTGGAGAACCTGAAGACACATTTTGGTGTTTGAGCCAGACCAGCAGCAAAGAAACAGCTTGCATGTGATAGATTCAGTTGAATAAAAAATAAACATAAATAAAAATAGTCAATCAAATATTACTGTCCTTGCTGTAGTGAGTATAAGCAAGCTGGAGTAGTTCCTCCAGACTTGGGAGGTGTGCAGCTCACTGAGTCTACTTGAGCGAGTGCCCCATCGAAAGTGGGGCTCAACAAAATTGTAGCGAACATTTCACGACTGTAAATATACATTTGTCGTCTCTTCATTTGGGTCTGTCCTTGTAGAAGTGGTCATGTTCCTCCACAGTTCTGTGTGAAGGGTTTAGTCTGGGCTGGTAGATCTGGACTGACTGGAGGGCAGCGTCGTCTTCGTTCCCACAGAGGCTTCCTCCGCCTCTGGGATCATTTTATTGCCTCTGTGATTCTTTCCGTGGACCAGAGCACTCATTGGAGCCTCCCTCCAAAAGAATTTTGGAATTAAACTTCCGTGACTCAATACTTCACGATATGTAGGCGCTGTCATCAGGGTTGTGTATTTCTGAGACACGACCACTAGGGGTCAGTTGACACACGGTTGATCGAGGCCAGAGTGTATTGTCTGGTTTTTATTCTTCAGTGTAGTTTAACTTTGGTAAAACGGTGTCCTGAATAAGTTTTTAAAACATGATTTTCAAATAGAACGAGCGCAGATGAAAATTAAATCTATTAAAAAGTCAAATAGTTCCAAAGTCACTGCGTCTGTGTGTCGTCATTTACGAACACACAAACCACCCTACATGTGTTTATTCCAGGTGTTTGTTTGTTTACCTGTTTACACCTGGGCTCCACGGCTCACACTCTCGCGAGACGTGTCGCAATCGCCGCGGCCGCAGGTGCGCACGTGACCCCCCCCCCCCAGATCTCGTCCACGTGCGATTGTTTTCATTCCGGCGGCGCTGCCGCAGCCCGTGACGTCATCGGCCCGACAGGCTCCTCACTTTCGTGCGTGAGAGTGCGCGTGTGCGCGCGTGTGCGTGTGATTGTGCAAGTGTGCGTAAGTGCAAGTGTGCGTGCATGCCCCTGTGTGTGTGCGCGTGAATGTATGCATGCGCCCGTGTGTGTACGTGTGTGTAAGTGTGTGTGTGTGTGTAAGTGTGTGTGTGTGTAAGTGTGTGTGTGTATGCGCCTGTGCGTGCGTGTGTAGGACGGGTTTGTCCGGTCACACTCGGATCGCAGGCTGTCACTCCGGCGCACTTGCGAGCGGAGGTCGGCGGACTCGGACTCGGACTCTGCCGAGGACGGAGGACAGAGGACACAGGACACAGGACACAGGACACAGGACACAGGACACAGGACAGAGGACACAGGACACAGGACGGAGGACGGAGGAGGACCCGCAGCCCAAGTTTCGGACATGGACTCGTACTCCAGCAACAGCCGCTTTCGCTCCGCGATCTTCGGCCACGGTGAGTCCCGGCGGGGCTCCGCTGCCCCGGTGATGCTTCTGCGGCGACGCTGCTGCTGGACCGGAACTGGCCCGGTTCTGAGGGGGGGGGGTCGTCGCGTTTTTCTGAATCCAGCTCGACGTGTCTCGTTTGTTTGTTTTTTGTGAACTGATGCTGATTTGTGCTTCCTGCCGTCTGTCTGGCCGGACGGGCTGCGGTCCTGCAGCGGGGCGCGCTCCGCGCCTCCGAACCGAGCCTGGAGCGGCCGAACCCTGGCTGCGTCCTCCCGGAGAGTCATTTTTGTCGGCCATTCATTAACAAAAAAATGATACTCTGACATTTGTACAGCGAGTGGACGCGTTCGTGCGTGTTTGCAGCGACATCAGACGCGTCCCAAAAGTGCTCGTGAGCGGAGCTCGTGAGGGGATGAAGGCCAGACCTCTGAGCCCCCCTCGGACCCGCAGCCTCTGACACAGCCTTCAGCGTCCGCGCAGGATGGAGACTCACCGGAGCCCATCACGAAAACCAAAGTTCAGACGGAGAAGTGTGTGTGTGTGTGTGTGTGTGTGTGTGTGTGTGTGTGTGTGTGTGTGTGTGTGTGTGTGTGTGTGTGTGTGTGAGGAATACCCTCTGCAGTGAAGTGCAGAGGCCACAGTTGCTGGGGTGGACGTGTGTGTCGTGGTGGGTAACATTCCTGAGGGAAGGTCACGCAGCCCCCCCCCAGAAGGGTCCTCTGGTGAAAGACCTGCAGGTCGATACGAACCACCAGGAAACAACAAACCCTTGGAGAAAGTAGCCGATGACCCCCCCCCGATGAGGAGATTTCTCCCCCACGCTTGGAGACCTCGGCGTCGGTGTTCATTCAGGGTTTATCTCTCACGGTGTAGATGTCCATCCTACAGGCGTTAAACGCGGTCCGGGTGGAGCGGCCCTACTTTCACGCCTCTCGAGGGAGCGAGGATGCTCTACGGGGGTCCGAGGCCTCTCCGGTGAATCGGTCGGGACAGAGCTCGACTCCACGGACGTCAGAGTTTTCCGCATCCAACGACAAACCTGGTGCATAGTGTGAAGTGTCTCTCCACACCCGGCCGACGGGACTACGGCGGGAATAGTCGTGAAACGCGTTTACGCCCGAAGTGGGTTTGTGAGATGGTGACGGTTTTGATACAACTTTCACATCCTGATGTTTGATACGGGGATAAAAGTAATGTAAAGCGGCCTGTTTGTTTCACTTACATGCCTGAAACCAGCTGTGGGACTCTTTGTAAACACAAACACACACACACACACACGCACACACACACACAAAAGCCGCCTAATCCTAAAACTGGATTATCCAGATGTCAAACAACTGTCAGTGAGTCTTAAATGTCTCTCTTGGTTACTTTAATACCGGTGTGTTCATATCTTGGTTTGAGTGTGAATGCTGGCGTTTACGGTGTGTTTCTGTTCTTCCCCTCATGTTTGGGACCTGCTCTGGATCGGGGGTCTGAAACCATCCCAGCAGAAGATGAGGTAAGAACCCCAAACGGACTTCCCTGTTTGATATCGGACTGGAACGATGTTCCCGACCGCTGCTGCGTCGGTCCGTTTGAGGGATCAAACTTGGACCTCTCTGGAGCCTCGGTAGCAGTAATCCAGGCGCGCCTCTCTCTCGCCTCTTGGCGTCCACGGGGCGCTCGCGCCGAGCACGCGGGCGCTCTTTCGCTCTGAGTTCTCTGAACCTGTGTTGGACCTCCGGGCTCTTTAGCTCGACGTGTGTGCTCTCTCTGCCCAGAGCCTCCTGTCACTCGCCCTGTGAGGAGGCCTTTTGGGATATGATTCTCTCTCTCTCTCTCTCTCTCTCTCTCTCTCTCTCTCTCTCTCTCTCTCTCTCTGTGTCTCTCTGTGTCTCTCTCTCATCTCAGTCTGTCTGGGTTGTAAAGGTTGACTTGGACCATCTCTCAGACTCAGCAGTTTCTGCTTCACCGTTCTTCTGTTTGCACCTTCTGGGCAGCCTGCGGCCTGTCAGCTGAGTGTTAAAACTAAACAACCCCCCTCACCCCCTCACCCCCTCACCCCCTCTCCCCTCTGTCCTCCCTCGGCCAGATGTGCTCGTCGCGGCCGTGTGTGGATAAAAGCACCGCGTGTTTGTTTTTGGACCTTTTGGAATTCACAGGCTGGTGGGGAGGACTGGAGGACTGGAGGACTGGAGGACTGTTGGACTGGAGGACTGGAGGACTGTTGGACTGGAGGACTGGAGGACTGTTGGACTGGAGGACTGGAGGACTGGAGGACTGGAGGATTGGAGGACTGGAGGACTGTTGGACTGGAGGACTGTTGGACTGGAGGACTGGAGGACTGTTGGACTGGAGGACTGGAGGATTGGAGGACTGGAGGATTGGAGGACTGGAGGACTGGAGGACTGTTGGACTGGAGGACTGGAGGACTGGAGGACTGGAGGACTGGAGGATTGGAGGACTGGAGGACTGGAGGATTGGAGGATTGGAGGATTGGAGGACTGTTGGACTGGAGGACTGGAGGATTGGAGGATTGGAGGACTGGAGGATTGGAGGATTGGAGGATTGGAGGACTGGAGGACTGGAGGACTGTTGGACTGGAGGACTGGAGGACTGGAGGACTGTTGGACTGGAGGACTGGAGGACTGGAGGACTGGAGGACTGGAGGACTGGAGGACTGGAGGACTGGAGGATTGGAGGATTGGAGGACTGTTGGACTGGAGGACTGGAGGATTGGAGGATTGGAGGACTGGAGGATTGGAGGATTGGAGGATTGGAGGACTGGAGGACTGGAGGACTGTTGGACTGGAGGACTGGAGGACTGGAGGACTGGAGGACTGTTGGACTGGAGGACTGGAGGACTGGAGGACTGGAGGATTGGAGGACTGGAGGACTGGAGGATTGGAGGATTGGAGGGCTGGAGGACTGGAGGACTGTTGGACTGGAGGACTGGAAGACTGTTGGACTGTTGGACTAGTGGACTGGAGGACTGGAGGATGTGGACTGTTGGACTGGAGGACTGGAGGATGTGGACTGTTGGACTGGTGGACTGGAGGACTGGTGGAGGACTGTTGGACTAGTGGACTGGTGGACTGGAGGACTGGAGGACTGGTGGAGGACTGTTGGACTAGTGGACTGGTGGACTGGTGGACTGGAGGACTGGTGGAGGACTGTTGGACTAGTGGACTGGTGGACTGGTGGACTGGTGGACTGGAGGACTGGAGCTTCACGGGCGTGTCAGGTCCTCGTCCTCCCCTCACAAACATTCCGTGCTTATGTGACGAAGCCGTGGAGACGGAACACCTCGCGTCCGGGGCCCTTGATTGGCCGCTCCGGCTGGGCCGGTCACGGCACGCCCCCCCCCCACTCCCCCTCCTTTCCGCCACCGCCAAGCACGCGGTTGGGCGAGCAGATGTCAAAGGACGGCCACGTTCTTTTGTTTTTTTTCTTCCAACCGCACCCATGATTTCATTCTGAGTGCGCTTGTCTGCCTTCTGAAACAAATGACTCAGGTCACAACTGATGCCCGCCCCTCCTCCTCCTCGGACACAGCCCCCCCCACCTCTCTACACCCCCCCTCCTCCTCGCGCCCCTCCCGCTCGGCTCCCCCTCGGACTCGGCCGTAAACCCAGGCGCAGCTTCGGGGTGTGGCGGAGCGAGACGGTGGATGCGGCTTCCTTGCGTTAGCCCAAAACATCCACAAAACCTCACCCGCGCACACACACACACACACACACAGGATGACGTCATCGGGCAGCGCTAAGGCCGGACAGTGAAGCACACACACACACACACACACACACACACACACACACACACACACATTCCTCTGTGGCTTTACCTCAACTAGCCATTAGGTTCGTGTTCCTCCAATTGCTGCTTCAGCTAAACTGTAGCTGTCTAAACTTGGACTTTATTAGCTCTTAAGGCCGCTGCCCTGCACTGCCTGTGTGTTTCCTCCTCCTCCTCCTCCTCCTCCTGCTGCTGCTGCTCCTGCATCTGTTTTTCTCATTTGCCACTGCCACTGTTGATGTCTGCATTCCTGCCGCATTCATTTGTAAACTGGAACGACTGGGAATGTGTCGAGCGCACCACACCTCGCCGTGACTCCGTCGGCGTTGAACACACCCCGCGAATTTAAAAAGAATACGGTTGATGAAAAGGGCGACGTCGTTCCTCCCGTGTTTGAGTTTGGAGCAGCTGCTCGGGGGTCACGGGGTTGATATTTACTCGACACCCCCCCGAGTTCACACGCCAACGCCAGCGCTGCCTAACGGGAGTCGCGCTCAGCTGTGAAGCCTGGCGTTCTTTATCCGGACCTCCCCGCCGCCTGGCGTTCCCTCCGCTTGAACGTGCAGGCGCGACATCTCGCCCGTCCCCCCATCCGACAGGGGCAGCCCTCCTGGGCCTTGTTTCAGTTTGATGCGAGGGCAAACAACGGCGTTAGGGAGCGGGCGCGCAGGCACGAGGCCTCCTGAAGACAACAAAGCCGCGGCGAAAGACGAGCGCACAAAGGGCGATTTGTTGTGAGTGAGGCGGCCTCGTGCGCTCGGTCAGGTTTTATCCTCGTACCGTTCAGGCGTTGAGACTTCTCAGGGTATCATCAGAAGTGTTTTCAGCGCGCAGAGGACAACGCTGTTAGCGGATATTTGAGGGGGTCGTGATGGTTAGCACAAGGGGCCCCCTCTAGAGGAAGAGGTCGTGGACAGCGCCTTTAAGTTGGGAAACATCGAGATGTTCCCCTCATTGCAACGCAGGTGCACTGATGTGTGCAGAGAGCGACTAAACCCACGTGTATCGGGACATTAAAGCGAGGGGAGTTGCGCGCATCCATCAGCGTCAGGCGTTCGCGGCGCTCACGCGGGGCGAAGCTAGCAGATGTTTGCGCTTGTGCGGGGCTTATCTTCCCTGGATAACTGCGACGCAACCCGTCCGGCAGCTGGTTACGTCTAACCGAGGCTCGAGGGCGAAGCTCGTGTCAAATATAAAGGGTAATTGTGCTGCTCCACGGGGGGGGGGGCACACCTTGATGTCACCTGTGCTGAGGAAAAGGTCGTCCTGGAGCTCTGCTTTGGATTATCTCACCAAATCAAGTCTTCCCCTGTTCTCCTTCACCCTTTTGTGGTTGCTTAATTACCTCCGCCAAGGAGGTTGTCTGTCTGTCTGTCTGTCTGTCTGTCTGTCTGTCTGTCTGTCTGTTAGCAACATAACTCAAAATGTTATGCACCGGTTTTGATGAAATTTTCAGGATTTGTTGGAAATGTGAAAAGGAAGAGCTGATTTCATTTTGGGGGTGATCCGGAAGAAATCCTGGATTCTGGATCACTTTGAAATGTTCGTTAACATTGTGGTAATTGCGGCCAAAAATCTCGGTTAATTATTGACCAAACCCCATGAAATTTGACTCAAGGATGGACAATGGGATCCTCTATCATATTCCCAAGGATGATCTGGATTAGATCCAGAAGACAGATTTTATTGCGATTTATATAAACTTGGCGGAGGTCTTTCTAGTTCCATTTCCCAGTCAGACAATAAACACCATAGAATGCTGATTTCAGACGCAGCCTCGCTCCAGGCATCCCTCCACTAACCTCTCTATCCGTCTGAGGTATCTGCTGGAGGACGTTTTGAGCATAATTGTCATTCCCTCATTTTAAATGTTTACCCTTGAAAATTATTGCGGTTTTACCCTATTTGGTCCTCTTCTGACATCCCGACTTCCTTTTCTCGCCACTTCCTTCCTGCCCCTGCCGAGGCGGCCCCGAGCGCTGGCCAATGGCTCCCTGGCTGCAGATGTCCTGCGTCAGTGAAGCGCCAGCCTCCCGACCTCCGGCCTGGGCTCCGTGCAGATGATTTTGTCATAGGGCGACCTTGCACATTCCTCTCAAGCCTCGCACAAGTGGTCTCCGCCAAAGCCTTCCACCTGCTATAAATAAACGCAGGCCCAGTTCCCATGGTCCTCATTGAGGTCCCAGAGCTCGGCCCGCACCAAGTATGCGATGCTTTGGTGACACCGAAAGAGCTTCATCATGTTCTACAAACATGGACCGAAGTGGCCTCAAGCCTCCGGAGGAGCGCAGTAATAGCAGCCGGTTTGTTTTAGCAGCATCCAATCTGATTCATAATCTTTTGAATCAGTGCTGGTTCTGAGGGTCACCGCTGTCATTTCTGTTGGGATTTTGGTTTGGGCTGTTGTTACCTCTGCCCAGGAGGTTGTGTTTTTGTCTGTCTGTCTGTCTGTCTGTCTGTCTGTCTGTCTGTCTGTCTGTCTGTCTGTCTGTCTGTCTGTCTGTCTGTCTGTCTGTCAGCAACATAACTCAAAAAGTTATGGACCGATTTTGTTAAAATTTTCAGGATTTGTTGGAAATGTGAAAAGGAAGAGCTGATTTCATTTTGGGGGTGATCTGCAAGAAATCCTGGATTTTGGATCACTTTGAAATGTTCGTTAACATTGTGGTAAATGGGGCCAAAAATGTTGTTTCTCAATATCTCGGTTAATTATTGACCAAACCCCATGAAATGTGACTCAAGGATGGACAATGGGATCCTCTATCATATTCCAAAGGCTCATCCGGATCTGATCCAGAAGACGGATTTTATTGCAATTTATATAAACTCGGCGGAGGGCTGCGCTCTCCGCGTGCTTTCTAGTTCTTGTCTTTTCTTGACTGCTGCTGAGGCTTCGTAGGATCAGACTGAACACATGGACTCAATTCTCCAGCTTTCCTGTGCCCCACCTCCTGAAGATGCTGCAGCTGAACTACACAGCGTGACATACAGGGAAAGCATTTTTCTTATCTGGACCGGAGAGCCTCATGAGCACAGATGTCATAGCTCATGGCCAAAGGCAGCCATTTGTCCAACAGTAGCTAAAGAACGAAGCGTCGCCTCGCGCAGACCTTAAGGGCTCCGATGGCTCCACTGATCATGTCCTGTTACAGTTTGCGTGTTTGTTATCAGCTGCGTTGATGTTGATTAGGATTAACTGTGATCTGTGCCATCGTCAAGGCTTATTCAAAAGATTTCAAGCCGGTGACATTAAAGCCCACGTCTGTGCGCGAAGCAGCTCGCAGAGCCGAGGGGTCCGAGCGTCAGGAGGCTTCGGCAGCTGCCCGCTCCCCTTAAGAAAGCTGTCCCAGTTGCTCCGAGTATGCCGCAGGACAGCAGGAGGAAATGCCAAGCTAGCTCTGAGGAAGAGCAGCAGAGATGGTGGAGATTGTCCCGAGGATCTAACAGCTGGACAACATCCCTGGAGAGCAGAGCTGGGATTTGAATTTAAGTGTAAATAATCCCGACTGCACTCTCGTCAAAAGTTTCTGGTTGCTTCGATTGTGAATTTCCCTTTTCTTCCCCTTGATCTCTCCGACCTTGCGATCAATCAACTCCAGCGTTGTCTAATGCCTTCGTCCATGTATTCCTCCACCAAAGGGCTCTAATACAGGAGGCACCGATTGATTCTGTAGATATCTGAGTATGTTATGCAGCTGTAAGCGGAGGTGGAGAAAGGTTTGGAGATATTTTAGGATAAGTAGAGCAGAATAGATGATGCTGTGTTAGACTGCGGGCCTTTCTAAGCAGCTCTCTGCAGCACGCAAGTTAGACGAACAGGAGAAGAGTCACGCTCCTTTTATAGGTTTATGAATTGTGTATTTAAAGAATCAGTGGTATGACTGAGCTCTCACATACATACTGCATGCATGTGCACGTGCACCTCCTCCCTCCCATAAATGCAGCATTTCTGGGCAAATGGCTTTTTCCTGATGTTCAAATTAAATATTTGATGCTGCAGCATGACTCACTGTTGAATATGCTACAATCCAAATGATGCTGATAATCTTCTTTCCATTTGGGTGCAACGTTTTCCTAATACGCAGCGTCTATTTCCACGTCCCCCCGCCACTGCGTGACCGTGTTTGTGCACTAAATACTTTAAAAGATGAACCCTTTGCGGGAGCCGCATCTGCAACGGTTGCGCTGCTGGTTTTGGGAGTAAACATTCGGGGTCGTGTGTACACAGTGAACACCACAACATGTGCATCTCATCGATGGATCAAAGGGCAACAGCGGGTCTTTGTCGATCCTCTGAGCCTCAACCCAACATTCCTCTCAATCTCGCTTTCCTTTTATGTACTCTGCTTTTTTTTTTTTTTTTTTTTTCGCCAGTTTTTTCTCCTCTAGTGTAGAAAGTAGATGTTTTAGTTTGCCCCGCAGCGATCCCTCTGACTTTCAGGCTTTCTCCATTTAACCTCTGGATAAACACGCCATCATACCTGTAACATGCACTTCACATTACCCAGAAGCCCAACACGCACCAGCCTCACTCTGCCCGTTTTCCCTCCGTTCCCCCTCTGATTCACTCTAGATTTTCCGCAGTCACACCTTCGGCTGCCTGTAAAATTTCATTAAGGCTCGACTTCAGATAGATTCTCGATAATTAAGCATCCTATATATCTGTTCTTCTATTTATGTTGTGGTAATTTAGGGGTTCTCACATGCAATTTACCCAAAATTGCTTAAATATAGAGTGGGAACTTCTGACAGGAAACCACAAGGTTACTGTTGCACTGTGTGAGGTGGTTTGAATTACAGGTGTCTTACTTTAATGTGTAAAAGTGTGTGCGTGCGTGTGGTGTTTTTGTGTGCGTGTGTGTTTGTGTGTGTGTGTGAGAGAGAGAGAGAGATCTTGAAAGGTTAATAGGCTGCAGAGCCTGGATGCCCATTACTGACTGCTTTATGGAGCTTCTCTTTGTATTTAGGCACCATAAGCACCTAATGACTTCCTTATTTTTACTGTTGGAGACTCTTTCAGGTCCTTTTTTTAAACTCTTGGGTGTTGAAAAGAAGTGGGGGAAAAACATCCGGTAGTTTTTTTGGCTTTTATACTCTCGAGCGGGTGACGTGGGAAGAGCTGATATACACTGAAAGTTCTACTTTACTGCAGGAAATGAACTTTTTTTTTTACATTTATCTGATTATTATTGTTAGCGAAAAAGCTTTCATCGAGCTCATTACGACCGCGAATGAGCAATTGGGAGGCGTCACTTACCTCATATCCTGAATGACTTTTTCATGGTTTCTGGATTCAAACCTCCCTAATTTGACAAAACTGTGGTTTCAGAATCCCTTATGAAAGGAGCACAAACAATTCTTTAAACATTTTAACGACGGCTGGCTAAAGACTGCAGGGGGTAGCCTCCGTCCCTCTGCGTCCCACCTGCTAACCCCCCCCCCAGACACGTCTTTGTGATAGGTTTGCTTTATGAGCTGTGTTGAATATTTGAGGAGAGCTCAAAGGGTGCTGGAATGTGTTAAAACATTTTGATGACGCGTCGGATCGAGTTACCAAACTCACACTGAGAACCCTTGAAAAGAAAGACTTTAGCCGTTAAATCGAGCGTTTGTGAACAGCAGCGTGCAGCTCCGAGTGCCTGTTTATGTAAAATGACATTCGTGGCCGCTGGTGCATTTTTGTTTCCAGTGGGAACGCTGGAGCGGTGATCACTGGGGAGGAGGGAAGATGCCTTTAAATTGCTGTACATTCCAAGATAATGTTTACTGTCCTCCTTCAATGACAGCCAGGCTCGCCCAATCACAAGAGGTGCAGTTATCCAGATTGCCCTTTTAAACAGTGGACTTAAAAGCAGCATTTTTTTCTTTTTTGGAGGTGGGGGGGGGGCGTGTTTAGAAGCTCTCTCCCTAACCCTCGGGGGCTGGTTTTGATTGGTTTACCGCTACCTTCGCTCTGGCTGGTGTTGCAAAGCGCCAGTATTCTTTAGTCAGACTCTGTGACAAAGACAAAGATCCCCCTGTCTGAGTGACCATCCCGGGTATGGCATAGCTGTGTCGCTCTTGCAGAAAGTGCCCGGTATTCCTGGGAGCCGTGCCAAAAGGGGCACCCCTTCCGCAGCTTTGGGGTCGGGGACCGACGCTGAAGGCCCGGGCATTGTTTGCAGAGACGTCTCCATTCCGAGCAGATATCAGCGCTTCGCTGCGGATGGACTCGGACCAGCGCGTTTTTTTGGTTTTTTTTTTAGCCGCGCTGCGCTTCACCGCGGAGCGAGTAGCCATCCCGGGGACACAATTCCAGAGCAGTGTTTTTCTTTCTAATCAACTGCCTGGTCCCGGGGACTAAAACGGGACACGGCGAGCGAGCGCTGGCCGCTGACTTCGGAGCTGCGCGCTCGTCGGTGTCTGAGCTATTAATAGAGCTAGCCTGAGAATCCAGTCTAAGGTCAGCATCCAGATTCCTGCTTCCAACCAGTGGAATGGACCCAAAAAGAGTTCCTTCAAGGAGCTGTTTGTTTTCCATCTGTATTGATGTATGTAAACTCATGGAGGGTTTGTGGTGCCGCCACAGCAGTGGGTTTCTGTTACCGATGAGTACATTTAAGGTTTAGAAGCATCTGGATTGATTTTAAAATAGACTGTTGAAACATGGCCTGATCATACTAAAACCCTCTGATGTCACCGGTGTGTGTGTGTGAGTACTGCGTGTGGGCGTCATGTGTGCATGAACGAGCGAGCGCATCTTTTGCAGAGTCTGCGGAAGAGACATTGTTGGAAATCCCAAAATACTACAGTATTATAACATTGTGACTGCACCTCTGTTCAATTCTACTTCATTTATAGAGCTTCTGTTACAGTCACAATCGTCTCTAGGAGCTTTACACACACAACACCCAACCAGCAACAGCAGTAAGGAAAAGCTCCCCTTTAACAGGAAGAAACCTTGAGCAGGCCCCTCCTCATATGGGGGGACCCTCCTGCTGATGGTTGGCAGGGTAAAGCAGGAGAGGATAGACACACACATCATAGATGTAAATATATTAATTATATATTACTGAGTAATCAAGGCTAGAGCTGAGAGGGTCAAAGGGGTCAGAGGTCAACAGGTCAGTACACAACTATGGGGTCAGCGATAATAATAGAGGAATACAGGGGTATAAGACATTACACAAGAACATGTGTTAATGACATCATCACTGAGCTACAGGAGAGGAGGAGAGAGGAGGGGAGGACAGGGGAGGACAGGGGGAAGTAGAGGAGGGGAGGAGGAGAGGAAGGAAAGGAGAGGAAGAGAAGAGAGGAGGAGAGGGGAGGGGAGGATTAGAGAGATGGAGAGGAGGGGAGGTAGAGAGGAGAAGAGGGAAGGAGGAGAGGAGGGGAGATGGAGAGGAAGGAAAGGAAAGGAGAGAGGAGAAGAGCAGAGGAGAGGAGGGTACAAGAAAACACCCTGACGGTTGTCCTGCACTGTCGGTGCATTGATGAGGCGTGTGTCGTTTCCACGGATACGCCCCCCCCCCCTCACGCCGCAGATGCCCCTGACTGCGGCTCATTGTCGGCGCAGCTGCGACGAAGACGGCGGCAGCTCCGTCAGCCTCGCACAAGCGGGCACACAAGCGCCGGCGAGCGTAAACACAGCCGGACTCACATCTGGAGTTTACAGCCCCGCGCGGCGCCACACACAGCCCAACAGCCGCACACGCGTTTGGAAAATAAATACCCAGACACGGCTACTTGTCCCACACATGGACCATATTAACTGGGTTTAGTCCTGAAGACATGAGTCCTACTGACACTCCCCCTGCTTCAGATCTGCTTATTTGAGTTTTAGCAGCGTGTCTACGTCAGCGTGTCACTGTGCGTCCCTCTGACTGTTGTTTACGTTCATTTCCGACATAAATCTGCTATTTTTGGTTGATGGAAATTATACCATGAGCATCTGTTTTGGTTTTTTTTTTTTTGGACCACAGCGAGCTGCTCAACATATGTAGCCCTGTAAGAGAGGTCCAAAAGGGTTTTCCCATGTTCTGTTTGTTGATTTAATATTCCTCATATCCCCGCTGAACCTGACTCCGGCAAAGTTGAATGAGATGCAGGAATGCGAACTTCACACGCATGCCGATCGTTCCCGCGACGGAGAAAGCCCAAACGGCCAAAGGGGGGGTGGGGGGGGGGGCACGATAGCTGTAATTGGATTTGATGTGTGGATTTCCGGGCATCGCTCGATGACCCCCAAGCGCTCGCGTCCCTCCCCCCTCTTGGCGTCCCGCTGCCGACGTTGCACCCTGTGAACCCACCCATCGCCCACATCCTTCCCTCCACATCACTGTCAACCAGCGACGCTAGGCCGGTCCCCAGCGTTCCCAGCAGCTGGAGCAGCAGCTCGAGGCCCTTCAACCACCGGGCTCACCGCCGTGGCCGATCTCTGCTTCTTTATCTCAGGCTTCTCCTAAATTAGATCAAGTTGAAAGATCTTTGATCTGCCGAACAGATTCTCGATCAAAGCGCAGAAACCAGGAGTCTTGGTTTTAGTCGCACAGGGCGAAATAAAAGAAATGTTTAGTAAATGTTGACATTTAAGCCTAACTTTGGATTAGTGTGATAAGACTAGATTGCAGCTCAGAAGGAAAATTCTGAAACTCAACAGAAACGTCTCTTTTCTGAAACCGCGTCCCCGTTTTTCAAGCGTGCCGTGGCGACTTCATCGGATCAAAACCCATTTATCGGGCTTCTTCCCGCGTTCGTATGAGCGTAGCGACGTAACGCTCCAGAGGGGAACGGTCAGAAGTCTGCGCCACGCTCGCCGTCTTTGGTCCTCTGTCTCTCGTTTAAGACATTTTTTACACATCTGCAAAAACAAAGGAAAGGAAATCTGACTTAGGCATGCGTGAAGGCATCAGAGCACGCCTTTCAATGATCACGTGATCACGGGAAAACTCCAGAAATCGATGTTAGACGACGTTTCTGACCTGTTGAGTGAACATCAAACACTGGAAATGGCCTACAGTGACCAGGCGTTCACTGTGCACTGATATATGGTCTATATGAAACACAGACGAGAGAGAGAGAGTCCACCATTCACCTGTCGTCTGCTCACACTCACTTAAGCCGAAGCACCAGCGGGCGGGAACGGCTCCTCCCAATCATGTCACGTTACGACCTCCTAATTGACTCTCACTTCTCGGCCGCGCCTGTGTGCGTCGGGCCCTCGCGGCGCGTCGGGGCCCTGCGGGATGCCGGGTGTCTCAAGTGTGTGTGTGTGTGTGTGACACTTCCTCTTCCCGCTCCTCTTCCACCTCGTTGACCTGAGGTGTCGTTCCAGCTGATGAGGACATAATGCTCCTGGATTTGGAGCCTCTCCAAAAGGCTGCAGCTCTGTGTGCTTCCAAGACTCTCTAGCTCTGAAATTGATTTTTTTGACAGGTTTTTTTTGTTGTTGTTGCTGGTTTGCGTGTGTGTGTGTGTGTGTGTGTGTGTGTGTGTGTGTGTGTGCGCGCAGAATGCCAATGTGGCGCAAGGTCACAAGGTAAAGATTGTGTGAGAGGGAGCACATCAGGGGTGCAGATTAGAGGAGTAAAGATTACATCCGGGAGGAGAACAGAGGGAATGAGGAGGAGGAGGAAGGGGACAATTATGTGTCCATCATCAGATGGAGGAGACTGGGCCAGTCCAGATCCACCCAGAAGCCACTGTTTTGGTCTGTTTGATGGTTATCTGAGAATAAGCAAACTAAAGAGTTTCACTGTTGTTTGTTTGGGAGAGGTCGTCTTCTCGTGGCACCGTTAGGCATCAGACTGACCGACACCGAGGCCGCTACTTTGAGGTGGAAGACCAGCTCGGACTGGCCCGTTCGCAGGTGAAGCCCAGATGCAGCAGCTCCGATCCACACGCACGGCTTCCGGAGCGGCTTCAGTAGACGGTTTATTGAAGCACTAACCTCCTCATTAGCTTCCCTGGAATCTCGCGTGGTGTCGAGACACCAGGAAGTTGACCCACATGACCCAGAATGGTCGGTGGGGAAGCCGAGGTGGCTTTTACGGTTGCGTTTTACAGTAATGGGTCAAGACGTAACAGCATCATTTCGACAAACATCCAACTTATTTCATACTCGTTGTGTTTGGTAGAAGGCTGTGCTCCCTTGCAGTTAGTAGATTTGCACAATGGTGGGCAGATCTGCTTCTCTTTCATGTCATTTAAAAAAAAACAAACCCTATGTTACATAACTTCTCCATTGTAGATCCTATATTTTAGATTTGAAATCCCAGTAGACACATTATATTGTATTTAAGAATGATACTATAAATTGATGTATCAACTATAAAAGTCCCCACAAACCTCATTTTATATGTTACATCAGACATATTTCATATATATATCATCTAATGTGCAAACAGGTGAAGTCTAGTATTGAACCACAAACTCCTGTAAGTGATGGAGTAATGTGCAATTAGTGAAAACCCACTCTTTCCTGTTCGCATCACAGCCACCTATTTCAGGAAAACCAGGCAGACCGAGCTAACGTAATAAAGTGCAGCCGAGGCTCCTCTCTCCTCGCGGCTAAAAAGCTTCTGCGCATTCACTTCTTCTGCTGTCGGGCAGAAACGGCGGACTGGAAACGGCCGCAGACGCTAGCGGCCGCGGTTCCCGATGTGAAAGGCCGGCGCACGCTCCGCGCTCACACCCCACGGAGACGCCCCGCTTCGAGCTTCCACGGACACAAATGCAGTGAGATCAAACCTCGGCTGGGCAGGAGCAGACCTCGACGCCATTCTCGTGGAAGCTCAAATGCAGATTTGCGTGTTTTGAACTCAGATTGATTCTTTAAATATAGTTTGTGGTCAGAAAGGTTAAAAAGCACCTCTTCAATATTGTTGATAATGGAATGAAATAGTAAAACCGGAAAGTTCTCCAAGGGGCGGCAGTGATGTAACTCAGGCCTCAGGAGACTGCTGACTGCAGTTTTTTAATTTACTGTCTGTAATGTAATGGATTGAGAAAAAATCTACCCACTTTAGGTTCATTTCACTTGATTTGCAGCTTTTGGCACGGCGGGGAAAGCCGGTCCCGACTCTGATGGAATTACTGGATCGGCTCTAGAAACAATGCCAACACTGTTCAAGCGGCGCTTTGGCCCCGACTCCAGACTTCGCCCTAGCAACATTATCGTGATAAGGCTCGGCAAGAGCCAACAATCACACAAGGTGGTTTTGTGTTCATGTAATGGGGGAGTTAGACAGCCTGGAATTCGACGTGGCAGAAACGAGGCCACACAACAACTCGCCGACTTCCTTTTGTCGGGGCAAACAAAGTTCACCACCCCGCAGATGTTAATTGTTCTTTTTTTTTTTTTTTTTTTTCTTCTTCTTCTCGGCTTTCCTCTTACAGGTGCTTCTAGTCGCTCTGGTTGGATGCAAGGGCAAACCCAAACATATATTAAAATAACGACGTGTTTCTGGTTGCAATTTATCTGAGTTATTCTGGGGTTTTATTGGGAACTTTGATAAAGACCTGGAATTTCTGCTTCAGCTTGTCAAACAAAATGGAATTCCAGAGTTCAAGGTAATCCGGATCCTTTCTTGTGGTTGCTTAATGTCAGCACCTTGTTTCAGATAACTTGGATTAACCCTCATTTTCTTAATTTAGCCAGATAACATTATGCTTTCCAGCTAATGAGGCGCTTCAGACATCTAAACCTGCTGGAAAAGATTTAGAAAATGGTCGAGTGCGACGGCAGCTAATGGAGAATTTATCCGGCCAAAATTGCCTTACTTGCGGCTTTCTGCAAGAAATTTTGTGCGTTTGGCTCGTTGCTCATGAGGCGCGATCACGAGCGGCAACAGCAGTCGAAACACGCGCGCAAATAAATCCACACACACATCTGCGAGGACGCTCTCTCCAATTAGTACCTCAGGTTGTTCATCAAAGGCGTGAATGAGGCTTCGCTGGGCCAACCAAAGCAGAGACGAGTCCACGCAATCGATAAATGAATGGATAGAATATTCTTTTTATTCACCTTTAGGGTTTTATTCTTAGCAGGAACAGCGACCTCTAGCGGCGGTAAAGATCACACTGGATTATGTTGGCGATGGAGAGAGTGTGTGCAGGAGCAGGATATCTTCAATCCCTTACAGTTTTATAACAAAATAGTACATGGAGAAGACAAACCTTGTCATGTATTACCTCATAACACCATCTTATCAACAAAGTGAGGCAGATATTACATGCTCTGCTCCTTGTATATTTCCTTCTTGAAATGTTGATTATGGGATTTAAATGCATTAGGCTGAACAAAGGAATTCCTCATTTTTAATCTGCAAAAGCCTCTCTCCCCAGAGGATTTCAGGCCTTTGTGGTACCCTACCAACTTTTAAAGGGGAGGAAAAAAAACACAAACAAAGAGAATAAATGCTTTAGCAGCCTTCCAACAGGAATCTCTGTTTCAGATAAAGCGCCTTGAGTGAATGGAGGAGGAAGTCCAGGAAGTGCGAGTTCAGCCGATCCAGCGTCTACTTGTTCCTCGCTATTGTACAACAATGTTTGTGTTCCTGCAGGATTGACGGATATTGGCCTCGCGGGTCCGGAGGGTCTAACCGCGTTTCGCTGCATATTTCTTATATTGGGTGTCGTTCGGGGAGTTGGGAAAAAAAAAAAAAAAAAAAAAGGTTCTTGCTGTGTGTTTCTGCGTGCGTCTGAGAGCCTGGTCCTGAGTGTTCTCGTGGGTTGTTCGGGGCAGCCAGATGGGCGTGTGGAGGCTGTGTTGATGCTTCGATGCTCTCATCAGAGACAGCGACGTGTTTGTTTCAGGGCTGGACGCTGAAGTCAGGCTGCGTGTCCAGCTGTCCTTGTGGGACCGAGACTCGCTGCCTTCTCTGCAGAACCAAAATAACCAGACTTGATTTGATGGATTTGCGCTGAATCGATTTTTTTTTTAGTGCTTTTTTTATTTCCTTTCTTGTTGGACTTGGACATGTTCGGAGGCAGGCAGGCGTGGAGGCAGTGGCTCCAGGAGGGACCCGGGTCCACCCTCACCGGACTCACAGTGTAAACACAGCCCAGAAAGGGCGGTAATGAACAGCAACCTGATCTTTGCCGGACGCGTCGTCAAGATCTCGCGTCTGAAGTCAGAAAAGCGACCCATGGCCTCGGGTGCCGTCAGCCCCTTTTCGAGCGCTCGGCGACAATCGCCCTAGCGATGAAGGCCAGGAGGGAGGACTGAAGCAGGCCTAAAGTCATTGCGCAGACGCCATGCGCTCCTCGCAGGGAGCGACGTCCTCCGCCTGGACGCCTGTCCTGTTCCTGCCCCGTCAGGAGGGTGCGGGACGCGACCGGCGGTCCCTTCTCCCATCTGCCCCTCACCGTCGCCATTACTGCCGTGGAAGCTGGCACCCTCATTAGAACTATCAAGATAGCGATCACGTTACATTCTGGCCTTTCTCCCGCAGGACCAAGACTAAATTGTCAGCAGAATTTGTCTCGGTCTTCTCCTGGTTGTTGTGAGGCCTGAGCTGCATAGGGTGTGATTTAATAGGCACGAACTGAACGTGATCTTAAGAATGGGTGCTGATTGTGAGACCTGCAAAGCACAGATCCAGAGATTAATGAAAAGGCTTTAAGCTATGACCTATTTAAGTGTGTGGGTGTGTGTGGGTGTGTGTGGGTGTGTGTGTTTGTGTGTGTGAGAGAGAGCGAGGGAGAGAGAGAGGGAGAGAGAGAGGGGGAGAGTGATAAAGAGAGATACTGTATAATGTATAAACTGATTAAAGAGGCTGCAAACAGGCTGCCTCTCCACTCTACCAGGAACGAATGTGCACGTGAGCATAAACACACACAGCTTGTCCGTGTGTCAGTGTGGGGCTGCACAGCTGGACGTCAGGGGTGAATGTGTAACAAGTCACACACATCCTGCTGCTTCTACATCTAATCAGTTTTCTGACTTGATGCTTTCATGCAGCTTTGTTGTTCCTGCAAAAATAACTTACTGTAAAAGTATTAGTCCTTGTGTGTGTGTGTGTGCGCGTGTGTGTGTGTGTGTGTGTGTGTGTGCATGCGTGTGTGTGTGTGTGCGTGCATTTCTGCGTGTGTGTGTGCGCATGTGTGTGTGTGCTTGTTGTGTGGCTTTAAGAATGAGGGCACCGGAGGCTTGTAAGCAGGGCCACCGTGCAGATGTTGGCCAGCTCCCGACAGAGATCCACCTCCTCTGAAGCCGTGACGGCGCGGCAGATGCCCACGTCTCATCTACACCCCGGCCGCGCCGCGGCTCAACCCGGAGGGCGGGGCGGGCGGAACCTGGCCAGATGTAAAGCGGTCCTCGTCGAGGTGTAACGGTCTGGAAGGGAGCTCGGCTCTGAGCCGTGGCAGCAGATTTGGTGATGAGGTGGATGCCGTCAGATTGTTGGGGGGGGGGTTCTGATGCAGGACGCTAAAATGCTCTGAGGACCGTCCCTTTTGGCTTTTTTTTTACTGGTTTCCACCTCTAGTCGATGGGGTAACTGGTACTGAAGAGCACACATGGCAACACATTCAGACACAAGCAGTGACACAGAGGTATGTGCTCCTTCCTCACGTTGTTGCTGACCCTGTTAACGCCTGTTTGTGTAACATTACACATGCTTTTATTTTAATAACTTTCCATCAAAGTTGTGTTTAGATGGAGACTGGCCCTCTGCATTTGCACCACACATGCCTGATTAGACCTTCCACATGAGTGTGTGGCCTTGACTGTATCGTATTCCTCCATATTTATGGTGTGTGTGTGCGTGTGTGTGTGTGTGTGTGTGTTGTAAAAGGCTGTACTGGAATAGATTAGTAGCTGGCAGCATAGGTGGGTTGATTGATGACAGCTTAATGTGCCTCCAGCTCCTGGTGGTGGATGAGTTCAGGGGTTTCTTTGGCCGCTATTTTCATAAACAAAGAGAAATTACAACTCTGTTTAGCGACCGCACGGCTTCGTGCTCACGTGGAGACGCGCACCGGCTCTGGAGCGGCGGGAGTGTGTGGCGAGGAGGGGCCTATTTCTGTCCCGGGACTGGGCCAGCTTCACACTGAGCCCTGTTATAACTATTCAAACAAGAGCCAGATCCACGCAGAGCAGGCACACACACACACTCACGCACACACACAGACACACATACACACATGCTCGCTTCACCACCTGCCACTGGCCTCTCTACAAGGGGAGACCTCACTGGAGCGTTCACCAAAGAGGGGATCTCATTCCTTCTTTTTTTCTGCGTCACCAGAATAGAAGAAGGTTCCTGTTGTTGTTGTTGTTGTGGTGCGGCTACAACGTGCACGCCAGCTCTCTAAACTGGCAGGGACTCTTCATCCGTTGAGTAAAAGCCGCGTCACTGCCTAAACTTCATTTTTCCGTGCTCTTCGGGAGGCTTATCTCTCTGAAAGTCAAAAGCAAACTTCCATTTAGCTTCCTCGTGGCTCCTGGTGGCGTTTCCCATGACGAATAGGGGGATTTTGGAGCCCCCCCCCCACCACCACTGGAGAGCAATATTTCACGCAATACATCACGATCTGTCGCCGCTGTGGCAGCCAGACTGCCGACGCGATCCAACAGCAACAGGGTTACTGTCGGTGCTGAGCGCGTTTGCGTCTGCTTCCGCTGTTTCTCAAGTTCCTCGCGTTCGAGCCGCGATGCGAAACACACCGAGGCTTTTATTCCCTCAACAGCTTCGACCCTCGGAGGACAATATTGCTCTCAGGTCACGTGACAACCGAGTGTTTACCCCTTTAAAGTGCTTATTACCTTTGATTAAACTAATTCCAGCCCTGGGCTGTAATGTATATACAACAAACACTCCAAGAGGCCGACCTGCACCCGCAGTCTTAAATGAATCGGGGTTGTTCTCCTGCGTCGTCATGCTTTAGTTCAAACCAGTTTTGTCAATCCTGCAAACAAACAAATCGACCAGGTGGGTTATCAGATTAATGACATCGCTGGGAGGGCCGAGATAAAGACGCACCGTTAGATACACCTACTGTTAGTTACTTAGTTTCACTTTATTCTCCACGAAGGAAACTCGGTTAAGCAAGCAAGTGCAAATATTGCGTATAAGAACACATACAAATATAGTGATATCAAGAATACTACATATAATAAGTATACCAGTAATAAAAGGAATAAAAACCAGCAGCAGTCAACAGCAATTGCACTACCACATGATGTTGGAGCATGTAAACAAATTGCAACATCCCTGAGCAGCACGATATTAAATGTTTGTGAAATACACATCAACTGTAGTTGAACTACTGCAGTCACTTTGATAGTGAGGGAAGTATCTGTGCGGTCTTCCAGCAGCAGTTCTCTCTCATGAGTGCCTTCGATTGAGTCCCAGTCAACAGCGACGGAAGGAAATTGTCGTTCTTTTTCAGCACGTGTCCTCAGGAAAAGATCTCGTTTCATCTAACGGCATTTGTCACCTGACCTATGGTCGGGTGAGAAACTGTGAAACGCAGACGTTATTTTCTGGCTGCAAGGTCTGAGATGTGCACGTTTCCCAACCCCCCCCCCCCCCACCTCCCCCGAGGTTCCAGTCATCGGCCTCACACCGGAGACTCAGACTCTCGGGTTTATTTTAGACTGCGGCTCCTAAAGCGTGGCCTCACTCACCCTGTTTCATCACTGGACACGACTGCGGGCCGTCGATAAGGAGGAAGGCTGCTTTCATCAGGGCGGATGAACAGAGCCTCTGGAGGACGCGACGTGTCAGCGCAAACCTCATATAGAAAGTGTAATTAGCTCATCTACCAGCTGTTCCACTTCTGCTGAGAGACCGTGAGAGGCAAACAGAACCACCAGACCGGTGTCAGGGATGCTGTTTCTCCTTTTATCCTGGATTAATAATGAGTCCATAGATCAGATGCTTTGTCCTAATTTTGGGGTCTGTTACTGTGGGTGTCCTTTACTGGGCTGGACAATCAGAGCTGGGTTGACCTTTGCTCTGCAGATCAATTGTGCCTTTCATTACATATTGACTGTACAGCGATAGAGTGACACTGGATTCCTACTGGGGTGTGGAGTTGTGAGTCAAAACCAGCATACGGACATATTACACCCTAGAATCTGATGGGACTTCAGCTTTTGGGTGATCGTTGAGCTCTCATTGGACCGTCTGCACATGAATATAATCAGAATTATAACTGGAATAAGACATGATGCAACACTTGGGACACTTTGGAAATCTCGTGAAAGAATAAACAGTAACAGTCTCAATGGAAGCGTCAGTGTGAGCTGACCTTATGAACCCAAAGTGGAGGGAAAAAGGCAGCAAAGTAAGACACGAGTCGCCTCCGGAGGAAAACTAGATCCTACGGGACAGAAACCTCTCCGGCTAATGAAAAGTAAAGAACCCTCCCTCCGGGCTGCGCCGTGCAAACCGAACGATGATGCTAATTACGCGTCTTTGTTGTGTCTGATTGGGTCTTTTGTATCAGATTACCTCGTGAAGCAGCAGCACCTGCATATATTTCCATCTTAATAAGGGAATGTGCTCATTTAGCGCGGCGCTCGATGTTGTATGTGAAGATGTGCGGATTGAAAAATCAATACTTTATGATTAATTCAGTAATTAGGGGGCTCATTTGCGTAGCAGGTGATGTTTAATGTATCATTTGTAATAAAGCAGCTTAAGTGTTTAATGAAGAGCTCATTAAGGCTAAGGCGTGAGGGGGGTCGCTATAGCAACGACGTGAGCGATAAGTCAGGCTGGTGCGTATGCAGAATGTGAACGGTGACGTGTCGCTCATCAATGCCTCCGATCGCCTCTCCCCGCGGGGAGGGGGGGCTCTGAAGGGCGCCATGCCCTCTGTGATGTGGGCGTATAAAAGCTCCTGGTCTCTGCTTCTGGTCCCTGACATGAAGAGCAGCTTCTGCAGAGACCAGAGGACCAGGTGTTAGGGGCTAGTGAAGGGCACCACAGGTAAGACCCCCCGCGGGAGAGGACCAGGGGCTCCAGGCCTCAACGGAGAAGGGGGGGGGCTGGTTTGTCAGGTCGTGGCAGAACTTGGAAGATTAATATTCCCCAAAGCAAGTTGGTGTTTAATGTTTCCTCTGTGTTTTCAGAAAGACGTTGCGTGACTGAGAACTAGAAATTACAAGTGTTTTTTTGTTGTTTTTTTTTGGGGGGGGGTTTTGTCAAAAATGAGATCTGAGTTGAGAAATGAGCTGCAAAGTTTGACCATCGACCACCTCGTCTGTATCTGGGTCGGATTGTTGGGATTGATCCGCGCAGGAAAGCAGGTCACTGATTTCCTAAACCACCCAACTGTCAATTGCCCCTCCGCCCCGGAGCTCTCGGGCCCGGCACCCGAGCCCGACCGTCGCGGGTGGGTCATATCACCGTGAGCCACTTTGCACCCGTCTTGGTGGGTGGCGGCTGTAGGACAAAACCGGATCACCTGATCTGCAGCGGGCAGCAGCTGGAACAGTGGACAGAGTGGAGGTAGGAGGGGCACTAATAAGACGAGGCAGCCTGAGAGGGACAAGAACGGGTCACCACCCCCCCCGAAAGACTTTAAAATCTCTCCGCGTTTCAGTCACGCGCTCGTGAGGCTGAACAACAGAGTAGGACCAGTTGTGCAGTCGGGTCAAAACCTCCGATAAACTCCATGTTTATACACTTTTATTTTGGCCTTGATTAATGATTTTATTTTATTTTTTCTTCATCTGTCTTCCCTGTAAACATTCACCCCGTCCTTTTCCCTGTTCTGAACATGGGGCTCCTTCCTTCCCATTGGACGTGCATTTGTGTGTGTGTGTGTGCCTGTGTGTGTGCCTGTGTGTGTGTGTGTGTGTGTGTGTGTGTGTGTGTGTGTGTGTGTGTGGGCGCTCCCTTGCGGTTGGAGATTGCAGAGTGCACCGTTGCACCAGTTGCGATGGAGGACAGTGACCACGAGGTTCACTCTTCATCAGACGAGCATGACTCCTGTCCCGGTTCCCCTAACGGAGACGAAGACCAGGTACCAGAGAGTCGCCCCCCCCCCAAGAAACAATCTGGTCGGACCTGTATCTCCCCTCCGCCGGGCTGAAATGGCCTCATTTTTTAAGGAACAGTGCATCATTGATGACACTAAACTAGCAGATCATCCAGTAGGAACAACTAACCTCACTTTTACTGGAGAAACCTGCAAATGCGGCATTTGTGGAGTTATTCACATCTTTTTAATGGAATTAATGGAAGTCCATCCATAAAAACACTCATTTTATTTCTATTTGAGTGGCTGTAACTTCTATTTTCAATCAAACCAGCTCACTTTCCTTCAGCTCTGAGGTCCACTTTAAACACAACTTATAATAATAAACACAAATATAATAGGGCTTTGCACCACTTTCGGTGCTCGGGCCCTAAAAATGGATTTTGAGTCACTCATTTGAACCAACTTGTAGGACAATCCCGCCATCATTTTACCTTGTTTTATGTCACCATAAATACAACCGTCTTCACTCTCTGCCCTCTGGATTTCTTTCCCTCCCGCCCCCCCATGGCCGCTGGTTTCTTCCTCTTCCTGCCTTTTAATCCTCTTCGCCCCCCCCTTCCCCCGACCACGCCATCCTTTCCAGCGTCCGAGCCAATCGGACGACTCGGAGGTGGAAAGCATTATGCAAGACCCTCCCCACCGCGGAGGGCAGCCACAGCATCACGAGCCCCGTGACGCTGACACGGACGGCGACGAGTGTGAGCACCCCCCATCGCGCCTGCGGCCCCCCCCGGGGGACTGGGGGGCTTCCCCGGATTCGGGGTCAGACCACATGATACCGCAGAGCAGAAGCGTGGAATTTGACTTGCCCTCCCCTGCCAGGCCCAAGAGTCCCTGGGGGAGGTTTGACCCCTACGACAATCATGAGGTAACAGGAGGAGTGCATCTGTCCGGCGTAGAGTTGCTCTTCAGACGGCGGTGGTCTGCGGTCGCCACGGTAGCGCGCGGCGGCCTCGCGGCGGTATCGACTTTGCGCTGACTTCGGGCGATCGCCTTCACCCACGTCCAGTTTCACCGTTGCTCCTTTTGCAGGACCAGGACAAAGAATACGTGGGTTTCGCAACGCTCCCCAACCAGGTGCACCGGAAGTCGGTGAAGAAGGGCTTCGACTTCACGCTCATGGTCGCAGGTACAACGCGTTTGCTCATGGGCACGCGCGCCATCCCGAGGGGCTCCGTTCACGGTCTCGTCCCTTTCTCCTTCTCTCTCTCTGAAGGCGAGTCGGGCCTGGGAAAGTCCACCCTGGTCAACAGTCTGTTCCTCACAGATCTCTACAAAGATCGGAAGCTGCTCAACGCTGAAGGTGAGGACGCCCTCGGCCCCTCGACCTCCCCCGACATGGGTTCAGTCCTGTTCTAACAGCTTGTTACGTGTGCAGAGCGAATCACACAGACAGTAGAAATCACCAAACACACGGTGGACATCGAAGAGAAGGGCGTCAAACTCAAGCTCACCATCGTGGACACTCCAGGATTCGGCGACGCCGTAAACAACACAGAATGGTGCGTGTGTTATGAATACCTTTTAATTAATACATTTAGGGAAAAAAAAGAAGAATCCATTGTACAGCCTCCTCCTCTGTATCTGCTTTAGCTGGAAGTCGGTCGCCGACTACATCGACCAGCAGTTTGAGCAGTACTTCAGGGATGAGAGCGGCCTGAACCGCAAGAACATCCAGGACAACCGCGTCCACTGCTGCCTTTACTTCATCTCGCCCTTCGGTCATGGGTAGGGCTAATGTGATGCAGTGATTGCTGTCTCCCATGTCTCTCTTGCTCTTCTTTAATGAATAATATCACCACTGCGACATGTCAGTGCTTTCACATCCCTGCTTTTATTATGCAGCGCCACGGTTTTCGGTCCTCTCTGACTGATCTGCCACGCTGGCGCTCAGTCCCCTACGTCCCTCCATTGTTAATTAGTCAGAATGTTACGAACATTTTTCCTCCCTCCAGGTTTATTTCTCCTCTTACGTGCTGCTGAAGTTTTCATCACAGTTATTCTAAAAATACCTTACTAATACTTTAAACCTGAATGAAGCTCCATTCACACAGGCCTCTGCGTTAGTGGTGCGAGTGCGCCCTCTGTTGACGAGCGTCCGTCATTACAACCGAGAATAAACCTGCTTTGGGGATTCTAGACCTTCACGTTTGTTATTTATGACAAAATAGATACCAGGGAGGTTGTTTTAAAATAAAAGGAGGTGAAGCCTGCTGATGTTATAACTAAAAAATCATTTTACACTCCAGAAAATAGGTTGTTACAGAAAATAGGTTGTTCAGTTGTTTGAGGGAACTTCAATGTTTAATGTAACTGTACACCTTTTTTTTTTTGTCTATTTCAAGCCTCCGTCCTTTGGATGTAGAGTTTATGAAAGCTCTGCATGAGAAGGTGAACATCGTGCCCGTCCTGGCTAAAGCAGACACGCTCACCCCCAGTGAGGTTAAGAAAAAGAAAATCAAGGTGAGTCGCACTAACTCTGACTTTTGCAGCGACTGTTGGAGTTAAGAAAAGAAAAAGCGCCTCCTTGTTTCTGTTCGCCTGCAGATCCGCGAAGAAATCGAGCAGTACGGCATCAAGATTTATCAGTTTCCCGACTGTGACTCCGATGAAGACGAAGACTTCAAGCAGCAGGACAGTGAGCTGAAGGTGAGAGCTCGTGTCTTACGCCTCCTCACAGAACAAAACGCGCGATCTTAACACTGCTGAGGCGTCCCGGATGAATAATTGATGGAGCCAACGCTCCTCTGGCAGAAACAGTTGTGAAACAGCCAGAAACCGACTGACTGACTGGCCCTGCAGCTGCTGCGGAGCAGACTGTTGATGGGCCATAGAGACAGATAGTAAATTAACAATGAGGATGTGTGTGTGTGTGTATATATATATACGTATATATGTATATAGGTGTGTTTATATATGTGTGTGTGTGTATATATACACACACACACACACACACACACATATATATATATATATATATATGTATGCGCCTGTATATATGGGAGTGGGAGTTTAAACCTGAAGGAACACTGAGAAGTGATCACATGATTCGCATTAAAGGTTTTTTCTATCCAATCTTCACTCTTCCTTGTTCCTTCACGCTTCCTGTTCTCCCGACAAGGAGAGCATTCCGTTCGCAGTCATCGGCAGCAACACGGTGGTGGAGGCCAAAGGGAAGAGGGTGCGGGGTCGCCTCTACCCCTGGGGCATCGTGGAAGGTAAAGCGGAGCCGCCGGCGGCGCGTTCAAAGACCCCCCCCGACGCTGAGCGGCGGCGCGTGTGTGTGTGTGTGTGTGTGCGTGCGTGTGCGTGACAGTGGAGAACTCGGCGCACTGCGACTTCGTGAAGCTGAGGAACATGCTGATCCGCACGCACATGCAGGACCTGAAGGACGTGACCCGGGAGACCCACTACGAGAACTACAGAGCGCACTGCATCCAGAGCATGACGCGCATGGTGGTGAAGGAGCGCAACCGCAAGTACGCCTCCGCCCGCCTTCTCCATGTCCTTGTTTGCGCCCGGTGCACTCGCTGACCCCCCCGGTTTCCCACCTCTGCAGCAAGTTAACCCGGGAGAGCGGCACCGACTTCCCCATCCCGGCGCTGTCCGGCGTGGCGGACGAGACGGAGAAGCTGATCCGGGAGAAGGACGAGGAGGTACGGACCGCCGAGGCCAAAGCGGACGCTCCCCAGCACCAGCGCGAACACAGCCCCGAGCCGGAGGGCGAACCAGAGGGCCTGTGTTACGAGAAAGGCGACGAGTACCTCTGAGTTCAGACCCCCCCCCCCAAAAAAAAAACAAACAAACAAAAACAAAAACAATCACACAATTCAACAACAGAGAGTTTTCATTCAATATTTATGAGGAAAGATGCTGGAATCATTTCCCAAATAAAGACCCCCCCCACACACACACACACACACACACACACACACACCATCTATTTATTTATCTAATCTATTTATCACTAAATAAAGAGATCGCTTTCGTCACTCTTTCTTACTCATTTCTCGCGGCTGCGGCGGATCCGTGATGTCGGGGTCTGAAAACAGAAAACACGCTTTCTATCGTGAACGATGTCATCCGTCTGAATCGTGTGTTTAGAACTGTAACAATGGATCGTCTGTAGGTTCATACTGAACACACACACACACACACACACACACACACTAATGGAGTCGTTCTGATCCATGTGATCGTGGCACAATCACACAGTGACCTTTGACCTCCCTTTAACGATCGGACTCTGACCCATCGGTTGATAAACCGTCCTCATCAGAGTGGCCGTCGGCGTCACACTTTTTTTTTTTTTTTTTTTTTTATCGATCGCCGCCGATTGATTATCGGTCCTCCACCGCGGGGACCCAGCGAGCGGCATGGAGCGGCGCGTGGCGGCGTCACTAACGCGCTGTTTCCTGTCCCACAGCTGCGGCGGATGCAGGAGATGCTGCAGAGGATCCAGGACCAGATGCACACTCAGAAGGAGGCGTATTAACCCCCCCCACCCCCCCCCCCACCACACTCGTCGTCAGAGGCTACGGACGGTGGTTTGACCAAATCCTCTGGGTCTGTTGGGTCAGTCCAGCGGGCGTGCCTCAGCCCCGTGCTCACAGGGTTGTTGTTGTTGTTGTTGTTGTTATTTACCTTAGGTCTGATATGAGGTTTACATGCGGTGACAAATGTATCAAGCACACTTTTCCGGTGCAAGTTTTTTTTTTTAATTCCCGACGGTCTTTATGGTTTGATATGCTTCCGTGCTGTAATAATTTAATTTTCTACACCACGCCCGTGTTGTTGTTTTTCTTTTTCCTGTCGTTTTCCATCTTCGAACGCTTCCACGGTGCTCGGCGCCTGCGCGCTCCTCTCCGGTTGCGCCGCCTCGCCGACGGCAGAGGCCTTCATATCAGCGTTTTCTTTTTTTAACGGAGCGTTTCAAGGAGTCGGGCTCTGTGTGCGTGAAGGACTCAGCAGAAGCGTCGTCATCTCACGAAGGCATGTCGTGACGTCCTCAGAGGTCCATATCAGGGGAGGCTTCTCCTGGGTCGATGCGTTTAAATTCAGTTACATTCCCATCAAGCTTTTGGTTATTTTTGTCTTTGTTATTTGACTTTTTGGTATATTTATCTTACGAGTTTATGAAAGAGGTGCACATGGACAAGCTCTGTAAAATTCTAATATTGTAAAAAAAAAAAAAAATAATTAAAGGTGATTTCATGACTCCATCATGCAGGCTTGCTTTATGTGTTTGGAAATGCGTATGAAGTAGTTACAAACATCACCATGAACACCGAATCAGCCTCGCTAAAGTCTAGCAATCGTAAAGGAAGTAAAAACGCTGCGCTTTTAGGCATATGTAAACATATTAGTTTATTTTTTTTTAAATATTTCATCGTTTTCATTTTACATCCCCTCTTTTTACACAGTACAGTGAGACCCAGATGCAGCCCAGCTTTTACAGGCTATTTACAACTTCAACTTTCTCCATAGGGAAAACACACCAGCACTTTAATCCCTGTACATTTTACACATTTGCTTTGCTACAAGATGATTTTCAGAAACCATTTGTTCAACATCATTTGCATAAAATCAGAAGGTTTAAAAAGGTTTATTTTGCTCTTCTCAAAGCAGGTTCTCAAATTGCATCAGAACTAAATATTGTTGGGGGGGGGCATTTGGAGGGGCCGTATGTGATCAACACACGGAAACAGTGTACATGGTCCCAAAAATAAAACGACTATATCAACAGATTTACAGACATCATTCTCCTGAAGACACGAGCTACAAGTGTAATAGATTGTAATACTAATATTTTAATAACATAATCACATTGGTTTTTTTTTGTTTTGTTTTTATTTTTTAAAAAGGGGGGGGGGTTAACTTTCAATCACTTGCTATTTTGCGTCCTGTCGCAAGTCGGCACATTCAAAGCAGAGTTTGGAGGAACTGAAGGTTTGCTGCTGACTGAGAATTAAAAAAAAAAAAAAAAAAAAGGTTCACAGTGCTGCCTGGGCTAACAAACAATAGTGCTGAATGAACACAAAGGAGCAGGTCCACGTACACTCCTGAAGCACTTTCACATAGATCGCGATCCTCCTTAAACCAAATCGATGCCGGAAAACCGAGTTTGTGACGAGTCCTCAAGCACAAAGTGAGTTTGTATGTTTGCAGGACGCAAACTCACAATGCTGCCGGACACACACGCTCAAATATTAAAGACCTTTGGTCGTGGGAGCAGAAGGGAACTGAAACGCGGAGCAGGTGGAGTCTCACTTTGGTTTCTCTGTGTCACGAGGGAGAGTCGACCCTCACCCGGTGGATACCGGGGCCCCGTGTGGATACCGGGGCCCCGTGTGGCGGTGCACAGCACCAAGACCCTGGGGAGGAGCACGAAAACCTTCCATTCGCAACTTTGGGTCACGCGAGCACGAACCTCACGGCCATCTTCTCCGCGGTCGACATAACGGCGGCCTAAGACCTCAGACAGTGCCAAATGTCCACGTGCAGTAACGCGGACTCAAGAGATGCGTCATACTTTGATTGTCCTTCACTTTGAACCCCACACAACCACCCGACCCCCCCCTTCCTCCGTGTGTCTGGCCGCGGGGGGGCGCTCTTGCTGCGCGGCCTGCAGCTCCGCCGCTCGCGGGAGTCCGGTCCGGGGTTTGGCTCCAGCCCTGCAGCGCACGTGCGGCGGCGGGGGGGCGGGGGCGGAGCCTCCGTGAAGCGTGTTCCTAAAGCACTGCTGGTCGTGGCGGGTCGAGGGCCCTGACCCCGCACTTTCGCGCTCCTGATCTGCTTGGTATCAGTCACAGTGGTGAAGGAGGAGCCCCGTGGGGCCGCCGCCTCTACCCGTAGAGGTCAGGTGAACCCACACGTGTGGCGGGGCACACTCCCGGGTCAGGGCAGGAGTTCGGGGTCACTACGGGTGGCGTGTGAGGAGTGTCCTGCCCCCCCCCCGTCCTCGCCAGGTTAGGGTTGCTGCCCCCGAGTCGGCGTCTGCGACTTTTGTTTTTCGTAGTCGCGGCGGCGGCGGCGGCGGCGTTCAGGACAGCTTCAGAGTGCTGATGGGAAAGGAGGGCATGGTGACCATGGTTACGGGGTTGAGCACCGTCTGGCCCACCAGCTGAGGGTGGTGGGCCACCATTTGGGCGCTCATCGCTGTCTGTTTGCCGATTATGGCGGCGGCGGCCGGCTGGACGGGCGTGGCCCCGTTCATCTGCGGGTGGGCGTGGTTGAGGGTGTGGGCGATGTGGCCGACCACGGCCGGCGGCGTGACCGCGACTGGCTGGGGGTAGAGGGCGGGCAGGTGCTGGCCCAGGTGGGCCACCGGGTGCACGGTTATGTGGCCGATGGGCTGGTGGACAGCGCTGGCGGCGGTGGGAGGGGCCAGGTGGGCGATGTGCTTGGGGGCCCCGCCCTGGATGACGTGGTTGACCGCCTGGATGACCGAGGGGTGGGACACCGAGGCGTGCGCGATCACCGTGGGGTGCATGCTGGGCACGGTCACCACTTGCGTCTGGGCGGGCGCCAGGGGCTGGCTGGGGGCGGCGGGCGCCCCGCCGCCGCCGCCGCCGCCTGGAGTGTTTGCGGCGCTGCGGGTCTGGAGGCGGGCTGAAGGGGGGCCGCCGGTTGCAGGTGGGGCTGCTTCGGGGGGGCCTTATGCGGGATGGAGATGTGCTGGGCGACGAAGGAGGGCGTGGTGGGCGGCGGGGGGGCGGGGCCTGCGGGGAGCTCTGGTCTGGTTGGCTGAGGCACTGTGGGTAAGGCGGTGTTTGGCGTCGCCGCGGCGTCCTCCTCCAGGTCCTCCTCCATGTCTTCGCCTTCTGCAACAGAGTCGGTGTTTATTTGAGCGTCGCCGGCGGTCGCCGACGCTGCGGCGGGACCGGGGCCCCCTCCCGGACGGCGGTCCCCACCTGAGGCGGTGGAGGTGGACGCCTGGTCCTCCTCGGGCTGCGCGGTCTGCCGGAGCACGCGGTCGATCTCGACCACGTCCATCCACTGGCTCAGGTCGTTCTTCAGCTCGGCCAAGCGCTGCTGGGTGGCGATCTTCTCCCGGGCCAGCCTCTCCATGTCGTGCTCGTACTCCTTCTCCTTCCGCTTGAGCGTCTGGAAGAGAGAGGAACGCCGCCGTCAGGGAATGCTGCTTCTGCGTGGCTGTCACCGTCACGCTGCTTCATGTCATTTACTCGCTGCATAAATAAAACCTTTTCCCTCTCACTGACAAACGGTACCAGTCTACCCAGCAAACACACGATTGGGACTGAAGCAACATTCAAATATAGCTCAGATTCATCTAAATAAAGAGGTATAAACTCAGTATTCAGCTGCATCAGTGACATTCATGACTATGAATAAATCAGTCGTTCACCTCCATCAATAACCAGGCCCCACTTAAGAAATAAATAATAATAAATAAATATTATAATGTAGGAATATTTAATGAACTTTATTTTGTAGGAACTTATTTGTTTAATATTCCTTCGTAGGCACTATTTCTGCTGCAGATTAATGGGGAATGCTTTAAAAATAACTCTGCTAAATAAGCTTGTGTGCGGGGAGTAAAACTGGACGAGCAGGTGGGAAGGATGAGACGGACGGCCCGGTGTGGAGAGTGGGAGGTGCTTCCAGGCGCTGGCTCTCTGACCCAGTTTCCCTCTGACCCGCCAGCTGACAGCGGACACAAACCAAACAGGCGCACGGTTCCTCCCGTGCGTGGCGACGGGAGAACGGCAGAAAAAGGGGCGCCGAGGCTGCGGGGGCTTAGCGGCGCGGGCGGGGAAGTGCAGAATGACCGTGGGGGGGCGCAAGTGGCCATCTGCTACCGGCGACCTGGTGGCTCGGGGACACGAAGCCATTTCCTAAAGGGCGGACTTCCTGTTTGTGTGCACTCTGCTGTGCGCCGTCTGGGTGGCGAGGGGACATGTGCCGGTCAGGTGTGAAACCAGGGGATTAAGGAAGGTGCATCTCTGCGCTATCAAAGGGCTCGCTGCAGCTGTGTGTGTGTGTGGGGGGGGGGGGCTTACGGAACAATACAAGCGCAATAGACGGCCTTTGATTCAGCACCTGTCCAGGGTTAGAAACACGGAGGAGCACTCCGTCCCTCCCAGGTTCCACATTTAAGAGGTCACCTGGCCATTAAAAGTAAGTTCATCCTGTGGTTGCAAAACTCGCTGTCTTGCGACGAGAGAGAGAAAAATGTGTTTTAGTTGCTGAAGTTCGGTCTGAGTCACCCACAGACAGATGTTCCCTATGAACCAGATGACCCGTTTAGAGCCACCACGTCTTCAGTCACAACACACCATGTACCGACGTGGCCCTCCATCCGGTTGTCATGGAAACTACTGAAAACCCGAGGATTTTTTTTTTCTAATTATTATTATTATTTCCAGTTACCTAAATAGACAACTATGAATCCATTAAAAGCCTTTGCTTCGCTCCGACGGCGCTTTAGGTTCAAGTTCCCTAAAAGTGACTCTGGAGGCGTTGGGAGAGTGGAATCTGACCGCGGCGCAGAGAGAGAAGCGTGCAGTCACAAAGATCGCCGTAAAAGTGGCGTCGTGTCATAAAATGAGTCAGAAGATGAGCAGCAGCGACTTCTTCCTCCTCCAGAGAGGTCAGGCGAAGAGTGGGTCTGATCCTTGACATCACACATCCCCCCCCCAGGACACCGTTCTGTTTCCACGCACAGGCCGCACCACCCTCCACCCACAGAGGTAACCCTCCGCCGATGTGGAGATCTGGAGATCTAGTCCGCCGCCGATGTGGAGCCGGCCTGCGTTTGTTTTTTTTTTCCCCTAGCGTGCCGAGTGCGTGCGTGCGTGAGTGTGGAAGGTAAACAGTGGCGGAGGGGGCCGTCTCGCGCAATGCGAGTGCCAAGCACATGGCTCGGTGGAGAGCGGGGGGGGGGGGGGGAGCGGGAAGAGGAGGGGGGTGAGAGAGAACAGCACGAGCTGTCGTCCCTGAGTCAGGGCTGCGGCACGAGGCGGGCTCTCTTAAAGGAGCAGCAGCGCGCTCGGGCCACGTTGCAGACACGCTGCACGACCCGGCGGAGGGATCAGGCTGCTGCGCGCAGGTCTTATGACGGGGAGGTAACATAAACCCTTGTCTTACTGAGCCTAAAGCTGGGGGGGGTTTCACGTGGTGCCTGTTGACTACAATAAAAGGGCTGTCTGTGCGCAGAAAAACAAAACCCCCCCGCTGCTCTGGCGCACCGCGGCTCGTACGTGACCTATTTATCACGTCGCCGCTAAGCACACACCTATAGGTCACGTAGCGCCCCGGCTACGCGCCCCTGACGTGGCCGTCAGCCTGACCCCGCCCCCACCAGGACCTTCTGAGAACTCGGGCTGTCGAGCCTTAAAATCGGGAAATGAGAGACTGGACGCCCCCCCCCCCTCAGCTCCACGATCTCCCGCCAGATGGCGCGACTGGTCTCTGGCCGCTCGGACGGGAAGGGCTCCGTAAACCGAGCCCCGTGTTTACCGCCCCCTCCCAGCTGCTGGCATTTAAGCCTGACGGAACAGCGAGTCCTCCCTGTCGGGGGGGGAGAGGGGGTGACGTCACGCGGCTCAGTCTAGCCATGTGCTTGCCGCTCGTGTGGCCTTAAAAGCTCAGAGGAGGCAGGAAGGAGGAGGGGGGGGTGCACCAGGAAGCCTTTTTTATGCGCCCCCCCCCCCAGAGGAGATGTCTGCTGGAGATGGAGCGCGTTTAAAAACCCCATTAAATTAATTTTTCAGCCTCGTTTGCTGAATATGTGAAAACTTGAGGTGACGGGTGCGTTAAATCAAACCAAACCTCCAAAGCCTCTTATTCAACCCCCCCCGCCCTGCCCCCCCGCCCCCAGTGGGATTTTTTCTGAGCACATCGCTCCTCTGTTGCCAGTTCAGAGGAAAATAAGGACGGGGAGGGAGGGGTGTCTGTCTGCGGGGACACGCGTCTCTACTACCCATGTCAAAAGGACCGTGAGGTCACGTGCTCCTGTTTGCTTTTATAACCCCCCCCCCCACACACACACACACACACACCCCACCCTACTCCCCTACTTCTGTGCAGCTCCAACAAAAAGCAAACAGAAAGAGAGGCCAAAAATATAAAGGCTTTCATAAAAATACACCATTATAAATGGCTCTATTGGCTTCAGCGGGGGGGGGGGGATTGAGGCCAGTTGAGCCGCCCACATCGTGCTCTTTAAATCAGTGGGGGGGGCAGCGCTGGCGACAAGTCACTTTGCAGCCACACTGTCCTATTTCCTCTCTGCCCCTGCTGCTATTGTCATGAGCCAGCCGGTTTATTTTCAGGGACGAGGGACGCCAACGGTGAAGGCAGCAGGTTTGTTTTTAACCCTCCGCTCCTCTGACAGGAAGAGCGCCTCCCGTCGCGTTACGCCGCCTCCTGTCCACGTGCCACGGCGGCGGCTTAACTCTCGGTCCTGAGAACGAGTGACCCGCATCGGGCGGCCGCGGCCCGTTGGGCTGAAAGCCGAAACTAGGCCGTCGCGTGGGGCTTTTTGCGCAACCTGTTTACATCCAGGGTTAGTTTCACGACGAGTCCCCGGCTGGAGAATTTGATGACTCACTTCCAACAGCGGCGGCGGGGTGGAAAAAAAAAAAAAAAAAAAAAAATAGACGCAGAGCGCGCCTTCCCTCCAACTTCCCCAGCCAATATTCAAATGAAGCGTCGCCAGCAGCTACATACCGACGTGATTTGCTTTTATAAATAAATGTCCCTCCTCTCGTGCCAACAGGCTCTTGTGTTGCGGCTCTGAAGTCCCCCTCAGACGGGGGTTTAAGACCTCTGCGGCGCTAACGTGAGGCTTTGGTCAAGGCAGGCAAAAGCACTCGCCGGTCTCGCAGCCTTGGATGCTACAGGCGTCAGCAAAATTCAAACAAAAGTGAGAAACCGGCGGCTTACCTGGATGTATCTCAATGCACTTCTCAGCACACTCAGATTGGAGGTCTTCTTCTCCTCTATATTAGGGATGTTTTTCTTCAGGGTCTCAAAGCACTCCTTCAAGTGTGCACGTCTGACAGACACGACACGCGACAAGTGTGTTTGAGGTGGCAGGAAGACTGAGGCCATGTTTGGATTTTATTTCGAATTTAACGGCAACTGTCTGTTGCGCTTCCGTTAATTAATATCAGCAGCAAAAAATATGACTGCGAATAAGGACAAGGCGGCGGGAAAGGAACTTAAAAGTGGAAACTCACCGGTTTTTCTCAAGTTTATTGTGCACCTCTCTGGTTCCTGCCCTGTTAGGGAACAAGGGACACTCATCAACATTCAGCCCAAGAGCAAAGCTTCGAAAAAAGACATGTGATAACAAAATGTCTACCAGGCTCACAAATATTTGATTTACAAATATTTGATTTATTTTATCCCCACCCCAAAAAAGACGACCAGAACAGGACAATTCTAGTTAATATTTGAAAAATATTCCGAACCACATTAAAATTCCAAATAAATTGAACTTCTAATATATTCCAATATCGCTATGGTCTTTTTGTTGGATTAATTTGCAAATTTATGGGAAATCAAAATAGCACCATGCAGGAACTTATTAGGTTTATTTGTGTGAAAGATGTAAAGTGAAATAAAATCTCATTGTAGAGTAATTTAAAATAATTCCCAGCCCCTTTAACTCCTAAAACCCTTTATGGGTTGCGTGTGATAACAGCTAAAATGACTAAGAGGTACATAAAGAGCTGTCCTCTTTCAGCCAAGGTGAGGTTTTTCTTACCCTCCGGGCCTTTTCTTGTTGTCGAGGTGGCGACCATCGTCGGTGGGGCTCCCCCGGCTGATGGGCCCGTTCTGCGGGGGGGTCTGCTGGAGCACAGGGCCCGCCTGGGGGAGCAACGTCTGCTGGTGGGGCGGCGAGACGATTGAGCCCGGGTAGCGCTGAACCAGCGGTTGCTGCGCCAGCTGCGCCAGCTGCTGCTGCAGCCGGGCGCCGTTGGCCTGGGCGACCGTCTGCGGGTGCGGCGGCTGGTTTTGGTTTTGGATCAGCTGCTTGTGGCCGGGGGCCGCCGGGACCGGGGCCGGGGCCAGGGCCGGGGCCGCGAGGTCGGGCCGGGGCTGCGGCGAGCGGGGCAGCGCGGCGGCCGACGGCGTCGGAGCGGCTGGGGGCGAGAGCGTGGCCACGGGCAGAGGGGAGGATCCCGCGGGGTTGGGGGTGACCACGGGGATGGGGATGACGGCGATGGGCATGGAAGAAGGCGGCAGAGAGGGCGACGGCGGTGCCAGGTGACGCTCGGCGCGGAGCTCCTCTCCTCGGGGGACATGTTTGATGTGGTTTGCTGAGAGTTTATAGTACACACCAGAGTTTTTCTGCTCTGCCAGCTGCTCCAGGCGCTGCTTTTCCTTTAGTTCATCTTCTGTGATAGAATAAAAAAGCAGTTTAAAGAGCAGCTTCATACACTGTTATACACTATAGGATTATAGGACTACTATTATTTTGTCAACGCAGGAGGGACTTCACAAAGATTTGATTTAACGGTTTACGCCAACGTAGTTATCTACCAGCAGATCACGTAAAATGTGACACTTGACACAATCATGTGAGTAAATTACCCTGAAAGTGCCCGTGGGTCACATCAGGTGCACATGATTAGAACGCTGTTACTCAGCACTTTGCCCCAGTTAAACCTCAGACTCTGAGCTGTGCTCCGGACCGGTGAAGGGAGAGCGAACGTCACAAAGAAGAGTGCAGCCTGGGAAACGGTCTACAAGTGCCGCACATTCAGAAGAGCTGCTGACATGCTCAAGTCTGGCCATTCAAGCAAGTTCACCCAAGATCAGACCACAAGCTCTAAAAAAAGTCTCCAAACTTCTCCTTTTTTGTATTTTTTTAACGATTAAAAAAGGGTTAATAAAACCAAGGTTACACAACTACTTGTGAACAACTCTTAAAGAACTGAATATGTATTGTCCTATATTTTCATATAACCGTACATGTGACAAGAACTTGACTCAACTTTGTCTCCTAAAGAAAGAAAAGGCCTGAATCAGCCGAGAGATCGTTGCTGTGTACTCTCTGACCTTTAGTATGCACAACCTTTCGTATGGAAAAGCACCTCTTTAAATGAAACTAATTGCAGACAGGCATTAGTTCCAGCACGTTGCATTAGGTTTGGACACACCTAGCCAACTGGATATACCATGAAAACAAAAAAAATCAATAGGGTGACTGTTTATGTTCAAAGTTCATGACTATATAACCAACATTCTTTGACTCACAATTGACAATTCAAGTATAACCAGTATTAGAAGCACACACTATTATGGTTATTTCACATAAAAATGTGCCACAACGTGTTGCATAACAGGCGCACAACTCCTAAAAACAGAACGTGCGCCTCTAGATGAGACGTCCCTTGATGGGACAAAGCAGTGAGTGGACGGGGACTAAGCTAGGATCCTCACAGAGACAACCTCTCTCATAAAACGCATAGATTAGTGTGGATATTATATAACTGAGGCACCAAACTGGCCTACTTTCCTGTGTACAGTGACCTGCTCTATAGGAGCTGGGAGGAGCCGGGAGATGGGAGGACACTGGTTTCCCAACGCACCACCAGTGGGAGGAGCTGGGAGAGGATACTAGTAAGACGTCTCACTCCAGCCACAAACATGCGAGGCGACCGAAAGACCTACTTCCCTTTGGCCAAAGGACAATCAGTAGTTAACAAAAAGTTATTATAACTCTCCACAGCTCTGGTAAAAACAGATTCTTTAGAGGTAAAAAAAAAAAAAACAACCTTCTCCTGCCCCCCCCCCCAACGCGGGCATCCTTTTTAAGCCGTTTATGCTCGGGCTGGTTTGTCAATAAGCGCTGTTGTTGATTACCTAAGCGGCTCCTCGGGGCCCGCGGGGCTGAGCCGGTAGGGGGCGGCCTCGGGGTTCACGCCCGGCCGGTCAGACTTTGGTTCGATCACGGAAGGCCTTCCGACCCCGACCCTGATCCCGATCCCATCCCATCCCCATCGCGTAGTGCGTCATCCTCCCCATCAACAATCTTTGGGAGGGCTTACCCAGCACGCACGTGGAGAAAGGGGCGGGGCGCCCCGTTTCCTGTATTTTTATGTGTGGGCGTGGCCCGCCGGACACGTCACTGACGTGCGTGCGTGCGTGCGTGTGTGCGTGCGTGTGTGTATGTGTTTAATCTTCTAGCGACGTAAATAAGCGGACGCGATGTTTGTCAGAACTCGACGCTTCAGACGCAAACAGCGGCGACGGAGGAGAGGAGGGAAAAAAAACCCGCCAAAAAAACGAGTTACGTAAAAGAGCGCCTCCGCCCTCGCGCCCTCTCCCCCTTAGTAACGCCCCCAGCGGCGGTCACGTGACCTGGGCTTTTTATTTATCTTTCAATTAGAAGAAAAAAGTGACTTCGGGGGGACGACGAGCCGGTCGGACGAGGCCGAGGAGGGGATGACAGCTATTAAAGTTAGAATAAGAGACGAGCTGCTTCCACAGGGAGGGGGGGAGGAGGGGTGAGGGAGGGGGGGGGGGTGCCACACGTACAGAGAAAATAAAAGTAAAACTGTGACAGCGCTCCCAACAGGAGCCGCTCCGGCGCTCGATTAAAGGGCCTGAACCTGCGAGGCCGGCCGTTAACGCGTTTAACGGACGACCGTTAAACGCGTTAACGGACGCTTTCTGCACAACTGCAGCTTTTTCCTGCTGATCTACGACCGTGTGTGTGTGCGTGTGTGTGTGTGTGTGACGTCGTTACCACGTGCTCTCTGCTGCAGCTCCAGGAACTTGGCCGCCTCCAGCAGCGTCTCGATGCTCATGTCTGCGGCTCCGGGGACGGCGAGCCGGTCCGGTCCGGGAGGAATGAGCCGGTCCGGGTGGTGGTGGTGGTGGTGGTGGTGGTAGGGGGCAGAGAGCCGGTCCGGGGCGGGAGCAGAGAGCCGGTCCGGTTGGTCCGGTCCGGGCGGGAGGAGGACAGAGCCGGTCCGGAGCAGAGAGCCGCGACAGGGCGCCGCGGCCGCCGGGACCAAGAGTGCGAGCGGCGGGGCTGGGAGAGGCTCCCGGTCTGGAGCTGGGAGGGGGGAGGAGGGGGGAGGAGGAGGAGGAGGAGGGGGAGGAGGAGGGGGAGGAGGAAGGGAGAGAAAAAAGAGGGTAATCTGATCCTCCTCGCTGGGACTCTGGAGGAGTTACAAACAAGATGGCGCTCGCGGCGCCGCCGACAAATGAGCTCGATGGATCGGGTCCCGCTCGTGAACGCCCCCCCCGCCGCAAAACCCGGAGCGGAATTCCCGGAGCGGAGCCTCGGAGCGGGAGTACCGGGGTCCCGGAGCGGGAGTACCGGGGTCCCGGAGCGGGAGTCCCGGAACGGAGCCGAGCCCCCGTGGCCCCGCTAGTGACTCACGGGGAAGCAGAAGAAAGTTGCGAGCTTTTATTAAGACCGAAAACCAAAGTTTTCCTCTTTCTGAGGAGGAAAACTTCAGGAAAATAAGCACAACTTCCTGAGCAGAACCAGGAAGAGTTGAACGCCGCAGAGGAACATTTTAAGAACTGTTGAAACGATTAAAAACTAGAATTAAGAACGAGGTCAGGAAAACAGGATGAGGATTGTAGTGAAATAGAGCCACTTATTTTGTCCCAGTTTACTGACTGGACAGACTGCTGATTTAACAGAACGCTGCATTTACAACAAATGCTATTTTAGACTTCATCTGTTCGGTGTGTGAGATCAGTTCGCACAATTCCAGAGAATATAAAGCAGCTCTGCTCCACAGGTTTATTTGTAGATGTGATTTCCTAAGAGGATAATGCTGGTTGAATTAAAGGAAAGAGCCAACACTTGTTTACCTGTTGTTCATTATGTAGTAAAACAATCATCCATTCGCTAAAATGACCCCTGAAGGCCAGAAGGACATCTTCAAAGTGACGTAACTGGCCGAGCACATTTAAAACTATTGAAAAGTAACATATTCCCCACAATTATTACCAACACAAACACTGTATTCATGATTGATATCAAAAGTCAGGGTTTATTTCAGCCCCTCTGGGCTCAGGATGCACAAACCCAGCCAGTTACTCGGGTCTCTTTTCCTCTTGGGGGTTAGGAAATGTGTCAGCCTCGACACAGGAAACACAGGGAGGACATAGGAGCATCTTCCGTTACACAACTTGTGTGTTTATCCGAGAATCATCGTAAAGGAGTTCATGTGAAAAGAAAAATACTCTGGAGAATGTGCGCCACCGCGCGGTCGTTCAAAGGTACTACAGCATCACTGGTCCATTACCCCCCCCTGAACGTTCAAATATTTCTTACAAAAGCTTAACAAACCCGAGAGGAAAATATCTACGTACAATGAACCTTAGAGGTTCCACTTTAAAAACAGAAGAGCAAAAAGACAACCTGGCATTATGTCAGATATCGGTTGACAGAAGACTCTATCTCTTCAACCACCTTTAAAAACCATGAAGTGTGAAATACACTTCAACACTTCAAAATAAGAGACTCGAGAACCATTTCTAAAAATGACATTTGCAAGGACAACATGTCTCATCTTAAGTTCAGCAATCTAATTACGATAAAAGAGAAAACCTGTTCTATTGATGATTCAGGACTTTGCTACAGACTTTAATAGGGTGTTTTTCAGGTAGGTGCACAGCTGGTTCATCAGGTCTTTGTTCTGACCTTCCACCCAGTGCATCTCCACCACCACGTCGCCCTCCTCGCCCATCACATTCAACAGGCACTTGAACAGGAACTGGGCCGCAGCGCTGGGGCCCCGGGCCGGCTCCGTGGGCTCGCCCGCTTCTGGGGCGGGCGCTTCCTTTGGCTCCGTGTCCTGCGGCGCCTCCGCGGACGCCGAGGGCTCCGCGCCCGCGTCCTCCTCGGGCGCGTCCTCCGGGCCTTCCTTCCGCTCTTCGCCCGGGGTTCGCGCTACGCGTTCACCTGGGCCCTGAGAGGAGGAGCCGTTTCCTGCGGGCTCGGGCAGCTCCCGCGGCGGCGCCGTTCGGTTCTGAATGCTCTCGTCCTGCGTGTCGGCGGCGCGCGCGACGGCCGGAGCGGCGGGGATCGCGGAAGTTTGGGCGCCGGTCCCAGGACAGGGCGGGGCCCTGGGGAGCTCTCTGAGCTGACGCAGTCGCTCGCGTCTTTTCTGGCGTCCGTGGATCCACGTGTTCTCCACCGCTGTCAGGAAGAGGCTCTGCTCCTGCGTCCTGCAGGGGACGTGCTTGTGCAGCACCTGCGGCGTCGCAGAGACGGAAAAACAAACAAGACAACAAAAACACGTGAACGCTGACGCTCCCGTCGTGTTTGTGTTGACGCAGCCCTTGAACTCACCCGCAGGTCGCTGAGGGTTTTCTCCAGCAGGGTGGTGATGCCGTCCACGGCGCTGCAGCCCGCAACTCCTAAAGCTGAGGCCCTGGCCTGGAGCTCCTTCAGTCCTGCCTCTGGGAGAGTGAACGACAGGGGCTTCCGGGGCTTCTCCAGTTTACGCCTCTTACTGGGAGGAGACTAAGATGTGGTGTAAAAGACATAGAATTGAAAAAGCATTAAAAAAAAAAAAAGAAATAGATGCCCTGACATGGTTGAATTGCCACTGTGATGAAGGATAGTGTATTTTTTCGCCCTTAAACATACAGAGATCTTAGATTAAGGAGTAAATAAAGCCAACATGACGTCTGTTTAAACCCGTAAATAAAACCGCGGCGATACCCGAACAGGCCACAAGAGGGCGCCGGAGCCCCACGAGCGTGGATGATGAAGAAGGCTGCTCTTCCTCTCGAATCCTGTCTGCTGTCATGCTGTGGAGGTCATCATTACCCAGCCACGTCTAAATAAATAGCAGACGCTCTGCAGTAGTCACCAAACCATCCGGGGCAGGCCGAGTAACAGCGGCGCCCTTGCGGCGCGGCGGCGGCTGCGGGGAGGCTGCGGCTGCACCGTGACGGAGCAGACAGCATGGCCGACTGACCTACAAACGGAGGAGGAAGGAGCAGATTGTGACCTTCACACTGCTGCACCGATCTGACGCTCAAGTTTGGATTATTTATTTATATATCCGCGCTGCAGTCTGCCCTTCACTCTTGCGATGCTGGAGGGGGGGGGGCCTTTCTAATCTCTCCCCTCGGCTCCTCTGACAGGAGACGAACGTCAGATAAAATAAGTCGCTGCTCCATATGTTTCTTTTCTCGTTTTAAAAGAACGGTGACTGGCGCGTGTGCGGGAGGAACGTCTGGATTGGACTGAACGGCAGACGCGAGTCCGGCTTTGTCTGTCCGTCTGCGGGGGGGCTGTCGGCCCCGCGGGCGCTCAGCGCACGTGGACCAGAAATCAATAACGCCCATCAGGCCCGGCCCGGCTGTCTTCACGAGCATCCTTGACACGGATCCGCGTTCGCAGAGTCAATATGCGGAGCACACCTCTCCTCTGCAGCACCTCTCGTGTCCCTCTGTGCGCTCTCGCTCCATTATTAATCCCACTTAGCGTCCACCGCCTCCCCCTCCCCCCTCCTCCTCCTCTCGCCGCCTACGGCTTCGGGACGGCGTCGCGGTGAAAGCCCGGCCGCGCCGACATCACGGAGGCCCGGCGAGGGCCGTTCTTTCCAGACATAACGAGAGTCGATCCGTTTGCGCCTCCTGAGCTCAAACAAATGGAGGAGCGGGAGGCTGGATTCCCCCTCTGGCGCAAGGGAGGAGAAGAAAGGGGAGAAAAAAACAAGCGCCTCTCCTCACAACTCCCCCTTCCTCGTTATCAGCTCCCAGAACCCCCCCGACGTGGACCGGTGACCTCTGGCCATTCCCAGAAGCCCTTCCTGCCAGAGGCAGGACGAGCCTGAAAACCAGCAGCGGCCCCGCTGAAGCCTGGACTCAGCCTTCGGTCCTTCTACCTGCTCCGCCTCTGGTTCTCCTTGTGCTTCAGTCCTGCACCAACAATAATAACTCAAAAGGACTCAAGGATAAATCAGCGATTAACGCCTGATGTTATCAGCCTACTGATAGATATTGGCAATAAACCGTAATATTGGAGGTTATCGGAAGTTATTATTGTGTTTTACTTTTATAATGGCACACAACGCAACATGCACGTCTTATCCATCCAACTCTTCAGCTGCGTATATGTTTAGTACAAAAGGTTACAAAACCAGTTCACACACACAATTTCCATTACACTCCTCTTGCTCAAAATGCTAGAAGAGGAGAGACCCCCCAGATGACTTAGTGTTTTTTGTGAAGGGAAACCCCGTATATATGGTATCGCTTGATATCGGTATTAAGAGTTATTAAGAGTTGGACAATATCAATATATCAGATATTGGTTAACAAGCCGATATCGAACATCCCTGATCAGCGTCTCCACCCCCCACCACAGATCTTAAACCTTTGGTTTTTTAGGAGGCGATTGACGCCCAGCGCTGAAACTGTGAAAGTAACGGGGGTAAGGGCGTTATATAAACCCACTTGGTCATGTGAAGGTTAAGTAGGTCAGCCAGGCGTGGGACATATGTTGAAGTCAGCTATATGGAACATTAATGACTCACATTCATCCTATATGCAGCATTCATATACGTACCCGCTTGGACATGCAACGGAATGCGTGTGTGTGTGTGTGTGTGTGTGTGTGTGTGTGTGTGTGTCAGTCAGAGCATGATTAGGAAATCAACCGTGAGTGGAATTATATATGCAGAAGCTGTTTAAACACACACACACGTGTGTACACACACACACGTGTACACACACGCACACGTGTACACACACACACTCACACACACCAAGTGAGCATCGCTGCAGTGCTGAGGGAAGAGGAAGAGTATGAAGAGGAGTCTGAATGTAGGCCAATTATTCTGCCCAGCTGGTTTCCTGCTGAAAAGGCCAAACAGAGAAGAGTCCCAACACAAGCGTCGTGACTCCTGTGCCTCCCCCAGCACCCTCACCCACCACCGCGGGCGTCACCCTCACCCACCACCGCGGGCGTCACCCACAGCCGCCGCCGGCCCCGGCTGTCCGGAGCAGGGAGGCTCGCTGTTGAGGGCAGGTGGGCGCTGCCCTGGCGAGTGTTGGATGCAGCGCGGGTTCAAATAAATAAATAAATAAATAAATCACATAAACGTGTCCCCGGAGAAAAATAAGTGCTTCTAATGGAAGAGGAGGGAAAAGGGGCTGTGGGGGGGGGGTGCATTATTCAGGAGGTTTTTTTTGGAGGTACGCGGCGGCGGAAATGGAGCCGTTCAGACAAAACAGTCGGGATGGGAGGTCAGGGGGAGCCGCGGCAACGAGACAGTCTGACTCACCGGGGCCGTCGCGTCGTCATAGAAACTCCAGGCCAAGGCCCAGCGCATGGTCCTTCCCTGGCAGAACTCCGTGTGCGTCACTTTGGGCACCTGGGACAAAGGGAAGACGATGATTTCACGATAAAACAGCAAAGCGGAAACATGTGAACCTGAGAAAACAGCTTCTGCTAAACTCAACGATAATAAGGGTCACCGATTAGGAAGCTACAAATGGGAGGAGCCAACAAAGACGGAAGGATAACCACGTTTGACCGTTTAAAGTTCCTTTATTACAATTAAGCTGCGGTCAGGTTTGGTTATTTTTAAATGAGGACTCCACTGATGACTAGGGCCCTCTACCAGTAAAACACAATGAAATCGTGTCAGAATTCCTTGAAGCCAACGTCCTCTTCCTCCATGGTGGACTTGACTGACTGAACCACTCCTCAATCCTCTGATGCCGTCTGCTGACACGGTTCCGACCGCTCTGGTCTCGATTTGTGGGTGAGAAAATAAAAACCTGCAACCCGAAACAGACACCTCCCGCGGGAGACAGTTATTCGCGGCGCCCCCTCGGGACAGCGTCGATAAACGCCGGGGGGGCTGGGGGAGTGGGGGGGGGGGTGGGGGCTGGGGCGTACGTGAGACTGCGGTCGCGCCGCTCATTTCCTAAATTAAAGCCCACAAGGTGATTTCTGCAGAGATGGCTGATAGAGCCTCCGCGTGTTAACCAGGTGAGGTCCCTCTTAACGGGGGGGGGGCTACTGCCTGGATATGGGCCAAGCCTGCACTCAACCTGATGAGCCTCCCCCGACCCCCCCCCCCCCCCCCCCCCCTCCCTCCCTCCCCCCCCCAGGGATCTGGAGGTGCGTCGGGCACTCACCCCCTGCTTCCTCAGCTCCTCCTTCAGCGGCGCCAGGCTGCATTTCTTCCCCAGCATGCAGCTGTACCACCTGTGGAAAGAAGGAGGAGGATCCACGGTGAGGGGGGGTTGGACCCGCCCAGGTGAAACACCAGACGAGGGGGGGGGGGCTGTTTGGTGTGCTCAGGTAACAGGATCAGTAACCCCAGCTGAGCTAAAGAGGGCGGTACTGATCGATACAGCCCAGATAGATAAAGGGGAGAAATCCTGTTATTTAATATAAATATAAAGATAAATATAAATATAAATATATAAATGTAGACTCACTTTAAATTCACTAAAACCGACACAGCGATTAGTCTAAACCTGATAGAAGGAAGTGGTCTTTAACGGAGACCCCCCCTCTTGTTACATCACAAGCGAGGATGCGACAAGAGCGTATCCGTGAAATCTTCGACGAATGTAAATATTAAGCAGCTGTGATCTTCACAGATGTTAAACAGCTGTAATCTTCACGGAAGTTCCCCCCACCTTTTCTCTTCTCGCCCTGGGCCCGCCGCCCCTCCACCCAGAGCTTTCCTCAAACATCCTAAAGCGCGTCGCTTCATTAGTATGGATATTCAGATATTCAGCCCCCCTCCCCACCCCACCCCACACACACACACACACACACACACACACACACACACACAGAAATACAGATGATCTTATTAGCAGAAGGCAATTTTCATATCTTTGCTGTGATGAATGAGCAGCTCGCTTCCATCTCCCCTTGTACTAAACCAGGTTCCCTCGTACTTGACAGTAATTATACATGTTAATGGCAAGAGGGAACGGGGGGGGCAGGGGGTTGAGAGGGGGGGTTCTCTGAGGGCCACTTGGGGAAGCTGGCACTGTTTCTATGGACACCTGGTGACTGGAGCGACAGCCAGCTCCGGCATGTTTGGCTGATCTGAGATCGGTGATCTCGGCAGGATTGGGCCCCTCTCGGGGGGGGGGGCGGCGGCGTTATCGCGAGCGTACTCCGGTGTGTTAGCGGGGAGGTGGAGGGTGGCGGGCGAGGAGGGGGGGGCAGCTGTGGCGTGTCTAATCACTTATGATGCCAGAACTGGAGGCCGCCCTGCGCCGGAGTCGCGCTCCGCTGCCCTGCCTGACAGCTCCCGGAGAGGAGAGGGTGAAGTGACAGCCTCTGGAGAGACCCCCCCCCCACACACACACACACACACACACACACACACACACTCAACCCACCCTCCCCGGCGCAGCTGTTCCCGGTGGGCTCCCGGATACAGAGCAGGGAAAGTGCGTGCCAGAACCATTAAACCAACCACATCAATGTGCATCAGCCCTTTTGCCCATTTACTAGCGCCCCCCTCTACTGCCCCCCCCATTTAAACCTCTCCAAACCTCCACAGAGGACGCTGCAGCTCATCCCATCAACGGGCGAGGTGTGGCTGCGTAACCCTGACTCAGAGCCCCCCTCACTCACCGTAGCCGCTTCTTCAGCTGCAGGCTGTCGTGAATGATCTTCTTGACGAACTCCAGCTCGCCGCCCTCCGCCATGATCTCCGTCACCCCGCCCGTGTTGACCGAGCTGGGAGGAGGCCGCCGCGAGTTCCTGGAGTTGACCCCCTGCCGAGAGCGACGTGACAGACGGATCACCGCCAGAATCCTATTAGCCCTGGCGGCGCAGGCACGCGGCAGCTGAGGCCGCGTTTACACGCGGCGCAGCTCAAAGAGGTCAAAAGGTCTTTGATCTCACAAGAGTACTCAAAAGCTTCATAAAATCAATTTCTGGTACATTATTAGTTGATGTAGCCTAAACAGAGTCATAACTGGGGGGATTACTGACAGCTAAGAGTCTCAGGCGTTGCTGTTTTCCTGATATTTTCTCGATTTTGGAATCTAATCGGCGGATTTGGACGGTTCGGGGGGGCGGATTCGCCCCGCGGGCCGCCAGTCGTGATCGCCGTTGTGGGGTGTGAATGGGGAGGTAGAGCCGTACCTTCGCCTCCAGCTGGTTGGCGAAGAACGGAGGGTTGCACATGCAGAAGTCGTACACTATCTCCGTCTCTTCCTTCAGGGCGTCCATCAGCAGTGTCTTCTGGGGGACTTTGACCACTAGGGGACACGGTTCAAAGTCAATCTCTGGACCTAATATCGCCCCCTTTGGGTTCAAAAGCCAAAATCAAGTCATCACTCAATTCAAATGAAATCGTGTGTAATACCACTCTGTGCTCCTACAGGAGCTCGTGATGGACAAATCTGAATGTAAACTGTCGCCGTGATGTCAAATCTAACAGTCTCAGAACACGCGTGTTTGTCTTCCAACACGCCGTCCGTGGGCTCCGTGTACCTTTGATTAAGTCGGACAAGTTGTTCTGCTCCACGTTTTTGGTGGCGTAGTCGAAGCAGATGTCGTCCACCTCCGTGGCGAGGAAGTACCAGCCGTTCATGGTCGCTCCCAGCAGCGGGTAGATGCAGGAGGCCCCCGTGCCTGAGGAGACATTTGTGTTGGGCGGAGGGCGTTTAGGGGGATGATGAGTGGTGTTGGCTGGTGTCCAGCAGCACGTGAATAAACCGCCGTGTTTGGAGCAAATGGGCTGCGTCGTCTAGAACTAAGTGGGGCTAATGGGGGGGGGGGGGGCTGTGATTGAATCACTCGCATTTGATGAGCCGAGTGATCGAGCTCCAGGGAGGGGGGATCTGTCAGGGAGAGGACTGGGGTTCGATCTACTGGGGAAAAGGTCACAAACCCGCGACCTGGGGGGGGTTTAAATGGCAAACGAGCTGTGACAAGAATAAAAGTGCTGGGAACACTGGGACGACCTGCATCAGCTTGGAGCAAAAAATTACATTTGAGAGAGTGGGACGTGGTGTGTGTGTGTGTGTGTGTTTGTGTGTGTGTGTGTGTGTGTGTGTGTGTGTGTGTGTGTGTGTGTGTGTGTGTGTGTGTGTGTGTGGGGGTGATCACCTCAGGCATGTTATTACTCATCCCTTTTTAAAAAAAAACAAACCCAAAAGCATTAGTTCCCGGTGGAGGAGCTGGTGTGCAGAGGGGGGGGGGGGGGGGCCTGGGGGCCGTACCGATGTCGATGCCCCTGCGCGGCTGCTTCTGCCCGTCCACGAGGTCCTCCACCCAGTGGATGTAGTTGAGCCGCAGGGGGACGGTGGGGATGAGGCGCTCCAGCGGGATCTGGATGGTCAGGCCGAAGTCCTCCTTCAGCAGGGTGCAGGTCAGAGCCCGCACCGCCTCTGGCTCTTTGAAATTCACACTGGGGGGGGGGCAGGGACAAAGATGGACGCGTTATTCCTGCAGTAACGAACCGTTAAACTCACGAGGAAGATCAGAAAGGACCCCGTTAAAACGTCCACCACCATTCCGTTCTCTCTGAGGAGTCCTGATCATACACGAGTAGCTCATTTACTCCATTTCGCTCCATCAATGATGTGTTTTTTCCAGCGGTTTGATGTGAATATTATCCTGGTCACCAGAGTGTGAACACACACAGCGTTGCTTTAAGGGTGACTTTCATTTAGTGACTCGCTGATCCTCTCCTGATTTTCACCAATGAGGCCACCTGATGGTGATTTACCAACCGCAGCACTTCATTAACCCTCAGCACTGAACCTCATTAAACACACACACACACACACGCACACACACGCCTGCCCGCACGCACGCACACGAGATAACGCCAATTTAATTCACAATCCCCAGCTAATGACAATCAAATTTGCATTTACGAGACAGGAAGGGAGTGGAGGGCTCCCAATTTTTCCTGCTTGCGTGTCTCAATCTCCCTCACTCAGTTTTTTTTTTTTTTCTCCCCCCCACCCGACATGTTTAATGATTTCTGCCGTCCCACATGTAGGCGCAGTCGTGGCAGACTGAACGAGTGGGCGAGTTAGGTGTAATTAGAGCTCCGCTGTGCGCTTTCACACCTTGGCAGATGTAATTAGACACGCTGTGGTGATGCCAGCGTCTGATAACTCCCTACCACAAACTAGATATGAATAAAACAAATGTTATTTTACATTCTTATTAACGACTGCGTCCTTCCTTTTGCTGATGACCACCTCCTAGTCTGGCTCACATGAACTCGGAGCCTTCTTGTTAGTCTCAAAATGTAGCGAATTGGCCAGTAAATGGTGAAGCTGAAGAGCAGAAGTAAAAGTAAAGCGGAAGGGCGGCGGTTCCCTGACAGATGTTCCATCCAGCCAGGCGTCAGACACGTACAAACGAGGAGCCATTTACCTGTGGAGCCTCCCATCAATCCCGCCCAGGGACCCCCCCCCCCCCATCTCACCAGCATGTCAGATTAATGATCGGGGTTTTACCCAGAAGGTGTGTGACCTCATGGAGGAACACCTGGCTTCCCCCCGCGTTTTCAAAACGATCAGCCGGAGATGAAATTTGCACATTAAACGCACCACGAGCTTTGGAATCAGAGTAATGGGGGGGGGGTATGATGCATCAGAGTAATCAACCCCTTTCCCTGAAATAAAAGCCTGCCTCTCACATCTGTGCGCCACTCAAAATCTTCCCTCTTTCATTTCACCAGTAGATAAAGATCGATATTCAGAGGGAGGGGTGTGTGTGTGTGTGTGTGTGTGTGTGTGGGGGGGGGGCTGCTCAGGCCAGCCCTCTATTTTTATCCTGTATTGAGCGCGTGTATGTGTGCGGTGCAGGCCCAAGACTCCCGCCGGCGTCTCCATGGCAACCACACCTACCCGAGCGATGAGGGGAGCACGCAAATCTGGCCACGTTGGAGCAATGGCTGATGCCAGGCGGGGCGGGAGCGCGCCCGCCGTCGACGCCGCTGCCGTCACGTGGGGGGGTTGGGGGGCGACGCCGACGGGAAACGACGCGGGACACACCTGGGCGCCGACGTCGACCAAAGAAAAAAAAAAAAAAAAAAGATGGGGAGGAGAGAGGAAAGGAACAGAAGATGGAAGCTGAGGAGATCATAAAAAAAAGGCCTGCGTTTCCGATGGATTAAACCCCGACAGCGTTGCACCGTAGAGCTTATCGCCATGACAACTGGCTCCCCTTCACCTTCGCGTGACGCCGCGCGCACGTGTTCGACCCCTCGACCCGCTGGAGAGTGACCCTGGCGGCTCGCCGCCTCCCCCTCGAAGGCCTCGCTGAAGCTGAAGGGGCAGAAAACCATCAACGGTCTGGCTCATCCTGTGACAGCGGGACCGCAGCGGGACGACGGTACAACGTTAACGACGGTCTCCGGCGCTGCTCATCACTGCAGCTTTACCGTCGTCACATCAAAACCATGAAAAATCCCTTCTAGCAGCGACGCCATCCAGACGACCTTCTTAGTCCACCAGAAACACCACCACCGAATTAAAAACGCGCTTATTTAACACCCAATCACACACGTACCCCCTCGTCACAGCGCCCCTGCACCCCCCCATCTGCGCCCCCGTCCCCCCCAAAAACTAACATTCAGGCTGCGTTGAGGAGTCTTATCTTCTCTTCCTAATCGGGTCCCCGGGTTTATCCTCCGCCCGCTGCCTGGTCTAAACTCGGCTCCCGGCCCGCCTCTATCAGCCGCCTCCACTGACGGCCCCTAAATGAGGGTGTGTGTGTGTGTGTGGGGGGGGGGCATGTCTCCCTTGAGGATTGAGTGAGTGTCTCCCCGAGATTACCCTACCCCAGAAGTCGCTGCTCTGATGCTTAAAAAAAAAAAAAAAAAAAGCTCGTAGATTAACTCATTGAGAAATACAAAAACGGACTAATCCCTCGACTGATGGAATGACAGCGGCAGGCGAAGAGGAGCCAAATTTCTGCAGACAGGGAGCCCACACACACACCCACACACACACACACACACACACACACACACAGTCACATGTCCAGGGTGGTTAAGGAAGGAACAGAACAGAAATTGGAATAAATTGGCTGCAGTCTGTCAGTGTGTCACCAGCGTGCAAACTGCTCCTGAAAAACGTCCAAGTTACTTTTTTCTCCCCCCACGCTGCGTTAAAACTGGAAATATAATAAGAACACACACATCCGGGAAGAAGAGAGCATTCGAGGCCGCGATCGGCGAACTTCGCCGATTTCTCTTGGCTTTGTGAATGCGCTCGGCTTTAGACGACGTTCTACAATTTGGTGTTTGAATGTGGTTGAGAACTTGAGTTGGCGTCACAGCTGTTCTTCGCTTACGCACAAACACGTTAAAATACCTTCAGATCCTACGTTTGCTTTCAGCGGCCCGCCGCTTACCCCAAGGCAGCAGGGTTTAGGCTCCGCCCCCCCCCAATTAATGAAAGCACTGGATTTTGATTTTCTTAAAAAAAAAAAAAGAGAAAAAGATCTTTGTCGGAAACCAAAATAACCCCGCCTCATCTACTTGTCTGTTTGCTCAATCCTGTTTAGTCTTGAGGCGTGACGTCCGGACCCCCCCCCGTCCCCCCGCCACCCGCCCACGGCTCGACGACAGACGTTCCAAAGGCAAATAATTAACACCCGTCACGCGCGAGACGTGCCGTCGACTTTACCTCCGCATCCGCGCGAGCGCGCGCGCGCGGCGCTCCGCCGGCCACAGGATGATTGACTGACAAAGAGCCTCGCGCTCCGTCCCCGATCCGTCCCCGATCCGCGCGCAGACGCCGCCCGCGCTTGTTTGCGTGACAACTGTGACGGCAACGTTTCTCCCGACCCGACAGGCGCCGTACCTGTCCGTTAAACGCGCGCTCAACCTCCCGACGGACGCGGGAAACAATGGCTGTCAGCGCTCGGAACGACGACTCCGAACATATTTTTTTCCGAGGACAAGCAAAGGTGTTTGTTGGCCGCTCTGGTTAAATGACAAGACGAACACGTGAAAGTCTTCTTGAATCTCATCCCCCTCCGGCTCCAGGCGCTCGCGTGGAGGGTGGTGCGTGCGGAAAAGTGTGTTTGGGAATGGGAAAAGTGTGTTTGGGAATGGGAAAAGCGCCCCAGAACGGCAAACACAAAGTCTAAAATGGGAAAAAAATAAAAAAAAAACAACGCAGCCGGAACAAAGAGCAGCAACCGCTAACTGGCTCTGCCCAACACCCAGCACCAGTGATCCCAGCAGACCCGCTCCGCCTTTGTTCTTCCACACTGGTTTTTTTTGTTTCCCTCCTTCTTCTTCTTCTTCCCCCTTTTCCGAACACCCCTGGGCTCCGGGCAGAAGCAGCGTCCGGTTCGGGAGCGAGGTGGGACGCCGGGAGCCGGGGGGGGGGGCACCCTGATTGACGGATTCGCCCATTTTTTAAATGAGGAGTTTGTTTTAACTGTCTGTCACGCGGACTCGGCGGAGTCCCTCAAGAGGGGGGGAGAAAAACACGGGGGAGATCTTTTGATGTTGGTGTCAATTAATCAGTTGTCAAGACGTCTCCCCTCCTCCTGCTGTTGATGGAGGGGTTTTTGGGGAGGGAGCTGGAGGTCGCTCCTCGGCGATTTGAGCGCACAACCACAAAAAAAAAAAAAACAAAAAAACGAATGTAGAAGTAATTTCCTCGGCTGAACATCTAGAAAAGAAGAATAAAGAGGTTCCTCGACGATAGCGCGCAGCAGCGCGGAGGAGGCTGGAGGCTAATAAGCTTAGCTCAAACGCTGGTAGTAAATTATCTGATGACTTCCGATGGGGGAAGGCTAATTGGCTGATCCGGGCAGGGCTCCTCGGGACTGCTGGGGGAAAAGGGGGGCTCCTCAAGAAGGGTCCTGTTGGGGCTCAAGAGCGTCGAACTGTCTCATCACACATGCTGGACCTTTGGAAAAATAAAAATCCAACCTGGGGCCAGGGAAGGGTCAGGAGCTGGGCTCGCACGTGATTCGGAATTTTCGTCTCCGTTTGCCCACAGACGAGGTCGTCTTGCTGGTCCAGGGCCTTCAGGGCCTACTGGGACCCTATGAGGACCTGCACCTCCAAGAGTGGAGTTCCTGACTGGAGAAAAGGGCTGGGAGGGGACCTGCTGCTCCTCCACGTGGAGAGGAGCCAGCTGGGGCATCTGTAGGCCCCCTGGACGCCTCCCGAGGGAGGTGACCTCAAGCATGTCCCACCGGGAGGAGACCCAGGACACGCTGGAGTGACTGTGCCACTCAGATGGCTTCGGAATGCCTTGGAATTCTCCCCTCAGAAGAGCTGGGGGGGGGTGTCCCTGCTCAGACTGCTGCCCCCGTGAGCCAGATGAGCAGAAGAAGATGGATGAGTGGATGGATGAGTGGATGGATGAATGGGTGGGTGAGTGGATTGATGAGTGGATGAGTGAATGGGTGGGTGAGTGGATGGATGAGTGGATGGATGAAAGGATGAGGGATGAGGGGATGATGGACGAGGGGATGGATGGATGAGGGGATGATGGATGAGGGGATGGATGGATGAGGGGATAGATGGGTGGATGAGGGGATGATGGATGAGGGGATGGATGGGTGGATCAAACAGAACAGACTACAGTAGGTCACGACTGCCTCACCATGACAACATTAACCTCTGACCCCACGCTTGTGTCACCTTCAGGCTTCACCTCCCCCAGATCACCCCCCCCCCACACACACACACACACACACACACACAGACACCCCCCCCAGAAGCTCTTGCCCCCCCTCAGACTCACACGGGTCTCCCAGTGAGGCTGGTGTGGACGTGCTGCTGGAAGTCCGGGTAGCGGGAGGCCAGGTAGCCGAAGTCCGGGGGCCGGTCCTTGTAGCGGTTCCGGGGGTGCATCGACTTGTTCAGAGCCATGGGGGCCCTGAGGTCACGCGCGCACACACACACACACACACACACACACACACACACACACACACACACGCAGAGTCACAACCTGAACCAGCAGCTGGAGCCTTCATGAACATGAAGACTGATTAAATCGGTCCGTTTGACCACATTTGACCTGATCTGCGCTGCTGCTGGCGACGGCATGTCTCAAACTACGGCGGGCTTTTTAAAGTTTCGCCCGTCCGCAGGTGGGTTTTATGGCTCGTAAGGGGCGCCTGCTTACCTTCTCGGATCAGCTGGTGGACTTTATGGGTCTGTTTCACTAAAGTGTGGAGAGCTAACACAAACTCACGCCGTTCGAGCGTCAGTCAACCACTTCCGGGCTGACGCACGGACGCGATGACGTCACAACCAACCTCATCCTTTTTTTTCGAGCATGTTTTTATTGAGTATTACACTTATTATTAATATATATTCCAAATGCTATGAACTAAACCCATGCAATACCAGCTTGCCATGCTTTTTAAAAAACTGGCATGCTTTTATTTACATGCCACGTTAGTGTTAAGTAATTTATTTGAATTAATACAATCTCAATGTACCTTATTTCTGCTGCGCTGGTTATATTTACGACATTTAAGTGACTAACACTTGTGTTTAAACTGGTTTAAATGTCCTTATGATGAAAAAGATCCAGGGCAAGTTTCAGTTTAAACAAATGAGGACAGCAAAGATGCAGCTTTTCCGCTTTTTTATTATATTGCAAACATCCATGGGTATATCGTTTACAGTTTGCCGACTGAAGGATGAAACATAATGGTGAAAAACATCGTAGGCTTTCCCGTAGAGAGCTCGCCGTGTTGCGCGAGGGCCCCGCACAAGCAGTTCCAAGGGCCACAGACGACCTCCTGACCTGGGGCGAAGAGGGCGAGCGGCCGGTGTCGGCGTCTTCGCCCCCCCCCCCCAGAACAGGGCGGCGGGGGTCACTTCAACCCTGGGGGGCCAGAGGGACTTTCAGAGGACGACACACTTGCTTTTTCCATCTCCTTGCACCCACACCGTCCTGTCCTTGCCTGTCCTTGACTAAAAGCAAGGACAGTGTTTTTTGTTGTTCCCATATCATGGAGGCGATTCGTAATCCTGAAGCATCTTTTGATCACAGTGTTGGACCAGATAAGAGATTCACACAACAAAATTCATCCGTTTAGAAAAAGAGAAAAAAAAAAAGCCTTCATTTTCTTTTGGCTTCCGCTAAAATATACATCACTGGCATCTTTATATCCAGTGTTTAGTAATAATACAAAATCTTTTCCCAAGTCTTTGATTCACAATTAGGTAAAATATGTTTGTTTTAGGGGGAAACGGGGGCACAGACACTTTTATTGTTCCCTGAAAGGACTTCTGGGTCTGCCATAATCGTGTTTTTTTTTCACAAATATACAGAACACCAACCGACTTCTAACCTCAGCAAGGTCACCTTGAAGACTTAAGGGTATCTTTTTGGCAGAGTTGATGCACTTAATAATAAAATGTAACAGTTCTGTGCATCCAGACTACAAGATGTCACGGTTTATTTGTTTAATTTGGCCTGAATTGGAGATTGTGTATTGGATTTGCACACACATGCACTTTAAAAATGCTGTCTTAAGCATTTTTCAATAACATGGGGATCATCAAAAAAAAAAAAAAAAAAAAGACCTATCCTTCAACAGGATTTAACATTTCCACTAAACCCGTGTAATCTGCCCGTATGCTCACGTTTTGGGTTTACACGTTTCAAACGTAAACCGCATATTTACGTGTGCTTGACAGCTTTCAGAGCTCTACAACGTCCCTCCGACTACGCCATCCAAGCAGAATTCACAATTTCAATTTGGCACAGGCACAAATTCCGTGAAAACACGGCGGGAGACTCCGATACCGGCCGATGAAGGTGCAACGACGGCATCAGCCGCTGTCCTGGTGGGGAGACGGCGACGCGCCGACCCGGCAAAAACAAAAGAGTGAAATAAGCGTTTCCGATACGATATCGCTCTTACTTTTTGGCCTCGTGAATCAACCTGACAGGAAGGCCCATTCCTGAACTTCAACGGGTCACGCGGGCAGAAAACGGGAATCAAAACACGGCAAAGAGGATAAAAATGACCAGTTAAGCAGTTGAATACTTTATTAGCCAAAAAAAATTGCATTGGAATGAAAAGGCTAATCAGAAATGATAACTATGCATTATCAACATCAAATCCTCCTCTCTGATCATCATCAAAGGACCAAAGATGAAAAGAAAACAGGGATGTGCAAGATTCATTTATCACCTCGCTGGCTACAGGTAGCAGCAAGACGCCTCCCCTCTTTTGTCCTCCAAGGGCAGCGGAATGGGCCTTTTTTTTTTTTTCCTATATGAACTGGTTCTGTTCTTTTCCGGCCTTATGGCAAAACTTCCTGCATTAGTTTAGGGATTTTATACACGCACGCGTCACCTGCGGAATGGGGGGGGGGGGGCGGGGGGTTGGGGTTTGTCTGTTACGGTCCCGACTGCTCGGGCAGTAGCGCTTCCTCCCGTGTCTCAACCCGGACCCACGTCTGCCTCCGCGCCCACGAACCAGCGCCGACAGCGTCCGCTGCTGCCGAACTCCGGCTTAAAAAAGGTCGCCCTGTCCGACTGTTACCGTGACAATACAAAACCGCTGCACCTCCTGATACGTAGGAAAATGTACATTTCATATTTTCACAGAAAACTTCTTCTGAATCAATCTTTTTTTTTTTTTTTGTCTTTTTTCCCCCAAACGAAGCACAGACAAATTGCGCCCCTCTGTAATTAGAGCTCTTCGCACATCCTAAATCCAACCCTGGGGGGGGTCACTCTGACTCCTCGTCGTGACTTTACGTTACGTCTCCAGCGCTCAAGGCTCGTGTCTGGGATCTTCGGCGGCGCCTGGTCGGGACACTTCCAGGACCCCGCCTGCTAGAGGGACACGCCCTTTATCGAATCCTTCGGACTACACGCGCGGGAGCCCCCGGGACTTCGCACAGGTGTCACCACAACCCCGGGGAGGAGGGGGAGGGGGGCCTGACCGACAGCCGCCACTAAAAACTCCTTAAATGTTAAATTCTTGTCTGCGGAGTCCTGATCTAAAGCCCAGCGCGGAATCACGGGCAAGCTGGACAAGAGCACAAAAGCTGTTGGAGCTCCCGAGGTCCCACGACAAGTCTGAAACATCTGTATGTACAGCCATTAAAATATCACCTAGTTCCACATGAAGAGAAAAGGGTACGCACACTTGAGAAGTGATGTTATAAAGCTACAGATTACTTCAATAACAAAGCCCCACAGACAGTCCTATCTTATAGCATCGTATATGCTTCTCCTGCCATAGTTCTCAAACGTTTCACCACGCTAGGCACCCACAGACTACGACAGTGAAGGAGAAGGAACCGAAGAGAAAAAAAAAAAAAAGAAAAAAAAAAAAAAATCCTAAATAAAAAAATAGACAAATGAAATCTTACACATGAAGACACTGTCATTTCTTAAATTATCGGTTTTTAGTGCCCTACATTGTACACCCAGTCAAAAGCATCTGCCTTCAGATGGTCCATAAGGCTGCGTTACAGACAGACAGCCCTGTAGTAAAACCTATCATACTTCTAGACATTATGCAAATTTACAGTATACAATTTTGGATTACCATGCAAGAATACTCTTTTTTTTGTGTAACATTTAATAGCTCAATCTACATCCAGGAATAATTTACATAGAAGGACAATAGTTATTGGACCAGAGAGAGCAACGGTTAAATAACCATGGTGGTAAGTGCAGCTGAACGATGATGACAGAGTGTAGGTGAGATCGAGTTTAGGTTAGGTGAGGGCAGGGGAGATCAAAAGAGGAGATGGCATGGCAGGAAGAGAAGTGGGATCCGGAGGAGCGCCTGCATAATCGGGGTGGTGGTCCAGTTCTCCCAGGTCCGAATCAGCGGCACTCCCACACTTTAACTGTTTGATCTACGCTTCCGGTGACCACGTAGGGCGCGGCCTTGTGAAAATCTGCGGGAGACACAGCGGGGAAATCAGGGGGAAGTGGTGTCATCCAACAATGGCTCCAAAATCAAACATTTTCAATAATTAATTAAAGAGTAAGAGCTGTAAGATGACGGCTGCAGGCGTGTCCAGCATAAAGGGAAACTGTGCACAGGAGAAGAATGGGGCCTGTTATTATCACGGGTCATGAAATAAGAGATAAATCTGATCAAAATGAATTCCAAAATAAAACTGGGTGGTAGAAAACCCCTCTAAAAACGATCTGAGTGCAGTGACAGGTGAGCGTTCCACACCAGAATCCAAACATATCTTTGGAAAGTCCTTCCCATGTCCTGTATGTTGCACAGGTTCTCTTTTTTTTTTTTTTTTTTTTTTTAAAGGATAAAGAACACTTCTTTTTCCTCAAGTGATCCTCTAACAGAGGTGCTTTGTCTTCTCTGCAATGCTCAAAAAAATCCATCACATCAATAGCTCGCGGCCAGATCCTTCAGCTGAAGCGGGGTTTAGGCGGGCCGGGTTTCAAACGCCTTGCCAAGGAAAAGTTGGCGGAAGAGCTCCTCAAGAGGGTTCCTGAGCTTTGATCTACTGAGAAGCTGCAGATACCAAAAGGTGGAGGTGGGGGGGTTGGGGGGTTGGGGGGCGGATCCTGGAGCGCATGGCTGCCTCTTAGATCCCAGTAAGCCCGAGGATACTCCGCTGGGACACGCGGGCTTCCTCCACTATTATTTAACTATGGCCGTCACATTTACCTGACCAATCAAAGGATAGCTATGAGGGGGGGTGCTTACCCAGAGAGGTAACAAAGTGTTCGTGGGCACACAGGGTTTTCATGCAACGCTTGTTCTTGTAGTCCCAGATCCTTAAGGTCTTATCATCTGCACACGTCACGATAAACTTGCCGCCGGGGTGGAACAGGACGCCCCTCACCCAGTTGTCGTGGCCAACCTGTGAAGCAGACGCCGCGTGAGGCCACATATGCTGAAGGTTCCAAACACCGAAAGGCGCGGTTGTGTGTGTGTGTGTAAATGCGAGGCTCTCCTCACCAGTGTCATAAGGCACATGCCAGTGCTAACGTCCCACATCTTGATGGTCTTGTCCCTGGAGCCAGACAGCAGGAAGGGGCCTGGTTTCCCGCTCTTCTTGCTCTGGAACAGAAACGTGTTGCATCAGACCCGTCGATGTTCAGCCTGCATCTCCTGCAACAAAAACTGTACCGAGTTAAAACGAGTGGTCCCCATCATTGCACCCAGAACATCCCAGTCAATTTCACTTGGAGGTACGCGACGAACGATGCGGTCAGAAACACACATTTCCACTGTTTACTGGTTATATTGGGACAACTGCTGCAGGGAACAATTATTGCTTTAATTTGACAAGGCTACAATTGAACACACATGAGATCACAAGGCATGAAGCAGCGCGTCTGGGCTGACTGGGAGTCATGCTGATAGTCCATCTGTGAACTCTCACACACACTCTTCATTTCAGGATCTCTTCACATGGCCGGGAGTCGGCGTTGTGACGTACGAAAATCTCTGACGCGGACACGCGTGGCGAGGAGGAGGAGGCTTTGTTTGCCTTGGTGCGATTTAACCCTTTGTTCTACCGCCCCTCCGCTCAGCTCCATCGCGCTGCTGCTGCTGCCGCCGCTACCATGGCAACCGCAGCCGTTCTGCGATTCGATCGCAGTCCCAGAGGGTTACCTCAGAGCCTGTGGCGTCTAGGATGGTGGGGTGAGCGCTCTCCGGGGCCCAGGAAATGCACTCCACCACGTGCTCGTGTTCCCGCAGCTCGGCTTTGCACTCTTTGGAAGCCACGACCCACACGCGCACGGTCTGGTCATTGGAGCAGCTGGCAACGAGCGTGCCGTCCTGGTTGGGCCGCACCATGCGGACCCACTCCCGGTGGCCCGTGAAGGTCTTCACGCAGTAGCTGGTGCACAGGACACATCGCATGAGCTATCGAACAGGAAACCTGTGAGCGTGTGGATCTTTGCAGCTTTAAGAAGAGGTCCATACCCAGTCGCCACTTCCCACATTTTCATGGTTTTGTCCCTTGAAGCGGAAACAATGTGATCTCCATTTGGCATGATGGCAACAGATGAAACATTGTGGTCGTGTCCTGGAAAAAGAAAGAGGAAAAAAAAAAGAAAAAAAAAGCCATGACCTCGGTAATAACGATCCATCACAAAGCAAGACTAACCAGGACAGCGTTTAAAGCCAGTAGCTTTCGGATCCTCTCAGACCGCACGGCGAATTTGAAACTGGTTTAAAAAAGAATCATATGATCCGAATCCACATTAACCTCCCGACAATTCTAAGAATAACGATTCGCAGCTCTTTGTCTTAAGATCAGAATCTGACAACAACAAACAAAAATAAAGTGTGAACGCAATAAAAATAATTCCTGATTTTGTATTTTTTTTTCCGCACAACACGTTAGCTTTACGAATCCAGCTACAAGCAGAAGAATGCATTTTGTCAATGGAACCAATTGAGCATTTCATTTCTTTCACGCTTCATCGACCGACGGCCCTGACCTTCCATATCGTTTCCGCTATTGCTGGTCAAACACTCGTCCGTCTGTGCACGGGGGCACATGAGGACTCAACGTGGTAAAATCATGAATCAAATGATGTTTCAGCGATGGCAAAAGTTTCAAGTTTAAAGGGCAACAAATAGGCCACTTAAAGAAAATGAAGCAATTAACATAGCTGTAAATTATTCTAAGAGTTGGAATGTTGATGCAGTTTGTGGCCCAACAGCTGCAAACGTGTAGTAAAGAGGCGATTACGCAGAGAAGAGAGACTTATCTTCTTACCATGCATGGTTCTGATGCACTCAAAGCTTTGGAAGTCCCACAGCTTGATGGTCATGTCTGCAGAGCACGATGCTAGTAGTTTACCAGTCAGATCAAAAGAGATGTCCTGCACAGAGTCCGTGTGGCCCTTCAGTGTTCGTTCAAAGTCTCCCGTTTCATAGTCCCAGACCTGAGGGTAAGTAGATTAAATAATGACTTTAATATATTTCATTTCAAAACGCTTTGTTACACGCCATTAATAAGGACCGTGACAGAAATATCCCTGAGTTCTTCAGTCTTTTTGGATAATATAAAGTAAATAACTGAAATGTACACCCACTGTCAACAACATTAAGTAAAAAAAAAAAAAAAATCAAAGTAATTCAAGTCTTCAATTTGTAAAACTACAACTGAAGTAATAGTGGGACAATCACAACTTTATAAATAAACTGGGCCTATTCAGCATCTTCTTTTTTCATTTTTCTTTTTTAACAAAAGGAAATGTTTTTTCCTTCAACTACAGAACAATGGTTTGTCATGTAGACCTCCGCACCAGTAAAGTTCCATAATGACAGAAAGACCTGTTAAACAAGAAACTCGCATATGGTTATTTATGATTTACATGAAAAATACAGATCTCAATAGGACCTGTCTCCAAAATATAGAAATCTACTATCAGACAGAGGATCCAACTCTGGAGCCATCTGACTGCATCTCTGAGGCTTTTAGGTTGGTTGCCTGTTTGAGCCTTCTCATTGGCCATCCCCAAGGAGCTGCGATTTTTAAAGACCAAATTTGTTCCACCTTTCATCGCTTGTACCAATGCACTGTTCCCACCCGGTCTGCAGCACTGACCTTTATTGTCGCATCCTCGGAAGCTGAAACCATTACACTGAAGACGGGGTGGAAGATCACGCGTGTGACGGGACTGCGGTGGCCGCTCAGCGCATACCGCTCGGGTGGACGTGGGATCCATTCTTTGGGGTCTCGCTTCTGAGTAACGGGCCCACCCAGGGTGATCTCCTCCTTGGCTTCATTCAGTTTAGATTCAAGTTCCATCACCTGCCACAGACAGTCAGGTTGGGACAAATCGCGTCGAAAGCACATAAGAGACTCGGTAAACGTAAAGAAACACGACATTTGCGTGATGAAGAAATACAAACCTTCTTTTGTAACCTGATGACTGAAGTCCATTTCTTTTCCAAGAGACCGGCATACTTCTTATCCAATTCTTCATTCTGGTCAGAAAATATTGATTTAAATATAGTGACAAGTGACGCCGTGATCTCCCCACCCCTCGTGCGTGTGTGTGGGGGGGGGCAGGGAATGATTTACACACCTCTTACAGGCCAACGCTGACTGTCAGACACAGACCTAGTGTACTGTACCTAATGCTGCTCACACAGGCTAATCTCCTGCAGACAAGAAAGGCTTAGGCAGCTTACTGCCACACACCCAGGAGCTGAGGCAGCAGGGAAGTTAACTTGTGGCAGTCAAGGCAAACAAAAGCCCGAGTCCACCTGCATGTTAATGCCACAAGCTGGCCAATTCCTTTATGCGACAGATTTCACGCCTTAACCAGGGTTTCTCCAACTGGCAGAGAAAAACACGGAGGCTGCTTAAAACTGCTTCCTTATAAACATAGAAACGCGTAGGGCGAATTATTTTCTAATAATGCCAACCAATCAAAAATAATGTGTAATGTGTTGACTTGATTTAGAAGGAACAAAAAGCTTTTTTCGGTGATTATTTCGCTGTGTTCCAGAGTGCCTCGTCGCAACGACAAATAAAAAAAGCCACAATGACCGATAATCACAAGTGTTACTGAGGGATAAAACCGGTGTTACAGATTGTAAACACAGGTGTATGCACGAAGCATGGAGCGGTAAAAATGTCTGAACGATGTCTTTCCTTAATGACTGTAAAAGACACAATTTGTGGGCTTGAGGAGACGGAAAAACAAAAACATTTGACGAGAGCTGGGCACCCCACATCCGCAAGTCTGCCACCATGGAATCTGCCATCTGCCAGGGCATTGCTCATTACTCCAACACAAAGAAAACCACATGTACAGCGCCAGACACGCACACGCAAGAACCCTGACCGCCCATTTCTGACGCGTGTGTGTCTCAGTGCAGGTGCGCCTTCTGTTTCTGTCAGGATTGAAGTGACCCGTTTTACAACCACATCCTCGAGGTTCTGTTAAGTCAAAAAAAAGGACGGCGCGCTGTACATCTTACAAAGTGGCTCTCGAAAATGATATTTGAACCGGCACCTCTGGTGCTGGTTAAGCATGAATACTCGCATGGGACAAAATACTTAGCCAGCCATGCTATTCATCTATTATTCAGTCAGTTTCAATTTGGCTTCCAGAGAGAAAATGTCTGGAAAATGAATTTATTGAGATACAGGAGGAGGAGGTGGGATGTCATGTGAACAGAGTGGAGGATAGTGCTCCAGAGAGAGAGAGAGAGCAAAAGAGAGCATAAATATCATTTCCCAGGATCCTTTGATGGAATAAAACATCGGAACCAGGGAAACGCTTGTGTTTTACGTGTCAACAGAACATATATTTACATTACCACTCAGCTGCCATACCTCAAACATGTTGGCAAAAACTAATTCTGCAATAGGGGTTAAGTGGTGACTTCCAACCAGGAGGGTGAAAGAAGGCATCACAAAAACAGTTTCTAATTTACTCTCCAGTTTTATGACATGGTGATGCAAAACATAGAAAACAATAATGAGTAAGTAAGTCTGCAATTTCATTGAGTTGCACTGTGCTACTATAAATCCAAATTATAAAAACGAACATCAGAGTAATTTAATACAGTGAATTCCTCGAGATTACTTAACATATAATGCAGAATACGTCTCTTAAATGGCCGTTTTAACAGTGCAGGAACCAGAGATTATGCGCATAATTGTTCTAACAAAAACAAAATCAAGGCATATTGTTGTATCCATTTGCCTAATTGGGTGCAGATATAAGGGTCCACCCGGAAATTTACTCACATTATCCAATTCCGCCTCCTTCTTGAAAGTGGAATATGCCTCTTCATATCCATTGGAACGTAGATAATCAGCTATTGCACGATTTCTAAAACAGACAAGATTGAGAAGATCAATAATTAGTTCTCCTTCACAGCAAACATGTTAACCAAACTGGCGTGAACTAAAAATGAAACACACTTTTATAGCATATACACACAAAACAAAGATCATGTATGTCAGGCTCCTATGTGAACTGGTTTGTGAACTGGTGGTGTGGTGGTGTGGATTCTCTGTGATCACAGGTATGTGTCTGAGGAGTGAGGAAAAACAACAAGGAGGGGTTTCAGTTCAAGACTTGGACATCATTGTCACACTTCACACCATCAAATTGTTTCTGAAATTGAACAATTAGCTGTGACTAAAGCGTAAATGCTCCATTTATTTAGAGGTCTTTTAAAAAAAGCACAATCTTATCAGGATCAACTCAAGTGGGCTGCGATTTTTCATGAATTCAATCGGTGGTCCTTCAACGTGAATGCGGCCCCACGTTTTATTCTCAAGTGATTCAGAACCTCTAGAAACACAATCACAAGAGTCAGCTCAGTTACAAGTGGTCTAACTCTCAGAGCTAAATAGTGCTCATTATAACAAGTCTCAGTTTGTGGCACAGAAATGTGGATCTTCTAAAGAAATGTGTGAGCTGGGAACTTAACGCGAACAAACGTCCTGGCAATTCACAGCAAAAGTTAACTGCAAATATGAAATTCCCACTAACGACTCAATTGCATTGGCTTTTCATGGAAGAAAAATGAAGCATAAATAAAAAGAAACTCAGACACAAGAACAAAGACTATTGTCTGTTAGAGATTCTCCTCAAAAACAGCAAAACAAGGAGCGTTCGTGTTTGCATACAACAAACACCATCCACGCACGGAGAACCAACACAAGCTGTCAGGCAGATTTAAGTGAGGCGCCAGGATGAAAACGGGTGGAGGGGTACAATCTGTCAGCCTCGCCTCTGCCCCCCCCAATCCCCCGTGCACTCCTGGTCAGTGCCGAGCACAGACATCACCCTTTGCCTTCTGCCCACCTGAATCCCCATGACAACAAGAGCAGACCTCATTACAACTCAAGGTTAACGGGAGGTTATTGACTCTTCTGACAGCCAACCTGCTGCAAGAATCCCAAAACAGAAGCGAGAATCTTGGATGCAAAGTAGAGCAGATCCAAGAAAAGCTGGGTTAGGGAAAAAAGGGGCAATGGTGCTGGTTCAACAAACATTTCAATAGATTAGGATTGCCTGTGTTTGTTCTCTCTTAACTTTGAGTTCAACGCCGCTTCTGCAATTTGCATTTCGACTTCTGCTGAAGGGCAAACGGGTCCGATAACTTCTACTTGTATTGCATCTGCTGTACAAAAGCTGCAACTACACGACAAACAACGGTGCAACAAGTTTTCAAATGGCGAGAGAAAGAAAATTAGCCTAGACGATTGGACGGCATAATATTGCCCCACCTGTCATGATTTTGATATTTTAGGACAACGTGAGGATTGGATCCGAATGTGTTAAGTAAGGGTGTGTCTCTTTATCAGGGTCCGGGAGACAGACAAGGACAAAAACACGACAGAATCCAGAGTTTTAAGGTATTTATTGACAACTCTGAGTTTGGGCAGTAGTCCTGAGGCTAGATGACAAGAGGTACACGACAGTATATAGTGTAGTACCTTGCTTTGTATTAAAAGGTCTATGGCCTGATACCTTGGAATATAGAGGGTCAATGTGAGGATCCGAGGGACATTGACCTTCAAGGTTAGGACAGGTGCCCTGTCTTGGTCAGTGTTTTCAACTGCAGTTCCCTTCACACCAGTAGGTGGAGCCGTGCACCTCAATCTGAAGGGCTTTCTCACAAATACTAAGACTACCAGTATTTACACAATGGAAAGGTGAGGCGTGCACTGTCGTGAGAAGGACAATGTTCCCTTTTGAAGGTAGTCAGCAAGAGCCAAACACTTAGTCTGGGTGTTGCTGAGCAAACAGGAGAATGTCAGTTGAAGACCAATTGTGAGTGTTGCTTAGCCATAAATGTCCTTCAGTGAATAGTCAGTTAGTATTCTGCACATTTTATGTTATACACTAATATATTCATGTTAATCTGTTTACCTGTCAGTAAGAAAAATGTACATCATTTGAAACTCAAAAACACTTTTCACCATTCAATTCACATAACACAAAATAAACCAAGATGAAATCCTTGCAAACTTCTTATGCTTTATCATTTTATCTTTTAGATGAACATTTATCAGATCCAAGGTTTATTACTCAAAGTGTAAAAGGTAATATGACCTGTCATGATTATAAAAATATGCAACACCAGCTCATGCACAATGCAGACCCAACACACAATCCTTCCCTCACATGTACGAGGCTTCAGTGATACTTTGGGGAGTACTAACCCATGCATCTGTTGAAAAGAAAATAATAATACAAATATAATAGTAAAAGCTTCATCCAAGTAACCCCACAAGTCAAGTGATGGTCACTCATCATGGGAATGAAAATACCACTTGACAACCATTAAACCAGTTTATGACATATGCATTCAAAATGAGCTAGTTAGATTACTGGGATCTGACAAGGACAATGTGAGCCATTATAACAACTAAAGGTAAAGCCTATAAAATCTTATGCCATTTGAAAAACAAATGTGTAATTTCAATGTAGCCTATCAAATTCCGCACGCTTAGTTCATTACTCTTTGATGGTCGTGAAATATATTCAAAGCACAGTTTAACAAGCCGACAGGAGCAGTAACGAGCACGCTTACCTGAATCTGACCCGACACGAGCTCTTCCCCGGAGGATAATAGCTGAGGCATTTCTCGTGGTAAGGGTGCTCATCTGTCGGCCGAGTGAATACCAGTAGCCATAAGGGCAAATGGGGTGGCTGCTTCAGGTTCAGGGCCTTCAGCCTCAGCATCAAGTGCTCTTTGTTTTTAGGCGGGTGAAGATTTTATACTGCTTCGATACATTGCTGCCCCTCTATTTATGATGAAAACCTGCTCTTGTCTCAGTCAAGTAGTCATTGGCTTCACTAGTGGAACACATAATTTTAGATGTACCTCTTTAGCTACGCAGTTCTGATCCAAATTTATCAAGAACCTGCCGTAGGCTGCGTCATAATGAGATTTTTTTTGGGAACAGTCCAGATATAAAATTACATAACTAAACAGATCAAGCTGCCAAGGAGCAGGTTAATACAAAAGGAAACACTTCTGTTCTGAAACAGCAGTTGATGAAAAATTATGTATGACTGTCTCTGCATGGTGCGAAATATAGTCAATAGCCTATGCAAACATTTATGCAGGGCCTTATGTCATTTAGGGAAGAAATGCTAATAATTCACAAAACCACAAATATCATTCTCAAACACATGAAAAGGAATGCAAAAAGTGGAAAGAACAGGCACTAGAGCTGAAGAAAACCAGCTGGTTTCCATGGTTACTAGCAGGCCATATCCAGATGACGTGATGGGGAGAGAGAAAAAGGGTAGGGCTGCTAAAAAGGTCAAGGACACACGAGAAGTCCAAATGTTTAAATGTGCTCAAAGCAGCCGAGGCCAGATGTATATGCACAAAACCCAAAACTCTGACTTCCTCATATTCAAACTTGTGCCAAGAACTCACGTGATTTCCGTCAAAGTCTGATTAAAAACAGCAGTGTGGACACTCTAGGAATGACAGGAACAAAGCAGCCTGCACTGTGCACGGATGAAATGACCTCATCCTTATGAAACAAGATGTGAGTCAGCCGCCCTGCGCGTCTGAAGGCCACGTCACTTCCTTCTACCGACTGTTCGGTGGATTGATAAACCTCTGATAAGTTTCACTGCATCAAACATTTAACTGTGTGGAGCTTTTTGAACTTTGCTGTTGAACAAAGTCTCTCTGATCAAAAACAGGATAAGCTGTACCTGGTAGTGGCTGAGCTGTTCTGTTTCAGTGGTTATTGGATTATGATCCAATATAAAGCATTTGTTCTGCTTTAGCAAAGCCAAGAGCGCAGCGTCGCTGCCAAACACATACCACTTATAGATGGTTTTTCACACCGTGGAGCAGAACTTAACGCTGCAGTGGAGTTGCATGACAGCTGATGGGATGGTGACGTAAGCAAGGCGAAGCGACATGAAGCGTGGCGCAAAAATGGCAGAAGCTGACGCGGCGCCGTGGTGTCCCAAAACATCAAGGGTCTGGGGGTCTTTTCATTCACGACACACAAAAAAGATGACACGCATTATTTGCAAAGCCGTACTTGCGTGTCAGATGTGCACAAGCATTTAAAACAGCACGTCAGGCATATGGAAGATGCGTACAGCTCGAATTTCATGTTTCAATAGCTCAGCCTGCTCATAGATCCTTGACCTTAATGTCATCCAGCTAGTGAACCTGCTATTATTATGATTATTATTATTGTGCTACAGGCACCGCTTTGTTCTTTTAAAACAGCAAAATAAAGCAGCAAACTCCCTGCATGTTTCCCAAAAACATTCTTACTGAGCTGAGACCAGTGATTACTGCATTACCACAATTACAAACATCTCCACAGAATTCCAATTTTCTCAACATAAAATAAGCTACATTATGTGCTGCTTCAAGCTGTACTTTCTTAATGTCAGTTTTATGTCTGTCAAATGCTGTAAGTCTTGCTACTTGTTATGTCACCAAAATGACTGCTGGAGGCTGGTAGGGGAAAAAAACTGAACAAATCACATGAACCATCTTGTAGCATAAAACAGAGGAAACTGAAGGAAGGAGTTCAAAAGCACAGGCCCATCTGCACATGGGTGCCTCCAGGTCTTACAGGGGAGCTGATAGTTTGTGTTCTCAATCTATTTTTACTACCCGCCAGAGGGCACGAGTCCCCTGACCCTGCACAGAAAAACAAACGAGCTTTTCATTGGCTGTTATGAAGATGCTGCGCAATCAAAACATCTGACTACAGTGCTGACAAAACAGAAAAAAAAAGTTCTGAGCACAAAGAATAAGAGATTATTTCTCTTTTTAGAATATTTCTGTGGCAAAAACGTTTTTTTTTTGTGTGTCTTTCTGGATAAAGCTAAAGTCACTGGAAGGAACACAAGTTTTTCCTTGTTTCACAAGTCTAAATGTCAAATCGCTAATAAAACAGAGGTTAAGGTTGTGGATATTAAGTTATTTGAGGGCTTGATGAAGTTGCCTCGATGTTGAAGGAACAAAATCTATGTTCGGGGGTGGGGGTGGAGGGGCAACAGAAAGGTAGCATGACGGGGAAGACAACGGTCAGCCTTCCACATCTGGTCATTCGCAGGGCAACTTTATTGTTGGCCAAATATGTGTCTCCATAGTGAAAAACGCAACAAAACGTTAATTCTAAATGTGCAACAGCCCTCAAGTTTTCTGACAGTCGTGAGTGCAGAGATTGTGCTGCTGAGAAAAGAGGGGTGGGGGGTCCTGTGCAGCTTCCTCTGAATAGCAAATAGCTTGAAAGATTAGCATTCCAATAGATCTCTCCATACCAACAGACTCCTCCCACTAATCTAAAACACAGAAACATAGATGAGAATGTTAAAAGCCTCATTATGTGAATACTGGCGCAGTTCACACCGACAATGCAAGGAAGTGGGACAAAAGACAAATCAAGATAGACGCAAATACCGCCATCATATCTTTTCCTAATTTGTAAAATTAAGAGTCATAAGCAGAGTGGAGGAAAAAAAGATAAAATGGGTTTCTCCTTTAATGACCTTGTGGTTAAAAAAAATCAAGTAACCTGGGGCTTTTATCTCTTCATCTGCACTTAATTAAGGTGTTTTGCTTTGTGGAGTCTCTGAGCTTCTTTTTATTGATCTATGCACAACATCCACGACTTCTCCAGATGCTTCTACTATAATCCGCAAACATTGAAATCCAGATTTCAGACATGGATACATGGTTACCAAAGACATACCAAGCCCAAAATATCGTAACAGCACACCATAAAAACATGATTAGAATTCTTCAGCTCAACAGACAATATCTTTGCCATCAGTGAAGTGTCTTTTGAGTACAGAGTTCATAGAACACTAATCTATTTATAGTCCTCTTTGATAGTGTAGATGGCACACTATCAGCGTTAGAACTTCAACCACACCAGCAACAATAACGTGAAATCATACAATAAAATAAAAATGAGCATTTTGATGTAGTCTTTAGAGTCTAGTCTTTTTGAAATGAAATTATTAGTTTCATACATTGATTAGCTCAAGTATTTGAAACAAGCCAGTGCTTCTTCAGCAATGGTGTTGGCAATTCTTTGGAGTAGCTGAGGAAAAATGTTCAATAGAATCTCCATTGAACACCAAAGAAGAAGAAACACTTAAAACATCATATCAAGCAAATCTCTTAACCTGAAAATAAACCAATCAGGGCAACAATCCACAAATGAAGCCCCCCCCAACATATCTCCTCAACCACAATAAAATATAACATCTCCAAAATGATATAAGTAGCCTGCAGTACTTATACCTATATTGTACCTATATTGTAATTTTTTCTGTACATGCATTTATCTCTGTGGGAAAGCAACTAAAGTTACTAAACGTGTATTAAATCATTTTATTTGCTGCTATTCCTTCGTGGCTACAGCATCTACGTTTTTGTAGCTTTTCACAAGTCAAAGTCTCACAGGAAACCGCATTCCCCCTTTTGACAATTATCCAAAACTATTGCATAATTATCCATTAATAGCAGAATATAACATCAAACCTTTCCAGCACTAAGACAATTATTTCCTTGTAAAACAAGAAAAAGAAAATGTGATGTCCCAAACAGCAGTAAACATTATATAAATCCTCCTTCCGTCTGCACACGTGAATTCTTTCCTCCCTGCTGTGATTTAGTGAGGCGGATTGATAAAAACTGTGTCATTCACCATCGCTGTAAGAACATGTCACTGTGACAGAATGGCAGCACACCACATACATGCATCCGGAAGAGGTGTGCGTGACTTACAGTTCGTCTCGTTGCCGTTGTGACAGCACCATGGTGACGGGGGCAGTGTGGGCTGGGAGGGATCAGACGGTAAAAGGTGAATCTTGTACAGCTGCTGCGCTCTCCTCGGCAAGGAGATGAGCCGTGCTGATCCAGACAAGGTGGGTGGGCGGGGGACGGGGGACGGGGGACGGGGGGGACTCCAATGACGGGCGGTTGAGTTTGTCCGAGCGAAAACACCGGCTGAGGGAAAGGGAATGCGGGGTGTCTGCCTCCCAGACAGCCTCACGACAGGGACGAGAGAAGCGGAGAGCCCACGAGCAGTCACCAGCCGAATCTACACTGCATCTGGAAAACAGAGAGATGGAGAGCCAACGTTAATGGGTAACGGGAAGAAAGGGTGGGGAGGAGAATGGCTAAAGCGCCTGCATCAGGCGATACACAGATTTAGGAGGCAGGAATCATACTTGCAGTCATTACACCAATGCTGTGTAACCGATCAATTATTACACTGAGACTTCTCAGATATTCCAACATTCTCCATCATGATCACAGAGCAATCTAAACTAAATCGAAGATATCCGTGTAGTGACTTTCCTGCACTGTATTTGGTCAAAGTCTAATAAATCCAGCCCAGAAACTGCCCTCACAATCATTTGCATTTTATTGCCTCTTCCATCTTCTCCTACAAACAGTCTCAAAGCAAGAACTCCCTTCTGGTCTAACAGCAAATGTCTTTTTACCCCCCGATACAAGAAATGACCCACATTCTTTGAACAACGTATTCCCGAGTGCTGACAATGAAGAGTAAGAGGGCACTGGGAGCGTGTTCAAGTAACGGCTACATTCTTGTCAACCCCGACGTCTCATGGTGCCACCTCGACGGTTGGTTGCCATGCATGATGGGACAAGGAGATCTGAGCAAGGATACGCTCGAGTGCATTCATTTCTAATGTCCGTTGTTTGAATCTGTCAGGTCAGTCGACAAAAATATAGACACTGTCCAATTTATAGCTTTGAGGGGGTCGAAGAAGAAACTGAAAACAACGAAATATTTAAAGTCAGAAAATTGGATGGCTGTTGATTCTGTAGTTAGGAAAGAGAATGTGTTCCAAATATTGACATTTTGAAATTTAACACATGGCAGCTTCCAAGGGAAAACAACCTTGGGGTTCAAACCAGTTTTTCAGAATTATAAACGAGACAAAAGGTTAAAAAAACAGGCGAGACATTCAAAACAACAGTCTGCAAATGTAAAAGAAATCCAATCCCATCAAATCAAACTGTGCCGAGTGTATATTTACTGTTACAATAGACAGCCAGATGAGTAAACTGTTGAACAGAAAGTAACCAACAACTGACCTCTGGACCCTGACGTTGCCGCGTGAGGGCAATTCACATTCAAATAGGTAGATTACAGGACAAGTGGAGCTGGAGACAGACTAGTAAGTGACATGGTGCAGAGTCACAGCAGCAATAACTGGTAGCACTGATGCCAAAAATACAGAACTCTAAACAAATTATCCATTAAGGCTCCTGTTATTTTAAAAAAAACATCAACCTGTACAAATGCAGCAGCATTTCAAACCAGGTCATCTACACTATATTGACAATACCCTCTCTGCAAATGTCATTTGAGGCTTCACTATTGACCAAAATGTTGGCACGGTGTAGAATTGGGTTGATTTTCTCACTGCAAAATGTGGTTGCGTCTTTCTGGGAAATAACGGGTTCCAACCATTGTGAATATGACGCTGATGTCTAGTCGACTTTCCAAAGATGGTCCAGGATAAACTGAGGAAAAGCCAAATCAAAAACAGAGCAAACCACACCCCACAGTGTCTGCGAACACAATCTTTTATTTCCCAGCCAGGCATGCAGACTGGACAGCACACAACTAGAAGAGTCATTATCAAACCAGATAAGCTAAAATATCAGAAGAAAAGAAATCACAAACTGACCTTACACTCACTATAAATAGCCAAAGGTTGATTTATCACCATGAATAAAATCAGAAGATTCTGGTTAATCTTTAAAAACATGACTAAATTTACACACTAACCAGGGCCACGGTGGATTTCCTGATTTGTGATAACGTATTTGTTCCACCATCAGGTCTCTTTTTTGATGTAACTTTAAAAACTTCACTGGTGAAAGGAATGTTGAAACACTAATCTAAATTTTCCACTTTCATTTCACCCACCAAGTTTGACAGACAACTCAAGGCTGACACCTTTTTTTTTTTCCCCCTCAGGTGGTGAACAAAGCCCTCCACGCTGTGGTATGCAGGACAAGGGGAGGAGAAAATCAGCTGATCGGGACGATAATTCTAACGACACACGTGAAACCTGTCTCTGTGCTTTTTGATAATGCGCACATAGAGGGAATGTGGAAAATGCCTCGTATGGTGACTTCACCTTCTTCTAAGTGCCAGTGCCTCAAAGAGCTGGAATCCAGAGCTACTTCATTCTCTTCAGGTGACATCACCTTTGCATCACCTGCACCCTGGGAACTTTACAACAGCAGACAGTAGCTTTCCAAGTCAAATGCCGCTCTACCAGGAAAAACCTACATGACAATGTGGAACAAGTTATATTGTTGCTATTGGAATTACATGACATGCAAATATGATGGAAGCAACAAGGAGTTTTTCAGGCTCCTGATAGGGTGTTTTTGCCTACTATTAGCAATTCCTATCAAATATGCATCTCCAAGCAATCAATTTCTCCTACACATCACCTTGCCGTAGGATGACCCAGCTCAAATTCATCTTGAGGCTTATATATACAATGCTCACATAAGGAAATGTTCCATTGGTTTTGCTTCAGTAAAGCACACCTACAAAATAAATATTTAGACGAAAGGTCGTTGCAGCAACAAAACATCTTTGAGCCTCACCAGTTAAAAAGGCAATCCGACACACTGAATCACAAGTTAGTGCTCTGTTTCACGTTGTACTCTTCTGAGGTTCATCATCTCCAACAGACCAGAACACTTACAATAATATTTAGCGACGGTATTTACCGTTGCATTTTCTAGTATATATATTTCTGTGCATGTATGTGGCTGTGATTCTGCCAGTATGAACATGAATATCCAGATTTTTGTTTTCATCAATTAGTCAAGCGACATAAAATGGGAGAACTTATCAAAAGGGTGGTTACTCTTTAAAGCAAAATGGCTCTGAGGATGGAAGTGAAGACCTGCATTCTGAACGTCAACATGGCCGTCTGTTGACAGGTAACGACCTGTCTGGGGAGAAATCACACGTTCCAATCTGCTAAAAAATGAGAGCGATCTCTGTAATGACCTTTACAAAGTTGGCCCTCCTCGCCGTACACCGACACAAAGTCATAAGCAGCCCATAGCGAACCAAACCAACGTCAGACTTCCGATTGAAAACATTCACGTCAAAAAGTGAAAACGCTGTCGCGCCCCTACCTGAGGACACCATGGTGCTCCTTCAGGGATATGACAAATAAAGCTCCCTCAATAATCAATAATCCATCCTGCTGGTGGAGGGGAGGAGGGGGGGGTCTGTTGTCCTCCCAGCTGTGATCAGACAGCAGATCGGGAAGTGATCATGTGCTTTAAAGCAGATGTTAAATCAAGGTTGTTGGGGATTGGAGGCTGGCTTGGACGCACATTGTCCCAGGGTGAGCCCTCCTCCGTGCACAATCCCGCTACATTAATTAGCTGATCGTGACATCCAGCGCAAACCAGGAAAAAAAAAAAAAGAGGAACTGGAGTCCTCGGAGGGAATATTAAACTAATCTTCGACGTGCTCCACCCTGATCCCCCCCCACTAATGGATGCCAACAACCAACCATCCAACCATGAAAGATGATGAGGGACCAGACCTGCAGCACCCACCACACATCTGGCGGCACCATGCAAAACAACACAAAATAAGATCATTATATTTGAAGTTGCAACGACCTGGTGCGATCCAAACGACACACGCACACACACGCACACACACACACGCACACGCACGTATGGAAATTACGTGCAGCTCAATTTAGATTAAACTAGCACGTCGGGGAAGCAGGTTTAAAGGACGGTGTCCAAATGTGAGGAGGGTCGCCGGGCAGACCTCCTCCGCCCTGAAAACTCGGGTCGACCCCATCGCGCACACGCACACACGCACATCGGCTCTTCCACGTAAATCCAGCTTACATCGACGAAAAACCAGCACCGCGCTCTCGTCCTTCCAGACGCCCCCCACCACCACCCCCACCCCGGGCCCGGAGGCTCGGTGGTCGGGATCAACTTGATCCGCGTCCCGCTCCCCCCGACTAAACTTTAGTTAGCCCGCTTAGCTCCCCGGCGGTGCCCAGAAAGTTCCCCCCCGGCTGGAGCTGCGCAGCCGGGCTGTGCTCGTCCAAGGTCGGCCCGTCGCACCATTAACCCCCCCTGCCGTCGGCCCCCTTCCACCACCGGGGCCCCGGCCAGGCCGCCCTTTCTCCGGCCCCGGGACCGGGGGCCGGACTCGGCCGCCTCGGTACCTGCTGCTGCTGCGACGCGCAGCGGCCTGTCCGCCATTTTGAGACATAAAAATAAAAAAAAAAATAAAAAAAATAATAAATAAATCGCAGCCTTTCGTCGTTTTCCCCGCACTAACGCCCTAACCTGCCCCCCCCGGCAGCGACACCCCCCCGGGCCCCGGCGGGACTCACCCTCCGGCTCCCGCCCTGAACGTTGGTCAGCCGTTTCCAGCCGGTAACGCGACCCGACGGGGCGTGAAGGTTTCCGCTGCCGAGCCCGCTCTGCTGCCGCCGAGCCGGAGCTCCGTCTTCTTCTCCGGGGGGGGCGTTCACGCCGCATTCGCCTTCGCTCGGGAGCGCGCACCGCCGCCCGCGTTCACGCCGCGACGGGAGCGCGCACGCTGTTGACGGCAGGGGGGAAAGGGATATTTTTTTTTACGATTTTTTAAAAATATATTTTTTTACATTTAAGGTTTATTATTATTGTCATTATTATTACAATGAATACCTATATTATTAATAATAATAACTAAGTCATATTCACAATCACTTATTTGCTCGTCTCACATTTCAACAAGGTCGCCCTCGTAATTCAAATACTAGTTTATGGTTAAAACAGCTGCATTTCACCCTTACATACATTCCTGCTGTAAAAAAAACACTACAGATACACATACAGACACATGTAGATTTTTATTTGCTTTTTTCCATCTCGTCTTGAAATGCACCGTCGGGATCTCAACTTGGCTGAATCGTAATCGCTTGTTTAACGTTTGCCTTTATAAGACCCTAATTATGAGTTGGGGGGGGGATCAGTGCAGTGTCAGCAGTTACAAGAAGTTGATTCTTGATCTTTGCAGACGCAAACTTGCTTTGCACCTCTTGACATTTCGTTCAGCGGCTGAAAATTTGCAGGCTTTATGTACCATCATTTGCATTTTTCGGTATTCTGCGTCAACGTAAAAGGTCGACATGTGATGTTATACACGCATGATGCAAATGCCCAGTAAAATAACGAGCATTTTTAAAGATACTGCTATCTCTTGGACATCTTCAACATGTGAGCAAATAAATGTGAGTGCAGTAAGCATGACACCGAGGACATTATAATATCATGGCGGAGTCTCAACATCGTTCAAAAAGGAGAAGTTTCAAGTAATATATCCTAAATTTATATTAAACAGTCCTGTCAAAGGCACACGGTGGGGTGGCGCCATCTCGTGGACACAGCTGGGATCGCGCCGGCCGGACTCGAGCGAAACAATAAAACTGACAAAAGACCCCAGAAAGCAAAATGATCTTTATATATTGAAATGTTATGAACTGGCTTGACCTGGAAGCAAAACTCAAGAATAACATTATATTAAACGATTCAGTCGGATGAGCTCAGTATTTGTTTAAATATATGGCTATATACATACACACACGCAGCTCTCTTATTTTCTGGTAATTACACGAGTTTAAAAAGGTACAGGCCCATCTCTCAATCAAAGTGAAAACAAATCACCTTCAGCACCATCTGTCTATTGCTTTAATCACATAATCACATTTAGACACGGCAACAATTAACAAATTGCCATGGGAGAGATACACTGCATGTATACAAGCACAAACAAGCCTCTTGTCAGTGTTCTTTTGGTACATCACATTGAAGCAGCCCTTCTTTTTGTCCACATGTGGATGAGTTTTGAACTTGCATCCAGAGGAAAGTGCAGACAACGCCGCTCAATGAACAGACATTCCTGGCTGGCTTTTGTTTCAGTTACATATGAAAAGATGAAAGACCAAACGGCGGGGCAAAGAAAAGGAAGAGAAAGAGGGGAGGAAAAAAAAAAAAAAGGAACACCCAGCAAGAATAAATCTGTCACTACTGCCATATGTTGAGTGCCTGGTCAATTTATAAGCGTGACACTGAAACAGATCATACCACAGAGGAGGCCTTAGATGGAAGAAGAGGCATTAGCGATCCAATTGATTATACAAGTAGAAAAATAAAACATTTGGAAAGCCGGAGTCCTCTCAGCCTCTGTTCACACTATGCAGCAGCAGCAGCAGCAGCAGCAGCAGCTAAAGCAGCAACAGCCGTGGACAACATATTCTGTTGGGCTACACAAAAAAAAAAAAAAAAAAAACAACAAAAAAAACACTCACAGTCAAACATACAAACATACATGCACGTATTCTTTCAATGTGTAAAAATAGATTGAACACAGCTAGTATATAGATAAATCTACTGCAGGATGTGGACGTCTTAAGTCAGCAGTTTCCCATTAACATCAATCAAGTACCTGTCTATATCTGATAGAGATTTATACATCATTTTTCCACTTCTGTACATTTTCTATAAAACAGACATGGCTTCGATTAATTGATGATCAATGGGCCTAAAATAAATCCATGATTCTTCTGTGCACGTTTACAAAATCCAATTACTAGAACAAAAGGAAATCCAGCAAGTTAAACCGAAACGGTGGGAAAAGCTAAATGTCGTCACTGCACCGGAAAGACGGGGACCGTAAGACGCAGCCGGCACCCACCTGGGATGTCGTGCGACGAGTTACATTACTTGTGTTACATTAACTAATTTTTTCGGGGGGGGGCAGAGATACGGAAGCATTGGTGAGGGGGGTGGGGGGGGTTGATGGAAGCATAATTGGCGACTACTGAAAAGTAGCTGAACGAGCCACAAAAAGAATTTACATTCTGAAGCCCCACGTGTCTAATTTTAGTGCCTTTGCTCCGCTCTTAGTGCACAGTAGAAAGTACCCCTGAGTTCTAGGACAGTGGGGAGGGGGGCGGAGCTTCAAGCTCAGGGGTCTTTGGGGGGCTCGTTAGGGAATGGCAGGGCAAAAACTAAGATCCTGGGCCAACAGTTTGTTTTTTTGAAGCCCTACTGGGGGTGGGGGGTGGGGTGTGTGTGTGTGTGTGGGGTGGGGGGTGGTACAGCAGATAAGGCTCTGGTATACAATGTCATGGTCATCCTTGATCCTGTCTCCGTCACAAGCCCGCCATCAAGCAGCCAACGCCTTCATCGCAAGGTTCGTGTGCTGGGGATTTTTCAGATTGCACTTTAGTTAGATTTTCTTTAGCCCGACCTTCCTTCCCCCCTCCCTTCCTACCTCGTAGGAAGCGCAACACTCGTCTGCAGGTTCTTCACTGTCATAAAACCTCCCCTTCCTCCGTTTATTTCAATGCCCGTAGCTCGGTTCTCAGGTCCACGGTCTCAGTGATCGGTTGTTGCGTCACGGCCTCCCCGCCACCCCCCCGCCCAACGCCACAGCGGAGTTCCGTTTCGTGGTGTTTCGGACGTTAATCGACGGGAATTTTGTCCTCCAGCTCCAGCAGGCCGTCCACGGGGGGCTCCTCGATCTTTCCCAGCTCCTGCTGCTGCTGCCGCCTCTGCACCTCCGCCTTCAGGTTCTCCAGATCCTTTTGGCTACAAGAGGGCGAAACAAAGGTGTCGACTTTACATGTTTGACATTCAAACGTGTCGCAATACGTGCAGCATCAAATATCAACAATGAATATAACCGAAGAGGCTCACATTAGCTTTGTCTGCTATTTTACAGCAACTTCAATGTGCAAAACAATTTACTACAAGACTGTTGAGTGTTTCTTCACATTCATTTAAAAGTAAATTTGGGTCACTTTTGAAAAACAGGAACCTTCCATTGGCAACAATATGAAATACAGTAAACCCTCACTATAGTGGGTTTTTTTGGGTTTTTTTTTCTTACAGCGTACAGTATGAACACGTTTGCCTAACCATGTTCGATCTAGCAGTGTGACCGTGAAGGGCGGTATGTTTTCTACCCAAAACCAAGTATTGAGCTTGGTTAAGCACCTGCAGTCACACCAAAAAGGTGGAGGAAGAAGTTTGAACTTAATAAGAGAACTGTGAGAAAATGTTAAAGCCTGTGAGAAAAAGTGTATAAAAGTGTGTGGTTAGGGGTTTTACAGCCTTAAAACCTGTAAAATAATTGTAAAAAATAAAACTCTTTACCTCGCGGATTTCGTCTATCGCGGGTTATTTTCCGGAACGTAACCCCCGCGATGAAGGAGGGACCACCGTACTAGTACCAAGTTAAAGCTGGTGTGACATTTATAGGACGGTGAAGGCCTCGTCTGTTACCTGAGTGGTATGAAGATGATGCCGTTGATGATGTTGAGCTGTTCCAGGACGCTGGCCATGCTCGGAGCAGTGAACTGGGGAAACGGGAGGAAAACAACAGCGTTTAGCGTCGCCGCCGACCGGCGGGGACGGACGGGACACGGCGCCGACGAGGCCTGCGCGGCACCTTCAGGGGCATGATGCTGGCGTTGGAGCCGTTCTTGTAGATCTCGTTCATGGTCCTCTGCAGGGCCACAGCCTGCTGGGTGAGGTACTTCAGGTACTCCGAGCTCTCCTTGGTTTTCTCGTGCGTCTCGCCCATCTGAGGGAATTCACGCGGTTACGAGAAGCCCGCAGACGTCTACCCCCCCGCCCCCCCGCGCGGCCCACCTGGTTCTTGTAAATCGTGTAGCCCTCCTTCTCGTGCTGCAGCGCCGAGCGGAACTCGGCCTTGCTCTCGTAAACCCTCGCGACCAAATGGTGGCTGAGGACCAAGGGAAGGCAGGCGGAAAGTCAAGTGACGGCGGTCAGAGCTGCAGAGGTCACAAGCGTGCCGGTGCCCACCTCAGAGCCACTTTGAGCGAGCGCGGCCCGTGGTACTTCGTATTGATGCTCAAGGCGTTTTCCAGGAACCTCAGCGACAAGTCGTACTCCATCACGCCGTGCAGCACCAGTCCGATGTTGCTCTGCGAGGGGAGGAATCGGGCGTCACCCAACCCCCCCCCGGGTTGTTTCTGATGTCGCCCGGATTCACGCAAAAAAAAAAAAGAAAAAAAAAAAGAAAGAAAGACGGAAAGCTCGCACTCACATCTAACAGGGCCATCTCCGGGTGGTCCTCCCCGCTAACCAGCAACAAGAGGTACCGGGCGCGGTACAGGAGCTTCAGGGCGGTCGACAGCTGGCCGTTGGCGAAGCAGTAGAGAGCCAAGTGCATCTGGAACGCAGCGAGCGGGTGAGCGCGCGTCGACCGCCGCAGCGGAACGTTTTAAAGCTGCTCGACTTACGTATTCTTGAATGGTGTTGGGGTGCTCGATGCCGAGGACGCGCTCGCTCATCAGGACAGCCTTCTGTTGGTTGCTAAGAGCCTGCGGGCGCGCACGTGGATGTTACTCCGACAGCAGCGCGGCGAGGTGGGCGACCGTCCCCGCGGTTACGTACCTCGGGGTGGTCTCCCATGATGTAGTTGAGACGGGCCAGGAGGCGCAGGCAGGCGCAAATCTCCACGTGCATGGCGCCGTACACGTTGTTGAAGAGGTTCAGAGCTTCGTTTATCAGCTCGCAGCCCTCCTTCAGGAAGCCTGGGGAAACAAAAAAACGCCGAGGTCATCCGAGCGAACTCTGGACGGGGCGTCCTGCTCTTCCAGAGCCCGCGTGCGCCTCACCCTGCTGGACTTTGGCCTGCCCGCTCTGGAAGAAGTGGAAGGCATCGGAGGCTTTGGGGTTCACGTGCTTCACCACGGGGAAGATGTTCAGGATGTCTTCCTCCGTGAAGGCCGGCTTGTGGCGGCTGTCGAAGTTGTACTCTTTTATCAGGATCTGGAAGGCGGACGGACGGGAGACATCAGACGAGGGGGGGTTCGTCCGAGAGGAGGAGGGATCCCGGCGACCTGAGCTCACCTGGATGCCGGTTTTGACCGAGATCTCTCTCAGCAGCGTGGTCTTCTGCAAGCCGTACTTCTCCACCACCTGGTCCGCGCTCTCGCTGCGCCAGAAAACGAGACAAACCCCGCCCCCCCACGTGTATGAGCGAGCGGGCGAGCGAGCGAAGGCCAGCCCTGTCCTCGCGCGCGGCGGACGGCGGTCTCACCAGTGCACCGTGAAGTGGTAATAACTCTGGGCTTCCGAGGCGATGCTCTTCCACAGCTCGCTGGGCGTCAGGCTGGCCCACACGGTGTTGTCGCCGCCGCCGGGCACCCTGTTGCGGCGCTTGCGGCTTTTGCGGCGCGACACCAGCTCGTCGGGCGGCAGGTGGGCCACGGCGTCGGGGAAGGAGCTCAAGAAGCAGTTCAGGAAGTGACTTACGGCGGCCGAGAGCGCGGACAACTCCACGCCCTACGGAAAGAGGGAGACACTCCGCTAAGCAAATGATAGCTTTTCCGACTCTGGAGGAAAGGCTGGTTGAACGGGACCCACCTGGAGGTATGTCTTGAAGATATGTTTTGCACACCGGGTGATCAGCTCGCTGATTCCTATTCTCTGAGGTAGAAAGCCATCATGTGTTAGAATCACCGGCAAGTCCCTAGGCAAGGTCACATGATGTGTTTTTATATCAGGTGAGTGGGTGTGGCTTACATAAATGTGTTCCAGCTGAGCTTTGGCGGGGGTCTTTTCAACAAAGTCCAGAACGGAGCCCAAATAACGGACATTGATGCCTCTCTGGTGCAAGGCCTCAGTCAGCGTGGCTCCGTCCATGGGCAGAGCGCTGTGATCCAGACAGTCTTTGACCTGGTCGGAGAGCACACGGAACATTTGGAAAGGCCCGCCCACAAGACCAGGAGATGGCGGAGATCCGAAGGAATCCCGTGCCACTGACCAGTAGCGGGACCTGGCAGGACACCAGGAAGGCTGCGGCGTCTTTGAGGAGCTGCTTCTGTTTCTGAACCTCATCCGCCGCATCCTCGGGGAAGCGGACTCCTGGGGGGGCAACAACGGTCGAGTCATGGATTTATCTGGTCTAAAATCACCACCACAACTGCCTGGGTGAGTTTTAAATGTGTACAGTGAACGCCATCCTCCGTCTATAGGCCCTTGCATTAAATACAGAAAACGTATAACACCTTCACCCTCGTCAAACAGCAGTTTATATAGACTGTGTAATATGATGTACATCCAAATAAAGCTCAAATTCCTTTAAATAAGTTACATCATAACAGAGAAAATGCAAAAATCCTCTCATCCAACTTCAACGTAGGGGAATGTTCTGACTGCATTTTTTATGTCTTACGTACCTGGAGAGAATATGTCTGGGTTGAAGCGGATATCGAAACACGTGTTGCTGATGGAACCTACTGCCTTGCACGCATTCAGGACCACCTCCCGACTTTTGGCGTCTGTTGTGACCAAGACCCGAGCGAAAGAGTGAAATTTAAGACATCTTAACACCACGGCAACAACAGGCCAGTTGCTATCGACAACACGCCACTTTGGAGAAACAAGCTCGCACGCAGTTAGTACTGCGATTCGATTTATAATCAGCACCCTCTCCGTTATTACCCATTCTCACCAATAGCAGAAGACAATGATTCAAACCCCGGACGGGCAGATTATTGTTTTGATTCATGAGCGCTGTCAAACAAATCAATTGACCCTCAATTTGGCATTCTAAGAACACATCTGGGTTAATGCTTCACAATCTCAAATTGCACATCTGACTGTGTTGACTGGGGGCCAGAACTCTTCCTCAAAGCATGCTGAGGAAGGAGCGGGGACAAATAGGCCGGTAGTGAAACCACGAACGAACCATCAGGAGGTTTTAACCCTTATCAGCCAATTAAAAAAACACATTTTTGCTCAAAAATCAACGCGACCAAAATCACTTTGATTCGTGGTTTCCCCACCGGAGTAGCTCTCCCCGACTACTGTCCCGGCCGTAGGGGTTTTGGGGGTCGTTTTTGGACGTACCAATACAAGATCCGTCTTCGGCGACTAAGGTTTCCGCCAGCTCTTTGGCCTGAGCTAATCCTGGAATACTCTCTTCGAGCTCCTTACCCGCGAGAGGGCTCTTGCACTCCCCGTTCTGGGTGGCTGTGAGGTCAAGGGGCCCGTTTGTGGCGGGTTTTGAGGACTTCTCCTCCCTGTCAGTGTCTGTCGGCGAAGCGGCGGGGGAGCTGCCCGTGGAGTCCTCCGCCGCCCCCGTCTGGTCCGCGTCGGCCTCGGTTCCGGCCGTGATGGCCGACGCGTCGGCTTTAGTGTCCTTGTTCGCTTTTTGCTGCATCAGCTGCAACGCCGCCATCTTCATGAAGAGGAGATATCTGCAGGGGGGCGGGGCAGAACCGACGGCTCAATGCCAAGCCGACATCGGCGGGAGCCGGGCGAAGGCGGCGGGGAGGGGGAGGGGCCTACCTGTGCTCGACAAAGGCCTCGATGAGTTCTTGGCGTAAACAGGCCAGGCGGTGGCGATGCTGACGGGGGAAGCCTTGGCGCTTGCTCTCGGCGGGAAGCTCTTCGTCGTCCACCATCAGGAAGTTGAGGTCGGGGGGGAAAGTGCGCAGGAGGTCCAGGATGTAGTGGCGCCCGTCGTTTCCGATGATGCCCTTACACTCCACGGAGGAGCATAGCTCCACACACTCGTTTTTCTCGTTCAGGACGTGGTGCTTCTGAACCTGAAATTCAAATTGTAAAAAAATGATGAGCCTCCTCAGACCACATATGTGGACATTAGATTTTGGGTCACCTATAAAATAACAGCTAATTCTCCTTAGTATGGGGTCAAACGTCCACATACAAGGACAGTTAAACGTTATATTGTTACACATTTAGATTGATTGTCCCTGTATGTGGACATCATTGTCCCCACAAACCACTTGTTTCAAAATCATATTAAAATACGATATCCTTGTCTGTATATGTCATCAGGTCCCAATAATCCTAACGAGTAAAGATAATCTAAGAATGCATATCAAAAAAGAGCTCAGGTCTTAAGAGGTTAAAGGAAAAAACAGAATCATCTGAATATACTTTTCATTTCTAAAATGAACAAATAAAATGTTGGGGCTATTTTCAATTGTGGATTGTGGAACTAATTTCCTTGTTTGTTTATAAGTGCGGTATCAAAACTGATCTACTCATGTCTCAAAGCGATGGGGAGCCTAAAGGTCATCGGTTCAGCCTCCGGGGGACTCACTTTGAGGGGCCGGCTGGTTTTGTCCAGCAGCTCCAGGTACTTGTTGTGAGAGACGACGGTCTTTCCGAAGTCGATGGAGCCGTAGATGACGCTCTGCTCCTGCTCCCGCTCCAGGATGCCTGGGATGATGGACTGGGCGGTGACCCGGTAGCCCCGGTAGTCCACGACGACCGTCCCCAGCGTGTACAGGCCCTCCACGTCCACGGCGCCGTAGGCCCGCACCCCGTTCAGGTCGTTCGTCGGCGCGGCGTGAGCGGCGGCGTCGCCGCCCAGCTCGCGGTAGTGGTCCCGCACGTCGAAGCCCAGGCTGAAGAAGATGTTGTTCCAGATGAACATCTGCATGCGCGTTTCCTCGCCCGGGTTGATGGCCATCACGTTGCCATCTATGACCGCCATCGCACCGCGGGTCGCAGCAGCAGCAAAGTCACTGTGAACCTGGAGAAAGAAAAGATTTGATATTGTTCTTATTATGAACTTTAACCCCCTAATATGTGGAAAAAAAATCATAGAATTAAGCAACTTACACAGCAATTTCATATATTTTACCATATTTTTTTTACATTTTTTTTACAACTACTACTTTAAATACATTTAAATGTGGATGCTGTGTTGTGAAAAAGGGCAAATATATTTCTTATTTCTGAAAATAGTTATTAAAATAACTATTTTATTGTATTTCTTTTATTACTAGTTAATAACACAACATCATGACATAAGGCAGAAACAGGTCCAGAGCCACTAAAATAAATGAAATTCAGACAGGAAGGGCCCCAGGCAGCACCTTGAATATGGCCCTCTCCCTCAGCAGACGCTCAGGTAGGTTCTTTCGGGGAAGCTCCCTGGTGGTCTGCAGCTCCTCGTTCCAATCTCTGGTCTGAAACGTACCCGGGCCGGCAGAGAGTCATCAGGCACATTTTTTTTTTTTAGGGACACCGTCGCGCGGCGGGCAAACCGCCGAGCTTGGCGGCGCCGCATACCTGTCCGGGTATGTGCTCCTCGTAGCCTAAACGCGAGGTGTAGGCGTCTTCGGCTCGGACGCAGTCCATGGCGTGGTCCACCTGCGGGGCCGTCCAGCTGTACACCTGGAAAGGTGTCGCTATCCTTTCAAAGGGGTGACGCTGAACTCTGCAACATCAGTTTCAGGAGGCGTCAACGCGGTGGACAAAGGCGACGCCGCTGCTTGGACTTCTATCGTGTGTATTTACGTCCCTTTTACATACGAAGGAAATCAAAAGCAGAGGAGCCGGTACCTTTTCTTTTGCAAGGCAGTGAAGTTTTTCTTGAAGGCAGGGCTGATCTGGCTCAGCAGCTCTACCAGTGAATGGCTCAGGAAACTGGGATTAGCTGGTTTAGGGTTGAAGGTGTAGGTAGTAGATCTGGAATAGACAAGTTGAATTGCAACATAAATAAACACTCGTGGAGCAGAGGAGACGCGCGCCGTGCGGCATCTGCCGACAGATCCAGTCTCAACATGATCTTATCCATTCAAGGGTATTCAATATTATTTCACCAAAAAAGGAATATCCCTGCATATAGCGTCAATACTGAAAGGCAGCCCTTCTTAAAATGCTGCAACATCTCTCCAAACTTTCTGTGTAATCCTGTTAGACCTTGACCTTGACTGTTAAGTCCCTGCTGGCGTCTAAACTTAGGATCCTCCCGGCACCTTCAACCCTCATCATCCATTTAAACACAGAGCAACTACATGTCAAAAGGTCCCTACGTGGCTTTCTAGCAGCCTCGGGTACGAAAGACACTGACTGGTTGAGGTAGAAGCCGCGTGTAGAGGCAGTGACGCTGACGTGGCGCTCCTCCACCGTCACAATGTACAAGTACATGAGGTCGCCGTGCATCTTCCTGTTTCCAGGAGGAGGGTTCCAGCCGCTCATAGTCAAGACCTTCAGGCATTGCATAGGCTGGTGGAGGTATGGGGGGGGGAGGTAAAAAAAGAAGGTATTTAGGATTTTATCTGATTTTTTACAAACAACACGACACATGACACGGCATTTTTAGTCGATAAAATCGCCAAAAAAAAGCTTTAAAAGATGTGTTTCTTTACCTTCCAGTCCTTGTTCTGTGGCTGGAGAGGCACCAGGGGGCGGTCTTTGCTGCCGGGCAGGATGTGCTCTGGGGGGGTACAGTCAATCTGCTCCAGCTCGTTGCCTCTTTTTTTACGCTTACCGCTATCTGCCGTCACAAAAAAAACAAAACAAAAAAGAGATGTTTCCGCATCACGACACGTGAGCGCCGCTCGAGAAAACACCGCCCGCGGGGCGCCGCGCCGTACCTCCCAGGTCTCCGTCGGTAAAGACGCTGAGGAACGACAGCGAGTTGCAGTCCACTCCGTTGTAGGCGTCGGAGGGGTCTAGGCTTTTCAAAAGGTCTCTGATGTGGCGCACGTGGATGCGAGCCTCGCGTACCGTGTATGGTTCTGGAGAAGGAGCGCGGGACAATAAAGGAAGAGCCACGCGTAGGTTTTATGTTAATGCTTAAAAAAAAAAAAAAAAAAAAAAGCCGCAGAGTCGGACCTTCAACCACTTTGAGCAGGGAGCCTTCCTGTAGGCCCTCGATGGACTTCAGCTCTGCAAAGTTGTCCAGCACGTTGCCGTCCAGCTGCAGAGAGAAGCAGGTGCGGTGGCAGGTATCCTCCCGATCCATCAGCACCTGGTGAATCTCCTGCACCATCTCCTGGGGAGACACCTGACGCCGGGGGGAGCGGCGAGTGAGACGGCGGGACGCGAAGGCGGGGGGGGGGGGGCGTTCGCGTTCTCGGCTGCGATTCTTGCCTGCAAGTCAAATGGCTCTGTTCCAGGGGCCTGGATCTTCACAGTGAAGCCGGTGTCCTGGATCACTATCACTTCCTGCTCGTTAGACTCCTCTCCGGCGTCTGTTACGCCGTTCCCGTCTTGCTTCGGTTCCGCCTCCTCTGGAGGCACATGGGCCTCGCCACCATTCACCATGGCTTTATCAGCACTGTGCCCTACAACAGCAGACACACAGACATCCGTTTTCACAAATTGTGATGAGAATTCAGCAAAAAAAAAAAAAAAAGTTATATATATATATATATATATATATATACATATATATATATATACAATATATATATATATATACATATATATATATACATATATATATATATATATATATATATACACACACACACACATATATATATACACATATATACACACACATATATATATACATACACATACATACATACACACGTATATATGGAAATATCTTTAGTATGTTCCTATTGTATTAAAAAAAAAAAAGAAAAGATAGAATTGTTTTGTCAAATAATAGTGGACGGGACAGGATCAGGACAGAAGGCCACCAGTCAGACATGCAAACAAAGTAGATGGGTCAAGTGACGCGATGCCCTACTCAGAAACATCGTGAAATATTAATGGATTGAGCAGAGAGCTGATAAGGTCGGGCCACAGCGTGCTGCCTTTTTCACAACAGTTCAAAAAAAAAAAAAAAAAAAAATAGTCACGCGAATGTCCCAGAGCCGGGGTTCAACCGTCCTCGGCAGGAACGGAGAAGAAACGGAACCGCGAAAAACAACAGTTTGCGCGAAAAGACCGAGCTGACCAGTCGTGTTCTTTTGAGCCCAGAGAGATAGAAAAAGCCAGCGCTAATGTTCTCAGGCAAGGGAGGTTAATCCAGGCTGCAGCGAGGGCCTGATTATAAAACACAGACAAAAAGGAATTATTCCCTCTCTGCACAACTAACAGAGAAAACGCTGAATGCTATCCCTGCTCAGGTATGTACAAACATGTTCACGGGCGTTAAAGTCGCCACAAAGGCACAATGTGGAAATCCAATGAATGTGGGACCAGTGACAAGGAAAAAAAGAAAAAAAAAAAGAGGTTGTCTGGTATATAATTGAGGAGCAGGGCTAAGCACGAGGATGTGAAACACCCGTTCTCCCTTACTGGGAGACAACTGTTGCCCGGCAGCGTCCTTGCTCACAGTCAAGGGTAAACAGTGTCAGGGTTACTGAAGGAAAAAGGGGCCAAAGGGAGGGGAAGGGCCTCAGATAGTCCCATGGCCCATGGTTGGAAGGAACGTGCTGGAAGTCTGGGGGGGGTGGGGCCATAGAAGAGCGGTGGGGGTCTAGTGATCTCTGGACAACAAACAGCTTATTCATCCACTTATTCTAAACCTCCTCCGATTTGCGTTTACTCTATTCATTAATGCACGACGCCTCTACTCGTGTGCGCAGCAGCTTGAAAACACAGTTCTTTAAATATATTGCAATCTAATCTCCAGTTCCAGAAAGAACAAGTCAGATTCTGTAACAAAATCTGCCCAAAACAAGGCCGCACTATGCCATACTGCTCTGGAGTTACGCCGAACAATGCCCCGAATTTGTTATTCAATCTGCAACCTAAAACCAAAAAAAGGGAGGAAAAAAACAGGCATCGTGTTTTGCTCGGATACAAGAATTTTCCTGTTGGGACAATCAGAACCCATCACTGATTTGATCTGGTAACAGACTCACAAAGAATCTCTCACAAAGAATTCCACAGGAAAGACAGCTCCTCCTGACCTTTTGACTATATTGTGGGATATTATTGCAGAAAACATGTCACTTCTGAACCTGCTCTGAACATGGTTATAGGACCAAAGGTATCATATTTCCTTATTTTGCCTTTAATAATTGTAAATCTAAACAGACACTGAAAGTGTGACCAGCAAATCCATCAACTCATCAACAAAACTCCTGATGGGACAGAGAGATGATTAGGAGAGAGAAGACGCAATCAGCAAGTCCCAAAATGCAAACAATTAACTGGACCACGAGCTTCACACAATAACCCCAGAAACGGTCGTCTGAACCAGGCTACCAACTCATGATGACAACTCACATTCCTCTTATATTATGCAACACTTGCGGAAACCCAAAAAAAAAACCAAACAAAAAGTTCATTTCCAACATAATCAAACCAAAACATCCTGCTCATTGGCCCCTAAAATGAGGTCCGGCTCATGCCAACTAGTCCCACATAGATAATCTTTAAAAACAGCACAAGGTTGGTCTGTAATAGAAGTTGCTCCACTGCGAGTTAAAAATCCCCTAGTGGACAAATAGACCCTCAATCAAGAATCTGCATCCGTTTAAAGGTTACACAAACTAAATAAAGGGTCTGCCTGATCTTCATAAATCAGCAAATGTGCAGAGGCACAAGTGACAAGACACAAGTCGGACAAAATCCACAACAACAGATAAATAAAAGATCAACAGGCCGGTTTTGCAACTAGATGAACTAATAAATAAGTGAATCACAAGTTAAGAATTAAACCCTACAGGAGCTCGGGTCTGCACATATTAAATAAACACTGTGAAAGCATTTAAGCTCAATTTAAGAACATGGATCGCCCTAAAAAACCAACGACAAAGACGATAATATAAACTGATCCAAGTTCATCATTGAAACATTTGGAATGCAGGATACACTGCAGTGCAAGTGCATCAAGCACAGATCAAATAAAACCATCACAATAATAATAAACATCAATGCAAAGGCCTGATCGGTGCACTGAAGTATTCGGTGGTGGAGGAAGAGGAAGAGGAGCAGGATGATGACATATTTAATCATCAGTGCAGAGGTGTCATCTAAGAGCGGCTCTCGACGTCTGAGGGATAAAGTTGATGTGAGATGACAGGTAGGAGACAGGTAGGAGACAAGTATATGACAGGTAGGAGACAAGTATATGACAGGTAGGAGACAAGTATATGACAGGTAGGAGACAGGTAGGAGACAAGTATATGACAGGTAGGAGACAAGTATATGACAGGTAGGAGACATGCAGGAGGCATGACAGGTAGGGACAGGTAGGAGACAAGTATATGACAGGTGGAGACAGATATGACAGGTAGGAGACAAGTATATGACAGGTAGGAGACAGGTAGGAGACAAGTATATGACAGGTAGGAGACATGCAGGAGGCATGACAGGTAGGAGGCAGGTAGGAGGGCAGGTAGGAGGCAGGTGGGGACACTTCAAGGTCCCACACGCCACGCTGGCCCCCGTCGCTCAGGACAACTCGTGTCTCGTCAAATCCTCGCTGACAGCTTCAGCCCCGCTCCCACATTCACCTCCAGGTTCCGCCGTGCCAGCGACGTGCGCCTCGCCCCGGACCCTCGCCGCTTGTCGCCCCTGCTCGCCCCTTCTGGCCTCTGCTCGCTCTTATCGTAACCTTCCTTCTTACTCTGAACGCACCATGACGACTTTTTTTTTCCCCCAATGACAACCAGCTTCCGCTTCCCGGTCGAGGAGGCGGACTCCTGTATCTTATTTCAAAAACGGGGTGATCGCTGGAAACTACGGCATCTTACAGCCCCCACCCCGCTTCGATTCTTCCCATTCGGGCGTATAAATTGCGTTTTTACGACGTAATACGCGGCAGTGCATAACCCAGGCAAGGATTGTGACGTGTGTTCCAGGTATTAGAGCGGCCCGTCTGAGCGCGACCCCCCCGCCTCAGTGGCCGGTGTGCGGCTCCACTGAAGGTGACCTTCCCGACGTTCCGTAACAACATGTGCGCTGTCGCTTTAAGTCGCTCCGCGGCTCCAAACACACACGACGCCCTCTATAAACCCGGCATATGTTCGCCCTCGGCCCGAACACACGCACACAGCGCGCTGTCTTTAGGGGTTGAGGCGGCAGGGGCTGAATAATGACGCTAGTTAGCCAGCGAGCTAACTAGCTCAACGTGGACGCTAATGCTAGCACGCCGGCTGTCAGAGCCGTGCACGCGTGTGCGTGAGGAGGAGGGGGGGGGGAGTCGACCTGTTACGAGATCGTGGACGCGAACGTGGACCTGCCGGGCCAGGAGCCGGCTCTGATCTCGGGCGAGCCCCTGGAGGAGGAGGCGGGGGGGTGGGAGCTCCAGACCGGGACCTTGAGCCCGACGACCCGGGCCCATGCACGGAAACACGGCGGACGTCACCAGCACCGGCTCGAGGCTATCGCACACACAAACACGCACGCACGCACAGAGCTGCAGCAGCAGCAGCAGCACGTCTCACCGCAGGAGTCCTTCAGCCCCGTCCTGCTGGTGTCCCCGCCGTCCTGGGCTCCATCCCCGGCTTCATCCGCAAGATCGACCGGATTACAGTCCGGCACTGACGCCGGGATGTCATCCGTCTTGCTCACCATGATCGGCAGTCAGAGTCGCAGCAGAAACACGCGCGTACACGCACACACACCTCTTCCTCCTCCTCCTCCTCCAGCAATAGAGCGAGCGGGTAAAGTGTGCGAGCCGGGCCGGGCCGAGGGTGCAGGCGTCCGGGAGCAGGTCTACCGAGGAAGGACGCTGCTGGGCATGATGGTGAACACACGTGGTTCCCTCCTCTCCTCCTCTTGACCTCTTTGCCTTTGCGTTCCCAGTCCACACCCACCGCGCCTGCCGCTACGGAAAGCAGCGTGTGACAATTCCATTACCTAACTTTTTTTGTTTTGTGGTGGGGGGGGGGGCAAGTTTTTAACCCACCCCCACAAAAAAAAACAAACTCCGAGTTCAAATCATCTGCACTTGTCTCCAGGAAGTAAGTCTGCAATGAGATAATCAGATTGAATGGGTTTATGTTATTGTTTGACCGTTTGACCTACATTGTGGACAGCTGCTGTCACCTCACCCCCCCCCACTGTGAGGGCAGTTCTTACAACAATGCAGCACTGCCTTTTGCAATTTTAGCAGAGTAGTTTGGAGCAGCTATTTATACTTCCACACGGCCGTCTGTATTTGCAGTTCGGTTGCCTTCCTTGGCATTCAGACGGAGGTTGTTGAGGTGAAGATTGTTGAATTATTAAAGGTGACATGTCTTTATAACTACTACAGAATCAGAAAGAGAGAGGGGGGGGGGGCTTGGGAATATGGCAGATGGAGTATATGATGGAGGAATTCTATCAATTGCGTCTTTAATGTCTTGGTATTAATCAGTGATCAAGCTGCTGTCTGTAACTATACTCTGTTAATAGCAAATTAATTTAGCAGTTCTGGTACGTCTTCATGTTTACTTTGTAAATTCAGTTCACAAAGCACGGGGATGCATCTGGATTCAGCTATTTTACTGGTCGCTATTAACCTAGAAACTAAATATTCCCTTAAAGGAAGCATAATTTGACAGAGGTGAGGGGGGAAAAAAAAACATATTTTCAGAAGATGGAAACCTCAGACGGACCCCGACTCAAAGCTGACGTTTGAACGGTGTTTGAAGGCTCCAGAAATAACTCCCGTGCATATTTGCGTCCTCGCGGCGATATCAGATGCTGTTGGGTTCAGACCGACCCGAATCCTCCGGGAACAGAAGCTGACGGGTTACTTCCGTTCTCACCTTTGATGCAGAGACGATCAGGACCGAAACTCCACTCCCTCTGTCAGCGCGACGTACCCACGTGACGTATTGTCCAATATTAGCGTCTTTATTTATTTTTTAAGGACTAGTGGTGCATCTCTCTCAGTCACGTGAAACTAACACAGATGACATGAGAGATAAGGCTACAGGTGACCTTTGTGTTATCACTAGTACCATTTTTGTTGTGTAATAAAGGACTTTCAAGTATTCGTTGTTTTGAAAGGTAATGAGAAAAGAAACTCGGGTCTAACTGACCATCAGTGTCAGTAACAACTCCACAAGCCAGCAGCAGACTGGACAAGCCTCAATTTTATTCCAGTGTTGTTTACAAGTTAGATCACCAAAGACGTTTACACAGTATATGCGGTAATCGATCGGCGAGATGACCCAGACGAACCGTTACAGAGCTCCCTGGACCAGCTCGATCTCAGTCGCGTGGAATCTTTCCCCAAAGATTCAAACCACAGCCAGGACCAGGAGGGGACGCGGAGGACATCTGGATTATTCTGCAGGCCTGGGATGGAAGACTGGGAGAAAATCCCCTTTTCTCAGTATTTTTTTTTTTTTTAATTTGAGTGACGTGAGATTAAAGCAGCAAGTCGGGAAGCGAAATTAAGTCGTCATTAACATAAGCGTCTGTGAAAAGGTGTCTGGCTTCATGTCGCCTCTTCAGCGTTTTTCCAGCCGTTTTAATGAGCTGTTACGTAACGTCATCCAAAGCACGAGTTAATATTAAGGTGCTGCATCGAGGCCTGCAGAGTTTAATCTATGGGGGGGGGTGATGCGCAGTGACAAAAGACACAAAATCTAACAGTCTCTCTTCGGGACTCGTGGCGGGGAGGAGCGAGAAATGGCGGCTTTGGAAACGTGGATCCATCCCCATTTATCCCTGCTGTCTCATTAAAACGAGAGGAAGGGGAGTGCACGTCAACAGTTAAAGGATCGCGTACACAACGGCAGTCCTTCAGGCATCCGTAAAGCTGCAAACGCCAAAAAAAAAAAAAAAAGGGGAGGGAACATACAGGCAGATGGACTCGTTTCACCCGGAAAGTCTCATTCCCTTCCGAACACCAAGCATCCCTCGCTCCGACTGTCGGCATGCGACGCTGATTCTCTTTAAAGTCTTAACGATGCTCAGAAAAGTCCTAAGATGCAAACCGTACATATCTTAACGTTTACAAAATACAATGTTAATAAAATCGATATATTTCCTTATCGCGCACTGTACAAATATATTGCTTTATTGAACGGTATGCTGCAAAAATCCGGTCAAACGTCCGAGCGGAGCGGGTGAGAGACGTCTCGCGACAGTTCGCGTCAGTCCGGGCGTTCGGGGGCAAAGGCCAACGCTCCGTGACATCGTGGCTCAAAAGGCCGAGGCCCCGCGCTAAAGTCAACCTTGAGATGGGAATCGGAACTGTTCCGATCAAGTTTATCAAAGGACACGACATTTATTAGGAAACCGCTCTTCCGCAGGCCAGCTCTCTCTCTTCTTTACCTCCATGGTGAGGCACTAACGACAGCACACGTGACCTTGAAGCCGTTACTCCTGCGTTCTACTTGTAACTCCTTTAACTTGTTTAATCTTCCCCGTTTCTTGCGATTCGCGGCTTCTTAACGAGGGCCGACGTTGAGCGCACGCCTTGTCCCTGCACAGCTTTTCCTGCAGATATTTGAGGAGGCTTCGTTCGAGGGCAAAGGTCGCGCCACAAACCCCCCCCACCCGGATCGGGCTCGGCGTGGACCGAAAGCCCCCGCTCGAGACTCCCATCGTTTCCTGAGGCAAGGAGACAAACACGTCGAACTCGTATCGCCGGGTTTCTAAAGCAGAGCGCACGGTAAATTGTACCAGTTGAAAGCAAACAATGAGTACATCGTTTGTCTCTGGAGGAAATACTGTTGCTTTCTGTTTACTGTAAATAAGGACAAGTAATTCATGCTTTGGAGTTGGTTTTTGTACACGAGCCTGTGTGTATATACGTATATACACACAGGCGTGTGTGTGAGAGAATTAAAGTCATGGAGTCTTTTCTCTATACACCCAGTGTAAAATATTGTGATCTAGATGCGATTGTAATCCATATATTTTCATTTTCCCTCGCTTGAACCCAAGGTTGACCCCACAAAGACTTCACGGGCTGCCGTCGATGCGCGGTTTGAACTGTCGGGTGTTCAGGTCGTCGCCCAGTCGAGGTCACGGGACGCCTTAACTCACATCCGTGTATTTCTCATCATGTCATTACTATAACTGTGTTACTTTACTTAAGCTCTCTAATGGATTATTTCAACCGTCTACCAGCTGCGCTAAATGTATAGAGTCGTATGTACAGCGTTATAACTGCGTTATAACCCAGGATTCACGATGTCAGCTGATCTGAAATCAAATAAGGACCGTCCCGCGTGAAGGGGGATGAACTCATTCATGTCTCTGGAGATTGCGGGTTACTTTTCTGAAGCGAGTCAACGCGTTGTTGAGCACGAGCGTTCACCTGAGCTGAGGCGGGGCCTACGGGGGGCGGGGCCTATGGGGGGGGGTCTCAAGAATACCTCTGCGAGTGTGAAGGTGTTCGACAACCAAGGCCCACAAACACTAACCGGCTGCTCGACCGGGGTAAATAAAGAGCGGCGTAAACGTGGGCATGCGCTCGTAATTTAAGCTTCAGTGGCCTTTCGCCGGTGTCTGGAAGTTTCGCTTATTGATATTGCTCCAGTTCGCCCTACGCGGCTCCTCTTACCCGGCCGGCTCTGGAAACATCGATCTAAATTGCAGACATTTGCATCCTCAAAAAGAATGCCCCCCCCTTCCCCCTTTCCTTCCAGGGGAGAAGCTGCATCCGGAGGAGCTGCCTTTTCCTATGAGGCGCCGTTTGGGGATTCATTAAAAAAAAAAAAAAAAAGGCAAAACATCCTCAAAAACAATAACCCCGTTGGCACCTACACAGGCAGCAGTGCCAAAATGGATTTGTGTTCATAGTTTCTGATATTGTGATTGAACTTTAAAGACAAAAAAAAAAGAACACTTCGGCTGGGTAAACCAGCACGACGCTCCCAAACTCCCCAACAGCAGAAGTAAGGCCCCCGGAGTAAACTAAGCAACGACACCAGTGTAAACAGAGCAGGATCAAACTTCATATAAGACTCGTATTAAGTGATACACAGTTTAGATTTAAAATCACTTCATCTCCAGGTTAAAATCCCTATTCAAAAATAAAACGTGTGATATAAAACCGCTAAAACTAGCCTTCTAATCAAGGTGCAGGGTAATGGGGGAGCAGTCTCGCCTGTCCCTAGTCTGCCTTGGTCTGGGCAGCAGGGGGCGCTGCAGATGAAGACACCAGCCTGGGGGCTCCGTCCTGCGGCTGCGCCGACTCCTCCCCCTCTCCCATCCCGCCCTCCTTGCTCAGGTGCTGTCTTTGCGCCCCGGGGTGCCTGCCGGCGTGCGCCCGGTGTCTCCGGGGGTGGAGGAAGAGGGCGGGGTCGGGCATGGCCGTGGGCTCCTCGGGTCCGGTCACCCTCTCCGTCGGCACGCACTCCCGGCCGCGCTCCACTTTCAGCGACGCCCGGGCGCTCTTCCGCTTGGGCTTGACCACGGGGGAAGAAGGGGAGGCTCCTGAGGGCAGATACGGAGACAGGGAGCTGTGCTCCGCGCCGTACTGGGCCCCCGCCTGAGAGCCGGCCCTCGCCAGGAGCCCCTGCCTCTGCTGCATCCGCTGGTGGTGCAGTTTCTGGCGGGCGGCGTGCAGCTGGAAGGAGAGGTAAGCGGCCGTCTCCGTCTGCTTCTGCAGCTCGGCGTGGAGGACGTTGGAGCAGTGGCTGCGGAGCTTGAGCTCCTCCAGGAAGTGGCGCTCCTTCTCCTTCAGGTTGGCCCTGAGGGCTCCCACCAGCGCCCCCTTGTGGCTCAGCTCCTTGCGCAGCTCCGCCAAGGTGCCCTCTCGCTCGGCCAGCCGGCTCCCCACCCGCTGGCACCTGCTCTCCAGGAGCTCCTCTTCCTCCTGCAGCTCTGACACACACACACACACACACACAGATGGAGCAGGAGGTGACTGCAAAGCCCGACGCCGTCGTCAACGGTGAGGCGTGACGAGGCGTCCGCGGTAGTGACCTGCGCCTGGAGATCCATCAGAGTCACTTTAAGCCCCCCCTCCTCTCGCGTCTATCGTCGGGTTTTTACTCCGAACGGTGTCAGGTAAACCTCAGGAATCTCCTCAGCTTAGTCTGGGATCTCGGAAGAGCACTAGAGCTGATTCAGGGACTATCTGGAGACGATACGAGCGAATTCCGAGGACAGGCTCGATAAGACGTGGTCAGCAGAACGACACGCTCATTTTAATTTATGAGTCCTTTTAAAGGAGTTATGTAAGTCAAGGACAAAGTCGGGTGTAATTATATGTATAAAAATGTAACAAAGAACCATCTTAATGAGTTTGTTGGTCCATGAGACACTGTTTTTGTTGTTCTACCTGTCAAAGAACCTCCAGAATTCAAAAAATTAATGACAAAAATCCCCAATCCTCCACTCTTGACCGACCGGCGGTGACCTTTTAATGATGCTCCTTAAATGAAAAGCCTCCTTTAATGAGCCTCTGCCTCTTTGAAAGCGCTCCGCAGGCCAGATTCGGTGAGTACAAATGCCAACGGCGCGCTGGGGGAGAAGCCGGAGCAGCGACGCGGGGGCCCGAGCGGGAGACTGCGTCCGCAGAGGCCGCGAGTGACGCCTCCGCCCGTGGAAATAGGTCAGCTTCGCTGGGCTGGATGAGCCGTACGGGCGGGGGGGGGACTGGAGGGAAAGCCTAAAAATCCATTTTTAGCTCCGAATGCCTTCTCGCTTTAATCAAAGCTTCAGATCAGACTTTGAGTCAGAGATCTACTCTCCTAAACTTTTCTCAACGTCCATCGCGTGGGGTTCTTTTTTTTTCCAACCTCAACCACGCCTATGAGCTCATCCCCTGCTTCCTGCGGGGGGGGGGCAATCTTTCCTTTAATTGAGTTCCTTCAGTCCCTTCCCTCTCTCTCGGCTCCGCGTCTCTTCCTCCTCGCCGAGGAAACTCTGAAAGCCGACTCCCCCTCTGGGATGGCGGGGAGAGGGAAAAAAAGCAAAAGGGGGAGGATGGATCGATAGGGAGGAAGGGGGGGGCAGAGGCCAGAGCTTTATTGATGGATGGGAGGATAACGTCTCCTGGAAACAGAGATGGGGGCTGAGTAATGCCTCCACCCCCCGCCCCCCTCCCTCCTCATCCTCCACGCATTTACACACTCCTTCCATCCCGGATTCATTGAGACAACACGGAGCCCGTCTCCCCACCCGCCGTCGTACCATCGCTCGCTGCGTCTGTAAAGCCCCCCCGGGGACGCAACCTGCACCCGCGAGATAAAGAAATAATGGGTGGGAGGTCCGGGGGGGGGGGACGGCGGGACCAAGCCCCTCAGGGAAACAGAGGGCGGGAAGGCGCAGATGAGCAGGGACGTACACTGGACTGTACACGCACGAGAGAGGGGACGGTGCGAGGCCGCCCTGCTCAACGGGGAGGGTCTGCTGCTTTGCATGAGCACTTTGAAAGACAAATCCCACATGGAAAACCCTCCACACACACACACACACACACACACACACACACACACTTTCCTGGACAGTTGGCCTGGGGGAATCCCACCTCCCTCTTAATGGGTTTTAGACCGTTGCAGCCAAATCAGACTATTAAAACAGCGGGCAGCGAAACCCACTGGAGGGGCACCGAGAGCAGCATTTTTTTTTACATCCCTCGCTGAAGGTAAACAGATTTACGGCCTCTTAAAGGATAAAAGGATACTAGTGAATGAGGTCGGATATCTGAGCTGAACGGATTAAATTATGCTCAGCGGGCAGTGACGTGTATTTCAAATAAATAAATAAATAAACAAATAAATAAAGAACAAACCTATTTGGCTTTTGCCCTGGGGCATCGTCTCCAGCTCGTTCGCCAGCTCTGCAAAGAGAAACGAGAGAAGACGCGTTAGCGCAGGGAAACGGGCCGTTACAGTTCTAACCCAGGGGATGCGAATGCCCCCCCCCCCCACACACACCCGTTCACTGACGGCGTCAGTGAACGGAGCAGATGCTCGGTGCGCTCTCTTTTTTTTTTTTCCCAGCGTATTTTCATCCAGCTCATATATTATTTACGGAGGGAAATCGGAAACTTTGCATCAACGACTGGCGCAGAGTTAAAGCGCGCACACGCCGCACTTTAGTGCCTTTTTAAGATCTTAAAAGCGGATCTGAGGAAAGGATCGTCAGAAAATAAGGCCGGAGGGGATGGTTCTTTTGTGGCCTGTCACGTGATACAAGTGCAAATGCAGGTCCCGCCCCCCCCAAAACAAAAGGTCAAGCAGATTAGGGAGCACTAATTGGAGTCAAATTGTGTCGCTGGGGTGAGGGGGATTATCGAAATATGACACGACGGCTGGATTTTTGACGTCCGGGTAACGCGGCGATCATGGATGTGGCTCCCGAGGAGCTAATGCAGCAGCCTGGCTGTCGGCAGCGTCGGATTGTCCCTGGTATTCAAAGAAAAAAAAAAAAAAAACCCTTTAAGAGCGGCGGCGTCTGTTAGTCCCTGCTGGGAATACATCGCAGCCTCATCCGTAAACTCAAAACACGAGAAGCGCTCGCCCGTCCCCGCTGATTTTAACGCGTCCTATATTCCCGGCCTCAGAAGCGCGGGGCTGCGGAGCGGAGATCTTAAAGAGGAAGGTTGCGTAATTTTCGAGCGGAGTGTGTGAAAAGGAGCCGCCGCCGCTGCTGCTAACAGAGGGCGTGCTGGGCTTTAGATCCAAGGCCCTGTTACGTGCAATAACATCAGGACGGGCCGAGGAGGCTACTGCGTCCTTCCCCGTGCCTCTCTCTCCCCCCCATCACACCCTTTCTTCCACCTTCCGTGCAGCCAGAGACAAAGAGGGAAAGGGAGCGCCGGCGATTCCAGGAAAACCAAATCCTTTGCACTGCAGCGGGAAGTTTCCCTCCTCCTTGCTGGAAATGGGAGTCCGAGCGCTCGGATGTTGAGCGGGCATGTTGAGGGACGTTCAGGAGTTTAGCCGTCACCCAAAACACAGTTCTCAGCATCATGCACCCCACACACACACACACACACACACACACACACACACACCCTCGTAACCCGAGCGTTTGGTTTCAAGGCCCGACCTTGAGGGTTCCGCTTCAGCTGGAAGGACAGGCGCTAAAAAAAGGGAGCAAATTAGTTTTGATCACACACGACGGAAGTGAGGCCATAATTCAGGGGTATGTGTGTGCGTGCGTGCGTGTGCGTGTGTGTGTGTGTGTGTGTGTATGACGTGCTGGTTGCAGCAGAGCTAATGATAGCTCCCCAATAAAACAGGTCAGCAGCTAAAAGGGTGCCCGCTCCGACCTGGGAGCTCCAAGAGCAGCCTGCCCACACCAATGATACACTGACCCCCCCAAGGGTCATCTATTTTAGTCTCTCGTAGAGGGACCGATGGAGGGGGGGGTCAGGCTCCTCTGAGACGCACCAAAACAAAGAGAATATCAGGTAGTGTATCAACGCTGGAGCTGATGACGCTCACAGGCAGCATCAAAACGTTAAATTAAAGTGACTCTGATGGATCTCCAGCCAGTGACTGGTGCTACTGGTGCTACTGGTGCTACTGGTGCTGGTGTGACCCTGACTGGTGGAAGGTCTGGCTCCACCTGATCAGAGCAGGCCTTCCTGGAGCCGCCTCATATTGTTTCTCCTCTCGACTTCAGCACAGACTCGCGGTGTCGCGCGGCGCTTTCAACGATGGACGGTAAAGGATTCGCCCGTCGGTCCAGCGCGGCGAGCTGACCGCCGGTCCCGATTAAGCCTGTGCAGAGTGTCACAACCGAAATGGAGCTGCGAGGGGGTTACCTTCGGGGTCGTTTGAGAACAGCGAGCCCCCGAGAGAGAGAGAGAGAGAGATGTCAGTGTAGCGACGTCTACTCGTTTTCTTTGAGGTAACGCTGGATGTAACAGCACGGATGTAACAGCACGGATGTAACAGCACGGATGTAACAGCACGGATGTAACAGCGTTTTTACAGCCTGTAACAAAGTAAACGAGCAGACAGAAACTGCTATTTGGGTGGGAAGAGGGTCAACTGAATCCACACACACACATTCACGGGCCATCTTTAGAGTGGTGGTGTGTGAATCTCTGTCATTGTCTTTAGAATGCTATAACACACACACACACACACACACATACACGGTGACACCAACAAGCGCGGCTCTATTGACCAGATGTGATCACACAGAAGTGATCAGACAAAGGATCATTTTGGCTCTGAGCCATTTAATCTCTCTCTCTCACACACTCACACACACACACACACACACACAAACACCATCCCCCCTGCTGTTTATACAGACAGTAAAAGGTGAAACATAGATGGATCAAAGTCAATGGAGAGGTTTGTGTGTGTGTGTGCGTGTGTGTGTGTGTGTGTGTGTGTGTGTGCGCGTGCGCGTGTTTCAGACGCTGCGTAGTGAATTTCCATTTCACCGTCCTCCGGCCTGAAGCGGTTCGCTGTCAGGCCAAGGCTACGCCGGATTTCAACGTCAAGCTGGGGATCAGAGAACCAATCAAGCCGCCACTTAATTAAGGCGCACCGGCCCGGCGAGTCCAGCGTGAGCCCGCGCGTTCATCCGCACGCACTCAAAGAAGCACGGCGCTCGGTCCTTCGGCCCTGAGACAGGAAGTGATGTCATCTGCGGGGAATCATGCTATGACATCACCATGCAGTCATCTGTCTGGCATCGATTGACTGTGCAGACACGTGTGAGGCGGAAAAAAAACCAGGCCCGCGCCACTGCGAAGGTTCGGTTTCCGTGTGTGTGTGTGTGTGTGTGTGTGTGTGTGTGTGTGTGTGAAATCAAAACCAGTCAAAAGTGGCCAGAGTGAGTTTAAATGAGCCCGACGGGGCCCCTGTCGTGGTCTCCCGAGGACTGATTCAGGGACTCTGCATGGATGGAAAGAATAAAGGGAACAGACTAAGACCTCTGGGGGAAAGAGTGAGAAATCATCTCATGAGAGGAATTTGGGATTCCTCTTAATCATGATTAATGTGTGTTTGGGATACGTCCCACTGGTGCGGTCAGTTCAACAGGCTCGGCGGGGCGCTTCAGATTTTTTTATATAAATAAATAACAGACTGGTTCAGATAAAAGTTGCTCTCACGGCCCCCCCAGGGGAGGGGGGGCAAAGCGGGGGGAGTCTTCCTCACCTGAGCATCGTTTCTGCAGCGACAGGATCTCCAGGTGGAGGCCGTGGAGTAAAGTGAGGTGCTCCTGCCTGAGGAACACCACGCTCCTCTCCACCGTCCGCACTTGCTGAGGCAGGCTGGACTCCTCAGCCATGGCTGAAACACAAACGGATGGCACAGATGTGTTCCGTCGGTGATCCGGGCAGCTCTGGAAGCCCCCTCACCAAGACCCCCATAACCGTGCAACCCCCCCCAGAAACGACCAATCCCGTGACGCAAACGCGCTCTCTTACCTTGAATTGTGCGTATTGAGGGGGCTCGAATCTAATAGCCGCGCGTCGCCGTGCGCATGTTGGCCTCTGGTGCCGCTCCGAATCCAAGTGAGCTGCTGCGCTCACGCAGACAAAGATGGTCCGAGGGCGATCTCGCCGCGTGTGACGCGCGGAGGGCGCGCTCCTCTGGAGAGGCCGCTCCTTCCTGCGCCATCCGCGCCGAGCATCGCCGGGGATCAGGAGGGCGATCTCCCAGCGCCGGGCGGCGCGGCTGGGGGAGAGGGGGCGCAGTCCATCTCTGAGCAGGCGAGCTGGAGAAATGATGGAAACGGACCGTCGTAGGCAGAACGGGAGGAGGATGTGGGAGAGCGAGGCTGCTGATTGGCTGGAGGGGCGCGCTTCTCCTGTACGTCCGCTGTCATCCACGCAGTAATAATAATAATAATAATAATATGAATTATGATGATGATGATAATAATAGCATGAAGACATTAAAAACAACAGATTTTAATGATTGTGAAAAGGAGAGATTTTGTGAGGAAATGATATTATGAATGATGAAGTGCGCTATTAATCAATTTATAGGATTAAATGTGTAAATGGGTTAATAGTTAATGTCCGTTTCGACTTCTTTGAGGGCAGAATAACACGAGGTTTGCATGTTTGTGCAAAGTACAAGGACTTTTCTTTGCTCAGCAAATGCTTCACAAGAGTTTGAAAATAACATTGGAGACCACTTGATGTGTAGGGTAAAAAAAAGAGATTCCAAGAATTAAGAAAAATAGCGTGGCGCAGCTGAAGAGATAGATAGATAGATAGATAGATAGATAGATAGATAGATAGATAGATAGATAGATAGATAGATAGATAGATAGATAGATAGATAGATAGATAGATAGATTTCAACTTAGTGCTGAATGTGTCTCCCCCTTGTGTCGAAGAGATGCAACTACAACCTTAGTGTTCAAACGCAATTGATTCAATTTAAAATTTAATTATTACTCCAGACTCCTGGGGTCTTTAAAAATCCATCTAAAAAAAAGATACACGTTCATAATATTAATAATAATGCACATACTTAATCAAAAGCCGTGATGAATAAAGAGCATATAAAATTGTTTGTTTACTCATTAATGTATCCAGATGAATAATCCATTTTAGACAAAATCCATTTGAGCACTCGGATGTAAGCACGTGTAAGAATGCACTGCACGTCGGTGAAAGAAAAACATTTATTTCTTTGATTCCTTTTTTTTTCTTAAGTTTGACATTAAACATGTTATCATGCAACCGTACAAATCGGCGTTTCATTACAAAAGCACACGTCACTACATGAAAAAAATAAAAAACCTCATCATATTCGTGTTAAAAGGACAAACCCCCGTGAAGCGCGGCGGCCTGCAAAGACGCTCAGGTTTGCCCTGTGCAACCCGCGCGGCCTCACACCGTTCAAAGTCCTTTAAAAAAATCAAAACGTACAATCAGTAAATAAAGCGAATAGCGCAACTTGGCATGTCCTCACGGTCTAATTACAGAGGTATTAAGAAAGCACCACATTTGTTGAGTAAGGTGAGCGAGATGAAGCAGTTTGGCAACGTTTGTTCGCGCGAATCAGACAAATGTAGATTATTTACAGCTCAACTTCCTATCGGTTTTCACAAGACGCCACTCCGACATCACAGCAACGAAATAAACGACTCCGTCATTTACAGCCTCTACACGACAAGTACAGTTTAAGCTTGTTCTTATATTCAGACACCACTTCCACTTTCAGTTGTCTTCACTACAATCAAGAATTGGAGCTGCCCTAAAAGGTTAAAGAGCTGATAAGCTTATAAATGTACATTCACCAAAAAAAACAAAAACCAAAGAAGGGAGTGACGCTCAAACTTAAAATGGACAAGAAAGGCCACGAAAGACCACGTTTTACCGTCCTCCTTCTTCACAGTGCCACTTCTGCAGTGCATCGCTCTGATTACGACGTTGAACTCGGAGCCCGAGTCTGAGCTGCGGTTTTAAGTGCCGTCGGAGTTTATTGGGTTTGCTTAGCAAAGGCGTGACAGCGAGGTCAAAGGTCGTTCCAACCGGGCGAGCTCGATGCCCGGAGATCGGCGAATACAAAGAGCCAACTAGATCTGGGAGGGGGGGGCGGGGGGCTCAATTTAAATAAATTACAAGTATTTACACTTTAACCACCGCGATAAAGCGAACGGACGCTGGCGCTTCGCGGTGAGTTCGAGCGAGGCGGCCTTCGGGACAGTTCCACCTCGGCAGACCTCAGACCTGCCTTTCATCTGGTTTAGTTTATTCGTTTTAATCGAGCTCAAGTCTTTCTAAAGATTCGTTTTAAAGCGTTAAAGGTGCCTCTGGCGACATCAGTGTCAGTGCTGGGAGTCGTCTGCAAAACACGGCACCACATTACCCCCCCCGTGCCATCAGATCTCCCCCTATTCCGTCTCCACATAACATTGAACGCTTCTTAGCCCCTCCCCCCCTCCCAATACCATAAATGTTCCTACATTTTCACCCCCCCCACCCAGGCTCTTGTAAAGAGGTAAAGAACGGCGGCGAGCTTCCTGAGGTAGCGGGCGGTCTTGAGTTCAGAGAGATAAAAGACCCCTGATGTGTTCATCAAGAAAATCCTTTAGATTTCATCTACTGTCTTTTAATCCAGTGGAAAATAAAGGTTTTCAATAAACATTAATATGTATATACATTAATACACGCACAGAAAGACAGAATTGTTGTGAAATAGGAGGGTGGTCTGTAGGTGTGTGTGTGTGTGTGGGGGGGGGGTTATTAAGGCTTGATTTTTCACACCCTCCGTCAGGTGGCACTTAAGGTGTGTAACCCGTACGTCCCCGTGAGGTGGAACTACATCTCAAGGTGTACTTCGATTATCCTGGAGGACCGAGCTGCAGGGGTGGTGTGTGTGTGTGTGTGTGTGTAGGAGGGGGGTTGAGGTGAAACCAGGACGTTACAGCCGGAGTAGACTCGTTTTTTTTGTTTGTTTGTTTGTTGGGGGGGGATTTTCTCGGAAAGTCCTGCAGCCGCCCTGACCCCGCCCCCTCCCGCCCCCCTTCCAACCCCGCCGCCCTCTACGTCTCCTTCTCCTTCTTGTTCTCCCGGGCGCCGCTCTTCAAGAAGTCGCTCCTGAGGAGGCGGTAGAACAGGACGATGTTCATGACGGTCATGATGGCCAGGCCCACGCTGCCCAGCGTGTAGGCCACCAGGGGCACCTTGTCCCTGTTCAGCACCAGCCAGCGGGTCATCCAGGCCAGCGTGTTGATGCGGAACACCACGTACGTGCCCAGGTTGACCATGCTGTTGACGCGGTACGCCGTGCCCTTGGCCATGTTGGACATGCGCAGGATCTGCCGCAGGTGCAGGAACACCGAGTTGATCTCCACCAGCAGGGCCACCACGGCGAAGCCGATGTAGCGGCGGGTCACCACGGAGAGGCCGAAGCAGGTGATCGCCTGAAGTGGGGGAGGGGGGGGACAGAGAAGGTCAGGGTGGATCCTCAGAGGGAGGGGATCAAGCAGGACGAACAAGATGTTCAACACAAAGACATTTTTAAAAGGAATTTGGGCTTTTTCAGACTCTATATTTGTTTTTTTGTTTTTTTTAAGGGTATAATTAAAGGCAGGGCTCTGTCATTAACTAATGGAATGACGGGGGGAAATAAGACGGGTTCTACTAAATCTGTCGGTGATTCCAGCCTCACATCATCTCTGGTGATCTTCTAGAGGAGCAGCAGCCAGTTAAACCTGTGTGTCGTCGGGCTTATTCAACAAGCTTGGCTCAGAGGTGGATTACCCCTGAGTGCAGATGGTGGATTTGGCCTCCGAGGGTCAGGGAAGGGCAAGAGGGGAGTGACAAGTGTGTGTGTGTGTGTGTGTGTGTATAAGGAGTTTATTGTGTCTGGCCCACCACGCTGACACTAGTTTGACCTCCGAGATGGCTGATGTCGGAAGAAACAGAGTCGTGATTCGGCCATAATTTGTCATGTCAGCCTTCAATCACATGAGGAATTTGCCCCAAATTCCACAATTTAATAACCAGCACACACACACACACACACACACACACACCAGAACAGTTCACCTCTGTGTACGAAGTTTGTTTTTTTTCTTCAAACAAGGAAGCATTACTTGTCATTAATGAAGGTTGTAAAGTAAAACATAAAATACTAGTTAAGATTAAAATAGTAGCTACAAAATGGGCTGGATTAAACGAGGACGTAAAAACGAGGTGAACGTCTGTCTGGTTTCTGTCCACCAGGAGGCAGCAACGAGCTGATCTGAAGGTCCACCGGGACCTGGGGACGTCGAGTCAAGGGCCCGGGGGTCAAAGGTGAGCCCCGCGGCCCGTCACACTTAGAGCAGCTGTGTTGTGAGTGCAAAGCGTGGAAAACAGAGCGGTGTTTGTACGGAAAACACGCACGCTCGGCCCGTTCGCGACAGGAGCCGACGCCCGGCGAATCCACGTTCGCCGGCTTCGGCGTGCGTTTGAACTCACAAGAGCACTGCGAGTCGCGGCTGGAAGCAGCACAGCTCGCGGGAAGCGCCGAGGTCGGGCGGAAAAATGCTGATCGTGAGTCACGAACCGGTTACAAAAGCATCTTGTGTCAACCACCTGCCGTCCGTTGCTTTGATAAGTCGCCCTACTTTCGGCGGCAAGTAAATAAAAACTTTGGAACCGTGTAAACAGACGGCCAGCCCTTGGCAGCGTTCCCTATCGGTTGCGCAACTCGCATAATTACTCCATCGAAAGGTATTCCAAACATCGCACGGGCTGATAACCAGATCTGGGCCCGACGGCTCCAGCTGAGGGCACCTGGAAGGTAAAGCCCAACCCAGGAAACACACAAGACCAGCTCAGACTTGTTGTCATGGTATAATGAGAGTGATTGTTATTGTTAGATGTTTTCAGCCATGTATGGGTGTGTGTGTGTGTGTGTGTGTGTGGGTGAAATGTGAGGTGATGCCGGAGCTTCCCACGGCCTTAGCGCAGCGCCCAGTCAGGTGATCAAAAGCCACCGCTCGGTGCTCCCCGCAGTCAGAGCATCCGAACGCGGTTTTGCAGGCGTCGCTCTCACAGGTCCCGCGGGGTGCCCGCTTCGAGCGAGGCAGACGGGAGAGCGATACCGCCCGCGGTCCGGTCCGACAACCTGCCGCTCGTCTGAGCTGTAAATTCAAATCGGGTCTCAGCAAAGTCCGGGTTCGGCCCCCCGAACGGTGATGAAACCTGCACGCGTGGGAATAAAAGCCGAACAAAGAAGCACGGTAGTTTAATCGCCGCCTATTCTGCGACACCTGCTTTATTGCTGTTATGACAGGGCGCTGCCATCCACCCACCCGCGTGCTTCGTATCTAATCTCCGCTCTCGTTACTTTCAGCTATACGGGGAGCCATAAAGCGGGAGCGTTAAAAAACATCCGCGGGTGACCGTGACCTCCGGGCTGGTTACCAAACCCGGGCCGTTATCAGCCCGGGTTTGGTAACCGACCCCGCGTGAGGGGAAGGCGGCCAATGAGGGAGCGGCGGGCGGGCCGTAAAGCTCCGCTCCGAGAGGCCGCCATGAGTCACCCATTAAGGGGCAGGGGTCGGAGCCCGCGGCCTCCGCGCTGGTGTCAGCGCTCTGAGCAGACGGGGATCGCAGTAATCCCCACCCCCCACACACACACACACACACACACACACACACACACACACACACACACACACCGCCCCCGCACGCTCGCTGATTCAGCATTCGCCGGGGTCCTCCATGGCGCCATGGTGGTGAGATAAACGCGGGGCCGGGAGTCGCTCGCGCATCATCAGGAATTTGAACCAGAGAAAAGGACTCGTTCAACTTGGGACGGACCCCCGAGAGCAACTCTTATAAAATACCTGAAAAAAAGAAAAACAACATATGGGGCGTGTGTTTGTCCCCTTTTGTCCCCGTGGGCTCAATTAGATGTTCTCTAAAGTCTTGATGAGAGACTTCCACGTCCCACCTTTGGTAACACGGGGAGGACAGTTGGATAAACAGAGAGCCTGCAGCACAGCCCCGAACCGTGGAAGCCAGGAAGCTTCAGCCTGGGGCCTGGGGGGGGGGGTCACGTGACACTGCTTTTTCTCCCAAACAGAGGCCAGAATAATAGAGAGGCAAGAGGACTCCGTAAATTGACCTTGACACTGTGACCTAGGGCAGCTTCGTCTCGTTCCAACCCACTCAATGTGGTTTTTTTTAATATATATAGTCGTAAATGCGGTACAGGCGTCATTCCGGAATGCCACGTCGAACCGGTTCCCACGCCTTCGGCCGTGAGGATCCGCCACGGGTGGCTTCGAGGATTATTAAACCGGGAACCGAGAGTTAATAAACAAGCCCTCCTCCAAATTCGCTGGGCGAAAGAGCGAAGAGGAGGAGGGCTTGTTAGCCTCGTTATGCCGGTAGAGTTCAGAACTCATCGGAACGCTATGTAATCTGGGAAGCTAGATGACTATTTTCATATCTTTAAAGACTTCTAACCCTTGACCCCCCCCCAGGGGTCAAACAGGACACAGACACACCCTTACTTTGCAGTGCGGTGGGAGGATTTCACCTTGTCAGAGTCAATCAATCTAAATAAAGAAGACTATTCTCTCGTCCATCGGCGGCCCGGGATGACATTTAACGTGACGTGAGCGAGTTCGCTCCCTCTCCCCTCATCTGCATTCGGTATTTATTAAAAGCAAAGTTCCTTTCTGCTCTTTAGCGGCCTCTGCCCTCGCCTCCAGCGATGCTGTCTGACGGGGCTGGACCGCCGTCGCGGTCGAGCCTCAGCAATGCGGCATTTCCAGTTGAGCGAAGGCCCCGGGTGAGGCGACGTCGGAGGAACGAAAGCACGCCAATGCACGCGCTCGCACACCCCACCTGTGGGGGGGCCGGGGGGGGGGCCTCGATCTGGTCAAAGTCTATACTGACACACGCCCCCTGACCTTTAAGATCTATACACGACCGTTATCACGAGGCGAAGCTAAAAAAGGCTCCGCCACGGAGACGAGGGCCCCGTTTACGCGACGTTTTTCCTCAATCTGCGCAGGCGACAGCGGATCGGAAACGAGCTCCGTGCACGGGGCGACGCCAAAGACGGTGTAGTACACGTGGATGACCAGTGGGTGGCGTCACCAGCAGCCAAAGGCGCACGTGTGTCTTTGACCTGGAGCGCTGAGGAGCGTTGCCATGGCGAACAACAAGGCTTAACAATGGATTGATGACGAGGTGGAGTCGCTTTGAGATCAACGTCAGAGTGCAAAACAAAACAAACAAAAAAAAAAGGGCGGAGAACGTTGACCGTTCCGATCCAAACACGCTGATGACGACGACGCGGACGTTGAACTTTATCCCCCAAAACGGGATGGGAACGATTTTCCGCGGGGCAAAGACCGTAAACAAGTAACCTGCAGCTGTAGCACGAGCTCGCTGAAAACGCACCGTTTTGCGTTCCCGCGGCAACGATACGCTTTACGGCCGTTCTCGTCCTGCTTCGTTTTCACCCGAAAACGTTGTCGTGCAAACGGAGGCCAAGGTCAGCTCCGATGTACCCGCAGAGGCCTCCACCATCCACCCCCTGCCCCCCCCCCCGTCATGGGACCCGCGTTAACTGACGTCAGCTGACAGAGGGCCCGCACATCTGGTCAGATGCTCGCTGCGAGCGCGATTAGCCGTGACCGATCGGGTCAGTACGCGGGGGGGGGTGGTCTGAATTGTGTTTTCCACGTTGTGCACACTGGAGGCAGACGGGGGCCGAAGAGAGGAAAAAAACGAAGCATTCTGGAGATGTCCCGCTGATGACGTCGACCGTCTCCACCATCAACCAAAGACGCTGCCCCCCCTCCCTCCTCCCTCCCACCCACGCTGTTTTAGCAATCATACGCAAGTACTCTGGCATTCCCCGGAGCAGCTGGCCCTGAGCCAGCGTCTAGTGTTTGTTTCAGCGTTGGCCGGGAGGCCGCGGTGTGTGTGTGTGTGTGTGTGTGTGGGGGGGGCACCTCCGCCTTTCCAGAGGTGACAGGTCACCTCCACAGGGGCCAAATGTGAACGCGTCACACCATCTTTCTTTTTTCTCGAGGGGCGAGGAGGGAGGGGAGGGGAGGAGAGGGGAGGGGAGGGGAGGGGGGGGACTCCTTCTTTTGAAGCCTCTTTAGGACACAAAGCACGTGTTTGAGTGGGGGGCACAAACGGCCCTTTTCTGTCCGCCAGCCTCTGAAGGGCGCCGCCAAGTGTCGCGCTTTGATTCCGCCCCTCTCATCCTTGAATTTCAGAAAGGGTGAAAACTGAATGGGTGAAAACTGTTAGTTCCCTCTATTCATTAAGACTTGTAAACACACGGTGGGCGATGCTAAGGCGTACGAAAATGACTTTTTCATTTATTGTTATTTTCATTTATCTAATTTTTCTTTTTAAACCTGATTTCCATCAAAAGCACGGACCCACTTTCCCTGTGTGACCGTCACCTGTTCAAAGCAGGAAGTTGCATCCATCCATATTTAATTTGAATGTTTTTGCTTTGAATTAGACCAGCGTTAAAAAAAAAAAAAATTGACAGTAAAATCTTTCACGGCTGCGTGGCCAAAAACCACGAGGGGGGAAAAAAAAAAAAAGCCCAACAAAAACAAGATATAATATTACTGGAATGCAGCGGCTCTTATTGGTTGGGAGCCATGTGGGAGGGCGGTTCGAGCAGCCGAGAGTAGGTGAGATGGGGGGATGGGGGAGATGTTTTCTTCTGGCAAGGGTGGGGGTGGAGGTGTGTGTGTGTGTGTGGGGGGGGGGGGTGAACAAGGCAACGTGTGTGTGTGATGTATGGAGCGGAGCGTCCGCATTTCCAGAACCTCTCTCAAGAAGTGTCTCTCTGGAGCCTGAGGTTCATGTGGAGACCAGATGTCTGGAAACACACAGATTATGTGGGTCTGCGTGTGTTCCTGTACATACGGAGCACCACAGTCTGCATTTTAGTAGCAAAGTGGGGACATTTTGGGGAAGTGAGGACATGTTGGCTGGTCCCCACAAATTCAAAGGACTGTTTGAGGGTTAATAAATGGTTTTAAATCTGAGGTTAGAATTGGGTTTAGGTTAAGTTAGGGGGTTAGTTAGGGGCTGGGAAAGGCCTTAATAGTCCTCACAAAGATAGAAGTACAAGGATGTGTGTGTGTGTGTGTGTGTGTTTGTGTGTGTGTTGGGGTATCCCAGGGTCTGCTGCCAACAAACGGAGACTTCTGCAAAAGCACACACGCACACAAACGGAAGTGCAGCCGTTTCCAAACCGCTCATATTTTAAACCATCTTTCCATCATTCTGTCAGCTCAACGTGTCACATGACCGTCACCGTAGCTGCATTCCGAAGCAGGAGCTTTCAAGCGGGGCCTGTAAATCTTATTCCGAGATGTTTTGCGCCAGCAAACGTCCCAGCTCAGCAGAGCTAAATGTTTCCGCGCGGAAACATTTAGCTCAGTATTTTACGGAGAGGACCAGAGTCCACTCCAGTGCATCTCCCTCGCTGTATTTAAATTGTGTTTCGCCATGCATCACTCCCGTTTTCTCGCATTTCATGTCACCGATTATTCTTTACGACTGGGAAACTATTTATTATATAGTCGCTTTGCCCTGCTCAAAAGTGACTTTTTATAGAAAGAGAGAACAAGGTTGCATTACATCCCGCGCTCTGCATTTATGTTTACCAACTGATTGCATTATCCTGCAGCGCAATAACGTTGACCCGAAAGGAATCGGAATGTAGTTCAAGGAATTAGTGAAGCAATAAAAGGTGCACAGATAAACAACGCTAGACAGGATAATCTAGTTCTGCAGAGCCGAAGACGCACGATCGCCGCAGCAACACGTGGAGCGACAGGCACAGACGACACGGCCTACTACTCTGCTGTGTTTTATTGACCGGGGGCGAGAACCCCAAAGAGGGCGGGACGTGACTGGCGAGGGTGCGGCCAAGCCCAGGGGGCGCCCTTCGAGGGCGAGCGCGCGAGTTCAACGAGAGTGAGGCCGCGTTCAGGCCCGCAAAAGCCCGCGACCAAAGATGTGAATCTCGCGTCAAAACATCCGTTTACATGTGCGCTCACGCCGAGGAGCACGTGCAGGAACGCCATGGAAACGTGAGTCTGGGATCTGGGATCGCAGGTGACCCTTTGGCGCTGGTGGAAGCGGGCCCAAATAAAGGTCACGTTAAAGCCTCCCCAAGAGAACCGACGAGAAGCAGAGAGAGAGAAAAAAATTAATTAAAAAAAAAAATCTCGCGTTAAAACATGAATGACCTAAATCTCCGCAACACGTCGACTTCCAGAGTCACGAGATTCCCACCCTCAAATAAGTTCGACTGGCGGGAGGAATTGCCACAGATTACTCGGTTTCCCTGTAATTTACTGCGCCGGTTACGCTCGCTAAGGCTGCAAAAGCGTTTGAGGAAGCAAATGTAACTTTTGCATCGGGCGCAAGAAAAAAAAAAAAAAAAAAAAGGTCGGCTTCTCCGCTTCCAAACCCGATTCAACGGACGTTTAATGCTCTTAGGAGCGCAAGCGTCTATATCCAATCACAAGCGGGTGAGTGTCACATGCATCCCGGATGAGTGCGCGCGAACATGTGATCGGATCCCACTTCCCTCCCGTACGTTCACAGACGCGCACGGTGCGGCGCATCATCAGCTGCATTTTATGGCTATCGTAGGATAAAAGGTGGGGGTGGTGGGGGGGGGCATGTTGAGATAAGTGGGGTTGTTAAAGGAAGTAAAGGTGTTTTTTTACAAGACTGGACAGACGTGTTTGACAGAGGAAGATCTTGTGGAGTTCTATCATTTAGACAGATAAACAAAACACAGAGACTCGACTCAAAGTAAAACTAAGTTCATTCCACTTTTAATAATGAATATTATGCGTAATCGTAACTTATGCGACGCTGCCGCGAGCATTTTTAAAACGGAGGAACAGATTTAACAAACGCTTGGGAAGGTAGAGGGGCCTGACTGGAAACTCTGCGTTACGATCAACTAAGATCATGTCTGACTCCACTTCGTTTCAGGGTTCCCCAGACGCAGCGGCATTTACTGCTGAAAGAATGCGCGGGGGACCTCCGCCAAAAAGGGGGGGGTTGGGGGTCCTCGGAGATCACAGATCGCAGATGTGTCGCGAGCAGGGGGGGCTCGCCTGCACTTGCCTCCGGAGTGGGTCTAAACAGGGGCGCTGTGTGAAAGAGCTGAGGTATGTCGGGATGGAGCCCGCATGTGTAAATATGAAGTGGGGGGGGGGGCCAGACCCAGATTAGGAGCAGCACGGGTTACGTCGAGCTCTGGCTTGTGATCTGCTCCATGCTAAGTGAATTTACGCTGATCAGATGGGAGTGAGAGACATTACTCCAGGCAAAATGGCAAAGATACTGCAATAAAACACACACCCACACCCACACACACACACACCCACACACCCACACACACACACACACACACACACACACACAGAAAAAAACCACAGCCCATCTTTCTTTTGGAAGTTTGTGCAAACTCTTTGAGACTGGGGCGAGCGGTGCTTCATATTTAATAAACACTAACTTTTACATCAGCCGTGCGCTCTGCAGCTCCAGCGACCGCGCGCAGACGGGAAATTTAACTCTTTGTTATCTCCTCCAAACAAACAAACCTATTTCAGGCAGCAGTGGACGGGACTTCCTGTTTTTCCAAAGGAAGCGTGAGGTTTTGCGGCCGACGAGTTCTGAAGCGGCGACTGCTCGAGAGCCGCTCTTCGGACCGCGCTCACGCGCCGCGATTCCGCTCCCTGATGGAACCCCCGGCGCTGGTCCTCCAGGCCCTCGACGGGGATGAGAAACGCCCGGGTTTTCGCAACAGAAGCGAAGGCGCCGACAACGTGTTTACGCGTCCGACCCGGGGGGAAACACCCTTTTTATAAGCGCTCCCAGGTCACATGTTTATGGGCAGCGTGGTTGTACACGCAAAGGTAGATGTGCAGCAAAGTAACCTTTGAAGACAAGAGGACGTGGAGCAGAGCTTTTGGATTCACTCCTGCAGCCACGGGTCCAAATGTCTGTGACATTATATCAGGGGTTTGGAATGATCAACCAGGATTTCGTGTCGTTTATCCCTCCGGGCCTGATTGGATTGAAATAAATGAGCAATATTGAAAAGGTTTAGGGAGCAAATGAGGGAAGAAACAAACAGGGAAGGAGGAGACGAGGACACGAGGAGGGCAGCTACGCAGGAAATGATGCTTCATCGCCACAGATAATCGCATGATTTAACTGACGGAGACACACAAGCCAGTTTGAATGCGGGTGCACCCACAGAAGAAACTCTTTCCCGCATTCTAAAGAGTCCAGCAGGCTGGGCCAGAGCGCCTATTCATGAGGACAACAGGAGGCCAAGGAGGAAAAACACACGGCTTTGCTCTTGTTTGGCCACCAACATGAGGCCCAGTAACGGTTTTACAGCCTCAGGGTCTCTATCCACGACGTTCAGACTCCATTAAAACACGCCTAAAGTTCACACTTGAACCAGAATTTGGAAACGTGTAAGAGAGGTGGAGATCCAGTGAATAACTCATTAACAGGCATGGGCAAAAAAATATTGAAGAGAGATGATTAATCCAAATAAAACATCATCAAACGTCATTTTCTGCTGTTCAGAAAAAAGCAAGAGTGACAAATAGAGTTTTTTTGAAGTTGACAGACCAGTTTGGGAGTCATGGTAATGATGTTCACACAGGAAATTAAAAGACGCACACAGTGGGACACCGAATTATGCCGTCAGTGTGTGTTTGTTCGGACCATTTCATTTTCACATTTTCGGGAAAAATATCGGTGAACTGAATTAAACGTCAGTTTCCGTCACAGGGAGCGGACCTGTGGCTTGTTTGACCAGCGAGCGCGCATTCAGCCGTACTTCCACAGATGCAAACATCTGTATCGGTCTTTTTTAATCATGTGGTTACTATGACTTCTTAATAGCACAAAGAACAAACAACCCTGCAAAACCCTACAAACCATAAAAGAAGGAGAAAGAGAGGAGGAGAGAGAGAAAGGGGGGGAGGAGAAGAGAGAGAGAGAGGTTAGATAGGGAGAGAGGGAGGAAGGGAGGGGGGAGAGAGCGAAAGAGAAGGAGAGGTGGGAGAGAGAGAGAGAGACAGAGAGAGAGACTGAGACAGAGAGAGACAGAGACAGAGACAGAGACAGAGACAGAGACAGAGACAGAGAGAGAGAGAGAGAGAGAGAGAGAGAGAGAGAGAGAGCGAGCCCTCTCTTGGATGTGGGTCACAGTAATAGCAGGCAGCATTTTATCAGGATGTTACTTCAGACCACCACCACAGGTCGTTAACTTTTGATTGGTTTTCTAAAATAAAAGTGTGTGTGTGTGTGTGTGTGGGGGGGTTGAACTGACATGCTGCTCCACTGCAAAAATATTTGCATCGGGCTCGCCTGCTGAGGGCCAATATGTTGGGAGGACGACTGGCTTTGATGGGTTTTCAGCGAGCACGGCGGGAGGGTGGGCGGCGCCGTGTGTGTGTGGGAAGGTGTCAAAAGGCAGACGGGAACGATCGGTTCCCTTTGTTCCGCTCTCCCTTGTTCTTTGTGTCGGGACAAGAGCGATTTGTCTTTCGCGCGCCCGCGCCTCTGACAGGTGCGCTTGGCGGCTCGGGGTCCGGCCCCGGCGGCGTCTCCAGCGGGAAAGGCCTGAGGTGCACGGGGGACCTACCACCACGTGGTGAAACAGAAGCTCCCAGGACTGGCTCAGCTTCTGGTTGGAGAGCATGTCGAAGAAGTCGTAGATGAAATAACCTGCGGGGAGAAGCACAACGTCATCCTCCGGGTACGGGAGCGCGTCCCGTGGTCCGATCGTGGCGGATTTGCCCGACAACGGATGCCGTTAGGGTAACAAGCGTGTCAAGTGGACCCTGCTTCCATGACGACCACGACCGAGATGCGTCTTGGCGGCCCTATTCATATCTGCCGAGATCCCGCCCCTTTGCCTGCCACGAGTATCCATGGTGACGGCTATCCAAATGTAGGAAAAATAATGAAGCCTTAAGGATTGGGACAAGGGGCTGCCTTGGAGCTCAGGGAGGGGATCTGTCCTCATTATGGTGGGAAATTTGACACCAGAAACTGTCAGCGTAGTGAAATGTTCTCTCTGTAAGTTGATGTGATTTGCCGTTTGATTGGTTTAGTATTAATTACTTGGAGCATGACTGAGAAGAAAAGGTCACATTATCTGTATATCAACCTTAATATTCCCCTGAATTTAGCAAGAAAACCCTTAATATTCCCTTGAATTTAGTGAGAAAACCCTTAATATTTCCCTGAATTTAGCAAGAAAACCCTTAATATTTCCCTGAATTTAGCAACAGCTGAATCCAGGTATATGATGTAATTACATGGAAAACCTTATTTTAAAAGACTACAATCTGATTTATCTGCATGACCGAAACAAATTAGCATATTAATTAATTCAGGACAACGGCCACGGCCAGTCTGCAGGCTCCCGTTCTCTTTTTCTTCTCAGGCATGTTCCTATCTGAAGTACCTTTGGTCCAATGTATTTATTAAATGCTTCTTCCATGGAGACCACATGAAACACAACACACACAAGTTTCCCATTCTGACTTGCATGTTTGTCCGATGGCGAGCTGCTCAGCTCGGTTAAGGTTTTGGCCTTTGTGGGTAAATCTGTGACTAACCTGACCCCCGCCTTGGCTTCTCTTTTTTTTTTTTGAACCGTTCATTCATTCCGCATCAGAGCTCATGTTTGTCAGGCGTTTAAAAAAAATAAAAAACAAAAAAACACACACACACACACACACATAGAACGACAGAAAAAACGCATCTCATTTCCTTTAGGCACAGTGTTGTCTTTGGAACGCGTCGATGGCGGTGTGGAGCCGCTGCTCGGCAGCGATAGCCTCCACGATGAATCCAGATATTGTATCTGCTGTGTTTTATTGACTCTCCACAGGAAGTAAAGAGGAGAGACAGCGGAGCCCTTCCACAGTCAGCGTGAAAAGGGTTTGTCTTTATAACCTCAGCAAACATTTCTGGCTGTTACTATGTGTCTATAAAGAATATATCTAGTAGACTCAGGTATGAGGCAACGTCTCAGTTTTGTTTTGTGTGTGACTTCATGACAACCGTTAATGAATATAATGAATCGGCTCATCTAAAGGTGGCATATTTTACAAATAAGTGATCGAATATATGCAGAAAAAAGTATACTGGAACCCTCTTCTAATGCCCTTCATGCTGTTATTGCTGATGAAAGAGTGAATTTTTGGATTGAGTTTTAGTTTGATTGGAGCCCTTGATGCCACGGTTGATTATCTTCTCGCACGTTTGAAAGTGAAGGGCGAAGACGTGGAATTGAAAACTTCAGAGCAAGCCAGGAAAAAAAATACATATAACCTAACAGAGACACAGACGTAGCTGATAAAGATCAAACTTGTGGCGGGCTGATTGTACATTTTTACATGGCTTAGCCTGAGCATGGCACCACAGCGTGTAGATATTTTATACTCTCACTGTGTAAACTGACTTAAACGAGGCTTACTTGTATTGTTGCACTCGGACAACAACAATTCATCAGTGTAGCACTGAAAACACCTCTAAAGACTGGCTACATATTATCCAAATGGCAATATTTGCAGTATGGAACGTGTAGACCGGAGCCCGCCAGCCGTGGTCTGACAACCACATTTCTGAGGTGGGAGTGTTCAGGAGTGGCTCTGCCCTGTTTGGTGAAAGAAAACCTTTCTGTCAGAGCCGGATACTGACGACGACTCGGATTAATGGTCACTTATTTGCGCTGGGCCCGGTTTGGTGATATCACACCAGTGAACGAGGTTAGGCCCGCGCCTTGGACCGATAATAAAGCCCCCCATTGACCACCTCGTACTGATGCTGCTCTGGGAGGGCCGGACCTCCTGAAAGAATGTAAAGTATCCCGGGAATCCTAACGGAGAACCTCCTCGCATTGGCAGAAATCCATTAATGTGTGGATTTAAGAGGATTCCTGCGCAATGAGTCAATCTAGAAAAATCAGTAAAATTAATTCAATTAATGAGGACGCGTGTGCATTTGTTAAAATCTTTTAAATCTCATCTCATCTGAGATCTAGAACAATAAAAAAATATGAACCGTCAATTTCAAAAGAGCACACATACACATTTAAGTGGTGCATTCATGTGTGTGGGTTGTGAAATGTCCATTGATACACAAGAGGCTGTCACATCCATGATTTAAACATCTACACAGCATATTTAGAAAGAGAGAAGGCAGACGCCACCTGTTACACCTCATCTCCCAAAGCACGGTCCTCTCAACTTGTTTTTTTTTTCCTTATATAGTGTCCTTATGAATTATTTTGGGTGTGTGTAACTCATTTGTCCTCTGCCTCCACTGACCAATATTTCATTATTTCAAGCATTTTAACCTTCCTGCGTGATTTGATTTTATCTTAAAGATTTTGTCAATACATGAGCACACCAGGAGTTATATTACTGAGTTTTGGAGTATTTTATCATATTTTATCAAACTCAAGGGTACCGAAGGGGGCATAGTGCCATATTTATTCCAAAGGATGGTCCTTTATCGCTTTCTGTGCACTGGAATTTTACCCAAAAAGACACAGCAGAGCTGAAAGTCTACTCACCAATGGAAAAGGACACCAAAGCATGGGAAAACACAGAGTAAGTTTCTATCAAATCTTCAGCCATCTGAGGTTGGACGAAGAAGCTGTGAGGGGAGAGAGAGAGAAAAAAAGAAGATAAAACATATTTCTTTTTTAAAAGTACCTTTGCAGTCAACTTCCATTTTTCAATGGAAGTCTCAGAATGACATTAAACAAAATCAGCTGCTTCGCCTGTCATGCAGTTCATTTTACACCACGTGATATTTTGAATTCTGGCAATCGCCACAGCTTCTGTCAAAAGTTTCCCCGACGAGGGCAAACTATGCCCACAATCAAACCTGCATGCACATTTAGAGGGGGGGGGGGATCAAATAAATGGAAGAAAACTATGCGTGAAAGAAGTGAACTTACCAAAGCACTGCCCAAATCGCTGTGATCAAGCTGTGCACGAAGGATGCAGAGATATTTCTCCACTTCCACGCGTTCCTGCCGGCGCTGTCGGGCATGGGCACCCTGCTGATCCCGACATTGACCAGCCTGAAAAACCCGACGGAGCCCGCGGTCGTTAAAGCCACAGAGCTCAACTCCATCGCTGAAGTATGGATGGGGGAAAAAAAAAAAAAAAAAAAAAAAATGCAACAATTCGCAGGTCACCGCCGAGTTGTGATTGAACGGTGGAGCTATTTGATTCCCATAGATCTGAGTCGGATCCTCGGCGCGATCGAACCTTCGACGGGCGACGGAACCGGGTAAAAAAAAGAACCCAAACAAACACACACACACACACGCAAAAAAAGAGGATCACGCAGCTGATGCGCACACGCTCGGTTGTTGTGTGTGGAGAGGGAAGGCGTGGACCGGCCGCTTCTCCACTCACACTGGATTTCTGGCGTTTTCGAGCGCTGGCGATCACGTGTCCCCGGGGGGGTGGGTGGTGGTGGTGGTGGTGGGGGGGGTCGAGTGCAGGTGAGGCAGGTAGAGGCGTGCGTGTGCGCGCGCGTGTGCGCGGAGGCTCGGCGCCGGTTGTGAAAGCGAGGTGTTGTACAAGCCTCGCTTGTGTAACTTTTTGACACAAGGGGAGGAGGCCACGCCCCTTCCTACTACGAGGGGGCGGGGCCACGGCCGCGGTGCGCGCGTCCCGTTGCGTTGCGTTCAGGTGCTGTTGAAAAAAACCCGGCATTGAAAAGAGCGAGACGGTGAGTTTGAGGGCTGTCGGAGAGCGCTTTGATCTGGCAGGGCGTCGGTCTCGTCAGTGTCATCAAAACATGAACATGTTTGAGAAAAGGTCATTTGCTGACGACAAAAAACGAACTGGAACTGGAAACTCGAGAATAGTTTCATAATAGCGTATATTATAAATGTGAGAGTGTTTCAGAATGTCACCTTTCTTGTCAGTATAAGCAAAAACACAGAACAACAGCCGTGTGATTTCATGCTGTATCGTCATCCTTCACTTGATCTTTATCCATTTATTTATGTTTTCATACATGGATTGTGTTTTCCTGCTACATGTGCATTGAGTAATGCACTTTATCTATTGACACACTGGCAGTTATCATTGTATAACTCACTATAACCTACATTTAATAACTAATTCATGTAACCTGTATTTAGTCTTTACGCAAACCCTCCCTCCCACGAATTTAAGGAAAGGCCAATGATTACCGTAATATTTGATCACACAGCGTCACCGTCAGGTTGATTCTTGCGTTGCAACATAGCGTAAAAACACCATAAATATGTTTTCTACGGTATCATCAAGATGCAGAGAAACCTCTCCGCTGTTGTCTATTATTTGTATATTTGCTCATTAAAAAAAAAAAAAAAATCCTCGGATTTCTCAGTATTTTGCTCTTTTATTTATTTTCTTTTGTAGCTGCATGTCTGAATTATCATATAATACAGCGACTGTTTTCTGGCTTCTTTTCAATTTGTCATAGTAAAATGTGTTGAACTGAAATAAAAAGGATGAAACAGTAGAAACTGAAAATATGGTTCCCCTCACATAATAATCAGAGTCACAACAATAAGAAGTCGGGGCAGATTAAAAATAAAAACATTTTATTATGATCATCAGAACAAGTCAATTAGAATCAGGTGTGTAGAAGTTAACATAAAACTTAAAAGATGAAAGTATCCTTTTATTTAAAGAACATCAAAGACACAGAGATATTATATATAACCTGGTGGTAGCAATTCCCTCAGTGACAACAGTTCAATTAGTTTCTTCAGCAGTTAAACAGCAAAATGGGAAAACGTAGAGAGAAAGGCACGAAGAAACGTACTCTTACACGACTCGGAAAACACCATAAAGTGATAAAGACCTTGGACACAGGAAGGTTTGGTGAAGTTTTTAAGTGTTATAATGTGAAGACCCAAAAGACTGTGGCGGTGAAGGTCATCCAGGAAGACGACCAGCGAATATCCAGTCAAGAGATCCGGATTCTGACTCATCTTCGCTGCCTGGACCCCGATAGGAGCAATATTGTCCGTTTTAACAGCCTTTTCCATCAAAACAAAGACGTCTGCCTTAGTTTTGAGCTGCTGGACACAGATTTGAATATTTATGTTTCTGACAGGAATCCCAAGTCAAAGAGTGGACTTCCTCTACCAGAGGTGAGAGGGATCATGGAGCAAATGGCCGTGGCTCTCCATGACCTTAAAGCAAACGGGATTGTCCACGGCGACATTAAGCCGGGAAATATCATGATGATGGACAGAAACCAGCAGCCAAAACGGGTGAAGCTGGTGGATTTTGGCGGGGCACAATTGATTTCAGATTTTGATGAGAAAACGTTTGTGTTCACTCATTTCTACAGTTCACCAGAGGTGCTGGTGAACTCTCCCATAAATGAGGCCGTCGACGTTTGGTCCTTAGGGATCACTTTATTAGAAGTGGCTCTAGGACGTTATTTATTGGTACAAAAGGGAGAATTTCAAATCCTGAAGTGCATCCTCCAAATTCTTGGTCAGCCACCAGACCACATACTGGCTAGAGGGGTGAAGACATCATCTTTTTTTAACAGAGACATGAACAATGAGCCAGAATGGAGTCTTGAAAACTGAGGAGCAGTACAACTGTGACTCAAAGTCGTTGACTTCAGTGACTCCCAATCCCTTCGTCAGCTTCAGGGACATCAAGGATGCATTTCGATGCAAAAAAGAAGAGGTCAGTGATGTGGAGTCATTTTTAGACCTGATCCAGAGGATGTTGGAGGTTAATCCAGAGAAGCGTTTGACGCCTCTGGAGATTCTTCAGCATCCGTTCATTGATATCAGAGGACAAAAGTCTATGGAATTAACTGGACTCAATCAGCAGCCCACCTGCTTGAGAATTGAAGATGAAGACAAAGACAATCAGGACAATGACAAGTTAGTAGGCTCCTCATCGACAGCACAGAAGAACTCAGAGGAAGATGGAAACACCCTGCTGGGAAACTCTGAAGTAGATTTAGAGAAGCTTGAGGTGGAGCCTATTACTGACATTAATCCCTCATCACCTGCAGTAATTGAGGATACAACAGAGATTAATGAAGACACCATGGAAGAGACACATACCTCAGAGGTTATTGAAGACACCATCCAGGAGATAGAGAGAAAAGACGAGTCACAGAAGCTTCAGGTCCAGCTGGAGCCTCATACTGACCTCATTGTCTCATCACCTGGAATACAAGAGACACCAACAGAGGTTATTGAGGACATCCTGCAAGAGACACAAAGAGAAGACCAGTCAGAGAAGCCTCAGTTCCAGCTGGAGCCTCCTACTGACCTCTTTGACTCGTCACCTGTAGCACAAAAGATGAATCCAGACATTATTGAAGACACCATACAGGAGATACTGAGAGAAGGTGGGTCAGAGAAGCTTCAGGTCCAGCTGGAGCCTCCTACTGACCTCATTGTCTCATCACCTGGAATACAAGAGACACCAACAGAGGTTATTGAGGACATCCTGCAAGAGACACAAAGAGAAGACCAGTCAGAGAAGCCTCAGGTCCAGCTGGAGCCTCCTACTGACCTCTTTGACTCGTCACTTGCAGTACAGGACAATACAAAAGAGATGAATGAAGACACCATACAGGAGATACCGAGAGAAGACGAGTCAGAGAAGCCTGAGGTCCAGCTGGAGCCTCGTACTGACCTCATTGTCTCATCACCTGGAATACAAGAGACACCAACAGAGGTTATTGAGGACATCCTGCAAGAGACACAAAGAGAAGACCAATCAGAGAAGCCTCAGGTCCAGCTGGAGCCTCCTGATGACCTCTTTGACTCGTCACTTGCAGTACAGGACAATACAAAAGAGATGAATGAAGACACCATACAGGAGATACTGAGAGAAGACGAGTCAGAGAAGCCTCAGGTCCATCTAGAGCTTCCTGATGACCTCTTTGACTCGTCACTTGCAGTACAGGACAATACAAAAGAGATGAATGAAGACACCATACAGGAGATACCGAGAGAAGACGAGTCAGAGAAGCCTCAGGTCCATCTGGAGTCTCCTGATGATGTTGACCCGACTTTGGACGATACAACAACAAACAATAATGGTTGTGGTTTCCTTTCCAAAGTGTGTAGAAATGTTAGAGAGTGGTTTTCCAATCTACATAAACGTTTACTTCAATGTTTCAACTGGATGGCTAAAAATCTTAAAAAATAAACAAACGTCAGATGTTGGAATCACGTTTGTTCTTTCAATGTCTTCATTATGATGAAGTTGTGACATTGGGACAGTAAAGATGGACCAAGTTCCCCTTGATTACGTCACCCGTGAATCCTTTTGTGGATCTCTGACATAACAGTAGAATTGTCACATTTGTCAAACAGTTGGATTAATTTTAAACCTTCCTTTATGTGAATGAACCATTTTCTGTATTTTGGCATAGTATGTAGAAGTTGTGAGACATTTTGCATCACTGTGTGGAGCACTTTGTGTTCATCATAATCTTCATCAATTTGGCATGTGCTGCTGGAGGACCAGTGTCTGGATGAATTTGTAAATCTATTATTCAAAGTTGAAGGTTATTGTTGGAATCTTTTTCAATAATAAATGTATATGTGCTTATAAATTGCTCATTTCCAAAATCAACTTATAAGCAGTGCAGAAGCAGGATATATAGAGTCATTGTTGAGTTTTCCAGCAGGCTCCTTGTCTAATAGATAGATGAGAAGCCAAGTCTGTACTTTCATTCAGATGCAAATTAAATTGATAGATTTTCTGTTAGATATCAGCCTCCGATTTGTCCTTCCCAAGTGCATTGTACATTTATGTAGTGTTTTTCCTTTCATCAAAGAACCTCATAACACCTGAAGTTACGACAATACAGATTACATACAAGATAAAACACACGATCCATCCATCGGGACCTCTGGTGGTCCCAGCAGGTACTTGGTGGAGGGAGCCAGCTCCCATCATCACCACCAGACACCATCGGTCGGCTTCGGCTCCGTTCGGCTCCGTTCGGCTCCGTTCGGCTCCGTTCGGCTACCTCTCGGCTCCGTTCGGCTCTTCTCGGCTCCGTTCGGCTCCTCTCGTCTACGTTCGGCTCCTCTCGGCTACGTTCATCTCCTCTCGGCTACGTTCGGCTCCTAAATTGTGTTACACAGTCAACGGTCCGCCTTAACGGTCGCTGCATCTCTTTATATCATTCTATTTTCTTTATTTAAAAAGCAGAAAAGGGGAAACAGGTGAGTCGAAATTATTTGTCTACTTAGTTTAGTAACACTTTTAATTTTTCCTTTATTTTGGGGCACTTGTTCCTCTGTAATGTCGGATGAAATAAATGTAACAGGATTAATACACAGTCAACGCTGGATAAAATTAAAATATATTCTTGTCCTTTTTGCTTTCTTTACAGTTATGTTGTTCTATATTTATTTTTTTGCAGCTGCAAAGACCATAAAATGGTAAATACTTTGGGCACAGGAAGCTTTGGTGAAGTTTTTAAGTGTTATAATGTGAAGACCCAAAAGACTGTGGCGGTGAAGGTCATCCAGGAAGACGACCAGCGAATATCCAGTCAGGAGATCCGGATTCTGACTCATCTTCGCTGCCTGGACCCTGATTGAAGCAATATTGTCCGCTTTAACAGCCTTTTCCTTCAAAACAAAGACGTCTGCCTTAGTTTTGAGCTGCTGGACACAGATTTGAATATTTATGTTTCTGACAGGAATCCCAAGTCAAAGAGTGGACTTCCTCTACCAGAGGTGAGAGGGATCATGGAGCAAATGGCCGTGGCTCTCCATGACCTTAAAGCAAACGGTATTGTCCACGGCGACATTAAGCCGGGAAATATTATGATGATGGACAGAAACCAGCAGCCAAAACGGGTGAAGCTGGTGGATTTTGGTGGAGCACAATTGATTTCAGATTTTGATGAGAAAACGTTTGTGTTCACTCATTTCTACAGTTCACCAGAGGTGCTGGTGAACTCTCCCATAAATGAGGCCGTCGACGTTTGGTCCTTAGGGATCACTTTATTAGAAGTGGCTCTAGGACGTTATTTATTGGTACAAAAGGGAGAATTTCAAATCCTGAAGTGTATCCTCCAAATTTTTGGTCAGCCACCAGACCACATACTGGCTAGAGGGGTGAAGACATCGTCTTTTTTTAACAGAGACATGAACAATGAGCCAGAATGGAGTCTGAAAACTGAGGAGCAGTACAACTGTGAATCAAAGTCGTTGACTTCAGTGACTCCCAATCCCTTCGTCAGCTTCAGGGACATCAAGGATGCATTTAGATGCAAAAAAGAAGAGGTCAGTGATGTGGAGTCATTTTTAGACCTGATCCAGAGGATGTTGGAGGTTCATCCAGAGAAGCGTTTGACGCCTCTGGAGATTCTTCAGCATCCGTTCATTGATATCAGAGGACAAAAGTCTATGGAATTAACTGGACTCAATCAGCAGCCCACCTGCTTGAGAATTGAAGATGAAGACAAAGACAATCAGGACAATGACCATTTAGTAGGCTCCTCATCGATAGAACAGAAGAACCCAGTGGAAGATGGAAACACCCTGCTGGGAAACTCTGAAGTAGATTTAGAGAAGCTTGAGGTGGAGCCTATTACTGACATTAATCCCTCATCACCTGCAGTAATTGAGGATACAACAGAGATTAATGAAGACACCATGGAAGAGACACATACCTCAGAGGTTATTGAAGACACCATCCAGGAGATAGAGAGAAAAGACGAGTCAGAGAAGCTTCAGGTCCAGCTGGAGCCTCCTACTGACCTCATTGACTCAACACCTGGAATACAAGAGACACCAACAGAGGTTATTGAGGACATCCTGCAAGAGACACAAAGAGAAGACCAGTCAGAGAAGCCTCAGGTCCAGCTGGAGCCTCCTACTGACCTCTTTGACTCGTCACCTGTAGCACAAAAGATGAATCCAGACATTATTGAAGACACCATACAGGAGATACTGAGAGAAGGCGGGTCAGAGAAGCCTGAGGTCCAGCTGGAGCCTCGTACTGACCTCATTGTCTCATCACCTGGAATACAAGAGACACCAACAGAGGTTATTGAGGACATCCTGCAAGAGACACAAAGAGAAGACCAGTCAGAGAAGCCTCAGGTCCAGCTGGAGCCTCCTGATGACCTCTTTGACTCGTCACTTGCAGTACAGGATAATACAAAAGAGATGACTGAAGACACCATACAGGAGATACCGAGAGAAGACGAGTCAGAGAAGCCTCAGGTCCATCTGAAGTCTCCTGATGATGTTGACCCGACTTTGGACGATACAACAACAAACAATAATGGTTGTGGTTTCCTTTCCAAAGTGTGTAGAAATGTTAGAGAGTGGTTTTCCAATCTACATAAACGTTTACTTCAATGTTTCAACTGGATGGCTAAAAATCTTAAAAAATAAACAAACGTCAGATGTTGGAATCACGTTTGTTCTTTCGATGTCTTCATTATGATGAGTTGTGACATTGGGACAGTAAAGATGGACCAAGTTCCTGCACTTTCATTCAGATGCAAATCCAATTGATGGATTTTCTGTTAGATATCAGCCTCCGATTTGTCCTTCCCAAGTGCATTGTACATTTATGTAGTGTTTTTGCTTCGTCGAAGACCCTGATAACACCTGAAGTTACGACAACAACTTGGCTTCGGCTCCTCTCGGCTGCATTCGGTCCTTCTCGGCTATATTCGGCTCCTCTCGGCAAGGTTCGGCTCCTCTCGGCTCTTCTGTCACGAGACCTCTCCACCAGTCAGGTCCGGTGGCTCACAGCGCACGAGCTCGTCCTTCAGTTGTGTTACACGGTCAAGGGTCCGCCTGAACGGTCGCTGCATCTCTTTATATCATTCTATTTTCTGTATTTAGAAAGCAGAAAAGGGGAAACAGGTGAGTCGAATTTATTTATTTATTTTTTATTATTATTATTTTATTATTATTTATTTATTATTAATTTTTCCCTTTTTTGTGGTGGACACTTGTTCCTCGATATTGTCGGATGAAATAAATGTAACAGGATTAATAGACAGTCAACGCTGGATAAAATCGGAATATATTCTTGTCCCTTTTGCTTTCTTTACCCTCTACACGTGTCGAGTTTTATTCGAAGGATAAAGTTAACACACGCATTCAAAAGTTGTGTCACAAAGGAGATTCAGGCACGATAATCAACAACTTTGGATGAGAATGTTCATGTAAAATGCGTCTGATGGAGTTCACAATGGCTGTCAGTTTTATATATATCCTAATAATCTTGTCAAGACTGCTTGTCTCACATTAGCGTTGTTTTCCACAGCTTTAGTTGCAGGAATGGATCGGTCCGGACAGCCAGGTGAGGAGGAGGAGGAGGTGACTGAGATCGTTGCTGAGGAAGCAGACCTCAAAGATGGACAGTGAGTCTCTGACTCAAATCATCTTGATCTACATAACAGCATCTTCAACAGCAAAACCAAACCTAAAACACTTGATTGGTTACAATGCAAAATTCTACTGCAAAGCTCGAGTCTGTGGAACATGACCCTTCCCTTTTTCCCTCTACACACATTTTAACCCAGCTAATTATTCTCCAGACTCAGATTAAGACACACTTTATTGATCTCCAAGGGTTGACATGCATGGGATGATGTAGAGACCCCCACCCAACCCAGATGGCAGATCCTCCAGTGTCTCAGCTTCATAACCGCATTTGTGTTTGGGATCATTTTTATCACTCCGTCATTCTGTGTTAAGGATGAAGGAAGTAACGGTGGGAGACAAGAAGGTGCTGCTTGTATGCAGCCAGGGTCAGTACAGTGCTGTCGGAAGCCAGTGTTCTCATTACAATGCACCTCTGGTCAAAGGTAAACCCTCCAGTATGATTGATTTTTTAAAAATGTTATGTAAGATTTTGCTGTTAAGATTCTGAGTGTTGTCTTATATTGTGCATCAAACCAGGAGCCTTGTTTGGTGAGAGGGTGAGGTGTCCTTTTCACGGAGCTTGTTTTAACGTCAGAACGGGGGATATCGAAGAGTATCCTGGTTTGGATTCTCTGCCCACTTACAAGGTGAAAACAAAACTATCTACATGAGTCTTAAATATGGTTTGAGAGTATTTCCTGTCAACTGATTGACATTAGTCCAAACTATAGATTTAAAGCCAATAGATGTCACTGAAACATCAAAACTGTAATATTGTATCTGCTGGATTCCCTTGGTTTGATCAACTTTATGTATTTTGTTGTGAAATTGTTGCATTCTGCTTTGAGTTTCTTCATAAAATTGAAAATGTTGTGCTGCAACCTCGAGTACTTTTTAAACATTTCAGGTCAAAGTTGAAGATGGCATGGTCCATGTCACCATCAACAAGCATGTAAGTTCCACCAAGTTCTACAGATCTTCTTCTCCTCTCCTTCTCCTTCTCCTCTCCTCTCCTCTCCTCCTCTCTCTCTCTACCCATCTGTCCATCATCAGGAGGGTCCCCCTACATGAGCCTGGTCCTGCTCAAAGTTTCTTCCTGTTAAAGGGAAGTTTTTCCTTGCCACTGTTGCTTGTCTGGGGTTAGGCCCTGGGGTTCTGGAAAGCGCCTTGAAACTATTGTGATTGTATAAGACGCTATATAAATAAATAATAATAAAAAAAAAAGATCAAATGATCGCTGTTTAACTTGTTTTTTGGGGGGTTCCGTGTTCTGAACATTGTCTTGTTTCCCCTCAGTCTCTGAAAATGACTAAAAGGGTGAAGCAGATGTGCAGTAGAGCACCAGACATCAAACACACCACCCTCCTGATAGGAGGAGGTAAGAAATCAATGAAATATCCACAATCTGACCAACGCGACGGCTCCCTGGATGCGCTGATTAACGATGTGTTGTGTCGCGACGTGCGACTCAAGGCCCGGCTGCCCTCGTTTGCGCTGAAACGCTGAGGCAGAACTGCTACGAAGGTCGGATCGTCATGGCGACACGGGACGCCCTGCCCCCGTTCGACAAACCCAAACTGAGCAAGGTGAGCGGGGCGAAGGGCAAAACCGCCGCCGCGGTGGAGTTGGGACAGTTGGGGATGCTTGAAAGGACGCCGCTTTATTCAGGCGCTCAATCTGGACAGCAGCAGCATTCTCCTCCGCTCAGCAGACTTTTACCAGCAGTACGGCATTGAGGTGTGGACACAGAAAGAGGTGAGCAGAACACAGGAGATTTTGCTGGAGAAACAGATTGCGTCTGCGGCCGTGGTCTTTTTTGTTTTTTTAAGAGGGCTTTGCGTTGCAGGCGGTTTCGGTGAACACGGTCGACAAGGCGGTGGAGATGGACGATGGGACCTGGCAGAATTACGACCAGCTCCTCATCTCAACTGGCTGCAGGTTCGAGTCTGAACATCATTTTCGGGCGTTAAAGGCATTTTTCTTCCTCACATGGGTGCCATTCCTAAAGAGACAGATGAACGTCAGTGGGAAAAGCCTGCTGTTGCCATTTCGATTACTTTGGTTACCGTATTTTCACGACCGTAAGGCCCACCGTGTTTTAGGGCGCACCTTCAATTAACGGCTTATTTCAGAACTGTTTTCATATTTAGGGCGCACTGCGTGATAAGGCGCATAGAGTAGAAGCTACAGTAGTGGCTGGGGTAGATGACGCATTCACTAGATCGAGCTGCGCCGAAGGGAACGTCAATAAAACAGTCAGATAAATCAGTCAAACTTTATTAATAAATACCAACCAGCTTTCATTCAACCCCGTTGGCTCCCAAAATGAAGAAACTGTTTTATTATTTTTCCCGAGTGACGTAGTGTTTTGGCGTAACACAGTTCTTTTAACAACAGCTAAGTTACTACAGGTAGTGCAACATTTCTATCACGTAGTGGATTAATAAATCTTTAATAAATCGGTCATACCGCTGTTACTTCGGTTACGCTACGACTACGGTCGCGCGATTAACCAATACTAATCCATACAAAAGGCGCACCGGCTTAAAAGGCGCACCGGCGATTTTTTAGAAAATTCTAGGCTTTTAGGTGCGCCTGATAGTCGTGACAATACTGTACTTTCCTGTGTTGCTGAATGAGTTTCTTGCTGGTACACGAACCACAGCAACTGCGTTCGGTCATTCCTCAGGTCATACCTCAGTGGTTTGAGCACGTGACCCCCCCCTCCATGACTGAAACCCCGGAGGTCCTAGAATAGAAGAATGGGGGGGGGGGCGGGGTTAAAGCAATTAAAGCAGGAACAGAGCGGGAACAAAAGCAGAAATTGTTGTGGTGTGCTCTGTTCACATGATGACGGTGGCTCATGCGCTGGCCTTGGCCCACAGGGCCCGTCCTCTCAGCTGCCCTGGCTGGGACCTTCAGGGGGTGAAGCTACTGCAGACTCACGCTGACGCCAAAGAGATCCACGCCTCCGGCCAGGAGCGCAACGTCGTCATCGTCGGAGCGTCTTTTATAGGTTCACGTCTTTTTTCCATACCTCAGAGGATCCTAAGTTGTTACCGCTTCGTGTCTTCGCCGCGAATCTTTCATCTCCAGACATAATAATCCCCAACGTGACCTCCACAGGTATGGAGGTGGCCGGCTACCTGTCAAACAAAGCGGCCAGCGTGACCGTGGTCGGCACCAGCTCATACCCGTTTCAAAAGACTCTGGGGCCAGAAATCGGGAAGATGTGCATGCAAGTAAGGGCCGACGGGGGCTGTCGCGTGAACTCTTGTGCGATGAGACGGATTTGTAAGAGTTTCTTCTTATTGTTCAGATGTATGAGGAGCAAAACGTGAAGTTCTACATGAAAGACGGAGTCACAGAGATCAAAGGGGACAATGGACAGGTGCTACTATTTTTGTGTATTCTTGTATATACCAGAGGGTAGACATGTTTTCAAGTGGTTCCAAACATCCCCTGACATTTATCATTCGGTTATACTGATGTATTAAATATAAAGAAAGCCTATAGTCAGACTGGACGTGGGCCCCACTGAACCCAACATCCTTCTTGATCTTGTACCTACTGTGCACATTTCCGTCCCTAAATGGTTGTCATGTTGTAGGTGAAGGAGGTGGTCCTGAAGAGCGGAGCAGTCCTGGAAGCTGATGTTGTTGTCGCCGGAATTGGTAATAACCTTGCCTTGTCGAGGCTGTCCTCTGGTCCTCGTTCAGCCCAGAAGGACTTTTCTTTGTGGCCATTTCGAGGTTTCTTTCTTGTGTTTGTTTAACTGAGCGCTTCCAGCCTAACCCGTGAGTCACACCCCTGCAGGTCTGTTTGTTTACCTTCGACTAGATCTCGCCACACGCCCTTATGCTGGTCTGAAACCCAGGCAACAATCGTTTTTTATAGAAATATTTCATTTATTCAGATGAACCTCGGAACATTTTTTTCTACCTTTATGTTTTATTGATCTTACATTGCGCCCCAAACTCTGTGTTTTCCAGGCGTAATCCCCAATACAGACTTCTTGAGCGGAAGCCAGCTGGAAGTTGATTCGAGGAAAACTCTGGTTGTTGACAAGGTGACCGCTAAACTAACAATTAAACTACCGACATGATTCGAACATCAATTTAAACCGTTGCTATTTTTTTTTTACCTGAGAAGTGATTTACAAAGTGACTTTTCTAGGTTTTGCGTTGCACAGTGAGTTTAGCGTCATGTTTCTCTTATCGCACAGGATGTATGTGACCAGCTCTTATGAACCTCATGTCTACTGGTTCTAACCAGTAGCTGAGTGGTGGCTCAACTGGTCAGGCTGGTTCAGTGTAGGGAGTGTGTATAGGGTAATTCACTTGAAAGCAACATTCTTTCCTCACTTTTAGTTGTTTTTTTTCCATCAGGTCTCAAGCAAATAAAAAAAACAATTTAAGTTTGTGAGTTCTTCTGAGGTAGCTCATACAGCTTTATCACACTGTGTATAGTGTGTAGTGATTTGTGTGTAGTGTTTCCCCCAGACTCATGACACAAACAGCCTTCTAACAGGAGTGCAGGGTAATTATGATAATAGAGAGGCTTTGTTTTCTTTTCAGTTCATGAGGACTAATGTACCGGATGTCTTCAGTGCTGGAGACGTGACATCCTTCCCTCTAGCCATCCGTGGAGATGAAATGGTTAACATTGGACACTGGCAAGTGTCACAAGCTCAAGGTATGCGCAGTCTCACTTCAACTTGAGTCAAAACCTCCGTTCCTTCTCAAATAAAGGTTTAATATGTTTTTTCTGTGTATTTACTGAAATCTCAGGAAGAGTTGCAGCCTTAAATATGCTGAAGAAACCAACGAAATTCGAGTCTGTACCTTTCTTTTGGACCGTTTTGCTTGGAAAGAGTATCAGATACGCAGGTAGAATGTTATTGAAAACAAAAGAACCATATCCGAATAGTACTGATTGATTGAAAGTGTAATTTTTGCCTTCTTTGTTATGATTAAAGGCTATGGAGAAGGATACACAGAAATAATATACAAAGGGAATGTGGAAGAAAGAAAATTCCTGGCATTTTACATCAAGTAGGCAGCTCCAGTTGAATATTGTCCATAAGCATAGCTGAATATGAAGAAACACATGCTGAAGTTCTCCTTCGTTAAAAGGGACGAGAAGGTTGTGGCGGCAGCCAGTCTGATGTTCGACCCTGCGGTGGCTCGTCTAGCAGAGCTGATGGCTTCTGGTCAGGTCATAACCAAGACCCAGGCTCAGTGAGTGGAGATCTACAAACGCGCACATAAGATGTGTGAATGAATCACTGATTGATTTTGCGCCTGAATGGCGGACGTGAGAGAACACGGGATGTTAGACCACGTTAATGCCACGATGGTCCGACCTGTACAATGCTCTTGATATCGTATTGAACGTGAGGTGAATCGGATGGCTCTGTTTTGTTCCCTTGTGTGTTCAGAGCTCAGGATCTGACCTGGCTGCAGATGTAAGCAGGGGCCTGTCGTCTCCAGCCACAACCCCTCGCTCCAACGTGCCGAATTGGATCGCCTGGTTTACTGCCTCAGGGAAGCCGGACCACTGTTCCTCCTCACATGACGGCTCCTACAACAATCAGGAAAACTGGGTCTTGTGCTCAGTGACTTTGCTGATCTCAGTGCAGTCGGCCTTGTACTGTAGGTGTTCACCACACTATTGTCCAAACACATTCATCTTAATCATATACTCTAATGTCTCATAATAACTTTGACATACATAATATATACATGTGTATTTTTATTATTGTGCAAATATTTAATAGGTAGTTCAATTAAATAAAAATAAATAAATGTTGGAAAATGTTGACTCTGCAAATGAATGTTAGTAATGGAATAATCAATGCCTTAATCTATAATAAATATTTATGATTTTACTTTCCTGCATTTTGTTAATATTTAATCTTTTTACCTGGTTTTGAAAAGGAAATGGTGGACAAAAACATAAGACAGACTCTGAAATATGTCTTGTGTCGTGTATGTAAATGTATGTCTGGAATTATGGAAGAATACAAACATCTGCTGTAACGTTGACTTTTTGTTTGTTTTCTAATAGTTTAAAATAACGCCTACTGTTTGAAAGCAGGACTAACTACTTGGAGTCAAAAGTCCAGAACAAGCGTGTTGAAAAGAGGTGAAGAAGCGTGTACAGGCAGGCGGGAACGGGTAGAAAAGTGTCAGGTGTGATGTGTGACAGAAGAAAGGAAAGGTGTACAGAAGTGGTGGGAGCAGCGACGTTGTTTGGTCTGGAGACACTGAGGAAAAGACAGGAGGCAGAGATGAAGCTGTGAGGTTCTCTTTGGGAGGGACCGGGATGGATCAGGATCAGGAACGAGTCCATCAGAGGGTCAGGACATGCTCGAGGCTCTGGAGATAAAGTCAGAGACGGAGGTGGTTGGGACATGTCCAGAGTAGAGACAGTGAATATGGTAGAAGGATGCTGAGGTTGGACATGCCAGGCAGGAGGCCAAGAGGAAGACCAAAGAGGAGGGTTATAGATGTAGAGAAAGTGGACATGAAGGTAGTTGGTGTGAGAGAAGAGGATGATGAAGACAGGGTTAGATGGAGGCGACTGAGTCGCCGTGGCAACCCCTGAAGGGACAAGCCCAAAGAAGAAGAATAAGTTTGAAAGCAGGGCTTGATATCATCAACCCTTGACGCCCATTTTTTTTTTTATCTTTGGGTTCCACTCTCGCTGCGTTAACTAAACTACTGAAACGGCGGGCGGGCCTGGTGCGGCTCACCCTCCGAGACTCCAGGGGGCGGCCGCCAGCCGGAACCCCCCGACATCCGGGGCTTTGGGAAAGGGCGCCCAGCGGCGTGCGTTACGTGTGACGCAGAACGTCCGGTGGCCGCTCGAGCGTGTCGCAGGAGGCGAAGAAGAAGAAGAAGAAGCGAGCAGCGCCGCCGGGACGTCGAGGCGGCATAGAGCTCTGAAGAGGCGCCTCCAGGCCCGGGCCGGCCAGGTGAGTGGGGTTGTCTGTCTGTTCGTTTGCTTGTTCGTTTGTTTGTTTGTTTGTTTTGTTGTTAGCGCGCCGGCTCTGCCGTCGCGTTCGAGTGAGGCTGCGGCGTTAGCATTAGCCGCTAACGCATTCGGCTCCTCGGCCTCGCCGACGTCCGCGAACAAACACGACGAAACGGGACACCGTGCTACTCGGCGAATGCCTAATCTTATCTGAGAAGTGAATTGGTACCGTAAAACTCCGTGGAACGGGCGCGTTCCCTTTGTTGCGGAAACGTGGTTTGGGTTTGTGTTTGGACGCCATGTTGTTGAGCGAAGCGGCTAACCGCGGCCTGGGGGAGAGTAACTTTGGTATGAAAACATCTGAGCAGGGAGCTTTTACACGGCCTGGGATATTCTCACTATTGGTGTATCAGCGGGTAGGTCCACGCAGGTTCCGTGCAGTGTGCTCCAAAAAGTTAAATGGCGTGTTTGTGAAACGGCGAATACGAACCCCGCATTATTGGAGGGACTTAGTCGCTCCTGTAGATCATTTAGATCATATAAAATGAGAATCTTTCCATGATTATTGTTGGTACAGGATAGATACAGGTCTATCGGTCAGAATTTTCACCATCCTTTAATATTGTCATGTTTTTTTTCTCCCCCAGTCAGACAATGGCAGCTCCCTTCCCCTACAGACCGGTACCCCCGGGGATGCCTCCGGGTGTGCCCCCCCCTGCACCGCCGGTCCCTGACTACATGTCTGAAGAAAAGCTGCAAGAGAAAGGTGGGTTGTCCAATCGGGTAAACGAACCTTATGGGGAATCGCTACTTTTGGTGAGGGTGTGATATAATGGGTGGTGTTCCTTTTTTACCCCCATCTATTCAGCACGAAAATGGCAGCAGCTGCAAGCAAAACGCTACTCGGAAAAGAGAAAGTTCGGGTTCGTCGACGCACAAAAGGAAGACATGCCACCCGAGCATGTCCGGAAGATCATCAGGGACCATGGAGACATGACCAACAGAAAGTTTCGCCATGACAAGAGGGTGTACCTTGGGTAATGATACATTAAGTGTTAAAGTAATGTTTTGTACACTTTATTTCTGTATGTTCTTACTCAAACTTTGCTGGTACTGCTTCCTGTTTTCATGAACAGTGCCCTCAAATACATGCCCCATGCTGTGCTGAAGCTACTGGAAAACATGCCGATGCCTTGGGAGCAGATCCGAGATGTGCCCGTCTTGTATCACATCACTGGAGCTATTTCTTTTGTGAATGAAATTCCCTGGGTCATCGAACCGGTCTACATTTCACAGTGGGGGTAAGAGTGTCCCATGCACAATCCATATTTGTATACTTGCAGCGCATTACAGAGCACTGATTGCATTAGTTGTTCCATATTATTCATATTGGGTTTGCCTCTGCTTATTCTTCCTAGAACCATGTGGATTATGATGCGTCGTGAGAAACGTGATCGTCGTCACTTCAAAAGAATGCGATTCCCACCGTTTGATGATGAAGAGCCTCCGTTGGACTATGCGGACAACATCCTCGACGTGGAACCATTGGAAGCCATACAGATGGAGCTGGACCCCGAGGAGGATTCCTCTTGTGCCGAGTGGTTGTATGAGCACCAGCCTCTCAAAGAGACCGCAAAGTAATTTTTTGGACATGCTAAACAACACTCATTTAGTATATTACTTTAGGATATGTGTTTGATAACTGGTTTGTGTGCCTTTCAGGTTTGTGAATGGTGCCACGTATAGGCGCTGGCAGTTCACCCTGCCCATGATGTCCACATTGTACCGCCTGGCGAATCAACTGCTGACAGATCTGGTGGATCTCAACTACTTTTACCTGTTTGATCTCAAGGCCTTCTTCACCTCTAAGGCCCTGAATATGGCCATCCCTGGAGGACCCAAGTTTGAGCCTCTTGTGCGGGACATCAATCTCCAGTAAGATCTCTTGTTTCAACAAACTATTGTTGTTGGCTTACTTGCATTTTTGTTATCAAAGTGAGGTTGTGTATCTGATCAAACAGATGTTAATTTCATTAATTAATTATTTTTCATATGGTATGAACAAAAAAGGCAAGGTGACTTTGTTTATTCACTGTAATTCTTGTTTTTCTTTCTTCAGAGATGAAGACTGGAACGAGTTCAATGACATTAACAAAATCATCATCCGTCAGCCCATCAGGACAGAGTACAAAATTGCCTTCCCATACCTCTACAACAACTTGCCCCACCATGTTCACCTCACCTGGTATGATTTAAATAATTGTTTCTTGATTAAGTTAATTGAGAGAAGATCAGTAAACAATTTATATTCATGATATTCTTCTGAAATGGGATCGATCCACCACTAAAATGTATTTGTATCATCAAGGGCTACCATCTAAAGACTTTTCTGTTACAGGTATCACACACCAAATGTGGTGTTTATCAAGACAGAAGATCCAGATCTTCCTGCATTTTATTTTGACCCACTGATCAACCCCATTTCACACCGACATTCTGTGAAGGTAGGTGGATATGTGGAGCGGATTTCTTTTAATGGTGGAAAAATATACATTTCCTTGTTTAAAAAAATGTCACATGAAATGTAGTCCTCCTACAAAGGCGCACTTGCATTGGTTTGCTTGTCTGTGCGTAAGAACTGGAGGAAAAGTACAATGAATGGTGACATTTTTTTACTGGCTGCGCTTGCAGTTGGCCCGTGACTGTTCAGATATTACATTGTTATTGTTAAATACATGTTTTATTAGAGTTCACTATAATTTAAAATGCTGTGTAAACCATGTCATCCTCACTCATTTGCATAACTCAAACTCTTATACTTTTTGTTCCCTAACCAGAGTCAGGAGCCTCTGCCTGATGATGATGAGGAGTTTGAGCTTCCTGAGTATGTGGAGCCTTTCCTCAAGGAGACCCCATTGTACACAGACAACACAGCCAACGGCATTGCCCTCCTGTGGGCGCCGAGGCCATTCAACCTCCGATCTGGCCGCACAAGGCGTGCCATTGATATCCCCCTGATCAAGAACTGGTGAGCAAGACAAATTCATTGTTACCAGAGTTGTAAATATTCTATTCGGTAGATATTAAACTGAATGGTGTGGGGGAAAAACCAATTTGCACGATTTCATGATCATTTTACAGGTACCGTGAACACTGCCCTGCTGGACAGCCGGTGAAAGTGCGTGTGTCGTACCAGAAGTTGCTCAAGTATTATGTGCTCAATGCTCTCAAACATCGGCCACCAAAGGCACAGAAAAAGAGGTAAGTGTAATAGACATGGATAATGGATACCTGATTTTTCTTGTAATGCAGGGGGTTTCAATGGAAAACTATAAATACTTTATATTTTTCTTTCAGGTACCTCTTCCGCTCTTTCAAGGCCACAAAGTTCTTTCAGTCTACCAAGTTGGACTGGGTGGAAGTGGGTCTGCAGGTTTGTCGGCAGGGCTACAACATGCTCAATCTGCTTATCCACCGCAAGAACCTCAACTACCTGCATCTTGACTACAACTTCAACCTGAAGCCTGTCAAGACACTGACCACAAAGGTAATGTCAGCATAGCAGGTCTTATTGTTTGCAGCATTTTACCCAAAATTGTGATTTAAAACAACCAAATGCATTCTTATGATTCTTAAAAATATCTTCACTCTCCAAAATGCTTTATGTAAAGTCACATTTTAAAAATAAAACCATTTTTATCAGAAGATATTATTTTGCAACAGATTATCTGTACATTGATCATTAATCTAATTTCTGTTTATCTCCAGGAAAGAAAGAAATCCAGATTTGGCAACGCTTTCCACTTGTGCAGAGAGGTGTTGCGTCTCAGCAAGCTGGTGGTGGACAGCCATGTGCAGTACAGACTTGGAAATGTTGATGCCTTCCAGGTGTGTTAAAACAAAGAGACAAAGCTTAAAGTGTATTTCTGTATGACTGTGATGGAAGAAAGATCTTACACAATGAATTTCAGGCATGTCGGTTAAAATTATGTATGTAAATTAAACTTGTATCGGTAGCATAAATCCTGACTGATCCCAGATTGTTTTCATCTATATTTTAGCTGTCTGATGGGCTGCAATACATCTTTGCTCACGTGGGTCAGCTGACGGGCATGTACCGCTACAAGTACAAGTTGATGAGGCAAATCAGGATGTGCAAAGATCTGAAGCATCTCATCTACTACCGGTTCAACACTGTGAGTAAACAGTACACTACATCCAACAGCTGTTCTTGCAGAGTGTTTCTGTCCTGTGCCCATAGTGTTTTTCTCAACTATGATTTTGTTTTGGACAGGGTCCTGTGGGCAAGGGTCCAGGTTGTGGCTTCTGGGCTCCTGGTTGGAGAGTGTGGCTGTTCTTTATGAGGGGGATCACTCCTCTTTTGGAGAGATGGCTGGGAAATCTGCTGGCCAGGCAGTTTGAAGGTATGTGCTAATGGTTATATTATTATTACCCCAACTAGATTTGTTACAATAGAAACTAAAGTTTCAGTAACACCCCTCAATTTCAATTACAGGACGTCATTCCAAGGGTGTAGCCAAGACGGTTACTAAACAACGTGTGGAGTCTCACTTTGACCTGGAGTTGCGTGCTGCTGTGATGCACGACATCTTGGACATGATGCCCGAGGGTATCAAGCAAAACAAGGCCAGAACCATCTTGCAGCACCTCAGCGAGTCCTGGAGATGCTGGAAGGCCAACATTCCTTGGAAGGTCTGTGTCTAATGGGTCTTGATTCCCATTAATTATTTCTGGAGGAAGGTGCTCATGGTTTACTGTTTTAGCTTTAGTGTTATTGTGGTGTATCTCCATCTTTCATATTATTTTTGTCTAGAATTTTTTACAAAATCATATGTGTAATACACTTGGAGGTCAACAAGAGATTTCAGATTATCTCTGATAAATTATATTTATGTTTACATATTTGTTATCATCCATACAGGTGCCAGGCCTTCCTACCCCCATTGAGAACATGATCTTGCGCTACGTCAAGGCGAAAGCTGACTGGTGGACAAACACCGCTCACTACAACCGTGAGCGTATCCGCCGTGGCGCCACTGTGGACAAGACAGTGTGCAAGAAGAACCTGGGGAGACTGACACGGTTGTACCTGAAAGCTGAACAGGAAAGACAGCACAACTACCTGAAGGTACGGTGAACACAGATGTTGAAATAAAAGCAATGAACACTCAACTACACGTAGTTCTCCATTGTAAAACCTTAAATGTTGTGATTACTGTTTTAAGAACTAAGCAGCTGTTACTCATTTCAAGTGGAACATATGCCTCTTACAAAGGCGCACTTGCACTGGTCTGCTTGTCTGTGCGTAACAACTGGAGGAACAACAAAATGAATGATGTGTTTTCTATCACTGGCTGCGGTGGCAGTTGGCTTGTCATCATTTAAACATTAAAAACATTTAGCTTTTCATTTCAGACATCTTTATTAATAACTAATGAATCAATCAAGACCAAATTTAAATCACGTGGCAGCTCTCAGTAACTGTTTATTTCTTTAAATACAGGATGGTCCCTACATCACAGCTGAAGAGGCAGTAGCCATTTACACCACCACTGTTCACTGGCTGGAGAGTCGGAGGTTCTCGCCCATTCCCTTCCCTCCTCTGTCATACAAACATGACACCAAGCTGCTCATCCTTGCCTTAGAAAGACTCAAGGAGGCATACAGGTAAAGATCTTCTAAATCAATTGTCTTCCTCTCAATGTCTCTAGCAGGCATTTGAATGGGTATATGTTTTTCAACTTTTTTGTCTGTCCTCTGTTGCATAGTGTGAAGTCTCGTCTCAACCAGAGCCAGAGGGAGGAGCTGGGGCTGATAGAGCAGGCTTATGACAATCCTCATGAGGCTCTGTCTAGGATCAAGCGTCACCTCCTCACTCAGAGAGCTTTTAAAGAGGCGAATATGCTTTGAAGTTTTACAGCAATCTTGTGTTATAAACCATTTTTTGGAATCTTAACCTTATGCTATAATTAACTTGTAAACAATTTTATTTTACATGTTTCTGATTCTTACCAATTCCTCACAGTCTGAGATTAATGATTTCTCTTCCAGGTTGGGATTGAGTTCATGGACTTGTACAGTCATCTGGTACCAGTCTATGACGTAGAGCCCCTGGAAAAGATCACTGATGCCTACTTGGACCAGTACCTGTGGTATGAAGCTGATAAGAGACGCCTTTTCCCACCCTGGATCAAACCTGCTGACACAGAACCTCCACCTCTGCTGGTCTACAAATGGTGCCAAGGTCAGGCAGGCTTTCTGTGGCACAAAAACAGTGAAAATATGACATTGGATGACAAGTGTTCTACAGCAAAAAGCATTTAAATTAACACTGTTGAATATTCTCAGGTATCAACAACTTGCAGGATGTGTGGGAGACTGGTGAGGGAGAATGCAATGTGATGCTGGAGTCTCGCTTTGAAAAGATGTACGAGAAGATCGATCTGACCCTGCTCAACAGACTGCTTCGTCTCATTGTTGACCACAACATTGCTGATTACATGACAGCCAAGAACAACGTGGTCATCAACTACAAGGTGCTTTTTTTAACCATTAAACTCTGGTCATTTTTTTTCTGTGTGGCTATATCTTTTATTAAATGGTTCCATACATTGGCATGTGGTAAAGTATTTTCTTTTGCATTGTGTCTTTCCAGGACATGAACCATACCAACTCCTATGGAATCATAAGGGGACTCCAGTTTGCCTCATTCATTGTGCAGTACTACGGTCTTGTTATGGACCTGCTGGTGCTGGGTCTGCACCGTGCCAGTGAAATGGCGGGACCCCCCCAGATGCCCAACGACTTCCTCAGTTTCCAAGACACTTCCACAGAGTCTGCTCATCCAATCAGACTGTACTGCCGCTACATTGATCGCATCCACATCTTCTTCAGGTTGGCTTATTAAGATGGTTATATTAAGATATCATCTTACATATTAAGATGGTCAAACTGTGTTTGAGAGAGGTAAAAACAGTTTATTTTTCCAGTTCTAGGTAAAGTAATCGTTATATCTTATTCAGGTTCTCAGCTGATGATGCCAGGGATTTGATTCAGAGGTACCTGACTGAGCATCCAGACCCCAACAATGAAAATATTGTTGGCTATAACAACAAGAAGTGTTGGCCACGTGATGCTCGCATGAGACTGATGAAGCATGACGTCAACCTGTAAGTTGTACCTCCAAGATCTTGTTTATTTCGTCAAACTTTATTGTTTTTATTTAAATGTTTTTTCCCTCTTCTTCCTCACAGGGGGAGAGCTGTCTTCTGGGACATTAAGAACCGTCTACCCAGATCTGTGACTACTGTCCAGTGGGAGAACAGCTTTGTCTCGGTGTACAGCAAGGACAACCCCAACCTGCTCTTCAACATGTGCGGCTTTGAGTGCCGCATATTGCCAAAGTGTCGCACAAGCTATGAGGAGTTTACCCACAAGGATGGTGTGTGGAACCTGCAGAATGAGGTGATTTGTTCAAGCCATACTGCTGCTGTTAACAGATTCTTTCTGTCTCAATTATTTTAAGTAATTTTGTATTGTCACCTTTTTTTCCCGTCTAGGTAACCAAAAGAGAGGACAGCACAGTGTTTCCTGCGTGTTGATGACGAGTCAATGCAGCGCTTTCATAACAGAGTACGTCAGATCCTGATGGCCTCTGGATCCACCACATTCACCAAGGTCAGCAGACGTTTCTTTTTCTCAAACCTAAGTGCAGTAGCATTTGAGTGAATGTATTAAGAGGAATGATGAATTTTTATTAATTTTCTATAATTTGCCTTTACCTCCAGATTGTAAACAAATGGAACACTGCTCTGATTGGCCTGATGACTTACTTTCGGGAGGCTGTAGTGAACACACAGGAGCTCCTAGACTTGCTTGTGAAGTGTGAAAACAAGATCCAGACCCGTATCAAGATTGGTCTGAACTCCAAAATGCCCAGCCGCTTCCCGCCTGTGGTGTTTTATACACCTAAAGAGTTGGGTGGACTTGGCATGTTGTCCATGGGTCATGTACTTATTCCACAGTCAGATTTGCGGTAAGTCAGAAGGCCAACTCGATTTCATGTTGAATTGAAATTTCACATTTAATGCAACTAACAAGCCTCTAATTCTTCTCTTGCTTAGGTGGTCCAAACAGACCGATGTGGGCATCACCCATTTCAGATCTGGAATGAGCCATGAAGAAGACCAACTGATTCCTAACTTGTACAGATACATTCAGCCATGGGAAAGTGAATTCATTGACTCCCAGAGAGTGTGGGCTGAGTATGCCCTCAAAAGACAGGAGGCCATTGCCCAGAACAGGTATTAAACCATTTCAAAGAAGGGAATATGAGCTTATGTACCTATTTTTAATGTATCTGAGCTTAAATTAAACAAGACACATAACTGAGTATTCTGTGTTTCAGGCGACTGACACTGGAAGACTTGGAAGACTCATGGGACAGAGGAATCCCCCGTATCAACACACTTTTCCAGAAAGACAGACACACACTGGCCTATGATAAAGGCTGGAGAGTCAGGACAGACTTCAAACAGTATCAGGTATAAACACATTTTGATGTTATTCATGTGTAACATTACCCGTTTGCATGTCGGTCTGCAAATGGGAATTAATTTTATTTGGATTTCTTGGTAATGCTCATATTCCTAAGTATACCGTATTTTCACGACCATAGGGGGCACCGTGTTATAGGGCGCAGCTTCAGTTACGGGTGTCTTTTTGGTATTTAACACATACAAAAGGTGCACCGGGTTATAGGGCGCGGGCGCAGGCACGGTAAAACGTACCGGTAAAACATCTGTGCGGGCTCGGGACTCGGAACATATCAGTGCAAACCAGACATTCTGAAAATTATAAACAGCCAAAAGCATGTTTCACTTTACTGGTCTAGTCCTGGTTCAGACCTGCTTTAGTCCTGATTTAGTCCTGGTTCAGACCTGGTTTAGTCCTGGTTCAGACCTGGTTTAGTCCTGGTTCAGACCTGATTTAGTCCTGGTTTAGTCCTGGTTTAGTCCTGGTTCAGAGTGCACGTGCACTTCCTCATTGCGTGTGCTGACGGCTCGTGCTCTTCTTTTGCGCCGTCCGCACGTTCACGCCACGCCCCTTGCCGTTCTCGCCACGCCCCTTGTCTTCTACTATGTTCGCGTCTCACAACAACACAATAGGCGCACCGCACCATAGGGCGCGGCGTACATTTTGGAGAAAATTTAAGACTTTTAGTTGCGCCTCATGGTCGTGAAAATACGGTACATTTTAATATGCATTTGCCATAAGTATGTATCCATTATTGATGGGTTTGTTTGGTTTGGTTACAGGTGCTGAAACAGAATCCGTTCTGGTGGACTCACCAGCGACACGATGGCAAACTTTGGAATCTAAACAATTACCGCACAGACATGATCCAGGCCCTGGGTGGTGTGGAGGGCATCCTGGAGCACACCCTCTTCAAAGGCACTTACTTCCCCACTTGGGAGGGTCTCTTCTGGTGAGAACACTTTCATAATGAGAATGGTGGTGGTGTGTGCTACTTCTTGGATTAAATATTGTAAATAATGACACTAAAGCGCATACCTTTGGCATATTTGGATTCCTTTTACCAGATTCTTCCTGTGGTATTCAGTGAAAATCTTACATCTTTTCTGGATCTCTAATTCTTTCATGATTTTTTTTTTTTTTTTTGGAATTTAGGGAAAAAGCCAGCGGCTTTGAGGAGTCCATGAAGTGGAAGAAACTGACCAATGCCCAGAGGTCCGGTCTCAACCAAATCCCCAACCGTCGTTTCACACTGTGGTGGTCACCAACCATCAACAGAGCCAACGTCAGTAAAACCTTCTTTTTGTTAACGCACCTCTTTCCAGATATACTGCTGCTGGGGGAAATAATTAATATACTAACATTGATCCTCCTGTGTTTTAGGTGTACGTCGGTTTCCAGGTGCAACTTGACCTGACTGGAATTTTCATGCACGGCAAGATCCCCACACTGAAGATCTCCCTCATCCAGATCTTCAGGGCTCACTTGTGGCAGAAGATTCACGAGAGCATTGTCATGGATCTTTGTCAGGTAGGTGTGATTTGTCACCTTGTTATGAACTACTTTGTTAGCCGTCCATCAACATACATACTTGGAGTAACTTCTTACGCTGGGTTGTTACTTCTGTTTTACAGGTGTTTGATCAGGAGCTTGATGCTCTTGAGATTGAGACCGTACAGAAAGAAACCATCCATCCCAGGAAGTCATACAAGATGAACTCATCCTGCGCCGACATTCTCCTCTTTGCATCGTACAAGTGGAATGTCTCACGGCCATCTCTGCTCGCTGACTCCAAGTATGATTTTATTTCTACAAAATTAACGTAACCTCTGGGCACACCTAGGTGTCTTTGGTTGGTGGTCTCCCGTGGTTTCAACGTTTGTGGTTTCCTCCTGCAGGGATGTGATGGACAGCACCACCACTCAGAAGTACTGGATAGACATCCAGTTGCGGTGGGGTGATTATGATTCCCACGACATCGAGCGCTATGCCAGGGCCAAGTTCCTTGACTACACCACAGACAACATGAGCATCTACCCCTCACCCACTGGGGTGCTCATTGCCATTGACTTGGCTTACAACCTTCACAGGTATGCTCAATTCAACAGCATTTTTTTTTTGGACTTGGTGCAGTCCTCAAGTTAACCAAGCTCATGTCTCTTCCCAGTGCCTATGGTAACTGGTTCCCTGGAAGCAAGCCTCTGATCCAACAAGCCATGGCTAAGATCATGAAGGCCAACCCAGCCCTGTATGTGCTCAGGGAGCGCATCCGCAAAGGTCTGCAGCTGTACTCCTCCGAGCCCACTGAGCCGTACCTGTCCTCGCAGAACTACGGTGAACTCTTCTCCAACCAGATTATCTGGTTTGTGGACGACACCAACGTGTATCGTGTCACCATTCACAAGGTACACGCTGCTTGCAAACCTTGTCAATTGGTTGTTGGGGATGTACTTTCAAAGCACTGAAACAATTCTTTTCTGTTTATTTCAGACATTTGAGGGTAACTTGACCACAAAGCCCATCAACGGGGCCATTTTTATCTTCAACCCAAGGACAGGTCAACTCTTCCTCAAGATCATTCACACATCTGTGTGGGCTGGACAGAAGCGTCTGGGACAGGTGCGGTCCTGCTCCATCTCCAGTCACTTTTTAAGAATATCTGCAAGACCTTCAAATGTTTCAATCTATGGTGGTGGCACTTGCAAACGTTGCTTCCCTCCTAACGTGGACCGTCTCTGCAGCTGGCCAAATGGAAGACAGCTGAAGAGGTTGCCGCCCTGATCCGCTCCCTGCCAGTGGAGGAGCAGCCCAAGCAGATCATCGTCACCAGGAAGGGCATGCTGGACCCGCTGGAGGTGAGAGGTTTCTCTGACAGTAAACTGAGTCATTAAGGCGTGGGTCTTTTTTATGTTCCTGAAGGTTAAACTCCTGTTTGCGACGCTGTTTGTGCTGCACAGGTTCACTTGCTGGACTTCCCCAACATTGTGATCAAAGGCTCAGAGTTGCAGCTGCCCTTCCAGGCTTGTCTGAAGGTGGAGAAGTTTGGAGACCTCATCTTGAAGGCAACAGAGCCTCAGATGGTCCTGTTCAACCTTTACGACGACTGGCTCAAGACCATCTCGTCTTACACGGTGAGTTTGACCCTGATCACTCCAGTAACAGACTGGGATCCTAGCTGAACACGAGGCTGCGCCTGTTTGGGAACATCACCTTATTTCTTGCATTTAAATAGTTTGTTTCTGGTGTTCTGTTTTTAGGCCTTCTCGAGGCTCATCCTGATCCTCAGAGCGCTTCACGTGAACAACGACCGTGCGAAGGTGATCCTGAAACCCGACAAGACGACCATCACCGAGCCCCATCACATCTGGCCCACGCTCACCGACGAGGAATGGATCAAGGTCGAAGTGCAGCTCAAAGACCTCATCCTGGCAGATTATGGCAAAAAGAACAAGTAAGTGATCTGGAAGGTTCTATTTTCACTGGAAGCAAAACATGAAGCCGGAATTATATTTGGAACTCTCCTCTTCTCACTTCTCCATCCAGCGTGAACGTGGCTTCTCTGACCCAGTCTGAGATCCGAGACATCATCCTGGGAATGGAGATCTCCGCTCCATCGCAGCAGCGCCAGCAGATCGCCGAGATTGAGAAGCAGACCAAAGAGCAGTCGCAGCTCACGGCCACGCAGACGCGAACGGTCAACAAGCACGGCGACGAGATCATCACCTCCACCACCTCGAACTACGAGACCCAGACCTTCTCTTCCAAGACCGAATGGAGAGTCCGGTACGCTGAGGGATTTGATTCCAGCGGTTTTAAACGAGTCTCGCGATGAGACGTGAGCATGGCGGCTAACTGGAGCGACCGTGTCGTGTTCCCCCCACAGAGCCATATCTGCCGCCAACCTCCACCTCCGGACCAACCACATCTACGTGTCTTCTGATGACATCAAGGAGACGGGCTACACGTACATCCTGCCCAAGAACGTCCTCAAGAAGTTCATTTGCATCTCAGATCTGCGCGCACAGGTATGCGGGGGGGCGGCCACGTTGTCCCGGGTCAGCTTCCTCGAGCGACTCTGGCCGCTGGTATCTCAACTCCTCCTCGGCCCTAACGTCCTCTTCCTCTCCTTGTTCCTCCAGATTGCGGGCTACCTGTACGGCACCAGCCCCCCAGACAACCCTCAGGTGAAGGAGATCCGCTGCATTGTTATGGTGCCCCAGTGGGGAACGCACCAGACGGTCCACCTGCCCAATCAGCTGCCGGGTCACGAGTACCTCAAAGTAAGGGAACCAGCTTAACGCTGGGCTCTTCTCAGTCGTTCTACGGCAGGGGCGTCAAACCGGTTCCACAAAGGGTGGTTCGGCTGCAGGTTCTTGTTCCACCAATAAAGCTCACCCAGTTTGACCAGTCAGCTGTTGAAGACTCAGATGAGTTGATTAAATGAGTCCAGTCTGGTGGAACCGGTTTGACACCTGTGTTCTACGGCGTCACGGTTGTGAAGGTCCCGCTCGTTTTTTGTCCTACTAACGGTCTTCTTTTCCTACCACCACAGGAAATGGAGCCCCTGGGCTGGATCCACACGCAGCCCAACGAGTCCCCTCAGCTCTCCCCCCAGGACGTCACCACGCACGCCAAGGTCATGGCCGACAACCCCTCCTGGGACGGAGAGAAGACCATCATCATCACATGCAGGTCTGTTCCGCGCCTCGCGCCCTAAGTGTCCGACCGTCCGCCGAGCGCAACTCGAACTGACTCTTTTCTTTTTTTTGCGCCCTGCAGCTTCACGCCGGGGTCGTGCACCCTCACGGCGTACAAGCTGACTCCCAGCGGCTACGAGTGGGGCCGCCAGAACACGGACAAGGGCAACAACCCCAAAGGCTACCTGCCCTCCCACTACGAGAGGGTGCAGATGCTGCTGTCCGATCGGTTCCTGGGCTTCTTCATGGTGCCTGGACAGGGTTCCTGGAACTACAACTTCATGGGTGAGCACATGTGAAACCGCATTTGCATGCGCCGGACGCATTTGCGAATGCAAAGTGCACGGGGGGAAGGGGGAGTTCAGCCGAATAACCGTGGCCTGTTCTGTTTTCCGTCCCGCCGCAGGCGTGCGCCACGACCCCAACATGAAGTACGACTTGCAGCTGGCCAACCCGAAAGAGTTCTACCACGAGGTCCACCGGCCCTCGCACTTCTTGAACTTCGCCTCGCTGCAGGAGGGAGAGATCTACAACGCCGACCGCGAGGACATGTACGCCTGAGCGCCCGCGCCAGAATCATGTGGGATCAGTCCGACGAGCGGCCCCTGTAATATTTGTGACGAACACGACGCTTGTTCTTTGATCTGTTTTGAAAAAGGCTCCAGGATCTTTTTAGTTTTTCTTTTTCGTCTTTCTCTGCAAATGTTGTCATTCACCGTAGCCAGCGACACTTTTCCATTTTGTGCGTAGTTTCTTATACACTTGCTTCAGTGTAATATTTGCTCATGTTAAATTTAACGGTAAGACGGCCTCACAAGCGGCTTCGGGAAGAAAACTGAAATCGAAAGTTGTATTTTACCTTCCAAGTTGTACCCCGTGACACATCAAACTGGGTTTAAATAAAGATTTTTTTTTTACAAACAGACGTGGCGTGATGTGGCGTAACTCTGCTCCCGTCGTAAAGCTATAAAGCGAGTTTATTTCCCGTCGGGGGGAGTTCGCGTTTGCTCGTTTCCTCTTTTAAAGGGCAGAAGCGCTCGCGACCGACCGACCTCGTTCCAGCCCCGCGGTCGCTCGCGCACGAGGTCGGCGTCGATCGCGGCGCTCGAACCCGACTTTTAACGCTCCGGTGACTCCGGCCCGCTTCTGCGGCGCGGCTCGCACGCGCGCGCGCACGCCCACGTGCGTGTGTGTGCGCGCCTTGCTGGATGAGCATTGGCCAGGAGAGTGGGAGGATCCCGCCCAGCGCCGCTTGTGCTCGGAGCGGTCGGACCGCTTCTTCACTAAGCTGCTGCGGCTGCTGTTGTTGTTGCTGTTGTTGTTGTTGTGGTTGTTGTTGTTGTTGTTGTTGTGGTTGTTTGACCGTGTTCCGGGAGCCCGGATCAAAGCGCCGCCCTTGATCCGCCGCCGTCTGCCTTTGATCTCCGCCATGGGCGCGCGCCGGCGGCTGTAGCCATGGAGCAGCCCGAGGAGCGGCCCGGGGGCTGCTTCCACCGGCCGCCGTCGGCTCTGACCGTGGACGACGTGTACGAGATGGCCAAGGCGATGGGCGCCGACGTGGAGCGGCTGGTGGACGGGCGCGGGGGCGCGGACGGCGTGGCCGCGCTGGTCTCCAAGACGGTGAAGGTGCTGGAGCTGCTGGAGAGCTTCGCCTCCAGGAACGGCGCGCACAAGCAGCGGGAGGACGAGCTGCTCAAGACCTTCGAGAGCCTCCAGCAGCAGCAGCAGCAGCAGCAGCAGAGGCGGCTGGAGAAGGAGGCGGAGGACGGGGGCGAGCGGCGCCGCGCCCGGGTGAGCCCCGCGGGGGTCCGCGCCCGGCGTCGTTGCGGCGCTATTACGCGTTTACGCACGCCCGTGGCCGCCGTGCGCCCTAAGGTGCAGCGGTGTGGGTGGGGGGGGGGTCGCCTTGTGCGGACGTGTTTAGGTGCACACGCGGCGTCTTTAAAAGAGGTTTTTAAAGTCAAGGTGGAAAGGTGGGTCTCCCGTGACGTCACAGTCGAGCGGGGTTAGCGTGGGTTAGCGCGTGAAGCTAACACGTTTGACTATACAATATTTTACTTTATATAAAAATGCCTTTTAACATAAATAAACAGTTGAGAGGAAGAACATAGGTCCGGCGTGTGTAGCACAGTTCCAAATGACTATAGTTGTGGCCACTAATATGTTTAAATGAAACAGTCGACAGTGTTGTTTGTTCTGTGCTGTTTAATTAACATAATGGACTATTTAATGTTCTTTAATCATCCATGTTCTGCATAATGTATCATGTTAGAGTCACAGCCTGTTCTTTCTTTAATTAATCATCCATAAGGTCAATTTGGACTTCCTGAGGGCAACATTAACACTGAAAATGAGACGTTCATCAAGGCTGAAATGGTGGTTTGGTGTGACAGAACTGTAGCAGTGTTGGGAGCTTTGACTATTTAACATTTGTTTTTACAAATGACACGCATGTTATTTGCCGTTATTTAAGAAGAAGCATTGTGCTCAGGAAGTAAACAAGCAGAATTCCTCGAGCTCATTTTCCACAATGCTTTCAACCAAACATCTGCATCTACTCAAGAATGAGACACACCCGCTTGGACTCAGCCCACGTGCGTAAAGCACTTGTGTGCTCAAGAGATCGGAAGCGGAACGTCGAACATCGGCGTCTGCCGGGGGGGGGGTCCACCGGTTCACGTCTCCGCGTTCTTGTCTGCAGGAGCTGCAAGAGACGGAGCATCAGTGGAGGAGAAGGTGTGAGGAGCTGCAGGTCCAGGTCCAGCAGCTCCAGGAGGACAGGACCGAGCTCCAAGACAGGCTGAAGGGCAACCATGCGCAGGAAGGTACGATCACCCCCCCAAACCTCAAATATGAAAGCGTCAAATATCACGCTACAGGGTGAACAGGAAGTCTTCGTGTAGCCTAAACAGAAAAGTGCTGACGTTATTTAAAAGAAAGCGAGAGTCAGTTTCTTTCACATTCGCTGCACGCAGCGGGGACATCAGTCAGAGGGGGATGTGTTATAACACTGTAATGACCTTTATTATTCTGCACAAAACCCCCCCCCCCGTGGGATCAGTGCAGAGCAGCTGAAGGGAAAACAACTTTGTGTACAACAGGAGCCATTGTTGCACCAGAATGTTGCGGATTATTGTGCGTTAGCGCACGACAGGTCACGACACACCCGTTACCACGGTTCCCGGCCGTTGCCGAGGCTGGGCGAGGAGGCCCCCGGATTCATCCGGCCCCCAACCGACACTTTCTCTCCGCCGTGTCGTCCCCGCTCTTGAGTCACGCCGGTGCCTTCGCCCTCCGCCTTCTCGCTCGTCGTCACACGGAGTGGGACGGGACACGGAGCCGAGGCTCTCGGGAGAGACGCCTGACGAGGAATCCGCGGCATTCCGTCCGTGCTCGCCGAGCAAAACGTGTGCGTGCGCGCGCGGGCGCGTAAGAATCTCAGCACGGAGGCGCTTTTGCTGCTTCACTGGTTTGTCTGAACATGCAGTAGGGAGACGGCGTCTCTGGTTTTGTTTGCTCTGGCTTCGGCTTACGGAGGACTTGAATGCCTCCACGTCTTTGGTCCAGAGAACGAAACCTTGTTTGACCTTTGGGTCGACTAAAGGTTTGTCTGAAGATTAAACACACACACACTGCGCTGGGAACAGCATGAAAAATGTTACAATGATAATCCTCCCTCTGGGGAAATATCTGTTCACGTCCAATAGAGAGTATTGTTGAAACTCACTCATCTGCACGTGTGTGTGTGTGTGTGTGTATGTGCAGACCGCGTCCAGAGGCAGGAGCGAGAGGTGATGTTGAAACTGAAGGAAGTGGTGGACAAGCAGAGGGATGAACTGCGGGCCAAAGTTCAGCAGATCACCACCATCTCCAAGGAGGTGGAGGCGGTAAGGACATAAAAACACGTGTATGTGTGTATGTGTGTGTATGTGTGTGTGAGTGATCAGCCTTCACCCGTTGACACTGGGAAACTCCGTAAACTCGCGATGCACTTTCACTGTCTTGTATTTGCTTTAAGTTCTGGGAGAAAGAGTGTGACACACACACACACACACACACACACACACACACACACACACACACACGTATGTTCCCTGCTGAGCTCTGCTGCATGTTCACTGCAGGGCCGGGAGCGCTTTAGCTCTGAGACACAGACGAGAGATTATCCACGTGAGCTGTAATTAAGCTGCGAGTCTGGACACAGCTCCCACACACACACACGCAGGCGCACACGCGCGCACGCACACACTCACAGTGTGTGTCTGTCTCGCGCTGGCACATGATTTTAATAGCAGTCATAACTGGGTGGGTCTCTGGAGCAGCTTTGTTTAGTCTGTTGACCCGAGCGGACGACCGAAACACGCACACACACACACACACACACTCCGAACAGGCCGAACTCAGTCAGCCCTTTTCAGCCAAAGGGATGCTTCACATTTTTCTCCTTAAATAAATAAATAAATAAATAGATAGATAGATAGATAGATAGATAGATAGATAGATAGATAGATAGATAGATAGATAGATAGATAGATAGATAGATAGATAGATAGATAGATAGATAGATAGATAGATAGATAGATAGATAGATAGATAGATAGATAGATAGATAGATAGATAAAGGCACTTGTGTGGAGGTTGTGTCACCCCCCCCCCTTCCCCCAGACTCCTGCTCCACGTCCCAGCGGCGCTCCGTGGTTTTAGAGTTGCGTTGTGATGAAGTCACGGAGGGCTTTATTGTTCGGGAGGCTGGCTCGGCTCGAGTCCCCGAGTCACGACCCCTCGCTCCGCTGTCTGCAGCTCCAGGAGCAGCTGGAGCGCTTCATGAAGATGAACACGGAGCTGCGCCACAAGCAGAACGTCCTGCAGGCCCAGCTGAGGAGCTCCGTGGAGAGGAAGGCCGACATGGAGGCCGACCTGAAGGAGAAGAGCAGGGCCATCGAGCGCCTGAGCGAGCGGCTGCACGGGACCGACGGCGGAGACTCCGTACGGCCCCTCCCCCTCGCCTTCAAACCCCGCCCCCCCACCGAGATGTCGACCTGTAACCCTGGCTCTTCTCTCCCGTCAGTCCAGCCCTCACCCGTCGGCGCCGGCCTCCCTCGACCAGTCGGCGGGAGAGCGGAAGAATCCGGACCAGCCGTGCTTCACCAAGAAGGAGGTGCGCGACATCATCTTCGAGAGGAACGAGCTGAAGACCAACCTCTTCCTGGTGCAGGAGGAGCTCAGCTACTATCAGAGGTGAGCCGGCCCCGGCCGCCCTCCGTCCCCGCCCGCTCGCCGCCCCAGCGCTCCGGGCCTTGATCCCGGGTTGGGGTTTTCCCCGTTGCGCGCAGGGAGATCCTGAGCGAGGAGAGGTGTCCGGGATTCCTTTTGGAAGCCGTCCGGTCCGCCATTAAGAAGAGGAGGAGGGTCATCAAGGCCAAGATGCTCGGGATCCCCGCCAACGACTGCAGCAGCAGGTGCGTGCGTCGCGCCCCGCGCTCAGGAATTCTGGGAAATCTGAAAAGCCTAGGCACTTTGGGAAAGCGTGGTGTTGAGGGAAAGGCTTTTAGAAACCCTGGGTCTTAAAATAGAAGATCCTGGGCTGGGAAGTGGTCTAAAAATACCCTTGTGGGAACCTTTTTCCTTATTTATTTCTCCTTACAGCGATGACGAGGACAGGGCGTCGCTGTTCGGGAGCACAGAGGTGGACGGCGTGGACAAACCTTCGGAGTCGCGCATCAGAAACCTGTGAGTCGTCTCTCTCCTCGTCTCGCTTGTATCTCAGCGTCGCTCCCGGACGCTTCACGGAGGGAGAAGAGACACGGAAGAGTCGCTTCAGAGACAGAACCGTCGCCCTCTCGAGTGAACGTCCTAATTTTAGTCGGCCTGACGCGGAGATCAGACTGGTGTCGGATGTTTTCTCCAGAGATGCCGTGAGAGGACGAGTTTAAAATAGTTTGCTTCAGGCACAGAGACAATTGATCAATCAATCAATCAATCAGTCTTTATTTATATAGCGTCTTATACAATCAAAATAGTTTCAAGGCCTTTCCAGAACCCCAGGGCCTAACCCCAGACAAGCAACAGTGGCAAGGAAAAACTTCCCTTTAACAGGAAGAAACCTTGAGCAGGACCAGGCTCATGTATGGGGACCCTCCTGATGATGGACAGATGGGTAGAGAGAGAGGAGAGGGGGAGGAGAGGAGACAAGAGAAGGAGGGGGACAGGAGAGGGAGAGGAGAGGCACAGAACACAGAAACACACACAAAAACACAAAATACACCATACAACGGGTCAGCGGGCCAGAGGTCATCAGGCAGCTCCGAAGGTGGCGATACCTGTAAATAAATAAATAGGAGAGGGGGGGGCAGAAAAACTACATGGGAATCAGCATAAGTAGTCTGCTTGATGAGGTGATGAGGAGGAGGAGAGGAGAGGAGAGGAAACCAAACCATGACCAGTGGGGTGACAGAGGCCTGTCAGGTGATCATGTTTCTGGACCCTCAGCCTCGGCCTATAGCAGCATAGCTGAGATGTGAGCTAACGATTAGACGACCCCCCAAGTATGATCATTAGTCTATCTATGATAGTAACTGAACTACAGAATTAATAACAATAAGCTTTTTCAAAGAGGTAAGTTTAAGTCTGATCTTAAAGTAGAGATGGAGTCAACCTCCCGTACCTGGACAGGGAGCTGGTCCCATAGCAGGGGGGCCTGCTAGCTAAATGCTCGGCCCCCCAATCTACTCCCAAAGAAAACAGATTCCACAGGACAGATGTCCTGAGATGAGACACACACCCACACACCCACACACACACACACACACACACACGGGGATTACTCCTGAATCTCATTCTAAAAGCTGATTATTGTTCCATTTCCGTGCACTATTCCACCTTTAATTGTTCTATAAACAGTAGATGTGTTCCGAGATAATTCAGGGTGGTTTATGGAAGACACAACATGTCCCAGCTAAAAGCCTTTAATATCAAAATGTGCCGCTCCCTGCTGATGCCCTCGCCGTCCCACAATCCCCGTCTGACAATCCCCGGCCTATATTTAGCTGTAATCCCTGGTTTCCAGTCTGACCCCAGGTCTGTCTTTCCCACACTGTCGCCGCAGCTTTGGCTTCCTGACCTGGTCCGGGAGCGGGCGGAGCCCCCCCCCCCACATGAGCAGCTCCGCCTCCGCCTGGGAGATCATCGGAGACTCGGAGGCGGGAGATGATGACGCCGGGCAGGGCGCGTCCTCGTGAGCGCGGCGCGTGAACCCTGGCGGATCCCCTCGTCCCTCAGGCTCAAACTCGTCCTCAGAGAGTCGTGGAAATAAGAGGCGAACACTGGCATGACCCCCCGTGTGTTTATAGACGCTGTGTGCGTCTCAACAGCAAGTCAGTTTTTAAAAATAATTTTCTTTCACCTGTTTTACAGAACGTCATCCTCACCTCACAGTACCTGATGTTTAATCCAAAAAGATATTTAACTCTGTTTTAGTGTTTTAAATTACCAGTACACAATTTATCAAAATATCAACAGGGATACTTTTTAATTCACTACTAAATAGATGTTTTTGTGTGATTTAAGTATTAAAACAGTAATGTGTTCTTCCTTCTGACAAAACACCTATAAAAAGTGAAAGAGAAACTATTTATTTGGCTTTCTAAAGCTTTAAATAAAACCAAAGACGCTTACACGGTGTGGTTCACCTATCCACCACAAGGGGGCATTGTTTCACTTTAAATGCTTAGACGTTGCAATCTCATTCTCTTATTGTTCAGTTAATTTTAATGAATGTGCCTTAACTGTAATTAAGCTTGTCTTGCTTGTTTGACCTTTTCTTCCATTGAGCCAAAGTCTTAGGTAAACATGTGTTTATTATTTCTGACGGTGGAGCCATAAATGGCTGTGAGTGTTCTTCCTGTGAGGGGAAGCCCATCTGCCCTGGCTGGCGCGCTCTCGTTTCTTTATTTTAAAGGGAAATTATACATTTCTTTCTGGAAATGAGAACTATTGTACGTAGGGAGATCACAGCTGTGTTTCCTCTAAATGTGTGGTCGCAGAGAGATCACTAGTTTTCTATTTGCTGCCAAGTGTATGACCTAACACTGACTTTCTCCTAAATGTGTTTATTTTTTTAGCATGTTTTAAATGAAAAGTATTTGCTTCTTAAAGCAGTTTTGACGGTATTTCCATGTGATCAGGATTATTAGACTTGGATTTTCTCTGCTAGTAAGATTTCACGAATAAAAAGGAATCTCTGAAAGTCAAAGCTCAAATTCAACTCTGTATTTTTCGCGCACAATCCTCGAGGAAAATGACCAATAGTCAGAAAATAGATATGAACAGACATGACGTCATCATCTTTGCTCTGACTCGGTGGACTTATGAGGGGGACCAAGGCCTTCTTCAACACGTCCTGTGTGACTGCCAACAATAGATTCTGGGGAAAAGGCTGACATTGGAGGTGTGTGTGTGTGTGTTTGAGCGAGCGCTCAACCATCTTTAAAATGTTCTGTGCGTCGCTGAATAGCAGGAAGCTGCTCTGACTTCCCCAGGAAATGGGAAGAGGAAACCCGGGGACGAAGGCTGCGTTGGAGGTGCAAGACAACTCGGGACAGACGGGAGAGGGGGGGGGACGGAGGGACGATGGACAGACGCTGGCTCTCAAAGGACATCTGATTTTAAGGGGAATAAGTTCAGAGGGGCGATCCGGCCTTAGAACTGGAGGCAAAGTAGATCCTGACTGGTTTTCCTCTGGAATTTCGATGAGATGACGCTCCTCCTCGGCGCGCTGGGTGTTCTGCTCTGCTGCTCATTGTCCTCCTCAAACACTCTGGATCCTGCTGGGAAAAACGTCTGCCGTGGAATCAGGTACAGAGAACTTCAGCTTCACTTGATCATCAACACTTAAAGAGCGGAGAGCAGAAGATTGTCATGAAGTAGAGTTTTACACAGACGTGTGTGTGTGTGTGTTTATATCTATATGTACATACACAACACCACACTATCTATCTATCTATCTATCTATCTATCTATCTATCTATCTATCTATCTGTGTGTCTATATACATATGTATATGCACATATATACACATATATGTGTACGTGTGTGTATACCTACAGTCTCTATACGTGTACGTTATATTTTTCCTTACATTATTATTAAAATCATTTTCCTACAGTGATCATCCTGATCTGTAGTATCCAGATGATTCCCATATTTGAGTTTTCCGGTCTTGTCTGCTGGTATCGGGTATTCCTTTCTTGTTGTCACATCTGATGATATCTGACGTAAACAGGGACCCCTCCACGCTGGTCTGCTGCACTGGATGGCGTCAAGACGGAAAAGAGTGCTCCACACGTGAGTCAGCCCCGATTGACCGAGGGGGGCCTTTCCGGGCCCCCCACGTTTCCGAGTGTTTTGGTGCTGACCTGCGCACGCGTGCGCCTGTGTGTGGGTGTGTGTGTGTGTGTGTGCAGCTGTGTGTGAGGGTGAGCAGGCCTGCCTGAAGGAGGAGATCTGCGTGTATCCTGGAGTGTGTCGCTGCCCAGCGGGCTACTATGGAGCTCACTGCAGAACGCGTGAGTCAGACACAAGTCTCTCTGACGCCTCCTGAACTTGACCCTCAAGTATTCGATCGTTTAACCTCCTCAGACCTGGCGTCCACATATGTGGACATTAGATGTTGGGTCACCTATCATATAAAAGCTAATTCTTCTTAGTACGGGGCCAAATGTCCACACACATGGACCCATAAACATTATATTGTTACACATTTAGATTGATTGTCCCTGTATGTGGACATCATTGTCCCCAAAAACCACTTGTTTAAAATATTGTTAAAACATGATTCTCAGTCTTTATACTTATCAGGTCCCAATAATCCTGAATAGACATGTTAAGAATGTATATCAGAAAAGAGCTGGGGTCTCAGGAGGTTAAAGCAGGGGTATCCAACCTCCTCTCCAGAGGGCCGTGAGGCTGCAGGTTCTGGTTCCACCAGTCCAGCTCACCCAGTTTGACCAGTCAGCTGTGGAAGACCCAGATGAGTTGATGAAGTGAGTCCAGTCTGGTGCTGCTGGGTTGGACCAGAACCTGCAGCCTCACGGCCCTTTGTGGGAGAGGTTGGAGACCCCTGGTTTAAAACCTCGAGGGGCTTCCACGCCTGCAGCGTTCCACACCTCCGTGCAGCACTTCCCCGCACTCATTCGTCTGTCCGCCGCCTCCGCCAGGCTGCCCCCCCGCCCTCTGGGCCCCCGACTGCCGCCGGGTGTGCCGGTGCTACCCCGGCGGCCGGTGCCACCCGGCCACGGGCGAGTGCACCTGCGACGCCGAGCGCTGGGGCCCGCTCTGCAAGCACACCTGCAACTGCAACCAGCGCGGCCGCTGCCACCCGCTCCACGGCAACTGCACCTGCAACAAGGGCTGGTGGAACCCCACCTGCTCCAAGCCGTGCCAGTGCGGCGGCAGGGGGTCCCTGGGCCCGGCCTGCGACCAGATGACCGGCCGCTGCCAGTGCCAGAGGGGCCACTGGGGCCCCAAGTGCCTCTTCACGTGCAGCTGCTCCACGTCGCCGTGCAACCAGCGCACGGGGGCGTGCGAGTGCGAGGCGGGCCGGTGGGGCGCCGACTGCAAGGACCGCTGCGGCTGCGACCTGAGGCACAGCACCTGTGACCCCAAGGGGGGGGCCTGCTTGTGCCACCCGGGGTACCGGGGCCCCTCCTGCAGTCTGGTCTGCGAGCCGGGGACGTACGGGAGCGGATGCAGGTCGAGGTAAAGCGATTCACTTAAATATAAATAATAAATAGATATACTTTGACGACATATCTAGATTCCTTGACCATGAAAACACACCCTTACGAAGTGGATTCGAGTGTGTGTCGTTATTCGTTCAGAAGTTATTACTGAAAATCTCTTTTTAGGTAATGGCGGTTTTCTTCTGGACATAGCTCCTAAAGTATTAAAGCTAGGACAAATCCGTTGATGTACTACAGATGTGGAATTGACTCAGCTACATGACGGCGCTCGTTAGAAATGTCTACCTCTAATATAAAAGGCACAGTAGGCCACAATATAAGAGCATCCCCGTTTTTTATATAAATTGCAATAAACTCCGTCTTCTGGATCAGATCCAGATGAGCCTTTGGAATATGATAGAGGATCCCATTGTCCATCCTTGAGTCACATCTCATGGGGTTTGGTCAATAATTAACCCAGATATTGAGAAACAACATTTTTGGCCGCATTTACCACAATGTTAACGAACATTTCAAAGTGATCCAGAATCCAGGATTTCTACCGGATCACCCCCAAAATGAAACCAGTTCTTCCTTTTCACATTTCCAACAAATCCTGAAAATTTCATCAAAATCGGTGCATAACTTTTTGAGTGATGTTGCTGACAGACAGACAGACAGACAGACAGACAGACAGACAGACAGACCACAACCTCCTTGGCGGAGGTAACAAACAACACAAAACTACACAAAACAACACGCGCCGTGTTGTGGGCCGTGTGTGTGTCTTCAGGTGCGGGTCGTGCCGGGGGGGCCTCCCCTGCTCCACCACCGACGGCGCCTGCGGGGGCTGCGGGCCCGGCTGGAACGGCACCCGGTGCGACCGGCCCTGCCCGCCCGGTTACCACGGAGACGGGTGCCGGCACGCGTGCCCGCGCTGCGGGGGCGGGGCTCCGTGCGAGCCCGTGAGCGGGAGCTGCGGGGGGTGCGACCCCGGGTGGAGCGGGCCCAGGTGCGTGACGGGACGCTCTGCCGCTGGTGTGCGATCGTCATTTAATGACGTCGTTGTAAAGCGCTCTCCTGACCCCCCCGACCCGTCGTAAATGTGCCCCCTCGCCAGGTGTGAGCAGCCCTGCGCTAACAGGACCTTTGGAGGGGGCTGCAGCTTCCTGTGCGGCCCTTGTTTCCATGGCGACTGCCACCACGTGACAGGAAGATGCGTCTGTCAGCCAGGCTTCCAGGGAGAAAGGTGATTTTTTTTTTTTTTTTTGGGTGTCATCATACTTTGGTTCACACACACACGCACGCACGCACGCACGCACACGCACGTTCATTAGAAGCTGTGATTTCATGATGTGTCCATGTTTGTCCAGCTGCAACAGCAGCTGTCCTCTCCTACATTTTGGGCCGAACTGTTCCTCCACCTGTGACTGTGGGGAGGGGGTCAACTGCAACCCAGTCACTGGGGCCTGCCCCAGCAGTAAGTCCACCCGTCCATCCATCCATCCATCCATCCATCCACCCATCATCCATCCACCCATCCATCATCCATCCACCCATCCATCTACCCATTCACCCATTCACAAATCCACCCATCCATCCACCCATCCATCAATCAATCAATCAATCAATCAATCAATCAATCAATCAATCAATCAATCTTTATTTCTATAGCGTCTTATACAATCACAATAGTTTCAAGGCTCTTTCCAGAACCCCAGGGCCTAACCCCAGACAAGCAACAGTGGCAAGGAAAAACTCCCCTTTAACAGGAAGAAACCTTGAGCAGGACCAGGCTCATGTAGGGGGACCCTCCTGATGATGGACAGATGGGTAAAGAGAGAGAGAGGAGAGGGGGACAGGTAGAGGATAGAACAGGTAGAGGGTAGAACAGGTAGAGGGTAGAACAGGTAGAGGATAGAACAGGTAGAGGATAGAACAGGTAGAGGATAGAACAGGTAGAGGATAGAACAGGTAGAGGATAGAACAGGTAGAGGATAGAACAGGTAGAGGATAGAACAGGTAGAGGAGAGAACAGGTAGAGGATAGAACAGGTAGAGGATAGAACAGGTAGAGGGTAGAACAGGTAGAGGATAGAACAGGTGAGGATAGACAGGTGAGGGTAGAATAGGTGGGATAGAACAGGTAGGGTGACAGGTAGAGGATAGAACAGGTAGAGGATAGAACAGGTAGAGGGTAGAACAGGTAGAGGATAGAACAGGTAGAGGATAGAACAGGTAGAGGGTAGAACAGGTAGAGGGTAGAACAGGTAGAGGATAGAACAGGTAGGAGAGGAGAGGGAGAGAAGAGGGAGAGGAGAGGAGATCCATCCATCCATTTATCCATCCACCCATCATACCAATCAACAAACAAGAGCCTAAATATTTTAACGTGCAGTGAATAACTCACTGTGTGTGTGTGTGTCTGTGTGTGTGTGTCTGTGTGTGTGTGTGCGTGTGTCTGTGTGTGTGTGTGTGCCTGTGTGTGTGTGTGTGTCTGTGTGTTCCAGGAGTTTCTGTAGTCGCAGCGGTTCTGGTTCCGCTGTTCCTGTTGCTGCTGACTGTTTTATGCTGTTGTTTGTGTTGTGGAAGAGGTCCTGTCGAAGGCAAAGAAAGGTCTTTACCACTCTTACCGGTGGTGACATGAGAACACACACGCACACACGCACACACACACACACACACACACACACACACACACACACACACACACACACATGCATGCGCACACTCAGCAACAGCAACCGCGTTATATAAAATGTGAAAATGGGGTCTGAACCGTTGTATTGGGTAAGGGAATCGTTCTAACGCTGAAGCCGAGCCTCTTTGCGTTGTCCAGGGCAACAGTGGCAGATGGAGACTGGTCAGCTCGGATGAAATACCACGTGTACGGCGTCCTGGCGAACATCGGCGCTGCTCTTCCTTGCATCTCTAACTGGTCCTCCGGTCTGCCCCGGGTCACCGGTCAGTCCCGCCGCGCGCTTTTCAGATGTTCTAATTTCCCGGCTCGTACGATCGCCGACGTGACTGACGAGACGTGGTCGAACCGCCCACAGTCTCTCACCACGACCCCGAGCTGACCTTCAACCACAGCTTCATTGAGCCGCCCTCCTCCGGCTGGGTGACCGAGGGCTCGTCCTTCGACAGCGACGAGGAAGAGGGCGAGGCGCTGTACTGCGTCCCCCCGAGGGAAGGTGAGAAAAGCCCAATCTTCACGTTCAAAGCAAACGCCTCATAATTCCATCGTTTTTTTTTTTTTTCCTTCCCGGGTCTTCACGAAGACATCGAGGCGGTGGCGGGCGGCGAGTTCCAGGAGATGAGCTCCAAATGTAACATGTTCTTAGACCCCACCGGCTTCAGCAGCGAGGACATCAGCTCGCCCTTCAACATCCCTCGCACCTCCAGCATCGCCAAGGCCAAGAGGCCGTCCGTGTCTTTCGCCGAAGGGACCCGCTTCAGCCCCAAGGAGAGGCGCGGCTCCGCCCAGGACGCCGGCGCCCTCGCCGCCCACTCCAGGAGCAAACCCAAGCCCGGGCCGGCGGTGCCCTCCCTCCAGAATCAGGGGGACGTGGCGAGAGGCGGGGAGGAGGGCGAGCCGGGCGAGGAGGAGAGGGAGGACGGCGTGGACGGGAAGGCCCCGGAAAGTCAGGAAGAACAGGAACAGGAAGAGACCCGGACCGCGCCGCAGGGCCGCAGGGGGTCCGAGCGGAGGCGGGCCAATTCCAACGCCGCCGCTCACAAAGCCCCCCAGGTTTCAGCCCCCGAGGCCGCGGCGGGCACCCCAGACAGGGTCACCACCGTCTACGTGACCGTGGGTAAGGCGGGGCGGCCGGGCTGGAGGGCGGAGCTAAACACGGAGGGCCCCGTCCAGGCCATGCTGCGGCGGCTCGGCAGCCTCCAGAGACAGAGGGAGCAGCAGGATTCGGGCAGGCGCAGGCCGAAAACCGCCGACGCCGTCGCCAAGCCCCCCAGGAAGAAGCTGGGGGCGAGGGCCAGCGTGTGGGAGCAGGGCGGGCCCCCCGGAGCGGAGGTCGGCGCCTGCAAGCCCATCAGGAGGAAACAGGCCATGGCCGGCGCCGCTGAGGCCCCGGCTGGGACCGAGCGGCCCCCGAGGCCGCTGTCGTCGATCTTGAAGAGCGTGCCCGAGGCGGCGCCGGCGGAGGCGAGGTCGGGGACGCGGAACGAGGGGGACGCGGACGGCGGCGGTGGCGAACCCGCCCCGGGAAAGGTCGAGAGCAGTTACCTCACCATAGGGCCGGTGGGTGAAGCCGGGAAGGTCCCGGAGGTCATCGCCAACGAGGGGGCGGAGCCCTGCTACGAAAACGTCCTGGTCCAACACTCGTAACGTTGGGGAGAACCAAACACAAGCACAATCACAACCCAGATGGTCCGTTGTATTTGGAGTTCCAACATTTACGCACCAATACCGGAACAATTAATTATAGGATTTTCTTGTTTTTGATCCCTGTAAGGACAGGCCCCGCCCACCAGCGATCACAATAACAAACAGCACATAACACAGATGGACACATGGATGTACTTTACTAATGTGATCCCAAGTATATGCATACATAATAAGTACTGTTATCAAGTTAACTCGGTAATATCTGTCTGGACTGGAGGAAAAAAAAAAGCCATCCTGGCTAGATCCAGGAGAGCAGAAGGTGTGGATATAAATATGTCAGCGTGAATAATGTATCTGAGTAAACCAAACGAGCCCACGGTGGCTGGTGCTTCTGAGTGTATCACATGAGACCAAATAAAAGGTATCAAATTGTGAGTATGAGGCCAAACGTGATTTAGATCCACGAGGGGCTCGAAGCAAAACATCTGTCTGTCGGTAGATCGTACACATATTTATAAGGAACACGATAATAATAAACACACAAAAGTCACACACGGGAGGTAAAACAAGAAGATAAACGTGCAGGTCAAAGGCTGATGTGGGCTCTTTAGATAACATATGTGCTAGTAGTAAGATCAGTAATTTAGTAATGGAATAAAAAAGGGGGTTTCCATCTGAAATACTTGTTTTCTCTGTGGTCGGAAAAACGAGGTCAGCAGCGACGGCTGAACTTCGGCCGGGCTCAGCCGTGTTTGGACTCGGACTGATCTCCAATATTTGCTGAACCCGGGACCGTACAAGTGATCCAAAGTACTCGGACTCGGCTCGGACTACTTCTCCGCCCCGCTGGTGTCCGAGCAGCCCAGCCAGTACTTGGCGATTGACCTGGGGTACGGGGGTACGGCGGGGTCCACCCTCTTGGATCTGAGGTCCACCCTGTAGTATTTATCTAGAGGACAAACACACGAGACAAATCGGTTTACGGATCCTGGGAAGGACTCGGAATGCGTGGGAACGGCTCGTGTTTGTGTTCATGACCCTTGTGTGGTTCAAAGAATTCAACTCGGTTCAACCCTCTTTAAGTAGGACAAGGTTCTCTGGCGCTACCCAATCCCAGAGCCCCAAAACGGATTACCTCCTTTGAAGAAGTAGACGGTCTGTATGGGCTCGTATCCCCGGATGGCGTCCCAGTACAGCCTGTCCCGCCTGGAGTCGTAGTTCCCCCTGTTGTTGCGCTGGTATCCGTCTCTCCGCCGGTCCTGGTCCCAGTCCTGATCCCACATCCTGTCCCAGTCTCGCCCGAGCCTCTCCTCCATTTCCATCCTCCTCTCCGCTAACCTCATGCCCATCTCCATCCCCCTCTCCGCCATCTCCTGGCCCATGTTCATCCCCCGCTCAGCCATGGACCCCCAGAAGGGCGAGCGGCTCTGCCTCCTCCGACCCCACTGCTGGTCCCACTGCTGCCCGTACTGCTGGTACTGCTGGTACTGCTGGTCAAACCTGTAGTCGTTGCGGCGGCGCGGGGGCCTCCAGGACGGGACGTACATTCTCCCGGTCATGACGGCGTCCACCGGAGACCTGAGGCCCTTCCAGTCCCTGTTTATGAAGTGGTGCTTGTCGTGATGCTGAGGCACTAGAAACCACAATATCGACATTAGCCCCTCGGCCACGCCCCCCCCCCGAGCAAGCACAAAGGGTTTTTGGCGGGAGCGCTCACGGTTGGAGAAGAGGTCGCTGAGGAAGTGCTCGTAGTGGTTGTAGTACACGTCCGTGTAGCGCCTGAAGAGCGCGGATGGAGACCTTTCGGACATGGCGATGCACTCCCTGTGAGAAGGCTGGTGCAAGAACTCGTAGGTGTAGTACTGGTCACCTGCAGGGGCCGACACGCTCGCGTTAGGATCAGTGTAAGGGTCCAGACAGCATAACTGAGTGTGTGTCAATCAATCAATCTTTATTTCTATAGCGTCTTATACAATCACAATAGTTTCAAGGCACTTTCCAGAACCCCAGGGCCTAACCCCAGACAAGCAACAGTGGCAAGGAAAAACTCCCCTTTAACAGGAAGAAACCTTGAGCAGGACCAGGCTCATGTAGGGGGACCCTCCTGATGATGGACAGATGGGTAGAGAGAGAGAGGAGGGGAGAGGGTGTGTGTGTTTGTGTGTGCGTGCTTCGGTGGCTGACCTTTGAAAAAGTAGACCTTCTCCCTCCCGTTGTGTCCCGGAGCAGGCAGCGCGAAGGCGGCGTCCAGGTGGTCGGGGATGTTGTCGAAGCCCACGCTGATGTCCCGGGGGTAGTCGTCGTCCAGCACCCCGTTGTCGAACCTCCAGTACTTGCTTCCCTGACGGGGGTTCAGAGCGGTTTAGTACAGGGGGGGTGGGGGAACCCACCGGGGAGGTCGTTTCTTGTGACCCCCTCCCACCTTGAATATGTAGGTCTTTCCTTGGCAGTTGTAGCGGGTGAAGGCGGCGTCGATGGGCCCGCTGATGCCCCACACGTCCTTTATGAGCTTTGGGTAACCGGGGAGAACGGACCTGTGGTCCAGCTCAAAAAAATAGTCCCCTTAAAAAAAACACGAAGAAACGATGATGTCATTGGGAACCGGGACCCGTCAGGGGATGCGGGACGGGTGCGACTCACCTCTGAACGCGAATATGGCGCCGCTCTTCGCTTGCATGAAGGAGTCGAAGGGGCGCCCGCTGCACACCTCAGCGTCGGGGTCGGGGGCCGCGGTGGTGGCAGGGGCGGCGGTGGTCTGGGAGGGCTCCGTCGCACCGGGCCGGACGGCCTCCGGAGTGGGTGTCGGATCCTCGCCCGGGGCGGCCGGGCGCGGGGGCCCGGTCATCTCCAGGGAGCCTCCGGGGCGCCGGCGCGGCCCCGTGGTCTCGAAGTCGGGGGCGGGCGGGCGGGTGGGCCTCTGCTGTCGCCTGCCGGAGGCAGGAGGGGAGCGGGTGGTCGTCTCGAAGAGGACGTCTTCGTCGTCGTCGTCCTCCGCCATCACAAAGGTATCGCCGCGGGCTGGGGGGTACCAGAGATGATGACATCAGCGTTTTCTGACTGTCAACATGGCGGAGGGTTAAAGGGAGGGGGGGTCTTACTCAGCATGCCGCACACGGGCGTGTAGTCGGAGCAGCAGCTGTTGTAGTATTTACACATGGAGTCACACTGGCACGCCTTCTGAGAGTCGAAGCCATTCTCGCAGCGACCCAGACAGGACTCTGGAGGCGGGGGGAGCATCCGAGCATCTGTTTAGCGCGTGTACTGTACGGCCGCCTTCGTTTCCCCGATTGGTTAATTAGCTTAAATTGGATCTAACTGGATTAGCCGCACCACGAGGGTTTGACAGCGCACCAGCCACAAAATGGGGCACTTTGTGCTTCAACTTTAACTGTTGACACGTTGTCGGGAGAAGGAGCTCTGCCTTGATGGTTTCAAATGAAACACTAGCAAAAAGAGATAAAACTAATAGTAAGGGGTGATTTTATCTTTTTTTTTTTTGCAAATGAATGCAGTTTACAGAAACACAGGTCATATCAACTTGCAAATATATAAATTATACAAAAGATTTAATGTTTTATGCACTATTATCAGATCTAAAATCCCGCCCGTATGATTAAACTACTTGTTTTTAATCAAATTGGTGAGATAAATAACGGTTCATGTGATCCTATGCTGTGTTTTTGTAGCCAAAAGACAATAAATATGAAAGTTAGCAGCCTTATCAAATGTGTAACCGTGATTATTAAACCCAAGAAAAGCTAAACTCTTTAAACAGATCTAACTATCTAATTCTAGCTTGAAATCTGGGATCAGTAAGGGATCTATTTTGTCTTCCAGGCTTAAAAAAATGGTTTTCTTACCCTCTTCGGCGGCGGTTAGAGCCAGAAGAGCCCACAGCAGGACGGCCCACGCTCTCATGTTGCCTGCACTGTGGCAGAAGCTGGAATGAGGGAAGCGGTGATGGAGCATGCGTTGGCAGTTATGGGAGACATGTGACAGCGACCCTGCTCCTTTGTTTGCTTTAACCTTGTTAAGCAAAGGCCCTCCAAACTCCGGCAAATAAACAGCGATAAAGGGATCAATGCGCACGTCCCAACAGGCTTGTTTTCTGGGTCCTCCTGGAAAAGAAAAAAGATGACACGGTTACGCAATTTTATGTACAAAAAAAGAAAAATCTAATGACATTAAATACTCTCTCTGACCTCATTAGCAGCAGGCCTCAGGTTGTTTTAGGTATTTTTAACTCTTATCTCAGCTACGCCCTGTTGACTGTCTGCTGGACAGCATCCCTGAAAGTCTTTGCACTGTCGGGCCGAACACGGCATCTCTCAGCTTAGGGTGCGTTCCATCTGAGGAACATGCTCCAGGGCAATGTCTGAGACACCGAAACTGGCTTTTTAAGACTTTAACGTCTATGCACACAAGAACTACTGAGACTCCCGGGATTTTTAAAAAACTAAAGAGATTATTTTACTCGCTTGTTTGGTTTTCTTTGTGGCCTTCTAATCGCTTTGGGCAATGCTGGTTGTGCTTAATGTGCCATATAGAGTATTTTCAACTGCTTGAACGTGAAGACATTATTATCTCTCTAGCAATGTTTTCCTTCTTTGATGGAAAATCGTTCGAAGGTTTTAAATAAAAAAAAAAAACACAGAAAATCTGTACATAATAGAAATCATTTCCATGATATAATTGTCCAGAATTTAAGTAGATTTTTTTCTTTTTCAATGATATTATTCCCCTTCATTTCCAGCACCATTTAAAGTTAAACTGGTCGTATAGGTCGAATAAGGTTAACCAGGTAATAATGAACGGAGTTAAACAGGTAATCGACCCAGTGTGGGTGTGATTCTACAGACTCGCCAGCGGGGGGCGCCCGCTCCCTGTGGTCATGACCAGGACGTGGAGCCGGTGCAGAGACCTTGAGCGGATCCTCGGACACACACACGCGCGCGCACACACACACACACACACACACACACACACACACACACACACACACACACACACACACACACACACACACACAGAACCTGGTCTGCGGACCAAATGATGCGACAGGCCGAGAGACTCCATTGGACACCGGTGATTCTTCTTTTTTAAATACGGACGCTAACGCGGATGTCGCTGGAATCCTTTTTGAGAACAAAGATATTTGGATTGGTGTGAAAATCCAGAGAGAACTGACAGGGCAGTGGGAGGAGGAAAACAATCAATTACAGGGGTTCTTCTCAGGGACAGGGCTCCTTTGCTCTCCGGGATTTTCGCCCGAGGTCCCCCGTGTCTGCATCACAATAATCCATCTGCTCAAAGGAGACAAAGCAGCAGCTGTGCGCCCAAGACGCAGCTCCCGACCGCGTTTGTGTTTGTTTTTCTGCCCCAACTTGAGGTGATGTAATTTCCCTCCGAGCTGTCACTGCTGATTTGCACCAGGAGCCTTGGATGATAGACGCAGGCCTCGTCGACAAGCGGAGCACCAGACGCGATCGCCTCGGTCGATGCTCTTTTCCCTGACGCTCTTCCTGTGGAGGCTCTATCGACATCTCGCCACCATGTTCAGCGCAGAAAGACTCACGGTACCCGATTATGTCAGCCGGCTGCAGAGAGGGAGGCGCGGCTCCGGCTCCGGCTCCAGCTCCGGCGCCGGCGCCGGCACCGGCTCGGGCTCCGGTTGCGCGCCCGACCCCCGAGCCGTGTCGCCGGGCATCGCTGCGGACATCCAGACGGCGCTGGAGACCTCCCTCCCCGCCCTGCGCTCCTCCATCAGGAAGCTGAGGGCGGGCAAAGAGAACGGTCGTTCCGAGGAGACGCGCACGGCCATCGCGGAGATCTTCCAGCTCGTGGAGGAGGCGTGGGTTCTACCCACCGTCGGCCGTCAGGTGGCCGAGGAGATCTGCAACAGGATCCGGCTGGAGGGAGGCCTGGAGCTGCTGCTGCAGCTCCAGCAGACGCCTGACGTGGAGATCACCTATGAGTCTGCAAAACTCCTGGAGCAGATCCTCGTCTCAGAAAACAGGTGATCCATGTTTACAGCAACATACAGGAACACCGACAAGTTCCCAGCGCATCCCACATGCCTGGGATACGGGACATTCCTATGTCTCCATAATTAATTTACCAATCACTGGAAAATCGATCCCAGCCTGGAGGTGTTTTTACTGACTTGTTTTGAATTCCCCTGCTTATTATATAGAACACACAGAAGAGTATTCCACGACTTTGTTGGAAAACTGAAAAATACTTATGATAAAAGATAAATATATGGGGGAAACCCAGGTGTTTGCGGTTCTTTAGTCGATTCGACTCGTGCGTAAATTCCCCAGCACCAAAAAAAACCATCCAAAAACCAAGTTCTGTGTAACTTCTTCCCGCAGAGATTACCTGGCCAGGATGGGCCTGGGGGTGATCCTCAACCTGACCCGACAGCAGGAAGACGCGCAGCTGGCGCGGAGCGTCTCGGGGATCTTGGAGCACATGTTCAAGCACACCGAGGAGACGTCCGTCCACCTCATCTCCAACGGCGCCCTGGACGCGCTGCTCTTCTGGTGCCGCGGCACCGACCCCACCGTGCTGCGCCACTGCGCCGTGGCGCTGGCCAACTGCGCCATGTACGGGGGCCACCGCTGCCAGAGGTGGATGATCGAGAAGCAGGCGGCCGAGTGGCTTTTCCCCCTGGCCTTTTCCAAAGAGGACGAGATCATTCGCTTCCACGCGTGTCTCGCCGTCACCGTGCTGGCGACCAACCGGGAAATCGAGAAGCAGGTGGTGAAGTCGGGGACGCTGGAGCTGGTGGAGCCCTTCATCGCCTCCCTGGATCCCGACGACTTCCTGCGCAGTTTGTTGGACAGCGCCGACTGCATGCAGGGCAAGACGGCGTCCGACCTGCAGCACTTTCTGCCCCTCCTGGACGGCGCCAGGGTGGAGGGCAAGTGCATCGCTGCGTTCTACCTGTGCGTCGAGGCCAGCATCAAGTCCCGCCAACGCAACACCAAGGTGACGACTTCGCGCCATCAGGGTTAGCCCCCAAGCGGGAAGTGAAGCCGCTTGACATCCGTGGTCTCTCCTCTTTCCAAGATATTTCAAGAGATCGGCGCGGTGCAGAGCCTCAAACGGATCGTCATGTACTCCAGCAACGGGACGGCGTCGGGCCTCGCCAAGCGGGCGCTCTGCATGATGGGGGAGGAGGTCCCCAAACGCATCCTGCCGTGCGTCCCCAACTGGAAAACATGCGAGGTGCAAACGTGGCTGCAGCAAATCGGCTTCAGCGCCTTTTGCAACCGTTTCCAGGTACATTTCGCGCTTTTCCACTAAATCTGCTTATTGCACAGAGTCCCTTTAACCCCCCCCGCACCGCAGCAGCACAAAAATGCCTTTTTGTGTTCGTCAGATTTTGCTTTGTCAGGATGAGTCATCTTGTGTCGTGATGAATATTAAGAATGTGTTTTATAGATGAATGTTCTTGACTTAAGTTAACTATGAAAGAAAGAATTGAAGAAAAAAGTAAAGAACAAAGTCCTAGGGGCAGATCAACAGTACATATACACACCTCCATTAATGCCTAAGCATCTACACACACACAAACACATAAATACACACACCGCTACATATGTAAACTCACATTGTTAACATATTTCAACAGCACATGATCTTAATATTAAACAAAATCAACTAAATCTGCCTTCTAGGCTCACGGGGAACCATTCTGAAGTGTGATATCTGAGCGTACATCTGTGTGTGTGTGTGTGTGTGTGTGTGTGTGTGTAAATCTGGCGTGCCGATTAGCGAGACTGGGACACCGCAGCCCCGCCCCGCCCATCCAGCAGCACAGAAAGGCAGAACATCGACTGACCCCCCCCCCCCCGCTGGGTAGAGCAGAGAGACCTTTCACCTCTTTGTTTTTCGACAGGAGCTGCAGGTGGACGGGGACCTGCTGCTGAACATCACAGACCAGGATCTGAGCGCCGACCTGGGCATGACGGCGGCTCTCACTCGCAAGAGGTCAGTGGCGGAATGTCACCCCCCCCCCACCCGTGAGGGCCACGCCCTAAGGCCCTAACGCCCTCCCGTCCCGTAGGTTCCTGAGGGACCTGCGCGTGCTGAAGACCTACGCCAACTACTCCACGTGCGACCCCCACAACATGGCCGACTGGCTCGCCCAGGTGGACCCGCACTTCCGCCAGTACACCTACGGCCTGGTCCAGTCGGGGGTCAACCACGACAACATCCGGAGCCTCACCGAGCAGCAGCTGCAGCACGACTGCCAGATCACCAACGGCGTCCACAGAGCCAAGGTGCTGGCCTGCACCCGCGGGCCCGCCAAGCCCAGCCAGACGGACGCCCAGCCCGCGGGGCCCGACGTCTTCATCAGCTACCGCCGCACCACCGGCTCCCAGCTGGCCAGGTGAGGGCTTCAGGGTGAGGCGGGTGGGGGGGGGGTGACCTCTGACCTCATGTCTGACCGCCCCCCGCCGTCCCCCCGCCCCTTCCTCTGCAGCCTCCTGAAGGTTCACCTGCAGGTTCGGGGCTACAGCGTCTTCATCGACGTGGAGAAGCTGGAGGCGGGAAAGTTCGAGGACAAGCTGATTCAGAGCGTGCAGAGGGCCCGGAACTTCATCCTGGTCCTGTCCGCAAGCGCACTGGACAAGTGCATGGGCGACACCGCCAAGAAGGACTGGGTGCACAAGGTCAGACCCCCCCCCCAGATAATTAAAAGAGAAAGATGAGGGCGTGAACCCTTCTCTAGGCTCTTTAGCATGAATGTGCTGATGGGGTTATGAGATTGATCTGGACCTGTCGTCGAGTTCTCTCAGCTCTTTTTACCTCCTCCAAGGAGGTTATGGACTGGTTTCATTTCGGGGGTGATCCGGAAGAAATCCTGGATCACCTTGAAGTTTTCGTTAACATTGTGGTAAACGGGGCCAAAAGGAATTGTTGCGCTTGGCGGAGGTCTGCGCTCTCCGAGTGCTTTTTAATCTTGTTTTTAAACGGCTATTACCCTTGCAGGAGATCGTCACGGCCTTGAATGGCAAGAAGAACATCGTCCCCGTCACAGATAATTTTTCGTGGCCCGATCCGATGTCTCTGCCCGAGGACATGAGAGCGATTCTCAACTTCAACGGCGTCAAGTGAGTCCCTCCCAACGCTAACAAAATGAGGTGGAATTACTGGTAATGACTTTAAACAGGGAGGGTAAACCAGTCAAGGACCGTTTCTGAGTGATCTTGATATTCTGAAGCAGCTTTCAGTCATTTGATACAGAATTTTTCTTTTGTGTGGCAAAAACACATAAAAAGAATATCTCAATTCGCATGCCTGTTTTTCTTGAACCAGGTGGTCCCACGAATACCAAGAAGCCACCATCGAGAAGATTCTTCGTTTCCTGAAGGGACAACAGGACCAAGCGGACGCCCCGGGCTCTTCCAAAGGGCAGAAAAAGAAAGAATAAAAGACCAGATATAACCAGGGTTTAACACAACCTCAGGCCCCGCATGGATCAGCTAAACAGACTCACTATATTTGAAAAACAGACGAGTGTAACCCGGCCGATTATATTGCAAACGGCGAGCGGGAGGTTAATTTTAGGATCATGTGTGAACTCCAAATAGTCGGCGCTCTCCCAACGGTGGTTATGTTTAATAAAACGCAGTATACGCCTCAGGAAAAAGGAAACCAACTGTGACAGAGCAGCTGACACGGTCACCCAGCAACACAGTCAAGACTAATATCATCAATCATAGTTATTAGAGACCAAACAGACGACAGCATCCTACCAGTGACATCTGTGGGTTTTTTTTTTTTATGTGTGTGGATAAAAAAAAGAAAATAGATCTCCACAAAATAATAATAGTGCTTGAAAGTCTCTCTGGAACTGGGCATTCACACTCATGTAGAGACCACAGGAGAGGAATCAGAAGGGACTCCAGAGACGAACCCCCCCCCCCGGTGTTGTGTGTGGGACCGTACGCTGAAAGCAGTACACCCGGTGTGTCGATTCAAAAACGAAGAGAGCCGAGGCACGACCCTGTGCGTTCACCGTCACAGATCGCGATCTTTTTGCTCATCTACGGATGTTCAGCTGCGTCACGTAGTTGGTAGAGCTCTGCTCCATCTCTCCGTTGATTGACGTCCCGCAAAGCCAAGAGTCTCCCTGGAAACCGTCTTCTGAGCTCTTCCTCCGCGGGGGGGTGTCGTTTGTCGTGGTGAAAACGTTCCTCTTCTTCTTGACGCTCGCTCCATTAACCTGCGCAGACAGCCGATTTCCGTTGTTGACTACCTCTCGCTTCTCGTTGTCGCCGCTCCACGCCCAACATGTGTCATGTAAAGGGATTCAATCGTTTCCTTTGAGCCCCGGCTGGTGCTTTACGAACATTTATACTTCAATATTGTGCCGTGCGCCCGCTGCCTTACCTGTTTTAGGGCTTTAACACACCTGCTTATGATCAGTTCTTCATCGTCCGCTGACAAACGTGGAAGCTCACCCGTGGGCGTTTACGACCGGAGATGCCACGGTGGTGAAACCTCGCTTAGGTTAGGCCCTCAAAGCGTTCAGCCGTCTCATTGTTTTCCGGGCCGACCCGCAAATCTCCGTCCACCTCTGTGACCTTTCCCCCTCCAAGTCTCGTTCGTGGTGTGCTGGAAAGCGGCGTTCATGGTAGAAACGGTCCCGCGTCGGCAGCTGCACAGGCCGACGTGCAGCTGACCTTACGCGAATGCGTGCATGGAGAGGAGGCAGCATCGGCTAAACACGCGCTTCTGTAACGGCGGCCCAAAGTAAAAGCCGTTTTCCACGTAAATGTGATGATGACGATCAAAGGTACACAAAGTGCTGATGCTCAAATAAACACCCTGTGACGTGTTACCCAAAGAGAGTTTGTTGAAGTCCTGAATGCAACGCCCCTTATGTAGCGTCTTCTTCTGATCTCACTGCTGTTCATTAAATCCGAACTGAATATTTTGTCGTCTATTTCCTCGGTGTGAATGTGGGTTTGCTGGAATATTGCAAAAATGAAATACTCGTGAGGCAGTTATAGTTTGTTTATGAAAATGCAAACAAATCTTCCTCTAAAACCGATGCTCTGAAACGAGCCAGTCCTATATTTTAAAATAACAATAAATGCACTATTAAATAAATCAAGTATCAATAAACTGATATATTTATGGTTTGATTTGAAGGAGTTCTCTGCTAACCTGATCCAACCGATCAACTCAATTACAGTGAGCCTGTAAATGTCCCTCTGAGCATACTAAAGATGGTTTCGGTGGGAGGAAGGGGACGTGACCCCAGTGTGCCTGTGGCAGCTGGGCCCCAGCTCTGGGACTATCCAGTGTGGAGCTGCTGGTGGGCGGAGCGCTCCTGGTGGGACTGAGGGTTTGGTTTCAGAACAGAACACACCGACTTGTGGTGGCCGGTTTTAATGGCTTTAATGTGCTCGTTCCCACACCCGGATGTCCAGGAAAGCAGTTTCATCCTCCAGAAAGAGGAGAGCCCCCCATACCCCCCCCCAAGGACTTTGGTTCCAATAGAAATTGCTTCTGCCTGCCCTGCCACCCACTCCAGATCCCGATGGTTCCTCCGGGCCCGCTGGAAGTCTAACCCATATCCCTGCTTCCTGCTGGGCCTCCTGGAGCCTGTCATTGAACCCCGACCCCCCCGGCTCCAGGGCGGGGCCTATGCGATGCGGCTTCATGGTCAGGTGACACCTTTCTGGGGTTTTTCTTTGTACATTTGGTTCCCAACAAAATCATCGATATTTCATTCGCTGACATCTGGAATGTTAATTCATTAGACACGTTTTTTTAGCAGTGAAGAACGAGGCCAACGCTCCGATCTTTGGAATGGAGCCAGAACCCACTATAAGCTGGAAAGAAACAATTATTATGGTGGACGAATGGACAAAAGGTCCTAGATGTCAGAGACACTGCTGCCTGGTGTCTCCTCAGGACTCAGGGCTCCCGTGCTCTCTCCTTTTATCGAGGCAGTGCAGGACCCTGCAGGCGTTCACACGCAAATTAGAATCCGCAATGGTCCGGCGGGTTAATAAGAGCCACGAGCCAAGGCTAGCTCACCCGATTATTCCGCTCGGGATGAGGAAGACGGCGGCGGCGAGCAGGAAGGAGAAGCCCTTCATGAATCGCAGCGTGGCTGGGTAGAGGTTGTGGAAGACGGAGAAGGAAACCAGAACCAGGAGACTCTCAAGACTCCCAAGAACGGAAAACAGAGCACCTGGAAAGTGAGCGAGACAACCGGGATGAACACTTCCTGTTATTTATTAGGCTTGGAGTTCCCAATGTGACTCGCCTTGCTCTGATGGATTCACCATCTTGGACATCTTTGACTTGAGCACTGGTGCCGGGGCGATGCTCACGACAGACAGAGCATAACCTGATGGCAGACAGACGGGATTAATCGAGTGTTTATCGCCGGTCTGCGTAGGCTGAGGACGGCTGCCCGAAGCGGCGTTCCCAGATCGCGAGCGCTCACCCGTGAACATCAGCGGCGTGCTGCTGGCCGCAGAGAAGACCAGCATCCCCGAGATGCAGGACAGCAAGCCGATGAGAGCGATCGAGGACTCCGAGACGCACCCCCGCAGGACCCTCAGCGTCAGGAGGCTGACGGGGTACGCGACGTTATGGAGCGCCGACCCGTAACCGACGAGGTCCGGCCCCCAACACAGCGGCGAACTCAGCTCGTAGAGCACGAACAGCGACGAGCTGCCGCTGCCGGTGGCCGCTATCAGGACCTCGCTCAGCATGAAGAGCCACAGCTTGGTCCTGTGATGTCCCGCCCCCCGGCCACTGGCCCCGCCCCCCTGGAGAGGAGCTGCCAGCAGGCTTTGTAGTTGTCCACGCTGAGGAGCTTCGCGCCTTTGACCGGCGCCACGGACTCACCGACGAAGAGGTACACGTAGAAGATGGAAGCGAGGTTGAGGGCCAGGACGAACCAGTACGGGATGAGGTACCTGAACGCAACGCACGCGGGAGAGTGGTGGGGTCACTGGTGAACAGTGTGTTCAAGTGTGTGCAGTCGGGGGAGGGCGTGGCTCGCCTGCCATCAGGGAACGAACAAATGTAAGGTGAAAAAATAAATGAAAGGTTAATATTCAGTTGAGATGCTGTCTGTGATCTCATCAGCTTGTTTACACTGAAAAAAACTGTGATCCAGATGAGATCATATTTACTAATAACAGTAAACTACACATAATATAAAAGACTGTGTCCAGTTAGGAGTCACACTGAGCTGAATTTATATATTATAGTAATAAATGTGAATAATTTATTCATCACATTTTACTCTGTTGTTTTTCAAAAAAAATCAGCTGACAACCACTGAGTAGAATTTAGTTATGTTTATCAGGAAAGTGCAGAATATTTATAAATTGTACTCATCGGGAGGTCTACATTTTAACCACCTATATGGTATATGATCTGCTTCATCTTTACAACATTCCCAACTTCCAATGCAGGACTGTTTTGCTTTACTTGAGCGCTTTATGTGTGAGTAGGAGTTTTTGCACCATAGTCACTGATGTTTTCCCAGTGGTGAAACTCAAGATACCACTATAATATGTATTATAAAGTTACAAATTGCTGAATTTTCACATTTACCGTTCAAATGTCAGAGATGTCTGACGAGCTGAGCCTCACTGATGACTCTGCTATCTAATGAAAGCTAACAGTTTTACTATATTAACTACATTTCTATAGTTTAGTCGATGTATATGACGTACAGTGTTTTTTCAACAACCCCGTGTGTGTGTAGTGTTTCTGGTGCAGGCGCTAGGTCACGCCTGCAGTTCTCCTCCGTCGTGGTAGGGGGCGCTTTTTGAGACTCCTAAGCAGAACAAGTGAGAGGAAGCTACAATAAGTAGATAGTTGAATGTAAATCTAATGGACTTCATCTATAAGTACATGAGGAGGACAATCCTGCTTTATGTTTTTAATTAAATGTGTTTATTTGGGCAGCTTGTGTAAAGGATGCCGATGTGAACACGGCCCCCTAACCGCTGCCAATCAAATAGTGAATAAGCCTCTCGGTGGGGTTACCGTGTTTGTAAATCCGACTGCGATGACGTCGGCCACCAACCTCACCGCACATCGCTGGCGTGAACGATCACAGAAACGACGTACCCCTGCGCCTTCAGCCACTCCCTTCCGACGACGCTGGCCACCAACCCTGACGTCCCCAGGCAGCATTCGACTCTCGCAGTCAGCGACCCCTCGTCGACGACGTCGGCCACGTAGGAATAGGAGAGGGCCATGAGCGCCGCGCTGTCGCCGAACACGCCGCTGACGACCTTACCGACCACGAACCAGAAGACGGGTAGCCTCAGGTACATCACCGCGATGTAAAGCAGCGTCCGGAGGGCGAAGCCAAGCGTGCAGAGGAGGAGCGCGGGCCTCCGACCCGCCACGTCGCTCCACGAGCCCAGGAGGGGCACCGAGAACAGGCCCACGGAGAACACCCCCAGGTTCATGTACAGGTTCCAGTGCGCCGTCTCCACCTCCTGCAAGACAGGAGCCGGTGTGACGAGGACGGCGCAGCAGTCAAGAGAAGAAATGAGATTCAGTTGCCCGAAACCATCCGGAAAATAAGAGCACAGCTACTGAGCCGTGGGTCAATAAAGACGTTCGTCCCAAACACCTCTTGTGGCTTCAGATCAAACATAAATTTCAGTTTGGGAGGTTTAAGTGTTTAACCTCCAGACCTGGCGTCCACACATGTGGACATTAGATGTTGGGTCACCTATCATATAAAAGCTAATTCTTCTTAGTACGGGGCCAAATGTCCACACACATGGACCCATAAACATTATATTGTTACACATTTAGATTGATTGTCCCTGTATGTGGACATCATTGTCCCCACAAACCATTTATTTCAAAATATTGTTAAAACATGATTCTCAGTCTTTACACTTATCAGGTCCCAATAATCCTGAATAGACATGTTAAGGATGTATATCAGAAAAGAGCTGGGGTCTCAGGAGGTTAAAGGCCTGTATGTTCACACAGCTACACTATTTTCTGTTATAGAAATGAATAACTACAAAAAATTGTACGGTTTCAGATCACAGAAATCCCTTTTTTTTAAACTTTAAGTACGTGTAAAGTCTGGAATACGCATATCAGATATTCGTTATATTTTGGGGAGGAGGGCAGGGTGTCAGGTGACCAGGAGCTGGTTTCAACTCCCCCGATTCTTCTTTTGAGAGCTCAGCTTCTCCAGATCTGACGGAGCTCTGAAGGTCAGGAGGTGTTGTTTTAAACGCTCAATGTGATCTGTTGATCTGGTTTTGCAGCTGCTCGTCTGACACCGTTTTAGTCATTATTTAATCTGAGTTGTAAATATTGACCCGTCACCTGTAATTAAAGGACATATGAGCTTACAGGTTCTTCCAGGGTGTGTTTACGGGGCTACAGAGGAAGTTGCATGGGAAAAGACTGATGGAGAAGCTTTGATATTCTATTTGAAATCATTTAAACTAAAGTAAGACAGATCCAAACAAGGCTTACTAAATAATCTGCACACATTTGTCCTCATAGAAGGTCTGAAAATGTAAATAAATACTAACATTTAGTGTTACATAAGCACATCTCAAACTTTATGTCTCATTTAAATGGCAGGATTGAATATGAAATCACTGAAAATGAAGTTGTTTAACTAATGCAGCCGATCGAAAGGGTGAAGCTGCTGAGGTGTTCTGTGATTATTATGGGATGAGCCGTGTCTCTACCTGCTCCAGAGGGTCGACGGCCGCCGACGCGTTGCTGCAGCCGGACGTCCCGGAGGCGTTGAGGCCGCGGTCGGCCCCGAGGGCTTGGTAGATGTACTGGGTGGTCAGCGGGGAGCCCATGGTCACGGCCGCGTTCACCAGCAGGATCAGCGGCTCCACCGTCACCTTGGGGCGACACGGCCCGGGACACGGCCCGGGACACGGCCGGGGGCGGGACCGTCCGGAGCCGCTGAGGATGCTCCCGGTGTCCGGCTCGATCATGACGAGTGTGGGAAAAGGCTGCTGATACAGGGAGGAAGAGCTAAACACACAAACACACACACACACACACACACACACACACACACACACACACACACACACACACACACACACGTGCACACACATGCACACAATACACGCACAACACACGCACACACTGCACGCACATACACGCACGCACGCACACACACGTACACACACGCACACACATACATGTACACAGGTTTGATTTGGAGACAGGTTTTAGTTCTGCAAACATTCGAGCCGGTAAACCCTCCCAAAGGATCCTCATATCCTGGTTTTACTTCCCAACATCGTTGTGAGCCGCGCAACAAGAGGATCACCTGTACGCGCACCCCAGGAGCAAACGCACCTTCAAAGCGCCACAGCACATCCCACACGCTGGAGGACGAGTGTTCTGACCACCAGGGGGCAGCAAAGGCCCTTCCTCGGCCGCTATGGTTACATCTGGAAACAAGGTTGCGCCCCATGTGCTGGGGTGTAGAGTAGAAAGAGCTATTTCGGATGCTTTTGTTCATTTTGTGATGCATTTGTGAAGAATCTTAATGAGGCAGAGGGTGTATTTTGAATCAATGATCAGAAACTCTTCTTCATTCCATATACAGTCTAAATAGCTTCCTTTATCTCAAAACTGTGCTGCCATTTGCAGGAGTGAGATCCTTGTATACTATGTCAAAATATCATTATTTTGTTCCAACCTGTCCTGTGTTTTGATCCTTTTTACAACTGATGAACCGAATTTCGACACTTGCCTGCAGGTGATTCAACAGTTTGCTTCTGTTATTAAGGTAAGAAATAAACCGATCTGAGCTTGACTGACAAGGTTTCTGGCACAAATGTTCGCCTACCGCCTACACTCAACAGTCAAAATGTAAGAAATAATTATTCCGATGTTATCAGGGATTAAAAAAAACAAGACAGTGAATACCGCAACTCTGGATGGAGCCAGGGACACCTCCGAGATCTGTATGCAAATCAGCAAATTCCTGTACGTTTGCTCTAGAAGCACAAATACTGCACAAATACTGCACAAATACTTTAAAAACTTGCAAAAAAAAAGATACCTCTGCAACAGGAGTATTGTAGGGATATGACTCAAGAATAAACTCCCACATGGGGACGAGAGAACTGCTCTTCATACTCCCAAGAGGAGCCAACGGGGCACAAAGAGAGGACACACCTGAAGATGAATGTTGGGGACTTTGCACCAGCGATGTCAGCCGCGTGTGGGGAAAAAGGACTTGTGCCACACCGGTGTCCCCAGACCGTCTCATTGAACGCTTAGGTCCAGTATCAGTAGAGAAACCACGGCCTGGAGGTATCCCACGCTTCCATCAAGGTCTCCACCTCCTGTCATCCGACAAGCAACGGCGGTTTCGACACAAAGGCCAAGGCAGAACTGGCTGAGAACCTGTTGTTGATCTTTGCACCTGTGACGAGCTCTTAAAGAGCTTTAACGCTGGCGTGCTGTTTAAACAAAGACACCACTCAGCATCGAGGGCAGGGTTGGACTGGGGTTTGTGCAACGTCAAACGTGACAGATGGCGCGATTATCCGAACAATAAGATCAAATGGAAGCGGTCGGTTGGTAATCCTGGTATACAAAAACACCGGGCCGTAAATCTTCTCCCCAAGCTTCTCCTTCTTTGAGGAGTCAAAACGCGCTTTTAGCTCATTTTACCGGAAAGCGTTACCCAGAGGGCTAACCGGGGTTTCAGTTTCGTACTTGTTGTTTTCGCCGTTTATCGGCATCGGCGCTCTCCTCCCACCCAGTGATTCATCCAATGATTTCCCAGAGGTCTCCTGGATATGTAGAGATTGCTATAGCTGGTCCAGGAGCCTGGAGGAGCGCCCAAGAACAGGTCGTTCATCTGACAGAAGAGCGCTGTTGTGTTGTGGTTATCTTGTGTTTTTAGTCTTAACGTTAAAGTATTGTGTCATGAGAGATTAATCATTGGTTAATTGGATAATTGAATTGAAGTCGTTCTACCTTCTGCGGAGGGTCGGAGGACCCGTTGGTGCACCCGGAGTTCTTGGACGCGTTGTTTCCGAGGTCCTGGCCGAGGCGCTCCCACAGGTAGTGCATAGGCAGGGGGGACGTGCAGCCCCGTGGAAACCATGGTGAGGATCAGGGCGGGTGCATCACGCCGCAGGATCAAGGCCTTGTCCAACTCAGTCATAAAGGAGACACACTGAGAGCCTGGTCCTGGATGTGACTGAGGCAAAGAATTACACTATATAACTAATAATTATATTATAATCATAGAATTACACTATATAACTAATAATTATATTATAATAATAGAATTACACTATATAACTAATAATTATATTATAATCATAGAATTACACTATATAACTAATAATTATATTATAATCATAGAATTATACTATATAACTAATAATTATATTATAATCGTAGAATGACACTATATAACTAATAATTATATTATAATCATAGAATTACACTATATAACTAATAATTATATTATAATCGTAAAATTACACTATATAACTAATAATTATATTATAATCGTAGAATTACACTATATAACTAATAATTATATTATAATCGTAGAATTACACTATGTAATTGTAATATTCACATTAAGACCATTATGTTTATGTAAGTTTAACACACACTATGTTTTAAGTAGAACAGTGCATTAAACTGATTAACAAGCTTCTCTTTGATAAATACTTATAGTGATAGTTTTTAATGTTTAATATTTATTTCTTGGTTCAAATGTGCACTTTGGCGTAATTTAATTATCCCCCACATATTTTAAAGGAAAAGCATCTCTGCTCCTCACTATAGAGAGGTTATAGTATATGAATAAACCAGGGTCACGAAGGTTGGTGAAAAGAAAGAAGAAGAAGAAAGAAAATACTTTATTTTTCTTTAACAAAGACGTGAGCGCTCAAAGAAGCTTTGAGAAAGCACAAAAACCACCACCATCATCATCATCATCATCATCATCAGGTTGTACACAAACACAATAAAATTAAGGAAAAGGCATCATCTGAATTAAGTTCTTCACTTTTTAGTGATCCTGAAATGATGTGCACATATTGTGTGTAACTATATCAATACTGTGAAAACATGATTATTACAAATGCTTTTAGGAAGTAATCTAAAAAAAACAGGTACATTCAGAGTCTCTCTACACTTTCCCTTTCGCGTCTTTTACAGACATTTATTCCATCATAGATGTTTTTTGGAAAGTTCAGACAACATAACAGTAAACTTTGGTCTGAGGAGTTTATTGCACATATTTTCAAGTCTTATTGTAATTGATGGTTGCGTTACAACTCACCACATCGTTCAGAAACGTTAAAAAAAAAAGGAGCTAAGATTTATGGGTCAATTAAAATTAACCAATTAAAAGTTCTGTTTCTTTTGATTTTGTTTAAATATGTCAATTTCATATCAATTGAACGTATGAAAAAGCATCAATAAAATTGTTCGGTAGAATATTTTAGTTGAAAAATCCCATAACAAAATTGATGGATTTGACAAATGTATGAGATTATGGGAGGTATGAGCTCCCAGATGAAAACAACATTATCCATCTATTCATATTACTTTACAAAAAAGCTTTACTGCCAAAGACACGAGGACGAGTCTTCAGATTTTAGCCCGGACGGCTTAGAGAGAGGTGAGGAGTCCCGTCAGTGGTCCCACGTGAAAGGTCTCTGAAGGCAACGCGAGAGGTTCAGGCGCTCTTCCTCCTGGGATGATCCGTCACTGTTGGGGTTCTTCGAAGCTCCCGCTCCCCCCTCTCTGCTTCAAGCACTGGAGGTACCTTCAAAGACACGTTGTGTTCATGGTAGAGCTGCGGGAGACAAAACGGGGCCAGCGGGGGGAGGGTGGGCGAGTGGGGGGGGGGGCACCTACCCAATAATTCCACCCGGGAGGAGGAGGAGGATGGCGGCGAAGAGGAAAGGGAAGCCCTTCATGAAGTGCAGCGTGGCCGGGTAGAGAGAGTTGAAGAGACCGCTGGCCACCAGGGAGCACAGGCTCTCCACGCACGCCACGGTGGCGAACAGGGCGCCTGGGGGGGGGGGTGAAAGGGGGGTGTATTCAGCACAGATGCTTTTATTTTGTAATTCTGAACAGGTGAAGGGCCTCGCCTTGCTCCGACGGCTCCACCATCTTGGACATCTTTGACCTGAACACCGGGGTCGTCGTCATGTAGAGGAAGCACAGCGCGTAACCTGTAGGGGGGGGGCAATGAAAACCCCAAAACGCCGGGCTCAGGCGGTGGGAATCCCCTCACCTGTGAACATCAGGGCGTCGGTGTCGGCGACCGAGAAGACCAGCAGGCCCGAGGCGTTGGAGACCAGCCCGGCGAGCGCCACCCAGGAGTCGTCCAGGCGCCGCTGGAGGAGCCTCAGCCCCAGCAGGCTGCTGAGGTAGGCCAGGTGCAGCGCCGCCGAGCCGTACCCGATCAGGGCGGGGCCCCAGCACAGCGGCGGGCTCAGCTCGTACAGCACCAGCAGGTCCTTGCTCCCGAAGTGGGCGGTCACCGTCGCGAAGAAGCACAGCAGGTAGAGCCACAGCCGGACCCTCGGGGCCCGCCCGCCGCCGCCGCCGCCGCCGCCGCCCGTGGACAGCAGGCGCCACACGGACCTGTAGTGGCGGGAGCTGCAGAGCGCGGCGCTCGGGTCGGGGGGGACGGTCTCGTGGATGAACAGGTACACGTACAGCGCCGAGGCCAGGTTGACGGCGAACACCAACCAGTAGGGCTGTATGTACCTAGAAACAGACGGACGGCGTTCGCGCGTTTCCTCGCGGGCGCCTCACGCCGCGAAGGTGACCCACCCCTGCGCTCGCTTCCACTGCCCTCCGACGACGCTGGCCAGCATCCCCGATATCCCCAGGCACGCCTCCAGGACGGCCACCCGGAACGTGCGGGAGCGCCTGTCGCTGACGTCGGCCACGTAGGAGAAGCACGCCGCCAGGACGGCGCCGAAGTCGCCCGTGAGGCCGCAGAGGACGCGGCCCGCCAGGAAGTAGGCCACGGGGAGCTTCAGGTACATCACCAGCAGGTAGGCGGCGGCCTGGAGGGCCAGGCCCACGCTGGGGAGGATCAGGAGGGGCCGGCGGCCCGCCACGTCGCTCCAGGAGCCCAGGAGGGGCACCATCAGCAGGCCCACCGAGAAGCCCCCGAGGTTGATGTAGAGGTTCCACCTCGCCGTCAGGGTTTGCACCTCCTGGAAACCAGAGACTAGTCAGGGACTGGGGGTTGGGGTGGGGGGTGGGGGGGGGTCCTGCAGTCATAAACAGTGAAATTCCCCAAGACTGATCATGAACTTTCACTTCCCCCTCCCCGTTTTAAAATGCGCTCGCAGGAGCAGATTCCTGATCGGAGCGCTCAAACACACACACACACACACACACACACACGCACGCACACACGCTTTGACGTGTTTCACTTCCACCTTCTGCAGGGGGTCCTCGGGTGTGGACCCGTTGGCGCACCGGGACCCTTGGGTGCCGCTGTAGTCCAGGTCGTCGCTGACGCGCTCCCACAGGTACTGCGTGGCCAGGGGCCCGCTCAAGGCCACCGAGAACATGGTCAGGAAGATCACCGGCTCCACCGTCACCCCCCAGCACCGGAGCCTGCAAGGCGGGCCGGGGAGGCGGCTGCTCGGACCCCGGTCCTCCCCGAGGATCTCCGCCGTGTCCGGCTCGTTCATGTCGCCAAAACAAAACAAAACCCAAACCCCCCCGAGCTAAGGTGTGTGTCCGCTGGTGGAGACGGCCATGGTCGTTTAGGAGGGAGTGTTGCGACACGCCGCGGCTGGTTAATGAATGTTAAGGTTCCTGCTGGGTCTGCAGCTTTCAACCACCAGACTCAGCACAGGCCGACCTGCTGGTGGTGGTAGCCGGACAGCGCCCCCCTCTGGCCGGGGACGAGAAGGCGCACGTCCGCCTCTCACCCCACACACTTTAATGAACACAAAATAAAGTTGAACTGGTGATTGAACACCCGAATTGCCTGAAGACACTAAAATATACCATTTACACCCGATGGTTTATAGTCATTTCTATAAATGTTGTAATTATGCTGCACCTTCTCTCTATTCTATATACCAACATGCACCATCATGCTGCTGTGTTTTCGTCCATTCATTCATCGTTTTCTGCTGCTTGTTCCTCCACAGAGGGTCGCGGAGGGGCTGGAGCCTATTGGGCGAAGGCGGGGTACACCCTGGACTGGACGCCAGTCAATCACAGGGCCAACACACATGGACAAACATCCACTCACTCTCACACTCACACCTGTGGGCAGTTTAGAGACTCCAGTTAACCTAATCTCCAGTTGTTCATGTCTTTGGACTGGGGGAGGAAGCCGGAGTACCTGGAGAGAACCCGCACAGGCAGGGAGAACATGGAGACTCCACACAGAACGACCCCAGCCTCCATCCCAACTGGGATTTGAACCTGAGCCCTTCCTGTGAGGTAGCAGTGCTCAACAACACACCACCATGCTGCATAAAAGTGTTCTATGTAAAATGAAATCACACGTCATGAAATGTGTACACAAACCTAAAGTGGTATCTCAAAGCTGGAAATTCATTCCATGCCAGCAATCAGCGGTTTCAATCCTCAAAGCCTCTCAGCCTTATGAAGGTAAATGCAACAAACAAATCCTTCAAAATAAATCACGGTCTAGATTTCAGTGCTCTTAATAGAAAAGTGGTTGGACATGAATACAAATTATACTCTGATGAAGGCACCTGATAAGATCTACTCTTAGTCAGCATAAAATAGGAGGTGTGGCTGCCCTTGTTTAGTTAAAACGCTTCAACTCTAGAGAACTGGAAAACTACTAACAGCAAATTAAATTTACAATGGAAGCGGATTAGGCTTTATAGTCAAGCCTCTCTGATAGGCAATGGTTGACAGATCCACTAATTCACTCAGTGTAAAACTTTACAGCACATCATTTCTACACAAACAGCTTAAAAGAAAAGAATATCCTGTTAGTACTTGTACGAGGATTCTGGAGAAACTGATGGGTCAAACCTGGAAATGTCAAGTTCAAATGCCAATTTTTCTGTTGTGCAGAAAAAGTGTTGTTTTTTCTTCTTCTTTCTTCTTAAAAAAGTTTAGTGTGTTGGGAACTGCCTTATCCAAATGTGGCTTTCTGATGAACTCAGAATGTTTCTAAACCATATGTATTCATCTATTTGATCATTGTTTTATTGTTGTTATAAATTTCACTGAGGTCACACAAAATCTGAATGAAGTAAAAGGTGATGTGTAAGGACTGTAATGGATTAGTGGGGTTTTTGCTTCCGGACAGACCATTGCGTAAGCATTTCCTGAGAAACACGGGGGAACAGCGTGTTGGTCTACGGTGAGTAGGCAAACAGGACTTACAAGAAGAACACAAGAGCCAGCTTTTATATTAGCTGGCAGTTTTAAAAAGCAAAAGCCCGCATGAGAACAGAGAATGGACAAAAATAAAATGAGTTTCAGTGAGTTACTGCTGCTCGGAGAAATAAATCTCCTCCTGGCAAGTACCACATTTATCATATTAGATACCATTTATAACATCAAATCAGTGACAAGGAAGGGTCAGTAAAAGACCAAAGGCTCCCAAAGCTCAGAGCAGGAGGCTAAATACAACCCCTATGACACACACGGCCTGCCAAAGCAAAAAGTAAAAACCTCCTAAGTGAGCAAGGAAATCCTGAAATTACTACGGCTTTCATTTAGTCATGTGTAGTTTAATTACAGTCCATCCCAAGAGTGGATGAAAAGGGAGACTTGAGCGGTTGTTCATGTAGTTTATGCTTCAGGTGCCTTCTTTAATACAAAAAGGAGCAATTCGGTTAACATTGTCACCATTTTCATATTGCTGCTTGCTGATTGATACATGTTTGTCATTGTTTCATTTGGTTGGGGCACAACCACTTTTATCTCACATCTATGAACCACATATGATGCCTGCAGCGACGGCTGGTGAAATATCATCTAGGTGGGGCGGTGAATTCAGGTTTAGTCAACAAAAACAAGTTAACACAAACGGTGTTGTGTGAAATGATAATTACGTGAATAATATTGCACTTTCATATATTTGGAAAATATTAAAAACGCATTTCACCGCCATCGCGATGAGCTTTTCAAAAAATGTCTTAAACCAAGATTTTTAACAGCATTTTCTGCAGCGGGGGCGATATTCTCAGCCCCCCCCAAGACCTCAAAATCCTCGAAGCTGATGGGACAAATATTTAATAATTTGTGCTGGCAAACGAGCACAAATAGAAGAAGATGATAGAAGTCTGCCTGTGGAATTTCACTGGTGGATTAATGTCACGTGGTATAAAATGAATTGTATCTAGGCCCACATGCACACACACACACACACACACACACACACACACACACACACACACACAAACTGCAACATGTATGAATTCATTTGTAAAAATATATTTTACATTTCTTTGCCCTCTCAACAGGGAGGGTGCTGCCACAGCGCCCCCTACGGGCCGGCTGCCCCCCCCGAAGCCTGAATGGTCTGGCCCGTTTCTGGGATTCCATGGACGCGTTTGCGTGAAGTCTAAAATCAGCGAGAGCTTCCGAAGCCGCGCATCAGCAAACAGCCCCGATGCAGGAGGAACTCGATCTCTTTCCGTTCACGGCAGCGCAACGCCGAGCGCCAGCTACATTTCCTCTCCGTATCAAGTGTGCAGGGACGGCGGCGGCGGCGGCGGCGGCCCGGGCCCGGGTCCCATCCGACACCGTCAATAAGTTTCCCCTGCCGTTGACAGCCCGTCCTGCTGACTCAGCGTTTCCTAATAGATGTTATCCTGAGCCCTTCCTGAGCAGTAGCGTGATAGCGCCGGGGTCAAGCCCGTGCAGCAGATCACGCCGCGCTCTTCTGAGACAAATCACTTTAGTATCGATGAATACTTCTCCTTCCCTCTTGGTAACTTAAGTGAAGCGTGCCCTCCTCCTATAAGCAACTACATGTACAGTAACAGTACGGGGGGGGGGGGGCTTGATTTGTACATAGAAGCGTGACATAATGATGAACGCGCTCTTAAAAGTGTTTGGCCTGCCAAGGTGTCATTTCTCAAAGCGGACAAGTGTAAATTTTGCTCGCGACTCCGGTTACAGCGTCAGATTTTCAGGAAAAGCGGCGGTAGTTTAGGTGTTTATTGCAGATCCTCGTGACCTGTGCCTGGCCGTGAATGAGCATTCAGATGATCAAAACGCGATCTAAAATAGAAAAGTCTGCAGAGCTGTTGCGCGAGACGGGGTTCTTCCAACGTCCTTTTGCTTCCCGAAGGACGCTTCACAATCAGATCCGAGGTCATATAAATGACTAGGAAGTCCCCGTTTTCCGTCTTTCTTTCCTTTTCATTGGTTTCAGGCCATCGAGGTGTTTTGGGTTCATCAAAATAAGAGTAATAAATAATGAAACCTCGCCCCCGCAACGTGAGCCCGTCCAAACTTCAGCAGCTCGTTTGCCGGGTGGATTCACATCAGATGGATGGTTGCACCCTTCGATGCAGTCCGTCGCCAAGCAGAGACGGCCAATAACTGTCACGTTGTCATGACTCCTGCTCGCCAGCCTGTTGCCTTGCCTGAATATCCTCCGGAAAACTTAAAGCCGCTAACGTCCGGCGAGGGCTCGTACCCAGCTTTTAAGCACTTTATGGTAATCCTCATATTTGATCATTATGGCTGAGCACACACACACACACACACACACACACACACACACACACACACACACACACAAAACAAATATAATACAATCTTAATATTAAGAATCCCTTTGATAGAATGTTGACAAAATACAGTAATCACTTGGATTGAGGCCTTTTTTTGTGCTTTATATGAAACTTTACTTTATAAATATATTATATATATATATACACATATATACACGCATGCATATGTTTGTGTATATATACACACACACACACACACATATATATATATATATATTACTTTAGTGTGTTTCCCAGATGGGCTTATACCATCAAAACACAATAGTTATGAACTCTGCAAGAGGAAGACTGCAGATAAGGGGAAAGTATAAAGACTTTTATTTGTTATTTTAGAAAAAGTGTGTGTTACTGGAAGTGGAATGCAGATCTTGCACATGCCACGTGTTACCGTGCCGTCACGCTCGTAGAAATGCAGTTTAGTAGGACGAGCGGCGCGATTACAGCCGTGCCACGCCAAGAGGCTGCGGGTGCAGGGGCTCACGTCGAGTATCAGGATGTTTTCTTTTCCGCGCGGCCCGGGCACCCAGCCCCCCCCCGACGCTCACAGAGAGATGCAAGTCGCTTGAACCCAGACCCCGCGGGGTCGCTCCTGTCTCGGGATCAAATCTCATCCCGCTGGGCCGCGGGATTAGGACCAGAAAGAGAGCAAAGAGGGCAAAATCTAAATCCACTTAAAGGGTCCATACGAGAGAGACAGGGCTGATTGAAGGTCAGGGACCGTTAAATATGATTACGACCTTTAAGTGAACTCTTCGGGAAGGGTTCATATGCAGCATGTATGCCCTCTATGAGCCGTAAAATGGATTTTGAAAGGGAGAAAGCACAGCACGCAGGGACAGACGAGAGGGAGTTCAGTTTAGCCTCGTGGTCGTTCTGGTGAACAACGCAGCGCCATGAGGGGAAAACCTGACAGTGGTCTTTCATGCAAGGTTATGGGAGAAAAATGATGGATGCCATTTTACAGAGGTGAGATACGGCTTTTCTTCCCCCGTTTCCCCAAATATTATGTAATACAGTCCTCTCCCAGTCTGTTTACATCATGGGCTGTTCATACCTGTTTGATAAGATAAGATAAGATAAGATAAGATAAGACAAGATAGGATAAGATAAGATAAGATTAGATAAGATAAGATAAGATAAGATAAGATAGTACTTTATTAATCCCACAACTGGGAATTTTTGTTGCAGCAGTCCAGGTGGGACAGATCTCTACATAGTCTACATATCTACACTGTACACTCTATATGTCTACATTACAAATATATAATATATACTATGTCTACAATATACACTGTGCAGTAAGAACATTAAGTGTACTAAAACCTTTATTTCTCTGTAAAATTAGTTGTGATTTAGTCTTTGATAAACCTGTTCTTGGAGTTGGTGCAAATCCAAAACTCAAACTATTGTTTCGACACGAGACTTCATTTGATGGGAAAATATTTGATAAAAAAACACAGATAACTCTTTCAAAAGGTTAAGGAGAAACCGCGGTGTCCATCAAAGCAGGTGAAGAACACGTGTTGTGATTCAGCCCAGGCGTGGCACGCGGGAAAAATGCGGTCCGTCCAGATGTTCAGTTTCTCTCCTCAATCAGCGATTCCGAAGTGATTGGCAGCCTTCGGAGCGAAAGTGTGAGCGCCCAGGCCGCTCTGAAGCGTAGCCTCGGGGGTTACACGTTATCATATATCACATCTGCTTGTTTCCCTTTAGGTTCTATTGACACCAGTTGGAGCTGGTTGCCAGGTGAGCCTGGGGCAGACCATTGGTGATGGGGCTTCTCTGACCCTCCGCGTTTTGGGCCCACGACGTGCAAAAGCGAGACGACCTCAGAGGTCAACCTTAATCCATTTAGTGCGGCTGGATTAAAGCAAAAGCACAATCTACACAACAGGCTGGCTGCCTGTGACTCAAGGCCTCTGGTTCTTAATCTGATAGAATTCCCATCCGGACGGGGCCGTGCTCCGTCCAGAGGGGCCCAGCCTTCCGATCAGGAATTACAAAGGTTTTTCTTTTTTTTTCCATTAAATCGCGTAAAAAAAAGTTCTCCAGGAAGGTGGAGGGCCTTTCACTAAAAGGCTCCCCGCGATCAGTTCCTCTGACAGAAAGAGCCTTCAGCATTTCTGCTGCTGCGCGGGCCTGGGGCCGTAACCAGAGCCCGCTTTTTTTTTTTTCTTTTCTTTTCTTTCCTTTTTTTCCAATTTTTTTTTTTTTTTTTTTGTTCTTCGACGTGAAATCGATCCCCTGGCTCGCTGCCGTCCCCAGGTGCCGAGGACGGGCCCCGGTGACGGCGAGGCTCCCGGTTCAGCGAGAGGATAACGAGGGCCGGGTCCCGAGCCGACTTGTTTATTATTATTTGCATAGACGCGCTCCGGGGTTGATGACATCTGCCGGGCAGAAAGTCAGAAAGCGACATTTCTAGATGGACTGCTTTTGTTTGCACATGCGTGTCTGTGTGTGTGTGTCCCTGCGTGTGTCTGTGTGTGTGTGTGTGTGTCTGTGTGTGTGTGTGTGTGATTCAGCCCTGCGTTGGTTCTGATAAAAGGCCGTGTTCGCACCGCAGCAGGCCCGTCCCCGGCCAAGGCTCGGCCCCCCCCCCACCGTGTATCCCGTGTCCCACTCAGACGATCCACCGTTCGTTCGGGCAAAGAAAGACGGATGGAGGGAGGAAGGGAGCCCCGCCAGCTGCCAGCGAAGGCACCAGCAGATCTTCTGGAAACCTGTCGCAGCAGGTTTTTTTCCTTTTAAATCTGAGGCTCGTCTGGGCGAGCGCCAAAGACACACGCGCGCTCGCACGCACGCGCGGGTTACGAGGATATCTTATTGTGAAAAGCCAGCCCATTGACTTTTTCCGCGCAGTCGATCGAATCAAGCGATCCGGCTGAAGGGCCAGAACGTGCACGGATCCAGGAGGGCCCCCCTCACATGTAGGAGCTGCGGCCCCCTCGCTCAGTAGCTGGAAAGGCTGGGTGAGTCACAACTCTTCTCTCTGTCTTTTTCTTTTTTTCCCTGTTTAGACTCACTCCAGTGAACTATAAAAAGAGACAGCCGCCCTGCTTCTGCCGATGCGGCTGTAGCTGGACCACCACAGTGGCTGAGCGTAAGTGACAGCAACAGCGCGACCGCGTGACCCCCGGCAGACGACTGTATCACACTCATTCTTCTGACTGTGCTTCTTTCACCAAGCCCCGTGTTGAATCTCGCCCTATTTTGAGTTATCTTTCAAAATGGTTTGCAGATTCACCACAGCTTTTCTTTTTTCCAGGAATTTATCCCACTAACATGATGATGATGTTCCCTTTCTCATATTGTTCAATATTCATTTTTTTTTTTTTTTCAGAAGAGCCCACAGAGAAATAATACAATATAATATGTAATATCTGAAAAAAGTTAAAGGGATTAAAAATTAAACTGAAACAAACAAACAAACCCTGGTTAATACCAAATCCAATGACAACGTATATGCAGATCTCAGATCTGCCGTCAGCGGCTTTTACATTTTGCTGTGTATGAAATCAGCGGGTATTTTTTATTTGAAAGCATTTTTTTTTTCTGTTTTTTTTTTCCCCTCCTTTAATTTTCCTCTTCACTTTCCGCCTTCTCCCTACCTAAGACTCCTGTCCTGCTGTAACAAGTTAATTTGCCGGCTGACGGATCCAGATAACATCTCATCTCATGTCATCTGACTGTAGGTCTGAAATCCTTTGAATCTTCGTGTTTAATCCCGGTGATGTGGGTGTCTTTTCAATCCTCTCCAAATACTGATCACTGGAAGAGACTACTTCACCCTTGTGAGTATTTTAAAAACTGGATTTTAAATAATTACTTAAACAGCCTCACAGCAACATAGTATTTTTTTTTTTTAAATCTTTTTTATCAAGATTTTTTTAATCTCAAACTTACACAATCATTTCTGTAACTTGTTTCAGGTCTTTGATGAAGTTTATATTCCTCATTAGTTACTTTCACCAGTTTTCTTGACTTGCCTGGGTGTTGTAAATGTGTTTTTTTCCCCATCTTCAATGTGACCTTCCTCACCAAATTGCTCGCAAATGCAAATTTGACATTTGAAATCAACGGTCCTGTCAGCTCAGCTCGTCCTGAAACGATCAGAAACCCAACTGCACTTACAGAGGTTTGTGGCGTCTCAGATTTAAACGGGGAGGTCGGTCTTTGACTCACACTATGAGCCTCCCATCAAATCGCCATCAGAACCAAGCTCGCTGCAGCAAAATAGCTGTCTGACTACAGTTTTGTCAGGTATTCCGTCAGGTTTTTTAGGATGATTATTTGAATACCCTGAAAAAAACACCTCAGGTGAGTAAAAAGAAAAGCAGAGTCGTGCTGTTCATTCAAACAATGCGATTCCTTTTGAGATATTGATTGCTTTTTCTGATCATTTAAAAGAGTGTGTGCTTGTTGAAGTGATCTCCTGTACAACAACTATTAATGTGATCACAAATATCCACTCAGTTACAAAATGGGAATTCTGGAAGCTCATTTTTAACTACATTATTGCTAAAAAAAAAATAGTGAGTTTAGGCTTTATAAATCAGTTTTTATGTGCTTTCCGTGACACACACCGTCCTCATTTGTCAGAGCGTGCACAAAGTGTGTGTCGTGCAGACGAGAGGGGTTGTTGCTAAAGTAGCGAAACTGCAATCGCTTAACTTTCACTGAATTAACGAGGAAGGACATACAGAATAATGGAGTCACACACACACACACACACACACACACACACACTTTTACTTTCTCTCTCTCAGCATTACTTGGCTTTATGTGACCCAACAACCGTGGTTTCTTGGCAGTCTTAATGAGCGTGCTTTATGTCAGGCCTGATGATGTTACATCTACGGTAACCGGGGCCACGCGCCTGTTGCCTCAGCCGTAGACGTCGCCCAGGCGGGTTGATGAGCCCGGCCTATCATGTGTGGGCTTCACAGCAGGTCGATCGTAGACACATTTAAGAGGTTTTCGGCTGTTTTTGCTGAATTGGCCACTAAAAAAGATAAAAGCTGTTAAAAGCTATGACCAAGCTGTGAAGTGTTAAAGTTGAATACAGATGTGGCTCATTCCAGATGATATGGGTTTCGCAACCATCTGCATGTTTCAAGAATTTGGTTAAATTAAATGATGTTTTAGAGGCAAATCAAAAGTCTTTTATACCCTTCATGACCCAAAACCACGGTGTTTGTTTCTCCGACTGACAACGTTTCTAAAAAGACTGTCGGACCAGACGTATCAAGAGACGCGATCACCTTTAGTGCAGATCTCGACTGGAGGGGCTTATTAGCTGTCACGCGCCGGTGAATTATGCAGATTGCCGCTCAGGCGCATCGTCGCGCCCTCAAAAGAGAGAGAGGGAGAGAGAGAAAGAAAAAAATTGCCCGCCGTCGTCAAAACGCCCTCGCTCACGTCTGTTCGCAGGAGCTCGTCTGGGTGCAATATGTCACGCTCACCGTCCTTTGACCCCTGGGGCAGCAAGTCTAAATCATCCGTCCCCGAGGCCCACCGACACACCTGCGGGCCCCGCGGGCCCTCATGCCAGCAGATGGTAAGATCACAGGCCCAGCAGCGCCTCGGGCACCTGCAGCTCCGAACCTGCAAACTGGACGACATTTGGCTTTATTTATCGGCTATATTTAACCTGGGAGTGCTCGGTATGGGACTACCCATGTGATCCTATTGTGGCACGCTTGGGTTGGTGAAGTTAAAAAGATAAAAACAAACATTTGAATAGCAGCTAAGCGATGTGTAACTGCTCTTTGTGTTATAACAGTGATGGACATGTGTATCTTCTATGCAAATGAGTCCCACCCAAGGAAGTTGTTCCATTAGATTACTAAAGGGCTGCAGGCCTCCATAAAGGGAGGGTTGGGATTGGGATTACAGGCAAGTTTTATAGAGATACTGAACCTGGGTAATCTGTGGTTTTTACGTCCAAGCTGAGCCAGGTCCGTCGGGGTGTTGGTCGGCGGTCAACGTCCAGGGTGGTGGAGATTGTTGTTGGGTTCATCTCACTCGATCTCCATCTCGATCTCGTGCCCTGTCATGATGACCCCCCCCCTCTCTCTCTCTCCCCACCAGACCACAGAGCACAGAGACACCCCCTTCAGCTCCGGGACAGCAGCGGCGAGCAGGAGGCTGGAGGCCTCCGGATCGGCCCCGGAGGGGCGGGGCCACGGCGACTACGGCGGCCTCCAGCTGTACCGGCGGCAGTTCGCCGATGGAGCGCCGACAGACGCAGGACGTCCCCAACAGTCGTCCTTCAGCTGTCTGCAACAGGTGTTCCGTCCTGTGATACTGTCACACTACCCCGCTTGAACAGGAAACACACACATATCCTGTCCTTCTATCTTTGTGAGGACCTTCATGGTCATAATGTGTTACCCAGCTCCTTACCCTAACCCATCCTACCTAACCCCCTGACCCTGACCTAACCTAACCTAGTTCTATCCTCAACCTTAAAACCAGGTCTTGACCCTTTAACACACATACACACACACACACATGCACACACACACGCACACACACACAAACGGGGGATTTATCAGTATATACAGTTTTGCCAATCTATTCAGTAGAAATAATTGAAGTTATAATCAAACTAAACCAAGAGCAATCCCCTTTTATTTATTTTCTTTTTTCCAGAGTGCCTATCTACCAGAACTACCAGAAGTACCAGCAGAACCACATTGCTTCCTGCCCGAAAACCATCCGTCCTGCACCTCATTGAGCCCTCTAGGACAGGTGATTGTGGCACCTGCATGAATAAGAAAAAGAACAAGATTTTTAGTCTATAGTCTATAGTCTATATAGTCCCAAATGCTATAGTGCTATAGGTTTTTTTTTTTGAGGGAAGGGCGGGTGTGATGATTTTAAACCGCAGTGTTCTCACTCTATCTTTTTTTTTTTTTTTTTTTTACAGGTTTCACTCAGACATTACCAAAATAATGACGATTCCGCCTCAAAGTACTTTCAAATACGCCAGGAGGGCGCCGCTCAGATGCTCTTCCCCAAGCCCATCTACTCGTACAGGTATCGTTGCCACACTTAACACACCTAACCCTGACCCGAGCGGGTGTGTAACGCCCACCCTCTCCCTGCGTGGGCGCAGCACGCTGATCTTCATGGCGCTGATGAACAGCAAAGCGGGATCTCTGCCGGTCAGCGAGATCTACAGCTTCATGACCGAACACTTCCCGTATTTCAAGGTACCTCGTCGGTCTCCGTCGCCTCCCGATCGCTCTTTTGGGCGTCTTTTGGGTCAATAAAGTCATTTCAAACCCGTTTAGAGAGGGAATCAAAAGCACCACCGAGCTTTAAAACAACGCGGTGGTTTTATTTTTAGTCAGAACGCGTGGTGGATCAAGTCTTCCATCATATCTCCAAACCAGCCGACTCCGCGCTCACCTTTAAATGGAGCTTAAACCCGGTCGCGTCAGAGACGGCGCTCCAGATGTGGCAGCCGCCCAAACAGCTGCCTGTCACTTTGAAGACAGGCTCAAGGGCCACGGAGAAGAAGGAGACGGATGGCTGCTAATGCGCCCTGGACAGCCCAGCCGCGCGTCTCCTTTTGATGCGCTTGCGCCGCGATCACCGACGAACGCGCAGTTAATTTGGTTTCTGCGGACGCGTGCTAAGACACGCACCTCTCCGACAGGACAGCTGGTGGGAAAGTGAACGCAGCTTTTCTTTTTCTTTCTTTTTTTAATTCTGTTCTGGGAGCGTTCTGCTTTCTGTGAGCGGATCTCATCAGGGTAGGAGGAATTTGACACAATGACAGACAAAATGGGTGTGTGTGTGTGTGTGTGTGTGCGCGCGCGCGTGTGTGTGTTTGAAGGGCTTGGCGAAGGCAGATGAAAGGAAGATAACAGACACGACTGCATCTAGATGTGATTGATATAGTGTCTCGAAAAAGTGGCGTTCGGCTTTCGAGCAAATGAAATAATGATGGACCGCTTCCTCCGGTTTTCGACGTAAAGAAATGTAGATTGATCAGGATCAGACACGCTGCTTCTTAAACGTTTCCTTGCGCCGAGCAAGTAAAGTAAAACCAAAAAGAAAAAAAGAAAAAGAAAAATGGCATCGGCTGGTAAATGACGGATGGTTGGAGTCCAGGCCTGTCCCTCAGAAATACCCTAAAAAAACTCAAAAGCACAACGTATGAACGCGCCCTCTAGAAACCAGATCAGCAAACAAAACACGATATAATATCCTCCAATGGCATAGAACGTGATACATTGCCCAGTTCGACGCCCTTTCTATAGACAAACATCATCACTTTCCCTTTAGAGTGATCCTCCCCAACTTGTTCCAGCGTAAACATCCTCGTCTACCATCACTAAACTGAGAAATCAGTGTAACATTATCTGTTTAAATTCCCTCTCACGAAAGCTTTATTATTATTATTATTATTATTATTGTTATTATTGTTATTATTGTTATTATTATTATTATTATCATTATTATTATTATTATTATTATTATTATTATTATTATTATTATTATTATTATAGCCTATTGCCTGTTTCCATGTTCATTTAAAACACATTTTGTAGCCATGAATCTCCGTCTCCATCGTCACCAGACAGCTCCCGACGGATGGAAGAACTCGGTGCGTCACAACCTGTCCCTCAACAAGTGCTTCGTGAAGATCGAGAACAAGAGCGTCAAGTCGTCGCGCAAAGGCTGCCTGTGGACCCTCAACCCGGCCAAGGTGGAGAAGATGCGGGAGGAGCTGCGCAAGTGGCGGCGCAAGGACCCCGTCACCGTGCGCCGGAGCATGGCGAGGCCAGGTAAGCGCGCAACCATCCGCGGGCTGACCCTCCCACGACACGGACCGAGTGGATCCGCTGCGTTTTCCGCCCGTGCAGAGTGCCTCGACCGTCTTTTGGGAGAGAGGCCGAACAAGCTGAGACATTACGGCGGCGCAGCTCTGTCCCCCAGAGGGGCCCCCGCCTTCAGGACCCCCGTGCGCTCGGGGCCCGCGGCCTCGCCCTCGCAGCCTCGCCCGTGCGTCCTGCCCCCTCCCTGCGCGCCCTACGCTCACGCCCAGCCCCAGAGGTCCTGCTGCTACCCGGCCCCCTTCGCCCTGCACTCGCCCTGCGGTCAGACCACCGCCGTGGGGGGGCTGAACTCGCCCCCGGCCGGGATGGTGCCCCCGGTGTACGGCGTCAGCCCCAGGAGCGTCCAGGACGTGGCGGGGGAGGCATACGCGGGCTACGACGTGGACGCGCTCAACCCCAGTCTGACCGACCTGCAGCTGCAAGGTAAATTCATACGAGTTAAAAGGAGCTTCAGATGTCGGCTAGTTACTGATCATATCACATACGAACCCTCTAAGGTTAATATTACTGACACCCACAGCGCCAAGTTGAAAGGGAAGGCGCAATCATCCAAATAAATCAGACGTCTGGGAGTTTAGCGCGCTTTAAGGGAGAGTCACTTGGGAAAAAAAAAGCGCCATTCGTGGATGATTTTGATTGTTTGTGGGTGATTCTTGAGTCGCTTTGCTTCTTCTCCTGATGACGTTGCAACCAGCGGGAGCATGAGTCGGTGTGTGCGGCCCGCAGGAGTTGGTCCGATTACGCAGCGCTTCTAACACACACGCACGCACCGTAACAGGCTGACGGGCTCTTGGGGGGGGGGGCAGGAGCCGGGCCACTGGCTGCTGGAACCAGAGCACCGCTAGAGCCCTGTAGCATGACCCCCCCCCAGCAGGTCGCTTAGTGCACATGCGCTCCTCAAGCGCTGAGAAACATGCTCCACCAGGGAGGGGTGAGGGGTCCATTACCCACACGGGGGGTGGGGGCTGTACTCACAGACCAGCATAACTGGAATTTGCCAGAGAGCACTGGAAAGGGGGGGGGCTCCCGGAGCATTAGACAGGTGTGAGGTCAGGAGATCAGAGGGTCAGACAGACGCTGCAGAAACAGGAATATGAAGACCAACCGTCTCCCGTTTGTTGGTTGTCAGGTAACCTGTGGGAGGAGTTACAGGAGGACTGCTTGACCCCCGACCCGCAGGTCTCCAGCGGCTTGGTGGACCTGAGCGTCCCTCCGGGCTGCCTGCAGGCCCCAGCCTCCTCTCTCTGCCCGAGGACGCGCGAGGACCAACGCGGAGAGGCCGCAGAACGCTTGGAGCCGCGCGGGTGTTGGAGCGGGCCTCATGCAGCTACGCAGCTCCAATCGGGGGTGGAGATTCTGGCCGGATACGTCACCACGTGCACCACGTCCATCTCTTTGATGTGAAAGCGTCCGGTTTGACTTTGATCTCCTGCCTCGCATGGAGAAATGCTGAAAACGCTCAACTCTGCAGAACAAACTTATTACCTTATTATTTGCATCGTGTACATACACCTCCATCAACACATTCTTTTGCTATATTATGAGTTGAAAACACATTTCTTTTTGTGCTTTTAATTTATTGGAGCAGATCCTGTTTTAATTAACAGTAGAGTCAAACAGAAGAAAACACAGGATTACATTTAATGCTGTGGACATTTTCCAACTTTACTGCGACGTGAACATATTATTAAATATGTTTTTTTTACTTGAAACTTGAAAGACAGGCCAACTAGTGATGTGATACGCTTCCAAGGAAAACAGCGCTTCCCGAAACCGATGACGTCACCTCATCGGCGGTGCAGTGCCGCTTTGTTACCGCTAGATGGCGGCGGTGCGCGCAGCTTCCTCCAGCCGAGTTGACTTTGGACGTAAATTAAGTCGGGAAAAAAAATTGGGAATTGAGCACCTTAAAATGTACATTGGCAAACTGTCTCACAGGAATTTAGTGCCATAAACTGCTCAAAAATTGCAAAAAAAAAAAAAATCCTTGAATAGGTATTTGGGAAATACCTTCTTCTGTTCCTTTAAGATTGTTGGGTTTTTGTCACGTCACTGTTGTTAAAAATCTGTAATCAACATCAATTTCCTTTCTTGTTCAGTTTTTATTTGTCTTTAAAAGTGTCTTTGTTTTTGAGGGAAACAACACAAACACTCTTATTTGGAAAAAAAAAACTGATTTATTGCAGTAATGGAATTCCCGCTGTCAAAATTTGTTCATACATTTTTAAAATTTTATACTTAAAACATTCACCTTTATCAAAGCATACACAGTGTTCAGTACTACGGGGGACGTACTGAATATCAAAAATCTGAATTGTGGCTAAGGTTGGTAATCTGATCCTTCAACATGGCTATTTAAAAAGTACTCCTGAAGTAGATGCTCTACTTACATGAAATCATATAATTGACACGTAGACAAATGACACATTTCTGTTGGTTTCTCCAAAAGAAAAAAAACACAGAGGAATGATGATGATGATAATGATGATCATTCGAATGTGTGCTACTAAAGCTAAAAAAAAGTAAGTAAATTGGAATAAGATAGCTATATAAAGTCTATAAATATACACCTGAATGGATTTATTATTATTATTATTATTATTACTGTTTTGAACAGTTAGTTTTCTCTTTATTTGTGGAATGTACCTGATTTTTCTGTTTTAGAAAAGACAAACAACACTCCACTTAACCACTATCAGAACACCTAAAATGCAAATGAATCAATAAATCCTGATGATCAAGTGGAGCCCACATGTACACACTGGTATCAACAGCATGTTCAGACGCTGTGTGTTCCGCTGCCCACACACACTCCCACACATGGTTGCAAAGTGGTGAGAAGAACCGACAGAACTTGTTCATGCAAAAACAGGACGTCTATTGGTCTGGCTGCCGAATACCTGATTTTTATGAAGCTAACAGATGTGAGACAGGTGGTGGTGGTGGTGGGGGGGGGGTCAGCACATTGTCCATTCTTGTCTGTTTGTGGTGGGATCGTGGAAAACGGCTAGAAGAAGGAGGGGGGGCTGTGTCTAGGGCCCCCCGCTGTAGGAATAGTCCGCCTTGTTGTGCATGACCAGCTTGTTGTCCACGAAGTAGAAGCTGTCGGACTGCGTCTCGTAAGGGTGAAGGATCATCTCGCGCACTGAGAGGGAGAAGAGGGAAACACACGCTGGCATCATTAGGTCCTGTTAGATCTGAGCGTGTGTGTGTTCTTGTACTTGCACTTGCTACATACTGTGTGCCAAAACACTCATTCTATCAAAGGGGGGACATTGTCCCCCAGTTGAAGGGACTATTTGTGGGTGAAGACGTGGGTCTAAAGATGTGGTTAGAACTGAGGTTAGGTTAGATGAGGGTCAGGTCAAGGATCAGGGTCAATGTTCAGGGTTAGGTAGGATGTTAGGGTCAGGGGCTGTTTAATGTATCTGTGAAAGGCCTCACAAAGATAGAAGCACAAGGACGTGTGTGTGTGTGTGTGTGTGTGTGTGTGTGTGTGTGTGGGACACTCACTGATATCCTCAGACAGTGCTGGGAACTCGTAGATGTGCTCGCACGTGTTCTTGCTGCTGGGCATGCAGAAGCCGAACTCGAAGTCGAAGCTCTTGAGCAGCTGATCGCGGAAGTAATGTCTCTCGATCATGCGGAAGTTGTTGATGGGCGTGTCCCCCACCGTGAACTCCACTCTGCAGACACGCCGCCCGTTATTACAGCGAGAGAGAGGCGGGAGACGCACCGCAGAAACCCAGAGACCACCCCGACCATCTGCGAGGGGAGCTCAGCGCTCTTGGAGACGGAAAAACAATCCGAAAACGTGCCGGAACATAATCAGTTAGATTTGCAAACGCCGACCTTTAACCCTTGGGGGGCTGTTTGACGTGGGCTGTGCAGCACTTATTAATCACGTCATTGGCCCATCATCGGATATGTCCCATCATCTATAACAGCGTGTGTGTGTGTGTGTGTGTTAGAGCATACGTGAAACTGAGAAGCTCACACACATTTCTGATTGAAATGTTCCACACTGTAAACCACACCTGATGTGTTATGTTGTAAGAGTTCCTCCTTCCCCCCCCCCCCCCCGATAACCTCCAAATTCTCTTTTCTGCTGGCCTAAGCTCTTAACCGACGTCCATTTCAGTAACGATGGCGTGTGAACGCCGGCGTGGCGTCCATTCATCATATTGCAACACAGCGGGGGGGCCCGCCAATGATCTCCTCCCAGAAGGCCTGGCAGCGATCCACCCCCCCCCCCTTTTTCCTCCCCCTTCTTCATCCTCCTCCCCCCCTCCTCCTTCTCCTCCTCCTCCTCTGCAGCAGGTGGGCCCTCATCCCCCGCAGCCCCACAGACAGGCCCACGCTCCACCTACGGCCGACACACACACACACACACACACGGGGGGCGAGCAGGGGGGGGTCACTTACGTGGCTCCGACCTGCCGCAGCTGCAGGAAGGCCGGGGTGAACTGGTACCGGACGAATCGGCCGGCGTTGGGGTCGCTTTGCTTCTTGTCTCCGGCTGAAAGAGGTTCGTGGGGGGGGGGGGTCGAGAGCAGAGACAGTGAAAGCCCGTTCTGTTGAACGCTTGGCTCGGGGGGGGGGGGGTTCTCGAGGCCCGACCTGGCGCCGGAGGCTTGGTGATCTCAAACAGCACCGTTCCCGTCTCCATGTCGCGGATCTTAAAGCGGGTGAAGTCGATCATGTGGACGTTGTCCTCAGGGGAGCACAGATAGTCTGGGGAGGAGAGACGTCAGGTTAGGAGAGGACCCCATGACAGCTGGACCTGTCTGTCTGTCTGTCTGTCTGTCTGTCTGTCTGTCTGTCTGTCTGTCTGTTATGCACCGATTTTGTTGAAATTTTCAGGATTTGTTGTAAATGTGAAAAGGAAGAGCTGATTTCATTTTGGGGGTGATCCAGAAGAAATCCTGGATTCTGGATCACTTTGAAATGTTCGTTAACATTGTGGTAAATGGGGCCAAAAATGTTGTTTCTCAATATCTGGGTTAATTATTGACCAAACCCCATGAGATTTGACTCAAGGATGGACAATGGGATCCTCTATCATATTCCCAAGGATGATCCGGATCTGATCCAGAAGACGGATTTTATTGCAATTTATATAAATCGACTTTCTAGTTTGTTCTATTTTATTTCATTTTCAACTGTACGACACCGACACAGCCCCTGACCACTGCGGCTCAGAGCTGGGGACCGTTCCATCAATCCATCACAGAGATAAGGTTGTTGGCGTCAGTCTTTATGTTAGCTGATCATAAAAATGTGAATGCTATTTTTCTCTCTCTTTCTTATTTAAACAAAAACAAAACACATCATTCATATTTCTGAAGGGCTCCGTCTGCAGTGGAAGAGCAGGATGTGTCAACGGCGGGCAGAAAACAGAATTGGAAAAGAACCAGGTGACAGATTTGACAATGCTGACTGTGTGTGTGTGTATATATGTATGTGTGTATAGAGAGAGAGAGAGAGAGAGAGAGAGAGAGAGAGAGAGAGAGAGAGAGAGAGGTAGAGAGAGAGAGACTTCCCTCTAAGGATTAGATCTAAGAGGCTTACTGTGTTTTATAATCACATGCATGGACCCACCACACACACACACAAACACACACACACACACGCACACACACAAACACCTATCTCATTAGAGTTATAAGGGCAGTTATTATTGGCAGTGTTTGTGTGTTATGTAAAGGTTGAAGACATTATATAAAATAAAGAATAAATAAAGAATAAAACCAGGAAAGCCGCGTGAGTTGGGGAGCGTGCGAGCGTGCGCGCTGCAGCGTGCTGCTGCATCTGCGGCTGTTTCCGAAGAGCAGATGGTCAGCACAAGCTTTAGCCACCTGCTTGAAGATATTTATAGAGCTTTTCATAATGTAAAGTACTTTACCTGACGCCTCGGACAATGTCGCTCTTTAGACGGCCCGCGGTGTGACCCGTGGGTCGTGATTATATCGGTACTGTGAGAGGCCCTTAACTTTGATAACCATAAAAGAAAAATGTCTCTCAGAATGGGAGTGCTCCACAAAGGCTGTGCAGAAATCCATCAGGTTTACATTTACTGCTGCTGAACGGGCTTCTCTGTTGTTGTACGCGCGCAACACACACATTTAAACCGAGATTTCCCCAATGTGCTTTTGTTCAGCTTCTGGGAAGAAAGAAGCAGAATCATTTCTACTATATATTGCAACATATAATACAACACCAGCGAGTAGAAAACCAGACTGATTGAATTATTGGGTTCAAAGATCCAAAATGTTTTATGTACAGTAAGAGTTATTTGTAAGTGAATGCACTAAGGAGCCAAGTATTGACGTTTGCTCTTTGTGTCTGAGTGTTAACGCCTTTTTGCTCTGCGGCTGCAATCCCTGGAGCCAAAAGAAAAGAAGCAACAGAACAAAAGTTGAATTCGAACGTGTTCTACATCCCCATAAATTGCAATATGAGTCACTAAGAACCTGATTGGAGTGAGCTCCACTTTATATTGCAATATTCAAATGTCGGTACTGTGCATTTATGGATTGGTAGAGAGGTGGAATATAGACAATTAAGAGCAACATCTCTTTTAGAAACCCTGTTTTTTCTGTTTTAAAGGGGACCATGTGTGAGGAACCTGCATTTGTGGGGTTGAGCTTGAGTCTAACGCTGGTGCTGAAGCTCGTTTTGAACGTTTTTAATGACATTTACGTCCCTGACGAGCCTGAGGAGCGACGTTGCGGCTGGATCTGAGGTCCAACTGTGGAGAAGAACTGGAGAACGCTACGGTAACTGAACACCAGCCCTTGCTGGTTTATCCTCACCGGAGGCAATCTGACTGCAGCCCCCTGGGGGGGGGGGCATCAGGAGAGGATGGAGCGGCCTGCCAGCCAGCAGTCGAGGTGCCACCGTGTGCGCCTGCGGGATGCGCTTGGCCCTCCTGAAAGACCAAACCCAACCGCGTTTGGTCTTTCAGGAGAAGCCTGGCTGGTGAACGCGTCTGGTGAGCAGCGTGAGTGGGAGTTGTTGCGGCCGTCTGGTCCTTCCACATGCAAATGAGCCCCCCCCCAATTGTTGCGCGAATAAACTGCCAGTATGTCTCGCTTCTCCAGGCTTCAATCATCCAACCGGCCAGAAGATCCGGCCAACTTTGACATAAAAAAATAAAATAAATGAAAATAAAACCAAAACACGCGTCCTTTGTGAATTTGGACAGTTTAAACGTTAAACAAACCCGCTGCTGGAAATAACCGAGAGCACACAAACGCCTCAGTTTACAAAGGACCAGCTGGTGCTATACGGTCACTAGAATGAAACTCCCCAAATACACTCTGCATTTCCTGTGAGAATAAACATCTACACCACAGCAAAAAAACATCCCATATACTCGCTGGCTCCGTTTGTGACACGCACGCACACGCACAGCGCTCCCCTTCACTTCCTTCAACACTGTCACCTAGCAACACTCCATCTGATAGCGTGCCAGCTTAGATTTGCCCATCCTTGCCCCCCCCCCCACTCCCACCCTCCTCCTTGTACCTGCTCAGCCACGACGGGCGGCGGTGCAACAAGCGGCGGCGCGTCAGCCTCGGCACCCGCGGTGCGCTCACGGAACGCTCCCGTAACCCCCCCAACACACTCACACACACACACACACACGGCCTTGGTGGGAACGGCAGATTTGTTGCAGAATATCAAGTGAACGTGTTTGCTGTTGAATAAACAGCAACACGACATGATAGATTACGTCGTGCGTAATTCGCCTCCCGGCGCACCATCGCAGTTTGATCTCGGCCTTCCTTTTTAGGCAGTCTACTTTTTTTTTCTTCTTGGATTTCATGATAATCATGTTTGATTCATCCTTCGCGGCCGGGTCTTGCCAGGGTTTTCCACTGCGAATGGACGCAGCCCCGATTTGGCATCGCTCTCCGCGCACGGAGCAAAATTAGCAGCAATTATTGAGTCATGCTGCGATCTTGTGTTCAGATACACAGAGCCTGTCTGTCACCGACGTGGCATTCATAAAGAGCAAGCGAGCTACCACTTATAGCTCCTTAATCCCCGAGATTAGCCCGGAGTTACAGACTTTCAGCCACGGGGATTGAACGCTCACGCCTTCCGCCTGCGGTTTGACTGGCGGCTCATTCATTCGGCCTTGTTTGATTAATCTCGGAGGCGACGCAGACGTGTTTTCCTACATGTCTTCATGTCAAGACGACTCCTCAACTCAAGGGTGAACGCCAATGCTCGCGTCGGGGCCCTCGGAGCTCCCCCGCGACAGGAATGCGTTTAATCTACCACCACCTGTAGGCGATCCAGAAAGAAAAAAAAAAGAAAAAGTTGGTTCATGCAGAGGTAGCGTTTAGAGCAGCTGAATGCAGATGAGGGGCTTTGGTTGTGTTTCAACGTCACAGTAGTCAAAGTAACCAAAACAACAACTTTCGCTGTTACTTCTGCCTCGCGGGAGCCGAGATTTCACTTTTCTTATTTATGGGGCCTGAAAAAGGCAATCTGCAGACACACACACACACACACACACACACACACACACACACACACACGACTCAGTGATTTGGTAAAAATTGTACATAAGGTACAGCGTTGTGCTGATCGTTGTTGTGATGGTGGGTTCTGGGGTCCCTCCATTTGGTGGAGCTCTCAGTGGAGACATGATTTGAACCCCCGTATGATTCACACTGGGTTCCACCCCCTCTTACTGGTTTACCAGACAGGTCTTTAAGAGAAAAGACGGGCTGGAGCTGGGCAGGTTACCCTTTTTCAGACGGAGAAGGTGAGCGAGCGTGATTGTCGTCTCATCCTGGGTTCATGCTCATTCCGTCGCTTTTGAACGTGTTTGCTAAAAATCGAAGTGGTTTCCCGCAGAAGGGGTTTGGGGAGGGACTGAGGGCTGCTCCGGCCACCGACACAAGTGGCCTTTCGCCCTGAACATCTGGATCAGTAACGGCTCCACTGGTTCTCTGTGTCGCTGCAAAGCGCAGCAGCGTCCCCACGCACCTTCAGGACAGACAAGAAACCCCTGAAACAACAGGTCTTCCACCTTTTGACCTCAACGTGTCCTTGTGGGGGCGGACGAGCCTCCTTCTTGTAGGACACACGATGTTATCACACCTTAAATCAACCAGTCAGCCAGTCAGTCAACTATTTTAGGCATTTTGCAAAAGGTCTTCCATCAGTTTTCTGAAGTACCTCATTGAATCAATTCCCCCAATTACATAAAATGCAAATAAATGAAAAAGTAGTTCCTTAATCTGATTATCTTTCATTCTGTACAACTTTGTGGCATCAGCACGTAGAACATTTTTCCAGTTTTAACTACAATATATATATATTTTTACTGATTTGTCTGGATGAGGCCCAAGGTAATCTTCTCAACTGACCAGAGGACTCGTTACTGTTCCTCCACCAGAATAAACAGAGCTCCTCAATAGCTCCTGTAGTTTCTTCTCGTATCCTCTGGGATCCACTGGGCCGTACCATAATGTTACCCATATATTACCCCCAGATGTCTCCACGTCTTTTAAATGGACGTTCAATCATCCAAGCCTGCCGCACAGACACCAATATTTATTGTAATGATTGAAACAATAATTAACTTGATTTATCGCCTTAGACAGAAACACAGATTGATATAAATTCGTGAGCTGGCACAAAACTCAACACCTGACTGGAGATTTTTTTTAGCATTTTTCCTTTGCATCTCCTACGACACAGAGGAGACCTCCCCTCTATTGAACATGTGCATTCTGGCCATCTCGATCAGCCGGTACCAAATTATAAATGATCTGAGGGAACTATTTATAAGAGTTTTAGCCAGAGGAAAGTAAAAAAAAAAAAAAAAGAGTAAATCGGCCGCCATCAGTGCTTTCAGCGAGTGGCTGCTGCAGTTTATTAATCCCGTCGGACTCTTGCACAATTCACCTTCACCTTCTTCGGGCAGAGTCGTGATCCAGAGCGCTCCGCCGACACGCCGCTCCTCTCGGCCCAGACCGGGAGAAGTTGTGACAGCTGCACATGGGAGATTAACAAGCGACAGCACCGATCCATTCTAATTAAAGCTACGTTCACTGAGTTGGCAGACGCGGCAGAGATGCACTAAAGCTCGGACTTATTAGGACCTGGCAGCGAGTCGCGCATCGGTGTTCCAGAGACCTGACTCGAACCCTCCGGTCGAACCCCGTCGGTCATCCAGCGTGAGAAAATACCGGATTCTTGTCCCTCGCAGGTGCCGTTGTTGGTATTTCTGAGACGATCTAACGGAGCCGAGCATGTGCAACGCCCCCCCACAACCCCAACCCCAACCCCACCCCAAAAGCATCAGTGCAGCAGCATCAAACATTTTAAGAAAAGACCTGACATCCCTCAGGAAGCTTGAGCTGAAAGGTCAACAGAGGTGACCGACATCACCCCCCCCCACACCCCCCCCACACACCCCCCCACACCCCTCCCACCTGATGAAAGTGGCGTTTTAAAACGGCGGGCCCGTAATGTGCCATTTTTAAGATCACAGCAGCCACTTTTGTGCTTTCTGGATTATATTTCCTCTCCCCTGCCAGCGCAACAATGAAATGCTTATCGGCACCGAACAACCGGCAGACTGCGGAAAATGGAGGCATCAACATCCCCCAAAACTACAATTGAGAAACTCATTTAGGCTGCACGGTGAAGTATTTTCATCCACCCCCCCCCACTGCGATTTTCTTTCTCATGTGGAGGAAAAATGACTGCTGGTGTGAAATGTTTGGGATTTCTTTCTCTTTTTCTTGGTTTTAAATGGGAATAGATCTCCTCTCCCCACTTCAGAAGGAGATTAGCTGATGTTTCGGCGGAAGAATCCAAAATATGACGCGACGCGTACTCCAGCGGAAGGCGAATTAATTGCCATTCCGCCTGCTTCTGCGGCCATGCAAACCCATTTTCGTCAATCTCCCGTCATGAGCATGCTGTGTTACTGACCCCCTGACATAATCCACTTTATTTATTTATAGAGAGGAAGACATGAAGGGCGCGTTTATTTCTCGCACGCGTCAGGATGTCATCGGCGTGTGACAGGCGGAATCCGAAAGACAAAAGACTGTCGCTCCGCGCCAGGAAACAGCATCCGATGAAGTGATAAGTCTTCCCCGAAACTCCACTTTTATCGGCAGAAATGACTGGCAGCCGGTGCACCGCGGCGAGGACGGAGCGGTGTTCGTTTCGGCTCACGGGGAAATGAGCTTTCGTAAGTGGATAGACTCGCTGGCCACCTGTTACCTGAGCTCCACAGGTGTGTCGCCGTGATAAGGTGAGGCGACGGGGACGCGTTTTCTTCAGGGAGACACCAGGAAGTGCGCACAGACAACCTGCTCTCTCCGTCAGGAGACACGGAAATGCGCTCAACAACACCCCCCCACCACAAACACACACACACACACACACTCCCCAAAAGACGCACCTAAGTGGGGGGAACCGAGGCTGTTTGGCTTTAGTATCAAGGATGAGTATAAATAGAACAGAAGCCTGGCTGGTGTGCCGCTGTCCATGGTACAAGACACGTCCGCACCCCCCCCTCCATCCATCAGCTCACTTACATTATACAGACACGAATACGTCAAATTAAAAACGGGAAGCGGCGGCAGATGGTTTACACTAATCCCGTGCGCCTTTAACCACTCTTATCGTGCCAATTACAGCAGCAGGTTACTTACTCTTGGTGATCTTCTGGAGCCCCAGCACATCCTCCGGCGTGATGACGGTGTTTCTGCGCAATTCTTCTTCAGTTCGAACCGGGATGCCCATGTCTGACGAGTTGCAGCCCTGCTGCACTTTCATGTCCGGCGGGAGGGAAGCTGCTCCGCGAACGAGCCTGGCCGTGGGCTGTGGATCTGCGCTGCTCTCGGCGTCGCGTCGCCGTTCAGGAGACCCGATGAGTTGCGTCGCCCCGCGTTGCGCGCTGGCTAATACACCGAGCAGCAAACGGGCTCGCCGCGACAAGAATAAACCATTCTCCGCGCCTCCCTCCCCCTTTCCTCGATCCGGTAAAAGATAAAAATCAGTTCTCTAGTCTCCTCCCTCCTTTCCTCCCGGGTTCAAGGCTCATCGGCTCTCTCAAAAGCTATTTAATCCAAATCCCGGGGCTTTAAAGCGCTCGGCGCTGGCGCGGCTCAGTCAGCGCAACCCGTCACCTGCAGAACACACCGGAGCGTGCCGAGGCTGCGATGTACTCCCGTTACTCCCGGTACCCGATTACCTTCTCCTGACACGTTGACTGGGGGGGGGTCAGCCGCTGCCACTTTACGTGAGTCGATGAGCCTCAAACTACGCCGACGGACAAGAACGGCTACGAGGCTACGAACGCCGCGCAACCTTCCTCAAACTGCAGCTCCGGGGAACAACACCTAGAACACGGCAAATAAATAAATAAATAAATAAATAAATAAATAAATAAATAAATAAATAAATAAATAAATAATCGACCTTTACGCACGCTTGTAAACCGGCGTCTGTTAACAATCCTGCAATATTGTCCAGGGGCCACATGAGGACAGCAGAACCTCCTATATCATTGCGTCATGGCCCTTCATGATATCACAGTACTTATGTAAGGACCTGCAGCTATTATATTTGAAAGTTTGGAATGGACGTTTTAATTTGAAAAAAAAAAAAAAAAGATTCGCCTTTATTTAAAAGCGACGTTTTGCGACATTGTTAAGGCACTCTTTGGTTTATTTGCTGAGGAGCAGCGGGTTGTGATTGGATGGAGTCAGTCAAAAGTGCGTCACCAAAAAGGGGATTTAAGGTCCCATAATGCCCAACCGAACAAAGGAGATGAGACCGGTTGAGGTTTATAAGTTTATTCATTCATTTATTTATTTATTTATTTTTTTTGCCATTGGAACATCGCTTTCCAGATGCCAGCATCCCTGAGAATGTGTAAAATGCAAACATTTTTGACAGCCCCGTCACTGAGCTGGAACAGGGACAGCCAAAAGATATTCACATCTGCAGAAGACAACCCTGCGCAGCCACCCCCCTCCCATCCACCCCGGATTGATCGGTGTCCTCCCGCTGGGCTCGACCTGAACCTTCAGCCCCGCGACGAGGAGACGGTGCCTCCCTCTGCTGGCCGAATTGACTGCAGGGACTGTGCAGAGCTGAGAGCTGTCCTTGGTAGTGCTTCATGAGGAGTGATGCGATTGTTTATCCCTAAAATTTCTCTTTTTAAAAAAAAAAAAATAAAAATTGAAAAAAAGGAAAAAAAAAAAATCTCTAAAATGAGAGGGAGGGCACTTTGGTGTACAGGCGTATTGGCATCGCTTCAGTGGGAAACACATAGCGTTGTGAATAAATATAAAATGAAAGGGGTGTCAAACTACTTAAACAAACTAATGAACACAAACTATCAACTCAAATCTCTTAAGTCCCTATAACCCCGCTTTCATATATAAATGATAAACATACGGTGTTCCTATGAGGTCTGTAGACGCAGAGCATCACCCCCCCTTCCCTGCCTTCGGAAAAGGTTTTGCGAGCGCGCCGGAAATCGGTGACATCAAGGACTTCATAGTGCCACGTACTCCCCATACTCTACCAGTAAAAAGCATTAACAATACTCAAAAGCCCTTAGCTCGCGTGTCTAAGCGGCTGCTCGTGGATTTCCGAGGGATGGTTAGCAGCAGCGCAAGCCTGACCCTTGCCAAGTCCGTCCCGCTCCGCGCTCGGTCCGGACGCCCTAGGCGCTCATCTCGAAGCAGCCCCTGCGGTGCGTCTGCATGTCCCTCACCCTGCGGATGGACTGGATCTGGGGGTGGTGGGCTCCCCAGTCGTTCCAGTGCTTGAAAGGCCCCATTTCAAGGACGTACTGGTAGCCACGGTAGCCGGGGTACTGGTAGCCCACCCAGCTGGGAGAGGAAGGAGAGAGAGAGGTTCTCGCTTTCACCTCTTCTTTGACGTTCTGAAAAGGTGCGAGGAGAAGACGGACTTACGTTCCACCGGTCACCTGGATGCTGGCAACGCGGTCCTGGAAGCCGTAAGACCAGAGGCTTGGGATGTCCTCATCGCACACCTCCATCTTACGACCCTCAAAGTTTGGGCACTCGAAGAGGCAGATCTTGTGGTCCTGAGGATCCTGCAGGACACAAGTTCAGAACCCGAGTCAGCTTGGGGCCGTCCGGTCAGGCGTCGGACGCGTCCCGACTCATCCGATGTCTCAAAAGCCGAACAAACGGGCTTCACGGGATCAAAGCAGACATTCGCCGAGAACCCCGGGGGGGCTCCGCGCACTCACCATGCGGACTGGCCTGACGGACATCATGCGGTCACACCTGTAGCTGTTGGACCAGGTGTCCCAGCGGGGGTACTCGCCCTTCTCCAGGATGAACATCTCCCCGGTCAGGTTCTGCTGCTCGTAGCCCACCCATCTGGAAGGAAAGGGAGACGTTCGAGGGGAGCTTGGACTCAGCCCGCGGGGCGCATCGGGGCGCATCGGGGCGCATCGGGGGCGCATCGGGGCGCGGACTCACGGGCCGTTCTCCACCCTGATGGAGCCGATCTTCTCGAAGCCCTTCTCGCAAAGGTTGCGGGACTCGGCAAACAGATCCATCCTGCGGCCTTGGAAGTTCTCGTATTCGTAAAGGTAGAGCTGCAAAACAAATCAAAAGGGGGGTCAGTCCTGCTGGGGTAAAGAAACGATCGAAAGGAAATGAAGACGGGGGGAAGCACCTTGTGGTTGCGCAGCCCCAAAGCGGAGTGGCTGCCAATGCTGCCCTGAGCACCTGAGTGAGACATGGTCCGATCTAACCAGAGAGAGAAACAAACCGCCCGTCAGTCAACCGCCTCCATCGCACCTACCCCCCCCCCAACCCCCCCGAGGAGTCCTATCGCCGGGGGCCGCGTTTTTCGCTTTTCGAGATAAACGCCGGGCGGAAGCGCGACATTTTCAAATCGGGGTATTCCGGCGAGGGGAAAAAGGTCGCGGTTTATTCCGAAAAGGGAATCCGCCTTGCCACGCGCCAATGCTCTCAAAGGGGAGCCGGTGCCTGCCCGGATTCTTAAAGTCGAGAACGTGCGAACGGGACCGAAAAAACCTCAAAAAAACAACCAAAAAAAAAAAAAGACCCCAAAAAGAAGTAGACCCGAGTGCAGACACTTACAAGCGTTGATCCAAACAGACCTTCGAGAGGAAGCAATGGATGCTGGCCTCGCGGGTGGGGATATATATGTATATTCACAACCGGCCCGAAGCCTATAGGCGAAGGATCCCGGCTCCTGATTGGCCGGGAGCTGGTTTGGAGCGCGGCGCGGGGGGTCAAAGGTCGCGCCGCTTATCTACAGACGAGCCGTGCTGACTCGACGCCTGTTTTGTTGTCCTGTACTATTGTGGAGGTCCGGGGCCACAGTCACTGCCATCAGCAAAAAGTTTTGTACCGCACACACACGCACGGACACACCCACCCACCCACCCATGCACGCACACAAACACACACACACGCACACACGCACGACTCGATTCTTTATCTTCATATGAAATTCTTTGTCTGCTCTTCATTCACCGCTTCATTTCTCATTTTCCCGGATTCCCCGTGACCCGATTTGCTTTTGACTTCATTCTCTCCGCTCCCTTTTGATCTGCGAGGCAGCCCGTCCGAGCCTTTGAGCTCCCCCTCTCTGAATGTGCTGACTGCAAGGGGAGCGCGCATCTCCGCATTGTTCCGCCGGCGTTCGCTTATTTTAGCGCAACACGTACATGCCACACGCATTATGCCCCTGCGTGCCAAATGCTGCAGTTAATCTCCTCGACAGCGCGCTTTCTGCTTTCTATTCCTTCATTTTCCGAATGGAATGTTTTTTGTTTTTTACTGTTTTTTTTTTTATACTTTACTTGTAACTGATCAGTTTGGATTTTACTTTTTTTTTTTTTTAAGAAAAAAAGTTTTCTTTTTACTATGAATTATGAAGGAGGAGCCAACGTGAATGATGTGAATGATGTTAGGCACACAAGATATAGATTGAATGGGAAGCAGCAATAATTCCTTTATTCATTACATCAGTAGCTTTGAGCTGTTTGTCACAAGACAAAACTCCTGCATCGGATATCAAACTCGAGCACATCTGGTGTAGTGTTTCGTGTTGTTATTCAATATTAGATTTCATCTGAGGACATTCTTACCATCAGTGACGCCCGTTCTCAAACACTAATGCTTCACTTTCTAAAAGCTGATGTTTGGAAAATGATCCCCTGAGACGTAGAGAACTGTACTCAAATGTATGAAACGCACATATCCACACGTTCTAGTTATTTCTGGACTAAGGAGATAAAATGACTGCAGTCAGACAAAGTCTGATTTTGTGCGCGTGTGTGTGTGTGTGCGTGCACGTGCGTGTGCGTTTGTGTGTGTGTGTGCAAAGGAGTGAGTTAGCATTTGTTTAAAGGAGCGAAAGGGTGAACGGGCCAGAGATGAAGGGTCATCTGAGGTGGAAACACCACAGAGAGCCAGACAGAAAGCACGGGGCAGTTCAGCCTCATGAAGTCATTTATATATTTAAAAAAAACAACACAGAAATCCTTATCCAGACAATTGGGGATGATTTTTATTTCTCTTTGGGTTTTCGTAGCGTGTCCCTGGTTCGGGGATTTACCGGACGTTCTTTGCTCTCGGCTCCATGGGAACTGTGAGCGACAGAGCCGCGCTTGTCGCAGCAGGCTGTGCCAGGACTTAGTCCAGCCTACTAGTTAAGGGCCATTTGGAACTTGTGCTTATTTGCACTGGGCACGGTGCCCTCCGTCCAGTCCCGCTGTGGGCCACTAATGCTCGGCAGCTCAGTCCCGAACAATGAGGGTCGAAGCAATGTGCTGACTCCTGCCCTGAGCCGCTGCACCTCCTGCCTTTCAGCACCAGCATGTATAAATAGGTTGGTTTAGTTTGGGGTCAGGACATCATTTCTGTGGAGCCCCCCTGTGAGCACTGCACTGCTATTCTTTGGGGCTGCTCAGGTAAGCCCTCCATCTCAATGCATTCAGCCTATAGAATACAATAGGCACTTCACACGCTTGTGTCCTTTGTCGTCATGGTTTCTGCTGAGCCTCGTGCATAGAGACTGAGGTCAAAACCATAGGCGCGCTCACTGTATTGTAACTCCAACACGTCACAGCTGCCATACCTAAAACACACCACATATGCAAAGTGATTCACGATGCGAAATACCATAAAGGCGTGTTTTCTAATCGGGTATTAGACGCTTGCTTGCAATTAAAAAAAAAGAAAAGAAAAGAGGTGAATATTTCTCTTCTGCGGTTGTTATTAACAAACTCTGTTGGTTGTTGTCTCCCTGATCTGTGACCCGCAGCACACAGCAGTATGGCTCTGAATAATCCCAACCCACTGGGACCATGGAAGGTGAGTGTCACGTCTTTGCACCAAGACGATGATTTTTTTTTTTAACCGAGGTCTGTAAACTTTGTGGTACATCGGTTGTCCCCCCCCTTCTCGCAGATCACCGTATACGACCAGGAGAATTTCCAGGGCAAGCGCCTTGAATTTACCTCAGCCTGCCAGAACGTCATGGAGTGTGGCGTGGACAACATCCGCTCCCTGAAGGTGGAGTGTGGCGCGTAAGTCTGCTGTGTTTTTTTAGCTCCATTGTCAACTCAGACGTGTCGTAGCGTGATAGCCGTAGTGCTTTGAAGGCCCGTGCGGTCTACACTACGTGAAGTGCCCTTGAGCAAAGCGCTGCATCCTAAATAACCCTCGGCGTGGCGCCTTGATCTGACGTAAAATGTAAAGATCTTTTAGAGGTCAAAGGTGACCGGAGAAGTGTAATATAAGCGCGAGCCAGCCGCATTTATTGTAGTTTAGGTCACAGCTCTTCGCGACCTTCAGAGCGTTTAGTGGGAGTTGTTCGATTTTTTTTTTTTTTTTTTTAACCGAAGCAATAAAAGCTGCTGTTTCCAAGAAGTAGTAGCTATCCGAGACTTTTGTTAGCGGTGACTCACACGCGCGTGGATGTTCAAAGCAATGTTACAGTGGTCGATGCTGTAATGAGACGGCCGGGGGTACGCTCCCTGACCCCCGCATACGACGGGTCTCGGCGCCCTTGAGCAGGAACCCTGAAATAGCTCCCATAGCTGCGTCTTCGGTCATGAAGCCGTGATGGATCGACTCGTGCTATATGAGGAAGAATTGAAAATATGAGGAGGAATTCAAATAAATGCGTTGCTATGTGCTACCCCCCCCTTCCACATCAAAGCCATTTCCCTCATTAACGAGACCCATCTTTGATGTCCTCAATGCTCTCTCCGTGTCCCCATTACTTCTCATTTGCGCGTCTTTGTGTCCATCTGCTTGTTTTGGACAGCTGGGTCGGATACGAGCACTCCAGTTTCTGTGGACAGCAGTTTGTGTTGGAGAGGGGAGAGTACCCTCACTGGGAATCATGGAGCGGCAGCAATGCTTACCACATTGAGAGGATGATGTCCTTCCGCCCTATCTGCTCTGCTGTAAGAGTCCGCTTCCCTCTTGGGTTTTAGTCCTTTTGTTAGCCACAGGAAGCCCGGATCATTCCTCATACCAGCTGTTAGCTGCAGTCGCGGCGATTTGAGTGACATAATCTGAATTCCAGCACGCTTTTCTGAATTTTATCAGACTTTTCACCCTGATAAAGGGAATGATTTATGTTTAGTGCCTATGTAAAAAACAAATATTGTTAGCAGACATGTTGGATAGCGGCACATTGGAGCACAGAGGCCGTCCCCTGAGTAAAATGGGCTTTGTCTTTGCATGATGCACCTGAAGAAGCACAAGGACTCCAAGATAGTGCTGTTTGAGAAGGAGAACTTCACCGGATGCCAGTGGGAGATAAACGATGACTACCCCTCACTGCAGGCCATGGGCTGGGGCAACAACGAGATCGGATCGATGCAAGTTCAGAGCGGATCGTAAGTTCTTTCGAATCAGCGCGGCGAGAGGGAAGATGTTGTGCGAGCGTTCCATGTCGGAAGAGTGCGCGTATTATCTGACGGATGCGTTTTCACCGCCTCTGTTCCTCTGCCTCTAGCTGGGTGTGCTACCAGTTTCCCGGTTACCGTGGTTACCAGTACATCATGGAGTGCGATCGACATGGCGGAGAGTACAAACACTACAGAGAGTGGGGCTCACACGCTCAGTCCTTCCAGGTGCAGTCACTGCGTAGAATCCAGGAATGAGCGCTCCAGGATCACCCCAGCAACCCCCTCGCCTTTAAGTTTCACCTCCTCCTGCTCCAGCACGTGCTCTCCTCCCTTCACCTGCTCCTCCCTGGCCTCGGTTCTGTCACCTTTTCTGTGAAATAACGACGGCAATCCCCGGTGCTCCACAACCATGATGTTTAGCACATTTTGTTTTATTCCGTTGCCAAAAAAAGATCGAATAGAAGAAGGTGATGAACAGAAATCAGTAGTACTGGGAGAGGCAGGATGAAGCTGAATGACACCCCACCGATGAAAGAAGAAGAAGAAAAAGAATAATAAGAAGAAGAGGGGTTCAAAGGCCTCATAGCATCAGTGTGGTCGTGTCACTTATAAGCTTTGCTCCTCATACCTGAGCCTCGTATTTGAAGGTAAACATGGTGCTACCAGTGATCAATAAAGAAGACACGGGCAACAAATAAAAGAATAATAAATCCATGCTATACTCCACAACTCTGTTGTTTTTATATTTTCCCATCTACACTTTTCTCAGCCACATACTTTTGCGTGCATCGCGACCCCAACCATCACAACCTTGCGTGTGCAACGCGAATGCAGGAAATCTTCACGATAACACTGTTTTGTCAACTTTGAAACTCTGGGATATGGGTTTTACAAAACAAAACAAAAGATGACCACGATTATATGTCATCTGAGGACATTTCATGATTATCAGTTTATCAATGTTATCATTTAAAATCGGTTAGGAAAACAATACCTTGCATATTATAGTAATCTGTTATTTAAACACATCACGCTACATGCATTTATATGTATCTATATCAATAATATTAGAGAAAATGGGGTAACTATGTGGAGGTAATTTTTTAGGGATAATTTGCTGTTTACTACTATGGGTATATCTATCTTAAAAAAATAATCCAGTTTAATCTTGCAGGTAATGGCAGTGTTCATATCAGTCCGCTGTTCATCAACTGTGCATTTTGAATTGTGTGCAATTACTTTAAACTGCAGATAGCCGTCTGAAAAATGTTTACCTGTTTCTCTTTTCTGTCCTCTCCTGAATATCACATTATTTTGGCCATTTTCGTTGCCCCGTCGTAACAATTCCTCCTTAACACGCTCCGTTCTCTTGAGCTGATCTCCCCGGTCCACCTTAAGCGTTGACGTCACCGCCAAGCCCCGCCCCCCCCCCCAGACCGCTGAACGGAAGTGGATTCGGGAGTTGACAGGGAGAATTGTGTACCAGAACAAATATTTAACACCTCATCCAGGCGCCCGTTCCTTCGAGCCGAAGCCCAGATGGTGCCGAAGTAGAGGGCGCATCAGAATGACCCCGCCGAGACTCCAAATGCTACTTTTGCCCTGGCTCCTGCCTCTTTTGTGCGCTCTCGGCGACGCCGGAATGCGCCGGACGCGCAGCCTCGGCCCCTCGTCCGAGACTTACGACAGATACTACAACTACGACGACCTGACGGCGCGTCTGCGGGCGCTGGCCGAGAAACACCCGCGCGTAGCCAACCTGTCGAGCGTGGGTCGGTCGGTGGAGGGGAGGGAGCTGTGGGTGGTGCGCATCACCAAGGACCCCAGCCTGGACGCGCCCGGAAAACCCCAGTTCAAGTACGTCGGGAACATGCACGGCGACGAGACCGTGTCCAGGCAGGTGCTGGTGTACCTGGTGGACTACCTGTTGGCCGGGTACGGAGCCGACCCGCGCGTCACCGAGCTGGTGGACACCACGGATATCTCCGTCATGCCCAGCATGAACCCCGACGGCTTTGAGAGGTCCACGGAGGGCGACTGCCTCGGGGACAGCGGGGGGAGAGGCAACGGGAAAAGCGTCGACCTGAACAGGAGCTTCCCTGACCAGTACGGCGGAGGCAGCGGCAGCAAGCCCGAGGATGTCCCCGAGGTCATGGCGGTGATCAGATGGATCCAGGAGAACAAGTGGGTGGCCCTGCCGCGGTGCCTTCACGGACACAGCCCTCGGCTCCTCTGTGTGCAGCTGGTTAAGGTCATAATCCACAAAAAGATCAGCTTTAGAGGGAGCCTGTGGAACCAAATGCGTTATTTCTTCAGCCGATATAAATGAGCGAATCTCTTATTTGAAGCCGTTGTCGTGACTTTCTGTTTGTTTCAACCCCCTCACAAAAGGTCAAGACTGCTGCGCGTCAAATGTTACATTGGTTTTTGTGTCCCCCCTTTCCAGTTTCGTGCTGTCTGGAAACCTTCACGGCGGCTCGGTGGTGGCCAGCTACCCGTTCGACGACTCGGCGACCCACGAGCAGCAGGGCCACTACAGTCCGACGGAGGACGACGGCCTCTTCCGCCACCTGGCCCTGGTGTACTCGCGCCACCACCCGGTGATGAGGATCGGGCAGCCCAACTGTTCGGACACCGACGACGAGACCTTCAAGGACGGCATCACCAACGGGGCGCAGTGGTACGACGTCCCCGGTAAGCTCGGGAGCGTCGCCCTGCTTCGTCTTTGGACGTTCCGGGGGGCGTTGCGAAGGCCCGGCCGGCCATTTGCGGTTCGCCTCGTCTCGTCTTGGGAAGCCAGAATATGAAATTCTCCTCAAAAACCAAAGGGCTGTAATTTTTCTTGTTTTTGGGCCATTCGTCTTCTTCAGGAACAGCGCTAGGAAGGCATCCAGACCACATAAAACAGAACAATGACTAAAACGGCCTTTACGGCGTTATGAAAACGCCTCTTCGCCCGCGCTGAAGGAGACAATTAGGCTGCATTAACAGCGCAAAAGTAATTATCGCCATTATGTTGGTCAGGAATGACATTCTTGTTTAGCACAGCCGTTCACCGAGCTCGAGAGTGTGCTACCGACCTTTGCACGACACGCTTTGTTCAAACAGACAATTTCCTAAATTTCCTCTGTGAGGGTTTCGAGTTCGTCCTTGAAAAGAAATATGAAAAGCTGAAAATCAGGCTGCAGTTTCAAAAATGGATTCCCTGATTTGTCGTCATTGGATTCTCAAGTCCTCATCAGTTGATTGATTGAACAGCCCCGAGGAGAAATTATTGATACGGTTAAACACATATTAGAGCAAGAGCATGGTGATGTTGAGGCCAATGAGACAGATCACAATTAGAACAGCAACAGCACAAGACATCACCCTGTGTTCATTAAATAGAATATAGCTGTTTCAAACTGTACTTTTTCTAATTCTTCTGGATGTGCAAAAAAAAAGACAACCTGCAAGTTGCTGCACGTACGTTGTGAAACGTTGTGAAAGGTTCTTAAAGCGGCTGTTTTAGACATTCCACACACGCGCAATCGTCGGTGACAGACGCGATAACACCAGGCAGAGAAAGGCTCGGCCGTTCGCGGGCAGGAGCGTTTACAGCTTGGTTCCTCATTTCAGCGCGGGGAACGTCAACGCCATTGTCTTAACGCTCAATCCGCCTGCATCTTTCTTTTTTTTTTTTCCTCCCTCCCTCCCTGGATCGGCTCGGCGGCGCGTCGCCAGGGTAGTAACCTGAGCAGGCTGGAGTTGAACCTTGTGGGTCGTCTGTAATGAGAGTGTGTGTAGCTTCAGGTTGCCCTGCTGTTGTTCCTGTTCAAATCTGCTGTTTTGCAGCAGGGCTTAAGACCTTTGAGTTGTTTGGTGGGTTCTTTTTCCTTTCCTCTCCCTATGCAATAGGAGGCTTTTGTAATTCCAGACGTGGCGTTTAGTTTTAAGACTTTTGTTTAAAGTGCTTTTAGCGTTATTTGTCTTAAAAAGAAATTATGCTGGAGCCTTTTTCCATTATTAATAGAGCAATTTTGTCTAAATTACTAAGAAGGGATAGAATGTAGTCAGTGATCCATCTCAATTTGTCTCAGCGGACCCATTAATCATTAGGGAGAAGATAATGGCTAAACCATTAACGAAACAGAAACGACCCCGTGATCTACATAAATCTGGGCTTCGAAATGTCACCAAAACCAAAGTATTAACTTTCAAATCAACGGTACGTTCTGCTGGAAAAGACTCGATTCGCCTCGGAGCTTCTCGAATCGGAGGAATCTCCGGCAGCTCTCTCGCGGTTTCGGGACCGCCGGGCTTTGGGGTGAGAGGAGGCAAACCAGAAAGTCGAGGGAGAGCAGCGCGCTCCCGTCATGTGCCTGAATGTCGCGGCTAAAAATGGGCTGCTGGGGGAGGACATTGTGTGAAATAACAAGCAGCAAAGTCGAAGTGCCAGACCGAGAACGTCGGCAGCAGGGGAGACCGGCGCTGCGGCCAAAGTGCTTAGTCGAGCCCATTCAAACGCCTGGTGGCCCTTCTCACGCGGGACCCTGTTAAACTGTCTTTTGAAGAGGATTCTGGGTGTGTCACGCTATCCGGAAGCGAGGCAGGATGTGTTTGCCGTGTTCTTTCGGTGAATGGGGGTTATTTACTTTGCTGGCTGATTGACAGTCATCGCAGATACCTGCGCTTAAAGTTGTTTGAGCGAGCTTAAAGCCTTGTGACTTGTCCTATGCGGTCACCGTGCCTTCAAATGTAGAACAATCGCACGCTCTCTGCTGCGTGCCATTTCCTTAAGGTGAAGATTGGTATGGTTGACACAGCACCCCCCCCCACACACCCACCCCCAGCTGCTGCCTCTGTTCACACCCTCAGGGATTAAAGCTCTAAAGAATCACATCTCCAGGCCACCTATAGGCAGAATAAGTAAAGGTGGCTGGAGGGGGGAGGGGGGGGGTGGGTGGACGGGGGGTGGACGGGGGGGGTTCAATTGTTCTCTGCCAATGTTGTTGCGTAACCCCAGCAGCGATGGATTGCTTCACTTCATAACGG